>CM060938.1:221034399-223434399 GCA_030765085.1 Allium cepa
TGAAGATATCTTGTTCTTACTTTTATTTATATTTTGGCTATCACTATTTAAATTATATTCATAAGTTTACTTATACTCATATGTTATATTTATATTTTATATTGATAGAATTAGATTTTATATTAAACCGTATCTTCTATTTTGCATTTATATAAATATATGTATGTATGTATGTATGTCTGTACGTATGTATGTATGTATTTATATCAAATGTTAACAAGGTAAAGCATTTAATTCAATTATATAAGATAGATTTTATTTTAAATATTTTTAAGAGAATTATTTTAAATTTTCAAATCAAATTTTCCTTTTAAAAACACAAATGTATATAAACAAATGGCAAATATTTCCAAAAGATTTAATCATTTTCAAATGATCAGTTTACATTTTATTTAATTGGATTAAATATTTGTTAAAATATTATTGCCAAAAATCCCGGGTCATTATATTCCTCCCCCCTTAAAAGAATTTCGTCCCCGAAATTTAAAACAAAAGATAATTCAAAAGCTGTTATTTCAACCATTCAAACATACATATCATTCATACATTAGCAAACAACCAAACAGTTTATCCTAACAAACATTACTAGCTATCCGGACACAAATTCGGATAAGCTTTCCTAAAACTATCCAGAGTTTCCCAGGTACAATCTCTGGGATCCTCACTCCACTGCACTTTGACAAGCTTCACTACCTTGCTCCTGAGTTGCCTCTCGTTTCGATCAACAATCCGAACTGGATTCCTGACCACAGTCAAATTCGGCTCGATCTCCAAATCTTCCTGTACTACTGGTTCCAGAACTAATGATGGATCATGAACAAATTTCCTTAGATGGGATACACGGAATACATTATGAATTCCAGACATCCGTTCAAGCAATTCAACTCTGTAAGCTATAGCACCAATCCTTTCCAATCGCAGCATATCCTCTAGAATTCGGTTCAGTCTCTTCGTTTGTCCATCTGTCTGAGAATGATAGGCTGTACTCAATCTCAAACTTGTTCCCATATCTGATTGCAGAGCCTTCCGAAATTTGCTGGTAAAGATAGGATCACGATTACTTACTATCTCTCTCAAGAAAATCTCTGCCAGAGAAACTGCAGTACGAGTTGCCTTAACCGGTATAAAATGGGCGCTTTTAGTTAACCGATCCACAATAACCCATATTCCATCATTTCCTTTCTTGGTTCTAGGCAAACCGTCGATGAAATCCATCAAAATCATCTTCCATTTCCATTCTAGGATTTCCAAAGGCTGCAATAAACTGGCCGACTTCTGTTGATCTCCCTTAACCTGTTGACAGATAGCACAACTATTAACAAAAGCAGCTACATCCCTCTTCATGCTCGGCCACCAGGAAATTCTTCTCATATCTTTATACATCTTAGAGATTCCTCGGTGGATATTTAGTTTGGAGCGATGACACTCAGCTAAGACTTCTTGCCTTAATCCATCTATATTAGGCACATACAAATGACTATTAATCCTCAAAACACCTTGATCGTCCACCTTGCAATCCGAATATCAACCATTCATAGTTCCAAGAATCAGTTCCTCAAAAGATCTATCCTCCATTTGCTTACCTATGATTCTGTCCTGGAGAGATGGAATAACTTCCAAAAGAGGCAGAACTGAATTCCTGCTAAGAGCATCGGCCACAACATTCGCCTTTTCCAGGGCATATAGAATATCCCAAATCATATGATGCCAGAAACTCGACCCATCACTGCTGCCTCAGATTAAGATCCTTTTGAGAGAAAAGATATTTCAACGGTTTATGATCCGTGAATATCTCGAACTTCTCTTCCAAGAGATAGTGTCTCCGGATCTTCAAAGAAAAAACAATGGCTAACAACTCAAGATCGTGCGTAGCGTAGTTCCTTTCATGTGGCTTTAATTGCCGACTCTCATACGCAATTACTCTTCCATTCTGCATCAATGCTACTCCCAATCCAACTATGCAAGCATCTGTATATACGTCAAATTTGCTTTTCCTATCCGGAATAGCTAGCACTGGTACACTAGTTAGCCTCGTCTTCAATTTTTGAAAAGCTTCTTCACACTGGGATGTCCATTTGAACTTAGCTCATTTCCTTGTCAACTTGGTCAGATGTGAAGAAATCTTGGAATAGTCCTTGATAAACTTTCTGTAGTAGCCAGCTAATCCCGTAAAACTGCGAACTTCCGTCGATGACTTAGGTTATTTCCATTCCAGAATAGTCTCTACCTTCACTGGATCTACAGAGATACCTTCACTAGAAACAAGGTGCCCCAAAAATTTGACTTTCAATTTTCAAAAATGGCACTTCGAGAATTTCACCTTCAAAACATGCCTCCTCAGTGTCTCCAACGCTATCCTTAAATGTTGCTTGTGCTCTTCTTCAGACTTAGAATAGACCAGAATATCATCGATGAATACTAGAACAAACTTATTCAATACATCTAGAAAGACTCGGTTCATCAGGTCAACAAAGTAAGCAGGAGCGTTGATTAACCCGAAAGTCATAACCAACCATTCATAGAAACAATTTGGTCCCCAAAATGCAGTTCAAGGGATACTGTCTTCAGCTACCCTTAACTGATGGAAACCTGAAGCTAAATCCAGCTGAAAAAAGATAGAAGCTCCATGCAACTGGTCAAAAAGATCATCAATACGAGGAAGATGATATTTATTTCGAATGGTCACCATGTTCAATTCTCTATGATCAATACAGAACCTTAGCGATCCATCCGATTTAGTGACAAACACTGCAACAGAACCCCAACAAGAAAAACTGGGCCTAATCAACCCCTTCTCCAAAAGATCCTGAGTCTTCTTAACTAACTCTTCTCTCTCCCTAGGAGCCATCCTCCTACTAGGCTGAATCACTAGCACTGCTCCTGGAATCAAATCAATATGAAACTCTATCTCTCGATGTGGAGGCGAACACTTAACTTCCTCGAATACATCAGGGAAATCTTGGACCACAACGATATCTTCAACCTTCTCTTGAGAAGTCTCAACTCCATGCAAAAGACTACTCAAGTGAATTCCAGAATTATCACACGTCACTCTGGCAATCCTACCCAAATCAGTTTCCAACGAAACTGTTCTCTCATCACAATTCAGAACTGCCTTATACTTATCAAGCCAATCCATTCCCAATATAAGATCAAATCCCTTAAAATTCAACACATAAGGATCGCAAGAAAAACTATGGGACAGATAGGAAATCTTTAATTCCCTACAGATCATATCTAATTTGGTTACCCCTCCTATAGGATTAGATACCAAAATGGGACAGTCAACAGTACTAGGGTTAAGAAAGAACTTCACTATAGATTCCAGAGAAAAATAAAAATCAAAGAAGCACCCGAATCAAACAAAACTTTAATATACTTGCCATATAAAAGTAATGTACCTTCCAAAACTCCCTTGCCTTTAGACGACGTAGACGGTGCACCTTCCAAAGCAAATACCTTATTCTGCTGGGCTTTATAAAGAAGCGGGCAAACCTTGATCATATGTCCTGGTCGGTGATAATTGAAGCATAAAGATCTCTGAACCAAAGACGAACCCGGTCCACTTTGATGCGACTGCTGCTGTTGCTGAAATCCTTTCCTTGGACACTTATTCGCCAAATTACCTACTTGTTGACATATATAGCATTTGCGAGGTCTGTTGTTGCTTGCAATCTTCTTCTTGCTTTGCTTCCTCCAAATGGGATTGAACTTCCTCTTATTCGGATTAGCAAAATTCCCTCCCAATGCTGCTATTGGTGCCACTGATCTCTTATTCATCAAATCCTCATATCTCAGAGCCATATCAATTAAATCAACAAAAGATCCTTTCAAACGCGCCGTCATCTTTTCATGAAATTTCGGCCTCAATCATTGCACAAACATTTCGTTCTTTTTGAGTGGGGTATCAATGAGCCCTGGTCCATAGCAAGAAAGTTCATTGAATTTGGTCTCATACTCCGCTATAGACATGCTTCCCTGTTTCAAATTCAGAAAATCTTGATACAGACAAGTTTTCCCTGCTGTTGGCATGAATTTCTCCTCAAACAACTCTTTAAATCTTTCCCAAGTATTGTCATCCTCAGAAATATTTGCTACCGTTGCATCCCACTAGGCTGCTGCGTCTCCCTGCAATTGCCATGAAGCCATTTCCCTCTTCCGCTCATCAGATAACTTCATACTCTTAATGGTGCGCTCACAAGAGCATAGCTAAGCTTGGACTTCAATTATTGATTCTGAACCTTTAAATGATTTACCCCCAAGACTGATGAAGTCCTTGCATAAAGTAGCAAAACTAACCTAAGGCGGTACCGGATCTACAGCCTTACTAGCAGTTTGACTTTGACCATTATCAGTCGAGGTACTGCCCCTACCTCTGCCTCTTCTTCCAGAACTCATGTTGGCCACCTGAACAGGTAGCTCAAAAAATTTAGATAGGTATATAATTATATAAAAATACAAATAGGCACTCTCAAGATAACTATTATTCCAGAGCCTAGGTATAATCTCAACCTATGCTCTGATATCAACTGTTAAACTTAAACCCTAAAGTTGATGTTTACTCACCTGAAAGATTCTGTTGAACAGAGAACAATTTCTAGTATTATGAAAATTGCAGTTTGAATTTGCCTGAGTTCCTGTCTTTTCTTGGTTTGAATTAAATGATGTTTTTAGTTTTGAAAAAAATGAAGATACTGATTATATGTTTTCTGGTTTTCTTAAGTTGTTCCTGAACGAACCAAAATAGAAAGATGCATATATATAAGAGAAAATAATTTGTAATAAAAAAGTGTAATCTGGTTAAGCTTCTTGGTTAAGATTTGATCAGATTTTTCTAAATATTTTGAATTGACCTATTTTAGGCTGAGATGATGGCATTTAATGCCATTGTTTCCAAATATGTTTACGTACTTATTATATTTTTGTTGTATATAGATATTTGTGTGAAAACATCCACTTGCAGGTAGACATTGGTTTTGTATACGAAGATATTTTGTTTAAAGATTTTTGTTTTAAAAATCATAAATTGCAATAAGAATTCAATTTATGAACTTGAATTAATATTTTACAACAATCAATTTTATCAAATTTTTACATGATTACCTGTAAACAAGATTACAATGTATATTTTACAAACATGGTTTAACAGCTTTTAAAATCTAAATTTAAGTTTAAACATCTTGTTTTAGTTGAAAAACTCAAAGCTTTACAATAATCTGATGAGAATAATTTGAGTTTGAAAAAAAATATGCAACTTGTATCAATTAACAGAGAAGTACAGATCAACACAGAATTATATTCAAACTGAAGCATATACAAACCATATTATTAATGAATCATGAACTGTTTTTAATTAACTTAAAACCTTAAAATTATGTTTACTCACTTGCAAAGGTTGATGAACAGGGAACACTCTGATGTTATGAAAACCTGAAGTATGAATCTGCCTTTAGTGCTTTCTGTTTTTGGTTTGAATTAAATGATTCCGAGCTTTGAAAAAAAATGAAGATGCTTATTTCTTATCTCAGGTATTGCTTAGATTTTTAAACGAACTGGAATAGCTAAGATGCATACATATATATAAAAGATAACAGTATGTACAAAGGGAGGTATTATCTGGTCAAGTGTTTTCTTCTTTTGATTGATGTGATTTTTCTTCCTTCTTTTTACTGAATATGAAAAGATTTGTAAATATTTTGAATTGACTAGAATTTGGCTTGAGAAGATAGCATTAAATGCTAATGTTCCCTAATTTGTTTACATACTTATTATATTTTTGTTTTCTTTTATGTGCATATACACTTGCAGGTAAACATTGGTTTTGTGAATGAAGATATTTTGTACGTAAATATTTGTCTTCTTGCATTGCAACCATAAATATATAGTTTTTAGGTTTTAGTTTGTACACTTATTTTTATTAACTTCTAGCTTTCACAATTCATATACATATGTTTGTCTGGTTCCATTTTATATTTTGTTTACATACTTATTCATTTGGCTTTTGTATGAAGATATCTAATTTTTACTTTTATTTCTATTTTGACTATCACTATTTAAATTATATTCATAAGTTTACTTATACTCATATGTTATATTTATATTTTATATTGATAGAATTAGATTTTATTTTAAACCTTATCATCTATATTGCATACACACACACACACACCCCCCAAATGTTAACAAGGTAAAGCATTTTAATTCAATTATGTGAGATAGATTTTATTTTAAATATTTTTAAGAGATTTATTTTAAATTTTCAAATCAATTTTTCCTTTTAAAAATACAAATGTATATAAACAAATGACAAATATTTCCAAAAGATTTAATTATTTTCAAATGATAAGTTTACATTTTATTTAATTGGATTAAATATTTATTAAAATATTATTGCCAAAAATCCCGGGTCATTACAATTACTTTGAAGTTGGAGTTGGATACACTATCTTTTGAAAGATGGATTCAAGTGTTTACGGATCTTAGTCTTTGAGATATTTATTCTCTCAAAAGGAGTTGAATATGAGACAACAGAGACAACTAAATTTTTAGCAGCTTACGATTTTAGAATTGAGTATGTGCTAGGGAAAGGAAATAAAGTTATCGATGAACTTAGCAGGAAACATCAGAATATGGTGTTATCTATGTTAGCCAAATGGAAAAATTAGAGGAAATTACTACTTATGGTGTGCAGTTGAGATCGGCGGCCAGTTCTTGTTAGGAAACCGCTATGTTGTTATTTTGGAAGTACGGCCAGTAGTGATCAAAAGTATTGCTTCTAAGTAGAGAGATGATCCATTACTTGATGAATGGATTATGTGGATTGAAGTTGGAACTGAGACTGATGATTTAAAAGGTCTTGATCTTGGCCAAAATGAATTATTTAGATAGAAGGGACGGTTATGTGTTCCAAATGTTGGTGACCTAAGGGAGGAAGTTCCTAAGGAGTAACATCGATCGAAGTTTACTATTCTTCTTGGCAGAACTAAGATGTAACAAGACTTGAAAAGAATTTTCTTCTATGATGGTATGAAAAGAGATGCAGGCTTATGGGTAAAGCAACGTGAATTGCCAACAAGCCAAAGTCAAGCATAAGAAACCTGATGGATTGCTTTAACTTTTAGATATACCAGTTTGGAAATTGGATTCCTTATTTATGGATACCGATGATGGGTTACCATGGTCGAATATGGAAAATGAAAGTATTTGCATCATGGTAGATAGACTGACCAGAAGTGCACATTTTATTCCCATTAAATCAATAAGGATGACACCTACTTTGGCTCAATTGTTTATGAAGAATATTGTTAACCAACATGGGATTCTTAGTAGTATAGTCAGCAATAGAGTTATTTTGTTCATTGGTGAATTCTGAAAGAGTCTGCAAGAGGTATTAGGTACCAAGCTTGAGATGAGTACAACTTATCATCCACAATCGGATAAGAAAATGAAAAGTATTGACAAAGTTCTCGAAGCTTTGTTAAGAGCTTATGTATTAGACTTTGGAGGGTCATGGGAAGACCATTTGCACTTATTCGAGTTTTAATATAATAATTGTTACCGGAGTATATGGGAAAACACCTTTTGAAGTTCTGTATGGAAGACCGTGCAAATCATAAACATTTTGGTTAGAGAATGGAGACAGATTGATTCTTGGTCCTGATACGGTGAAATAAACCACATAGACGATGGAGTAGATCCGAGCAAGTTGAGAAAATCTCAATCTAGGCTAAAAAGTTATGCAGACAAGAGACGTAAGGAGTTAGAATTCTCAGTTGCAGACCATGTTTTTATCAAAGTATCACCGATGAAGGGTGTAGTATGATTTGGAACGTTAGGAAAATTGGTAGCTAGATATGTTGGAACATTTCCTCTAATGAAGAGGATGAGGAAACTCGCTTATCGAGGAGAGTTACGAAGTAGTTTAGAAGGAGTCATAATGTTATTCATGTTTCTCATCTTAAAAAGTGTGTTCATAATCCAATACTACTATTACTACGACGGCATTAGAAGATTTAGTAGTGGAACTAGTATGACTTTGGTAGGAAACCAATTCATGTTGTGAATAGAGATGAGAAGAAGTTATGGAACCAAACAGTCAAGTTGGTAAAAGTCCAACGGTGTGACAATGAGAAAGACTATACTTTAAAGACAGAGGATGGGATTAGAGACGTTTACCCTCTATTATTTTGATGGTATGTTCTATATATGTTTGTTATGTTCCTTATCGTAATTTCGACGAAGAAATTATTTAAGAAGGAGAGTCTATAACACCCCTAATTTTCATTAACATTATTTAGGAGATTTAATTAGTTAAATTAAATAAAATAATGTGTTGTGATAAGGAGAATGAGGTTTAATAATTAAAATGGTCATTCCTTAAGTATTTAATTGATAAGATTGTTTAAGACATAGAAAGAAAAGGAATAATGAGAGCGCCAAAATAAGAATAGTATCCTAAACCCCACCTCTCTCATTACTATTCATTTCCATACGATCGAAACATAACCTAGAGGCTGGCCATTGATAAGAGTATAGAAGACGAGATCTAACGAGTTCATGGGAAAAGCTAAGGGAAATAATCGACTGTAAATCTCAATCGCTTTATCCAATCTAAGATGAATAATAGTTAACCATCTCACTTTTGTATGCTTAAATTCAAATTTATGGTTGTTTCCAAACTATTATGTTATATTATGCCATGTTATGATCGAATGCATTATTATAAGATTAAATTATTATTTTTTGGGTTTACAAGAAATTATTTTGATAGGTTTTAAGGTTAGAAACCTAATTTATGATCTTCAAATGACTTGAAATTTTTTATATGAAGTATAAGACATTATTTTGGAGATGGGTTTTCAATTTCATAAGTTTTTAAATTTATATGAATATTTCATGCATTTCCTAAGAGGAAAATTGGTTTTATTTTGGGTTTTAATTATTAAAAATAATCAAATAAATACTTTGACCCCAAATTTTTTTATGTTAAAGAATATTTAAATTTGATTTTAGGAACTTTTTCCCAAGTGGTTATGATTTTCTATTAATCATTTAATCTAGAAAGGCTATTAATTAATATTAATTAATTATATTATTTAAATAGTTTGCAAATGGTATGTGGAAGGTAAACAGACCCTCTAGCCGTTTTCAGAAAAGAAAACAAGAAGTATTCTGCTATCCAATACAAAAATGACAAGGGATAAGAATTGGTGGAAATAAATGTATTTTAAAGAAACAAATAAGTTTTAAGTTTATTTACGAAAATGACATATCATCAGCATATAGATCCGACATCCTTGTTAAAAGCTGATACTTGATATCATGCCTATAAGTTTGATACCTATATGATGTTATACGTGTGATATCTACCTTGTAGATATGTGATGTATCGGTTTGTATAGAAGTTTGATGCCAAGTTTTGTAAGGGTTGGGTAATTCCAGTTGTAGGGATTCAACAACCAAGGGTTCGGTATCTCTAGTGGTAATTCAGTAATTGGTTCAAAAACATCTGCATACTCTCTTACAACAAAAACCCAATTCAACTCGTCTTCCTCCTACATTGCACTCAATAAAGCACAACCATCTAAACTTGAATTCTCTACTAAGTATATGATTCGATCGCTACTATTAGCATGTCTTAATGATATATTCCTATGCTGGCGAAATAGCCTAACATCATATCTCCTTAACCAATCCACACCCAAAATAATCTCAAAGCCCACAAAAACAAATACATTCAAATTGCAGGCAAATGCATGACCTAATAATTCAAATTCTAAATGGTCGCATTTCATTCAAGAGTTGTATACCCTCCTATTGGATTCGCAATCCTTAAGGAAGTAATAAAGTATAATGGTTCTAGACTTAACTTATCCACCAAATGTTGCGAGAAAAAAGAAAGTGATGCACATGTATTATAACGACCTGTAATTTTCGACATTTAAAATAGTAAATTTAATAAGATTTTTGTAATAAATGTTGGAAAAGGTTAAAATTTAAGATTTATAACTGGAATAATAATAAAAAATAAATGTAATAAATTTAATTTAAGTCAATTATTAACAAGTTTAATGGAATTACATTTAATTAAAGTGATTGGAAGGTTACACTCAATTATAAAGTGAACGTAGGAAAACAAATGTAAATATTGAATTGATTAATTAAATAATATATAATTTATGGCAACGTTTGTTTGTAAGTAATAAACTTATAAATGTAATTAAGGGTTAACTGTGACAATTAATATATATGTATATATTACTTATTTATTTGGTCTATTAAATTTAATTGGAAATAAACGGTAGTTGATTCCTTCAATTAGTGCAGTTAATGTAGATTAAATTGATAATGGTAGTATGTTAATTCAATATGATGTAACTCATGTTAACTTTTTTTCATACTATGACTATTGATTTGAATAAAAAGAATTGGAATCAAGTTTCACCAAATTTTGGAATTTAAATTTTAATAGGTGAATTTATTACAATTAAATATAATTAAAGATTACATTAATGAACATTAAGATGAAATAGTGAATATATATATTGAAATTAATGTATAGGAAGGTCATTAAGTGTAAGACAACAATTGATATAATGAAGAAATGAAACAAGGATAAATTAAATTTTTTGAGATTCTAAATTATTATATAATTTAAAATTTCGATATAAGAAAACTATAGTAATTATTACAAATAAAAGGAGAAATTAGAGAATATTAATTGTAATAAAATATAAAACAATGTTCAATATGAATGTAGAATAATAATTATTGAATACAAAGATTGAAATTCAAATAAAATCAATTTATTTGAATTATATTTAAATCAATTGGATTTAATTACAGTTGTAATTGAACACTGTAATTTATGAAATATTTGACACTAAAGTATATATAAACTTGTTTAGTTCATTATAAATGTCCATGAAATCAAAAATGATAAAAATTGGCCAGTTAATTAATTTGAATTAAAAAGTGATTTATTAATTTGATATTAATTTATTTAATCAACTGAAATATAGCCATTTTGGCAACTGTCCTGGATTTCGACGAAACAAGTTTCATCGGATCCGTAACAGTAAATTATTGTAGGATTTCAAGTTTTGTAATAATTGGACTTGTCGTTTGATCGTACGAACTCGAAACGCCTAGAAATCAGTTTTATTAAAATCAATTGAAATCAATATGAAATAAGCTGATTTTATTATAACTTCTTCATATGATGGAATTAGGACTTGACTTCTGCTACAGGTCAGACCGAGATGTTACAGGTGCTTCTGCTTGACTTCTACCCGGGATTTGCTACTTTGACTTTTGGCTAACTATTTAGATTAGCAGTTTTTGTTGTATACACTTGAGATATAGACTCATAGTTGTATTCTTTTGTATAGCACGTGTTGCTATTCTTTTGTATTATTGTGGATCTTTTTGACCACTACTCTGATGTACACTTTCATGTGTTAGTTATATATTCATATCTTCTTCCGCCTTTGTGATATGGATGTCTGTGACTGTTTGTGTTATGCTTGTTTCTATGTTTGTTTCCGAAGATTATTTATAGCCACCGTGTGATAAGCAATCACATGGATGGTCGCTCCTCAACAGCCTTATTCTCCGTGCTAGTTGGCAGCACTACACCGTAGTGTTCTTGGCTAGCATGGGTATAGAGGTGGGGCGTCACATCTTGGTATTAGAGCCAAACTTCGGAACAATGTAGAATAACTTAACAAGGATCATCGTCCTAAGTCCATCTTAGGAGTTATGTCTTAGGATTAATTCGAGTCGTCGTACCGATTCATCCTATATCCTTTATGATTCCTTGTTTTATCTAGCAAGATTGCTTGATATTCATTAGTGAATAATCTTCTTCTTTCTCTTTTTTCTTTCTTAAGGAAGAGAAACGGTCAGACTTGGTCGTCCCAGAGCTGGACCATCTAGTGCTCTACTCCAAGATGGAGTTTTTATGACTACCCAGCAACTTCTTGACCTTGTCACGAATGCTCTCAACCAGCTGGTTCTAATCCGGAACCTACTCACCCTAAATCTGGGTTTGCACGTTTGTGCAATGATTACACCAACTTGGGTGGGAAGCCATTTAAAGTTTCTAAAACTATCATCGAGGTCCAGGCTTGGTTGAGGTCCTGCGATCGAATCTTCATTCGCATGAATCTCGTCGATCTTCACCGTGTTCAGGTGGCTTCCAGTATGCTCTAAGAGAGAGCATTGGACAGGTATGAACTTCTTATTTCTGAAGTCAACGAAGCGGACCTTACTTAGGAGCAATTCCGGACACGCTTCGAGTTAAAATTTATACCAGAAGCAGAGAAAGTAACTTTGGCTCGGAGATTTATTGACCTTGTTCGAGGTCAGTCTTCTGTGGCGGACTACGTTGCATCATTTGAATCCCTTTCCAAATATGGGGTCGAATATATAAATACTCCACTGAAGAAGAACCAGAGGTTCGTTTATGGCTTAAATAAGAATCTCAAGAAGCCATTACTTCTAAAGTTAGAAGTTTCTTTCGACCAACTTATAGATATCGCTCTTCTTTTGGAAGAGGGTGATAAAGAAAGTGATGTTGAAGTAGTAGCTTCCAAACCTAACTTCAACAACAAAAAGAGGCCCAGTAAATTCAAAGGCCCTTATCCCACAAAAAGGGTAAGCATGCAACCCCTGTGGCAAAGTCTCCTTCTCCTTGTGGTGCGAGATGCTTCAACTGTGGATCTGGGGATCATTTTGCGAATAAGTGCACTATGCCCAAATCTTGTCGCTATTGTAAGAGCCCGGATCATTACATACATCAATGCCTCAAACGTGAAGGCAAGAAGGAGGGAAAGTTAAACGTGGCTCAAGCCCCTGGCAACACATCTCGTGGCTAAGGTATTTCTCATTCCATTCTTGATGGTATTATTTTATTTCATGATCAACCTATTAGAGTTCTCATTGATACGGGTGCATCCCATTCTTTTATATCAAAGGAACTTGTAGACACTTTTTCCTTAAGTGTTACTGCATTAATGACTTCTTTAAAAATTGCGAATCCTGTTGGTGGATCCGCAACTCTTAGTTTTTTTTGTAAAGATGTGGAGATTATTTTATGCGATTTTTCTTTCCTAGCTGATTTGCATGTTATGCGTTACTTAGGCTTTGGAATGATATTGGGTATGGACTGGCTTAACCGTTATGAAGCTCATATCCTATGTCCTGAGCGAACTATTTATCTCCGACATCCGCAATCTGTAAATCAGATCTCTATTATTCTTAAAGATTCGGATTCTTCTTTGACTGCATCTTTATATTCTTTAAATCCTCGAGACGATGATGATGAGGAAGACGTCATTTCTCGAATTCACGTTGTCCGTGAATTTTCCGACATATTCGAGCCCGTTTTAGGTTTACCACCTAAGCGAGCAATTGAGTTCAGAATTAATCTTACCTCTGAAGCTCAACCTATTACTCGTCCTCCTTATCGCATGTCCAATAAGGAAAATGAAGAGATGCACAAACAATTATCCGAATCGAAGACGAAGCTATTTATTCGCTCTAGTTCCTCGCCTTGGGGAGCTTCGTATATTTTTGTAAAGAAATCTGATGGTACTCTAAGGCTCTGCGTTGATTATCGCAAGCTTAACGATCTTACTATTAAAAATAAATATCCTTTACCTCGGATTGATGATCTATTCGATCAGCTTAGTGGTGCTAAGGTCTTTTCACAATTGGACTTGGCTACCGGTTTCCATCAGCTTCGTATCGCAGAGGATTGCATTCCTTTGACATCATTCCGTACTCGATATGGATCTTATGAATGGCTTGTTACTCCATTTGGGTTAACGAATGCTCCAGCTTATTTCGTTGACCTCATGAATGGAGTTTTCAAAGATTTCCTCGATCGGTTTGTTCTCATCTTCAGTGATGATATCCTTGTGTATTCTAAAACCGAGGAGGAGCATGAAAAGCATCTTTGGATTGTATTGGAAACTCTTAGGAGTAATCAATTAAAGGCGAAATTTTCTAAATGCAACTATTGGCAATCTCGTGTGAAGTTTCTCGGTCATATTATTTCCAAATCCGAAATTTCCGTGGATCCTTCAAAGATTGAAGCGATTCAAGATTGGAAGAGACCGGAGAGTGTGACAGAGATTCGTAGTTTTCTCGGATTGGCGGGTTATTACCGTCGTTTCATTAAAGAATTTTCTAAGATTGTCGTGCCTCTTACTGGCTTGACTAAGAAGGAAGTTAAATACATTTGGTCGGACAAATGTGAAGCCTCTTTTCAGAAATTGAAAGAACTCCTTTCCGATACTCCTATTCTTGTCATTCCCGAAGGGAATCAAGATTTTGTTGTTTATACTGATGCTAGTCACGTTGGTTTGGGCGTCGTTCTTATGCAAAAGGAACGTGTTATTGCTTAAGCTTCTAGGCAATTGAAGCCGGACGAGATTAGATATGCCACACATGATTTAGAACTCGCGGCTATTGTTTTCACCCTACGAATTTGGCGTCATTATCTATTGGAAGAGAAATTTATTCTTTACACGGATCATAAGTCTTTGAAATATTTATTTTCTCAAAAGGAACTTAATTTACGTCAACAGCGCTGGCTCGAGTTCCTTGCACCTTATGATCTTGATATCCTTTATGCCCTCGGTAAGGGTAATCGTGTCGCCAATGCTCTTAGCCGTAAACAACAAGCAGTTGTTTCTATGATGATATCCGAATGGAACGATCTCGAGATTTTATCCACTTGTGAGATTCGAGAGCGCATATCCGATTTATGCTCATCACTTGTTTTATGTAGCCTTGAAACCCATCCTTCTCTTTTAGACCGCATTCTTAAAGCTCAAGGGCTAGATCCTGAATTGGCTCTTCTTGGCCAAAATGTTAAGGATAAAATTGATATTGAAGGTTCGAAAGACTTTGATATTGATTCTCGTGGCGGCATTTGAAAATTTGGTAGACTTATCGTACCAAATATTGGTGATCTTCATAAAGATATTTTAGAAGATTCCCATCGTTCTAAATTCACCATTCATCCCGGTAGTAGTAAAATGTACGCTATTATGAAGCGACTTTATTATTGGGAGGGAATGAAATATGATATTGCTAACTTGTTAAGGGTTGCATGACTTGCCAACTTGTCAAGGCCGAACATCAAAGTCCTGGTGGGTTATTGCAACCTTTAGAAACTCCAATTTGGAAGTGGGACCAAATTTCCATGGTTTTATAGATGGCCTTCCCCGTTCTCGTTCGGGTCATGATAGCTTATGGGTGATCGTTGATAGACTTACTAAATCCGCCCATTTTATTCCCGTTCGGTCTAACCGAACCGTTCCTCTTTTGGCCAAACTCTTTATCAAAGAAATTGTTAAATTGCATGGAGTTCCTACTTCTATTGTTAGCGATCGTGATCCATTGTTTACTAGTGGATTTTGGAAGAGTCTTCAAAAAGCTTTAGGAACGAAGCTTAACTTTAGCACTGCTTATCACCCCCCGTCCGATGGACAAACCGAGCATGTGAATCAATCTCTTGAAGATCTTCTTCGTGCTTGTGTGCTCGATTTTGGTGGAAGTTGGGAAGATCATATTTCACTTGTTGAATTTTCCTATAATAATAGCTTCCAATCTAGTATTGGTATGGCACCTTTCGAGGCACTCTATGGAAGGCCATGCCGATCTCCTTGTTGGCTTGAGGCATGTGAGAAGCTGGTTTTAGGTCCAGACTTTATTCGTGATTCCATAGAGAAGATTGAACTTATTCGACATAGGATGAAAGAAGCCTAGTGTAGACAAAAATCCTATGTCGATAATCGAAGAAGGAAGTTAGAATTTTCTGTGGGAGGTTCTGTTTTTATTCGTGTTTCACCTATGAATGGTGTTGTATGTTTCAGTCGATCGGGAAAGTTAGCACCCCGATATATTGGGCCATTTCCTATCACTGAACGTATTGGTCCTGTGGCTTATCGCCTTGCATTACCGGCTCAGTTTTCTGCTATGCATGACGTGTTTCATGTTTCTCAATTACGGAAATGCCTTCGAGATTTCGATTCTATTCTTGAGCCTGGTGTTGTGGAAGAAATTGAAGTTTCGTCGAATTTAACTTACGAACAACATCCTATTCGAATCATTGCTTCAGAGGTCAAACGACTCCGAAATAAAGATGTTCCGCTAGTGAAGGTTCAATGGTCCTCAAATCCTAAGGATTGCTCTTAGGAATCTAGAGAATTCATCGAGCGAACACATCCGGACTTGCTTACTCCTGCTCTTTGAGGTGAACTTCCTATTTCAAATTTCTTTTGTATTAATATGCTTTTATGGTTGTTACTTTTTATTTCCATCTTATATTGCGAGGACGCAATTTCTTTAAGGAGGGGAGTCTGTAACAACCCGCATATTTATCGATTGTATATTTAAATATATATTTTTAAATATTTTGTCGTTAATCGGATATTGGTCCGAAAAGCTACTTTTTGCAAATGGTCAAATTAGGACTCGAGACCACTTCTATTGAGTTCGAAATGCCGTTTATAATTTTTTTAAGTATAAACATTAATAGGTTTGGAGTTAGTGGAATTTCACTTAATTTTCCCGCTTTGGACTTTGGGTTAGATCAGCCACTATAACCCAAACCCACTTCTCTCCTTCTCCTCACTCTTCATAAATTTCCTAACAACCAAGCTTTAGCATTAATGGTGAGTGGAAGGGGAAATTAATATTCCAAGCTCAAATTCTCTTGCAAATCCAACATTCAATTCCAAATTCAAGAAGAAGATATTGGATTCAAGCTTGTGATTACTTCTCCATTGCTTTCAAGCTTTTCTTCATAAATTTGGTGCAAAGGTGAGATTTTTATCTCACAATTCTAGCCTATAACTATATTGGACTGTTGGGAATGATTCCCTATCACTTTTGCATATACATTTGCATTTGGTTTGGATTGGATTGGCCAAAAACTCCAATTTTTAGCGATTTGGTGAATTTTCTGCTACTAGGTCGCACTGCCTCGTATTGTCACCTCGGAGTTAGGTCGCTAGGTCGTGGGTCGTTAGGGCTTAGTCGTAGGTTGCTCGGCCTTTGAGTCGTTAGGTCGCGAGATACTGGGTTGTTCCCCTTTGGCCTTACGCCCACTCTCTTAGGTCGCTCGGCCTTTGAGTCGTTAGGGCTTAGGTCGTAGGTCGCTCGGCCTAAGTCGTTAAGTCGTAGGTCGCTCGGCCCTAGGTCGCTCCACTTTAGGCCTTAGGTCGTTTGGCCTTGGCTTGTTCTGCACTAGGTCGTTGGACCAAGGTCGCTCCATTTGGTCGCTCGCCATTAGGTCGTGGCACCGTTAGGTCGCTCGACCATTCACCATTTTAGGTCGCCTGACCACTTAGGTCGCCTGACCACTTAGGTCGCGTGACCATGTTAGGCCGCCCACCTTAGGTCGAGCCACTTCCTTCTGACCTTAATACCGTTAGGTCGCATGACCTTTATACCATTAGGTTGCGTACCCTGTTAGGTTGCGAGTTTAATTAGGTCGCTTGGCCTGTGCTTTTGTTAGGTCGCGAATCTCTTAATTCGCTCACCTCTGTTAGGTCGCTCGCTTCTGCTAACTCGTGAACACCCCTAGGTCGAACCCCGTAGCGGGGTAGTTGCCCCCGCACCCCCACCTTGGGGGGTTGCCACCCCCCTGGACCCCCCCTCCGTAGGGGATCTTATCTGAAAAACAGTCAAGAGAACTTGCTTTGTTGAGATTCTAAGTTGACCATTCTTCGAGACAAACTATCTTTGGCTTCTCGGTCGATTTTATGGTACCACGGCCTTGCTAAGAATGCGGGATAACAACTTTAGAAATATGAAGGTTTCAATACTAGTAGTAAATATCAAAACTCTTTCAACAAAATGATTTCAACTCTATTTTCAATAACAAAGCTCTTTTCTTAAACCGTTTTTCAATCTACTAGTATATACAAACCTTTACCTTACTCGGACGAGAAATCTAATTAAACAGCTTAGTAAAACAAGTGGTATGAAACGCTTGCGTTCACTTCGTTGGTTAATTCTTGGACTTGTTCGATTGAACCTCTTGTGACAATTTTCTAGTGAAGATTTACAGTTTGTTCGTAAATATTTAAGTTAAGCAAGTGGCTATGGGACACGAAGATAAACTTTTATATTTACTAGCTTAGTGTAATTGACACTTCTCGTTGATCATGACGATCATTTTATGATTTAGACTAGCAATTGTGCGATGTCTCTTTGTTTGCAAGGTTAGACTAGACCTCATGGGTGTGATTCTGACTCACACATATCTCTTTCTCCGCAAGGTTAGTCTAGATACCATTTGTGTGATTCCACTCACACATACCTTTTTGCTTTTTGGTTAGCCTACACCTCATCTGGGTGATTCCGACTAGCCCATATGGGGTAGCTCCCCATGGTCTTCGGACCGTCATGTGATAGGCCTCTTTCCCTTTTTCTGTGATTTCTGGATTTCTTGTGTTGATTTCTGGAATTTATGTCATTGACTTGTTATGAGTACAAGTTTAGGGTATGATGCCCTCTTTGGATCTTTGAGAAGATTCTTGTGATATCGATTTATCTCTTATTGATTGATCTTCGGTTGATCATCATTTGCATACTTATAGTAGTATGTCAGTATGGATATTTTATGTTTATGCCATATCTTTTATTTTATACCATGTCATCTGATATTTATAGCTAGACTGATTCATTTAGTATTTTCTTAAATAATACTCGGGTCAGACCGAGATGTTGCAGGTGCTTCTGCTTGACTTCTTCCCGGGATTTGCTACTCTGACTTTTGGCTAACTATTTAGATTAGCAGTTTTTGTTGTATACACTTGAGACATAGACTCATAGTTGTATTCTTTTGTATAGCACGTGTTGCTATTATTTTGTATTATTGTGGATCTTTTTGACCACTACTCTGATGTACACTTTCATGTGTTAGTTATATATTCATATCTTCTTCCGCCTTTGTGATATGGATGTCTGTGACTGATTTGTGTTATGCTTTTTCCATGTTTGTTTCCGAAGATTATTTATAGCCACCGTGTGATAAGCAATCACGTGGATGGTCGCTCCTCAACAGCCTTATTCTCCGTGCTAGTTGACAGCACTACACCGTAGTGTTCTTGGCTAGCGTGGGTATAGAGGTGGGGCGTCACAGAAATGATGAAATATGTACATCTTATATTCTGATATTATTGATATGCTTTAAAGCTAAAACTGGAACTTGTTGGGTTGGATATCTTTGTAATTTAAATTGGAATTTTCTCCTATGCAAAACTGCTATTAATTTAAAACCAATTTTCAAACTATTTTCTTTTATTTTTCTTATAGAAACTATTAGTTCTACTTTATTTACAAAACTATTTTACATACTATCATTTAAAAAGAAATTATCCTACATACTATTTCATTTACAAAACTATTTTACGAACTATTTTATTTAGAAACTATTTTATTTTACGTACTATTTTATTTTACAAGCTACTTTACAAACTATTTTATTTACAAACTATTTTGTACAACCATTTTTTATTCAAAAATACGAAACTATTCTAAATTCAAAGCCTTTTATAAAGCAAAGATGTTCAATCTCATATGGCTTTCCATACAATGAAAGTGATTTTGGAAAAATTTGGATTCTTGTATAAGATGGACTTATATAAGTACAAGTGATTTTGACTGTTGATTTTGGAAGATATTCGATCTAAAGAGATTAATCTTATATATAGCGGAATTTATATAAGAATGATTTGATATTATTGATTTTGGAAGTACTTTGCCTGAAAATGATATCTTACATATAATGGAATGTATATGTAACGACCCGTATTTTTGGCTATTTTAAATTATTAAACTTAATGTAATTACTAGATAAGTTGCGTAGAAATAAAATTTAATGATTTATTTATATTAATTATTGGATAATTTAATTGTTTAAAATATAATGTTGGAAATTATTTGAATAGTTTAATTTTGGATTTAATATGATTAGAAATGGTATCGGAAATTGATTTAAATTTTATATAAATATGAATGAAGATTGTTTATCTTTAAGATCTGAAATTAAAAATGGATAATTAGAAATTGGGAATTTTATTAACGAGTAAAAATAGCCATTTTGGCCACTGCCTCGGATTTCGATGAAACCAGTTTCATCAGACCCATAACAGTGAATTATTATAGGATTTCAAGTTTAGTAGCAATCAGACATGTTGTTTGGCCGTGCGAGCTTGAAACGTGTAGAAATTCAATTTCGAATTTAATTAAATAATTCGATTTGGAAAGCTATCTTCCACATATGATCGAATTAATCTTCGAAACTCGTTCCATTCCGTTTGAGATGGTGGTAAAACATTATAAACGTCAGGCGGTTGGCGTCATTTGAAGTTCGGAAATTTTCGTGAGCGAGTTGGTTTGATATTTTCTAATATTATTTATATATTATTATTATTCTTCGTTTCTCGTTCAAGGCCCATACCCATATCTACAGCCGCAACTATCTTTTCCTTTCTCCCCCTTTTATTTTCAAAATCTCTAGATCTATAAAAAAACGAACGACATTTCGAAAAAAAGAGATGAGATCTTGATTAGAAAAAATAAAATAAAAGAGGAACGGAAAGGGCGATCGAGCAACTTCACCTCAAGCAAGCGACGGCGAGGCTGAAAGGCTCACGTATAGGATGTGGTCACGATAGAATTGCATTCAATTGGGCAACGATGCTTGTGAGCGCCCGCGATGGTGATAGAGGCATGATCAAGCGCAGGCGATGATGTTGGCTTTTGCTTAGGGCTTGGATTTTGGGGCTTCGACGTGTACTCTGGCGACGACGAGCTAAGACGGCGCGAGCATGTGGGAGGGTGTCAGCGATTGGGTGATCAATTATCGATTGTCAAAAAAAACTGAGTTGAGCGTGATCTATTGCAGTAGCGAACGTGAGTGAAGGTGAGGCTAATAATTTTTATTAGTTATTTTTGTGTTAATTAAAGTTTTATAATTACCGTCATATTAATTTTAGCATATCTTGTTCGTACGAGGTCCATTTATGGCGAATCGAGATGCAGCGGATTTGCGTCGATGTCATCTACAATTTAGGATCGAGCTGGGATTTATTTGAAGCTGAAATTATTTTCAGTTTTAGATAAAAGGTGAGTATTTATACACTCATAATTGACTAAAATGATTTAATGTTAGTTATATTTATATTCTAAAGTGATATGAAATTTATTGGCTGTTGTTGGTAGGTTTAGTTGTCGTTTAAATTGGCATATGAATTAATTGATAGAGTTTAAATTGACCGCTAAATAGATTTAAATTTAATTGGCAGCATATTACCCGATATGGTAAAAATTGGAATTTGTGAATGTTGTTGGTTTTATGGTTGATTGCTTGTGATGGATGCTATTGGTTGATATTGACTGTTTATTTCTTTTGATATACCATGCTATCATCCTGTATATTTTTTATTGCATATAAAACTATAAACCAAATTATTTCGAATAAATTTAAAAATAGATTGAAATGATATATACCTATGACATCTATTTCGATTGAAACGATATATATCCATTCTTGAAATTAAATTGAAATAATTGATTCACTTGGCCGTAGGATAGAGATTTATATACGGACACCAGGTTGGTTAAATTAAATGATTTTAAAGTGTTTTGAAATTATTTAAATGAATTGATTTTAAGAAAAAATCAAATTTATAGAAATTGAATTATTTTGAATTGGGGATCAAAATGTTGAAATTTAAATTTGATAAAAGAAGTTGTTTAAATAATCGAATTTGAGATTTTGAAGTTGAAATCAAAATATTATTTGAACTTTAGAAATCGATTGTTTTAAATATTGGATTTTTTTATTCGAACTTTGATTATTGTTAAGTAAAAGTGGTAAAACGATATTTTGAAATTTAGCTCGGATTTGAATAATATTTAAAATTTTGGTTTTTAAATTGGATATTGAAGAAAATTTGATTTAAGTGTTTTGAATTGATAATTGTAAATGGACTCGGAATTGATATAAATCGAAATGGTTTTAAATTTGGGATTTGAGTTGAAATTAGTTTGCAATTGGAATTTAAATTAATTTGAAATGGGAAGTGAAATTAATTTGGAATTGGAATTTAAATACGACTTGGAAGCGGAATTGAATCGAGTAAATCAAAATGGAAATTGATTTGGATTGGAAATTTTGGAATTTAATCAGTTTGGCTTGGGAACTATTTTTAAATAAATTATTTTAGTATAAACTATTTCTATTCATCTTTAAATATTCAAACTATTTAAATTTTCCCAACTATTTTACTATATAAACTATTTTATTTTTCAAACTATTTCCTATTAAACTATTTTAACTATTTAACTATTTTAAAACTATTTTCTAAATTCCAAATTGGTTAAAGGGTTTGAAATATTTATATTTAAGTCTTGGATTTAAATACGAATTGGGTTAAAGTGAATTATAACCAAAAATTGTAATTCGAATCAAGTTTTGAAGTGAATCGATATATCGAGTTGAATGGACATTGTGAAGTAAAATATGATTTTTGAGTAAATATGATGATTTCAAAAATGGTTTTGACATTCGAAACGAATATGATATTTTGATATCAAGTATGAAATGTTTTGAAATGTAAAAGAACCAACCGGTTTGTAAAATGATGTTTGGTTGTTAAAGAGATCTGGGCCTCTTATTGGCATACTCTCTACCAATATTGGAACCACTTAAACAACTATGTACGTAGTGGATGATATCCAGATTATATTGGTTGAATTGGCGACGTTTACTGGAATGAAGTAAGAGAACGATGATGGATAGCCTTGATATTCATGTCATAATTAAAATGACTAAAACATGAGCCTATGTTTGGCCATTGAGGTTAGCTGCCTCTAGCGACGTTGATCCCTCGTATTACTATTGTGATTTCGTATTTGATGGTGTACCTTTTTGTCGTTTGGATTGATTGTCGCGGTCGATCATGGATGGGTCACGACCAGCCAGAATGGGTAAACTGGTAGAATCCTACCTTGGGCATTGCCTCACGTGCGTTGTCATATTTATCCCTGTATGAGCCCATTACGACTTTGGTTTAAAACTGTAAAATTGTGTTAAGGTGGATCGACGTAAAGCCTTAACGCTATTTTGATATTTATTTTACTGATAGACATTATATATTATAGCGTATACAATTATATATAAATAGTTCAACGGATCCTTAAGAGATGGAAAATCCCGTAACATCTCTTAAGTTATTGCACTCATATTGTGATATTGATTTGACTTACATAAGAATATTTTAGTGCTGACTCGAGTGTTTTGTCTTTTCATTACGCTCGGGACAGTCTTGAGATTTTTTCGGCTTATTGAAGACTATACTTTGGAGGACGAAGATGGAGTTTTGTATATTACTATTATTATTATCCTACGCATCATGTTATTCTGCTGTATTGATTATTTATCCCTGATGTATAGATATAACCCCGATAAATGTGTATTGATTATAATTAAATGTATAGTGAACAACTTTTGAATTGTTTATTTGATTATTATACTTTATCATTTCCGTTGTGAGATTTTGTGTTTTTTTTCTTCTTCTCTTCTTATTTTTCTTACTTAACCCCATTGATTATCTACGTTCCGGATTGTTTAAGTCGGATATATGTGGATTATTGTCGATTCAAACCTTCCGAAATGTGGGTCGTCACTGTTGGTATCAAAGCAAAGGTTTAGTGATAACCTTGGCTTTGTGGTGTTTGACTCATTAGAGATAGGGTAGTAATACTCTAGAATGAGTCAGTCTGAGAGTGTATATGAGAGAGCATACTTGTTAGAGTCATAAAATATTTTATATTGTGTTTACTTATCCGTTGGGTTGTTTATTAATTCTGGTCGATATACGGGACGTCATGTTATCGATAGGGGTTTCTAAACACTTAAACGAGGCAAGTCGACATAATGTTGTTTAAAATCAAGTAAATGGAATAATTTTTTCAAAATAATATTTTATATAAATAAAATGAAAATTTTAATAAAATTATTGTTAGGAGATGACAATATTTAATTATCATCTATTATTGATTGAATTAAAATTAGAACAATTACTTAATGAATTTTATTTTATGAAGCATTTGATAATTTTATTTGAAATAAAATTAAAATAAAAAAATTGTTTGGGATAAAAAATTTGTAAAATTAATGAAATATTTTGGTAAACAAGTTAAGGAAATTTGTACAAGTATATTTATAATATATCTTATATATGGAAATGGTTTAATTTTTTTTGAGAATTTTAGAATTTAAAACCGTTTTGTTTTCAAGATTGTTTCTCAAAGCCTTAAAAGTTAATAAATAGTATTATCTGAAAGATTTTAACTAGAAAAAATGTCTTTAAAATATTATTGAAAGAAATAAAGCTTTAAACTCGCGTGGTTGCTGGGAAATAAATTCTGGGGATGACGGCAGCATTGCCAGTATTCATTTTTGAGTTCCTGAGTGAGAATTGCTACCAGAAGAAATTTATTTTTTTGATTAAAACAAGTTTGATGGTGATAAAAATAAATATTCAATTATGATTAATAAGAGTGTGAAAATAGTTTTGTACTTATAATTGAAAAGAGTATATAAATAAGTTTGAAACTTATAAATTTGAATAAAAAAATAAGTTATAACTTGTAGATTTGAACAGGGTAGTAAAGGTAAATTTTAAAATGGTTGAACATTTTAAATAAGCAGATAAAATAAATTTGAATTTGAGATATGGAATAAAATAAATTGTCTTAGCATTGTTAAATTGAATGAGTTAGTGAAGTTAAGTAAATAAAATGAAGTTAGACTCAAGAAGCTTAAATAATATATGAAATGCAATTGAAATGAACTAGGTAAAATAATAAAAAAATAAATTGTATGATTTATAGTTTTGAGATTTTAAGCTAAAAATAAATTTTAAAAAAGTGGTAAAATGGAAATGATAAGAAATTTAACTTGAATGAAAATAAATAAAATGATCAATAGATCAAAATAAAATGAAGTTCAACTTAATAAGTTGAATTAGATATTAAGTGAAACTAGATAAAGTGGTAAAGTGGATTAATTTCATTTGAGCTATAAAATGAATTAAAAATGAACAAGGACTTGAAATGTAATTTAAATATGAAAGAAATTAAATAAAATAAACGAATGTAAGAAAAAAAATTAGTATGAGTAATTGGATTTGATTTAAAATTGGATAAAGGAAAATTTAAATTGCAAGTGGAGTAGTTTGAATAAATTTTTTAATGTTAACCAATATAATATAGAATAAGTTATTGAAAATAAATTATAATTTAAAATGGACTTAAGAGAAGCTGTAGGAATTAATGTGGAAAAAAACAGATTATTAATATGAGTTGAGTTACAAAATAAAATTTTATTTTGGTAAATAAATAAGATGAATTTGAATAAAAGAAGTAAATCGATGAATTAATAATAACTTAAGATGTGAAGTAATAATAATAAACGCGATTTATATTGTATAAAATATTTATAATAAACTTAGCTCAGTTATAAATGATGTTAGTGTAATAAAAAAGAGGATATACTAAATGGAAATAAATTTAATTTAAGCATGGTTAAGTGGGATAATTTTATAAATTATTCACAAATGAATTATATGAAATGGGTTAAACAATAAGTGGAACAAATCGAAATTTCACAAATTGAATTGAATAAAATTGGATATAATGAATTTGTAGCGAATGTTAATGAATTGAAGAAATCAATCGAATGTAAATTAAATATAAATGTGGATGAAACGAATGTAAATAATTGGAACAAATTGATTAAATGTGAGTATAGTGAATTGAAATAAATCAATTTTGAATGCATTAAATATTGATTGGAAGAAAAGAATAAATTGAAACCAAATTAGTGTAAATCAATTAAAAAGCAAATGGATTGAATATAAATCCATGGTTTGATTTACGAAATAAATATTTACAAGTGAATGTGGATCAAGTTAAAATATATGGAATATGATATTGAATTAATTACTTAAATGTAATTAATTATATGAATTATGAAATAAAATAATGGAGGTGAAGAAAGAAAAAGAATGTAACTATAAACGAGTGTAAATTAATAGAATGTAAATTTATTAATATTGATATTTGCATGCAAATCGATTGGAAATGAATAAATTGAATTAAAAATCAATTGAACCTGAATCTAATTGAATAAAAGTTCCTTGAATGCAACAAATTGAATCGAATCGATTAAACTGTTAATGAAATGAATGCTAATAAGAAACAAATGGAGTAAAAAATAAATTGATATTGGATAACGTAAACCCACATGGTTATGAATTAGTTGGATTGATTGGACAGATATTGATGGTTGAGTGCTTTCTTTTGTTGCAAATCATTGTTATTACGGTTTTAATTGCATACGATTGTTCTATGTTGTGTATTTGTGTTTGTATTTATGATTTGGATTCAAAAATCCATGGGATATGGTTGTCTTAGACTTATATATGTTTTATACCATTATACGTAACTAATATCTTAAATTGAGTTGAAATAGATACAAAAGTAGACCGTTTGGGGCGTATACGCGGATTTATATGCTTTGCTTGCTTAATACGAGCGAACTCGCTTGTATTATAAATAATAAGGCACGTGTGTCGGATTACATATCGCGATTTTATATTTTTTCCCTTCGGGATGTCTCATCAATGAGATGAGATGTATATTTGATTTTTTTTGGCATATTGTGTTATATATTGAATTGTAAAAAATTTCCGATCGAGCCGCGCAAAGGAGACTCTGCCAAAATTTTCGTAAATCCGGGAGTTAGAAATTTTTTTGATGTTTTAAAATTTTTATTACTTGTTTATATATATAAGTTATATTTTCTGTAAAATTGATATCGGAGTGGCGTAGTTCAAGCGTAGTAATAGTTTCGCAAATACGATTCTTATGTTTCATAAGTTATTGTGTAAATAAAATATATTGTATGTTAAATTCTTTACTTAACACCTTTTCGAGGTCGAAACGTTTTGAGTAGGGGAGTATGTAACGATCCGTATTTTTGGCTATTTTAAATTATTAAACTTAATGTAATTATTGGATAAGTTGGGTGGAAATAAAATTTAATGATTTATTTATATTGATTTATTGGATAGTTAAATTGTTTAAAATATAATGTTGGAAATTATTTAAATAGTTTAATTTTTGATTTAATATGATTAAAAATGGTATCAAAAATTGATTTAAATTTTATATAAATATGAATGAAGATTGTTTATCTTTAAGATCTGAAATTAAAAATGGATAATTAGAAATTGGGAATTTTATTAACGAGTAAAAATTGCCATTTTGGCCACTGTCTCGGATTTTGACGAAACCAGTTTCATCAGATCCGTAACAGTGAATTACTGTAGGATTTCAAGTTTAGTAGCGATCGAACATGTCGTTAGGCCGTGCGAGCTTGAAACATGTAAGAATTTAATTTCGAATTTAATTAAATAATTCGATTCGGAAAGCTATCTTCCACATACGATCAAATTAAGCTTCGAAACTAGTTCCGTTGCGTTTGGGATGGGGGTAAAACATTATAAACGCCCGGCGGTACGCGTCATTTGGAGTTCGGAAATTTCCGTGAGTGAGCTGGTTTGATATTTTCTAATATTATTTATATATTATTATTATTCTTCGTTGCTCGTTCAAGGCCCACGCCCATATCTACAGCCTCAACTATCTTTCCCTTTCTCTCCCTTTTATTTCAAAATCACCAGATCTAAAAAAACGAACGACATTTCGAAAAAAAGAGATGAGATCTCGATTAGAAAGAATTAAAAAAAGAGGAACGAAAAGGGCGATCGGGAAACTTCACCTCAAGCAAGCGACAGCGAGGCTGAGAGGCTCACGTATAGGATTTGGTCACGATCGAGTCGCGTTCAATTGGGCAACGACACTTGTGAGCGCTCGCGATGGCGATGGAGGCATGATCGAGCATAGGCGACGATGTTGCCTTTTGCTTATGGTTTGGATTTTTGGGCTTCGACATGTACTTTGGCGACGGCGAGCTAAGACGGCGTGAGCATGTGGGAGGGTGTCAGCGAATGGGTGATCAATCATCGGCTGCTAAAAAACCGAGTTGAGCGTGATTTGTTGCAACATCGAACATGAGTGAAGGTGAGGCTAATAATTTTTATTAATTATTTTAGTGTTAATTAAAAAAATTATAATTACCATCATATTAATTTTAGAGTATCTTGTTCCTACGAGGTCCGTTTATACGAATCGAGCTGTAGTGGATTTGCGTCGATGTCATATACAATTTAGGATCGAGCCGAGATTTATTTAAAGCTGAAATTATTTACAGTTTTAGATAAAAGGTGAGTATTTATACACTCACAATTAACTAAAATAATTTTATGTTAGTTATATTTATATTCTGAATTGATATGAAATTTGTTGGTTGTTGTTTGGTAGGTTTAATTGTTGTTTAAATTGGCATATGAGTTAACTGATGGAAATTTTGGAATTGAATCAGTTTGGCTTGGAAACTATTTTTAAATAAATTATTTTAGTATAAACTATTTATAATCTATTTTCTTTAAATATTCAATCTATTTAAATTTTCCTAACTATTTTACTATATAAACTATATTTTTCCAATTACTTCCTATTAAACTATTTTAACTATTTTAAAAGTATTTTCTAAATTCCAAATTGGTTAAAGGGGTGTAAGTATTTATATTTAGTTCTTAGATTTAAATACGAATTGGGTTAAAGTGAATTATAACCAAAAACTGTAATTCGAATCAAGTTTTAAAGTGAAATCGATATATCAAGTTGAATGGACATTATGAAGTAAAATATGGTTTTTTTAGTAAATATGATGATTTCAAAAATGGTTTTGACTATTGAAATGAATATGATATTTTGATATCAAGTATGAATTGTTTTGAAATGGAAAAGAACCAACCGGCGTGTAAAATGATGTTTAGTTGGTAAAGAGACAGTGTGTGATAACCCGGATTTTTAATATTTGTGATTGATAATTAATTTGGTAAATTAATAAGAAATGCTGATTTTAACCATTAAAATACTGATTGTTAAAAATTGAAACAAATAAAATCTGATAATTAATATTCCTATCTGGGAAAATATTATTTGATAATCTCCTAATATAATTATTCAAAATGGACAAACTTATTTTTTTCAAACAAATTAAGCATATATATATATATATATGAGTGGATTTTTAATTGAATTTGAATTTGAAATTTAAAAGATAAATATCTTTAAGTAAATTAGATTTAAAAAATAGTGTGTGTGTATATATATATATATATATGATTTTATTTGTATAAAATTTGTTTTATATTATTGTTCTTTTTTTCCTTTAAAGAATTTGCTAAATGTGAATTAAGAAATATTAACTAAATGGAAATTAAATATAAAGATTTATAAAACATTTAAATATATTTACACATGCCAAATTCAAGTGTTGAAATATTAGAATATAAATTAACAAATGTAAGTTACTTAGCTTACCTAAATGACAAGTGTTAGGTTTTCAAATAAGTGTTAGCTTAGAAAATAAACAAATGGCAAACTAATCTTTAATCTAAAACAAAAAATTTATTTAATCACACATGTCTAAAAAATATACAAAACTAAGATTTTCAGTTCAATTCCTCTCCATTCTTTTGTACTTCATCTTTTCAATCTAAAAAGAATTAGATTCAAATAAAAAAAAATCAAGAATCAGGAAAGTATCAAGGCAAACCAGAAGAAGAAATCTGAGCAGAATTTAAAAAAAAAAAAAGCAAGCTAGCATGGAGATTCATGGTTTAACTCAGCATATAGAGATAAGATTCAAAATCCAGCAAAAGAAAAACTGAAAATCAAAAGCAAAATAAAATCAAAAGCAGACTTTAGTTTTTCAATTCAGCCTGTCACTGCTTTTAAATCGGTGAGCAAAAAATTTTGATTTTTAAAAAGCTTTAAATTGGTTTTGACCCTGATTCATGCAATAATCTTGAGTTTAAATTGGAGATATTGGTTTGCATATTGATCTCCTGATTATCTGTATATATGTATGAGAATGTATTTGTATGCATGTTAATATTTTGCTCTGTTCTTAGTTTACAGACAAAATCTAAATCAAAAAAAATAAATAACTCCTTGTGTAAATACTTTTATGTTAGGATCTTTGAAAGACAATGGTTTGTAATTGTCAGATTCGATTTTTAAAAATAGTTTCAAGCGTATCCATAAAGTAATGATGATAAGAAATTGAAATTTACAGTGGTAAGTCATATTAAATCGAAATTTAAAGTGGTTTAATTTCAAGTTTTGTTATATAATCTGATTCAATATTGGAAAAAAATGATTTTTAAAGGGAAAATCTAATTTTTTAAGCTTGAATTTGAAGGGAATTTAAGAGTTGATCAGAAATTGGAAAACTGTCAATTTCCAATGGTCACGACAACATGTCGCCTCGGGGTCGGTGCTGAAGCAAGTTTGGGAATGGTGATAGCGGCAAAAATAGTCGGAGGTGATAACTGTCGCCGTGGTGGCACGTCGAGTTGACTTCAGGGTTTAACAACTTTTTTTGGTCATCGATGAAGAAGTGACGAATTCGTCAACAAGGGGAAGCTAGAGGTGATCGGGCGTGGGGAAAGGGATGCAAGGGTTCATGGAGGAGCAGAGGCCCGAGTTTCAAGGCTTCGGGTGATTAGATCATCGAAGTCGAGAAGAATTTTGGGATGATCGATGAAATTCAGATGAGGTTGTCCTTCTCGATTTCGAGTGGGCTATAATTTCGTGGTTCTGGGTTGCCTGAAGGGTCGACGGTGATGTCACCAGTGAATTGAGGATCATGGCGTCGGTCGAGGATGGCCAAAACGCTCGTGCACGTGCACGAGGTTACTGGCGAATCAACGTTGTTTTTTTGTGAGGGGAGAAGTGTTTTTCTCGGGACTGGCCTCAGGGTAGAGGTTGGTTTACTTGGTTTTGTCATCATGTTAGAAGTGTTTATCTAACAGATTTGGAATTTAGCAAGTTTATATATATATATATATATAAAATAAAGGAAACTCGAGAAAAAGGTTGTGAACTCGGAATTTGGATCGGGGGAATGTGGGATTGTCTCAGGTTATAATATGATGTTAAAAAAATTTTAGAATTTAATGAAAAACTAGTTTTAAAAACTAATTACCTTTAGAACTATTTAAGTATGATTAATTAATTAAAGTTGTTAGTTTGAGTTAAGAATTTATTTTAAGCTTTAATTAATGAAGTTAATAATTAAGATGTTTTAAATCTTAATTAATTAAGTAGTTATTAGGAGTTAAGTGTTTAATTAAAGTAATGGTTTATTCTAGTTAATTTAGTCTTATTAATAAGTAATAAGAATATAATCACTTAATTAATTAAAGATAATCATTAAAAGAAATCGATTGAGTATAATTACTTGTTGTAATTTATAAAGTAGGGTGAGTGATTAAAGAGTAATCTCTGGAAGTAATTAAAAAAAGGAAAATTTCTTTAGCGAAGTAATTAGTAATGGTAATTACAGGGTGTAACTAATTGAAGATTGAAAGTAGTTTTGGGTTAATTACCTGGCGTAATTAATATGAAGAATAATTACTTAGTAGAAGTAATTAATAATTAATTACTTAGTGTAATTAATTTAAGAATTGACTGATAAAAGTTATGGGAAGTTAATTAAGTGATGTAATTAACTAAGTGTAATTAATTACAGAATGAGATTAATCAATGGTGATTAATAAATATAATCAACTAAAGATTAACTATAATTACTTTAAGTAATTAATGAGGTGTAAATCCTTAGTGAAGTAATGAGTGATTAATTACTGGATGTAATTATTTAAAAGGAAATTACTTGATGGGAAGTAATTAAAGGATAATTACTTGATGGAAGGAATTAAGTGATAGTTACTCGGTGTAATTGAAGGATTAATTAATATAATTAATCAAGGAGTTGGACTAATTGATGGAGTAATTAAGGAAGGATAATTTCTGATTGTGATTAATCAAGGCTGATTAAGTTAATGGTTAATTATTAAATGAAATTTAAGAATAACTAAATAATGAAAGTAACTAGAGGATCGTTAATTAATGTAATTAATGGAAGTGATCAATCTTGCTTATGAATGATTGGATGATGATAAGTGCCTTTTGATTGGTTGATATCTCTGATATGAATTGCTTTGTGATATGATATGTTGGATGGATAGTGATAATGTGATTATCTATCAATTATGAATTGCTGTGTAAAAGTGTTATCTGGTAATTAAAGTTGAGTAGTGTTTAATTAAATAACTTGAATTTAGATGAAATTGAATTCGAAGAGACCGGAGTCGGGTATTAGAAAATACCCGAAACCACTGTGATTTGTAGCCTACAAAATCTTATAAATTGAATATATGATTATAAACAGGCTAGAATGGAATGAATTGTGTAATATGGATATTTAACCGGAAAACTGTCGTGAGATAAATGTTGACTATGAGAACTCGTAAAGGGTACGAGTCGCCCTGATATTCACACATGTCATAGATTGGTATTTCATATTATGGGTTTACTCACGCTGGTTTCCAGCCTGACCCGGGTGTTACTTTGATGTAATGCTCGGGTCAGACCGAGTATTACAGATTTTCAGGTAAGGACGTTCTGGAGCTCAGGAGGCGAGATGGATGGCAGGAACGTATAGAGTATTTCCGCTGTGATATATTACTGTTATCAAGGACATGTTGATACGTATATATGTCCAGTGTTTTGTGAAATAATATAACTCTGATGTATTAAAATGTAATTGACAGATACAATATTCTTTTACAAACTGTTATTATTTGTTATTATATTTTGATCCGTTGCAAATGTGAGATTCTGTGTTGTGTTTTCTGTTTCTTCTTCTTCTATCTCTTTCTTCTTTTCCTAACTATCTGGAATTTTCGAAATCGAAAATTCTAGGTCGTTACATTTGGTATCAGAGCTGAAGGTTAAGCGAGAACCTTGGCTGGTGAGGTGACTCGTTAAGGATAGGGTCAATGGAATGCTAGGATGAGTTGAGTGTGTATATATATATAAGAGCGTACTTGTTATTTTCTTATATAAATATTTTAAATGATTTTATATAAGAATATATTTTGATATATGAAGCAATATATCTTTCTAATAAATATTAAAGTAATTGGTTGTTAAATTATTGGAATTAAATTAAGTGGTAATAGAAATACAACCAAATTGAATAAAAATAAGTTTGACATGGATTCAAACTGAAAATAAAATCTTGAAGTTGAGGAAGAATTTCAAAATAAGATGAATTAGAATTGGCTTCAAACTAGAAAATAGAATGGTTATTGTGTTTAATAACGGGATGATTGTTTTCCAATAAACAATAAAATGTTTTAAGGAAGCAACCATTTGATGAGAATAACTTGTAAATTAGAAAAGATGTAAATCAAAGTGGGTTTCAAATTATGTAGTTCTAAATTCTAAATTTAAACATTTGAAATTGTTTTCAAAATGTTAAAGGAAATAATATTATTCAAACTATTTTGAATGTAATCTTATTTTAGAATAAGAAGTTATTTGTAAACTTTAAAAGAATTTGTTTGAATTAAAAACCAAGGGTGGCTTAAATTTTAAAATTTGGCTTGGTGGGCCAAGAAGTAAATATGTATATATGTGTGGATATACATAATATCAAAGATGGTTTGAAATAAACTCGAAATATTGAGTTTTAAATTTGGAATGAGATGTGATACCCAAAGTGATAAGTTTTCGAACTTATGAGTGGGAAGATTATTAACGTGAAGTTTAAAATCTGAAATGGGAATTCAAATTGGGTAAGGTTCGCTGGATTAAGTAAATTGAATTTAACTTTGGGAAAGTTAAATAATTTAACAAGCAACCTCAATTGGAAATTTCAAGATGAAATTGAAATTTAACTTGGGAAGTTAAATGGTTAATTTGAATTAGGAGTTTGTGTGATCTCAAAATGGGTTTGAGATCTAGAAATTGGAAATGGATGGATGTTTTAAAATATTTGTATAATATTACCCTATTGTTATTAATAATATTTAAGCTGAAATTGGATTTATTTAAAGGAATGAAGAAATGGGGTGTGGTAGTATATCCATTATTATGATAAAATGGAATCATTTTGGACTTAAGATTTGAATGTTTAAAATAAGACTTCAAAGGTTCGGATTCAAAATTTGAAATTTGGCGATAAATAGAATTTCAAAGATTTAGTTGTTTAAAAAGCGATTCGAATTATTATTTGAACTTTCAAAAGGGTCAAAAATGGAATATGGATTCAGAATTAAATGGTTTAAAGATATAAGTCGATTTGATTTAAAGGGTTACATCACCATTTAAAATTTAACTCGAATTTATATAATTCGGGATGGTTTAAATTTGAAATTTGAATTGAATTAGTTCAAATTGAATTTGCTTAGAATTAATTGAAATTGTGATTAAAGTTGAATGAGTTCAAATTCAAATGGGAATTGGGATTAATTAAAATAGGGATTGAGATGATTTGAAATTAAAGTAGGTTCAATTTGAAATTAGTCCAAATTAATTTGAATAATTTGGAATTGTAATTAAAGATGAATAGGTTTAAAATCAAATGGAATTTGATTTGAATTTGGAAAGAAATTGAGATTAATTCAGCTTGAATTGGGGATAAATCAAGTTCAAGGGAAATTGAAGTTACTCAAATTGGAATTGAGTCAATTTAAATGGATGTGGAAATTTAAATTGAATTGATTGGAAATGGAGGTTGGGAATTGAACAGTTTGACTCTAGACTATTTTCAAAATAAACTGCTTTAATATAAATCTATTTTTCAAACTATTTACTATACAACCTTTCTTTTTACAACCTAAAACTATCTTATACTAGTTTTACAATTATTTTTGAAACTATTTAAAAAAAATTCAACTGTTTTATAAACTAATTACTGTTTTTCAACTACTTTATAACTAATTACTATTTTACAACTATTTTGCAATTATTTTACTATTTTCCAACTATTTTACAACTACTTAACTATTTTATAGCTATTTTACAAACTAATAATTATTCTTTTCAACTACTTATCTATTTTAAACTTTTCAAGCTATTTGCTAAATTAAGCTGTACAGAGGTCAAACTGTTTATAATTAAATATCCATTGAGATAAGTATTAATGTGATAATCCAATGAGAATTGAAGCAACTGTGAATAGGCGAATAGAAATTAAAGTGAATGTGAATAGAAAAGGAAATTGATTTGGCTAATAATCAATAAAGATAAATACTTTGGATGTACGTATATTATTCTATTCGCATAGTGATTTGATCCGAATTCGAGCACAGAATTTCGAGATAGTTTATCGATCCGAGTTAGGATTTTTCACTCGATTTTCGACGGTAAACCTGGATATGGATTGTTGATTGATTCTGGATATTCTATATCATAGTTATGACTATGCAAGGAGAATGACGGTTTCTGATCAAGAAACCAGATCTGAGTTCGCATTAGGAAGTCGGGTGGACGATACTAGTTCGGAAGTGAAATTGTGTGATCGAGTGAGCGATCAGATTGGTATAGAGTACAGATGTTATGTGTACATCGTACAGGTTTGAATGAATCTGATACTGGGAATTTATGGATAAGAAATGTGAAATGGTTTTTGAAATGGAAGGTATATTTTGTGGAATATATGATGAAATAAAATAGAAATTGGATATTTCTGAGGTAGAAATTTACCTTATGGAAGTAAGTAATAAAGTTAATGACTTTATAGAGTAATAAAATTTGAATATATGATTTGGAATAAACAAAGTTATATATCTTTGTTATATAAGTTAAATCTCCCCTTGTTGAATCTATTGTCGGAAGAAAACGTTTTTTTAAAAATATTTGAAGTATAAAAGGGATTTTATATAAGTTAGAAATGATGCAATGATTTTTAAAGTTATATATATATATATATATATATATGAGGGATCTTATGAGAAAGATTTTGGAGGAAAGGTTTTTGGAACCTTTGGATTTGGAAAGGGCTTTTTGATTTTTGGGTAAAATCAATATTGGATTTGGAAAAGCCTAATTTGAGAATTATCGATTTTGGGATAATCAATTTTAAGAAAGGAGATTTATTTGAGATTCATACTAGGTGTATGATTTGGAAGATACTATATGTGTATAGTATAAAGTGTTTTGAAAATGGATCTGGAGAAAAAGGCGCTCCCTTGGGATGAACTTCTCAGGAGTACCATAGGTTGGTACTGCCTTGAGCCTCAAAGGAGGAGGTTCTAAAGTTGATCCTGTGAGGAGTCCGGACAAACTAGTTCCTAAGGATTATTGGGTAGAGAAAGTCGAGGGCACTGATGCCTACAGAGGCATTTGGGTTATGCTGTGACGACAGTGTAACTCGATGTCGCTGCGACTACTATGTGGACCATAGCGGAAATCGTGTGGAGGTGAGTGTCAACAGTCTACGCTTGATTTTGTCGGGAAGGAAACGTAACATCGGTAGGCTGCGATCTATGGTCAAGTAGAGTGGAGAAGTTTCATTCTTTTGGCAGCGGAATTCGAGGGCGCTGAGGCCTACGGTTATATGGGTTTTTGCTGTGATAGCAACGTAACCACAGTTGTAGCTGCGATCTGTAGTGGGTTCCATGGTGTAATCGAGGGGCGCAGGGGCCTACAGTTATCTATGGATTTTGCCGGGACAGCAACGTAACCATCTGGTTAACTGCGACCATGGATGGGGGTGATGATTTCCATAGCATTCTCACCAATTTCCTTTGTTTTCAAAAATGTTTTCTATATTTTCAGTAAAAAAATTATTGTTTTCAAATATTTTCACTGGGTGTTGAAAACGGGTTTAGCAAGTACTTATAGATTTTCAATCTTACGCCTGATCAACGTATGACCGAATTTCTATAAGAATGAGGACGGACTTGTTGAAACATTGAGTTATAAAAGTATTTTTATAAAGACTATTTTATATAGATTTAAAGTGTTTTAAAAATAATTAAGGTAATTTAAGTAATATTAAGTATTTAACAAATACTGGCTTCGTTCCTTTTCGAGGACGAAAAGATTCAAAGGGGGAGATATGTGATAGCCCAGGTTTTTAATATCTGTGATTGATAATTAATTTGGTAAATTAATAAGAAATGCTGATTTTAACCATTAAAATACTGATTGTTAAAAATTGAAACAAATAAAATCAGATAATTAATATTCATACCGGGAAAAATATTATTTGATAATCTCCTAATATAATCATTCAAAATGGACAAACTTATTTTTCTTCAAACAAATTAAGCATATATATATATATATATAAGTGGATTTTTAATTGAATTTGAATTTGAAATTCAAAAGATAAACATCTTTAAGTAAATCGGATTTAAAAAATAATATATATATATATATATATATATATGATTTTATTTGTATAAATTTTCTTTTATATTATTGTTATTTTTTTCCTTTAAAGGATTTGCTAAATGTGAATTAAGAAATATTAACTAAATAGAAATTAAATATAAAGATTTATAAAACATTTAAATATATTTACACATGCCAAATTCAAGTTTTGAAATATTAGAATATAAGTTAACAAATGTAAGTTACTTAGCTTACCTAAATGACAAGTGTTAGGTTTTCAAATAAGTGTTAGCTTAGAAAATTAACAAGTGGCAAACTAATCTTTAATCTAAAACAAAAAAATTATTTAATAACACATGTCTAAAAAAATATACAAAACTGAGATTTTCAGTTCAATTCCTCTCCATTCTTTTGTACTTCATCTTTTCAATCTAAAAAAAATTAGATTCAAATAAAAAAAATCAAGAATCATGAAAGTATCAAGGCAAACCAAAAGAAGAAATCTGAGCAGAATTTTAAAAAAAAACAAGCTAGCATGGAGATTCATGGTTTAACTCAGCATATAGAGATAAGATTCAAAATCCAGTAAAAGAAAAACTGAAAATCAGAAGCAAAATAAAATCAAAAGCTGCCTTCAGTTTTTTAATTCATCTTGTCACTGCTTTTAAATCGGTGAGCAAACAATTTTGATTTTTAAAAAGCTTTATATTGGTTTAAACCCTGATTCATGCAATAATCTTGAGTTTGAATTGGAGATATTGGTTTGCATGTTGATCTCCTGATTATCTGTATATCTGTATGAGAATGTATTTGTGTGCATGTCAATATTTTGCTCTGTTCTTAGTTTACAGACAAAATCTAAATCAAAAAAATCAATAACTCCTTGTGTAAACACTTTTATGTTAGGATCTTTGAAAGACAATGTTTATAATTTTAAGATTCGATTTTTAAAAATAGTTTCAAGCGTATCCATAAAGTAACGATGATAAGAAATTGAAATTTACAGTGGTAAGTCATATTAAATCAACATTTAAAGTGGTTTAATTTCAAGTTTTGTTTATATGATCTGATTCAATATTGGAAAAAATGATTTTTAAAGGGAAAATCTAAATTTTTAAGCTTGAATTTGAAGGGAATTTAAGAGTTGATCAGAAATTGGAAAACTGTCAATTTCCAATGGTCAATGTAGCAACCCTGATTTTGGAGATTACCTACAAATATTGAATTATAACGGTAGTTACGATTTAATATTGTGAATTAAATAAAATTGAAAATTTTACATTGTTCATTTGGAATAAACAATGAATTTTTGGAAATAAAATGAGAAAATAAAGTTTGGAACTTTATTTTATTTTGTTTGAGTTAATAATGAATGGAAAATGGTTTTTATTTGGAGGAAATGCAATAATTTTATTAATTATTGCTAATTACTTTTTTAATAATTTTTAAAAGAAGTATTTTATTTTTAAAGATTGTTTATTCAAACAAAATGATGGAATTTGATTTAAAAAAAATGAGTTTTGGTTATGGAATTAAGTTTATAATGCTTTGTCATATTTTTCTATACAAGAAAAAAAAATTAGTAGAATTTTCGGAGTTAAAAATATGAAGTTATGCATTTATTAGTGTAAAATTGTGTATTTATGTAAAATAAGGGTTTGAATAATAAAAATGCTTTTAAAATTAAAATTAAACTTTTTACATGATGTAAAAAAAAATTATGTATATAAGTTTACATATTTTGTTTGTGCAGAAACTTGAAAGAAAATGCATTGTTTTATTATAACATAGTGTGAAAATGTGCATATTGATTTAGGTGTGAATTAAAACCTTAGGCTAATTAACTTATTCTCTATTTGGGTCTAAAAGCCCATTAGGCTAGAACCAGAAGAGAAGGAAATGAGAAAACATTTCCCGTAGGTACAGAACTACTCTCATCTCCTTCCTCTAGCCAGTAAACAAAAGAAAGAAACCCCTTTTTCAAACTATGGCCTTCAATCCCCTAATTTCTTCATGGATTTGATGTTTTAATCAATTAAAAGCTAATTTCAATCAGGTAATCTACTTCAAATCAGAGAATTCATCAAATTTCAATTTTGTTTTTGGGTTGTCTGTTAATTTCTTGTTCTTCTTCTTTGCATGTTCTGTTTCTAAGTTTCTACAGGTAGCTGAAGCTTTCTATTATCAAAAGCCTTCATCTTCCTTCAGTTTTGGCCAAATTTATGGATGTTAATCTTCAGGAATTGCAAGGTGAGCATCAAAACTCATATATTCTAGCTTTGATTGAGATTTTAAGATAAGAAATCTCAATTTTTTGTTGTTGTTGCATGTTCAATTGAGAATCATTGTCAGTAAATTGTGTATATCTCTTTCGTTTTACATCGGAATTCGATTTTCTTAAAAGTTCTGGAAATCTTGAAAAGAATGTGACAACTTTTCTCTTGATCACTTTCGAAAATTTTGAGCGTAGTGGGTCGAAAAACCCAATACAAACTCGCTGCTCTGTCACTGTAAAATTGTGAATTTCTGGGCTAAGTGTTGTTCGTAATTTAAGCGTAACTTTTTTGTTTAATGTCCGAATCAGGCGATTCTCGATGTTCCAGGAAGCTAAGATTATACGCTAAAATTTTCACGTTTTAAGTTTTGTCAGATTTTAAAGTTTACATGGTCGAAAATTCATTATAGTATCGCTGTCCTGAAACTAAAACGACAGCTGTAGTGAACTTCATATCTGAAAATTGTTTTGGTCGTAACTTTCACGTTTCTTGTCTAAATTCAATAATTTTAGATGTTCCGGAAAGAGTAGACTTTGTGCTACAAGTTTCTTGTTTTATTTTTTTATGAAATTTCGAAGTTAGCTTGGTCAAAACTGTATTTGTTTGTTGCTGTCTCGAGAGCAAAACGATAGCAATAACAATCATTGAACTGAGAATTGTATTGGCTTATTTTTGCTCTCATTCTTGTTCAATTTTGATGTTGTGTTTGAGATTTTTTTTTGAGAGCCATGATACCTATTGATACGCTAGCTATATTTGGAGAATTTGAAATCCAAATTTAAATAGAATTTGAATTGACTTTGGCTTAAATTTGAATTGAATTCGTATTGAATTCAAGTTATCGGTCTTGAGCAATCTTTCTTATTTTTCATTGTTTTCGAGCACGATTTTCGCTAAACCATTTTGAAGTGATTTTGAAATAAATGGACATTTTAAATTATTATTACATAGTATTTTAAAGATTATTTTTCTAATATAAAATCTATTTATTTCCTATAGTAAAGGAATTTTAAATATTGGTTTTATTAATCTTTTCGGGAAAAAAAGTTTTACAAGCTTTTTTCTCTAGTAAACTATTTTAAATATAAAACGCACACTTTTGCACTATTCGAATGTATGAGAAAGAGAATTAAACGATTTAGTAAAACATGTGGTATGTGACATGTGCGTTTACTATTTCGGTTAATTCCAGACTTGTACGATCGAAACTATCTGGGTTATTGATTATGAGTTATTTAGCCAATTTATGGCGTGCTTTTGAGATTATAATTCCTATCTTTGGGAATTACCTAGGAAGGCCAATATTTGAAGATTTTTATGGTTTGATATTTCTACTTTGAGATTTATGGTTTATGAGAAACCATCATGATGTTTTCACTTGTCGATGAGATGAGACAAGTTACGATGCCATTTAATACTTGTTGATGAGACGAGACGAGTATGGTGTCTCTTTATCACTCGTCAATGAGACGAGACGAGATATGATTTTCTGAGTTTTGTGATGTTTCTAGTATGGCATCGATTAGCGTCTAGTAAACCGCTAAGTGCGAACGTGTGGTATGGGACACACGTTAACACTTTTTGGGTTCCTATCCGTGAGTTTGTGACACATTCACGATGTTTACCTAACAGAACTGCTTTGAGAGATGTTAGCGACCTAGTCATGAGGACGAACTGCTTTGGGAGGTGATAGCGACTTTGTTAGGGCAGACAAAACGGCTTGGAGAGGTGTCAGCGACCTCGTCATGAGGACGAACTGCTTTGGGAGGTAATAGCGACCTTGTCTGAGGCTTCGGTCGTTTGAGTTTAGCACGTGCAGCATTGCTTCAGCATTGCAATCGGGGATTTGGCCAATCCGGGTTTTTGAGTTTCTGTTATTTTATTGTGATTTCACCATTTTAAGATATTTTATTACATCATATCCTAGTGCTATATGAGATGTTATATATATATATGGTGATTTCATCTATGATGTTTTGAACTCTTATCGAGTTCCTTGAGTTGTGAGTTTGGATGATTTCATGATTTTATAGGATATTCTGGATTTTGCCATTTTGGCGAGAGTTTGTATTGATGTTTCTCCCTTCGAGGAGATATGGTTCATGTAAACCATGTAGACATTTTGAAATGTCGCTGATGATATGAGGCGAATGTTTATATTATTTGAGTATTATTATTGAATTTACCTCTTTTGAGGTCTTTGTATACTTGAGTGACATTAGTTCACTTAAGTCATACGTTGTATTCTTTTTGTTTCCTTTTCTCATTCGAAAAGAATTATCACCATGTGCCTTATGCTTTATATTATCGTCTATCCTCAATAAATGATTGTTTTAGCTAGACTGACCCGTGTATTTTGTACTCAGGTCAGACCGAGTTGTTTCAGGTTAGCTATCAGTTATGGGACTTAGCTTTGATGCATCTTCTTGGATATAAGCCTAGCATCGTTGTGTAGTTTATATTTCTTTCCGCTTGACTCTGATATGTATTTGATTAGATGTTATAGTGTGGTCTCTGCACCACTTTTGTGTGTCAGTTTGTATCATACTGGGATATATCTGTGTATATGTATTTATATATATGATGAGAACTGTTCTGTGATGTGGCATGCATTCTGTTATTGTATTTTGTTCTGATAGATCCATTAGCCACCTATAGTTTTGTATTAAGCATTTATTCGATATGTCGATTCACTTAAAGTAAAAAAAATAGAGCATTTATCGACGTATGTAGTAGATGTTTAAAACAAGATTATAGATGGTCGCTCCTAACCGGCCCTATTCTCCACATTAGCAGACAGAATTACCCGATAATTCTTTTTGTTATGTGGGCCTCGGTGTGGGGCGTCACAGCTTGGTATCAGAGCTGAGTTCAGAACAAAATATGACCAACACAGAACAGAAGCATATATGACGATACATCCAAGTATAGTACAAGTGTATCGAATTCCGTAATTTCTGGTCCTTAGCCTTTTGTATCTTTTGAAGTAGATAATTGGGATATGCATAGGAATATATTTTATTCCGTAGTATTCCCCAATTGAATTGATGATACCTTAACTTAGGAGTAACCCATTGAGATTATTCTATTTGTGTCCTCTTCGCTATGGGTGCTTGATGCTCATCCGTATCGGAGGAGTTTGTTGATGCTTTTCGTTGGTTCTTGTCTTGTTCTTCTTTGAGGATTGCAAATCCTATTGAGGGGATCCGCGATATTTGGGTGAGATGTTTGGGAATTTTGTGATTGTACCTTGTAGCTTTTTTTTAGTGCGTATTGGCACGCTATTTTCTATCTTGAGTTTGGAATGATTTAAGATGGAGTGGCTTGCATATTATCAAGCCACATTCTGAGATTTAGATGATACTGTATTTTGGTATCCTAAATTAGTCGATTTGCTGTCTCTTGTTATTCGGAATGATAGTAATGATTCTGAAGTCATTGTGTTCACTCTTGAGTTACCAGATGTCGATGATATATCTCGAATTCCAGTCGTTCTGACAATGTTGTTTTTTGTGAGTCTGTTTTGAGTATGGCACCCAATCGGGTAATTGAATATTGTATTGACTTCATTCCCAGTTCTTAGCCTTTCGGTCATCCTCCCATGATGATGTCCACTAGGGAAATGAGGTGATTCATTGAATTTATTTAATATTGTCGTTCTTGCCTCCTTTTGAGATATCATCTTTGGATACTCAATTGTTGATATACTTTGGAAAATTACTTCACCTAAAGTAATGATGTGTTGTTTGTGTTCTTCTTCTCATTCAAGAAGATATTTTGCAGTTACTCTTATATCCCATAGATTTCTTTTAATCTATTTAGTGGTGCTAAGGTCATTTCTCGGCTTGACCTTACACCAATTTTTCGTGAGCTACGAGTCGCATAGAATAGCGTTACTCTTACCGCGTTCCACACTCGGTGTGAGTCATGTGAGTGGTTCTTTATACCGTTCGGAATAACAAACGCTCCAGTCTTTTCCATCGGTCTTGTGAATTGAGTATTCTAGGACTATCTTGATGGGTTCTTCTTATGTTTTTGATTTTGAGAATAAGTTGTAATTGGGTTGTCAAATCTTTCAAATTGAAGATATGTTTTTAAGTGAAATTGGATTTTTGAGAAAAACAAAGAATATTTTAAGTATTATATATGAGGTATTTCTTTTTTAAAGAAAATGAATTTTTGTGTTGGGTTGTCCATCTAGTGCTTTAAGAACTCTGATCGACGCGCTTGGCCAACGTTATCGATAGGAATTTCCTAAACGTCATGATGAGACAATCAGACATGAAAATTTGAGTTTAATAATAAATTAAGTGGAGAATAAATTAAAATGGTCTGAGAACTAATTTTATTTGGATGACATATGCAGCCATGGATCCATAGCAGGTTGGATGAGTGGCGAGGCAGTTTTGATCATTTGGTCAACTCTGCAGCCAATCGATAGGGTTAATTATTACAAAACTATGGCGAGGCATTGCAATTATGATAATTGAAATTTTACAAAATGGTATATAGTTATGTTCTGTTATTGAAATGATGTACTTGAGACGAGATAATACTTTGTTTGAAAAGTAAATTTTTTATTGAATATTTTAAAATGAGTTATACATATTGAAGATGTAGTTCGTTTTGAGAATTTGGGCATTTGAAAATAAATAGTAGCAAAATTGAATTTTTTTTATCTTAAGGATTGTTGAAATAAATTGTAAAATTCTTTTGAAAACAAGTTTGAGTTAATTATCAACTCTAATTAATTTTATGTTGTTTAAAATATGGAAATTTAATTCTGTGACAAAAGGATATATGAATTTGAATGGTTCATTTATTTTAAAATGCTATATTAATAGATGCAAGTTTTAATAAATGCATAAGTCATGAGATGCAATCATTTTAATTTGTGAGAACAATTTAAAATTTAACCAGTAAATTTAAAATATAACTAGTAAATTCAAAATTTATTTTGAGTGGATGATTATCTATTGATAATGAAAGGGATTAGTTATCTCTTTCAAAATGACTCTTCAAAGTTAGTTGTTCGAAAAAAAAAACTTGTTTGTGTAAAAAGATAAAAGTTTTTCCAACTAGTGAATTGTTTCTTTTAAAAGATGATTACACAGAGTTGATCATAATTTTGTATGTCTTAACTTTCTGGGAAAAATAAGATCATTTATTAAATTATTTAGCAAAAATCTTGTTTGAAAATGTAGTTTAAAATTAAAAGGGTTTGGGGAAAATTTTCAATCTTCAAATTCGTTTGAAAGCTGAAATTTCATTTAGAGAAGTGCTCTACTAAACCAGCGATAACTAAAGATTTATTAATCCAAATGAGCTCAATCTTTTTTCTAATGAAAGGGCTTTCAGTAAGCTATAAAATTTCTTTTTACACTTTTAAATATTTTTCTATTTACTGAGTCTAAAATGAGTTTGAATGTTGATAGTCAATTCTGCCTTATTACAAAATTGTCTAAGATTAAGCTGAAAGTAAATTTAACATAACTTGCAAACCGTAAATCTGATTTTGATGATCTTTATGTTTATAGAAAGCTTACACTGAGTAGAACAACTTTTATTTTATAAACTTCTTCATATTTTGTTGTTTGGTGGGTCAAAACAATTCTTCTTTACATCAGGTCTGAAATGAAATTGATTTATTTCTCCTTGATAGTTAAGTGTAGCACTTCTTATTTATGAACATAAACTAATATCATCTATTTGAGTAAAGTACAGGTGAAAAAGGATGGTTGGGCTATATTTTGAGCCAAAAATATTATATATAAGATTATGCAAACTCGCTTTAAAATGCTAAAAAGAAAGGTATGTTTTCAGATTAAATTTTTAAGTGTTAAATGTTGATATATATTGTGTTATCGTCCTAACTGTCAATGTATATTATATAAATCATTTTTGTAATGTTGTAAATGGCCCTCCGAACAAAGGAGACTCCGCCGAATTTTCCAAAAAAATTTAACACCTAGAAAATTTTAAGAAATAAATTTGGAAAAAAAAAATTCTATGTGTTTTTGAGTAGTTTTTTTTATCTCCTAAATGAGTTGTGTAAGACTCAAAGTCCACAATAGTAATAAATGGGCTAGGGAGATAGCTATGTGTAATAGCCATCGATGAAGGGTGTGATTATAAGTACTTTTCAAGTCATGTTTGAAATTATTTTTAAATTGATTATTAGTGTGGAAAAATATGTGTTACAGATTAAAATATATTTATGGAAGAGTTAGAGAATAAACAACTTAATTTTTTTTACTCTAAATAGAGAGTAATGAGTTTAAATTTAAATTTAAATAAGAGTTTTGTAAATTTTCAAGTATTGAAAATTGTGATTATAAAGATAATGAGTTTTGAAACTCTAAGAATTTTTTACTGTAAATTGATATATATATATATATATATATATATATCTGTGTGTGCGTGTGTGTATGTATATTTTGGTTCCTTGTGTTTATATTGCATTGGTGCAATGGTCTAACGACTTGCAGTTATGCGGTCGTCCGAGTTTGGTGGCATTTGAAGAACCACCCCTCGTCAAATTTTTCTTATCTCTATTATCGTCAATCTAAAATCAATGTGGCTCTTTCCGTAGTGATACACAGAAAGTCATGTCAATAATGATCTTGTTGATTCGAGTCCGGGATAAAGTGACGCTAAAATCCGGACTCTATTCGAGAAGCTTCTGAGAAACCAGTCTCACTCGATTGATCTTTTATGTAGCATTCTATTTTTGCTCTTGTTTCGAAGGTGTGAAACCTTCGAAATCATAAGGAATTGCTCGAAGAAATTCAATGGTCCGCTAATCCCAGTAATTATACTTGGGAAATCATAGAATTTATTGAGCAATTTTATCTTGGTCTTCTATCATCTTGAGTTGAGTGTGAGAAATTTTAATCTCGTGCTGGTCTACCCTTCTTTTGATTGATGAAATAGATGAGTCGAATATAAGCACTTCTCTAGAAATTGCAAGGACGCAATTTTGCTAAGGAGGGGAGTCTGTAACAACCCTGATTTTGGAGATTACCTGCAAATATTGAATTATAACGGTAGTTACGATTTAATATTGTGAATTAAAATAAAATTAAAAATTTTAAATTGTTCATTTGGAATAAACAATGAATTTTTGGAAATAAAATGAGAAAATAAAGTTTGGAACTTTATTTTATTTTGTTTGAGTTAATAATGAATGGAAAATGGTTTTTATTTGGAAGAAATGAATAATTTTATTAATTATTGCTAATTACTTTTTTAATAATTTTTAAAAGAAGTATTTTATTTTTAAAGATTGTTTATTCAAAAAAAATGATGGAATTTGATTTTAAAAGAAATGAGTTTTGGTTATGGAATTAAGTTTATAATGCTTTGTCATATTTTTCTATACAAGAAAAATAATTAGTAGAATTTTCTGAGTTAAAAATATGAAGTTATGCATTTATTAGTGTAAAATTGTGTATTTATGTAAAATAAAGGTTTTAATAATAAAATGTTTTTAAAATTAAAATTAAACTTTTTACATGATATAAAAAAAAATTATGTATATAAGTTTACATATTTTGTTTGTGTAGAAACTTGAAAGAAAATGCATTGTTTTATTATAACATAGTGTGAAAATGTGCATATTGATTTAGGTGTGAATTAAAACCTTAGGCTAATTAACTTATTCTCTATTTGGGTCCGAAAGCCCATTAGGCTAGAACCAGAAGAGAAGGAAATGAGAAAACATTTCCCGTACGTACAGACATATTCTCATCTCCTTCCTCTAGCCAGTAAACAAAAGAAAGAAACCCCTTTTTCAATCTATGGCCTTCAATCCCCTAATTTTTTCATGGATTTGATGTTTTAATCAATAAAAAGCTAATTTATATCAGGTAATTTACTTCAAATCAGAGAATTCATCAAATTTCAATTTTGTTTTTGGGTTGTCTGTTAATTTCTTGTTCTTCTTCTTTGCATGTTCTGTTTCTAAGTTTCTACAGGTAGCCGAAGCTTTCTATTATCAAAAGCCTTCATCTTCCTTCAGTTTTGGCCAAATTTATTGATGCTAATCTTCATGAATTGCAAGGTGAGCATCAAAACTCACATATTCTAGCTTTGAATGAGATTTTAAGATAAGAAATCTCAATTTTTTGTTGTTGTTGCATGTTCAATTGAGAATCGCTGTCAGTAAATTGTGTATATGTCTTTCGTTTTACATCGGAATTCGATTTTCTTAAAAGTTCTAGAAAGCTTGAAAAGAATTTGACAACTTTTTTCTTGATCACTTTTGAAAATTTTGAGCATAGAGGGTCGAAAAACCCAATACAAACTCGTTGCTCTGTCGCTGTAAAATTGTGAATTTCTGGGCTAAGTGTTGGTCGTAATTTAAGCATAACTTTTCGTTTAATGTCCGAATTAGGCTACTCTTGATGTTCCAGAAATCTAAGATTATATGCTACAATTTTCATGTTTTAAGCTTTGTCAAATTATAAAGTTTACATGGTCGAAAATTCATTATAGTATCGCTGTCCCGAAACTAAAACGACAGCTGTAGTGAACTTCATATCTTAAAATTATTTTGGTCGTAACTTTCACGTTTCTTATCTAAATTCAATAATTTTAGATGTTCCGGAAAGCGTAGACTTTGTGCTACAAGTTTCATGTTTTGTGTTCTTTTTAAATTTCGAAGTTATCTTGGTCAAAACTGTATTTGTTTGTTGCTGTCTCGAGAGCAAAACGATAGCAATAATAATCATTGAACTGAGAATTGTATTGGCTTATTTTTGCTCTCATTCTTGTTCAATTTTGATGTTGTGGTTGAGATTATTTTTTTGAGAGCCATGATGCCTATTAATAAGCTACCTATATTTGGAGAATTTGAAACCTAAATTTAAATAGAATTTGAATTGACTTTGGCTTAAATTTGAATTGAATTCGTATTGAATTCAAGTTATCGGTCTTGAGCAATCTTTCTTATTTTTCATTGTTTCCGAGCACGTTTTTCACTATACCATTTTGAAGTGATTTTTGAAATAAATGGACATTTTAAATTTTTATTACATAGTATTTTAAAGATTATTTTTCTAATATAAAATCTATTTATTTCCTATAGGAAAGGAATTTTAAATATTGGTTTTTCTAATCTTTTTGAGAAAAAAGTTTTAAAAGCTTGTTTTCTCTAGTAAACTATTTTAAATATATAACGCACACATTTGCACTATTCGAATGTATGAGAAAAAGAATTAAACGATTTAGTAAAACACGTGGTATGGGATATGTGCATTTACTATTTCGGTTAATTCCGGACTTGTACGATCGAAACTATCTGCGTTATTGATTCTGAGTTATTTAGCCAATTTATGGCGTGCTTTTGAGATTATAATTCCTATCTTTGGGTATTACCTGGGAAGGCCAATATTTGGCAAGTTTTATGGTTTGATATTTCAACTTTGAGATTTATGGTTTATGAGAAACCATCATGATGTTTTCACTTGTCGATGAGATGAGACAAGTTACGATGCCATTTAATACTTGTTGATGAGACGAGACGAGTATGGTGTCTCTTTATCACTCGTCAATGAGACGAGACGAGATATGATTTTCTGAGTTTTGTGATGTTTCTAGTATGGCATCGATTAGCGTCTAGTAAACCGCTAAGTGCGAACGTGTGGTATGGGACACACGTTAACACTTTTTGGGTTCCTATCCGTGAGTTTGTGACACATTCACGATGTTTACCTAACAGAACTGCTTTGAGAGATGTTAGCGACCTAGTCATGAGGACGAACTGCTTTGGGAGGTGATAGCGACTTTGTTAGGGCAGACAAAACGGCTTGGAGAGGTGTCAGCGACCTCGTCATGAGGACGAACTGCTTTGGGAGGTAATAGCGACCTTGTCTGAGGCTTCGGTCGTTTGAGTTTAGCACGTGCAGCATTGCTTCGGCATTGCAATCGGGGATTTGGCCAATCTGGATTTTTGAGTTTCTGTTATTTTATTGTGATTTCACCATTTTAAGATATTTTATTACATCATATCCTAGTGCTATATGAGATGTTATATATATATATGGTGATTTCATCTATGATGTTTTGAACTCTTATCGAGTTCCTTGAGTTGTGAGTTTGGATGATTTCATGATTTTATAGGATATTCTGGATTTTGCCATTTTGGCGAGAGTTTGTATTGATGTTTCTCCCTTCGAGGAGATATGGTTCATGTAAACCATGTAGACATTTTGAAATGTCGCTGATGATATGAGGCGAATGTTTATATTATTTGAGTATTATTATTGAATTTACCTCTTTTGAGGTCTTTGTATACTTGAGTGACATTAGTTCACTTAAGTCATACGTTGTATTCTTTTTGTTTCCTTTTCTCATTCGAAAAGAATTATCACCATGTGCCTTATGCTTTATATTATCGTCTATCCTCAATAAATGATTGTTTTAGCTAGACTGACCCGTGTATTTTGTACTCAGGTCAGACCGAGTTGTTTCAGGTTAGCTATCAGTTATGGGACTTAGCTTTGATGCATCTTCTTGGATATAAGCCTAGCATCGTTGTGTAGTTTATATTTCTTTCCGCTTGACTCTGATATGTATTTGATTAGATGTTATAGTGTGGTCTCTGCACCACTTTTGTGTGTCAGTTTGTATCATATTGGGATATATCTGTGTATATGTATTTATATATATGATGATTACTGTTCTGTGATGTGGTATGCATTCTGTTATTGTATTTTGTTCTGATAGATCCATTAGCCACCTATAGTTTTGTATTAAGCATTTATTCGATATGTCGATTCACTTAAAGTAAAAAAAATAGAGCATTTATCGACGTATGTAGTAGATGTTTAAAACAAGATTATAGATGGTCGCTCCTAACCGGCCCTATTCTCCACATTAGCAGACAGAATTACCCGATAATTCTTTTTGTTATGTGGGCCTCGGTGTGGGGCGTCACAGCTTAGTATCAGAGCTGAGTTCAGAACAAAATATGACCAACACAGAACAGAAGCATATATGACGATACATCCAAGTATAGTACAAGTGTATCGAATTCCGTAATTTCTGGTCCTTAGCCTTTTGTATCTTTTGAAGTAGATAATTGGGATATGCATAGGAATATATTTTATTCCGTAGTATTCCCCAATTGAATTGATGATACCTTAACTTAGGAGTAACCCATTGAGATTATTCTATTTGTGTCCTCTTCGCTATGGGTGCTTGATGCTCATCCGTATCGGAGGAGTTTGTTGATGCTTTTCGTTGGTTCTTGTCTTGTTCTTCTTTGAGGATTGCAAATCCTATTGAGGGGATCCGCGATATTTGGGTGAGATGTTTGGGAATTTTGTGATTGTACCTTGTAGCTTTTTTTTAGTGCGTATTGGCACGCTATTTTCTATCTTGAGTTTGGAATGATTTAAGATGGAGTGGCTTGCATATTATCAAGCCACATTCTGAGATTTAGATGATACTGTATTTTGGTATCCTAAATTAGTCGATTTGCTGTCTCTTGTTATTCGGAATGATAGTAATGATTCTGAAGTCATTGTGTTCACTCTTGAGTTACCAGATGTCGATGATATATCTCGAATTCCAGTCGTTCTGACAATGTTGTTTTTTGTGAGTCTGTTTTGAGTATGGCACCCAATCGGGTAATTGAATATTGTATTGACTTCATTCCCAGTTCTTAGCCTTTCGGTCATCCTCCCATGAGGATGTCCACTAGGGAAATGAGGTGATTCATTGAATTTATTTAATATTGTCGTTCTTGCCTCCTTTTGAGATATCATCTTTGGATACTCAATTGTTGATATACTTTGGAAAATTACTTCACCTAAAGTAATGATGTGTTGTTTGTGTTCTTCTTCTCATTCAAGAAGATATTTTGCAGTTACTCTTATATCCCATAGATTTCTTTTAATCTATTTAGTGGTGCTAAGGTCATTTCTCGGCTTGACCTTACACCAATTTTTCGTGAGCTACGAGTCGCATAGAATAGCGTTACTCTTACCGCGTTCCACACTCGGTGTGAGTCATGTGAGTGGTTCTTTATACCGTTCGGAATAACAAACGCTCCAGTCTTTTCCATCGGTCTTGTGAATTGAGTATTCTAGGACTATCTTGATGGGTTCTTCTTATGTTTTTGATTTTGAGAATAAGTTGTAATTGGGTTGTCAAATCTTTCAAATTGAAGATATGTTTTTAAGTGAAATTGGATTTTTGAGAAAAACAAAGAATATTTTAAGTATTATATATGAGGTATTTCTTTTTTAAAGAAAATGAATTTTTGTGTTGGGTTGTCCATCTAGTGCTTTAAGAACTCTGATCGACGCGCTTGGCCAACGTTATCGATAGGAATTTCCTAAACGTCATGATGAGACAATCAGACATGAAAATTTGAGTTTAATAATAAATTAAGTGGAGAATAAATTAAAATGGTCTGAGAACTAATTTTATTTGGATGACATATGCAGCCATGGATCCATAGCAGGTTGGATGAGTGGCGAGGCAGTTTTGATCATTTGGTCAACTCTGCAGCCAATCGATAGGGTTAATTATTACAAAACTATGGCGAGGCATTGCAATTATGATAATTGAAATTTTACAAAATGGTATATAGTTATGTTCTGTTATTGAAATGATGTACTTGAGACGAGATAATACTTTGTTTGAAAAGTAAATTTTTTATTGAATATTTTAAAATGAGTTATACATATTGAAGATGTAGTTCGTTTTGAGAATTTGGGCATTTGAAAATAAATAGTAGCAAAATTGAATTTTTTTTATCTTAAGGATTGTTGAAATAAATTGTAAAATTCTTTTGAAAACAAGTTTGAGTTAATTATCAACTCTAATTAATTTTATGTTGTTTAAAATATGGAAATTTAATTCTGTGACAAAAGGATATATGAATTTGAATGGTTCATTTATTTTAAAATGCTATATTAATAGATGCAAGTTTTAATAAATGCATAAGTCATGAGATGCAATCATTTTAATTTGTGAGAACAATTTAAAATTTAACCAGTAAATTTAAAATATAACTAGTAAATTCAAAATTTATTTTGAGTGGATGATTATCTATTGATAATGAAAGGGATTAGTTATCTCTTTCAAAATGACTCTTCAAAGTTAGTTGTTCGAAGAAAAAAACTTGTTTGTGTAAAAAGATAAAAGTTTTTCCAACTAGTGAATTGTTTCTTTTAAAAGATGATTACACAGAGTTGATCATAATTTTGTATGTCTTAACTTTCTGGGAAAAATAAGATCATTTATTAAATTATTTAGCAAAAATCTTGTTTGAAAATGTAGTTTAAAATTAAAAGGGTTTGGGGAAAATTTTCAATCTTCAAATTCGTTTGAAAGCTGAAATTTCATTTAGAGAAGTGCTCTACTAAACCAGCGATAACTAAAGATTTATTAATCCAAATGAGCTCAATCTTTTTTCTAATGAAAGGGCTTTCAGTAAGCTATAAAATTTCTTTTTACACTTTTAAATATTTTTCTATTTACTGAGTCTAAAATGAGTTTGAATGTTGATAGTCAATTCTGCCTTATTACAAAATTGTCTAAGATTAAGCTGAAAGTAAATTTAACATAACTTGCAAACCGTAAATCTGATTTTGATGATCTTTATGTTTATAGAAAGCTTACACTGAGTAGAACAACTTTTATTTTATAAACTTCTTCATATTTTGTTGTTTGGTGGGTCAAAACAAGTCTTCTTTACATCAGGTCTGAAATGAAATTGATTTATTTCTCCTTGATAGTTAAGTGTAGCACTTCTTATTTATGAACATAAACTAATATCATCTATTTGAGTAAAGTACAGGTGAAAAAGGATGGTTGGGCTATATTTTGAGCCAAAAATATTATATATAAGATTATGCAAACTCGCTTTAAAATGCTAAAAAGAAAGGTATGTTTTCAGATTAAATTTTTAAGTGTTAAATGTTGATATATATTGTGTTATCGTCCTAACTGTCAATGTATATTATATAAATCATTTTTGTAATGTTGTAAATGGCCCTCCGAACAAAGGAGACTCCGCCGAATTTTCCAAAAAAAATTTAACACCTAGAAAATTTTAAGAAATAAATTTGGAAAAAAAAAATTCTATGTGTTTTTGAGTAGTTTTTTTTATCTCCTAAATGAGTTGTGTAAGACTCAAAGTCCACAATAGTAATAAATGGGCTAGGGAGATAGCTATGTGTAATAGCCATCGATGAAGGGTGTGATTATAAGTACTTTTCAAGTCATGTTTGAAATTATTTTTAAATTGATTATTAGTGTGGAAAAATATGTGTTACAGATTAAAATATATTTATGGAAGAGTTAGAGAATAAACAACTTAATTTTTTTTACTCTAAATAGAGAGTAATGAGTTTAAATTTAAATTTAAATAAGAGTTTTGTAAATTTTCAAGTATTGAAAATTGTGATTATAAAGATAATGAGTTTTGAAACTCTAAGAATTTTTTACTGTAAATTGATATATATATATATATATATATATATATATATATATATATATATCTGTGTGTGCGTGTGTGTATGTATATTTTGGTTCCTTGTGTTTATATTGCATTGGTGCAATGGTCTAACGACTTGCAGTTATGCGGTCGTCCGAGTTTGGTGGCATTTGAAGAACCACCCCTCGTCAAATTTTTCTTATCTCTATTATCGTCAATCTAAAATCAATGTGGCTCTTTCCGTAGTGATACACAGAAAGTCATGTCAATAATGATCTTGTTGATTCGAGTCCGGGATAAAGTGACGCTAAAATCCGGACTCTATTCGAGAAGCTTCTGAGAAACCAGTCTCACTCGATTGATCTTTTATGTAGCATTCTATTTTTGCTCTTGTTTCGAAGGTGTGAAACCTTCGAAATCATAAGGAATTGCTCGAAGAAATTCAATGGTCCGCTAATCCCAGTAATTATACTTGGGAAATCATAGAATTTATTGAGCAATTTTATCTTGGTCTTCTATCATCTTGAGTTGAGTGTGAGAAATTTTAATCTCGTGTTGGTCTACCCTTCTTTTGATTGATGAAATAGATGAGTCAAATATAAGCACTTCTCTAGAAATTGCAAGGACGCAATTTTGCTAAGGAGGGGAGTCTGTAACAACCCTGATTTTGGAGATTACCTGCAAATATTGAATTATAACGGTAGTTACGATTTAATATTGTGAATTAAAATAAAATTGAAAATTTTAAATTGTTCATTTGGAATAAACAATGAATTTTTGGAAATAAAATGAGAAAATAAAGTTTGGAACTTTATTTTATTTTGTTTGAGTTAATAATGAATGGAAAATGGTTTTTATTTGGAAGAAATGAATAATTTTATTAATTATTGCTAATTACTTTTTTAATAATTTTTAAAAGAAGTATTTTATTTTTAAAGATTGTTTATTCAAAAAAAATGATGGAATTTGATTTTAAAAGAAATGAGTTTTGGTTATGGAATTAAGTTTATAATGCTTTGTCATATTTTTCTATACAAGAAAAATAATTAGTAGAATTTTCGGAGTTAAAAATATGAAGTTATGCATTTATTAGTGTAAAATTGTGTATTTATGTAAAATAAAGGTTTTAATAATAAAAATTGTGCGTTTACTATAAAAAAATTGTGCGTTTACAATTTATTAGTGTAAAATTGTGCGTTTACTATTTCGGTTAATTCCAGACTTGTACGATCGAAACTATCTGGGTTATTGATTATGAGTTATTTAGCCAATTTATGGCGTGCTTTTGAGATTATAATTCCTATCTTTGGGAATTACCTGGGAAGGCCAATATTTGAAGATTTTTATGGTTTGATATTTCTACTTTGAGATTTATGGTTTATGAGAAACCATCATGATGTTTTCACTTGTCGATGAGATGAGACAAGTTACGATGCCATTTAATACTTGTTGATGAGACGAGACGAGTATGGTGTCTCTTTATCACTCGTCAATGAGACGAGACGAGATATGATTTTCTGAGTTTTGTGATGTTTCTAGTATGGCATCGATTAGCGTCTAGTAAACCGCTAAGTGCGAACGTGTGGTATGGGACACACGTTAACACTTTTTGGGTTCCTATCCGTGAGTTTGTGACACATTCACGATGTTTACCTAACAGAACTGCTTTGAGAGATGTTAGCGACCTAGTCATGAGGACGAACTGCTTTGGGAGGTGATAGCGACTTTGTTAGGGCAGACAAAACGGCTTGGAGAGGTGTCAGCGACCTCGTCATGAGGACGAACTGCTTTGGGAGGTAATAGCGACCTTGTCTGAGGCTTCGGTCGTTTGAGTTTAGCACGTGCAGCATTGCTTCGGCATTGCGATCGGGGATTTGGCCAATCCGGGTTTTTGAGTTTCTGTTATTTTATTGTGATTTCACCATTTTAAGATATTTTATTACATCATATCCTAGTGCTATATGAGATGTTATAAATATATGGTGATTTCATCTATGATGTTTTAAACTCTTATCGAGTTCCTTGAGTTGTGAGTTTGGATGATTTCATGATTTTATAGGATATTCTGGGTTTTGCCATTTTGGCGAGAGTTTGTATTGATGTTTCTCCCTTCGAGGAGATATGGTTCATGGAAACCATGTAGACATTTTGGAATGTCGCTGATGATATGAGGCGAATGTTTATATTATTTGAGTATTATTATTGAATTTACCTCTTTTGAGGTCTTTGTATACTTAAGTGACCTTAGTTCACGTAAGTCATATGTTGTATTCTTTTTGTTTCCTTTTCCCATTCGAAAAGAATTATCACCATGTGCCTTATGCTTTATATTATCGTCTATCCTCATTAACTGATTGTTTTAGCTAGACTGACCCGTGTATTTTGTACTCGGGTCAGACCGAGTTGTTTCAGGTTAGCTATCAGTTATGGGACTTAGCTTTGATGCATCTACTTGGATATAAGCCTAGCACTGTTGTGTAGTTTATATTTCTTTCCGCTTGACTCTAATATGTATTTGATTAGATGTATATAGTGTGGTCTCTGTACCACTTTTGTGTGTCAGTTTGTATCATACTGGGATATATCTGTGTATATGTATTTATATATATGATGATTACTGTTCTGTGATGTGGTATGCATTCTGTTATTGTATTTTGTTCTGATAGATCCATTAGCCACCTATAGTTTTGTATTAAGCATTTATTGGATATGTCGATTCACTTAAAGTAAAAAAATAGAGCATTTATCGACGTATGCAGTAGATGTTTAAAACAAGATTTTAGATGGTCGCTCCTAACCGGCCCTATTCTCCACATTAGCAGACAGAATTACCCGATAATTCTCTTTGTTAATGTGGGTCTCGGGGTGGGGCCTCACAGTCACGACAACATGTCGCCTCAGGGTCGGTGCTGAAGCAAGTTTGGGAATGGGTGATAGCGGCAAAAATAGTCGGAGGTGATAATTGTTGTCGTAGTGGCGCGGCTAGTTGACTGTAGGGTTTAACAACTTTTTTTGGTCATCGATGAAGAAGTGACGAATTCGTCAACAAAGGGAAGCTAGAGCTTATCGGTCATGGGGAAAGGGATGCAAGGATTCATGGAGGAGTAGAGGCCCGAGTTTCAAGGCTTCAGGTGATCAGATCATCGAAGTCGCGACAAATTTTGGGATGATCGACGAAATTCAGATGAGGTTATCCTTCTCGATTTCGAGTGGGCTATAATTTCGTGGTTCTGGGTTGCCTGAAGGGACGACAGTGATGTCACCGATGAATTGAGGATCGTGGCGTCGGTCGAGGATGGCCAGAACGCTCGTGCACATGCACGAGGTTACAGGCGAATCAGCGTTGTTTTTTTGTGAGCGGAGACGTGTTTTTCTCGGGACTGGCCTCGGGGTAGAGGTTGGTTTACTTGGTTTGTCATCATGTTAGAAGTGTTTATCTAATAGATTTGGAATTTATCAAGTTTAAAAAAAATATAAAATAAAGGAAACTCGAGAAAAAGGATGTGAACTCGGAATTTGGATCGGGAGAACGTGGGATTGTCTCAGCTTATAATCCGATGTTAACAAATTTTTAGCATTTAATGAAAATCTAGTTTAAAAACTAATTACCTTTAGAACTATTTGAGTAATGATTAATTAATTAAAGTTATTAGTTTGAGTTAAGAATTTATTTTAAGCTTTAATTAATGAGTTAATAATTAAGATGTTTTAAATCTTAATTAACCAAGTAGTTAAATGTGGAGTTAAGTGTTTAATTAAAGTAATGGTTTATTCTAATTAATTTTGTCTTATTAATAAGTAATAAGAGTATAATCACTTAATTAATTAAAGATAATCATTAAAAGAAATCGATTGAGTATAATTACTTGTTGTAATTTATAAAGTAGGGTGAGTGATTAAAGAGTAATCTCTGGAAGTAATTAATAAAAAGGAAAATTTTCTGTAGTGAAGTAATTAGTAATGGTAATTACAAGGTGTAATTAATTGAAGATTGAAAGTAGTTTTGGGTTAATTACCCGGTGTAATTAGTACGAAGAATAATTAATTAGTGTAATTAATTTGAGAATTGACTAATAAAAGTTATGGGAAGTTAATTAAGTGATGTAATTAATTAAGAGTAATTAATTACAGAATGAGATTAATCAAGGGTAATTAATAAATATAATTAACTAAAGATTAAGTATAATTACTTTAAGTAATTAATGAGGTGCAATTCCTTAGTGAAGTAATGAGTGATTAATTACTGGATGTTATTAATTAAAAGGAAATTACTTGATGGGAAGTAATTAAAAGATAATTACTTGATGGAAGGAATTAAGTGATAGTTACTCAGTGTAATTGAAGGACTAATTAATATAATTAATCAAGGAGTTGGACTAATTGATGGAGTAATTAAGGAAGGATAATTTCTGATTGTGATTAATCAAGGCTGATTAAGTTAATGGTTAATTATTAAATGAAATTTAAGAATAATTAACAAATGAAAGTAATTAGAGGATCATTAATTAATGTAATTAATGTAAGTGATCAATCTTGCTTATGAATGATTGGATGATGATAAGTGCCTTTGGATTGGTTGATATCTCTGATATGAATTGCTTTGTGATATGATATGTTGGATGGACAGTGATAATGTGATTATCTATCAATTATGAATTGCTGTGTAAAAGTGTCATCCGGTAATTAAAGTTGAGTAGTATTTAATTGAATAACTAGAATTTAGATGAAATTGAATTCGAAGAGACCGGAGTCGGGTATTAGAAAATACCTAAAACCACTTTGATTTGTAGCCTACAAATTCTTATAAATTGAATATATGATTATAAACAGGCTAGAATGGAATGAATTGTGTAATATGTATATTTAACCGAAAAACTGTTGTGAGATAAATGTTGACTATGAGAACTCGTAAAGGGTACGAGTCACCCTGATATTCACACATGTCATAGATTGGCATTTCATATTATGGGTTTACTCACGCTGGTTTCCAGCCTGACCCGGGTGTTACTTTGATGTAATGCTCGGGTCAGACCGAGTATTACAGATTTCAGGTAAGGACGTTCTGGAGCTCAGGAGGCGAGCTGGATGGCAGGAACGTATAGAGTATTTCCGCTGTGATATATTACTGTTATCTAGGACATGTTGATACGTATATATGTCTAGTGTTTTGTGAAATGATGTAACTCTGATGTATTAAAATGTAACTGACAGATAGAATATTCTTTTATAAACTGTTATTATTTGATATTATATTTTGGTCCGCTGTAAATGTGAGATTCTGTGTTGTGCTCTCTGTTTCTTCTTCTTCTATCTCTTTCTTCTTTTCCTAACTATCTGGAATTTTCGAAATCGAAAATTCTGGGTCGTTAAACCGGGGCCTCTTATTGGCATACTCTCTGTCAATATTGGAACCACTTTAACAATTGCATACGCGGTGGATGATATTCAAATTATAGTGCATGGATTGGCAATGTTTACTGGAATGAAGTAAAAGAACGATGATGGATAGTCTTGACATTCGTGTCATAGTTAAAATGACTAAAATAAGAGCCTATGTCTGACCATTGAGGTTAGCTACCTTTAGCGACGTTGATCCCTCGTATTACTATTGTGATATCGTATCCGATGGTGCATCTTTTTTTCGTTTGGAATGTTTGTGGCGGTCGGCCACGGATGGGTTACGACCAGCCAGAAAGGGTAAACTAATAGTTTCGTACCTTAGGCATTGCCTCACGTGCCTTGTCGTATTTGTCCCTATACGAGCCCATTACGACTTTGGTTTAAAACTGTAAAATTGTGTTAAGGTGGATCAATATAAAGCCTTAACGCTATTTTGATATTTATTTTACTGATAGACATTATATATTATAGCGTATACTATTATATATAAATAGTTTAACGGATTCTTTAGAGATGGAAAATCCCGTAACATCTCTTAAGTTATTGCACTTACATATTGTGATATTGATTTGACTTACATAAGAGTATTTTAGCCTTGACTCGAGTCTTTTGTCTTTTCATTACGCTCGGGTCAGTCCTGAGTTTTTTCAGCTTATTGAAGACTATTCTGTGGAGGATGAAGACTGAATTTGGTCTATTACTATTATTATTATCCCTTACATCATGTTATTCTGCTATATTAATTATTTATCCCTGGTGTATAGATATAACCCTGATAAATGTGTATAGATTATAATTAAATGTATAGGTACAGCTTTTGAATTGTTTGTTTGATTATTATATTTTATCGTTTCCGCTGTGAGATTCTGTGTTTTGTTTTCTTCTTCTCTTCTTATTTTTCTTACTTAACCCCATTGATTATCTACGTTCCGGATTGTTTACGTCGGACATTTGTGGATTATTGTCGATTTAAACCTTCCGAAACGTGGGTCGTCACAGTATATAAGTGCGATATTTTGAAGCTATGATTTTGAAAGGGTTTTGTATATGGTATGTTATATTTTGAAGTAAGAAGTATGGGGAAATACCCTCCACGAAGAAGTATAGTATGATATACTTCGACCTAGATGGACTTGGGGAATCCAGGAATGGATTCAACCAATAAACCCTGATGAACTTGAGTGAATTCGGAAATAGATTCGAACTGATATGGTTGTCCGGAATAAAACTCATGAATTCTTCAAAAAAATTCAGGGTAGATGGTTTTTTAGTTTACCCAATGGAGGCGGTTTCGATCTTGGGATCTGTTGTTAATGGATCTTCCGGGAAGGAAGTGCATCCATTGCGTAAATTATTGAATCAACAACGTACCACTGCAGCAGGGGTCGATGGTCCCTTGTTCGCGAACTAGCTACGATATTTTTCTGGAATCCGAAAGGTAGATGGATCTTCTGGAAAGTTTTGTGTCCATTGCATCAATATTGGATCAGCAGCGGGCCACTGCTATCGTATTATCATCATTTGACATTGGATTTTGAGCGGTACTTCTCATGCCTGTTTTTTTAGTATTTTTCACTAGGTGTTGAAGCAGGTCTACTAAGTACTTGGAGAATCTAGTCTTGCGCATGATCAACGCATGGCCAGAGCCTACAAGAACAAGGATAAATTTGTTAAGACACCGAGTTGTAAAAGTATTTTGATAAAGTATTATATAAAAGATATTTTGTTCATTTTTGTCATTTCTAAATACTTTAAAATGTTTATATACAACATGGTTTAATAGTAAATTATTGGTGTTCTAATTATTTTAGAAGTTATTAATTAAATATAACATATTTAAAGTAAATGGTTATTGATTTTATTAATAATGTTTGAACGGTATCTTGAGATAAAACTAATAAATTTATAAGTAATGGATTTAAGGTTTTCAATAACTTCTTTTAAATATAAGTAATGATGTAAATAATTATTTTCAAATAGTTTTTATATATTTATAAAGATGTTATTTAAAATATTTAAATGGTATTTATAAATGAAGCAAAAAAATTTACAGATGAATTTTTGAAAAGTATTAAAGTATTAAAGATGATTGATTTGAAAATAAAGCTTTCAAATGAACATTTCAAGTAAAATTTGTATAAGCTTCTTTGAATGTATAATTTAAAGATATTACATAAATGAAAAACAAATTTGATTTGCAAAGTTTATTTATAGTAATATACTTGACAAATAAATTTGAATCTTTATTTTGGAAGTACAGTTTGGAATATACTTGATTTCGAAGTACTAATAGTAAATTTATTGGTTTATTTACTGTTTGAATTTTTTATTAAATAATAAAAAAATGTTTTTCCTGATTTGAATGCTCATTTTAAACAAGTGTTTAAAATTTATTATGAAGATATAAAATTTTATACTTCGATTTAAAAAGTTAGTGTAAGATTGGAGTGTACTATTAGTTTCGGTTTAATAATCTTGAGTTATACTTATTATAAAAAATAACAAGTCTAATAAATTTCGGATTTAAGGAACTTTATTTTAAATCATATTATAATGTTTTGATATAAATTTCTAACATTGTTTTAGAATTTTGAAAATCTTTGCATATTGCTACGAGGATATTTTAAATATATCTTATATTTTACTAAGTGAAAGAGGTTAAATGTTTTAATTGAAATTTTAGATATATTGAAATATTTCTTTTCTCTTCAAGGGAGAATACCAAACACCTAAGTTTTTATTCAATAATAGAACTAAGTTATAAATTTAGGTAAGGGCAGTAGGAGCTTAAGTAATATTTTATGAAATGATTCATTAATGACTTAAATCTTTAATGGAAACCAAATTATGTAAGTGATTGATCTTTATATAAATCAATGAATGGAAAAGAAAATAACGTGAAGCAAAAAAACCAGTAGAATAAACTAAAGCAAATTTAAATTACAATTTCAATTATTGTAATGGAATAAAATTTTAACTATTTAATAATTGAAACTTCTTAAGTTGAAAGTAAGAAATTAAATGCCAAGTTATAAATGAAGTATACAAGGAATTTGAAATTTGTAACTTGTAAACAAAAAGGATATGAAAATTAGGAATGATAACCATTGAACATTTACTCAAGAAAATGAAATAAGATAAACTTGTGTAACTTTCAATTACATTTTTTGATACATATATATAACTTACCAGAATATTAAAAGTTGTAATGTTAAATAAGGATATGTAATGGAATATTATACAAGAATAACTTAAATGAGGAAAGTGTTCAAGGAAATTTACTTTTATAAATAAGAAATTTGATATGAAAATAGTTATAAACCTGGGTTATAATTGTAGTGCTACAAAATAAAATGAAACGGAAAGTGAATATTGTAAGCAAAGAATTATGAACTTAAGAATGTTCAAACCTATTGATAATTAAAGTAAATAATAAAATTAATACTATATTAAATTTAGTGATTGTAACTTCAGAAATGGTTGATTACTTTGATCCCTTATGAAGATTGTATGCTTGTTTACAAAAGATTGTTGTTATGTGTATTGATTTGTTTTGATTTTATATGATGATGTTATGCTTTTGGTTGAAAGTTATTGTTGTTATGTTATGTTGATTGTTTGTTAATTAATTTAAAACAACATAATCATTTCACTTCTATACAATTATTAATCTCTTTAGATTATAAAAGTGGAATACAGGTTAAGGAAATAATTGGTACTGCTTTTGGTTTCATAAAATAAGCATTATTTCCTCGACTAATAGGTACGTTCTCAGATTACGGTTTTCTAGTGATATTATATGGTTTTTGCCGCTGTTGGGATATACTATTTTGATATTATCATTTCTCCCATACCTCTCCGTACAAAGGAGACTCTGCCGAAACTTTCAGTGAATTTTGGACCTAGAAATTTTTATGAAATGTTTTCCAAACTTTTGTAAATTTGAATATAAAAAGATTTAATTGTTTATAAATTCATGTATTTTATTTAAATTATTTCTTATGTAAATAAATTGTTTATGAATTTAATATTTTGAATTAGATATGTTGATTTATTAATGTCTCCTTTTCCCTTCTTTTTCTTTTTCGGGGACAAAAAGTTTTGAGTGGGGGAGAGTGTAACGATCTGTAATTTTCGACAACTAAAATAGTAAATTTAATAAGAGGTTTGTAATTAAATGTTGGAAGAAATTAAAACTTAAGATTTATAACTGGAATAATAATAAAAAGAAACGTAATAAAGTTAATTTAAGTCAATTATTAACAAGTTTAATGGAATTCCAATTAACTAAAGTGATTGGAAGGTTGCATTTGATTACAAAGTGAATGTAAGAAAACAAATGTAAATATTGAATCAATTGATGAAACAATTTATAATTTATGGTAACATTTGTTTGTAAGTACTAAACTAATAAATGTAATTAAAGGCTAATGGTGACAATTATTATATATATTACCTATTTATTTGGTCTATAAAATTTAATAGGAAATAAATGGCAATTAATTCTTTAATTAGTGTAGTTAATGTAGATTAAATTGATAATGGTAGTATGTTAATTCAATAAGACGTAACTCATGTTAAATTTTTTTCTTCATACGATGACTATTGATTTGAATAAAAAGAATTGGAATCAAGTTTCACCAAAATTTTGGAATTTAAATTTTAATAGGTGAATTTATTACAATTGAATATAGTTAAAGATTACGTTAATGAAAAGTAAGATGAAATCGTGAATATATATTGAAATAAATGTATGGGAAGGTCATTATAAGTGCAAGATAACAATTGATGTAATAAAGGAATGAAACAAGGGTAAACTAAATTTGTTGAGATTCTAAATTATAATATAATTGAAAATTTCAATATAAGAAAACTATTGTAATTATTACAAATAAAATGGGAAACTAGAAAATATTAATTGTAATAAAATATAAAATAATGTTAATTATGAATGTAGAATGATAATTCTTGAATATAAATAATGAAAGTCAAATAAAATCAATTTATTGAAATTAATTTTTTTTAATTGTATTTTATTACAATTGTAATTGAACACTGTAATTTGTGAAATACTTGACACTAAAGTATATGTAAACTTGTTTAATTTATTACAAATGCCCACGAAATCAAAAATGATAAGAATTAGCAAGTTAATTTATTTAAATTAAAAAGTGATTTATTAATTTATTTAATCAACTGAAATATAGCCATTTTGGCAGCTGTCTCGAATTTCGACGAAACTAGTTTCATCGGATCCATAACTGTAAATTATTGTAGGATTTCAAGCTTCGTAACGACCGGGAATTGTCGTTAGACCGTACGGACTTGAAACGCCTAGAAATCAATTTAATTGAAATCAATTTGAAATAAGTTAATTTTATAATAACTTCTTCATATGATGGAATTAGGACTTGAAACCTATTCCTTTGATTTTGAAAATATTGAAAACATCTATTTTGATATATGGGTTGACCCATTTTCGTTCCGGAGGCATAACGGGCTTTTCGGGTCGTTTATCGTTCCAATCCAAACCAAATCGTATCCTTTTTTTTCTATTTTTGATCTGCCTATAAATACCTGATTATAAACCCTAATTATTTCAAATTCCTCATTTCAATACGTACAATTCAGCTGTCTGCTTCCTCTTCTCAATGGCTGAAAACCCTAAGACTCCTTAGTTCAATTCCAATTCAAAATTCAACTTCAAATTTCAAACTCTCAAACCTATATCGAATTATATATCGTTTCAAAACTCTCAAAGAGTGCAAGTCAATTCTGTTGTTTATTTTTCGATCTGGGTTTTCGTGTGTCCAGAAATGCACGTTTTATTTTCGGCCGTTCGTTGGGTCGCTTCACATTCAACGGTGGATTTTCGTCGATGGTTCGATCAGGAGTGCTATAACGACCCGGGATTTTAGCTATATTATTTTAATAAATATATATATGAATGATAATGTTTAAAATAAAATCAAATGCTATTAATATAAAATACAAGTATGAAATGTAAGTCAAACATATGAATATAATTTAAGTATTGGTAGTTAAAACAAAAAATAGAAATGTAAAATAAAACAAGAATTAAGTAGTTAAGGTATACATACAACATAAATTTAAATTTATAAGCAAGATAGAAAATGAACTCAGACACAAACATATGTATATGAATTATTCAAGCTAGGAGTTAACAAAACAAATGTTCTTATACAAAATATCTTCATATACATAACCCGTGTCTACCTGCAAGTGTCTAATTACAAACAAAATATCTATATACAACCAAAATATAATAATAATATGTAAACATATTAGGAAACCAGTGCATTTATTGCCATCATCTCAGCCTAAAATTAAGTCAATTCAAAATGTTTACAAATCTTTACATTTCAGGCACAAAAATCTGATCAATCAAAACCAAAAGAAGAAAACTTGACCAGATAATACCTTCCTTAAGCATCCGGTTATCTTCTATATATATTTGTATGCATCTTGCTATTCCAAGTTCGTTCAGTAAAAAAAACTTTGCTAACATGAGAAAAACAAAAAGAAGAAAAAAAGAAGCAAGCTCAAATTTAAATTCAAACAAAAACAGACAGATTCAAGGGGCAAGTTCATACTTCAGGTTTTCAAAAACATCAAATTTATTCTCTATTCACGGTATCTTCAGGTGAGTAAACATCAACTTAAAAGCTTTAAGTTTAAATTACAACAATAAAGATGATTCACTGATTATATGGTATTGCATATGCTTTGGCTTGAATATGATACTATGTTGCTCTGTACTTCAATGTAAATTGTTACAGGTTGCATATTTTGTTCAAAAACTCAAATGATTCTCATCAAATCATTGTTAAGCTTTAAGTTTCAACAGAAACAAGATGTTTAAACTTAAGCTAAGATTTTGTAAAGCTGTTTAAACCATCTTTGTAAAAGTATACCACTGTAATATTGTTTTACAGGCAATCAAGTAAAAATTTGATAAATTTGATTGTCATAAGAAGCTAATTCAAGTTTATATTGTTGAATTACTAGCTTTGATTCATGACAAGACAGTTTAAAAGCTGAAGAAGAATTTGCATTCATACATGACAAAAAGAAGACTGCAGAGGATCTTTAGGTTTAAAGTAACTATATAGATGTTGAGTCTTAGACATATGTTAAAATCAATCCTCATGTTTTCGATTTTAAAATTTTCTTTACAAAACAGAGCTCACTGTGCAATTTATGCACAGCCAGTCGACTGACTGTTCTTGCCAGTCGACTGACTGTGCATATGCACAGCAGTGAACACTGTTCATAATTTTGAAACGGCAAATATTTTTAAAATTTTAAAACATTCAAACACCAGTCGACTGACCCAATATACAAGTCAACTGAACCGGCTTCAACTGCAAAATTTCTGAATGGACATCTTCTTCCATGAAGGGATGCACTGCATGAATAGATGTCTCTCTTGGCTGAAACCCTTCACTAAGAGTTGCATTTCTCTGTAAACTATATATAGGAGTTATCACTCACTTCATAATCACCAATTTTATGATTCTAATTCTCTATATTCTCTTTTGTGATTACTCTAGTGCATTCATACTCTCCATTGCTTTGAATCTTTGAATTATATTATATATATACTTTGATTCTTAGCAATATTCTTCCTTTCAAATCTTCACATACTCTTTATATCGTTAAGGAATTGATTATAGGAAGTTTGTAATCTTAATAGACAAATCAGTGTTATCAAGAACACATTAAGTCAACTTCATTTATACTTGGTTATAGTCCTGTTCTGCTGCTCAGCCAAGGGAAAGTCCTCTTCTGTTGCTGAGGGAAAAATAATGTTCTGCTTCTCAGGTGTTGTTTACCTATTAATCCGGGTTAAGTGAGGGTATTGTTAGTTAAAGCCAGAAGTTAGTCTGGGACTGGACGTAGGACGGTGCTCCGAACCAGTATAAAATCTATGGTGTCATTTTACTTACTGCGTTTATATTCCACGTTATTTACTATCTATACTCTGTATCACTGTTTATCCATATTATACGGTCCTATATACTTTCATTTGGTATCAGAGCAAGGCATCTTATAACTGTTACAAAGTTATCTGATATCTTACTAATATGGAAAATAACTCCAGCACTACCACTAACACTGTCACTAATACTAGTTTTATTGAAGGTCAATCCACTGCACGACCTCCATTCTTTAATGGTTTAAACTATAATTATTGGTCTACTCGTATGAGAATTTATATGCAATCAAATAGTTTTGAATCATGGAATATCACACAAAATGAATATACTCTTCCTACTGGAGAATATTCCACTTGGTCAAACACACAAAAACTAGATGCTACTGCAAATGCTAAAGTTATGAACATGTTATTATGTGCACTAGATAGAAATGAATTTAATCGTGTTAGCATGTGTCAAACTGCTTATGAAATATGGAGAACACTTAAAATTACCCATGAAGGAACTAACAAGGTCAAACAAAGCAAAATCTCCATGCTCAAAAATCAGTTTCAAAACTTTAGAATGAAACAAGATGAATCCATCAATGATATGTACTCTAGATTTCAAGATATCTATCATTCACTATTAGGATTAGGAGAAAAGTACACTGATTTTGATATTGTATCAAAAATCCTAAACTCTTTAACGGATGAATGGGAAAGAAAAGTCTTGGCTATTGAAAAAGCTAATGACCTCTCTACCATAAAACCTAAAGAGTTTCCTATGAAGTGAATTTGCAGGCAAAACGAGTATAAGCATAAGAAAAAAAGAACATAGCTTTTCATGCTGAAGAAGAAAAAGATGAAGATTCAGATGAAGAAGATCTAGCATTTATTGCCAAAAATTTCAAAAAGTTCTTGAAATTCCAAAAAAATAACAAAAATAATGGAAAAAGGAATCCTCCAAACAAACCATCATCCTCAGATCTAGAATGTTTCAATTGTCATAAGAAAGGTTATATTCAGAAGGAATACCCAGAATTAAAGAAGAAATATTTCAAAGGCGGAAAAGACAAGAAAAAGAAAGCATTCTCAGTAATGTGGGATGATTCAGACACTTCTTCATCAGAAAATAGTAGTGACAGTGAAAATGAGCAAGAAAATGTCTGCTTCATGGCTACTAAAAACGAGGTTAGTGATTTTACTTTTGATGATATGATTGAGATAAATTCGGAGCTTGTTGACACTCTAAAAAATCTCAAAAGAAAATATAAGGAGACTCGTGAATATCAGAACAAATCATAATTCGAAAGAGATATGCTTAAAGATGAGAATAAAATATTATAGGAAGAACTTGAAATATTACAAGAATCATTCTCTAATATCAATTCTCAACTCACTCTCTTGAGTCAAGAAATTGAAACTCAAAAAGAGAAAAATGATGCTCTTGTTTCTGAAAATCATGAACTAAAAACAAAAATAAAATTGATAGAATTGGATAATACTAGTCTCAAAACTAAGTTAGAAAGCATCACCAAAAATGTTTCGAATTTTAATAAAGGAAGAGAAACATTATCAAAAATTATTGATAACTCTCAATCTGTGTCAAGTAAGGGTTAGGATATGTTAAGAAAACAACAGCTCCATCTAAAAAGAAAATTAGGAGAAATATTAATCCTACAAAAGTTCAGACAAAAGGGAATTCTTACCCAAAAAGCAAAAAAAATTGGGTTCCTAAAACAAATAATAGTTTGATTAGAAAGAAATATATACGCACCTTTTTACAAACTGTTTACAAAAATAAAGATTATATTTTTAAATGGGATACCGAGCCCTCTTAGGTTTGGTTTCCTAAGATTTAACTTTTAGGACCCTATTAAAAAGGTAGGTACCAATATTATATTATATTTTTTGTAGGTTCCACTCAAGAAAAGAGGAAAATGGATACTCGACAGTGGTTGCTCAAAACATATGACAGGAGACAAAGATATGCTATCAAATATTATCTACACTGATGGAGGCTCCGTCACATTTGGAGACAACTCTAAAGGATATATCATCGGCAAAGGCGATGTGAGCAACAATGGTATTTCAAATTTACCTCTTATTTCAAATGTTTTACTTGTCAAAAATTTAAAACATAATTTACGTAGTATCAGCCAATTGTGCGACAAAGGATTCAAAATCACTTTTTCTGAAAAAAAAATGTAGTATTTTTGATCAAAATCAAAATCTTACCTTTGAAGGAAATAGGGACAGAAATATCTATGTTCTGAATATGAAAATAAAACATAATTCAGATATGTGTTTAATAGCCAAAGAGAATGATCCTTGGTTATGGCACAAACGATTATGTCATATTAATTTCCAAACTATAAATAAGCTTTCCAAAAATGATTTAGTAAAAGGTCTACCAAAAATGAGTTTTAAAATAGATCATATTTGTGATGCATGTCAGTTAGGAAAATTAACTAAATCATCTTTTAAATCTAAAAAGGTTATTTCAACCCTACAACCACTTGAATTACTGCATATGGACTTATTTGGACCAACACAAGTACAACCCATTAATCACAGTTGATATGTGTTTGTAATTGTTGATGATTTTTCTAGATATACTTGGACTATTCTTATGAAAAATAAAAGTGATACTTTTGATAATTTTAAATCATTTGTCAAAAGAATTCAAAATTTTAAAGGTTTGAAAATCAAAAACATAAGAAGTGATCATGGAGGTGAATTCGAAAACAAAGCCTTTGAACATTTCTGTAAGAAAAAAGGAATATTCCATAATTTTTCGTTTCCTAGAACTCCACAACAAAATGGGGTTGTAGAACGTAAAAATAGAACCTTACAAGAATGTGCAAGGACTTTGTTAAATGGAAGTACGTTACCAAAACATTTTTGGGCTGAAGCAGTTGCCACAGCTTGTTATGTTTTGAATTGTGTTTCTATTCGACCACTAACTAAGAATACTCCTTATGAACTTCTTAATGGACGAAAACCAAATATTTCCTATTTTAAAGTTTTCGATTCGAAATGTTTTATATTAAACACAAAAGATCAGCTTGGTAAATTTGATCCAAAATCTGACGAAGGAATCTTTTTAGGATATTCGCATCGTAGCAAAGCTTATCGAATTTGTAATAGAAGAACAAATATCATCGAAGAAACTCTTCATGTATCTTTTGATGAGAATTTTAAACCAACTCCGAGTATAGTAGATAATGAAGATTTCCCTGATAATACCACAAATATAGAAACTACAACTTTTGAAATTAATGAAAACATTGCTCACAATAATAATGAATTAATATCTCCACCTAGAGTATTAAGAGATCATCCTTCTATTAATGTTATTGGAGAACTAAATTCATCTGTTAGGACAAGAAGTCAATTAAATCAAATGGGTCATGTAGTTTTTCTTTCCCATATTGAACCTAAAAATATTAAAGAAGCATCTACTGATGAAAACTCCTTACGGGCGCCTGTTGCCTTTCAATCCTGGTTAATCGCAATGCAATAAGAACTAAACCAATTCGAAAGAAATGACGTTTGGGATTTAGTTCCACGACTTAGTGATCAATCAGTTATTAGTACAAAATGGGTTTTCAAAAACAAAGAAGACGAACAAGGAAATATTACTAGAAATAAAGCTAGATTAGTTGCTCAAGGTTATAATCAAGAGGAAGGAATCGACTATGAAGAAATGTTTGCTCCAATAGCTAGACTAGAAGCAATACGAATCTTACTAGCTTTTGCATGTTTTCATAATATCAAATGGATGTCAAAAGTGCCTTTTAAAATGGTATTATAAAAGAAAATGTTTATGTTGAACAACCTCCCTTATTTATACATAAACAATTTCCTGACCATGTTTATAAACTCAAAAAGGCTTTATACGGTTTGAAACAAGCACCTCGTGCTTGGTACGATCGTCTTAAAAGTTATTTAATAAATTCTGGTTTTGAAATTAGAAAGATTGATCAAACTCTTTTTATTAAAAGAAACAACCATGATATTTTAATTATCCAAATATATGTTGACGATATAATTTTTGGATCTACAAATGAAAAGCTTTGTCAAGAATTTTCTAAGATAATGACAAATGAATTTGAAATGTCACATATGGGTGAGTTAAATTATTTTCTTGGTTTACAAATAAAACAACTATAAAATGATATTTTTATTAATCAAGAAAAATATTGTAACAATCTAATTAAACGCTTTGGTATGGAAAATACTTCTACCAAACCAACTCCTATGAGTACAACCATACATCTTGATAAAGATGAAAATGGAAAAAGTATAAACCAAAAATTATATCGAAGTATGATTGGATCATTACTATATTTAACAGCTAGTAGACCTAACATTATGATGAGTGTTTGTTTGTGTGCACGATTTCAAACAGATCCCAAAGAATCACATTTAAGAGCAGTGAAACACATATCATAGTATCTTAATAAAACCAAGGATTTTGGACTATTCTATCCAAAGGAATGTCCTTTCGAATTAGTATCATATAGTGATGCTAATTTTGGAGGAAGCCGGACAGATAGAAAAAGTACAAGTGGGACTTGTCATTTTATTGGATGATCTCTTATAACTTGGTTTAGTAAGAAACAAAACTGTGTTTCATTATCGACATGTGAAGCAAAATATATTTCTGCCGCCCTGGCAGGTGCTCAAGTTATATACATGCAACAAACACTACAAGATTTTGGTTTTAATTTAACTAAATCAACTATTAATTGTGATAATTCTAGTGCTATTAATCTATCTAAAAATCCTGTAAATCACTCATGAACAAAACACATTGACATTCGTCATCATTTTCTTCGTGATAATATTGAAAAGAATTTGATAAATCTAGAATTTGTTTCCTCTGATAAACAATTGGCAGATATATTTACAAAACCTTTAAACGAAAATATTTTTGTTAATTTAAGACGAGAGCTTGGTATTATTTCTTTTAAAAATTTATAATTTATATATATATCTATATTTGTAGCTTCTAATAACACATCTTCGCAAAATATATATATATATATATATATATATATAATTTTCACTCAGATTTTATCAAAACAAAAATGATTTTTTTTTATGATTCTAGCAAGACTTGAACTCATAATCGCTCCTAAGTTTTCAAATACTTCTTACCATTTGAGCTATGATTGTTTCTTGTTTCATGTAGAAGATTGGTTCTATTTATTCTGAATATTTTCATTCTAAAAAAACTTACAAAATAACATAGCCACCGAGAATTGAACCTGGGTCTCCTAGTAGGTAACTCCATAGCTTACCAGTTATGCTATGATTACATTTCCTACTGAGTCATTTGCTTCATACATTCTTAACCATATATCTTTCATATCCTTAAATTATTCTGCCCCACTATTTCTTTTTATTTTAATCTCTGGTTATTAACTTTTGAAGGTCTATAACCATTAATTCTAAGCTCATATTCAACTATATAAACTGCCTCTTCTCAGTTATTAATCATCATTACAAATTTTTTACAAAATCTTTACAAACTATAATCTTCTCAATGACCTCTCAAAACTCTCATGATTCCTCTAACTCAAAATTATCTTTTGCTACTCCAACCTCTTCAAGTAACTATGATTCATCCAGTAGTTCGACTCCAACATTGCGAACTCCTAACCCCATTCATGAACCAGGAAGATATCACACCGGTTTTTCACCAAAACCAAAAAAGTGTCAAAGATCGTTGTTCCTTTCTCCAAAAACAAAAACAAAAATTGATGAAATCCATCACTATCAAAAGGAGCAAGTCAATTTACAAAGAGACATGTTCTATGAACAGCAGATGAATTCAAATCGTCTAAGCCTTATTGAATCTATTGCACTTAAGTTTTGTGGCAAATCATCTAAGCATGATGTTGTTCAACCTTCAACATCCCGTTAGGCAAATTCATCCGGCTGGAATAACTGGGAACAATCTCCACCTCAACCTCCGGCATCTCCAAACTCATGGGAACGCCAAAATTATTGGTCACCTTTGCAACCTCTTGTTGAGCATACCAAGGTTGAACCACAAAAATGCTCTCCAAAAACTCCAAAATAATTATCATTTCTTGTATATTATTGTTCCTGATTATTTGTATTTCATTTATATATTTGATTCTTTATAAAAAAATGTTTTCTTAGCTTCATGCAATTTTTACTTCCAGTTAGTCGACTGAAAATAAAGGTCAGTCGACTGAATGCAGGTTTTCAAAACACTCGGGAAACCAGTCAGTTGACAGACCTACCACGTTCAGCCGACTGTTGAATTTTTTTGCAAATAACAATGCACCAGTCGACTGAATGTTTTTACCAGTCGACTGGCTGTGTGAAAACTGGCTTTACCTTCCCTATTTACTTACCTATTTCCTAAATTTCACTTTACTCTTCTCAGTCTTTTACCCAAATCTATTTCGCCCAAAACCCTAAATTCTCAATTACACTCAATTTTTTCACTAAAAACTCAATCAAATGGCTCCTCCAAAACGTCAAAGACAAGGCTCTTCTTCCGTCGATCCTACCGATGCCCAAATTGCTCAATGGCTATACAACGATGTGGCTGTAACTAGATGGCATAAAATGAAAAACTCAAGGATCTTTGAAGGTTCTTTCATGGTCTACAGCGATTTCGCGGCTTATGCTTTATAAGAACTTATGCATCGATCTGGATTAGAATCTTTACTTGACTTGAATGCCAATTCTCTTAAGATCAACCGCCTCATGGTAAAGTTATTCTATGCTAATTTAAATCTTCCTCACCAACGTCCATCGAATAGGATGATTGTGTTTGGAGTTTAGTGTGTGGTCAACAAGTATTTTTCTCCTTGGATCAAATGGCACACATACTTCAAACTCCTAATCATGGCATTCCACTAGATGATGTCGAATGCAATATTCGACAAAGGGATAGAATTAGTCATATGTTTATGGGAGATAATATGATGGAACAAAAATCTATTCTCCTTCGACCAAAGGCTAGAATTCTTCACAAAGCTTTAATGCGAGTATACTTCCACGAACAGGGTCATATGAACTTATCTACCCAGAAAATTATAAAGCTTTATATGCGATATGGGGAGGAATTCAAGTAAATTGGCTACGACGAATATTGGATGAGTTTCTCTCCTTCAACAACGGTAACATGAGAACAATTTATTTCGGTGAATATATAATGCGATTGCTTTTAAATGTGGAAACATCTCAACCGGAATCCGAAACTTCTTTCGTTGGAGTTATCAACATTCGCACAATAAGCCTCATGAAACTGCCGTCAGCTCCTCCGACATTTACCTCCTATGAAGAATGATGTCAGCAACATCAACGTCAATCAGGCAGACCAACTATTCAAGAACAAACGTCTCATCCCGAAGAAGACGACGATATTCGTCTTGCACAATCTGTTAGTTTGCAAGAATCCGTCGAGATCCTTTTTAGAAATCAACAAATATTAGGATCTCATTTAAAGAAAATAGATAAAAAATTATACAAAGTAAAAGGATTTTTTTCTATTCTATGGGATGCAATTTCATGTTCGTCTTCCACAACTACTTCTTCAATAGCACACGGTAAACGTCCAGAACCAAGATTTACAGGGTCAATTTCCGAAGAGCATACTAGTAGTGGTACTAGTGGCACAGGAAGTGATGCTCATGGAACTTCTAGACCCGGAAAGGAGCCTATACCAGAGGAAGATGAGTAGGTTCTTTTCGTAAGTAAGTTGGATATGCATTATTTATAACTCTATTGACAATTTAAACATATGAAACTCTATTGCGACTTATTTATTGAGACTTGTACTAAATAGTCTCTCCTTTATATATTTCTGCACTTTCCTTTTATATATTTTGGTTCGCTGTATCACCTTTTCGTCGATGAGAAAGGGGGAGATGCACTAACATATTTATGCAGGAAAAAGATATCATACATTCAAGGGGAGAAATATTTTCTCTCCAACATATATATAGGTTGTCATCAATCAAAAAGGGGGAGAATGTTAAATTACTAGTTTTGATTCATAACAAGGCAGTTCAGAAGCTGAAGAAGAATTTGCATTCATACATCAAAGGATCTCTAGGTTTAAAGTAACTATTATAGATGTTGAGTCTTAGACATATGTTAAAATCAATCCTCAAGTTTTCGATTTTAAATTTTCCTTCACAAAACAGAGTTCACTATGCAATTTGTGCACAGCCAGTCGACTGACTGTTCTTGCCAGTCGACTGTCTGTGCATATGCATAGAAGTGAACACTGTTCATAATTTTGAAACGGCAAATATTTTTAAATTTTTAAAATATTAAAACACCGGTCGACTGACCCAATGTACCAGTCGACTGAACCAGCTTCAACTGCAAAATTTATGAATGGAGATCTTCTTCCATGAAGGGATGCACTGCATGAATAGATGTCTCTCTTGGCTGAAACCCTTCACTAAGAGTTTCATCTCTCTGAAAACTATATATAGGAGTTATCACTCACTTCATAATCACCAATTTTCTAATTCTAATTCCCTATATTCTCTCTTGTGATTACTCTAGTGCATTCATACTCTCCATTGCTTTGAATCTTTGAATTATATTATATATGTACTTTGATTCTTAGCAATATTTTTCCTTTCAAATCTTCACATACTCTTTATATTCTTGAGGAATTGATTATAGGAAGTTTGTAATCTTAATAGACAAATCAGTGTTATCAAGAACACATTAAGTCAACTTCATTTATACTTGGTTATAGTCCTGTTTTGCTGCTCAGGCAAGGGAAAGTCCTCTTCTGTTGCTGAGGCAAAAATAATGTTCTGCTACTCAGGTGTTGTTTACCTATTAATCCGGGTTAAGTGAGGGTATTGTTAGATAAAGCCAGAAGTTAGTCTGGGACTGGACGTAGGACGGTGCTCTGAACCGGTATAAAATCTCTGGTGTCATTTTACTTACTGCATTTATATTCCATGTTATTTACTATCTATACTCTGTATTACTGTTTATCCATATTATACGGTCCTATATACTTTCATATATCTTGAATGCTTGCTGTAATTTATGTTTTTAAAAACAAAAACGAAGATTTTTAGTTTGGGATTCTAAGAGCAGTTTGTATGTGAACCAAATCTACATTTTGCCCATTTTCAAACAATCAAATCAATTTTAAAAGTTGAAATTTGGTATGAAGATAGTATGAACATCTGTGATGTCGAGAAAAATGTGGAATAATTTTTTATTGTGTGAATTTAAGAAACGAGGCCGAATTAGGGTTTTTGTTCCAGATTTTGCACTTGTCTGTAACGTGGTGTGTTCGTCCTCTATGCGTGATCGAGTTGCACGTAATTCTAGAGGATGGTAGCTTAACATGTTGTCATCGTGTAGGCGAAGTTTGGGCATCTCAGGTGGCTTGAGCGGCAGAGGCGAGGCGTTTTAGTTAATGGTTGTGTTTGCAGTTTTCGAGCACACTGTTCTTTTTCGATTTCGAGTGTTAGTAGGCGAGTTGAGTTTGGTTTTCGAGTCTATGGAGGATTTGTGACTTGCCTATGGTGTTGGAGTTCGTCGGAGTTGAGCCGCGTCGTCGTGCACGTGTACGGCGTGGAGGATGGTGTCAGCGTCGTTGGTGGATGTGTGTCTCTAGTGGTTGCCCGAGTTGTCTAGGTGTTTGCTTCGGGTTTAAGGTCGAGTTCGTGAGTGAGTCTCCCAATGCTATATTTATACTTAAGTTTAAAAATTAACTTACTGGAAAAAAAAAAAAGAAGAAGATGGATACGAGAGACGAGAGAGAGGCTCGGGGAAAACTGGTGAGAGACTCGAAGTCCTACTCGAGTAAACTAGGGGTGGTTCTCGAATGGGATTTCTTTTTAAACTGCAATGTTATAAAAAGAAATATAGTTAAGCAATTTGTGTTTCAGCAGGTTTTAAGCATTGAAAACTAAACAAGTGTTTAACAAGTTAAGTTAAAAACTTAAATACAAGTTTAATTATTTTAGTTAATTCTTAACAATGTTTTCAACTCTTAATTATTATTCTAATTAAGTAATTAATTAAGTTAAGTATAAAATTAATTAACTTTTAAGTTAGTGGTTAGTAATAATTTGATTTTCAAATTTTAAAGAAGACTTTTAAAATGTTAATTAAGTTGAATAATTAATATCAATTAATTATTTTCTAAAAGTAATTAAGAATAATTACATTATAATTGTAATTAAAGATTGATTAATTAATGACTGAGTGATAAATAAAATTGTAATTAACTAATTAAAGTTAATTAATGTATGATTAGTAGTTAACTAATTAAGTAATTTAATTAAGGTTAATAATGATTAATTAAGTAATTAGTGGTTAATAAATGGGTAATTAAGTTTTATTAATTAATAATTAGGTTTTGTTAATTAATAATTAAGGCAATTAATTAAGTAATTAAGATTTAATAATTGATTAAAAAATGATTAATTAATTAAATAATTTGAAATGAAATAATTAATTAATTGATAATTAATGATTAATTAAACAGGGTTAAGTGATTAACTCTCAAGTAATTAATTTTAATTAAATTTATTTACAATAAGAATTAGAGATGTTTACTTATGAATGTTGTATAAGTATGATATCTGATTTGTGATATTTATTTGATGATATTCTGTGATGCTCTATGTTATGCTCTTGATATATCTATGATGATTGAGTATGATTTATCTGTGATAAATACAATGTGAATTCAAAGTGTTGAATTAAATTGTTTAAAAACTATTAAACAACTTGACCTTTAAAGTGGCGTTTGGATTCCGATGAGACCGGGATTGGGTGTCAGTTATGATTATCCGAAAACCACATCGATCCAAATTAAACGTTAGGTCGTGAAAATCTCAAGTGAAGATCGAGATGGTGTTTCAGAATGCAATGGTTATTGTCGTTGACTCTGAGGGTGATTCCAAAATGAGTGTAACGAGATAATGCCTTCGGTTTCGTTCGAACCCGGAACGAACTTGTATGGATTAAATGCTTTTAGCACATTGTCAAGTGAACGATGAGCATTCTAAGAGATATGTTCTATAAAGGTAATCACTGCCTCAAGCCTCATCAATCGGGAATGGCTAAAACAGGGGATGTACAGCAAGGTTAGGTGGGTCATGCCCAAGCAGGACGAGATATACCCCTTTCTAGATGTCCCTTTTTATTTCGGCTGTGTGGGCGGTTGCTAGCTACAACCGTGGGGTTATCTTGTTCAGGACTGTTCAGTAAGGAATGGTTCCAGCCTTGTGTTGTAGGGGATTGGGAGTGATCGTTGGTACGGTGATATCAGCCCCGTACTGTGACGGGCGGTACCCCGGTAGCCCTGCCATTGATGGAAATCCATTCTCCCTACGCGCCTTTTGCGAGTTATGATTTGTATTACCCACTTTTGTGGCTAGTAGCTAGAATTTAATGAATGCAACAATTTCCGCTATTTTCTATTTACTTGAAAACCCTAGATACTATTATAATATCACTGGATTTCCTATAAAATGTTTTGGTTAGCGTAAGGTAAAAACTTACCCGTATTTATGTGTGGGGAGTCTTACGTGATACCTATATTTTCAAATGTTTTTTTCAAAGTTAAACAGCTTTAAACCGTTTACACATACCAGACCCATGTCTGACCTGGAGTTTATATTTTTTTTCATAAACTCTTAGGTACTCAAATTTTTATGAGTAGCCAAGTGATAGGTTTTGGATTTTGGTTTATGGAGGAACTTGTAGTAGGAGTTCCAGACATATGTATTTATCTATTTAGTTCCGTTGTGTTAGTTGATGTATGTTGTATTTTGGGATGTACGTAGTGACAGATGTATATATGACTGTCATGTGTATGATGTTGTGCAACTCTGATATATGTAAACTATGTAATAGTTATGTGATGTATTATATTTTGTTCCATTCCGCTGTGAGATTCTGATGTTGTTATTTCTTTCTTTCTATTATTTTCTATTTCTATCCCTTTCTTTTCTTTTTAATGATACGTCTTTCTGTGAGTAGAAGGGCGGGTCGTCATAGCTGGTACCAGAGCGCAAGGTTGAGCCAATACCTAGGCTCTTGAGTGATTTCTATCTTGAGAGGGCGTATTTGTAATTTTGATATATATATATATATATATATATATGTATATATATATATAATTCTTCCTATTTGTTGGGTTACCTGTTCTGGTTTTCCAATATAAGTTATAAAGGTAGAATAGGGTAGTGGTGTGTGTAACACGACTACCAATGGTTGGAGTTTGAATGTTTGAGGTTGGAAGTGTATCTGTCGAGACTGTAGACCTATTAACGTCTCGAGTGAGCTTTGGGTGGTTTAAGGATTTCACTGGTCTCTGAAGGAAACCTATTAAGGTTCAGAGTTCATCTTTGAAGTGTAAGTTTGGATGAGCTAGAGTTGGATCTGTCGGTTGGATGGAAGCAAGTCATGATATCTTGATACCTCAGGATGTAGTAGCTGTGTGATGAGACACAATGACTATGGATGTCTCCGAAGATGTTTCTTTGGAACAAGTTAAAGAAGTATGCCTTCTTCTGTGTTGTGGCTAAGTTCAGTAGGGTGTTTCTGTTTGGTTCGACGTCCGAGTTTCTCGAAGAGCTTTGGATGGGAAGTCTTTGGACATCTGGGTAGGATTGCTAGAGTGTCGTGGGATAATTCTGGAATTCACTTGAGTAGTCTTTTGCATGGAATTGGGACTTCTCGGGAGAAAATTGAAGATACCGTTGTGGTCCAAGATTTCCCTAATGTATTTGAGGAAGTTAAGTGTCTGCCTCCACATCAAGAGATAGAGTTTTGTATTTATTTGATTCCAGGAGCAGCGTCAGTGATTCAGCCTAGTAGGAGGACGGCTCCTAGAGAGAGAGAAGAGTTAGTTAAGCAGACTCAGGATCTTTTGGAGAAGGGGTTGATTAGGCCCAGTTTTTCTTGTTGGGGTTCTGCTGCAGTGTTTGTCATGGATCGCTAAGGTTCTGTGTAGATTATAAAGAATTGAACAAGGTGACTATTCGAAACAAATTTCCTCTTCCTCGTATTGATGATCTCTTTGACCGGCTTCATGGAGCTTCCATTATTTCTCAACTAGATTTAGCTTCAGGTTTCCATCAGTTAAGGGTAGCTGAGGACTGTATCCCTTTAACTGCATTTAGGGGACCAAATTGTTTCTATGAATGGTTGGTTATGTCTTTCGGGTTAACCAATGCTCATGCTTACTTCGTTGATCTGATGAACCAAGTCTTTCGGGATGTACTGAATAAGTTTGTTCTGGTGTTCATTGATGATATTCTGGTCTATTCTAAATCTGAAGAAGAGCACGAGCAGCATTTGAGGATAGTGTTGGAGACACTGAGGAGGCATGTTTTGAAGGTGAAATTTTCTAAGTGCCATTTTTGGAAATCGAAAGTCAATTCCTTAGCGCATATTGTTTCTGGTGAAGGTATCTCTGTAGATCCAGTGAAGGTTGAGACTATTCTGGAATGGAAGCAACCGAAGTCACTGACGAAAGTTCGCAGTTTTCGGGGATTAACTGGCTACTACAGAAAGTTTATCAAGGATTATTCCAAGATTTCTTTGCATCTGACTAAGTTAACAAGGAATGGAGCTAAATTCAAATGGACAACCCAGTGTGAAGAAGCTTTCCAAGATTGAAGACGAGGTTAACCAGTGCACGAGTGCTAGCTATTCCGGATGGGAAGAGTGAATTTGAAGTATATACAGATGCTTGTATAGTTAGTTTGGGAGCAGTGTTGATGCAGAATGGAAGAGTAATTGCGTATGCGAGTCGGCAATTAAAGCCACATGAAGGGAACTACGCTACGCACGACCTTGAATTGTTAGCCATTGTTTTTGCTTTGAAGATCTGGAGACACTATCTATTGGGAGAGAAGTTCGAGTTATTAACGGATCACAAACCGTTGAAATATCTTTTCTCTAAAAGGGATCTTAATCTGAGGCAGCAGCGATGGGTCGAGTTTCTGGCATCCTATGATTTGGATATTCTATATACCCTGGGAAAGGAAAATGTTGTGGCTGATGCTCTTAGCAGGAATGCAGTTTTGTCTCTTTTGTAAGTTGTTCCAAATCTCCAGGAAAGAATCATAAGTAAGCAAATGGAGGATAGAATTTTTTTAAGGAACTGATTCTTGGAACTAAGGATGGTCGATATTCAAATACAAAGGTGTTTTGAGGATTAATGGTCGTTTGTGTGTGCCTAATATAGATGGATTGAGGCAAGAAGTCTTAGCTGAGTGTCATCGCTCCAGACTAAATATCCACCCAGAAATCTCTAAGATGTATAAAGATATGAGAAGAATTTTCTGGTGGCCGGGCATGAAGAGGGATGTAGGTGCTTTCATTAATAGTTATGTTATCTGTCAGCAAGTTAAAGGAGATTAACAAAAGTCAGCCGGTTTGTCGCAGCCTTTGGAAATCCCAGAATGGAAATGGGAGATGATTTCGATGGATTTCATCGACGGTTTGCCAAGAACAAAGGAAGGAAATGATGGAATATGGGTAGTTGTGGATCGTTTAACTAAGAGCGCCCATTTTATACCCGTTAAGGCAACTCGTACTGCAGCTTCTCTGGCAAAGATTTTCTTGAGGGAGATAGTTAGATTGCATGGTGTTCCTGTCAGCATAGTAAGTGATCGTGATCCTATCTATACCAGCAAATTCTAGGAGGCTCTACAATCAGCTATGGAAACGAGTTTGAGATTGAGTACAGCCTATCATCCTCAGACAGATGGACAGGGGGAGAGGCAGAACCGTATTCTAGAAGATATGTTGCGAGATTGTGTTTTGGATTTTGGTGGATCTTGGGAAGACCATCTTCATTTGGTAGAATTCTCATATAATACCAGTTACCAAGCTAGTATTAAGATGGCTCCTTATGAGGCTTTATATGGAAGACCGTGTAGATCCCCATCCCGTTGGATAGAGTCGAAAGATCGTTTTGTGCTGGGACCAGATTTGATTCGTTAAGCATCTGCTAAAGTTGAGCTTATCAAGAAAAGGATGAGAGCTGCTCAGGACCGTCAAAAGAAGTACGCAGATAAGAGAAGGAGACAATCGGAATTTGATATTGGCGATTAGTTTTTGTTAAAGTTTCCTCGATTAAAGGAGCTATTAGATTCGGAAAGACGGGAAAACTTGCCCCAAGATATATTGGACCATTTCGGGTATTGGAAAGGATTGGTGCTGTAGCTTACAGAGTTGAATTGCCAGAACGGATGTCTGGAATTTATAATGTATTCCATATATCACATCTAAGGAAATTTGTTCATGATCCATCATTAGTTGTAGATCCAGTAGTGCAGGAAGACTAGGAAGTCGAGCGGAATTGACTGTGGTCAAGAATCCAGTTCAAATTTTTGATCAAGACGAGAGGAAACTCAGGAGAAAGGTAGTGAAGCTTGTCAAAGTGCAGTGGAGCGAGGATTCTAAAGATTTCACCTAGTAAACTCTAGATAGTTTTAGGAAAGCTTATCCGGATTTGTGTCCAGATAGCTAGTGAATAGGATAAATTGTTTGGTTGTTTGCTAATGTATGAATGGTATGTATGTTTAAATGGTTGATATAATAGCTTTTAAATTATCTTTTGTTTTAAATTTCGAGAGAAAAATTCTTTTAAGGGGGAGGAATGTAACGACCCGGGATTTTAGCTATATTATTTTAATAAATATATATATGAATGATAATGTTTAAAATAAAATCAAATTCTATTAACATAAAATATAAGTATAAAATGTAAGTCAAACATACGAATATAATTTAAGTATTGGTAGTTAAAATATAAAATAGAAATGTAAAATAAAACAAGAATTAAGTAGTTAAGGTATGCATACAACATAATTTTAAATTTGTAAGCAAAGTAGAAAATGAAATCAGACACAAACATATGTATATGAATTATTCAAGCTAGGAGTTAACAAAACAAATGTCCTTATACAAAATATCTTCATATACATAACCCATGTCTACCAACAAGTGTGTAATTACAAACAAAATATCTATATACAACCAAAACATAATAATAATATGTAAACATATTAGGAAAACAGTGCATTTATTGCCATCATCTCGGCTTAAAATTAAGTCAATTGAAAATGTTTACAAATCTTTACATTTCAGACACAAAAATCTGATCAATCAAAACCAAAAGAAGAAAACTTGACCAGATAATACCTTCCTTAAGCATCATATTTTCTTATATATATATATATATATATATATATATATATATAATTTTGTATGCATCTTGCTATTCCAAGTTCGTTCAATAAAAAAACTTTGCTAACCTGAGAAAAACAAAAGGAAGAAAAAAAGAAGCAAGCTCAAATTTAAATTCAAACAAAAACATATAGATTCAAGGGGCAGATTCGTACTTCAGGTTTTCAAAAACATCAAATTTATTCTCTGTTTACAGTATCTTCAGGTGAGTAAACATCAACTTAAAAGCTTTAAGTTTAAATCAAAACAATAAAGATGATTCACTGATTATGTGGTATTGCATATGCTTTAGCTTGAATATGATACTATGTTGCTCTGTACTTCACTGTAAATTGTTACAGGTTGCATATTTTGTTCAAAAACTCAAATGATTCTCATCAAATCATTGTTAAGCTTTAAGTTTCAACAGAAACAAGATGATTAAACTTAAGCTAAGATTTTGTAAAGCTGTTTAAACCATCTTTGTAAAAGTATACCACTGTAATATTGTTCTACATGCAATCAAGTAAAAATTTGATAAATTTTATTGTCATGAGAAGCTAATTCAAGTTTATATCTTGAATGCTTACTGTAATTTATGATTTTTAAAACAAAAACGAAGGTTTTAAGTTTGGGATTCTAAGAGTAGTTTGTATGTGAACCAAATTTGCATTTTGCCCATTTTCAAACAATCGAATCAATTTTAAAAGTTGAAATTTGGTATGAAGATAGTATGAACATCTATGATATCGAGAAAAATGTGGAATAATTTTTCTACTACGTGAATTTAAGAAACAAGGGCGAAATAGGGTTTTTGTTCGAGCTTTTGCACTTGTCTGTAACGTGGTGTGTTCGTCCTCTATGTGCGATCGAGTTGCACGTAATTCTGAAGGATGGTAGCTTAACGTGTCATCGTCGTGTGGGCGAAGTTTGGGCATCTAGGTGGCTTGAGCGGCGGTGGCGAGGAGTTTTAGTTAGTGGTTGTGTTTGCAGTTTTTCGAGCACACTATTCTTTTTCGATTTCGAGTGTTAGGAGGCGAGTTGAGTTTGGTTTTTGAGTCTATGGGGGATTTGTGACTTGCCGATGGTGTTGGGGTTCGCCAGAGTTGAGTCGCATCGCCATGCACGTGTACAGCGTGGAGGATGGTGTCAGCGTCGTTGATGGATGTGTGTCTCGAGTCATTGCTCGAGTTGTCTAGGTGTTTGCTTTGAGTTTTAGGTCGAGTTCATGAGTGAGTCTCCTGATGCTATATTTATACTTAAGTTTAAACTTAACTTATTGGAAAAAAGAAGAAGAAGATGGATACGAGAGAGAGGACTCGGAGAAAATTGGTGAGAGACTCGAAGTGCTACTCGAATAAAGTAGGGGTAGTTCTCGGGTGGGATTTCTTTTCAAACTACAATGTTATAAAAAGAAATTTAGTTAAGAAATTTAGTTTCAGCAGGTTTTAAGCATTGAAAACTAAACAAGTGTTTAACAAGTTAAGTTAAAAACTTAAATACAAGTTTAATTATTTTAGTTAATTCTTAACAATGTTTTTAACTCTTAATTATTATTTTAATTAAGTAATTAATTTAAGTTAAGTATAAAATTAATTAACTTTTAAGTTAGTGGTTAGTAATAATTTGATTTTCAAATTTTAAAGAAGACTTTTAAAATGTTAATCAAGTTGAATAATTAATATGAATTAATTATTTTTGGAAAGTAATTAAGAATAATTACATTATAATTGTAATTAAAGATTGATTAATTAATGACTAAATGATAAATAAAATTGAAATTAACTAATTAAAGTTAATTAATGTATGATTAGTAGTTAACTAATTAAGTAATTTAATTAAGGATTGATAATGATTAATTAAGTAATTAGTGGTTAATAAATGGGTAATTTAGTTTTATTAATTAATAATTAGGTTTTATTAATTAATAATTAAGGTAATTAATTAAGTAATTAAGATTTAATAATTGATTAAGAAATGATTAATTAATTAAATAATTTGAAATGAAATAATTAATTAATTGATAACTAATGATTAATTAAATTGGGTTAAGTGATTAACTCTCAAGTAATTGATTTTAATTAAATTTATTTACAATAAGAATTAGAGATGTTTACTTATGAATGTTGTGTAAGTAGGATATCTGATTTGTGATATTTATTTGATGATATTCTGTGATGCTCTATGTTATGCTCTTGATATATCTATGATGATTGAGTATGATTTATCTGTGATAAAGGCTATGTGAATTCAAAGTGTTGAATTAAATTGTTTAAAACTATTAAACAACTTGACCTTTAAAATGGCGTTTGGATTTCGATGAGACCGGGATCGGGTGTCAGCTATGATTATTCGAAAACCACATCGATCCAAATTAAACGTTAGGTCGTGTAAATCTCAAGTGAAGATCGAGATGGTGTTTCAGAATGCAAGGGTTATTGTCGTTGACTCTGAGGGTGATTCCAAAATGAGTGTAACCACTGTCTAGAAGTCCCTTTTTATTTCGGCTGTCTGGGCGGTTGCTAGCTACAACCGCGGGGTTATCTTGTTCGGGACTGTTCAGTAAGGAATGGTTCCGGCCTTGTGTTGTAGGGGGTCGGAAGTGATCCTTGGTACGATGATCTAGGCCCCGTACTATGACGGGCAATACCCCGGTAGCCCTGCCATTGATGGAAATCCATTCTCCCTACGCGCCTTTTGCGAGTTATGATTTGTATTACCCACTTATGTGGCTAGTAGCTAGAATTTAATGAATGTAACAATTTCGGCTATTTTCTATTTACTTGAAAACCCTAGACACTATTATAATATCACTGGATTTCCTATAAAATGTTTTGGTTAGCGTAAGGTAAAAACTTACCCGTATTTATGTGTGGGGAGTCTTACATGATACCTTTATTTTCAAATGTTTTTTCAAAGTTAAACAACTTTAAACCGTTTACTCATACCAGACCCATGTCTGACCTGGATTTTATATTTTATTTTTCATAAACTCTTGGGTACTCAAATTTTTATGAGTAGCCAAGTGATAGGTTTTGGATTTTGGTTTCTGGAGGAGCTTGTAGCAGGAGTTCCAGACATATGTATATATCTGTTTAGTTCCGCTCTGTTAGTTGATGTATGTTGTATTTTGGGATGTATGTAGTGACAGATGTATATATGACTGTCATGTGTATGATGTTGTGTAACTCTGATATATGTAAACTGTGTAATAGTTATGTGATGTATTATATTTTGTTCCGTTCCACTGTGAGATTCTAATGTTGTTATTTCTTTCTTTCTATTCTTTTCTATTTCTATCCCTTTCTTTTCTTATTGATGGTACGTCTTTCTGTAAGTAGAAGGGTGGGTCGCCACAAGTGCAGTGATGCAGAGGTCGATGAGTGGAGTGCATCTGTACGGTCAATTCGTCGTGATGGTCGCCAGAATCACTTGGACCTATCCACCTTTCGAACGACGGCGGAGGAGGATTCGGCCTCGGAAATCATGCACGTGGGGGGCGGGGGGCTTGTCAGCCTGGAATGTAGATTTCTATTTCCATCTTCTGATCTAGCCCAAGGCCATTGTAGCGACGGCGATAATCAAAGTGAGGTGGCGGCAAGCTTCTGTTCAAACGAAGGTTTTGTGCATGAACAGTGCTAGGGTTGGGAACGTGAACGAAGGAGCAGATGTGGGTATGTTTTATTTATTTATTTTTATTCTATAATTTTATAGTGTAATGCTCTAAATTACATAACTTTTGCGTACGAGGTTTGATTCATGCATTGTTTCTTGCGTTGAGGTTGTATTAAAATTCCGGACACTCTAATGCTTGTTTGGATGAATTCTGAGACTATGTGAATTTTGGGTTTAAATTGGATTTAAATCCAGTTTAGATTCAAAGGTGAGTGTTTTAACCCACTCATAACTTCTAGAATTTCATTTGTTCGTTAAACTAAATTTATAATGTGATAGAAATTTATTTATGGCAGGTTTGGTATATTTTAACATCTTAGTAATTTGAAGTTATTTGAGTTAAATCCTTATTTAATTTATTATTGAATATAAATTGCCAGTTAATAACTGTCATTGATTTTCAATTATTTATTGATGTTTATTGACTTATTTGGTTGATGATTGTGATGGATGACTGATTGTTGATATTGGATGAATGGATGTTGTATTTCATATCGTATAATACTATAAGTTCACTATGGGTTGAAATGATACATACCCGAACAATCTTATAGACTAAGGAAAAGTCGTTATGGGTTGAAATGATAATCGCGAATGGTTTTCATTGATTTGAGAATGTTTTGGTAATATATATATATATATATATATATATATATATATATATATATATATATATATATTCTTGAATTTGGGTTATGTATTGGAATTGAATTATTTAAATAGGATCTAAGTTAATTCAACTTTGGATTTGTTTTAATATATGATTAAGATTGATATTTCAAATTATTTAAAACCTTTTAAATAAATATAATCACGTTGTACACTTGATAGGAGATGAAAAATCTCATAACATCTCTGAAGCCATTGCGCTCACTTTTATTTTAGATTAATTTGACTTATATAAGATCTTTTAGTTCCGACTCAAGTGTTTTGTCTTTTCATTACGCTTGGGTCAGTCTGAGCTTTTAGTGTATTGAAGACTATTTTATGGAGGACGAAGACGAAGATTTAATATATTATTGTTATTTATTATTCCACTACATTTGGTGTTCTGCTGCAATATTTGTTTATTTATAATATATGTATAACTCTAATTTGAATTTGTAAAAGTGTGATCAAATGTTATTTGTAAAACAGCTTCATAAACTGTTTATTTGATTATTATATTTTGTCGTTCCGCTGCGAGATTCTGTGTTTTGTTTTTTTTCATTTTCTGCTCTTTCTTATTTACCTCATTAACAATTCTCCCTTTTGAATGGTTTCTATTAGACATGTGGGGTTTGTTGTGGATTTAAACCGTCCAAAAGGGTGGGTCGTTACATGTATCAAATAATACTTCAACAGCTATGCCATGAATCAAAAGCGTACCATCCATCATAAACTTTCCATTCTCCTCTGTAGTTGACTTAGAGGTAGATGGTTCTAAAGCAAACACATTTCCTTTATCAACCTTGAAAGATTTTGGGTACTAATTCTTGTAATGCCCTACCTAGTCACAGTTGAAACACTTTATATTCTTTCTTCTTATGACAATCCCCAGACAGACATTCTTTGGCAAAGGGCCCATTCTTGTCACATTTAAAGCAAACTACAATGGTTTTTCCTTTTTTAGCAACTCCGCCCTTCTAAGCTCTCTTCTTTTGAAAGAACTTCCTTTTCTAGTTTTGACCACCACGAGTCTCCACTGGTTTGTTATTACCAAATAGTGCAAGCATTTCTTCATTTTTTTAATGTCATCTCCGCTACCACATCACATGGATCACTGAGATGCGGCAGGGTTGCCCTAGCAAGCTTCGATTTCAACCCACGAATGAACTTCTCAATCCTTTTTATCGCAGTTTCGATTGTGGCATATCCACATCTGGACAGCTCCTCAAACCTAGTTACATATTCCAGCGCTGACATATTTTCTCACTCCAATTCAGCAAAATTCCTGAGCAATGTTGACTTAGCTACCTCAACAACAAACCTTTCCCCAAATCTCCTTTTAAACTCTATCCAAGTTAAGTTCTCCTATGGTATTCTCGCATTCATACTATTCCACCAGTACAAAGTGGCTCCTTGCAACTGTCGGGATGTTAATCTCCCCTTCATCTCATCATTCAAGCCTAAGTCGGCAAAAATTCTCTTACGGTGCAACAACAAATTATCAACTTCAATAGCGTCTTTTGTTCCGATAAATGGCTTTCCTCCACGTCTGGCATAATCCTGGCTCACACGGCGTAGTTATTGACAACAAGAACTTTGGGATTTGCTCCTCCCATATTAGCAGCAATTCCCCCACCCAATCCAGCTTCCACTCCAGGTTGCATCATATTGACAAAGAACTAGTATATGGTCTCCATATGCACCGGCAGGGTTTAAGAACCCACATTAGTAGTTGTTTGTCAATCCGGATTCCTTCTAGTACGGGGCCGAACATTTCTATTGGTTGTGGTGCTTCCTCCACCGAGATTCAATCTTCCATTTCTTGCATCTATACCTCACTTCCTATAAATTTGTATATGGGGTTTTGTAAGATATGGAAGAATGGTCTAAGAGAGAGAGAGAGGAGAATAGAGGTAGAATACATACTTATATATAGCAAATACATGTACATTATGAAACGGTATCCCATTCCCTAATCTTATCCTCTAATTCACTTGGATTATATTTTCAAAACTCTTTTAGGTAAAAAATTCTTTAAGTTTTACATAAATCAAGCTCTGATATCAAAATGTAACATCCCCCATTCTGAGGCCTGAAGATAATCGCTACTGATGTCGCAGCCATCAATAGTATTATTCCCCGATGACAAAATGAGATCAGTTAATAGTGTTATTAACATCAGAAGCACAAGAATATCAAAATTTTCAAAACACATTTCATAAGAAACTTTTATAATCATTACATAATCCCATTCATTGTCCAAGTTTAAAGAAAATATAATTATTACAAAATACTCCAAGAGCGAGACATGAAGATGCTTTCTTGATTGATTAAAGTCTACTAATTGATAGTTATACAATCTGTCAGTACATCCACTCAAGCAAAAAAGACAACAACACAGTAGAAAATAAAGCCTCTAATATAGATAGCTTACCTCCTGCATGTCTTTGGAAGCCCACTTATAGCCTACTCAAGCGAGCACCCTTGAGTTTAAGGGAAAAAACAAAAAATTTGAGTCGCACAAAAAGTTTGGTGTGAATAATAATATGCCCTCACAAATCAAATAAATATCTAGTGAGACCACGCTGATGAGCGGAACGGGTTTTATGCTCACTAGTCTCTTCTAAAAATATGTCAATCAAAAATTGTACACCCACAACCGAAATGATTAGAACATAACATAAAACAATCCTATGCATGCATGCAATATGGGTAGATCTGAATAGTCTGTTTCAATCAATGGACTATTTGTCCCTACGTCATAGTTTTCCCAGGGTTACTATGAACCTCTATGGCAGATTGGGCCTACTGGCTATATTCAAAACCTCCAAATACCATGAGGAGGAAACTGGACCGACTGTTTGAAACATAATTTTCCTAGGGTCACTCGGATCCTAATGGTTTTACGGGCCAACCAATTACCTATTTGAGCTAAAAGCTCCTTTCTGTGCATAAATGTACCTTTAGTCATTACCCTTGACAAAACCCTGAGCATTAGAATCATGGACCTTTATCAACTGAGGGCTAATTAATAGCGGAAGCATAGGACACAGCCCTACACTAGTCCCACACTGTCTGGTTTTCTAAATCTATGAGTCAATACATTCTATCATAATTTTCTTCGGCAAAATATCAGTAAAACCATGGGTTAAAATACACTTCTATTTACTTTAAAACATTTGTCTTATAAATTATTCATCCTATAAAATCGTAGTATAAAACAAGGAAAGCATAGCCCATTACTTAGCCAAAGTCTTATACTAAAATTCAATCCTCTTTAAAATAGCTTTTTAAGCATTCAGTATCAAAGTCGAGGTTATAGAACCTCTAAACACTTAGCTATCGAGCCTTTAATTAAAGCTATTTGCTTTATAAACATGCGGCATCTATATCATTGAAGTAGGGTGTCAAACCTCTACATATTGAGTCTCTAAACAACTATTCTGACTTGTAAATCATTAGGCTATAAAGCCGAAATTGTGGTTGTCGAATTTCTAAATATATAAGTTATCGTACTTATAAATACTTAGCTTTCGGCTTGGATAACATAAGCTTTTGAGCCTACGAAACTAGGATATAGAATTTGAAAACATATGACATCCAAGCCCCTAAAATAGATATAGAAAATAGAAGGGGCAAGAGATGTCGAGTTTAAAATAGTGAGGATGTCGATCCTATAAGAATTGGTAGGTGTCGAATCTTTGAAATAGAATGAATTTAAGCTTTAAAAGAACCATGTAGAGTTATGAAACCCTTGGGTGTCGAGTATCCACAACTAGAGATATCAAACCCCTACAAAAACTTGGTGTCAAACTTCTATACAAACCGATACATCACATATCTACAAGGTTGATATCGCATGCATCACTTCATATAGATGTTGAACTTATATGCACGATGTCGGATATCAGCTTCTAATAGGGTTGGATCTCTATGTTGATGATATGGCATTTTGTAAATAAACTTAAAACTGATTAATTTTTTTAAAAAGACATTTTTTCCACCAACTCGTATCCCTTGTCAATTTTCTATTGGATATCAAAATACCTTTTATTTTCTATTTTGAAAGTTGACGAAAGTTTAGTTTACCTTCCCCAAAACCATTTGAAAACCTATTTAAATAATGTTATTAATTAATAGCATTTCTAGCTTAAATAATTTATAGAAAATAATAACCACTTGGGGAAAATCCCCAAAAATGAACAAAAATCAAAATTTACATATTCTTTAACATGTAAAAATTTCATGACCAAAATATTTATTTCATTATTTTTAATAATTAAAACTCGATATAAAACCTTTTCCTCTTCGGAAATTCATATAAATTTGAAGAATTATGAAACTAAAAACCTTCTCCATAATAATATTTTATAGTCCCCATCAAAATTTCAGGTCATTTGGAGATCATAAATTAGGGTTCTTTCTTTAAAACCTATCAAAATAATTTAACATAAACTTACAATGATGCAATCGATCATAACATGGCATAATGTCATAAAATAATTCGAAAACACTCATAAATTCAAGCGTATAAAAGTGAGATGGTTAACTGTATTCATCTTATATTGTCAATTTATATTGGATAAAGAGATTGAGATTTGTAGTTGATTAATTCCTTTTAGCTTTTCCCCTTGAATGTGTTAGAATTCCTCTTCTATTCCTCTTGTCAATGGTCGGCTAGGTTGTGTTCTGATTGTGTAGAAATGAAACGACAATGAGAGGTGGGGTTTAGGATGCTATTCATATTTTGTCCTTCCATTATTCCTCTTCTTACTATGTTTTAAACAATCTTGTCAATTAGTTATGTAAGGCATGAAAATTTTAATTATCGAATCTCATTCTCCTTATCAAAACACATTATTTTATCTAATTTATCTAATTAAATCTTATAAATAATGTTAATCAAAACTAAGGGTGTTATAGGCATTTCTCCTTACAAAATTTCATCCTCGAAATTACGATATGGAATAGAACAAACATATAACACAAATATTGAACACGCCATTAAAATAATCCAACATAAGTGTCTCTAATCATGTCCTCTATCTCATAAGTACAGTCCTTCTCATTTTCACTCCACTTAACTTTTATTAACTTGATTGTTTTGTTCCTTAATTGCTTCTCATCTCTAGCCATGTAATTCTAACAAGGTCATATTTGGTTCCACTACTAAATCTTCTTATGTTGTCGAAGTAATAGTAGTCTCGGATCACGAACACACATTCTAAGATGAGAAATATGAGAAACATTGGACTTTTTCTAAATTGCTCAGTAACTCTATCCGACAAGCGAGTTTCCCGATCCTCTTTATTAGAGGAAACGGTCCAACATATCAAAGTATCAATTTTCCTGACTTTCTAAACAGTACCACACCCTTCATTGATGATACTTTGACAAAAACATGGTCTCCAATTGAAAACTCTAGCTCCTTACATCTCTTATCCACATAACTTTTCTGCCTAGACTGAGCTTCCCTCAACCTTTCTTGGATAAACCCAACCATCTATGTAGTTTCCCTTACCATATTTGGACAAAGAATCGATCTATCTCCGTTCTTTAACCAAAACGCTAGTGATTTTTAAAGTCTTTTGTAAAGAGCTTCGAAAGGTGTCATTTCCATACTAGTTTTGTAACCTTTATTATAGGAATATTCGACTAAGGGCAAATGGTCTTCCCATGACCCTCCAAAGTCTAATACACAAGCTCTTAATAAATCTTCGAGAACTTTTTTAACTCTTTTCGTTTGCCCATCCGTTTGTGGATGATAAGCGGTATCATCTTAAGCTTGGCACCTAATACCTCTTGTAGACTCTTCTAGAATTTGCTAGTGAACAAAGTATCCCTATCATTGACTACATTACTAGGAATCCCATGTAAGCTAACAATATCCTTCATAAACAACCGAGCCAAAGTAGGTTTCATCCTTGTTGATTCAATGAGAATAAAGTCTGCACTCTTTGTCAATTTATATACCACGACCCGGATACTTTCATTTCCCATATTTGATCTTGGCAACCCATCAATGAATCCATAGATATAGAATATCATTTTCAAACCTGTATATCTAAATGTTGAAGCAATCCACTTGGCTTCTGATGTTGGTTTGATTTTTTGGCAATTCAAACATTGCTGTTCCCATAAGCCTACATCCCTTTTCATACATTTCCAAAGGAAACTTCTTTTCATGTCTTGTTACATCTTAATTTCGACATGATGAATAGTAAACTTCAATCAATGACACTCTTCAAGTACTTCCTTCCTAAGGTCACCAACATTTGGAACACATAACCGTCTCATCTTTCTTAACCATCCATTTTCGTCAAGACAAAAACCTTTCAAATCATAAATCTCAATTCCAACTTCAAGCCTCATAATCCGTTCAGCCAGTAATGGATCATTACCGGACCTACTTCCAAACATGAAAACATAGCAGTTTCCTGACTAGAACCGGCCGTCGATCTCAACTACACACCACATGTTGCCAATTTCTCTATGTATTTCCATTCGGCTAACATAGCTAACACCATATTTTGATGTTTCACGCTAAGTGCATCAATAACTTATTCCCTTTTCCTTAGCGTATACTCAATTCTAAAATCATAATCTACTGAAAAATCTATCCATCTCTATTTCTTATATTCAACTCCTTATGAGAGAATAAATATCTCAAAGATTTTTGACCTGTAAAAAAACTCGAATCTTTCTCCCAAAAGATAGCACATCCAACTTTCAAAGCAAAGATTACTGCCTCTGACTCTAAATGGTAAGTCGAATACTTCACTTCATGTAGTCTAAGCTTTTGAAAAGCGTAGGCAATCACTTTACCTCTTTGCATTAACCCAGCTCCTAATCCTATTTTGCATGCATCAGTATACATCATCAAATCCTGATTCCTATCCGACACAACTAACACGGGCACATTTTTTAATAAATGTTTTAGCTTCAAGAGTGCTTCCTCATATTTATCGGTCCACACATACTTTAGTCCTTCCTTGTTAGTTTGCCATAGGTGTCATTATGCAAGAGAAATCCTTGATGAATCTCTGGTAATAGCCAGCTAGTCCAAGAAAAATCTTTATGTCATTTAAATACTTAGGCCTCTTCCAATTACTAACAGCTTCAATGTTAGCTGGATCCACCGATAACCTTTCTTCTGACAATAGATCACCAAGAAACTTCACTTCTCCCTTCCAAAAATGACATTTCGTAACTTCACTTTTAGTTCGCTGCCTTAACGTCTCAAGCACTATTCTAATATTAGTCTCATACTCTTTCTCATTCTTAGAAGATATCAAAATGTCATCTATAAACACTAACATGAACGTATCCATATGCTCTTGAAAGATCCGATTCATCAAATTTGCAAAGTAAGTGAGCCCATTAGTCAGTCTAATGGCCATAACTAACCATTCATGCAAACCATACACTGCCTTAAAGGAATTTGTCCTCCACCACTCTCGGTTGTTGGAACATATCGCTAGATCCAATTGGGAAAATACTTGCTTTACTAAATTGATCAAATAAATCGTCTATTCTCCACAAAGGATACTGATTCTTTATCGTCTTCTCGTTAAACTTATGGTAATCAATACACATCCTTAGTGACCCATCTCGTTTATTTAAGAACCACTTGGCCACTCCCCAAGGCGAACAGCTTGGCCTAATAAAATTCTTTCCTTCTAAGTTCTCCAGCTTCATCTTTAACTCTTTCATCTCAGTTAGTGTCATTCTACTAGATGTTCTACTTAGGGGTTCAGCTCCAGGTATAGGATCTATTCTAAACTCAATAGTTCTTTTCAATGGTAATCCTTTAACTTGTTCAAAAACATTTTCAAACACTCTTACAACAAAGACCCAATTCAACTCGTCTTCCTCCATTCATTGCGCCTAATAAAACATAACCATTTAAATTCGAATTCGCTACTGAGTATATAATTCAATCGCTACTATTAGGGTGTCTTAATGATATCTTCCTATCCTGGAAAAATATTCTAGCATTATATATGCTTGTTAGCACCAAAATTGGCATTAACACCCTTAGAAAGATTGTGTAGAGAGATTAATAAAGAAAGTAAATTAAAATAGAGAACAATATATAAATTTAAATGCAGAGGACAAGAACACCAAATTTATAGTGGTTCGGTGTCACTGCTTATGTCCACTTTGAAGTTAATCTTTATTGCTTTCTCCGTCACTTGAATGCAGATACAATTTGTAAATCAATCACTTGAATACAAGTTTGAATGAAAAAGAAGAGAGTATAAAAAATGGCAAAGCTTCCCCACTGTTCTCGAAAAAAGGATCATTTTCACTGTGCCCTTGCCTCTCTATTTATAGACGAAGGTGGGTTGGACTTCCTTGGTGGGCCTGGTTGCTGAATATCTCGGCCCAAATAGTACAATCTCTGTGTGTCGAACCATAGACGCCAAGCGTTCTTTGAATGCCGAATAGGGTGTGAATGCCGATTGATCTCCTTAGGCCGAATGAAATGAGGCCGAACGCTCTGAATGCCGTGGGAAGCACTTGTGCCGAACCATAGACGTCGAGCGTTCTTTGAATGCCGAACAGGGTGTGAATGTTGGTCGATCTCCTTAGGCCGAACGAAATGAGGCTGAACGCTCTGAATACCGTGGGAAGCACTTGTGCCGAGCAATACTGGAAGCCAAACCAGTGTCTTGGCCGAACGATGGCTAGGCCGAACGAGGCGAGAATGCTGAATAGTTCAGGAATGCCGAGTAAAGCATACATGCCGAGCAGAACCTAGGTCGGACGATATTTTGGCCGAACGTTACCCAGGCCGAACTATCCGGCCGAACGATCCTTAGGCCGAGCAATAGTTAGGCCGAACGGTAGTTGTTGTCGGACAATCCTGCCATGCCGAACGTAGTGTGAAGGCCGTGCGATATAACCGAAGCCGAACGATCCACGTATGCCGAACAAACTGAGTGTCGAGCGCTCCTTTCTGCCGAGTGTCCCCTTATATCGAGCGCTCCTAAATGTCGAGTACTTGCTGAATGCCAATCGTGATGATATGTCGAACAATTCATAGGGGCCGAGTATCGAGTTGCCTGGTCAAATATCCAGGAAACACTTGCCCCCCAAAGCGTATCTCCTGGCCGAACTTGATGCGCTTTGTACTACATGTTCTTTGTGCTTTGCTCCGAACCCTGGCCTATCATACTTGGGGGTTGTTTTTCTTGTGAATACTAGTTGTGGAGGTGTGTGCCGAACGTAGTGTGAAGGCCGAGCGATACAACCGAAGATGAACGATCCACGTATGCCGAACAAACTGATGCTGAATGATAGTTTTGACCGGTTCTATCGGTCATTGTCATTTCGCCTTCTTCTTCCTCCCTATAAAGGCCAGCGTCTTCCCCCTTTTTCTCTTTTCACTTTTTACCTCCGCTGCCTTATACCTGTAAACTTCGCCTGCTAAGATACTAAAGACTTAATCAATCCTTCCTAAGTCTCGATCTACCAACTAGGTATTGTCTCCTCTATCTAAATCCTTTCCATGATTAAACAGTTTCAATAAGAGGATTAAGTTTTTAAATCAGGATCGTAGTCGAAAGGGTTATGTGGATGGAGGAATCAAACTTCGATTAGGATATCTTTAGGGCTATATGATGTGAGGTAAGGAGAAATGACCGGAGATGATCATACGTAGGAGTTGTTGGGTGGTGTGTTGTGGTTCGGCTCGATTTCTTCGTGCAGAACGAGATTGGAAGAAAAGAAAGAATAGAGGAGGAGTAGGAGGTGGTTAGGATGCCGGACAGCATGACCTGGAATGAGTCGCCGAGCGATCTGCTCTTGTTGTTTGGCGTGGATGGAGGAGGAGAGGAAAAAATGGAACTGTAGCCAAGGGCAGAGAGCCGAGTGTTTAGGCTCGGCATAACCCTGGTTCGGCGTGACACACCATTTGCCAAACAGTGGAATGGAAGGTTAGGGAGGAGGTATGAATTAGTGGGGATGCCAACGTTACTTTGGCCAAGCAGGACTAAGGCCGGGCGTTACTTAGGCCGAATGATAGATTTGCCGAAAGATAGCACGATCGAACGATAGCTTGCACGGTCGGCAGTCAGGCTGAACAACCTTTAGGCCGAACGATCATGAATGCCGACCCATATTTCTGCCAAACAAACATAAATGTCGAACCACACTTTATAGGCCGAATAGTGACGGATTCCGAACCATATCAAGGCCGAACGATCAATTGCCTTGCCTAATTACATAACAAAATAAGGACAGAAACTTCAACATACTAGTGTATCGAACTGACTTGGACTGATAACCTCCTAGTTTCAACAGACATAAACCTGATCTTAAATTGACATAATCGGATAACTTCTTCTAACATTCTCTGAATCCGAAATTGTAAACGCCATAAGGCAGGCTTTTGTAGACGGTCAGCGATGACGGTCTTCGAAGGCGATGATTCGAAGCTCAATCTCATATTATTAACTCTGTGACTTTCAATTTTTCAGTGCTTACACATGATTGATCGCACTAGTTCACATACCACACATGGGGGGAATATTTGTGTTGTTAATTCTAACGTCGAATATTTTTCAAGTATAGTTCACACAGGTGCTTAGCCGAATTCACTATTTATTGAAGATGTCTAAAAAAATCCAGCTCCGCCACGATTTCTGACAAACCGGGGTCATCCTCTCGATAGGAAGTCGCAGATGTCTCAAATCCATCCACCTCCCCTACACATAACTTAGGCCTCGATGCCCTGGAGTCATCGATTCTCTTGGACAACCCTATCGATTCACAAGCTTCAAAAATCAATGAAGTAGCGCTCCGGCGAATATGTTGCATTCACGGGATACATTTTGACGACGTGCTAGTTCCATCGGGGAACGATCGGCCACACCTGCCCCCAGTCGGATACACGGCGTGTAATAAATTCATGTGCTGGTTTGGCAACGTGCCACCGTTCAATTTATTTCTTCCGGATGTGCTGTAATACATCGACGTCGCCCCATCGCAGCTGCACCCAAACGGTCACGCCTTCATCTATGGCACTTACATACTCTTCATGACCGTCTTCTCTAGGCCTCCAACTCCTGACGACATCAGATATATTTGTATGATCACGAAGCGGAGAGATAGCCCCACCTTTGTGTTCCTCGAGCCGCACCACAAATGCCAAATTTTAACCGGGGCGTGGAGCAAGTTTTCCCTGTACAAACAGGAATGGTTCTATATGCGTTGCCCTCCTGATTTCGCGATGAGATGGGTTAAAGGAAGCAAGTCTTCTTTTTGGAACGATACTCATGTTTTGGTCGAGGCTATTCCTTTTCTAACTCTTGTTTCATCTTCTCAGGTATCAATCCACGTCCTGACGGCCTTGGATATTCTGAGGCCGTTGAAGCTATTAGAGCTCTTCCCGCCGAGGAACGAGACATCCGAACTCTCATTTCTAATGAGTCACTATCGTGGTTCGCACTGTTAACAGAAGGTCGTCGGGTAAGCCTTCCCGAGGGCGTCTCCACACCCAAACCCGCATCCGATAAGGGGAAAAATTAGCTGGGTCGTCATCATTCCACACCCCTGATGTATAGGAAGAGGGGCAAATCAAAGAGAATGAACTGCCCGAAGCACAAGGTGAGAATTTGGGTCCCGCTCAAGATCTATAGTCTAAGTGCAAGATATCGAAACATCATCTTCTCCTTCAGAGAGGAAAAAGAGATTGACGTACAAGATTAGGAAGGAAAAGGTTGGCGGAACTTCGAAGATTACGCTTATTCCAACGGAGAAAGAGGCATCTTCACAGCATGTAGAAAGTTCTTTAAAGGGCCTATCGAACCTCTCTATTCTGGATGATCTGCTCAATTACAGCTTTGACGATCCGGAAGCATTTCAACTTCACTCGCCCATCAGAGGCGATGCGGGCACTCTAGCCCAGAGTCAGGGAGAGAAAACTCCCGTTAGTAAAGCAACTGGTCCGTCGGGGGAAACACTAGGACAAACGCGAACACTTGCACTTTAATTTTCGCTTAGATTTTGTCGTCACACTACTCTTTGCTAATTCACTGTTATTTGAATTTTGTGCAGGTGGTATGGGGATTTCACATGGATTCGATCGCCTTCGTGGTTCGTCTGTTCTTCATCACTCTAACGAGATTCGGGTTTCGGGAGACGCCGAGATAGGGATAGTGATGGCGATATAGACTATCATTCCCGAGACTCATCATCTTGGGGGAAGACTTATTATCATCCAAAATACCACCAGGATACCTCTTATCAATGGAGCAAAGTAAAGACAAGCACGACCACAAGAGGTTGCAACCTGATGCTCCCCGGGACTAACACTCTGTTTCCTCGTCCACTCGACAGTTCCGAGATTCTCATAGGAGAGCCGAACTTTCAAAGCCGTCTCCTCTCGCTCCTGCAACGGACCCATCAGTACCGGAGAGATTGGCCGAGCTAAAAGATAAATTTCCAAAAATCTGCTTCGTCGGCCTGAAATTCCTCCCGGCGATTCATCCTATCCCCAGACACGTCAAGCAGAGCGCCATCGCCTGTACAAACGACGTTTATGTTCAACACGACGCGTATGTCCACTTGGCTGAAAAACTTTCCGAAGTCTCCGTGGAGCGCCAACATGAAATCGATCGCCTGAAGCTTGAGTCTATCCACGACAAAGACATCATTAAGGTTCAGGACGAAGAAATTGCAACTTACAAGTCCGAACTTGAGGTCGCCCATCAGAGCGCCAAGGACACTGCTGAGGCCGTCACTCGTCTGGAATCGACTCATAAGAAAGAACTCGACGAGGCGGTTCAACGATGTCGGGCTTTGGCTCTAGAGAAGGAATCCGTTCAAAAGGAGAGGGACGCACTCAGCCTCCGAGTCAAGGAGCTTGAGGAGCAGCTTCGTAGGGAGAGAGAAGAGAAAGCGGCCGCCCAAGAAGAGTCACAACGATACTGTGATGAGATCGTTGCCACTCGACTTTTAAAAGAAAAACTTGAGGCCGAGCTTTCCAAAGTTGAGGCGATAAAGAGTGAGGCCCGAGAAGAGGGCAAGAGGATAGCGTCCATGGATTTTGACTCGCGTCTCGAGGCGGCTAGAGAAGAAGGCAGGGAAGAGGTCAAAAGCATGTTTGACCCGCTAATCGCTGAATTCATCGCCCGCGTTCTCATGCATCGAGACTTGACTTTTTTGAACGAGGGCTATCTTGAATCTTTAGTTGAGGCATGGGAGGCTTTGTAGAAATCAGGAAGGCCGAGCACGGTACCGAAGAGATTGACGAGGGGGCCTTGATAAAAGAATTCCTCAAGGGAAACGAGCCTTCGGACTTGTCTGCGGCCAAAGCTATCTATTGCAAAGGCTTTCCCTCAAAGAAAGGGAAAGAAGTTATTACTGGTCCATCCGGGGATGTGTCTCCACTTCATGCACCTACTCAATCGGTCGATCGGCCGATACTTGATCCATTTGAGCAGCATATTAGTTACAATCCAGAGGACCCCGGCCTCGGCGTCCATATTATGTCTCCCATTCTGGAGGGCGAGACCCCCTTGACGGCTGAGAGCCTGTGGAAGTTGGTAGATAACTCTTCACTTTGAGATCCCAATGTCGTCATTCTAAGACTATTGTATTCTAATGCTTGTTTTCCATGCTTTTGCACAGGTCGTTTTGATGCCAGGCCCACTCCGAGCAGCGATGTCGCCAAGGAGGTGGGGGAAAAGATAGGTGAGGCTAGTCAGGCAGGAGAAGCTCCCGGGCCAGATGCTCAAGTGATTGGGAAGCTAGATGAACACAAATCTGAGACTTCTTCTCGCATCGAGGGGAGTTATAAAGTAGAGATCACAGGCGCCTCCGAACACACATCTGAGCTGAGTATAAAGGAGCGACTGGAGAAAGAGAAGAGAGAAACGACCAAGATCAAGGTCGAACCTCATATCATGGACACCGACGGTCCTTTGAATAAGCCGTTGAAGATCATTCTCCATGGCAAGTCTAAACTCATGGATGTCCCTCATACTTCTTCGGCTGTCATTCCTCCATCAAAGAAGGGCACCAAGGGTAAACGCGGAGGAGAGGAGTCGTCTGAGAAGACAATGGAGGTGAAGAAGGTAAAGAAGCACAAAAGGTAATCATTACTCTCGTTCAACGAAAGTCAGTTTAGATTAGGCAAGTACTTTTGTTTTCTTAGTTTGTGTAAACAAACTTTTGATTCCGAGCTTCAAAGGAGTTGTAATGGAAACTTATCTTTGATGAATAAAACCTAGTTTTTTGTCTTTCCATGGCTCTTGCCGTTCAATTTTCTTTGTGATTGTGATTCAAATCCAAGCTGTTGTGAATATAATAGACCTCTCGGTTCATCTTCATATAGCTCGAAAATTCTTTGAGAGCTATCTGTTTTTTCTTTCGTGCTCCAAGCACTTAGAATATTTTCTGGTACGCACGTCGAAGGCTTGATGACTTCAAGTCATTTATATCCAGTCCGTCTTCAGCAGACCTGGTCATTCAAATCGCTTATCCTTGAGTCTGCATTCTGAGGACTTAGAGTACTTCAGTCCATACTCCGGGGACTAGGAGATTTTGAAGCATTTATACTCGAGTCTGCGCTTTGGGGACTTAGAGTACTCCAGTCCGCACTCTGGGGACTTTGAGATTTTAAGTCGTTTTTACTCGACTCTGCGCTCATAGGACTTAGAGTACTCCAGTCCGCACTCCGGGGACTTGGATATTTTAAGTCGTTTACACTCGAGTCCACGCTCCAGGGACTTAGAGTACTCCAGTCTTCACTCCGGGGACTTGGAGATTTTAAGTCGTTTATACTCGAGTCTGCGCTCCGGAGACTTTGAGTACTCCAGTCCGCGCTCCGGGGACTTGGAGATTTTAAGTCGTTTATACACGAGTCCGCGCTCCGGGGACTTAGAGTACTTCAGTCCACGCTCCGGGGACTTGGAGATTTTAAGTCGTTTATACTCGAGTCCGCGCTCCGGGGACATAGAGTACTCCAGTACACACTATGGAGACTTGGAGATTTTAAGTCGTTTATACTCGAGTCCGCGCTTCGGGGCCAGTCCGCACTCCGATGACTTGGAGATTTTAAGTCGTTTATACTCGAGTCCACGCTCCGTGGACTTAGAGTACTCCAGTCCGCACTCCGAGGACTTGGAGATTTTAAGTCGTTTATACTCGAGTCCACGCTCCGGGGACTTAGAGTACTCCGGTCCGCACTCCAAGGACTTGGAGATTTTAAGTCGTTTATACTCGAGTCGCGCTTCGGGGACTTAGAGTACTCCAGTCCGCACTCCGGGGACTTGGAGATTTTAAGTCGTTTATACTCGAGTCCGCGCTCCGGGGACTTAGGGTACCCCAGTCCGCACTCCGGGGACTTGGAGATTTTAAGTCGTTTATACTCGAGTCCGCGCTCTGGGGACTTAGAGTACTCCAGTCCGCACTTCGGGGACTTGGAGATTTTAAGTCATTTATACGCGTTCGTATTCCAGCCAGAATAATACGATTTCGTTTTCTTGTCATAGGATTATCATACGCAGAAACATTAGTCATTTATGGAAAAGGTGGCTTCAAGTCTTTATTAATGAGAGCAAGCTAAATTGTCTTACCAGATGTCAAAAACTAGAAATAAAAGCATACTGGAAATAAATGCAGCTAATACATGAAAGAAATAGACTAAGTATAATAATGCCGCAAGTGCTCGCTGTTCCATGCTCGAAAGATCATCGCACCATCGACGGTCGATACCTCGAAAGTTCCTTCTCCAAGCTTCCGTTCGATGACGTATGGACCCTCCCATGCGGGATTCATATGAGATGGGACCGGAAAAACTCGTTTCAAAACGAGGTATCCCACACCAAAAATTCTTGGTCGGACCTTTTCGTTATAATATTTTGCGACTCTATGTCTGTATGCGGCCGCTCTCAAGTTGGCTTCTTCGCGTTTTTCTTCAATGAAGTCCAATGATTCCAATAAAAGATTTTGGTTCGACTCGAGGTCGTAATGAGTTACCCGATGTGATGGGACTTCAAGTTCGATGGGCATGACAGCTTCTGCGCCATATACCAATGCGAATGGAATGTGGCCGGTCGCGATCTTGTGGGTGGTCCTGTAGGCCCAGAGCGCCATTGGAAGTTCATCCACCCACTTGCCTCTAGCCTTTTCCAAATGCTTTTTCATTATGGACTTGATTATCTTGTTTACGGCTTCGACTTGTCCGTTGGCTTTCGGGTGAGCAACCGTTGCAAACTTCTTCTCAATGTCGTATCTCTGACAAAAATCTTTGAACTCCTTGCTCTCGAATTGAGTCTCGTTGTCTGTAATGATGGTCCGTGGAGGGCCAAAATGGCATATGATATTTCGTACGATGAAATTGGTAACCTTCTTGGTGGTTATTGTGGCTAGAGGCTCTGCTTCTGCCCATTTGGTGAAGTCGTCGACCGCAACTATTGCATATTTCTCTCCACCTTGGATATGGGTAAAGAGACGACTAGGTCAATCCCCCACATTGCAAACGGCCAGGGACTAACCATCTGCGTGAGCTCTGTCGGCGGGGCTCTCGGGATTTTTGCATATATCTGGCATTTTTCACATATTCTCACATAGTCTATGGCATCCCGATTCATTGTTGGCTAGTAGTATCCATAACGAAGGACTTTCTTCGCTAATGTCTGCCCCCCAGTATGGTCACCGCACTCTCCCTCGTGGACTTCCTTCAGGACTCGTTTTATCTCATCATGGGCAATGCATCGGAGTAATGGGGTTGAGAATCCCCTTCGATACATTATTTCATCATGTATTACATAACGAGGAGCCTTACAAAGGACTTGTCATCTTTCGCTCCTTTCTTTGGGTATGATCTCGAATAGCAAGTACTGCTTGATTGGCGTCATCCACGATTCCCTCTCGATTTCTGTTTCCAATACGAAATCTACCTCCATCATATCTATACTCGGAGCATGGAGGGTCTCAACAGGAAATAATCCCATTTGTTGTGTGTCGCCTGTGCTTGCAAATTTTGCCAATAAATCGACTGCTCTGTTTTGCTCACGCGGGACATGTGAAATATCATAATACTCGAGATTCGCTGGCAGCTCCTGAACTTGAACCAAACATGAGGCAAGCCTTTGCCCCTTTTCTTGGTAGTCTCCTCGCACTTGGTACACCACCAGCTGCGAGTCGCTGAAGATTTCAACCGATTTTACTCCCAGTTCTTTTAATAAGCTTCAAGCCAGCGATCAACGCTTCATATTCGGCTTCGTTATTTGTTGCTGTGAATTCGAGCTTCAAAGCGTAGCAGACTGATCGATTCTCAGGAGTTACACGAACTATGCCGACCCTCGAACAACGATCATTAGATGCCCCATCGTTGTACATCTTCCATCGAACAGGAGGTATGACATTGTGGTCATTTGATTCGTCTTCCATAGTAAATTCAGCAATGAAGTCAGCTAGGGCTTGTCCTTGTATGGACCTTTACGGCAAGTAGGTAATGTCGAACTGACTTAACTCAATATTCCATTTAAGCATTCTCCCGGAAGTTTCTGGTCGTTGGAGTATCTGTCGCAAAGGTTGATCAGTGTAGACACTGATCGAGTGTGCCTGAAAATACGGGCGAAGCTTGCATGATGTAATCACCAAGCAATAGGCTAGTTTTTCAATCTTTGGATAATTTATTTCTTCCCCCGTCAAACGTTTACTAACATAGTACACTGGCTTTTAAACCCGGTCTTCCTCGCGAACCAAGGCTGTACTGATAGCGTGATGGGATACAGCCAAGTATATGTACAACATTTCGTGGTCTATTGGTTTCCACAATACCGGGGGACTTTCTAAGTGCCTTACAAGAGATCTGAATGCTTCCTCATAGTCGGATGTCCACTCAAAATTCCTCTTTTCTTTCTTTATGACATCGAAGAATGGAATACACTTGGTTGCGGCCCTGGATAGGAATCGGTTCAACGGCGCCACCTTTCCGTTCAAGTTTTGCACCTGCTTTATGGTTCTGGGCACTTGTATATCATGGATGGCTTGAATCTTCTCCGGGTTAGCCTCGATTCCCCGTGCATTCACAATGAAACCCAGAAACTTTCCTGATGCTATGCCGAACGTACACTTCAAAGGATTATCTTCTTTCCATAATGCCTGAGTATGTCAAACATTTCCTCTAAGTCTCGGATGTGGTCATTTGACTGCCGTGACTTCACGAGCATGTCATCCATGTATACTTCCATCGTTTTACCAATCTGGTCTTTGAACGTCCGATTTACCAGACGCTGATAAGTTGCTCCCGCGTTTTTCAATTCAAAGGGCATCACTATATAGCAATACAACCCAATGCTTATGACAAAACTGGTTTGTTCTTGGTCTGGGAGGTGCATCGGGATTTGGTTATATCCAGAGTACGCATCCATAAATGATAGTAATTCGTGTCCGACGGTAGAGTCGACGAGCTGGTCGATTCTAGGTAAAGGGAAACTATCCTTCAGGCATGCCTTATTCAGATCGGAGTAATCAACACAAGTCCTCCACTTTCCATTTGATTTCTCACCAACATCGGATTAGATACCCATTCGGGATAGAGGGCGTCGCGGACGAACCCGTTGGCCTTGAGTTTGTCCACCTCCTCTTCGAGAGCTGCGGACCTCTCCGGGTCCGTGCCTCTCCTTTTCTGTTTTACAAGAACGTACTTAGGGTCTATGTTCAACATATGACTCGCAACCGTTGGAGAAATCCCACACATATCAGAGTGAGTCCAAGCGAAAACATAAAGATTCGCTTGGAGGAAGTCAGTGAGGTCTCGGCCATCACGGGGTCGAGTTGTGATCCAATTTTAAGAATTCGTGACGGGTCATCCCGGCTGACTGGGATGTCAATTGTGAGTTCAGCTGGTGCTGCATTGGTTTCCCTGGGTCCCCCATCATCGTCTCTCGGATCTATGTCTCTATAGATCCGAGAATGTTGCCCAAGCCAGGGCTCGGGCACTACTTGTCAATCATCAGCATTTCGGATGCGGACGAGCGGTCCACAACCTTTCCTTTCTCTCTACGTTGAGCCTCTCTCAGCTCAGCTACATAGCAGGCACGTCCGGTCGTCTGATCGCCGTGTACCACTACAACACCACTATCTGTGGGAAATTTTAACGTCAGACACCAAGGGACCAATGCTGCCCTAAATTATGCCAAGGCAGGACACCTTAGAAATACATTATATGGAGAGTCAACGTCCAACATTATGAATGGTAGGATTCGCACCCTCCTACGCTCGCCTTGCCTCGGTTCAACTGGTAACTCCACATATTCCACTGCATTCGTTGCCTCGCTGTTAAAGCCATGGATTCTGGAATTGGATGGTTTCAAATCCTTAGCTTCTAGCTTCATTTGGTCATATGCCCTCTTGAAGATGATGTTAACGGAGCTTCCACAATCAATTAGAATTCTCTTCACAAACGCCGGTCCGATTGTCGTAGATATGACCATCAGGTCGATGCTAGGGGCCTTCACCTTGTCTGCATCTCGGCTTCTGAATACAATATCATCATCCATCGTTCGCTGCTACTTTGCAGGAGTCCCATCCTCCACATTCGAACAGCGCTCATATTCTGCATGTCTTAAAGAGTTAGCATATCGCTCCATCTCCTACCAATTCTTATCCGCGGGACGAGGTCCGCCCGCAATCGTGTTGATAACTAATCTACCCACAGTTCGAGCAGGTTGTTCTGGTTGGCGTGGAGCTGGCCCACGTCCGGGGTCCGACGTCTCTTGTCTTCCGTCTTGTGGATCTTTGACGAACTCCTGCAGCTTCTTCTGTCTAATCAACTTTTCAATAGCGTCATGGAGGTGCCTGCACTCCTCTGTGTTGTGCCCATAAGACTCGTGAAAGCGGCAGTATTTCCCAGTCCGCTTATGTTCCTCCGTTGATTCCTTTGGGCATGGTTTTCTATACTGGAAAGTGTTGCAAGTTGACAAATAGATGTTCTCAAGTGATGCATTGAGCGGGGTGTATTCATTGTAGGTCGGGATCCTTGACTTCCATTTCCCCGTCTCTCTTTTCTTTCCAGGATTCCCACATTCGGATCCTTTAGGATGTCCAGGCTTGTTATTGATGTTGTCTTGAGCTTTTCCCGAATTGTCTCCAGCTTGCTTCATGGCTACGGTATTTTTTACAGTCTCCCAAGTAGGCCCTGGTGCCTTGTCTCGTCTCGTCCATTGAGCTTCTTCCCTTCTAATGAACTGATAAGCTTTCGAATAAAAACGTTCCAGCATGGCTGAGGGCTTTCCCGCCAACCAATCTCCAATTTCAGAGTCTGGATCCACTCCACGCATTACCGCCATCAAAATTGCATGGTCGTTTTGATTGCTCACTTTAGTAGCAGGAACATGAAATCTCTACAAGTATGCTTTCAATGACTCTCCCGGAGCTTGGATTACGCTTGATAATGACATCACATCCTTTGGACGAGCGGTGTGTATCCTGAACTGCACCATGAGTTTCATTGCCAATTCGTCAAAGCTGGATATAGATCACGGGGGAAGTCGAGTAAACCACATGGTGGCGATTCTGTACAGAGTGATTGGGAAGCACCTACACTTGGTTGCATCATTAGCTCTTGCAGAATCCATCATCCATCCGTACCTCATCATATGCTGCCTGGGATCAGTCTTCCCTTTGTAGGCTGGGATAGTCGGCATATTGAACTTTTTGGGGTACTCAGCCTGTAGGATACCATCCGTAAAGGGGGTATGGCTTCTGGACACTCCCCAATCTTCATTGGTCAAGCCTTGGTTTTCTCTCATCACCCTGACCATAGCAGTTAAGTCCGGAGTTTGTATGGAGGATGGAAGGTTGGGTTCCATTCCACGGGATGGTGTGGGTTGATGTCCCGCCTGATTTGGGTCTTGGAGATTCGGGTGCCCGGTCTCTTCGCGAGCTTGATTCCCAATGCCTGCTTGTGCACCTTCATCCTTACGGCGTCTACGCCTAGGAGGTTTGTCAGCTGAGGTTGAGCTATCAAATTCAGAATAAGGGGCGGTGTTACCTCTAGCATCCTGGTGCTGCTGCTGAGCGAGCTGAGTCATGAGGTTAGTGTTGGCTTGAATCTGCTCAGCATGCTGCCTTCTACTTTCCTTGAGTTCTCTTATCAAGTCATTGAAATCTGTTCGGCAAACGACTTCCTCTTGGTATTGGGTGGAGGGCCCTGCACCTCTTGTTGCTTTCAGATTTCTAGGTCCAACTTGTTGTACGCTAGCCGTTTCATGGACATCTGCATTATGGGAAGCCGATCTGGTTCGTGGTCATCCCATGGTAGAGTCGTTGGTTATAACTCTGAATCGAATCAACAGATGCCTTGTAAATGTTCTCGAATCTCCTCTGGGGGATTTATGCAATCCAGTAGCTACAAAGCAAATCCTAACAGCCTGAGAATTCAACTCTCAGTGAAAGCACCAAAATTGGTCACTAACACCGTTAGAAAGATTGTGTGGAGAGATTAATGAAGAAAGTAAATTAAAATAGAGAACAATATATAAATTTAAATGCAGAGGACAAGAAAACCAAATTTATAGTGGTTCGGCATAACTGCCTACGTCCACTTTGAAGTTAATCTTTATCGCTTTCTTCGTTACTTGAATGCAGATACAATCCATAAATCAATCACCTGAATACAAGTTTGAATGAAAAAGAAGAGAGTATAAAAAATGGCAGAGCCTTCCCAGTGTTCTCGAAGAAAAGATCATTTTCACTGTGCCCCTGCCTCTCTATTTATAGACGAAGGTGGGTTGGACTTCCCTGATGAGCCTGGTAGCTGAATATCTCGGCCCAAATAGTGCAATCTATGTGTGTCGAACCATAGACGCCGAGCGTTCTTTGAATGCCGAACAGGGTGTGAATGCCGACCGATCTCTTTAGGCCGAATGAAATGAGGCCGAACGCTCTGAATGCCGTGGGAAGCACTTGTTCCAAACCATAGACGTCGAGCGTTCTTTGAATGCCGAACAAGGTGTGAATGCTGACCGATCTCCTTAGGCCGAACGAAATAAGGCTGAACGCTCCGAATGCCATGGGAAGCACTTGTGCCGAACGATACTGGAAGCCACACCAGTGTCTTGGCCGAACGATGGCTAGGCCGAACGAGGCTAGAATGCTGAATAGTCCAGGAATGCCGAGTAAAGAATAGATGTCGAGCAGAACCTAGGCCGGACGATATTTTGTCTGAACGTTACCCAGGCCAAACTATGTCTCGGCCGAACGATCCTTAGGCCGAGCAATAGTTAGGCCGAACGGTAGTTGGTGCCGGACAATCCTGCTATGTCGAACGTAGTGTGAAGGCCGTACGATACAACCGAAGCCGAACGATCCACGTATGTCGAACAAACTGAGTGTTGAGTGCTCCTTTCTACCGAGTTACCCTTATGCCGAGCGCTCCTAAATGCCGAGTACTTGGTGGATGCCGATCGTGATGATATGCCGAACAATCCAGAGGGGCCGATTACCGAATTGCCTGGTCAAATCTCCAGGAAACAATGCTTAACCATCTAGAATAATCTCAAAACCCACAAAATAAAACACATGAAAATTGCAGGCAAATGCATAACCTAATGACTCAAATTCTAAATTGTCACATCTCATCTCAAGAGTTGCATACCCTCCTATCAGATTTGCAACTAATAAGGAAATAATAAGGTATGATGGTTCTAGAATTAACTGATCCGCCAAATAATATGAGATAAAAGAATGTATCACCAACATTTAATAGGTGTGCCATGAATCAAAAGCGTACCTTCCATCACAGCTTTCTCATTCTCCTCTACAGTCGACCTAGAAGTAGATGATTCAAAAGAAAATACCTTTTCTTTATCAACCTTGGATGGCTTCAAACACTAATTTCTGTAATGCTCCACTTGGTCACAATTGAAACATCTTATATTTTTCTTCCTACGACCTTTTTTCCATCCCTAGAGTGGTTCATTGGCAAAGTGCCCTTTTTATCACACTTAAACAAACAACATTAGCTTATCCTTTCTTGGGAATTCTACTCTTCTAAGCTCCATTCTTCAAAAAGAACATTCTTTTCTGCTTTTGACCACTATGAGTCTCCATTGGCTTGTTACTACCAAATGGTGCAAGAATTTCCTTATTTTCCAATAACATCTCCATTATCACGTCACATGGATTCCTGAGATATGGTAGGGTTGCCCTAGAAAGCTCCGGTTTCAACCCGCGAATGGACTTCTCATTCCTCTTTATCATAGTATCGACTATAGCATATCCACATATGAAAAGCTCCTCAAACCTAGTTGCACATTCCGATACAAACAAATCTCCTTGCTCCAATTCAGCAAACTTCCTAGGCAAAGTTGACTTGGATACCATAGCAATAAACCTTTCCTCAAATCTTCTTTTACCCAAGTCAAGTTCCCCTTTGGTGTTCTCACATTCACACTATTCCACCAGTACAAAGCAGCTCCTTGCAACTATCGAGACACCAACCTTCTCTTCGGCTCATTGTTCAAGCCTAAGTCAACAAAATCCTCTCACAGTGCAATAACAAATTCTCAGCTTCAATAGTGTCTTCTATTCCAATAAATGGCTTTCCTCCAAGTCTGGCATAATCTAGCTCAACACGACGTAGTTATTGTCAATAAGAACTTAGGGATTTTCTCCCCCCACATTAACAGCATTTCCCCCAACCATTCTAGCTTCCACACCAGCTTGCATCATGTTTACAAAGAACTAGTACATAGTCTCCATATCCACTAGCGGGGATCCAGCATATAAATTAGCAGTTGTTTGCCAACCTGAATTCCTTCTTGTATTGGGTCGAACATTTCCATTGGTTGTGGTGCTTCCTCCATTGAGATTCACTCTTTTATTTCCTACATATACATCTTACTTCCTTTAAATCTACACATGGACCTTTGTAAGATATGGAAGAATGGTCTAAGAGAGAGGAGAATAGAGATAGAATACATAGCTATATATAGCAAATACAAGTAAATTATGATAACATTATCCCATACTCCAATCTAATTCTATGGATTATGTTTCCAAAACACTTTTAAGTACAAAATTCTTTTAGTTTTACATAAACCTGGCTCCGATACCAAATTGTAACATCCTTATTTTGAGGCCCGAAAATAAGCACTACTGTTGCTACAGCCATCAATAGTAATATTCTCTGGTGACAAAATGGGATCAGTTAATAGTGCTATTGACATCAGATGCAGAGGGAAATGAAAATTTTCAAAAAACATACTATAAACAACTTTCATATTCATTACATAATCTCATTTGTCGCCCAAGTTCAGAGAACATATAATTATTAAAAATTGCTCCAGTAGTAGATATGAAGATGCCTTCTTGGTTGATCAGAGTCTACCAATTTATAGTTATACAATTTGTTGTTACATTCAATCAATCATACTAAAACAACAACGCGGTGGAAAATAAAGCTTCTATTATAGCTAGCTTGCCTCTAGTACGTCTTCGGAAGCTTATTCGTCAACCTAGAAAATTTAGAAACCTTACTCCTAGCCAACTCAAGTGAGTACTTGAAATTTTAATAGGAAAAACAAAAAATTCGGGTCAGACAATACATCTGGTGTGAGTAATAATATGTCATCTCAAATCAAATAGATATCTAGTGAGACCACTCCGCTGAGCGGAATGGGTTTTCCCCTCGCTAGTATCTTCTGAAAATATTCAATCATAAATTGCGCATCTGCAACCACAATGGTCAAAAATAACATAAAACCATCCTACGCATGCATGCAACATGGGTAAATCTGATTTGTTTGTCTCAATAAATGGACTATCTTTCCCTGCATCATAGTTTTTCTTTGGTTACTACGAACCACTATGGCTGACTTGAGCCTGCCGAATATATCAAAACCTCTAAATACCATTAGGAGGAAACTGGAATGGCCGTCCTAAATATAATTTTCCTAGGGTCATTATGATCCTAATGGTTTTTCAAGCCAACCAATAACCTATCAGAGTTATAAGTACGATTATATGCATAAACCCACTTTTATTCTTTACCCTTAACAAAGCCTCATTCACTGGAATTGTGAACCTTTAACAATTGGAGGCTAATCGGTGAAGCATAGGGCACAACCCTACACTAGTCCCATACTATTTGGTTTTCTAAATTCATGAGTCAACACATCCTATCACAATTTATCTAATGGGGACAAGAAATTAAATTCTATTTGCAAAAGCTTAGGAAAACCTTGGGTTAGAGTACCTTTCTATTTCCTTTGAAAAAAATTTATATTTATCCCATAAAATCGTAATTTAAAATAAGGAAGGCGTAGCCCATTACTTAGCCAAGATCTTATACTTAAATTCAATCCTCTTTAGAATAGCTTTTTAAGCATTCGGTATGAAAGTTGAGGTTGTCAAACCTCTAAACACTTGGCTATCGAGCCTCTAATTAGAGTTATTTGGTTTATAAACATGCAACTTCTATACCACCGAAGTATGGTGTCAAGCCTCTACATATCAAGCCTCTAAACAAGTATTCTGATTTATAAATCATAAGGATATATACTCGAAATTGTGGCTGCCGAATTTCTAAGTGTATAGGTTATCGTACTTATAAAATCTTAGGTTCTAATTTGCATAACATAAGGCTTTTGAGCTTATAATACTAGGTTATCAAATTTGTAAACATATGACATCCATGTCGTTAAAATAGATATCGAAAATATAGGGGACAGGAGATGTCGAGTTTAAAACAGCGAGAATACTGATCTAAATATTTAAAGGTTTCAATCTTAAAAGTATAATGATGTCGAGCTTTTAAAAGAATAATGTATAGTTACTAAAACCTTGGGTGTCAGATCTCAATAAATAGAAATACCGAACCCCTACAAAATTTGGTGTCAAACTTCTATACAAACCGATACATCACATATCTACAACGTAGATATCGCATGTATCACTTCATATAGATGTCGAACTTATAGACATGATACCGGGTATCGGCTTTTAACAGGAACGTCGAATCTCTATGTTGATATGACATTTCTGTAAATAAGCTTAATAGATTTATTTCTCTGAAAAGACATTTCTTTCCACCAACTCTTGTCCCTTGTTCAATTTTTTATTGGATACCAAAATACTTTTTATTTTCTTTTCTTAAAACTATTGGAAATTCAGTTTGCCCTCCCTAAAAACCATTTGCAAACCTATTTAAATATTATTATTAGTTAATATTGATCAATAACTATTCTAGCTTAAATAATTTGTAGAAAATCATAAGCATTTGGCAAAAATCACCAAAAATCAAAACTTATACATCTTTTAACATATACAAATTTCAAGTCCAAATATTTATTTAATTATTTTTAATAATTAAACCCGAAATATAATCTTTTTTACTCTTAGGAAATTCATAAAATATTCATCTAAACTTAGAAAATTGTGAAATTAAAAAATCATCTTCAAAATAATGATTCATACTTCTTATCAAAATTTCAAGTCATTTGGAGATCATAAATTAGGTTTCTACCATTAAAACCTATCAAATTAATTTCATATAAATCGAAGAATCATCATTTAATTTTATAATGATGCAATCAATCATAACATGGCATAATATAACAAAATAATTTAAAAATAGTCATAAATCCGAATTCAAGCGTTTAAAAGTAAGATGGTTAACTATTATTCACCTTAGATTAGATAAAGAGATTGATTTGTAGTTGATTAATTTCCTTTAGCATTTGCCCTTAAATGCTTTAGATTTTCTCTTCTATTCCTTTTGTTAATGGCTGGCCTCTAGGTTGTGTTTTGATTGTATGGAAATGACATGATAATGAGAGAGGTGGGGTTTATGATACTATTCCTATTTTTTCCCTCTCACCATTCCTCTTGTTTCTATGTTTTAAACAATCTTATCAATTAGTTACTTAAGTCATGACCAAATTAATTATCAAATCTCATTACCCTGATCATAATGCATTATTTTATTTTATTTATTCAATTAAATAACCTAAATAAGGTTAATCAAAATTAGGGGTATTACAACTAGACTCGCCCTATAATCTTTAGCTACATGACCCTTCTTTTGGCATCTCTTACAACCTTACCATCTTTCTTGAACTTCCCTTTTAACTTCTTATTCACCCAATAGTTCCCCTTCTTGGTTTGATTTTGAGTAAGTCTTGCATTCTCCTTCTCCGTCGCGTTTTCTTCCTTGCTAGCCATCTGCAGTAAAACCATCTCAGCTAGCGTCTCATATGTTGAACCTGTTGGCACTTAAGTTAACAAAAATTCTCTAGTTAGGAGTTTAGGTCCTTCACAATCTTTATTGCCTTTTCATAGGCATATTGATCAAGCTCATCCTAAACTTAGTCAACTTTGTACACTTATCAATGTACTCCTTCAAAGTGGAGTGTTCCTACCTAAGCTGTATAAATTTCTCCAGTTGTAAACTTGCTTCTATCCTTGACATTAACCTTGACTCGAATCTATCCTTGAATTCATCCCAAATCAAAATCCTACAATCATTCTCGTCGGCTAAAATATTCTACCAATCTAGGTCTTCTCTCTTGAGAAAACAAGCTGCCATTCTCCTCTTCAACTGTTCCTCCACACCAAGCTCTTGAAATATCTTCACACAGTCACTTATCTATATCTTTGACTCTAAAAAACGCTCTGTTCCAGAATATACTCTTCCACCCATATAAGGAAAATCCTTACATATTTTGGGAACGTCAACGGGATGGGGTCAATTCCCTGCGCCGATTTTTTGAATTTCAGATCTGCATCAGGTGGCGGGCCGGCTGGTGCCGCCGGTGTTGTTTGAGAAAACAAGGACTTGACCTACTTGCCTAAGGTATTGTTTAAACAGTTCAGGCATCCCTTAAATGGCGGGTCATCTTTGGGTAGGGTTAACAGTCCCAGAAGAAGAATGATTATCAACCATATCAACTATCTGTAGGTTGAGCTTTTAGTTATAACTTCCTATAATAGCACTATACGTTTAAAGAAATATTTTCCTAGTGTGTACGCATATGTTCAAAAATATATGCATATATAGTAGGGGGTTTTGAAAATCATTTTCAAAAATAACCAATATGCCACTCATATGTATACTTTTCCTCGGTTCTGGTAACCTAGGCTGTGATACCAAATGTAATATCCCGCACCGAAACAGGCCTAAATCCCGACCCATAAAAAGCCCATCAAAACTTAGACCCATTTCAAAAATGGTTGTTGGTTGGTAAAATGAACAATATAGAGCTATTTATCTATTCATTCAAAACTCACAGTGGAAGGATAAAATATAAGAGCATAAAACGTACCCATTTTTATTTAAAATTCCAACTGTCAAAAACCATAACATAATGTCAACAGTAGCCAATACATAATCATGTTCAAAAATACATTGCATCTTTACTGGATACATCGAAAAATAGCATAAATAGATAAATAGAGTACTGCCATAAGCTCCACTCATTGTTGTCTTCATCTTGATCATTGTCCCCTTCATTAACATATGCTGTGATGAACAACAATGTCTGGAAAATAGAAATCTCGGGCCTTTCAATATCAATACTTTGGCAGTATAATTTAAATAAGGATATGCCTTTCAAATTTAAACTATATATAAAATCATTTAATGCTTCATATAAGGGAAAGTGGCAGGACCTCAAAGAACCAATTAATACCTTCAATCTCCAAAGCAGGTCCTTCGTATTATCCAATTCCATAACGCATAACCATCATTATAATGTCTACTAATGTGAGAGATAGTATCCAAGCCACTTAATATCTTTTAATGGAAAATAGGCAGACTCTGACCATTTAAGACCTCAACCAAGCTAGGACGTGTTGAATATGCTAGTATATGATTTTTGTTTGACGATAATAAACATATATATATATATATTAATTAAAATGTATTTGTTATTATACTATTTTATATCTCACATAATTAAATAAATATTTATTGAATAAAATAAATAACATAGAATTTATATTCAAAAAAATATTTTGTTTAAACGGATATTTTATTACAATTTTGAGTAGTATGAATTTGAGCTCTCACTATATATACACAATTGAATTGTCTACAAAATAAAAAATAAAATATATTACGATTTTATCTTCCACTTTGTTCCAGCATTTGAATTATCTGCAAAATAAACACTAGCACGATAAAATTGAAAACGAATATTTTACAGTGTACAATAAAGTGTGTGCTTGAAAATTTTATTTTCCTCAGTTATTTAGGTTGTTCATCATCATTTTCATTTAAAACCATCATACACGAACAACTTGTGACGTGCATAGTGTATCACTGTACATGCCACAAGGCCGTGCACACCAATAAACACTTAATAAAACTACAGGGACGGGTGAGCACAAGGTCAAACCCGAGCCATGGTTGGATTCAACTCAGGTGCAATACACAAAGACTTCAAGCCATCATAGTCCAAGCACATGAGAACAAATCTGGCCACAACAAGTAACATATGTATACATATGCATATGGTCAGATACAAGGCAATGTCAAAATCTGAAAACGGTACAAGTACAACATTAAAGAAATGACATGTAGCAAACTGACCAGTATGGATGTGCTCGATCAACATTCAACAGACCAAAATACAAGGCAAACTAGGTTTAACAAATGCAAAGCACTTGTGCAAAAATGTATCAGACCAGAACAGCAACATGAAGATGAACATATACAACAATATAATGCACATGAATCAGATGGAAGAAACAGACATGCGCAGATCAAAGACTTCAGACCATCATAGTCCAAGAACATGAAAAAAAGTTTGGCCACAACAAGTAATATCACTATATTTTTTCCTTTTCCGACTTCATATGCATACATATGAATATGGTCAGATACAAGGCAATGTCGAAGTCTGAAAACAGTTCAAGTATAACATGAACGAAATGACATGTAGCAAACTAACCAGTATGGATATGCTTGATCAACATTCATTAGACCAAATACAAGACAACCCAAGTCTGACAAATGCAAAGCACTTGAATAAAAAGTGCATATGCAAAAATGAATTAGACCAGAACAGCAAGATGAAGATGAACATGTACAACAAGACAGTGCACATGAATCAGATGGAAGCAACAGATATGCTCAGATCAACATACATCAATGTAGACCAGGCAGTGTACAAAACCACACAGCTTCACAAATGTGTAAACACAGCGTTGAAACACAGGCTTAGAAATTCATACAACAAATAAATAGGTACAAATGAAATCAAGGTAGTTTTCAAATCAATGTACACATGAACACTTGAACCAGACTCCAACAAGATTACAAAAGAGCAGTGATCGCATACAAGTGAAGTGTCACACAAGAATGAAATACCACACCGCTAAATGACAAAAGCGTACCAGATCAGTACGACATGGCCATCACAACCAGAGGCAACAACAAATCAAGATGGACAGCAGTACGTACATGTACAAGCTTGGATCAGATGAACATGATAACAAAGTTCTCATGTACAAGTACACTCAACCATGCAAACAACCAAAGTCTGTTTCAACACACCAGTGAACAAATTAAACTCGAAGAAGGCTTCACAGCATACATATATACATGCATGAATACACATGTCGACATATATATGCGGTGGAAACCGGACTAGATTTCACACCAGACATAGCTAGACCTACCACATGCAACATGCCATCATACATGATGTACATGTAAGGAAACTCAACACAAAGATGCACTCGTCGTAGCAATATGTTGTGACAACCAATATAATGCAAATCAGAATCAATAGAACAAGACTTCGTTCAAAAACAAATCCAGACAACATCATCAACAATGAACCAGAGGAAACAACAAGTCCAGACTACAAATGTATAAGAGCAACAAGCATGAACTAACATCATAAAGACTACAAGGATGAGAAAGAGAACATGGTGAAGCTGTTATAAAAGAATCAAAGTCATATTGCAAATACGACTGATAAATGGACTGTTAGTAACCAAACGAAAAAACTATATAACTATTACAACATACTTCAATGATTCATGAATTACAAAAGGTCGAACTATATGAATGTCTATGAAAGATGGCTCGAAATAGCAATGAGCATAGTGAAGACAATACAAGGCGAACATCAGCAGTTAAATAAAATGACAATATACAAAGCTTAAGTGGTCCAGTTTATAAAACGACTTTATATGCAGTATACACAAATATGCGTATTCCCATTTCAACACTTTAGGTGTGTGAAAGCAAGTATGGTTCGATAAGAAATGGTCAAAAGCCGTGGGTCATTAAGGTACACAGCAAGGAAGGTAACTCATAATTAAAACACGATGAACAAGTCAAGATGCAAAATTTCCAAATTATCTCAAAAAATTTAATGCCGAAGTCAGAAGAGAAAAGAACGGACCTAAATTCAAATTCATGAAGTATACATATGATATGAACAAGTCAAGATTAATCACATCGTTCAATCGAAAAGTAATGGCCAAGCATAGCAACGTGAAGAATTAACAAAAAAAATACGAACGATAATTTAGGGTTCATCCCCTATAAATCAAACCCAAAATTCATCATCGGTAAGCATTGGAGTTCGAAAGAGAAAATCCAGAAAGCATGCTTTAAACAAAAACCAATAACTCCAATCAAGTTCGAATCGATTCGAATACAAGCATATCAAACAGATAAATAAAAGTCATAATTACTCAATTCGAACTCGATCCAATTGAAGCGACCGCAAGAAAATTGAAGAACACACAACAAGAAGAATCGAAGCTAACTGAGGCAATTTATTTGAATTAGCGCTTTAAATCACAAACCCTAGAACGCAAAAAGGAACGGCATGGACTAAAAGAGTACCGGGCTGAAGAAAACATCAAAAGGAAGACTATTTTTATTTTCTCAAGCTATAATTTGGGTCAACTTATTTTTGGGCTAGGGTTTAAATTGTTTTTTGTTTCTAAATTATTTCTATTGTTTTTAAAATATCTAGTTTTTAAGCTATTTATGAGCTACGGTTTTGTATATTGAGAATTCGCAACTCAATGGCTGGGTTGCGGCAGGGTTTAGAGCGTAGAATTAGGTTAGTCGTTAGCGAGTATTGCAAATTTATGTGTGTAAGCGTCTGACTACTTAATTTCTAGTAGAAACCTTCAGGGCGGCATGGTAGCAGGGTTTTGCCAAAGCTGGGTAAATCTGTGTTGTTCTATTTCTGCTTTTATTATTCTGCTATCATTTATGTTGCATTTATTTTATATATTTCTGCATTAGTTTTTATTATTATTAGTATCACCCTATTCACCCCCCTTCTAGGGTGAAATCGATTCTATAAGTGGTATCAAAGCTAGGAACAAAACCCCATTTTTTTTAAATTTGACTTTTCAAAAACAAATTTTTGCTTTAAAATTTTGACTTTTTGAATGCCTTCTTTTAATAATGCTTTTGCTGAGGGTCAGTCCGTAGTTAGGCCATCCATATTCAATGGTGAATATGCATATTGGAAAAATATAATGAAATTTTTTATAAAAACCATTAATGCTTGGAATATAATTGAAATAGGATAAAAGACACCAACTATTGTGGTAAACAATCAAGAAATTAAAAAACGATGGATCAATGGATATATCTACAAATAAAATACAAAATGCTAGTGCTAAAGCTATGAATTATATTATATGCTCATTGGATCAAATTGAATTTAATCATGTCTCACATTGTCTAACTCCAGGAAATTTGGCATACACTTGAAGTGACTCACGAAGGAACCTCTTAAGTCAAAGAATCTCGCCTTGCTATGCTTAGTAGCGTATACGAGAACTTCACAAAGGCCAAGGATGAAAATGTCAAAAATATGTATGGATGATTTTCTAATCTTGTATACAAATCAAAGGCTCTTGTAAAACCATACAAAGAATTGGAAATAGTCCGGAAAAACTCAGAGTCCTTCCATGAAATTTTGAAGCAAAAGTTATTTCCGTTCAGGAATCAAAAGATTTGAAACAAATTAAAGCCAAAGAACTTATTGGAAATCTCACCACTTATGAGATAGAAATGAAATTCAAGAAAGAACGTGAAGGAGGTGATACTCGAAATAAATCAATAGCTCTCAAAGGAACAATGGAAATTGATGGTGATGATGATGATGGAGCAGCTGAACTGGAACTATTAATAAAGAGATTCAAAAGGTGGAACCCCAAATACGAAAATTCTGCTCTAAATCAACAATTGAAAAGAAGAATAGTCAAAGTACTAGACAATTTAGAAGAGCAGAAGATCATATGCAATAAGTGCAACAAACTCGGTCATATCAAGCCAAGTTGTCCTCAGAATCGACTCAACCAAGGAAAGAACCGAAAAGGAGAAGTTTTGTAGCTACTTGGAATGAAACAGATGAAGATGATAAAATAACTAGCAGTGAGAGTGAAAAAGGAAATCTGCATCTTTAAGAAGAAACAACTGGCAGTGATGATGATGAGTCAAGCGAGGTATCAAAACTTACTCATTCAGAATTACTTATATACTTTCATGAAGTAAATGGCTATTTTGAAAGACTTAGGGAGAAGAACAATAAAATTGAATCACAAAGAGATAGTTTGATAGAGCTAAATAAATAGCTTGATAAATTGGTTAAAAACTATTGAAATAAGAGTGCTAAGTGTGATAAGTGTCTATCATTTGAAGAAGAGATTAAAAAATTGGAAATTAAAATTAAATCACTTGAAAATGAAATTCTAGTTTTGAAAGAAAGTGAAAATACTAGGAGAGAAAATTCTATTAAAAAGTGCACTCCGTTATTGAATGAAAATGAATCTCTCAAAATACAAGTCCAACAATTATCAACAGCTTTAGGAAAATTCTCAAGAGGAGAAAAATCACTAAATATGCTAATAGAGAAACAAATAGTCAATATTGTTAGACAAGGACTTGGATATACTCAATCTGAACATGTTTGAAATGAAATTAATCAAGTCAATTCCAAGTGAACAATTTATGAGAAAACTAGACACAATCAAAATAATTGTTGGTATAGACCTAAACATATGAAAACCATTCCAATTTGGGTTCCAAAAGGTACGAATACAAAATCCCTTAGAGTTAAACAAATCTAGATGCCAAAAGGAACAAATTTAAATTGTCTTGGGTTTACACAAACTAATTTTTTTAAATCGTTTGTCGTTAACAATCATGGACCTATAAAAACAAATAGGTTATTTCCTCGTGTAGGTGTGGTGGCAGGCTAAGGAACAACAAAAGTGTTACCCGGATTTCGGCTATTCCAGGCACATGATGGGCGACAAATCAAAGTTTCTTAGCTTAGTTCAAAGGTGGCGGAATCACAATGGGTAACAACGAAAAATTATCGGTAAAGGTAAAATAAGTAACGAACATTTATCTTGAATGATATATTATATGTTGAAAATCTGCACCATAATCTGATTTAAATCATCCAGTTATATGATAAAGAAATGAATGTTGATTTTGATTCTGACTTTTTGGCCAATTATCTTTTTATGTCGAGAACACTATAAGTACTTCTAGAGTCTCTAAACTAGTTCATATAGATTCGTTTGGACTAACGGTATTGAAAGTTTAGGTGGTAAGAGATAGTGTTTTGCGTTGGTTCATAATTACTCTATTTACACGTGGATATATTTTTTCATCTTACTGCCTCTAGATCTGACACTATGTTCATTAGTTGTTTGTGTGCACAGTTTCAATTCAAAATAATTTCATTTAAAAGCTGTAAACAGGATTTTAAGGTATCTGTTGCAACTTCATCGTCTGGTCTATGATATTCAACTAATGATAATCTTAAGTCAAAGAGAAATTCAGATGCATATTGCTTTGGTAACCTAGTTGATAGAAAAATTACTAGTAGAACGTGTTTTATGTAGAGACATCGCATTTTTAAAGAAGTGGAAAATAGGCTTAAGGACAAACTTTGAAACAAAAATTAGGCTGAAGGACAATAAGTTTCATTTTTAGGCTAAAGGACAAACTTTGAAAATAATTAGGCTGAAAGACAATGTTAGTTAGAACTAGCATTTTGTATAGTGTAAAAACTGAAATAAATGCTAGTTACAACTAGTATTTTGTATAGTGTAAAAACTGAATATAATGCTAGTTAGAACTAGCATTGTCATTCAGCCTAATTTTTTTCAAAGTTTGCCCTTCTGCCAAAAAATGAATCTTGGTATCATTGAGAATTTTTTTTATCAAAGTTTATCATTTTCCCTAATTCCCTCTTTAGTGAAAATATTTGCATATTTTTCATTTCAACTGATTTTAAATTAGCAGACATTTTTTTAATAAAACCCCTTCCAGAAAATAATTTTTACTGACTACGTTTCAGATTAGGCATTTTACAAAATTTGATTTTATGATTATTTTTGGATTTGATCTTAAATGACTACATTAACTAATCTGACTCTACTGATTATCGAGGAGATAAATAGTGATTGAAACAGTGATGAGTGTTGATGAGTGTTGATATTAATCATATATTATGACTTGAGCCAGTATATGTAGTAAAATTTTTAAAAATTTAAACAAGATTTAAAATAACTTTTGTTGGTAAAAATTCCATGACCATCTCTATCTCTATCATATTTCTAATGACAGTTACTCATCAAAATCCAACATAGTATGTCAAAATGTGGTTTCATTTAAAAGTCTCACGGTTATGCATGGGTGAATTACTAAGAATATTTGTTTATGTGCTTTCATGCTCATTTAAAGTCCTCACGGTTATGCATGTATGGAACACATATCAAAATTGATTATTAAATAGACAAGTTGGTTTTAATCCCATATAAAAGTCCTCACGGTTATGCGTGGTTAGAAGATGCTTGAACTTCATTTTTTAATAAAAATTGGGAATACTACTAATCTCATTTAGAAGTCCTAAGGTTATGCATGGTTAGTAGATATTCAAATTCCCGATGTAAATATACCACAAATAGACACAACTATATGGTTTTACATGCCGACATCACCTCTATCACTCTAAAGTGGAATATGCGCCTAACAGAGTACTTATAATTTTTGTTTGATTTTCTATTGAAATTTAATATTTATACTCTATTGGGTACTAATGTTGTATTAATGTCTATAACTTTATCTTTATTTTTCTAACACTATTACTCTTTTCCTGATAACAAAAAGGGAAGAGAAAAGTTAAGATTTTGGCAAATAAAATTCAAATATTTTATTTTTTATTTGCATATTCCCATCTAAGTTCATTTGCATATCTTTTGATTTTCATGCATATATGAAGGGAGAGCTTCGCTATAGAGGGGGAGCATTAAAATAGGTGGAGCAAATAGAGTTCATCGGAGCTCATCAATGACCAAATACATTTAATAAATTCAAAATCTTAAATATGTTTGTTATCATCAAACGGGGGAGATTGTTTAATATGCTAATAATGATTTTTGTTTAACGATAATAAACATATATGTATATATATATATATATATTCATTTAAATGTATTTATTATTGAACTATTTTATTTTTCATATATTTATATAAATATTTACTGAATAAAATAAATAACATAGAATTTAAGTTCAAACAAATATTTTTTTCAAACGAATATTTTATTACAATTTTGAATAGTACAAATTTGAGCTCTCACTATATATACACAATTTCAGCTACATTACAATTTCGATTACATCACAAATTTCACTTTACAATGTTCACCTCACTACATATCACTCATTCACTCGTATTTTATCTTCAACTTTGTTCCAGCATAAATCCAGCATTTGAATTATCTGCAAAATAAACACTGACGCAATAAAATTGAAAATGAAAATTTTTATAGCGTACAATAAAGTATGTGTTTGAAAATTTTATTTTCCTCGGTTATTTGGGTTATTTGTCATCATTTTCATTTAAATCCATCATACACAAACAACTTGTGACATGCATAGTGTACACCGATAAACACTTGATAAAACTATAGGGATAGGTAAGCACAAGGTCAAACCCAAGCCTTGGCTGGATTCAACTTAGGTGCAATACACAAAGACTTCAGGCCATTATAGTCCAAGCACATAAAAACAAGTCTGGCCACAAGAAGTAACATATGTATACATATGCATATGGTCAGATACAAGGCAATGTCAAAGTCTAAAAATGGTACAAGTATAACATTAAAGAAATGACATGTAGCAAACTGACTAGTATTGATGTGCTCGATCAACATTCAGCAGACCAAAATACAAGGCAAGCCAGGTTTAACAAATGCAAAGCACTTGAATTAAAAGTGCATATGCAAAAATGTATCAGACCAGAACAGCAACATGAAGATGAACATGTACAACAATATAGTGCACATGAATCAGATGGAAGAAACAGACATGCACAGATCAACATACATCAATGCAGACTAGGTAGTGAACAAAACAAAGCAGCTTCACACATGTGTAAACACAGTGTTGAAACAGGGGCTTAGAAATTCATACAGCAAACAAATAGGTACAAATGAAATCAAGACATTTTTCAAATCAATGTGCACATGAACACTTGAACCAAACTCCAAGAAGATTACAAAAGTGTAGTGATAGCATACAAGTGAAGTGTCACACAAGAATGAAATGCCACACCACTCAATGACAAAGTGTACCAGATCAGTATGACATGGCCATCACAACCAGAGGTAACAACAAATGAAGGTGGACAGCAGTATGTACATGTAAAGCTTGGATCAGATGGACATGAAAATAAAGTTCTCATGTACAAGTACACTCAACCATGCAAACAACCAAAGTCTGTTTCAACACACCAGTGAACAAATTAAACTCGAACAAGGCATCACAGCATATATATACATGCATGAATACACATGTCGACATATATATGCGGTGGAAACCGGACTAGATTTCATACCAGACATAGCTAGACCTACCACATGCAACATGCCATCATACATGATGTACATGTAAGGAAACTCAACACAAAGATGCACTCGTCGTAGCAATATGTAGTGACAACCAATATAATGCAAATCAGAATCAATGGAACAAGACTTCGTTCAAAAACAAATCCAAACAACATCATCAACAATGAACCAGGGGAAATAACAAGTCTAGACTACAAATGTATAAGAGCAACAAACATGAACTAACATCATAAAGACAAGAAGAATTAGAAAGAGAACATGGTGAAGCTGTTATAAAAGAATCAAAGTCATATTGCAAATACGACTGATATATGGACTGTTAGTAACCAAACGAAAAAACTATATAACTATTACAACATACTTTATTGATTCATGAATTACAAAAAGTCGACTTATATGAATGTCTATGGAAGATGGCTCGAAATAGCAATGAGCATAATGAAGGCAATACAAGGCGAACATCAGCAGTTAAATAGAATGACAATATATAAAGCTTAAGTGGTCCAGTTTATAAAACGACTTTATATGCAGTATACACAAATATGCGTATTTCCATTTCAACATTTTAGATGTGTGAAAGCAAGTATGGTTCGATAAGAAATGGTCAAAAGCCGTGGGTCATTAAGGTACACAACAATGAAGGTAACTCATAATTGAAACATAATGAAAAGTCAAGATGCAAAATTTCCAAATTATCTCAGACACAACTAGACCTACCACATACAACATGCTATTATACATGATGTACATGTAAGGCAACTCAACATAAAAGCGCACTCGTCATAGCAATATGCAATTACAACCAGCAAGGAAGGTAACTCGCAGGTGAAACATGATGAACAAGTTAAGATGCAAAATTTCCAGATTATCTCAAAAAATTTAATGCCGAAGTCAAAAGAGAAAAGAATAGACCTAAATTCAAGTTCATGAAGTATTCGTAGGATATGAACAAGTCAGGATTGATCAAATCGTTCAATCGAAAATCAATCGCCGAGCATAGCAACATGAAGAATTCAAACAAAAAATACGAATGATAATTTAGGGTTCATCCCTATAAATCAAACATAAAATTCATTATCAACAAACATTGGAGTTCGAAATAGAAAATCCAGAAAGCATGCTTTGAACAAAAACCAACAACTCCAATCAAGTTCGAATCGATTCAAATTCAAGCATATCAAACAGATAAAGAAAAGTAAAATCGCATACCATAATTACTCAATTCGAACTCGATCGAATTGAAGCGACCGCAAGCAAATTGAAGAACACATACAAGGAACATCGAAGCTAACTGAAGCAATTGATTTGAATTAGCGCTTCAAATTACAAACCCTAGATCGCAAAAAGGAACGGCATGCACTAAAATAGTACCGGGCTAAAGAAAACATCAAAAGGGAGGACGATTTTTATTTTCTCAAGCTATAATTTGGGCCGGCTTATTTTTGGGCTAGGGTATAATTTTTTTTAAATTACTTCTATTGTTTTTAAAACTTTAGTTTTTACGCTGTTTACGAACTACGGTTTTATAGTTTGAGAATTCGCAACTCAGTGGCTGAGTTGTGACAGGGTTTTAAGCGTAGAGTTAGGTTAGTTGTTAGCAGGTGTCACAAGTTTATGTATGTAAGCGTCTGACTACTTTTCTATTAGAAACCTTGGGTGCAGCGCGTAGCCAGGGTTTTGCCAAAGCTGGGTAAATCTGTATTGTTCTATTTCTGCTTTTATTATTCTACTATTATTTGTGCTACAATTATTTTATATATTTCCGCATTAAGTTTTATTATTATTAGTATCACCCTATTCACCCCCCTCTAAGGTGAAATCGATCCTACAGGCCACCATCATTTAATACATATTCCCAAGACTGACTCCTCACAAGTATCTATCTAGCTGACATTACATGGAAATCTCTTTCGACACTTACTACTTCCATTGAAGTAGATCTTTCAAAGATATCCTCAACCATGCTCAAACCCGATCTCGACCATTTAATACTACATATAAGAGAAAGAGATGGACCCGTAAACAACCACTTAATACATACAATCCTTGAAACAGGTCCTTCGTACTATGACCTGTACCCCATCGAGATGTCTTACATTAGTCCAACTATTCATAGGAACCGATAGCCATATTTGGTAAGAAGAGTTTCCTAAGAATTAGGACTAGCCTCACGTCATCTGTAGTTACTTATTATAGGGGATGTCTCACATCAGCCTCAAAGTTACACTACTAGTAGACAGATTAGCTAGACAGACTTATATATGCTTTTGACTGACCTCGCATCCCAATAACTTAGTCATATTTCATAACACTCTCCATGTCCATTATCACACATCTCACCGTATCAATTACGTAGGCCTTGTAAAAATTGTTCTTATTTCACCTCTATAATTAATTACTTTCCCAAGGGGATTTAATTGATAATTAGTAACCTAATCAACTATGCAATTAATATGTTATAATTGTCAGTTATTTACGCTAGTTTACGTATATATTTTTATATATATGTATGTATATATCTATACATATGTGTTAATAAGAAATCTTGTCAATACCCCAAAGTAGAGTTAAAGGTCACGGTTAATCCCTTTTGGTTTTTCTTGGATAAATAGAGAAAGGTACATTGTGTATGTCCTCTTTAATTTTCCTTTAGAATAAGTTTAGTGTGAACTAGTTCTGAACAACCTTTTATCCACTCGTAACAGCTAGTTTCTTTACTTGAAAGCCTTTCAAGCTAGTTGGGATGATATGAATGTCCCTTCAAAAGCCTTCCTTCTGTAGTGTTTACGAAGCACAAGATGATAGCCCTATGGATCCAAGATTAAGATTTGATTTGGTAGGTTTTTACCATGTCGAAAGCTTGGTTGAGTGGTGGTTAAGGCTTGGTTCAGGAACCTGGGATTAAGGTTTCGACCGTGTCGAAAGCAGCATCCTTAAGTACCTAGGTTTGGATTGGGAATCAAAGGCCGAAGTGATTTGGTATAGGGTTTCGACCTGGTCGAAAGTAGAAGTCTTGGGAAAAGAGGCTTAAAACCAATAGTTTGTATTACTTGAGAATATATGGGTTTTGACCTATCGAAAGAGACCCTTCGATACAATTGATACCTGTAACACAGAGTTAGACCAGATAAAAGCTTGAAAAACAATTAAGTAATTAGAAATACTGTAGACTTCCCTTACACAACCCAAAGAAGGTTTTATTAATTAATTTCCCTAATTCGATTTATAAACTAGGGTTTTACAGATTTTAGAAGTAAGAGAATACAAGTTAGAATGACTGAATTCGAATCCCCAAAACCTGACCCCTTTGGTCTTATTTATAGATGCGGGTCAGCACCTTTCGACCTAATGCTTTCGATCTGGTCGAAAGGTGGCTGCCGAAATGATTCTAGTATACTTTTGCCTTTATCGAAAGGAACAGTTGCACTTTTCTTCTTTGTATTACTTGCAAGAGCTTTCGAATCTATCGATAGGCTTTATGCAGTGGTTTCGAAGATGTTGGAATGTTGATGGTTCCGATGTTGTTTGTTGCTTCTGAACTCTTGCCTATGACTTGGCGTGGAACCTCCCTGGATAACAATGGCTTCGACCAGTTCGAAAGGCTTAGCCTAGCTTTTGAAAGGGTTTTTAGGTCAATACATGCTTTCGAGTGGTTTGAATGAAGGCGAAACCTTTGGCTTTGAAAGATTTGGCGCATATGTGAAGAGTTGACCTCCTTTGCCTTCGAAAGGTGTTGCTTTGACTCATTCCAAAGATCTTCATGCATATGGAATCACCTGCTTCGAAAGGTGGTCACTGAAGGCAAATGGTGCTTTCGACCCCATCGATTGGGAGAAAATCTCCTAGACCTTGACTGCTGGATCCTATCGACCCCTTCGGAAGGTTTTGAAGTTCTTAAACTTTGGCTATTGCATCCCTTCGACTCTCTCGAAAGGTCCAGCTAGAGAAATTACCTCTTGATCTTCTTTATCCTCTGGTCAAAATGTTTTTGACTCACTCTATAGGAATTTTAGGTGGTAAGATTTGCCCCCCCCCCCCCCCCCCCCGGGCGAAGGAATGTACTTGACTTTCCAAGTCAACTATGTCAAAACCTACAAACTTCCTGCCTTTTGGCATTCCCATGCAAATCTGGACCACATATTTTAATTTGACCTAACGACCTGCCGCCTTCTCTGACTTTTCTTATAAAGTACATTCTCTTCTTCTTCCTCTTCACCTATCTACAATTAGATCAACTTCAAGAAAAAGTAAAGAAGTTCCAAAAATTCTCCAAATTACCTTTTCCCCAGTCAAAGAAGTAACTAGATTCAATCGTAAGTTAAAATCATTTCTGCTCTTCTATCCTCTCTCTCTCTCTTATTATTATTGTCATTATTATTATTACTATTATTATTTCATATTTCACGGTGGATTTTAATCTCTTATATCACATAATTGAAATTTCAATTTCAAATATTGTACATCGAGATTTTGAATTTTACTTCAATTTTCTGGAAACTGCTTTTTCCTTAAATTGTTAAACCAGTTGAGATCATGCCACAATTCAATTTCATGAATCGATCATGTTTACTTCTTGTTAATTTTCATTGTAACCTCAATTCCATATTTTGTAATCTTTGTTGCTTTTTTAGAAAATTTGAATTTTTGTTTCATGGACTTCGAAATTCAAAAGGTTAATTCATGTTTAAATCTGTTAGTTTAATGGATTTGATTCAATTGTTTATTAATTTTTTGAATTCCTGGGTTTGAAATCGAGTTTGGGGAAGAAGCTTTGAGTTATACGAATTCAAAATTTTATGCTTACAAATTTAATTTACTACCCCTTCGAAAGGGTTTAAGGCAGCAATTTTCATTTTCCTTTCTTAGCCTCTTTCGATGGGGTCGAAAGGTATTATACTGCTAATCTAACCGACCTTGTTGAAAGGTTATTTAGTAAAGTAGCATGTAGTTAACCCTCTCAAAAGCAAAATGTTTCGACTCAGTCTAAACCTTTTGTGTCGATTGAAACCTTTTCCTTTTAGAATGTTTACAAAAGCATGGTGCCTTTTCGACCCTATCGAAACCTTCTATAACTAATGAGTCGAAACCCTCCATAATCAACTTTCTTCAGCATTGTCGAAACATTCCAAGTTTAAATGATTTTAACTTAGGACCTTTTGACTTAATGGGTATATAAGGTTTCGATGGCATTCATACTTCCACTAGAAAAACTTAAGCCATGGGCTTCGACATTGTCGAAGGGTCTTGTTATCCTGTCTAATGAATATTAACAGTATGTACTTTGTTCAAAAATTTTAAGTTCGTTTTAACCATTTCCTTCTAATAACATGGTTTCTATTGAGCTTTCGGCATTGTTGAAAAGTGCCAATCAGACATATACTTCTACTCTTCCTTTCGATATTGTCAAAAGCTCAGTGAATGTTCATATTTAGGCTTCCGATGCTGTTGAGAGGTGTTTGTTAAATGTTAATTTTTCCCTCCCTTTTGACTCCGTCGAAAGCTAAATATCTTTGATTTTTAAATTTAACACTCTTCCAAGAATTTGTAGTTTCATATTTGTTTCATGTCTAAGTTTCTATAGTAGGTTTTTACTAATTTTTGAAAGAATGTTAAGTTTATAATAAACTAGAAATTTTTATCGAAACATTTTCACCTGGAAGAACCATGACCCCTTTGTAGAAAATCAAAGCCACTTCAAAGCGTTCTCTTATCTCTTCACAATATGAAGTAGACGCCATTCTTAATGACTACGGAATTACTAGTGTGGAAGCTGTCCCACCTAAGGAATCTTACACCATCAGCAATCCTCCCAAAGGGATCTTTGCTTATACTGCCATTCATATATGGCATGGAGGGTTTCTCCCTTTTCCGGAGTTCCTGTCTAAGTTCCTTTCTTATCTTGCAATCGCTCCAATACAGCTATCCCTGAACGTATACACTTACGTTCTGTCTCTAGAGTTGATGGCATTAGAGTCTGGCCTTCCTTCTTTAAGTGCTAAAGTATTAAACCACTTGGTCCGATTGGTCAAGCTCAGCAATCTCAATAGCCAAATATTTAGGGAAAACCCTTTAAGGAAGCTGATATCAGAGGAGGTTAACAAGTTTAGAGACTGGGAGGACCAGTTCTTCTTTGTCAAGTGCTTCCCAAATATCAATGGGACCTCCTCTACTCCCTGTAAGTTCAGACTTTCATTATTTTCCTTCTATTCAGTGATTTCCCATATGTCAGTTGCTTTCGCCAAAGAGCTTGATGAGGATGATAAGAGAATGGTTCTTCTCTAGTCGCAGCTTCTAGTGAGATCGAAAACCAATTGAAACCGTTGAATCCCGCCAACTTGAAGAAGCATTTTCTCCTCCCGTCTAGTCAAACGGTTCTGGGGTTACCACCTTCGATTCAACATCCATCAAAAAGTAAATGCTTCCTATCCTTGGTAGATTCTGCACACTTCTCTCCTGTATCACCTATTTTCTTTGACCATTCTGGTAAGTTATTAACATGGCATTAGTTTCTTATTTTTGTGTTTCTTTCCAAATTACTCTACCAACTTATGATCTGTTTGAACTCTCTACAGCTGCTTCTCAGGTTAAAAAGCCTGCTAGTGGTACAGCACCTCCTCCTACGACTTCTCGTGTGCCCTTCGTCATTCAATCTCTTGCCAAGATTAGGATAGCAGTCAAGAGAAAGTCGAAGCAATCAACTATGGTGGAACCACCTCTCAAGATAACTAAAGTGGTTGATGTAGAAGAGGACCAATCTTTATCTCTTGACAGAGCTTTGGAGAGCCTGACCATTGAAGCTTCCCATGATAAATCCAAGCAAATCAAGCAAACTCCTACTACAATCAATCCTCTCTCTTACATCACTGTTTCGAGCTCTCCAGTTGTACTCGAGCAGATACAAAAGGCTTTTGAGATGACCCCTGCTCAAAGGCACATCCCCCCAAGGCCTACATCTCCTTCTTCATCCATTAATTTTGAAGAGATATCCCAGTCTATCTTAAATTCCAAGTCTTTTGCCTCTATTTACCCGCCTTTTGTCATTTCTGACTTGGCAGGTCACTATCGTTCTCTGATAAAACAACAATTCTTAGTAAATTGCTCTCTATTTGACTTTTCATTGCCGTTCTTCTCTAAATTTCGACTTATGTTGCATTTCTTCTTTTAGATTTCAAAGAGTTGGTTAATTTTGCACGAGCAAGCATCTAAATCTTCTGTGGAGTCCTCCAAGTTCCAGGAGAAATTTTTTGCCTTGAAGAACCAAGTCTCTTCCTTTTCCATGGAAAAAGGTAAAGCAACCTTTGAACTGGAGCGATTGAGAACTTCTCTCACCCAAGCAGAATCTGCTATCTTGGAAGAAAAGAAGGCCCACCGGCTCCTCGCTGATGAAAACATAGCAGTGCAACTAACCATAAAAGAATCCAACAAGGAGAAGGACTGAATAACAGCAAAGAATGCCTCTTTGAAAGAGAAACTGAAGAAGAACAAGGCTTCCCTTGAGCTGGCAGTTGATACTATTTTAGATGCTAAATAATGAGTGTCATGGTTTCTCGGTACTGCTCTTGAAGAAATCATGATGAACTCCTTCAAAGAAGCCCCGATGCTTGCTTATGCTGATAATATTGACAAATGTCCCGAGCTAAGCTTCCCCTCGCTTGACATTGCCCTTATTGATAGAGCTATAGGTAAGATTAACCAAATGAAGCAGGGAATTGGAGCTACAGAAGAGGAGGAGATTGACACCTCCAAGATTCTTTCTTTCGAAGTCTCTTCTTTTGAAGTTGAATCTGATTCAGAAGATGAAGGTGACAAAGATGATGTTATCGAGGAAGATGGGGATAATGACGATGATGACAATATCAACGGCAGGCAAGGTTCAGGTGACGACGGAGAGAGCCACAATGTGAGTCCCAAAAAACATGGAGACGATAATACTAGGGCTTTTGAAAAATATCCATCTCTTCATAAGGTAGCCCCGCCTGAATCTGCCGCACCTTCAGCCCCTTAAGAAGATCCAGCTTTTGTTGATGTTGAAGCGCCGAAGGAGAAGGGGAAAACTTCCTAAGCATCAATCCCATTATATATTCTATATTTAAACGTCTTTCACTTCAAAGCTAATAATAGTGTAAATCATTCATTTTGGATAAGGAAGAAATCCGTCCATCCTTATAAAACCAAACTTGAAAGAAAACAAGCAGAGATAAATAGTTTATATAGGTAGTTAGACAAGCAATTAAGGGACAACTATGTACTTTTCAATAGATATTATAGGCTCAATAGGAGTGCAGCGGCGCTAGCATCTTTTAAGCATCAAGAAGCTGCCCCTGGCTATGGAGAGCATGCCTTCGCTACCATGCGAAAGAGAACCGGGAGTTAATCACCTTATTTTGGACGCTGATTGAAGAGAGGGATATTTTAGTTAACTTATTATAAAGGCCTATTGTAGACACCCAATCGTTGACTCTTTCAAGTTGCACCTTCTGAATGATAAGAGTAAACCGAATATAAAGAAATAATATTTAACTCATCCGACTCAAGTTTGATTTAGTAATACAAATAAATCGGCATTACCGTTGTTCAAGAGCTAAATACCTTACAAACCGTTCCCCATTTAACAAAGTAACATAAAGTGTACTCATGTATGCTTCAAACTTTATCTTCTTTATATGGAAAGCAAATTTATAACTAATGGTTACCAGTTCATGGCATCTACAGTTATAACTACCCTTTTCTCATATTAGGGTGAAAGTTTTCATGTGATGAATTGTCCTATATCAATCGGAGCCTCACTAACCACTATAAATTTTTATGAAATGTGTCCTACTGATCTTATAGAATTAGACTTGGCTGCTCAAATTATGTTACAACCAAAAAATCATACCTGATTTAGTAGGGAAATTAGGTCATCGGTATACTTTTTGTGAAATATTCCAAATTATGTAGTTAACTTGCAACGTGTTATTATTGTGATGGATTCTAACTCGAGACTACTCAAATTAAAACCCCAATACACAGTGGAAAAATGAGATCATGGTAAGAAGCGTAAAAACAACCAATCAATAACTCAATCTAAATCTCAACCAATCCAAATCCAATCACAATCTCAAAAAAAGAAATATTGAAATCAAAATAATAATGAAAAATAAATCAGGTAGCGATTTATTGTGGTTCCACTAATGTTGTGTTAGTGTACATCCACTTTAAGAGAGAGCTTTTATTAATATCGATGAGAAGAGTACAAGAGATTGATTACAATGATCAAAATTCTAAGAGAATTGAAGAAAATTAGGTTTTGATAAGCCCTAATTAGTAGAGGCTAAACCATTGCAGTCGGTATCTGTTGCATACAAATATGGATCCAAAAAATAGCTTATATAGGAGAATTGAAAACCTAGGCAAAGTTTCAAAATTGCACCTCTAAATATCACAAATCTTCATGTCAAGCCCAGGCCAAAAAAAACTGAAAGAAGTCACACATATGTCCAACGTCCGAGGAAATTTTTACCTAAGACATCAGACGTCTATGCAAAGTGACAGACGTATGTCCTTGCTCTTTGGAAAAAGATGCTGCAAACTTAGATATATGGCCATATCTTCAGACGTCTACCTTGAGTCTCTGAAACAAATTTGCTAAAGCCTAAGATGTCTATCCATAATGACAGATGTCTATCGCTGTTGCTCCAGCACCATTCCATCTTATTCGCCATAACTTCCACCTTCGAGTACCAATTTGCAAACCCTTTTCTCCGTTTCCAAGATATTTCCAACCCCTTCATTCTCTATATAGTGTCGCCAAAATTTAACGCTCCACCTCGACACTATATCCATCTCCAACTCCAATGGTACCGTACCATCAACAACAATCGATAGTTTCAACTATCGAATCTTCTACCTTCAAACAAATATGAATGCTTTCCCAATAAGCTCCAGCAAAGCCACCGCCCATTGCAATCCATCAACGAGCTCAGGTAATGCCCTTGCCCGCTAATAAAGTGTTGAAAACATCCAAATCCTAAACCGTCTCACCAAAGACTAAAGTGCTGAGGAGTGTAAACTAGCACTTACTAAGAAGATAGAACCTCAATCTCTCGCCGATACTCTTCCTCATCCATAATCAAGCTCTTCCCTCAATTGTGTCACCTCGTGGCACCTTACACTTCTCCAAGTGAATCAAGTTTGAGCAATGCTCGAACTTTCCAATCGGTAATGTCTTAGTGAACATATCTGTCGCATTATCCTTTGTGTGCACTTTCTGAAGATATACTTGTTTATCCTCATCCATAGCTACTAGAAATGACTCTCTCACTTCAATATGCTTAGTCCATGAGCTAAACATCAAATTCTGCACCAAATGAATAGCACTCTGGCTGTCACATAAAAGATCTATGCTATCATGCTCGAATCCCAAGTCACACAACAATCGCTTCAAATAAAGTGCCTCTTTTACCGCCTCCACCGTGGTTATCGACTTCGCATCTACAGTGGATAAAGCAACTATGGCATGCAGTCTCAGTCTCTAACTTATGGTTGTACCTCCAAGTGTAAAGACATATCTGAAAGTTGATTTTCTTTGATCCCTATCACCGGTGTAGTTCGAATCACAATAACTAACCAACTTGCAATCCATTCTATCACTACCACCAAAAACAAGATCATGAAATGATGTGCCTCTAAGTTATCTCAATATATGCCTCACAGCTTCCCAATGCGATTTCCCCGAATTAGCCATATATCGACTAACCATCTCGGCGGCATTTGCAATATTGGGACTTGTACACATTATAGCATACATTAGACTTTCAACCGTACTAGCATATGGCACCTTCAGCATATTAGGCTTGTCTTTCTAAAAGATAGGTGATCCCTTACTTGAAAGCTTCATATGTAAAGGTAAAGGTGTATTTGACGCCTTTTCATTCTCCATGCTAAACCGACAAAGCACTTTCTCTATGTACTCCTTTTAAGTTAATTTCAACTCAAAATGCTTCCGGTCTCTTTCTATTTCCATGCCAAATGTTCTTCTAGCTTCTCTAAGATCCTTCATTTCAAACTCCAATGTCAAACTTAGTTTTAACTTGTTGATTTCATTCTTGTCCTTAGAAGCAATGAGCACGTCATCCACATACAAGAGTAAATGCACCAAACAATAATTTTTCAACTTCTTGAAATAGACACAAGCATCTTTGATGCTTCTATCAAAACTATGTTCAAGCATAAAATGATCAAATATCTTGTACCATTGTCTATGTGATTATTTTAAACCATATAGTGATTTCTTTAGCTTGCAAACCAAATTTGACTTAACATCCACAATAAAACCTTCTGGTTGCTCTATGTAGATGACTTCATTCAAGTCACCATGCAAGAAGGCGGTTTTCACATCAAGTTGCTCCAACTCCAAGTCATGAATAACAACTATAGCAAGTAATATTTGGATAGATATATGGTGCACAATTGGTGCGAATATCTCGTCATACTCCTTTCTCTTTCTTTATGAAAACCCCTTAGCCACTAGTCTAGCTTTGTATCTCCCATCGTCCTTCACCTTGTATATCCATTTGCACTGAATAGCATGGTTTCCCTTAGGAAGTAGAAACAAATCCCATGTTTGATTCTTCATCACTGATTGCATCTCTTCCTCCATGGAACAAATCCATTTCGAGCTATCACTTGACTCCACGACGTCATCAAAGTCCATTGGCTCATCTTGGAATACATGAATAACATAGTCCAAATTATCACAAAATCTAAGATAGTTCCAATCACCATATCTTTCGAACGGCCTTATAGTACGATGACCAACCCGACTAGCAATACCATCACCCTAACTTCCTTCGGCTCCACCTTGAACCAAATCTTCTCTATAATCATGTACATCACCAACACTAATAGAGGCATCCTGTGGACTATGTGATGTAACATCAATTGCTTCCTCCTCACAAACATCTCCAACTACTTTACTCTCTCTACTCTTTGGAAAAAATATCAGAATAACTTCCTTCTCCTTTGATTCACTATGAACTAAGTCCGGAACATTCAATGAGCTTTTATTCTCCTTGAACAACACTGACTCATCAAAAGTAACATGATGAGAATTCATACCTTCTTTGTTTCCAAATTCCAAATTTGATAGCCTTTTACTCCATTCGTATAAACAAGCAAAATCCCCTTGAAAGCTCTAGGTTTAAGCTTATCATTTCCTGGATCATGCACATAAACAGGACTACCAAACACATGAAGATAACTCAAGTCAATGCACTTTCCCTTCTATACTTTCTCTAGAATTTTGTTACCAATAGCCGAGCATGAAATTCGATTAATAATATGCAGTGTGGTTGACAAAGCTTCGGCCAAAAATCCCTTAGCTAAACCCGATGTCAATCTCAAGCATCGAGCTTTCTCTAGTAGAGTACGGTTCATCCTCTCCGCAATCCCATTCGACTGTGGATCTCCCAGTGTAACTCTGAATACTGTGATGCTTTCAAAACTCTAAGAATTCTCCAAAAACATACTCCCCGTCATTATCAGACCTTAGAATCTTTAAAGGCTTACCACTCTCATTCTCAATAAGTGTTTTCCAAGCTTTAAACTTTGTAAATGCCTCCGGCATGGCCTTTATTACATGCACCCATACCTTTCGAGAAAAGTCATCAATAAAAGAAATATAATAGTGAGCTCCACCCAAAGAAGCTACCTGTAACGACCCAGAATTTTTAGAAATTAAAATTTGAATATTTAATTTATTTTAAATATTAATAAGTGAATTTATATGTCAAATAAATTTTATTTTGAATTATTGAATTTAATTGGATAATTAAATCGATAATTTAATACGTTAAATTATGGAAATAATTGAAAATTGGGTTAAATATGATTGAAAATGATTTGTAAAATTTTATTTTATCATATGGGAGTTAGAACGATATTTTAGAACTTTTAAAATCGAATTAAAAGTTAATTTGTGAAAATTGAATATTTCAATATTTAAATCGACTAGTAAAAATAGTCAATTTTTGAACAGTCTCAGAATTGAACGAAACTAGTTCCATTGGATCCGTAATAGTTAGTTATTACCGGATTTCAAATTTCGTGTCAATCAGAGTTATCGTTTGAGCGTGGCAGCTCGAAACGCATCGATTTATTTTTAATTTAAATTTGGCGAGCTAAAATAGCCATTTTTCAAAAAGTCTCGGATTTCGACGAAACTAGTTTCATCGGATCCGTAATGTAATATCATTGTAAGGTTTCAAATTTCAAGTCAATTGGATTTACCGTTTGTCCGGTACGAATTAAAACGCCTAGAAATCGAGTTAAATCGGTTTAATTCAAATTGAGCGTTTACAGCCATAACTCGCACATACTTCCGAATTAGCTTCCGAAACCTGTTCCATTGTGTCCGGAACGCGGGGTAAACCCTAGAAACGCTGGTTACGGCGCGTAAATCGGAGTTTGGAATTTCCGGATGAATAGTGTCGAACGAAACTCTATAAATACACCACCACTCATCATAATTTGATAAAAAAATAAACAAAACCCTAATTTTCAACCCTAGCCGCCACCCCCCCCCCCCTGAACGGCCAGAATTTGCCAAACTTCTTTCCTCTAGATCTTCCAATCCATCAGCAATTAGATGAAGCTTCCAACTAGAAAGTTGTAGAGCACAACACGAACTAGAGATCCAACGGTTATGATCGAATTTGGAGCGACGATGGAGGAGAAAAGGGGGCCGTTCTCTTCAGGCCTGCGCACGAAATTCGAGGCTCATCATGAGGCCGAGCTTAGGGGGATTGAGGCCGAGCATAGCCTTGGTCGAGAGCTTCCTATTGCAAGTAGTTTGATGAAGTATCGTTGAGAAATGGAGGAGAATAATTAAACCCTAGTTTGGTGTTATGGGTTTGGTGGAAGACGGCCTTAGCCTGTAGAACGAGAGGAGATGGAAGATGATAGGGACGGCCAAGATCTGCAGGTGATGGATCTAAGGGCTGAGATGAGTTGGGGTTTAAAATTTTAAAGTTTATGTTGATTTGTTTATATAAATCGTGTACAAACTTATAAAATTCATAACTTTTTCATACGAGGTCGAAAAATTACGAAACCAGTTGCGTTGGAATCGTATGGACGAGCACTACGCGATGGAGTTGGTTTGGAGTCGTTTGGAGTTAGTGAGAATTTTGGGTAAAATTAAACGTCCGTTTAATTTTATTCGAAATAAATCGCTAAAACGGAAAATAAAATCAAGGTGAGAATTTCTCACTCAATCGAATCAGTTTCGATTTTATTTTAAATAGTTAGATTTAAAATATTTGAATGCATGTTTGAATGTTGATTGATATCTATTGATTGTTAAAATAGACATTATACGCCGTTAGTAAGCGGATGTTATTTATTAAAAACATATACCGCGAATATTTCATAAACAGTGAAATTGGTATTATATATAATATCAATATATATATATATTGGCATATGTATATATTGCAGTTGTTGATTTCCCGCATTTTTTGTTTAGCGGATGAGACCCTATTACGCCGTTATTAAGCGGATAATATTTAATAAGAACATATACCGCGATAATTTCGTACTGGAGCGAAATTGGTATTGTGCTAATGTTTTTGAATGCAGGAAAACAGGTTGGAGGGATCCAACTGGATTCCTCAACAGTATTTATTTGATTTCAGATATTTTGATATTTGATGGATTATCATATTGATATATGATATCGTTGTAGTCGTGATTGACTATTTGGTGTGTAGCATCATTGGACCAAATTTGGAATTTTAAAATGATTTTAAAGTGATTTTTGAAAAGTATACGTTTTATAAAATAATTTTTGAATTGATCCATTTTAAATAAATAAACGTTATAATTTTTAAAGTTATAAAAATTATGATTTTTGGGAAATATAGTTAAAAACTGATTTTTGAGAATATGATGCTATTGAGTTTATAAAATAGTTTAATCGAGATATTTTAGAATTATTGTGAAAAGTTTAAATATAGGATTTATAAAATTTAATTATTTTATGAATCAAAATGGTGAAATAATAAAGGAGATTAAAGAAGTTTTAAAAGAATAATATAAATTGAATTATATTAAGAGATTTATAAATGGATATTTATAAATTGAAATATGGACATTATAAAACGAGTTTTTATAAGTGTTTGAGTGAAGTGAAAATGAATTTCATAATTGAATGGAATTTATAGAATTTTAAACAGTGAAGTTATAAATGGAATTTTATAAGCAGTAGGTTTACAAAATTTATAAAGTTATTGAAAGAACGAATTTTGGATAAATAAATGAATCTTATAAGTTATAAGATTTATGATTTGGAAAGTCTTTGAAAGAACGATTTTGTAAAATAATCGTTTTATAAGCATTTGACTTATAGTATGAACTTTTAGTTTATAATTGAGTTATAAACTGGAATAGGTTAATAAAAGAATTTATAAAAAAGGAAGTTTTTATAAATAAATAGAAATGGAATTTATAAACATTGTTTTATAAATTCGCAAATGACTTATTTTGACAAGAAAATTTGTTGAAACCTAAATGGAGTTATATTCACATTTTTAAATAGTGAATAATCCTTTGAATTAAAATGAATAAAAGGATGAAATTGTTAATGAAGTATATTCACGTTTTTGAATAGTGAATAACACGTTAAAGAAATTGTTTTGGATTTGGATGTTTTAAATAGAATTAAAACGATCGAACAATGTTTTAAAAATGTGTTGAGATTCGAAACCATAGATTTCAACCTTTATTGTTGAAATAGACGTTTTCGAGAAATAGAAGGAAATAATGGACTATAACACTGTTGTTATAGTAAATGATTTCCGAAAGGAAATGTTTTGCATAGTATTGGGATTTATATATCTATTTTAACTTCGAATCCCTATACTAGTGATTTTGGGTTGTCGTAACGATGTTTTACGCAACATTCGTTTTGGCCCAAATAAATATGTTAAGAGAATGATTTCCTTAATAGAATGAAATATATACTTAATCTCGATTTAAGTATATTGAATATTTTCCAAGTGTTGAAAATAAATGGATTGAAAATTACTTATGAATAAATAAGTATGGAAATGTTTTCCAATATAAAGTGAATATTTACAATTTATCTTTTGGAAGATAAATTGAAATGATAAATTGAAATCGTATATGCATGAATATTTGGAATATAAATTCACTAAGGAATTTATAAAAGAAAGTGAGATTGGTTTAGAAAAATAAATATTGATTTATTTTGAAGTGTTAAGATTGTATATCTTGTAAAGATATTTTGTGAAATAAATAATTGGAAAATTATTTGGAATCTGGTGATGTGTGCATTTCCAGTGATAGTTCAATAACCGACTATCAATATTTCCCTTTGAATGGGTAATTGATGTGATTTGTTTGAATGTGAATGCCACACTTATTTTTGAATAAGCGCTCACTATTCGAGTTAACCGGGAAAGGACCATGGGGTCGTATAACCCATTCCGAATATGTGATACGTCGTTGTGAATTGCATTGAAGATCGGTGTTGAAGACCCGGTATTTGCGAGAGCGATAGGATGACCTGTCGATTTACTCTGCACCGAGTTGCTCCGGTATAGAGTTCTCCATATGTGATGGTGAATCCGATCAGGATTGTGAATATCCGGATTGCAAGGACTTCTTTGTAAGTGCCTTCGGTTTTGTTCGATCCCGGAACAAACTTGTATGGATTGTATGTCTGACATTACAAGTTGAGATATAAAGCCGATTTCTTTCAAATATATTTCTGTTGGTGGCGAAGAATTTATTCTTTATCTTAACACCCTTCTCTGAGACGTACGAGCTCAGAGGTTATATAGTTGAAGTTATCAGCGATATATTCCCAATTTGGTAATGTGATATGCTGAGTGATGCTGAAATGATCATTATGTTGATTATTGTGATAGGATCGTTTATTTGATCGTCTATCTTAGTGATCATTGTGTTGATCATTTGTTGACCCAAAGCATGGCTTTTGTATAAAGTATGTTTTTGTGGACGTGACTTCGTCGAACCTCACACCCCGGAAATGGTCAAAACAGGAAAGATGCGGCAAGGTTATGAGGGGTAGCACCCTTTAGGGTATGTACATTTCCTTCTGGATAGAGGTTGTATCATGGTATGGAGCCCAGATATTTAACCTATGTGGTTACTACGAATTTATTACTTTGTGGTTGTTGGCTTTCGGGATCCCGTGAGAAAGGTCGTTTACGATCGGGGAATGGCGTGCTCGTGTCAGTAGTTACCCAGTTAGGGGTAACCCGGCCTTGTGTTGGCAGAGTTCCGGTTTGGTTCTCGGGGATGTCTTTCCAGAGGCATTCTCATGTGGCAATGGGAAGTTCCTTGGCCTGACCATTTGTTGGAAATCCAAAGAAACAATACGTGACTTGTACGGTTTTAGTTGTAGAACCTGCCATCTAATATGGTAGCTATTAGTAGGCATAATATAATGGTACCTATGCTGGCTAAGATTTATATTCTACTTTCGAAATGAATTTTCTACACTATGCACTAGTAATAATATCAAATGTTCTTTTTAAATGCGTATCAAGCATGTTTGACTATCATAAGGAGAAATCTTTTCCAAGTCTGCGTTTGCATTGTGTGTGTGGCAGGAGGCCTTATGGTAGTCTCATTTTTAAAAGCATTGCGAATTGAAATAAAAATATTCCTCTATTTTGATTTTTAAAGATAAATAAACTGTTTTGAGTTCTCACACCAGTCACATGACTGACTTGGAGTTTATTGTTTTCCTTCCTAAACTCTGGGTGCCCACCAATTTCCACACGGGCAGTTAAGAGTTAAGGTTTATCAGGATATTCTGGATATTCTGGAATTGCTGGAGGCAAGCTGGATGGCATGGCGTATTACTAGTTTATATAGTATTTCTTTTTCCGCTGCACTGTTTGTTGTTGTTGTTGTTGTACACTCTGATGATATGATGTAATGTAATGTGATGTAATGTAATAACTGATATAGTTCTTTGTTTAAAGATTATTCATTTATTATTATATGTTGTTCCGCTGCGAATTGTGAGATTCTGATGTTGTTCTGTTGTTTTCTGTCCCGTCCTATTTTCTTCTGTTTTTCTTTTTCCTCTATTTCTTCTATGTTAAAATTTCCTATTTTCTATTCTCTCTCCTCCCCATTTTTCTATCTTCTTCTCTTTTCTTTTCTTAAAATCTTTTTAAAAACCCTCAGTGTTCGGTTTTCCGTCGTTCGATTCCTCGGCAGTCGATAAAGTGAGTGTCGATGTCGAATTTTCGGAAGACGAAGAATCGTGTCCTGACAATGTTGTATCAGAGCTTATGGTTAAGCGACAACCATGGTTCTGTTGGGTATTACTTGTTAGAGATAGAGTCAGCAGTACTCTAGAATGAATTTGAGTGTAATAATAGCTATGAGAGCGTATTTGTTAGTGAAATATAAAATTGTTTTATATTGTGATGATTGGTTTGTTGAGTGGCATATGAACCTTCGTCGGCGCAGCTTCGAAACTGAATCGAAGGGGTTTCTAAACACTTGAATAGAACAATTCGGCACAGTATTGTTTTAAAATTGGGTAAATGAAATAATTTTACCTTGAGTATATTTTTTATATAAAGGAATAATTTTTTCAGAATTATTAAAGTGTATATAAGTTGATTGTTTAGTTGTTTGAATAATCTAAATAAAGGAATTGTATAGGTATAAAGAATTATAAGAATTGAATTATAATTAAAGTAATTTGCAATTGTGAGATAAACTTATATATATAAGAAGTGAAACTATGTGAATATATTTATGAATATGAGTTGTAAATAAAAAGTGAATTTAAAGTTAAATAAAAAGTTACTTTAGAATTTGAAAGCTGAATTGATTGATAAATGTGAACTTAAGTTATATAAGTGAAATTCAACTTTAGTAATTGAATTGAGTTAATGGATTAAATGTTAATCAATTAAATGTGAATTAAATTGGATATGGAATAATGAATATAAGTGTTAATTCATTAAAATCTAATGTTATTTGGAAGTTGAATAAATTGAATGAAAATCAATTAAATTAAACCAATTGAAAGCAAAGAAGTTTGGTTGTAATTAATATACATTGGTTGTTATATAATTGTTAGTTGGTTGTATATAATTCATTAAGTATTAATGAAAGTGAATTAGCGAAATTGAAAGCTATGTAATTGAAATTCAATTGGAAGTTAGTGAATCTTAAATAGAATTGAATTTGATTTGGATGTGAACCAGCTTGAATATGAATTAGTGAATATAAACTAATTGAAAATGAATGTTAGTAAGAACATCCACTGTATATGAATCAAATGTGATTTAAATTGAAAACCCAATTCATTGAATATTAATGAGAATATAAATGAATATATATTGATTATGAATTTGTTGAATGCTAGTTGGTTGATGTTTGAATATGTTGCATTTGCTATGTTGACATATATAGTTATTATGTTGCTATATGATGTATATCGATATTATTATCTATATGCATGATTCTCATGTTGTTTGTTGAGTGATTAGTAGGTGCGGATCGCGTTTGCTTCGCATTTGGAGCTCGCTTTCGCGCCATATTAGCCATATATGCTCGCTAATAAAATATAAGGTACATATCTCGGATTACATACCGTACTTTTACACTTTTTTCCCTTCGGGATGCCTCATTACTTGATGAGATGTATATTTGTGATATATATACTGTTATTTTTTTTTTCGGATCGAGCCGCGCAAAGGAGACTATGGCGAATTTTTCCGGAAATTTAAGGCGTTAGAAAAAATTTGAGAAAATTGGAAAATTTTGAAAACTTTAACTTTGATTTTGAAATTGAAAGTTAAACAATATAGATTGTTTTTTAAAAGATAACTAAGTATGATTTGAAAACTTAGTAAGTTATTGTAAGAAGTTTAACTATGAATTTTTGGAAAATTAATAAAATCTGTAATTTTTCTTACTTGATAATTTCGAGGACGAAATTCTTTTAAGTGGGGAAGATTGTAACGACCCAGAATTTTTAAAAATTAAAATTTGAATATTTAATTTATTTTAAATATTAATAAGTGAATTTATAAGTCAAATAAATTTTATTTTGAATTATTGAATTTAATTGGATAATTAAATCGATAATTTAATACGTTAAATTATGGAAATAATTGAAAATTGGGTTAAATATGATTGAAAATGATTTGTAAAATTTTATTTTATCATATGGGAGTTAGAACGATATTTTAGAACTTTTAAAATCGAATTAAAAGTTAATTTGTGAAAATTGAATATTTTAATATTTAAATCGACTAGTAAAAATAGTCAATTTTTGAACAGTCTCAGAATTGAACGAAACCAGTTCCATTGGATCCATAATAGTTAGTTATTACCGGATTTCAAATTTCGTGTCAATCGGAGTTATCGTTTGAGCGTGGCAGCTCGAAACGCATCGATTTATTTTTAATTTAAATTTGGCGAGCTAAAATAGCCATTTTTCAAAAATTCTCGGATTTCGACGAAAGCAGTTTCATCAGATTCGTAATGTAATATCATTGTAAGGTTTCAAATTTCAAGTCAATTGGATTTACCGTTTGTCCGGTACGAATTAAAACGCCTAGAAATCGAGTTAAATCGGTTTAATTCAAATTGAGCGTTTGCAGCCATAACTCGCACATACTTCCGAATTAGCTTCCGAAACCTGTTCCATTGTGTCCGGAACGCGGGGTAAACCCTAGAAACGCTGGTTACGGCGCGTAAATCGGAGTTCGGAATTTCCGGATGAATAGTGTCGAACGAAACTCTATAAATACACCACCACTCATCATAATTTGATAAAAAAATAAACAAAACCCTAATTTTCAACCCTAGCCGCCACCCCCCCCCCCTGAACGGCCAGAATTTGCCAAACTTCTTTCCTCTAGATCTTCCAATCCATCAGCAATTAGATGAAGCTTCCAACTAGAAAGTTGTAGAGCACAACACGAACTAGAGATCCAACGGTTATGATCGAATTTGGAGCGACGATGGAGGAGAAAAGGGGGCCGTTCTCTTCAGGCCTGCGCACGAAATTCGAGGCTCATCATGAGGCCGAGCTTAGGGGGATTGAGGCCGAGCATAGCCTTGGTCGAGAGCTTCCTATTGCAAGTAGTTTGATGAAGTATCGTTGAGAAATGGAGGAGAATAATTAAACCCTAGTTTGTTGTTATGGGTTTGGTGGAAGACGGCCTTAGCCTGTAGAACGAGAGGAGATGGAAGATGATAGGGACGGCCAAGATCTGCAGGTGATGGATCTAAGGGCTGAGATGAGTTGGGGTTTAAAAATTTAAAGTTTATGTTGATTTGTTTATATAAATCGTGTACAAACTTATAAAATTCATAACTTTTTCATACGAGGTCGAAAAATTACGAAACCAGTTGCGTTGGAATCGTATGGACGAGCACTACGCGATGGAGTTGGTTTGGAGTCGTTTGGAGTTAGTGAGAATTTTGGGTAAAATTAAACGTCCGTTTAATTTTATTCGAAATAAATCGCTAAAACGGAAAATAAAATCAAGGTGAGAATTTCTCACTCAATCGAATCAGTTTCGATTTTATTTTAAATAGTTAGATTTAAAATATTTGAATGCATGTTTGAATGTTGATTGATATCTATTGATTGTTAAAATAGACATTATACGCCGTTAGTAAGCGGATGTTATTTATTAAAAACATATACCGCGAATATTTCATAAACAGTGAAATTGGTATTATATATAATATCAATATATATATATTGGCATATGTATATATTGCAGTTGTTGATTTCCCGCATTTTTTGTTTAGCGGATGAGACCCTATTACGCCGTTATTAAGCGGATAATATTTAATAAGAACATATACCGCGATAATTTCGTACTGGAGCGAAATTGGTATTGTGCTAATGTTTTTGAATGCAGGAAAAGAGGTTGGAGGGATCCAACTGGATTCCTCAACAGTATTTATTTGATTTCAGATATTTTGATATTTGATGGATTATCATATTGATATATGATATCGTTGTAGTCGTGATTGACTATTTGGTGTGTAGCATCATTGGACCAAATTTGGAATTTTAAAATGATTTTAAAGTGATTTTTGAAAAGTATACGTTTTATAAAATAATTTTTGAATTGATCCATTTTAAATAAATAAACGTTATAATTTTTAAAGTTATAAAAATTATGATTTTTGGGAAATATAGTTAAAAACTGATTTTTGAGAATATGATGCTATTGAGTTTATAAAATAGTTTAATCGAGATATTTTAGAATTATTGTGAAAAGTTTAAATATAGGATTTATAAAATTTAATTATTTTATGAATCAAAATGGTGAAATAATAAAGGAGATTAAAGAAGTTTTAAAAGAATAATATAAATTGAATTATATTAAGAGATTTATAAATGGATATTTATAAATTGAAATATGGACATTATAAAACGATTTTTATAAGTGTTTGAGTGAAGTGAAAATGAATTTCATAATTGAATGGAATTTATAGAATTTTAAACAGTGAAGTTATAAATGGAATTTTATAAGCAGTAGGTTTACAAAATTTATAAAGTTATTGAAAGAACGAATTTTGGATAAATAAATGAATCTTATAAGTTATAAGATTTATGATTTGGAAAGTCTTTGAAAGAACGATTTTGTAAAATAATCGTTTTATAAGCATTTGACTTATAGTATGAACTTTTAGTTTATAATTGAGTTATAAACTGGAATAGGTTAATAAAAGAATTTATAAAAAAGGAAGTTTTTATAAATAAATAGAAATGGAATTTATAAACATTGTTTTATAAATTCGCAAATGACTTATTTTGACAAGAAAATTTGTTGAAACCTAAATGGAGTTATATTCACATTTTTAAATAGTGAATAATCCTTTGAATTAAAATGAATAAAAGGATGAAATTGTTAATGAAGTATATTCACGTTTTTGAATAGTGAATAACACGTTAAAGAAATTGTTTTGGATTTGGATGTTTTAAATAGAATTAAAACGATCGAACAATGTTTTAAAAATGTGTTGAGATTCGAAACCATAGATTTCAACCTTTATTGTTGAAATAGACGTTTTCGAGAAATAGAAGGAAATAATGGACTATAACACTGTTGTTATAGTAAATGATTTCCGAAAGGAAATGTTTTGCATAGTATTGGGATTTATATATCTATTTTAACTTCGAATCCCTATACTAGTGATTTTGGGTTGTCGTAACGATGTTTTACGCAACATTCGTTTTGGCCCAAATAAATATGTTAAGAGAATGATTTCCTTAATAGAATGAAATATATACTTAATCTCGATTTAAGTATATTGAATATTTTCCAAGTGTTGAAAATAAATGGATTGAAAATTACTTATGAATAAATAAGTATGGAAATGTTTTCCAATATAAAGTGAATATTTACAATTTATCTTTTGGAAGATAAATTGAAATGATAAATTGAAATCGTATATGCATGAATATTTGGAATATAAATTCACTAAGGAATTTATAAAAGAAAGTGAGATTGGTTTAGAAAAATAAATATTGATTTATTTTGAAGTGTTAAGATTGTATATCTTGTAAAGATATTTTGTGAAATAAATAATTGGAAAATTATTTGGAATCTGGTGATGTGTGCATATCCAGTGATAGTTCAATAACCGACTATCAATATTTCCCTTTGAATGGGTAATTGATGTGATTTGTTTGAATGTGAATGCCACACTTATTTTTGAATAAGCGCTCACTATTCGGGTTAACCGGGAAAGGACCATGGGGTCGTATAACCCATTTCGAATATGTGATACGTCGTTGTGAATTGCATTGAAGATCGGTGTTGAAGACCCGGTATTTGCGAGAGCGATAGGATGACCTGTCGATTTACTCTGCACCGAGTTGCTCCGGTATAGAGTTCTCCATATGTGATGGTGAATCCGATCAGGATTGTGAATATCCGGATTGCAAGGACTTCTTTGTAAGTGCCTTCGGTTTTGTTCGATCCCGGAACAAACTTGTATGGATTGTATGTCTGACATTACAAGTTGAGATATAAAGCCGATTTCTTTCAAATATATTTCTGTTGGTGGCGAAGAATTTATTCTTCAGCTTAACACCCTTCTCTGAGACGTACGAGCTCAGAGGTTATATAGTTGAAGTTATCAGCGATATATTCCCAATTTGGTAATGTAATATGCTGAGTGATGCTGAAATGATCATTATGTTGATTATTGTGATAGGATCGTTTATTTGATCGTCTATCTTAGTGATCATTGTGTTGATCATTTGTTGACCCAAAGCATGGCTTTTGTATAAAGTATGTTTTTGTGGACGTGACTTCGTCGAACCTCACACCCCGGAAATGGTCAAAACAGGAAAGATGCGGCAAGGTTATGAGGGGTAGCACCCTTTAGGGTATGTACATTTCCTTCTGGATAGAGGTTGTATCATGGTATGGAGCCCAGATATTTAACCTATGTGGTTACTACGAATTTATTACTTTGTGGTTGTTGGCTTTCGGGATCCCATGAGAAAGGTCGTTTACGATCGGGGAATGGCGTGCTCGTGTCAGTAGTTACCCAGTTAGGGGTAACCCGGCCTTGTGTTGGCAGAGTTCCGGTTTGGTTCTCGGGGATGTCTTTCCAGAGGCATTCTCATGTGGCAATGGGAAGTTCCTTGGCCTGACCATTTGTTGGAAATCCAAAGAAACAATACGTGACTTGTACGGTTTTAGTTGTAGAACCTGCCATCTAATATGGTAGCTATTAGTAGGCATAATATAATGGTACCTATGCTGGCTAAGATTTATATTCTACTTTCGAAATGAATTTTCTACACTATGCACTAGTAATAATATCAAATGTTCTTTTTAAATGCGTATCAAGCATGTTTGACTATCATAAGGAGAAATCTTTTCCAAGTCTGCGTTTGCATTGTGTATGTGGCAGGAGGCCTTATGGTAGTCTCATTTTTAAAAGCATTGCGAATTGAAATAAAAATATTCCTCTATTTTGATTTTTAAAGATAAATAAACTGTTTTGAGTTCTCACACCAGTCACATGACTGACTTGGAGTTTATTGTTTTCCTTCCTAAACTCTGGGTGCCCACCAATTTCCACACGGGCAGTTAAGAGTTAAGGTTTATCAGGATATTCTGGATATTCTGGAATTGCTGGAGGCAAGCTGGATGGCATGGCGTATTACTAGTTTATATAGTATTTCTTTTTCCGCTGCACTGTTTGTTGTTGTTGTTGTTGTACACTCTGATGATATGATGTAATGTAATGTGATGTAATGTAATAACTGATATAGTTCTTTGTTTAAAGATTATTCATTTATTATTATATGTTGTTCCGCTGCGAATTGTGAGATTCTGATGTTGTTCTGTTGTTTTCTGTCCCGTCCTATTTTCTTCTGTTTTTCTTTTTCCTCTATTTCTTCTATGTTAAAATTTCCTATTTTCTATTCTCTCTCCTCCCCATTTTTCTATCTTCTTCTCTTTTCTTTTCTTAAAATCTTTTTAAAAACCCTCAGTGTTCGGTTTTCCGTCGTTCGATTCCTCGACAGTCGATAAAGTGAGTGTCGATGTCGAATTTTCGGAAGACGAAGAATCGTGTCCTGACAATGTGGTATCAGAGCTTATGGTTAAGCGACAACCATGGTTCTGTTGGGTATTACTTGTTAGAGATAGAGTCAGCAGTACTCTAGAATGAATTTGAGTGTAATAATAGCTATGAGAGCGTATTTGTTAGTGAAATATAAAATTGTTTTATATTGTGATGATTGGTTTGTTGAGTGGCATATGAACCTTCGTCGGCGCAGCTTCGAAACTGAATCGAAGGGGTTTCTAAACACTTGAATAGAACAATTCGGCACGGTATTGTTTTAAAATTGGGTAAATGAAATAATTTTACCTTGAGTATATTTTTTATATAAAGGAATAATTTTTTCAGAATTATTAAAGTGTATATAAGTTGATTGTTTAGTTGTTTGAATAATCTAAATAAAGGAATTGTATAAGTATAAAGAATTATAAGAATTGAATTATAATTAAAGTAATTTGCAATTGTGAGATAAACTTATATATATAAGAAGTGAAACTATGTGAATATATTTATGAATATGAGTTGTAAATAAAAAGTGAATTTAAAGTTAAATAAAAAGTTACTTTAGAATTTGAAAGCTGAATTGATTGATAAATGTGAACTTAAGTTATATAAGTGAAATTCAACTTTAGTAATTGAATTGAGTTGATGGATTAAATGTTAATCAATTAAATGTGAATTAAATTGGATATGGAATAATGAATATAAGTGTTAATTCATTAAAATCTAATGTTATTTGGAAGTTGAATAAATTGAATGAAAATCAATTAAATTAAACCAATTGAAAGCAAAGAAGTTTGGTTGTAATTAATATACATTGGTTGTTATATAATTGTTAGTTGGTTGTATATAATTCATTAAGTATTAATGAAAGTGAATTAGCGAAATTGAAAGCTATGTAATTGAAATTCAATTGGAAGTTAGTGAATCTTAAATAGAATTGAATTTGATTTGGATGTGAACCAGCTTGAATATGAATTAGTGAATATAAACTAATTGAAAATGAATGTTAGTAAGAACATCCACTGTATATGAATCAAATGTGATTTAAATTGAAAACCCAATTCATTGAATATTAATGAGAATATAAATGAATATATACTGATTATGAATTTGTTGAATGCTAGTTGGTTGATGTTTGAATATGTTGCATTTGCTATGTTGACATATATAGTTATTATGTTGCTATATGATGTATATCGATATTATTATCTATATGCATGATTCTCATGTTGTTTGTTGAGTGATTAGTAGGTGCGGATCGCGTTTGCTTCGCATTTGGAGCTCGCTTTCGCGCCATATTAGCCATATATGCTCGCTAATAAAATATAAGGTACATATCTCGGATTACATACCGTACTTTTACACCTTTTTCCCTTCGGGATGCCTCATTACTTGATGAGATGTATATTTGTGATATATATACTGTCATTTTTTTTTTTCGGATCGAGCCGCGCAAAGGAGACTATGGCGAATTTTTCCGGAAATTTAAGGCGTTAGAAAAAATTTGAGAAAATTGGAAAATTTTGAAAACTTTAACTTTGATTTTGAAATTGAAAGTTAAACAATATAGATTGTTTTTGAAAAGATAACTAAGTATGATTTGAAAACTTAGTAAGTTATTGTAAGAAGTTTAACTATGAATTTTTGGAAAATTAATAAAATCTGTAATTTTTCTTACTTGATAATTTCGAGGACGAAATTCTTTTAAGTGGGGAAGATTGTAACGACCCAGAATTTTTAAAAATTAAAATTTGAATATTTAATTTATTTTAAATATTAATAAGTGAATTTATAAGTCAAATAAATTTTATTTTGAATTATTGAATTTAATTGGATAATTAAGTCGATAATTTAATACGTTAAATTATGGAAATAATTGAAAATTGGGTTAAATATGATTGAAAATGATTTGTAAAATTTTATTTTATCATATGGGAGTTAGAACGATATTTTAGAACTTTTAAAATCGAATTAAAAGTTAATTTGTGAAAATTGAATATTTTAATATTTAAATCGACTAGTAAAAATAGTCAATTTTTGAACAGTCTCAGAATTGAACGGAACTAGTTCCATTGGATCCGTAATAGTTAGTTATTACCGGATTTCAAATTTCGTGTCAATCGGAGTTATCGTTTGAGCGTGGCAGCTCGAAACGCATCGATTTATTTTTAATTTAAATTTGGCGAGCTAAAATAGCCATTTTTCAAAAATTCTCGGATTTCGACGAAAGCAGTTTCATCGGATCCGTAATGTAATATCATTGTAAGGTTTCAAATTTCAAGTCAATTGGATTTACCGTTTGTCCGGTACGAATTAAAACGCCTAGAAATCGAGTTAAATCGGTTTAATTCAAATTGAGCGTTTACAGCCATAACTCGCACATACTTCCGAATTAGCTTCCGAAACCTGTTCCATTGTGTCCGGAACGCGGGGTAAACCCTAGAAACGCTGGTTACGGCGCGTAAATCGGAGTTCGGAATTTCCGGATGAATAGTGTCGAACGAAACTCTATAAATACACCACCACTCATCATAATTTGATAAAAAAATAAACAAAACCCTAATTTTCAACCCTAGGCGCCACCCCCCCCCCCCCCCCCCTGAACGGCCAGAATTTGCCAAACTTCTTTCCTCTAGATCTTCCAATCCATCAGCAATTAGATGAAGCTTCCAACTAGAAAGTTGTAGAGCACAACACGAACTAGAGATCCAACGGTTATGATCGAATTTGGAGCGACGATGGAGGAGAAAAGGGGGCCGTTCTCTTCAGGCCTGCGCACGAAATTCGAGGCTCATCATGAGGCCGAGCTTAGGGGGATTGAGGCCGAGCATAGCCTTGGTCGAGAGCTTCCTATTGCAAGTAGTTTGATGAAGTATCGTTGAGAAATGGAGGAGAATAATTAAACCCTAGTTTGTTGTTATGGGTTTGGTGGAAGACGGCCTTAGCCTGTAGAACGAGAGGAGATGGAAGATGATAGGGACGGCCAAGATCTGCAGGTGATGGATCTAAGGGCTGAGATGAGTTGGGGTTTAAAAATTTAAAGTTTATGTTGATTTGTTTATATAAATCGTGTACAAACTTATAAAATTCATAACTTTTTCATACGAGGTCGAAAAATTACGAAACCAGTTGCGTTGGAATCGTATGGACGAGCACTACGCGATGGAGTTGGTTTGGAGTCGTTTGGAGTTAGTGAGAATTTTGGGTAAAATTAAACGTCCGTTTAATTTTATTCGAAATAAATCGCTAAAACGGAAAATAAAATCAAGGTGAGAATTTCTCACTCAATCGAATCAGTTTCGATTTTATTTTAAATAGTTAGATTTAAAATATTTGAATGCATGTTTGAATGTTGATTGATATCTATTGATTGTTAAAATAGACATTATACGCCGTTAGTAAGCGGATGTTATTTATTAAAAACATATACCGCGAATATTTCATAAACAGTGAAATTGGTATTATATATAATATCAATATATATATATATTGGCATATGTATATATTGCAGTTGTTGATTTTCCGCATTTTTTGTTTAGCGGATGAGACCCTATTACGCCGTTATTAAGCGGATAATATTTAATAAGAACATATACCGCGATAATTTCGTACTGGAGCGAAATTGGTATTGTGCTAATGTTTTTGAATGCAGGAAAATAGGTTGGAGGGATCCAACTGGATTCCTCAACAGTATTTATTTGATTTCAGATATTTTGATATTTGATGGATTATCATATTGATATATGATATCGTTGTAGTCATGATTGACTATTTGGTGTGTAGCATCATTGGACCAAATTTGGAATTTTAAAATGATTTTAAAGTGATTTTTGAAAAGTATACGTTTTATAAAATAATTTTTGAATTGATCCATTTTAAATAAATAAACGTTATAATTTTTAAAGTTATAAAAATTATGATTTTTGGGAAATATAGTTAAAAACTGATTTTTGAGAATATGATGCTATTGAGTTTATAAAATAGTTTAATCGAGATATTTTAGAATTATTGTGAAAAGTTTAAATATAGGATTTATAAAATTTAATTATTTTATGAATCAAAATGGTGAAATAATAAAGGAGATTAAAGAAGTTTTAAAAGAATAATATAAATTGAATTATATTAAGAGATTTATAAATGGATATTTATAAATTGAAATATGGACATTATAAAACGAGTTTTTATAAGTGTTTGAGTGAAGTGAAAATGAATTTCATAATTGAATGGAATTTATAGAATTTTAAACAATGAAGTTATAAATGGAATTTTATAAGCAGTAGGTTTACAAAATTTATAAAGTTATTGAAAGAACGAATTTTGGATAAATAAATGAATCTTATAAGTTATAAGATTTATGATTTGGAAAGTCTTTGAAAGAACGATTTTGTAAAATAATCGTTTTATAAGCATTTGACTTATAGTATGAACTTTTAGTTTATAATTGAGTTATAAACTGGAATAGGTTAATAAAAGAATTTATAAAAAAGGAAGTTTTTATAAATAAATAGAAATGGAATTTATAAACATTGTTTTATAAATTCGCAAATGACTTATTTTGACAAGAAAATTTGTTGAAACCTAAATGGAGTTATATTCACATTTTTAAATAGTAAATAATCCTTTGAATTAAAATGAATAAAAGGATGAAATTGTTAATGAAGTATATTCACGTTTTTGAATAGTGAATAACACGTTAAAGAAATTGTTTTGGATTTGGATGTTTTAAATAGAATTAAAACGATCGAACAATGTTTTAAAAATGTGTTGAGATTCGAAACCATAGATTTCAACCTTTATTGTTGAAATAGACGTTTTCGAGAAATAGAAGGAAATAATGGACTATAACACTGTTGTTATAGTAAATGATTTCCGAAAGGAAATGTTTTGCATAGTATTGGGATTTATATATCTATTTTAACTTCGAATCCCTATACTAGTGATTTTGGGTTGTCGTAACGATGTTTTACGCAACATTCGTTTTGGCCCAAATAAATATGTTAAGAGAATGATTTCCTTAATAGAATGAAATATATACTTAATCTCGATTTAAGTATATTGAATATTTTCCAAGTGTTGAAAATAAATGGATTGAAAATTACTTATGAATAAATAAGTATGGAAATGTTTTCCAATATAAAGTGAATATTTACAATTTATCTTTTGGAAGATAAATTGAAATGATAAATTGAAATCGTATATGCATGAATATTTGGAATATAAATTCACTAAGGAATTTATAAAAGAAAGTGAGATTGGTTTAGAAAAATAAATATTGATTTATTTTGAAGTGTTAAGATTGTATATCTTGTAAAGATATTTTGTGAAATAAATAATTGGAAAATTATTTGGAATCTGGTGATGTGTGCATATCCAGTGATAGTTCAATAACCGACTATCAATATTTCCCTTTGAATGGGTAATTGATGTGATTTGTTTGAATGTGAATGCCACACTTATTTTTGAATAAGCGCTCACTATTCGGGTTAACCGGGAAAGGACCATGGGGTCGTATAACCCATTCCGAATATGTGATACGTCGTTGTGAATTGCATTGAAGATCGGTGTTGAAGACCCGGTATTTGCGAGAGCGATAGGATGACCTGTCGATTTACTCTGCACCGAGTTGCTCCGGTATAGAGTTCTCCATATGTGATGGTGAATCCGATCAGGATTGTGAATATCCAGATTGCAAGGACTTCTTTGTAAGTGCCTTCGGTTTTGTTCGATCCCGGAACAAACTTGTATGGATTGTATGTCTGACATTACAAGTTGAGATATAAAGCCGATTTCTTTCAAATATATTTCTGTTGGTGGCGAAGAATTTATTCTTTAGCTTAACACCCTTCTCTGAGACGTACGAGCTCAGAGGTTATATAGTTGAAGTTATCAGCGATATATTCCCAATTTGGTAATGTGATATGCTGAGTGATGCTGAAATGATCATTATGTTGATTATTGTGATAGGATCGTTTATTTGATCGTCTATCTTAGTGATCATTGTGTTGATCATTTGTTGACCCAAAGCATGGCTTTTGTATAAAGTATGTTTTTGTGGACGTGACTTCGTCGAACCTCACACCCCGGAAATGGTCAAAACAGGAAAGATGCGGCAAGGTTATGAGGGGTAGCACCCTTTAGGGTATGTACATTTCCTTCTGGATAGAGGTTGTATCATGGTATGGAGCCCAGATATTTAACCTATGCGGTTACTACGAATTTATTACTTTGTGGTTGTTGGCTTTCGGGATCCCGTGAGAAAGGTCGTTTACGATCGGGGAATGGCGTGCTCGTGTCAGTAGTTACCCAGTTAGGGGTAACCCGGCCTTGTGTTGGCAGAGTTCCGGTTTGGTTCTCGGGGATGTCTTTCCAGAGGCATTCTCATGTGGCAATGGGAAGTTCCTTGGCCTGACCATTTGTTGGAAATCCAAAGAAACAATACGTGACTTGTACGGTTTTAGTTGTAGAACCTGCCATCTAATATGGTAGCTATTAGTAGGCATAATATAATGGTACCTATGCTGGCTAAGATTTATATTCTACTTTCGAAATGAATTTTCTACACTATGCACTAGTAATAATATCAAATGTTCTTTTTAAATGCGTATCAAGCATGTTTGACTATCATAAGGAGAAATCTTTTCCAAGTCTGCGTTTGCATTGTGTGTGTGGCAGGAGGCCTTATGGTAGTCTCATTTTTAAAAGCATTGCGAATTGAAATAAAAATATTCCTCTATTTTGATTTTTAAAGATAAATAAACTGTTTTGAGTTCTCACACCAGTCACATGACTGACTTGGAGTTTATTGTTTTCCTTCCTAAACTCTGGGTGCCCACCAATTTCCACACGGGCAGTTAAGAGTTAAGGTTTATCAGGATATTCTGGATATTCTGGAATTGCTGGAGGCAAGCTGGATGGCATGGCGTATTACTAGTTTATATAGTATTTCTTTTTCCGTTGCACTGTTTGTTGTTGTTGTTGTTGTACACTCTGATGATATGATGTAATGTAATGTGATGTAATGTAATAACTGATATAGTTCTTTGTTTAAAGATTATTCATTTATTATTATATGTTGTTCCGCTGCGAATTGTGAGATTCTGATGTTGTTCTGTTGTTTTCTGTCCCGTCCTATTTTCTTCTGTTTTTCTTTTTCCTCTATTTCTTCTATGTTAAAATTTCCTATTTTCTATTCTCTCTCCTCCCCATTTTTCTATCTTCTTCTCTTTTCTTTTCTTAAAATCTTTTTAAAAACCCTCAGTGTTCGGTTTTCCGTCGTTCGATTTCTCGGCAGTCGATAAAGTGAGTGTCGATGTCGAATTTTCGGAAGACGAAGAATCGTGTCCTGACACTACCAGTTTCGATCCCCAAACATCCATGTGAACATACTTAAGAACCCTTCTCAAATCATGTTTTCCCTCATCGAATGAAACTTTAGTTTGTTGCCCTATGACACATTCCCCGCAAAACTCTAGGTTTTTGAAACTCTCTCCATTGATGAACTCCCTCTTCTGTAGAATATCCAAGCTCCTCTCCGAGGCATGACCTAACCTCTAATGCCACAACCTAGTCCCATCCATGCCACAAGAACTATCAACTCCTAAACAAGTTTCACCATCTATGGTCACTCCTTGAAGCAAATAAATACCATGAGTCCGAGCACCCTTCATCACCACAAGCGTACTCTTCGAATCGCGCAAGCTATCACTCTTAATAGTGGTTTTACAACCCAAAGAATCCAGCTACTCCTAAGAGATAAGAGACTTTCGAAGTCTCGGAACATTGCGCACATTAGTGAGAGTACGAACCACTTTGTCAAATATCCCAATTTGCACGGAACCAATGCCTTTCTACTTATAAATAGCACCATTTTCCATGACAATTGAATTTCCTTGTCGATGTAAGAAGAAAAACAAATCATATTTGGCGTCATATGATAAGACACCCCCGAATCGATCACCCGTTCGCTACCTGAAACATCGTATGCTACCACCGACAACACATCTACATCTCCTTAACTAATTCCACTCTCCACCGCTACTGATGAAGATGTTATTTCCTTATTTGCCTTCTCCTTGTCCGGGCACTCATTCTTTCAATGACCGAGCTTCTTACAAATATAGCACTTGTCTTTTCTTTCCTTCGACTTTCCTCTCCAATTGGGTTCCTTGATTTAGAACTTCCCCGGTTCTCCTTCTTTATATATCTATCCTTCTCCACAAATAAACCATGACCTCTACTAGCACTACTACTTCCATCACCTAACTCCTTTATTTGATTACGCAACTTTTTGCTAAGAAGACCTTTTTGACATCATCAAGAGCTAATGTATCCCGGCTATCGAACAAACTATTTGAGAAATTTGTATAGCGGTCCGGCAACGAACACAACAATATCATCGCCTTTGCTCTTCCACAATCTTTAAATTTACCGCCTTCATTTTCATTAGAAAATCATCAAAAGTATTCAAGTGCGCCTTTAGCGAAGCACCTTCCTTCATTTTATAGGTGAAGAACGTTCGCAATAAGATCAAGAGATTAGTTAGTGACTATACAACTCCTCCAACTTATCCCAAATACCCTTAGCGATAGTCTCACTACTAATTTTGGAGATAACATTTTCTCCCATAGCAAGTTGAAGTATAGTGAATGCCCACTCTTCAGTTTTCTCTCTCTCAACATCCAAGATGTCCGTTGACAACAAATGTGTGCCAAACACTACCCGATGCACCCGATTCCTTCTTAGAACCGCTTTCATCTTCCACTTCCATTTTTCAAAATCATATCGTCATTCTACCTATCTATTTCCCATTGTGATTCCAAAGCTGCATACGAGCCTCGTACATAAGGCACTACTCCACTTGGATTACTCATTGACGAACTACTTGAGGTATTATCTGATTTCGGCATTTTTACAACCGCCTACCAACACCAATGCTCTGATACCAAATGTTGGGTCGGAATTCTAACTCGAGTCCACTCAAATCAAAAACGCAATACACAACGAAAAAATGAGATCGTGGTAAGAAGTCTAAAAATAACAAATCAATAACTCAATCTAAATCTCAGCCAATCCAAATTCGATTACAATCCTCAAACAAGCAATTTGGAAATCGAAGCAATAACGAAAAAATATCAGACAGTGATTTATAGTGGTCGCACTAACGTTGTGTTTGTATATATCCACTTTAAGAGAGAGCTTTTATTAATATCGATGAGAAGAGTATAAGAGATTGATTGCAATGACAAAAATTCTAATAGAATTGATTTATGTAGAAGATAATTGCAGGAAATTAGGTATTGATAAACCTTAATTAGTGGAGGCTACACCCTTGCAGGCGCTATCTGGTGCATACAAATTTGGATCCAGAAAATAGCTTATATAGGAGAATAGAAAACCCAGGCAAAGTTTCAAAAATTGCCCCTTTAAATATCACAAATCTTCATGTCAAGGCCAGACCAAAAAAACTGGCAGAAGTCGCCAAAAACGTTGTCACAATATGACAGACGTCTGTCCAAAGTCTTAGTATAAAATTTCCTAAGACATCAGTCTTTTCCCTTTGGAAAAATCTGCTGCAGACTCAAACGTCTGGCCATATCCTCAAATATCTGTCCTGAGTCTTTGGAACAAATTTGCTGAAGCCTCAAACGTCTATCCATAATGATAAACGTCTGTCACTGTTGCTCCTGCACCACTCCACCTTATTCGCCATAACTTCCACCTTCGAGCTTCGATTTGTGAACTATTTTCTCCATCACCAAGCTATTTCCAGTTTCTTAAATTCTCTATATAGTGTCGCTAAAATTTAACAGTTATTCGAGAAACAAAAAAATATACCTATTATGCACAGTTAGAAAAAAATATGTAGTACCCACATAATTTGCTAATGCTTTAGAATACAATCTGAATTTTGGTAAATGGAAAAAATTTATAAATAAAAGCCACCATCTTTGTCAACCAATTTTGATAAAGTCTCGTATTAAATAATATTTGATAAGAAATAACCATTACAATTACATCGAAAGCCACCAATGCAAGCAGAGAAAATGACCCACTAATGCAAGCAGAGAAAATGACTTGCTCACTATCATCCAAAAATAAAGAGAAAAAGGGAATGAATACCACTACAATACTGGCAGAGAAAGAGAATGGATAATACTGCAATACTGGCCAACCAAAGTTGTTCCCAAACCTCACAAGTGTGTAAATAAAGAGCACTGGTAAATGCACCACGATACCTCATTCATTTTACCCGTTCTTCATTTTACCATTTCCCATAACATTGCATACTTCAAATATCCACTAATTATTTTCATGCTACCCATCCAGCAATTGATTTTTATACAACCGAACGACAGTACAATGCCGTCCAGCATTTAGCGTTTTAAAAACAAATGTTTTCATACTGCCGAACTGTCCTCTTTCGCCGATCATATGTGATATTTTAAAAAAACAAACAATTTTTCGAACATTCTCATACTACCATTCGGCAATATGGTGCCGTCTGCATTGGGTAAAATGAAGCACCGTATCTTTTTTTAACTTTTTTTGTTTTTGGTAAAATGAATGGGGTATCATGATGCGTTTAGCACAGCTCTAAATAAATATCACATATTAATCATCCAATTATTAACATAGACATACTGAAATCCCATTATGCATCTAAAATAAATAATACAGCATAAAGCTTCAGAAGATGTAATAAATCCTAATTAGAAAAACTCAGATCGAAATCCAAAACTTAGTTACCAATATGTGCAAAGTAATGACTACATAAAGTAATACTTGTAATTGTATAACATCTCATCCTAAAGAAAAATACGACTGTTCACAATTCATATTAAACGAGGAAGTAAAGAGCTCATAGTGACCAGAACAAATGATATCGGATATTAGTTAATAAAGCCTAAAAAAGTGCGGATGTTCCAAAAATAAATAAATAAGATAAACGCGATTTGTAGAAGTCATTTAACTAATTGCAAGTGGAAAAAAGTTGCCACGAAAATTTATAGAAAAGCACGATATGAAACATCTGAAAAGTCTCCACCTTCACCTTGAAGAACGATCAATATAAATAAATGCAAGAAATGTTAGTATCTATGGGTTTGATGGTAAAATGCACGACGACGACAGTACACAATCTACTGTTACACGATAATAGAATAAAACGACATTGACGCTTTATCATTGTTATATTCCTAGATATCAGTTTAGCAAAAAGCATGAATGGATTAACAATTAGAGGCATGAATAGAGGTGCAAATATCACCATAGCCATATTTATACGCATGATCAATATAATAAGCACAAGAGGTTGAAAACTAAATGAAGGAAACCCTAGGCCGGGTACCTTTTAGAAACTGTGCAGGACCACTTGAACTTTCATGGTTTTGAAAATGCACTAATATATCAACTTGATAAAACTTGATAGCTGGACAATAAGATGAAGAGAACTCTATTGAATCATAAATAGATTTACATTCACTTGATCCCAATACTCCCTTGAACTCATCCTCAAAGTAGTTCATGAATTTATGAAATAGAAACGATTAAAATAAATTTGACATAATGGCACGGAAGAGCACACGGACAACCCATTATCAATTTCATTAAAATCTTCTTTATTAGGTTTTTATGCTCCTTTATGTTCAAGATGATTAAAATTTTCCTTTCAAAGTACAAGAAGATGTCAGTATTAGCAATAAATGTGCAGAATATCATTGCAAACCATTTAATTCAAATAATATTTTCTGTCATCGTCTAAAAAGAGATAAAGTTAAAATAATATATTATAGTTTGTCACTACAACAAAAATACCATTTTACGACAAATAATTTGCAACGGTTCTGCATATTGTTGCGAAAAAGTAAGAGCTTTAACAACTTATTTTAAAAAGGACGTTGTAATCTACTTTTCCTATCTATTTTTCCTAGCAAAGTTTTATACAAAAATGTTGTAATAAAACTAAATTCAACATTGTTGGTCCAAACAGTTATTAAAACCCATACTTTACGGTGGTTTTTTTGTATCATATTTCTTTTTTCATAACATTTATGTGACATTGTTGAATTTTAATTTATTACAACCTTTTTTTGGTATTGTAAATTTATTGTATTCAACAATATTTATGAAGCGTTATAGCTATTTGTTGAACGATTAATTGTTTACATTGTAAAACGTATAAAAAGAGAAATCACAACACTTGTATTATGTTTTGGTTAGAATTAAGACAATATTCTCAAAACATTAACAAAAATATTGAGTTTTGCAACTTCTAATAAATATCGTTAATCCTAATGTTTTAACAATATTTTTGAAATGTTGTCAACATATGTTAGATAAATTATTTACATTGTTATTTAAGTTTGTAGTTTATGTATACTTTGTAGCTTATATATGTTATTTAATTAACAAAGGACAATGCATGCAAGGTCCAAGGTTAAATAACAAAACTTACAAACTTTATAAGAAAGTCCTTAAGACTAAGTTTCAAAATATTTTAGAAAACTGAAAAAACAATCATCTACATTCGAAAGATTTTTAATTTGTTTTTAAAATAATAAATAAATAACACATTGATATATAAAAGTTGTATATATTTTTTAAGAAAATTCAGTATTAGGATTGACATTTAGATGGTTACACTTTTTCATGAATAAAAATTGAATTAAACAATCAATTTTCGCTCAATTAAACAATCAATAAAACATGTAGGGTTATCATTTTATGGCGGCAACGATGAAAAAAATAACGATTCATAATTTAATCACTTTGAATTTGAATAGTTAATATGTTTTTAAATGATTAAATAATGGATTTTATATCTAGAATAAAAATTTAGATAAAACGTCTTGAATGGAATTTTTTAAACTGATGTAAAATACCAGTTTAAAGATGGTTCGAGTTATAAGGCGGTTAGGGGTACCAATTTATTTAAGAATAAGTTTGCCTAGTAAAGCAGAATATTATAATAACTTGCCTAATAAAACAAGAAAGAATTATTAACCCTGCCTAATAAAATAGAATAGTATAATTACTGGCCAAATAAAACAGGAGAGAATTATTAGCCTTGCCTAATAAAACAAAATAGTATAATTACTTGCCTACTAAAACAGAACAGTATAATTACTTATCTAATGAAAAAAAATAGCATAATAATTATTATATTTCATGTGGATGGTTGCCATTGGACCAAAATATGGTCGAATCTGGTTTTGACATACGGATGGTTGCCATTGGACCAAAATCTGATCGAATCATGTTATGCCATAGTTGAAAAGGATGATTCCTATTGGACCAAAATGTGGTCCAATCAAATTAAGCCATCAAGATGTTTTCTATTGGATCAAAAGGTGGTCGAATCAAATTAGGCCATAAGGCTGGTTTCTATTGGACCAAAACCTAATCGAATAAGGTTAGGCTATAGGAAATTACTACAGTACCCTTCTCTTCACCTAAAAATAGCCAAGTCCATATCTCATTTTAATTCATTCACAAACGAAATAAAAGAATTAAAATTCCTTATCAGTAGTGAAGTATTCTAAGTCTCCATCAAAGCAAATAGGATGTGAGTATATTTCTTGTTTTTATAGTTTAGTGGTATAACTTATTCTGTGAGTATAATTCAATTATTTTACAATGAATGTAATCTTAATCTCTTTCCTTTGACTCATTCACATTTTAATAGATGTTGTATTAACTATTGATTGTAAATTATTAATAATAAAGAGTCTTCTTATTCTTGTTATTATTCTTGTTTGGTTGTTTTATTTGCCCTCGGTCAGTTTATGAGCAATAACTTTGATGTTTAGTTAAAGGGAACTTACACCACCTTTTAACTTAGAATTGACATTTAGTGACTTTTTGGTCAAAAGGAAATAACATCCATTTTAGCTATCTCATTTGATTAAGAAGGAGCTTCACCCCTCATTGTCATATTCTCCTTTAAAGATGATAGGTTTAAGTTATGATTTGAATGGAAGTTTTAAATCTTTGTTTAAATTATTTTAAAGGAGCTTTAAAATTTATATAATGGTTTAAATAGGTTATTTATGGAAAGTAAGTAGTCATATACTTGGCACTAAAAGCTGATGACTAGATTGATCATCTATCTGTAAGATCTAGAACCGAAGTATCTAGGCAAGGCTAGGAGCAATCAGTGCCCTGACTTACCTGACTTTGATTCTGGACGAGGGGTAAAGTAAGTCGAGAATATCAGAAACGTGACAAGTGTAGAAGATGTAATTTCCATAAATGATCTTTATAATTATAATGGAAAACATTCGCATTTCTTATAGACAATTATTTTTGGCCCATCTAAGTATGCTTTTGAAATATGAAATCCTCCCAAATGTTTTGCAAAAATACTTATACCGATGGGATAAGTATATGGATATGTTCCAATCATTAAAAAAGCATAAGACCTAATTTCCATATGTCGTTTTGTTATCCCTGATAATTGATATCTTAACTATCGATTTCGATACCCTTCTTTCTTTTGTTTTTGTTTCGTCAATCTAAGACGATTTGTTGCTCATTTAGAGCATTAACATGCCTTATCGAAAATGACTAAATAAAGAGCGAGTGGAGGCCAAGCTATGTGGGGTTGCTCTCATCAGGATATTGCGCACGGAGATGTGAAATACTCGGATGCTCGGTAAGGTTGGCGGGGTCCGGCTTGGAGGTTTTCGAGAGCCATCGTAGTTCTCAAGTGTATTTTCCAGAGGTATATTTTCAATAGGGGGTGCACCCTCCTAGTCATTGTTGGAAAAATTCCCTTTCCTTATTTTTGATTCAAATCTTTGGATTGATTCTTTCTTCATTACATTGGGAAGTGTCTTGTGCTCCTTGTGATGTTTAGTTATTTGTGTCCATTCTTTTATACTTGGATGTTGTCCTTGTGAGGAAAAAACCCGTTCTGCATTTTTGCGACGTGGTCTCGCTAGTTATTTTGTGTGTTCTATTTTTTTGAGTTTACTCATACCAGACTTATTTTCTAACCCAAATTGTTTGTTTTTCCTAAACTTTCGGGTACTCATTTATATTTGAGTAGTCCAAAAATGACAGGTTTCTTTAGGCTTTTTTGAAGATGTTAGGCGAGCAGGAGTCTCCTTATCTATCTAGATATTTATTTCCGCTATATTGAGATATTGGCTCTATGTATGTATATTTAAAGACGGGTTGTTATAACGACCTAGACTAATAGTAGTACTTTTGTTGTAACTCTGATAACTCCATGTTGGGGAGTAACCTTATGTACTGTCTTATTTTTATGTTATATTTAACTGTTCCATTGTGAGATTATTATTCCGTTCTTATATTTCACCACATGACAACTGTGTTTCAGATACTTGGGCAACGGTACATGAATACCATGTATGTATAAAGTGTCATTCTCAAGGGTCAGAAAGATGGGTCGTCACAGTTGGTATCAGAGCTTTGATGAGAGAACACCTTAGCCTGATTGAGGTACAACTCACTAGAGATAGGGTAAGTGATACCCTAGAATGAGTTGATCTTGAAACAGCGTATTTGTAATTTTTGTAATAATAATATTTATCCTCTAAAGTCTAGTTTAGATCCTTTGGTGTTATTTCTTTAAACCATTTTAATTCTATTTATGTATTCTAAAGATAACTGTTATTTTTTCAGATAATAGAAAATGAATACAATAAAAGGAGGAAGGAGAGGATCTGGAACTAGCATGGCTACCATGGCAGGGTACCTAGAAATGCTACTATATCAGTTGTAGATCCGGTAGAGGAAATGTTAGTGCAAGTTCATACCCTATGAACTTTGCAGCTTTGTGTAAGAATTTTATCACTTTGGGTGGGAACCATTCTATGGGGCCGAAGACATTCTTGGAGTGCAGATGTGGCTTCGAACGTGTGAAAGAATATTTAGAGATCTTCGGTTGGAAGATGCGAAGAACGGCTATTGGCATCGTGATAACTTCAAAGTCGGCGATGGATTGGTGGGATTTAGAGACAGCTAGTAGTCCAGAGAGGGAGTTTTCTTGGGGCCAGTTCAAGGAAGTTTTTAAAGCACAGTTTATCCTAGAAGCCGGAAGTACTCAATTATTTAGAAGTTTCATTGACTTAAAGCAGGGCGATATGAATGTGTCGCAGTATGAACATAAGTTTAATGCTTTGTCCCGTTTTGGACTTGGATTGACTAACGGACCTGCTTATTTTATGGACTTAATGAATTGAGATTTCGAGATATTCTCAATAAATTTGTTCTCGTCTTTATTGCTGACATTATTAACTATTCTAAGACAAAGGAGGAACACAAATATCATCTCCGTGCCGTATTTGATACCTTAAGGAGCCATTTGTCGAAGGTAAGTTTTCCAAGTGCCATTTTTGGAAATCCAAAGTCAGATTTCTAGGGCATGTTATTTCGGGAAAAGGCATATCCGTGGACCCAGCTACAGTTGATGCGGTTCAAGATTGGAAGAAGCCCGAAAGTGCGATGGAAGTTAGAAGTTTCTTGGGATTGGTTGGTTTTTACCATAGGTTTATCATGGACTTCTCAAAGATTTCTTCTCACCTGACGAAGTTAAAAAAGAAAGATGTTAAGTTTGTTTGGACTTCTAGGTGTGATCAAGCATTCAATGAATTGAAAGAGAAGTTGATTAGCGCTCCTTTTTTAACCATTCCAGATAGGAACGAAGGTTTACCTATGTATACAGATGCTTGTGGAACCGGATTGGGAGCAGTTTTGATGCAGCATGGGAAAGTTATTGCCTATGTGAGTCGACAGCTAAAGCCGCATGAGAAAAATTATGCTATGCACGATTTAGAGCTTTTGGCTGTTATCTTCGCACTAGAGATGTGGAGGAATTACCTTTTAGGTGAAAGGTTCGAGTTATACATGGACCACAAATCCTTAATATATCTTTTACCTAGAAACATTTGAATTTGAGACAGTAGAGATGGCTGGAGTTTCTCGCTTCTTATGATCCAGAGGTTCTTAATACCCCTGGGAAAGCAAATGTCGTTGCTGATGCATTGAGTAGGAATGTAGCAATGGTTGCAAATCTAGAAGTTAAGTCAGTATTGTTAGAGAGAATTGCATCCAGTCAAGAGGCAGATCCTATTTTGTCTCGACTTAAGATTGATGTTGAAGAAGGTTTTGTTTCTAGCTTTGAGATTGATCTCTAGGGCATATTGAAGATGAATGGGTGTATTTGTGTTCCAGACTTTGATGGACTTAGGCAAGAAGTGTTAGTCGAATGCCACCATTCAAAATTATTTTTTCATCCAGGAGTGACCAAGATGTTCAAAGATATGAAGAGGGTATTCTGCTGCAAAGGGTTGAAGTGAGATATTTCAATCTTTGTGAGTCATTATGCAAACTGCCAGCAGATTAAGAGTGACCAGCAAAAGATAGCTGGATTGGTTCAGCCACTTGAGATCCCAAAGTGGAAGTGGGAGCAGATCTCTATGGACTTTATTGATGGGCTTCCTAGGTAAAGAAGAGGTAACAATGGCATTTGGATTATAGTCGATCGACTAACCAAGAGTTCCCATTTCATTCCTGTTAAGCTGACTAGGACTGCTATGAGTTTGGCGAGTTTGTATGTGAAATAGATCGTGAGACTCCATGGGATTCCTCGTAGTAATGTAAGTGACCGAGACCCGATATTCGCCAGTAGGTTCTGGGAGGGGCTGCAGACTGCTTTAAAGACTAAGCTAAGTTTAAGTACAGCTTACCATCCCCAAATAAATGGGCAGACGGAGAGAGTGAACCAGATCTTGGAAGATTTATTGCGAGCATGCATTCTATACTTCGAGGGTTCTTGGGAAGATCATTTACCCTTAATCGAGTTTACTTACAACAATAGCTATCAAGCAAGCATTGGTATGGCCCCTTTCGAAGCTCTTTATGGTCGTCCATGTCGTTCTCCTTCGTGTTGGGTTGAATCTGGAGTTAGACTTGTTCTTGGACTTGACATAATCTTAGAAGCCAATGAGAAGGTAGCTAGTATTATAAGAAAGATGAAGGAAGCGCAAGATCGGCAAAAGTATTATGCAGATCAAAGGCATAGGGATCTAGAGTTCTTAATCGGGGACTTGGTATTTTTAAAAGTCTCTCTTCCGAGAAGTGTCGTGAGGTTTGGGAAGACAGGGTAGTTAGCCCCTCGATATATTGGCCCTTTTCCCATACTTAACCGGATTAGTAAACTTGCATATAAAGTGGAGTTACCAGATCGACTATCATACGTGCACAACATATTTCACGTATCTCATTTACGTAAGTATGTGCATGACCCTTCGATGACAGTAGAACCGGGATAACAAGTTGATTTGGAGGTTCGGCCTAACCTAACCATTCTTAGGAGGCCTATTCGTATTGTCGCTCATGATGTAAAGCAATTAAGGAAGAAGGTTGTGAATCTTGTTAAGGTTCAGTGGAGTGAAGATGTTAGAGATTGTACATGGGAAACTGAGGACTATATTAGGGATTCTTATCCCGAGTTGATATATTTGTTGTTTGTATTTTGTTCTTTCTTTTTAATGTACTCACCAGTTGTGTTGAGGGCACTTTCCTTGTATCTTTGTGTGGTATATATGATATCATTTGGGTTTCTTTGTGTTATCCCGCTTTTTGGCAAAGCCGCGATACCAAAAGAGCGATTGAAAAGGAAGGACCGTTCGCCTCAGAGGTTGATCGTATTTCCTTTCGCCATGGATATCACTGAATTTTATCCGAGTCCAGAATGAGCTACAATTGATGGGACACTGCAAGAAAGGCCACAGGAGTCAGCATTTCAAATTTCAAGTCAATCCGAGTTCGCATGCTCAAGTTATAATCAGTTCAACTTGGAGGGAACACACTGGTTTCGAACCCGCCATAATGGGTGTCTTCGAACCCATCACCATCCGCCATTCGAAACCATCGCTTCGAACCCATCAAGTTCGAAACCATCACCTTCGAAACCCTCGGGATGCCTCGACCTCGAACCCATCAGAGAGTAGCTGATTCGAATCCATACTCGGCTGCCTCATTTCGAAACCATCGGACATGCATGCTTCGAACCCATCTATAAGCTTCGTTCGAACCCATCCCTGAAGTCATGTTCGAACCCATCATAGAGCCATGCTTCGAACCCATCACAAAGGCCTTCTTCGAACCCATCCTGTGTTGCCTTGTTCGAACCCACTGGGTCAACCAACGTGTCTTCCATCGGTTCGAAATCACCGAGATACACGGAGTCGAAGCGGTCAACACGGAGTGAAGTCCAGATCGATTCGAAGTTTACGCTCCACGTCACCACGAAGTCGCGTGCCATGATGGATTCGAAACCATCGTTTCGAATGCAGGGGTTCGAACCAAACAGCCGTGCAGTGAACTCTATTTCGAACCCATCATATCTCCCAATCTACTGATCCAAATGTCATGAAATTTTCACAGATGCTAGCATACATGTTGAAGAATGTCCACGCCAAATTTCACCTCGATTGGATGAATTCTTGATCGGTTCGAATGGAGTTCGAACCGATGCCAAAGTGGGCCCAAACTTCTCGAGACCGTACGCGTGGGCCCCCTCACGTGCCAGAAGTGGTCTCCCGAGTTTTCAGCGAAATATCAGCAGCCTACGCCTATAAATAGAGCCCTAGGGCCAACAGAAAATGGATCTTCTGACTCTGAGACGCCAAGACTCTGCCGGATCAAGATCTCCATCATCCTACATCATAATTCTATTGTTGATTTCGAATTTCCAGTTGTAACTTGCTGTGGATCGCTGTAACAACTTGTAATCATTGAAAGAGAATCAATAAAACATCAAAAAACTTCACAGTGGACGTAGGCAACACGCCGAACCACTATAAATCGCTTGTCTACGCATTTACTTTACTGTTGATTGGAGTTTTTGTTAGATAATATCTGTTTTGAACTTGCATTCTTGACTATTATCTCTTCAACGACTCCCGAAGAGTGTTGTGCCCAATTTTGACACAAACACTTTGGTGCTTTCACTGAGAAAACCCAGATTTTCTCCTGCTCGTTGGATCTGTCATCGATATCGGATTGAATAAATCTAAGAGAGAGATCCAGATTGTTAAATCCAACTTCCTTCCCTTCTATTCAGATTTGCATAAAGTCTAGGAAAGGAACTCAACTGTAAAAATGGTTAGCACAAGAACCACCTCGAACGCCGTCAATCAAGAAGGACAGGATAGACAGAATCCTGCCCCTCTGCCTCCACCTAATCAAGATGCCGCTGGGCACTCAGAACCGTCGGGTCCGGTTACCCGACAAGAATTGCAGTTGTTACTTCAAGAGCTGACCCAGAGTCGGCGACAACTAGAAGAACAGCTACGCGCCAACGCTGAGCTAATCAACCAGCTGGATCGCCAGAAACGAAAACGATCCACGAGAGATCGTGCTTATCGCTCTTCTAGCGAAAGTTCTTCATCTTCTGATTATCATAACCGACCTCCACGACCCCGGTTAGATGAGGGTCGTATGCCATCCGCTGGAAACCAACCGATATTGACCGTTGGACAAATAAGAGTTGGTCTGTCAGCCAGCTTCCAAACCGGACCCTCCTCACAAGGGGGTGTCATTCCTCACCACGCCGCTGAATACCGCACCGCTAGCGTTGCGGCTGAACCAGGGGTCGACGCTCGAGATCAGTCGGACCCTGACCGTCGTCAAAGAGGTCATACTCCTGAACCGTACGTCCCAGAGGACTATGAGCCGAGAAGGCGAGATTTGAACCGTCAACGATATCCGGCTCAAACCCAAAGTATGGAACGTGACCATACTCCGGCGCAAATGCCGGATCTATCAACTATGATACGACAGATGATTCGTGAGAGTCAGGGATTCACAAACGACGATTGGGGGGTTTCCCGAAGTCACACTCCCTTTACGGACGACATTCTTAATGCTGAACCCCCACGGCGATTCCGAATGCCCACTCTGCCCATGTATGAGGGAAACTCCGATCCCAATCAACATATTCTAAAATATGAATGGTCGATGACGGCTGCCAGAGCCGACGACGCTGTGAAATGTCGTAGTTTCCCCATATCCCTGGGGGGCATCGCCACCATGTGGTTCACCCGATTGCCTCCTCGATCCGTCTCCTCATTCGACCAGCTGGCCACAAAATTCGTTGAGCAATTCCGCATGCACGTCGCAAGGCCGAAAGATGTCAACACTCTATCTAGTGTCACGCAAGCTCCCGGAGAGACGCTCAGACACTACTTAGAAAGATTCCATACTGCATGTGCGGAGATTAGTAATCCAAATGATAACTCCATCCTTATGGCGTTAACCAAGGGGATCGACCCAGATTCTGAATTCGGCAATTGGCTAGCTGGAAAACCACCTGCGTCATTGGACCGTTTCCATGCCAAAGCAGCTCAATTCCTGAGACGGGAAGACGCGAAACAGTCTAGGAAGAAAACTGACGCAGGATCAAACACGGGAGGAACCCAAAGCAATGTTGCAATAAAACAATCCGGTGAGAGCTCCGGAAAAGTTCAGTTGAACATTAAAAATAAACAAGCTTGGCGAAGAGAGAGCGTGAATCAAATTAAAAAACAAGATCAAAATAGCGGTCCGCAACGCAAAAATCCGAAGTTCGACAGTTATACTCCTTTGAATACTTCATTGGAGGACTTGTATTTACAAACCCGTAGTACAATTCAATATGAAAAACCTGCTCCGAGACCGTCGTCAGAGAGACAAATCCAAACAGGAAAGTTTTGCAGGTTCCATGAAAGCTACGGGCACGATACGAACGAGTGTCGTCACTTACAGGACCTCGTTGAAAAACTGATCACGGAGAGGAAGCTTGATCGATTTGTGCGGACACCGCAACCCAGGGAAGCAGGTCCATCAAATCAAAACAGTGAACCCGATCGACCGAGGCATGAGGACTCCAATGGTCCTCGCGGGAGATTGGTGATAAACGCCATCAGTGGCGGACCGACTTTCTCAGGAGCCTGGAACGACGAGGATCTTCGTCACTGTCACACATGACAGGCTCATTCAATCTATAAATATTTTGCAATTTCATTTCCATTCTGAAATTTGATTTTGTAATAAGGCACTGACTTTGCCATATTTTCTCATTTCAGCAATAAAACATTATCTCTTCAAGCTAAAGCTGTGATTCATCGAATACAACATTCAACAATCACGACACACGAAGAGCTAAGTTCCATCGAACAATGGAATTTATTCAAATAGCGAGTGACTGCGTTACAACCGGCCACTCACTAAGTGAAACCCCAGCTCGGGGGCAAGTCAACACATCGAAGGCTGAACTGGACCAACACACGACAGTCCATTCCATAATTCGTTCCCGGAGTGCGAACGGACTCCAACTTTCCACTGCGTGAATTGGAGTATAAACATTTAACAATTCGTTCCCGGAGTGCGAACGGACTCCAACTTCCCACAGCGTGAATTGGAGTATAAACATTTAACAATTCGTTCCCGGAGTGCGAACGGACTCCAACTTCCCTCAGCGTGGATTGGAGCATAAACATTTAACAATTCGTTCCCGGAGTGCGAACGGACTCCAACTTCCCACAGCGTGAATTGGAGCATAAACATTCAACAACTCGTTCCCGGAGTGCGAACGGACTCCTACTTCCCACAGCGTGAATTGGAGTATAAACATTCAACAACTCGTTCCCGGAGTGCGAACGGACTCCTACTTCCCACAGCGTGAATTGGAGTATAAACATTCAATAATTCGTTCCCGGAGTGCGAACGGACTCCAACTTCCCACAGCGTGAATTGGAGTATAAACATTCAATAATTCGTTCTCGGAGTGCGAACGGACTCCAACTTCCCACAGCGTGAATTGGAGTATAAACATTCAACAGCTCGTTCCCGGAGCGCGAACGGACTCCAACTTCCCGCAGCGTGAATTGGAGTATAAACATTTAACAATTCGTTCCCAGAGCGCGAACGGACTCCAAATTCCCGCAGCGCGAATTGGAGTGTAAACATTTAATAATTCGTTCCCGCTGCACGAACCAACCCAGCAATGCGGACTCCAAATTCCCAGAGCGTGGATTGGAGTATAAACATCAATTCAAAGTTCCCGGAGTGCGAACCGAAGCATCCGTGCAAACTCCATACTCCCGAAATGCGAGTTGGAGTATAAATGTCAATTCCGGGTTCCTGAAGTACGAACCCAAACTTACATGTTTTATCCAAGCTCCCGGCGTGTGAATTGGAGCACCAACACCAAGTCAAAGTTCCCGTAGTGCGAACTAAAGCGTTAATACTAACTCCGAGTTAGTAGAGTGCAAGTTGGAATGTGAACACCATTCCCAAGTTCCCGGAGCGCGAACCATGTTACAAGCATCAATAACACTCGAACTCCTGGAATGCAAACCAGGTCATCGATCTCAAATTAATCCAAGTCCCCGGAAGGCGGACGTGTGCTCAAAACTTGCAACAAGTGCGATCAACCATCATAAATACAAGTGTTGTTCCCCAGAACTGGGGGCACGAAAGCTAAATATTACTCACTAACCGAAGTGATACAACGTCCGAAGTTCAACTCATTCATCAATCACGACGTGTGACCAAGATCTTCAGACTTGGAAAATGAGACGAACTCTACTTAAACGATAAAAACACCACAAGTACACCGGACCGAAAACAAGGCATTGCAAGTACTTAAGCACAAATAAAGCAAGAGTTGAAACAAAGAAACTAAAGTTTATTTCAACTAACTAAAAATGAGGGCTTACATATGAAAAAGTTTTCCCAAAAACAATCCCTGCTAGCAGGGGCCGAACCTGCATCTATACACGGCTTACTAACAAAAAACAAGAAACAAGTACCTATCTACCAAAACATCTACTTGTAAAGCTAGTCTATTTCTTCCTCTTTTTCGTCTTCCTTATTAGTGGTTCATCATTATCAGAATCACTAGCGACAGAAATTCTTTTTGAGTGCCTCCTCTTCGGCGGTGACTCTTCGGCTAGGGGCATGATATCAATGTCCTCCTCAGAGCTCGAATCTACAGGGAGGCTTCCCGCCGGAGGAGTAGGGGGGACTGGATCTATGACGGAAGATGGGATAGTGCCACCCGACGACACTACCCTAGCAGACGCTGGACTATGCGCCGTCGTGCTGCCACCGGCGCTACCACTGTGCCCCGCAGCTTCTATTTCAGCGCTGATTTCAGCCAAAATTTCCTCTTCTCGAGTCGCTTGGGCTTGGCTGGGGGCATCCGCAGCTTGCATCGAAGAGCTTGAGGTCGGCGGGGGATCACTGACGATGATAAACGGTAAGTCCGTGGAGAAACCGCCCGGCTCACCGAGCAGCTCGCTCACCATCTGTTCCTCGAGAGATAAACCACTCCCCTGTGCCGCCTCGATCGATGCCGCAGTTACAGCAATAGCCTCGGTAGCGATGGCCTTATCCCTTTGGCTTGATTCTTGAGCCGCGACTGTCGGCACAACCTCCGTCACTAGGCAAAAACAATAAGTTATCAGTAACTTCTTCAAAACAAACTCTCTATTTGGAAAACGCTTGAGATAACTTAAGAGTACCTTCCCCAGTTCGACTCGCAGACGGCTGAACGGCCTCGGGAGTGTGCTCATGGATAGGAGATAAGCGCGGCTGCTCCGGGTCGTAAGCAGGAACAGGTGGCAAGCTGACCGCAGATACAGGCACTGACGAAGGCGATGTGATGACTTCAGTAACATCAGAATGGTGCTCAACACCCGATCCCTCTCTGACTTCCAGGGAATGACCACCCATCATCTCCTTCTCATGAGCAATGATAGCATCATGAAGGACCTTCTTTTCATCCTCAGTCAATAGCCGGTTCTCAAGCTCGAATCGGTCAACCGATTCGCCCGGATGCGCTTCCCCCTCTTCCTCGACCAATCGTTCCCAAGCGCTGCGAAGGTGAACGGGATAATCTTGAAGCCAGGCTAAATTTCGGTGTTTCAACACGTTGGCGTTATAAGTTATAAGCAGATCTTCGATATCGGCCTCTAGCCTGGCCTCTGCTCGTTGAACTTTCTCCTCCACCTCTATCTCGACCGCTTGAACTTTCGCCACCGCAGCATCCCTTTCGGTGCGAAGAATCACAGCTTGTTCACACGCCTCCTGAGCTGCGCTATTCGCATCATCCCTTTCCTTGGCGATTTCAGCAAATTTTGACTTAAGCTCGTTCAACTCCTTCAGGGCTGCGTCCCTCTCTGCAGTAACCAATGTGTTTCGTTGACCCATGTCCTCAACCGTGGCGTAGTGTTCGCGTTTCATCCTATCCATGATTGCCTGGGCTTCATCGGCTTTTTTGGTGGCCTCTATTTCAGATTTACGGGATGATTCAGCCTCAGTATTCAGCACTTGAATGATGCGATCTTTTTGTGCTAACTCGGCTTGCAATTTTTCAATGGTGGCCGCTCGTTCGAAGTCCAGCGCCGATGCTTTTTCAGCTGCCTTATACCACACCTTATACTGTGCGTAGAAATCGTGCACATAATCAAGCGCCCACCGCTCGGCCTCCGGTGGGATTCTTTTCAAGTTCGGGGGAAAGACATAATTGTCAAAGCAGATATTCGGGAACTCTCTCTTCAGCTGCGCAAGCCTAATCGCTCCTTCTCCCGTGATTTCAGTAGGAGGTTCCTCCGCAACTATCGGCGCCGACACCTCAGATCTAGAAGCTTGAGAAACCGACACATGTCGAGAAGAATCACGAGGGACACGAACAGGAGGTTGTACGGAATCTCTGGGAGGAGGAGGGGTACGCGATCGAGATCGACGCCTATGCCCCTTGTCCGAATCATATCTCTCATGACTAGAATATCTGGAACGTCCCTGGTCATAATACCCGGAGCGTCCTTGGTCATAGTCTCTATCCCCCTCTCGTCTACGCGAATCGTAGTAAGAAGACTTGCGGGCATGTCGAAGACTCCCAAGCATTGAACCTCGTTTAGACATAGTATCTGCAAAGCAAAGTAAAATCGAATTAGTCACTCTTCGAATCAGGTAGTTTACAATCAAAGGTTATGCAGTGTCGTGAAGTGTGTATGAATATGCATTCCCCCCGACCAACCAGAAATGTCGACCTCACTAGTAACAAGAGGCTCGCTCAATTCTAGATTACGATGGAACTCCTCCAACCCGGCATCATGTTGAAAAGACACATCTTCCGGGATTGGAAGGTCGGCAAGCCCTTCGTAGAGACTTTCAGTACGAGGAGGAGACATCTCAGAGATTCTAACTCCGGAAGAGGACCGGGCAGTGACAACCGATTTCCGTCTCCCCCACTTAGTTGACTTAACCATGGCAGCCTTGCCTTTTCTCTGCTCCGCGACATCCGAAGCTACATCCGTAGGCTCGATCAGCGGCTCATCGTCAGTATGAGTTCTTTCAGAGTCAGCCTCCTCGGCTATGACAACTTCGGGTTTCTTATGTTTGACTCGTTTCTTAGGAATGATCCTTTGTGCCACCTCAAACCTTATACTCTGTCCTCGTTCAATCAGCCCAAAGGTCCGGAGATTCCTATCGGTCAAAAGCAACTCGATGTCCCTATCTTCGCTCGGGACTTCTCGAAGTACTCGCACCATCTCCTTAAACTCTTCACCTTCGGGTCGCGGGATCGTTGCTGTAAGAAGAAAAAATTAATATAAGTTCCACTTCGGCAGCAATTGTCGTAGTAACTATTTAAGAACTCGGTTATACTCACGTCTGAATAACCATCGTCGGGCAAATCCTGGAGGACATCTGACATAAAACCATTCTGTCCTATAGTAACTCAGCCTTGTCCAGGATCCGGTGACCACTTGACAATTTCTCACTGCCTCCAGAAATGTGAAAGAAGGATAATCACCACGAGTTTTGAAGTTGAACAAGTATCTAATTTCGATTGGAAGCGGCGGTCGATGGAGACATTCCATAAATGCAATGAACAAGCTATTGATCGACGCATATCCGTTCGGATGCAGCTGAGATGGGGCGATCCTCAAAAACGACAATACTTCTCTTATATACTCGTTGAATGGGGGAAGTGTCCCGGCCGCACACGCGTGGCAATTAAATGCTGTATACCCTTCTGGCGGATTATGTGGTCTATCATTCGGCCCCGGCAGTAACACATCGTCCAGTGACAAGCCGTGCCTCAAACAAATTCTTCCCAACATGTCTTCAGAGATATTCGATGGAACGGAATCTGATGGATTGGCAATGAACGACGCATCAGGAAGTTCGTCCGGAGCCGGACCGATGATCTCAGGATCTATATCCGGAACTTCTAGCCTCGGAGGGGCTGTACCTTGAATCTCCTGCTGCTGTGAACTTGAAGGTTCCATAACTAGCTAACTCATGAGAAACCATCGTTAGACGACAAAGAACCCGTGTGTTCCCCAGTGTAAAGTGTATGCATGTGTGTGGTACCGTGCCATGCATTACTTGAACAAATGTTGCAGAGTTAAAGTGAACATTCAAACGACAAAGCTACGAAGTTCAGCTATAATGACCGTCATCGCTGACCGTCATCACTAAATCGTTTATACGATGGAAGTCGGTTCGAATAGAAGTTGTTATAGTTCCATCGACGAGCTTCAAAAGGCAATCAAATATGCAGTTTAATATCCAAGTCCAAATATGCAGGAATGAAGCTCGTCGGAGTTGTGCTTGAAAAATTTCAAATTTTGGAATCCATCATATAGGGTTCGAAATCATTACAGGGGCTTCGTTCGAACCCAACCGAACACCTCTTCCTTCGAACCCATCCAAACTTCGTTCGAACCCATGCGTTCGAAACCATCATGACAATGCTTCGAACCCATGCGTTCGAACCCATCCTGACATCGTTTCGAAACCATGCAGTCAGGCGCGCTTCGAAACGATGGCCAAATGACAAATTCGAACCGATACAGAAACCCTTAACTTGACATCGGTCGCGTTCGAAACGATCCACTTCGAATCGATGCGAGGTTGTGGACTTCGAAACGATGGCCTATGGGTTCGAATGCATCGATTCGAAAGGATCCCTCGAATCCCCCAATCGGTGCGAACTACGCATCCCAACAAGGACATTCCAAGGATCGATTCAAAATCCAATGGAAACACACCACCGTCGTCGCTTCGAACTCGAGCCCACACATCGATTCGAACCCCTCCCAAACCAGATCTGGTTTTGCCAATCTCGAAGCTATGCAATCGATGAAGAGAAATGGGTTTGAAATCACTTCGTCGCTTGAATCCGAGGCTAATTACCTAGTTTAAGCAATGGATTCGAGAGATTTAAGTCTTAAATCTTGATGGATTCGAAAACACGACGCAGTATTTTCTCCTTAGAAGCTTCGAAGCGATGAAGAGCGCAGTGAAAAAGTGGCAGGTCCACTGCTATTTATATGGAGGGTTGATGATGACCGGGACGATTCGAGTTCCGGTGAAGTTGACCGATTGCAACAGGTTAGAATGCAGAGTCGTTTCGAAACCAATCTTCGAACCCATACGCTTGAGGCTCCATCGTGTGAAGCACACGGACCACTGCCGAGAACAATAGTTTCGTACCCATCCAAATCATCGATTCGAAGATCATTTTCGAAACCACAGAAACGAACTACTAATTCGAAACCATCCTTTCACATCGGTTCGAATGGAAATTTCGAACCCATCACCACACAAGTATACTCCATACTTTCAGACCGTTTCGAATGTCAATTTCGAATCCATCAATGCTCCAATGCATCGATTCGAAATCTCATATTCACACAACCCATCATTGCACGGGCATACCGCGTCCATACAAACATGAATTTCGAACCCATCAACGCTCAAGTGCATCGGTTCGAAACATTACACTTGCGCAATACAAATTCTATTTCTTCAACCTTCAATATCGGTCCAGGAGAGGATCGATACGGAGGAAATTTCCACAACAACCACCAAGCGTTGTCTCAATTCAAATTTCAAAATCGGTTCAGGAGAGAATCGATACGAAATTCTGCAGCAAACCAAACTGACAACGACTCGTGGACGCACGACGTTAACAAGGTCCAAATTAACATATGTGCATACATGTCGGACTAACATTCGATTTTGAATATTCACAGGGATCAAACACTATTCCCGTTACAAATGCGACAGCCAACGGCTAAGCACTATTATACAGCAATCAATCATATCAATGCAAGGTTACGGCAATACAGCATACGAGTTTCAACAAAAAAGAGAGCAATGATTGTTCAGATAGAAATGGCAGCTATTCAAAGCACGTCATGTTCCCACAAGACGTACTTTGGGGGGCAAAATGTTATCCCGCTTTTTGGCAAAGCCGCGATACCAAAAGAGCGATTGAAAAGGAAGGACCGTTCGCCTCAGAGGTTGATCGTATTTCCTTTCGCCATGGATATCACTGAATTTTATCCGAGTCCAGAATGAGCTACAATTGATGGGACACTGCAAGAAAGGCCACAGGAGTCAGCATTTCAAATTTCAAGTCAATCCGAGTTCGCATGCTCAAGTTATGATCGGTTCAACTTGGAGGGAACACACTGGTTTCGAACCCGCCATAATGGGTGTCTTCGAACCCATCACCATCCGCCATTCGAAACCATCGCTTCGAACCCATCAAGTTCGAAACCATCACCTTCGAAACCCTCAGGATGCCTCGACCTCGAACCCATCAGAGAGTGGCTGATTCGAATCCATACTCGGCTGCCTCATTTCGAAACCATCGGACATGCATGCTTCGAACCCATCTATAAGCTTCGTTCGAACCCATCCCTGAAGTCATGTTCGAACCCATCATAGAACCATGCTTCGAACCCATCACAAAGGCCTTCTTCGAACCCATCCTGTGTTGCCTTGTTCGAACCCACTGGGTCAACCAACGTGTCTTCCATCGGTTCGAAATCACCGAGATACACGGAGTCGAAGCGGTCAACACGGAGTGAAGTCCGGATCGATTCGAAGTTTACGCTCCACGTCACCACGAAGTCGCGTGCCATGATGGATTCGAAACCATCGTTTCGAATGCAGGGGTTCGAACCAAACAGCCGTGCAGTGAACTCTATTTCGAACCCATCATATCTCCCAATCTACTGATCCAAATGTCATGAAACTTTCACAGATGCTAGCATACATGTTGAAGAATGTCCACGCCAAATTTCACCTCGATTGGATGAATTCTTGATCGGTTCGAATGGAGTTCGAACCGATGCCAAAGTGGGCCCAAACTTCTCGAGACCGTACGCGTGGGCCCCCTCACGTGCCAGAAGTGGTCTCCCGAGTTTTCAGCGAAATATCAACAGCCTACGCCTATAAATAGAGCCCTAGGGCCAACAGAAAATGGATCTTCTGACTCTGAGACGCCAAGACTCTGCCGGATCAAGATCTCCATCATCCTACATCATAATTCTATTGTTGATTTCGAATTTCCAGTTGTAACTTGCTGTGGATCGCTGTAACAACTTGTAATCATTGAAAGAGAATCAATAAAACATCAAAAAACTTCACAGTGGACGTAGGAAACACGCCGAACCACTATAAATCGCTTGTCTACGCATTTACTTTACTGTTGATTGGAGTTTTTGTTAGATAATATATGTTTTGAACTTGCATTCTTGACTATTATCTCTTCAACGACTCCCAAAGAGTGTTGTGCCCAATTTTGACACAAACACTTTGATATCTTGAGTTTATCATATTAATTTCGAGGACGAAATTTCTTTTAAGGAGAGGAGAATGTAATGATCCATAATTTCATCACTTTGAATTTGAATAGTTAATATGTTTTTAAATGATTAAATAATGGATTTTACATCTAGAATAAAAATTTGGATAAAACATCTCGAATGGATTTTTTTAAACTGATGTAAAATGTTACTTTAAAGATGGTTCGAATTATAAGGCGGTTAGGGGTACCAATTTATTTAAGAATAAGTTTGCCTAATAAAACAGAATAATATAATTACTTGCCTAATAAAACAAGAAAGAATTATTAACCCTGCCTAATAAAATAGAATAGTGTAATTACTGGCCTAATAAAACAAGAGAGAATTATTAACCTTGCCTAATAAAACAGAATAATATAATTACTTGCCTAATAAAACAGAACGGTATAATTACTTGCCTAATGAAAAATTTAGCATAATGATTATTGTATTCCATGCGGATGGTTTCCGCTGGACCAAAATTTGGTCGAATCAGGTTTTGCCGTGCGGATGGTTGCCATTGGACCAAAATCTGGTCGAATCAGGTTATGCCATAGTTGATAAGGATGATTTCTATTGGACCAAAATGTGGTCGAATCAAAGTAATCCATCAAGATGTTTTCTATTGGACCAAAAGGTGGTCGAATCAAAGCAATCCATCAAGATGTTTTCTATTGGACCAAAAGGTGGTCGAATCAAACTAAGCTATAAGGCCGGTTTCTATTGGACCAAAACCTAGTCGAATTAGGTTGGGCTATAGGAAATTACTAAAGTACCCTTCTCTTTACCTGTAAATAGCTAAGTCCATATCTCATTTTAATTCATTCCTAAACGAAATAAAAGAGCTAAAATTCCTTATCAGTAGTGAAGTATTCTAAGTCTCCATCAAAGCAAATATGATGTGAGTTTATTCCTTGTTTTCATAGTTTATTGGGTATAACTTATTCTATGAGTATAATTCAATTATTTTATAATGACTGTAACCTTAATCTCTTTCCTTTGACTCATTCACATTTAAATAAATGTTGTGTTAACTATTGATAGTAAATTGTTAATAATAATGAGCCTGTTCTTAGTCTTCTTATTATTCTTGTTTGGTTGTTTGATTATGCTCGGTCAGTTTATGAGCAATAACTTTGATGTTTAGTTGAAGGGAACGTACATCACCTTTTAACTTAGGATTGACATTTAGTGACTTTTTGGTTAAAAGAAAATAACACCCCTTTTAGCTATCTCATTTGATTAAGAGGGAGCTTCACCCCTCTTGGTCGTATTCTCCTTTAAAGATGATGGGTTTAAGTAATGATTTGAATGGAAGTTTTAAATCTTTATTTAAAGTATTTCAAGAGAGCTTCAAAATTTATGTAATGATTTAAATGGGTTATTTATGGAAAGTAAGTAGTCTTATACTTGGCATTAGAAGCTGATGAGTAGATTGATCCTCTATTTGTGAGACATGGAACCGAAGTGTCTAGGTAAGGCTAGGAGCAACCAGTGCCCTGACTTACCTGGCTTTGTTTCTGGACGAGGGGTAGATTTGATTTCCATAAATGATCTTTATGATTATAATGGAAAACATTCGCATTTCTTATAGACAATTGTTTTTGACCCATCTAAGTACGCTTTTGAAATATGAAATCCTCCTAAATGTTTTGTGAATTTTCTTATATCGATGGAATAAGTATATGGATATTTTCCAAGCATTGAAAAAGTATAAGATTTAATTTCCATATACGATCGTTTTGTTATCCCCGATAATTGATATCTTAGCTATCAATTTCGATACCCTTCTTTCTTTTGGGTTTTTTTGTCAATCTAAGACGATTTGTTGCTCATTTGGGGCATTGATATCCCCTATCGAAAATGACTATATAAAGAGCGAGAGGGGGCCAAGCTATGTGGGGTTGCTCCCATTAGGGTATTGTCACATCTACTCTAGATTGGTTTCGGTTGTATGCGCATGGAGAAGTGAAATACTCGGATACTCGGTAAGGTTGGCGGGGTCCGGCTTGGAGGTTTTCGAGAGCCATCATAGTTCCTAAGTGTATTTTCTAGAGGTATGCTTTCGATAAGGGGGTGCACCCTTCTAGTCATTGTTGGAAAAATTCCCTTTCCTTATTTTTGATTCAAATCTTTGGATTGATTCTTTCTTAATTGCATTAGGAAGCGTCTTGCGCTCTTCGTGATGTTTAGATATTTGTGTCCATTCTTTTATATTTGGATGTTGTCCTTGTGAGGAAAAAACCCGTTCTGCATTTTTGCGATGGGGTCTCACTAGTTATTTTGTGTGTTCTATTTTTTGGAGTTTACTCATACCAGACTTATTGTCTGACCCAAACTATTTGTTTTCCCTAAACTTTTGGGTACTCATTTATATTTGAGTAGTCCGAAAATGTCAGGTTTCTTTGGCTCTTTTGAAGATGGTGGATGAGCAGGAGGCTTCTTATCTATCTAGCTATTTATTTCCACTATTATGAGATGTTGGCTCTATGTATGTATATTTAAAGGCAGGTTGTTATAACTACCTACACCGATAGTAGTACTTTTGTTGTAAATTTGATAACTCCATGTTGGGGAGTAACCTTATGTACTGTCTTATTTTTATGTTATATTTAACCGTTCCGTTGTAACTGTATACCTTTTTTTGTTGTAATTCACACTCACATACATCGTAGCTATATTATTATTTATATTTCACACCTTAGACTTTATTATATTATCCCTGAATTTTGTAATAGAATGTTTGGTTATCATAATAGAAAAGATCATCCTTGTTTATCGGTGGTGCGGTCTTATGAGATACCCATATTTTAGAAGGTTTTCAGATATAATAAATCTATATGATTGAAGTTTCCCATGCTGGTTTACCAAACAAATATAGGTGTTATTTTCTTAATGCACGGGTCAGCTCGAGTATGTTTCCAGATTTAGTTGTTGTCCAGCTCTTGGACAAGAGCTAGATAATTCCCTACCGCACTTATTTTCCACTGCATTACTTGATTGTATCTATCAGTATTTATGAGGACAGGTTATTATGACTATCCAAGCTGATGATAAGTTAGTTTTCTTTGATTGATGTATGTATACAAAGGTTTTCTTTTTGGTAAAGACCTTTTGAGATATTATATGTTATCATTCCGCATGTGAGATTCTAATATTATGTTTTCTTCTTTCTTGCTATACTTCATTTTCTTTTTTTATTTTACCCTAACAATTCGTCTTTCCAGCATTTGGGTGTTCGGCATGTTAATATCATGGATGTATTAGCATCGACATTCGAGGGTCGAAAATGCAAATCGTTACACTCTTCGTTTCCATTTGGAATGGTCAACACTGGTGCATTCGTCAACATCTCCTTCGGACTCACAAACTCATGCTCGCACTTCGCTTCCTAAACAGAAGTTTGATTCTTCTTTATCAAATTGGTCAACGGTGCTTCTATCTTTAAGAAGTCCTTGATGAAGCACTACACCAAAAAGCTGTTTTTGCCACTCCTCCTTCCGCCTTATTGGTTGCGACTTAAAGCCGTACCAAATTAGATACGGCTAATAGTCATATCTAATGTATTCGACGCGGCTAAAAGACGTATCAAATTTGATACGGCTTTAAGCCGCATCTAGTTTTGTGCCTATTTCTAGCGCAAACTTTTCCACCCAATATGCACATCTTCCCCCCAAATAATTCGATTTCTCCCCGATTTAGATACAGTTCTTAGTCGTATCAAATTTAATACGTGTTTTAGCCGTATCTAATTCATGCTAATTTTTGATGCGAACTTTTACTGCCAAAACACGCCCCAGATCTACTCTGTTTTGTTCCTGCTAATTTTTGGTGTGAATTAATTTCCCCAAATTATTTCGTTCCTGCTAATTCTTAAATCTAGATTTCTTTCTTCACAAACGCCAATTTGCTAGTTCTCTAATTCTTAAATTATCTTCTCTCATTTCCCATGTTTGAATTCACATCGCTTTGCATTTCAGGTAATTTCCGATCCTTATTTACAAAGTTTTCTATTTTAGAATCTTCCACATGCTTTTACTCATTCACTTCACCTTATTAATTTTCAGAACCAACGATGTTCCTTTGTTGATTAACTTCAAGGGATGAATATTTTCATGGTCTATGTTTTAGGTATAATTTTAATTGGCATCGTTCAGATACTCATGTTATTCATGCTTTTGGATAATATTATTATATTGGATTTTCATGTTACTTGATTAATGTTAAACATGTATGTTCATTGTGATGAAAATCCATTGAATTAGCTGTAACTGTTTTGTTCCTGTTTTGTTGGATCCAAATGGGATGGTGCTTCTATTTTTTTCTCTTTTTAATTTCTTCCTTTTGATCTGCTAAACAGTGTTGAAGTTGAGATCCCTATGTTAAACTGATATGTGGTCTCCAATTATGTCACCATTGTGATTGAATTTAGTTGGTGATGTTATGTTTAGGTTGGTGGTGTTACATTTAGGATATTAACTTATTGGTATGACTGAATTTAGGTGTTTATCAATATATTATATTATTGGTAATATTGGATTTAGTTTCCTGTCAAGATTCAGACCATAAACTGTATTAAGATCATAAATAATCAGAAAACTCAAATCTAAACAATAAACGAAAATTAAAGAAAATAAGGGGAAAAGAAAATAACACGACATGAAAATAAAAGAGACTAGATTTTTAGAGTTTCAGTCTACTGCTGACCTACATTATCTATATCTTCATAAATCATAGCCTTATATTCTATCTTTACAGTTTTATTTTGAGTTACAATGAATTTTTATTAATGGACTGAATGAAATGGTAGAACGGAGATCGTTGGAAATTATGATATATTTTTATAGGGTAGAAATTGCTTGTCCAGTTTTCAATCTGATCTCTTGTTTATAGTTGAATCCTAATACAAGAATTTCTTTGGAAGTTATCTTCAATATTTTTTAGCGGTGTCTCTTTCCTTTTCGACTAGAATTGTTTTCTTCGATCAGAGTCCTTGCTTAATACAATACCATACCTTTATACATTTTGGCTATAGGGAGTAGTCGGGTAAATTGATGTGATAAAACCAAGATTTATAAAAGATTTAACTACTGTGCCTTTAGCTTATGTTACGCAATTGCTAAATGTTATACGGATAATTATCATATGACACACACAGAATTTTTATCACTTCAAAAAATTAGAATACCAAGTTTTTTTTGAACTGGTACTTTATATACAACAAATCATTAGGACAACATATCCCATGTCAAATAAATATTCAAAAGCAAGTTTGGAACTTGTGACATCCTGCACCAAAGCCGAATCAATTAACCACTTGGACAAAGGTGCTTGTCCTAGAATACCAAGTTCTTATTATAACTAAATAATTTTATCAATCATGTTAAATTTGCTTTTAAACTAACAAGTGATTAATCTATGAGGTAAATATGTAGAACGTTTTTTTCTTTCATATTCCTATATGCCATTTTCTAAAAGAAAACCTTTGTTATTTTCCTAAGTAATTGTATAATTTCAGTCCATATCTAAATATTGACTTCGGTTATAACATGATTTAATCCAGGTATTCGAAATTGCCAATGGTAAAGTATTTTTTGAACTTATGACCGGAAACTATTTACTTATATACAATTTGCTGCTTCTTTTTGTTAATAGGTTGTTCATTATATATTCGATAAAGTAATTTCATATGTTAATCAATATGCATAGGTTGGTTATTATGTTGCATAGTGCTGCTTAAGTGCCTTTGGCTTCAAGAAAATAATGCAAGTTTTTATTTACAATTTGACTTGGAACAATCCATATACAATTTTTTTCACTGTAATTCACAGATCGCCTACAAAATTTAATTTTGAAATAAAATTATGGACAAGTGTGTCCAATACTTGGTTACCTCATCTTAAAATTTAGCCCAGCCTATATGTTCGAGAACCAATGTAATGATGGTCTACGTGCTTTGAATTCTAGCCAACTGTTAATGATGTTTGTGGTAAATATTTGTGACTATGGGACAAAACTAACTACAATTTATAGAAAATAAAAACTTTAGAATAATTAACTACAAATCCTCATTTCAAAACAAAAAAATGATCCATATGGATAGAAATGAATTCATAAGCCCTGGCTGTGAGACAAAGCATTGTCCTTAATGAATCCTAAATCTGATCTAGCAAGGCCCATTGTGGGCATGGATCATTTTTGGACGTTCTACTAGGGCCCAATCCTAAATAAGAGCCCATTATTTGTGGCCTTTTCTATGTAAACATTGTATGTTTTTCATTCATCTAAAGGTTGTCATTGATGTAGATACCATTTAACATGCTACAGGTTTGAATCTTTAGAATATATTATACGGTTATTTTTATGCTAAAATGTTTTCTTCATAATTTAATGCTTAGAGCCAATATAGAATTTTCGCCCCAAGGCCACATAAACTTTAGACATCCAACTTTCTTTTTTTTAATGATAATACCTGCAGTGCGATCAAAATTTTATGCTTAAAACATGTACAGAGATCCACATCTGCGCATATACATGGTAACCAGTTTTATGGAGATTTTGATACCCATTGCACCATCTGCGCCTAGTTAAAAGGCAACTATGCATGCACGAATTATGATGATAAAGCCAACTAAGTAGGTTTGAATTATGCACTTCTACTATTTTTATTTATCGTATCATCTTATCTTATCTTTTTTATGGTACTTGGTCTAAATTATAAGAACTATTCTATCCTTTAATATCCATATTGCAGAGTTTAAGAGAGTACGATGAAGCATTCTCATTTATTTGTGAAAATACAAAGTCATTATTGCATTTTCTAGTGTTCTGAAATATGCATTGATTAATACTATACTCCTTAAAGGAGAATTACATACAAATAACATACATTGTACTCCCTATTTGAAATTTAGATTTTAAAGTTATGATACCAGGATGAACTTATGTTTTTGAGTATAGTGTATGCATACACGTGTCCAACTATTTTATTTTGTATTTATATACTGCATGAATGGACAAGTTCTCTTACTATGATTCGCACATGAATGATCATACCCCAAATATATATATATATATATATATATATATATATATATCACCCATGCATATTCCAAAATAACAAGAGTTGTTAATGTACAAAAAATTAAGACTGTATAAAATATGAGTGAGTTTTTACGAGCTGATAAAAGTGGTAAATGTGCATTATTGCATATATTAAATGCCACATTCTTGCTCATATTTTTGTTTTTCTTCCATGCAAGATTGAAAGCTATGCTGCTTTATAGTTCTTTTATAGTTAACTTTTGTTTGGTGGTATCACTCTTTGAAGCAATAAAGCTTATGTCATTTGACTTTTGCTTCAATTTTGAGTCTGTAAAGGGTAATTTGCTACGGGTAATTAACAGATGCATCTTATATGGCAATTGTTGTTTTAAAGTATTCATGGCTCTAAAACCATTTGCTTAATAAGTCAGAGCTTAAGAATTTATTGCATTTCACTTTCTTTTTTGTTGATTTGTACTTGTTGGTATCTACTGAACGTTGTTAATTGCATATTTCTTAGCACGTCATTTATATTTTTGGTATCTATACTATACTATTTTGCTTCTCTTCCATTGTGTATGTCTGTATTTAAATTAATTGCATGTCTGATACTATGAGTTAATACGTCCATGTCAATCCGCATCAACAATAAAAAAGCTACTGTTGCATGTTGAAAGGTTTGTGATTTCATTATCGGTTTTCCTTAAATTTTAAGAATTGGATTTTACTTGTATTACCAAACCTTAAATATTAATTGCGTGTAGGGATTATACGAACTTAACACCACTTTCTTACATATATAACGGGACAACAAATATTCTTCATTTATACCAAGGTAAAATTATATTCATATCTCATGTTCTGTTATATATGATATAGGAGGGTAGTATGTCTTTCAGTATAGACAAACAATGGACAAACGAATCTGATCTAAGATCTACATACTATATAAACGGGGTGCAGAAGTTCATTAGTTTTGTTGCAGAATATGGTGGTAAGAAAGGAGTGTATTTATGCCCTTGCACCCGGTGCAAAAATATGAAAGACGATCAAACTAGATGACATTCGTTTTCATTTGCTTAGATGGGGTATTATCCAATCATATAAAGTGTGGTATTTTCATGGGGAAAAAGGGCAGAGATTGAAAAACAACAACCAAATAGTCATGCCACAATTATTGACGAGTCTGAACATATTAGGATGGAAGATCTGGTCAATGATGCAGATAGATTTCATCATTTTCAACCTAAAAATCCATTGCCTGATCATGCTAATGTTGGAGAGAAATCTACTAATTATCCAAATTGGCATGTCAATGAAAGTAAGAAGTATAAATCACTTTTTGGTAGCGTAAAAGAGCCACTTATCCTTCATGTTCAAAAGGGATTACGAAGCTGTATGCCATTGTGAAACTGAATAGCTTGAAGACCCAATACGGCTTTTCAGATAATGGTGTGACTGCACTCCTCGAACTAATAAAGGAGTTACTTCCCGAAGGTAACACGCTGCCGACAAAGTACTCCGACGTAAAGAAGGTCATTAAGCAAGTTGGGATGAATTACAAAACTTATGATGCATGCATCATTGATTGCATATATTGTACTGGAAAGATGATGCGAATAAAGTTTCTTGTACAAATTGCAATGAACCAAGATATATGACATCATTCAACGAAGAGAGAAAATGCACCAAAGTACCTCGAAAGACATTAAGACATTTTCCTTTAATTTCTAGATTGAAGATACTATATACTATACCATGGATAGAAGATGCGATGACCTGGCATGGTCGTGCCAAGTCTGATCCAACTGTAAAGCATTATCCATGTGACACTTCTCAATGGACAATACACTGCTACTAGATGCGAGAACCAGCAAAATAAATCATCAATTTGTAGAGACCTTTGCTGATGTTGGAGTGGGTGGATATGTGTGCCATGCGAAGTGTATTATTCAATATCTTTAGACGTTGGAGCAGATATATTTTCTGTTTATGTTAATATTTTATAATGTATTGTTTTTTGAAAATATTTAGCATGTTTCACCAAATTCGATAAGTCAGTCTTATAACATGTTGCACCAAGTTCCAGTCTTATAACATCTTTAGCATGTTGCACCAAATTTGTTTCCTTGGACCTAATTTTTGAACAGTATTTTGCACATGTTTGGGATGCATGAGTCTCTTTTAGAGCCTCGGTGTTTGATGTATAGCCTCCATTTATCAGTTTGATATCTTATTTTTTGAGTATGTATAGTAAAAGACTTTTTATATGCAGTATAGTGTGCTTTAAATATGGAATCATAAAGTTTGCACCCTTTCACTTGTACCCTTTCGCTTGTACTTTATTGTAAAATAATTTTGCTCGACAGTAAGTGTCACTATTATTTTACAAGATGATAACGAGAACATCCATAATTTTTAAATTGATTTCAATTGACTTTTCATTTTTTTTCCTCTTAGTTAAACTTTTGATATACATTTTTTTGAAAAACATTAAGTAAGAGGATTGTTTAATTAAACAATGAATGTAATAGAAAGAAATATAAAATAAGGTCGTGAGAAAATTAGCATAAAGATTTCCAAAGTGGTTCGATATTATGATGATCTAACTCTAAGTACATTGTGTTTTCTTTATTAATTCAGACTTGTAATGAGAATCAAATATTACACCTTAATGTCTTAATGTCAATTCAAATGAACTACAAAGTTGCACCTACCTGCTTATAGATCCGCTGTAGCATTGAAGTCAATGTTTACAATGATGACATGTATAACCTTTACAAAAAATATATATACTTGTATTTTAGTTATATTCCATTATAGTTTATTGATTTGAGAGTGGACATTATAAGAATTTTATATAAGTAGTAGCACTAAAAGAATTATACCATCATCTATTATCTGTTCAATGTGAACTTTTTGAATTTTTGTATCTGCATAAAAAGTGTATCTTCATTTATTCTAAATATGAACTTATAAAAACTTTGTGTTTGCATTAAAAAAGTAGAGATGCATGTTTTGTATCTACATAAAAAATGTATCTTCACTGACAGCAAGAACATTATGTAAGTAGGTGAGTTGTTTTGTATTGCCTGTGAGCTCTTAGTTGCCTGTGAGCTCTTGATAGCAAGAACTTTGTACCCTGATTCTTGGTACTTGTACCTGAACCATGTGTATTGTTCGATTTTGGTTGTTAACCTGGTTTTCTATCACAAATATGGTTGCAGGTGATCTTCCTGATGAGATGTGCACTGTTGAGTTGAGTTGTTGCACTGCTACCTCGCATTTGTATTATATATTGTTATTAATTATTAAGTATGAACAACTGTAACGTACTTAGTGGTAGTGCTATGAGCTATGTAGTATGTAGTATCCGTATTATACTGCAATGTACTAATGTGCTAAATGCTAGTATGTAGTATCTGTATTATGTAATGATATTGTTAAGTTATTACGCATTGCAATGCGGATTACTGAATCATTTGAATGTGCACGATCTATAATGTTATTTTTTTTGATGTCTCGGAATGATTATATATGTGATATTGGATATGAACTACTGCTGTATGTCCATGGTATGTGTGCAGTATCTGAGCAGGTAATTGAGCCATTAGGTACGGCTAAAAGCCGTATCTAACTGACTAGTTAGACACAGCCATAAGCAATATCTAGTTAAGAAGCGGTTCATTGTTCAATTAGATACGGTTAAAAGCCGTATCTAATAGAAGACTTAAGTACGGCTTTTAGCAGTATCTAATGCGTGAATTTGATACGGCATTTAGCCGTATCTAATCTTTTATTTAGATATGGCTAACGGCCCTATCTAAATGACACATTAGATACGACTAACAGCCGTATCTAAACGATAACGACGTCATATTTTGATACGGCTCTGAGCCGTATCTAACAGGGTTAGATATGGCTTTAGCCGTATCAAATATCATTTATGGTGTAGTGAAGTGTCTATAGTATCTTGCCAATCCTAGGAAACTTCTTCCATTCGTAGCATTCTTGGGCTGATTCCAATATTGGACCACTTCCACCTTCGTAGGATCCACTGCTGTACCTTCCCCAACACGACATGTCTCAAGAACCTCACTTCTTCTCTCTAGAAGTGATACTTAGAGAACTTCACTCTAAATTACTGCTTTCTCAATATCTCTAATGCAATCCTCAAGTGCGTCTTGTGATCCTCTTCATTTCTAGAGTAGATTAGAATATCATCCATGAACACAAGCACGAACTTATTTAGCTGGTCTTTGAAAATCTGATTCATGAGATCCATAAAGTATGCCAGAGCATTGGTCAATCCAAATGGCATCGCTAAACATTCATAGAAATCTGGTGGTGTTGAAAGGTAATAATAGGCACACTCTCCTTCATTACTCTAAGTTGGTGAAATCCCGTCGCCCAATCCATTTGAAAGAACACCTTCGCACCATGCAGTTGACCAAACTAGTCATTAATGCGTGAGAGTGGATATTTGTTCTTCTTCATCACTTTATTCTTCTCACAATAATCTGCATACAACCTCAAAGAGCCATTCACCTTATTCGTGAATATAACAGGTGCACCTCACTCAGATATGCTTCTTCGAATAAACCCTTTCCTCAACATGTCAATCACTTGCACCTCTAATTCCTTCTTCTCTCTAAGTGTCATACGCCTTAAAGCCATAGCTATAGGTCTTGCTTCCTTCTCTAAGTTAATTTGAAACTCGATTTCTCTATACGGCGGTATTATGGTCAATTCCCCAAAGATATCTGAATACTCTTTAGCGATCAGCATAGATGACAACCCATCCTATGGAACCTTAAGTGATAGAAAGCTAACTATCACCCCATCCTCTGGTAGGCAGCTAATCACCACTGTTTGCCCATCCATATCTCTAATTGTCACCAATAGCTTCTCGCAATTCATTATAGCCGCATACCTCTTTAGCAAGTCCATTCTCAAGATAATCTCGAACTAAATGAAATTCGAAACAAAGGAATCACAAACAAAAGAGCACCAATGACTCGATAAGACTAAACCACTACAAACCATGCACAGGCTAGTGGAGCTTCCAATAGAGTTTGTTACGATCAAGGATCGGTCTACTATCTTGGGTCTCAATCCCAAGCTGTCTACTAGGTCATTACATATAAATGAACGTAAAGCTCTGGTATCAAACCAAACTCGAACAAAAGTATCACCAATAGAAAGCATACCTTGAATGATGACTCTATTACCCTTCTCCTTTGCCGAAGGAGCACTTGACAAAGTTGGGACTTCATCCAAAGCATATGCTTTCACAACCTAATTATCCTTCACTTGTTCTGGACAACCCTTCTATAAATGCCTAGGCCTATCATATTTGTAGCACTTCTTCTTATCGCTCACTTTACAATCTTTGATCAAATGGCATTTCTCTTTGCACCCATAGTAACTAGGGTCCAATTTATCCATCTTCATACCACCCTTTTCCAGGGACTGCTTCCTTTTTCCATTCCTTGCCTTCATCGCCTTACTACGGCTTTGGCTCCTCCTTCTTAGCAGAAACAATAAGAGTAGCCCTAGCTTTAGAGTATAGGTTCTTATGATGAAGCGCCTTCTCTACAAGCTTATCAAATGGCTCATTAATATGATCTGCTAGCTTCTCTTGCAAGTAGTTATCCAAGCCAACGATGAATTTCTCATTCTTTCTTAGGGAGTATCAAGGGAATGACATCCCATACTTTGACAAAGCGTCAAACTCCATAATATATTTCAAGACTGACATCTATCCCTACTTCAGCTCGACAAACTTTCTAAACAATACCGACTTATGGTAGCCGGGATGAACTTTTCTTCCAACCATGCCTTGAAATAGTCCTAACTAAACTGATCCTCTAGAGTAGCAATAGTTACAGCATTTCACCAGTTCATGTGCACCCTTAAAGTTATCTTGAAGCCAACTTTCTCTTCATAGCATCATCCACTTCCATATCACTGAAGATGCACTCACAAGTATCAATCCAATCTTGCACTTCTATAGCTATTCCGTTCCATGGAATTGTTTCTCTCCAAGGGTAGAGTAATCACTGCTCAATTAAGCGAAATCATCCTTAGGCGCTTGCATTGAAGCTCCTCCTCTAACCACCCCAGTAGGATCATTCCTTATCATCATTGCCATCACGTCATTAGTAATAGCTTGGAAATCATGTGTAGCAGTTTCTTATCCTGCTCCCTTTTCTACTCTTGAAGCAGATCTCACGGTATTCCTTGTATGCCAGCTCATTTTTATATGCAACAAGAATGAGCAATCTCTCATAAAGAAAACTATGTCTATGGTACTCATGTGCATGCGACGTATACTATATATTATATTACTATATAGTTCTGAAAATGAAACTTATAACAAGTATGCACTCTCGTATATATGCACTATTTATCCATCTAAAGAGATAACTCCTTCCTTATCTCTACTGGATCATAGTATCAACTCAGGTTAATTACGTAACCAAAGCTCTGATACAAAATGTGATGACCGCCCCATGCCACCAGCATAGATAATAACTAAATAGTGCACTATAGTTGTGCAAGGTCGATATAGGACGATCAACTTGATAAGTGATAACAAAAGAAACATATAATGTGTCATATCTCATAGCGCATGGATAAAATATAATATCATAGATATAACAGAAGAGACAATAATAGCTATATAAAAAAATCATCGGAGTACAGATCCACAAAGTTTACATCAAATGTCATAGAGTTTATACAATGGAAACAAACTCAAGAACTGTCTCAAATATAAGCATATGCATCATAACTAAGGCTCCCTAGGGCTGCACAGTGGAATAAGCGTGAAATCATGTAATTATATAATAAGACATAGCTCCATTCAGCTCATCCTCCGAATAACAATTATGTCACTTAGACATGTTATCTAGTCTGCTTATTTAAGAGTACCCAAAATAATAAAAAGCAAAGCATAAAATCTTGGATTGGATAATAGTTTGGTGTGAGCGGTAAATGAATCTCAAAATACTATACAAGTATATATGGTTAAAGAGTACACAAATATACCTGACATGTCCCTGCAACCAAAGAGTTTGCAAATAACACTATAATATGCTACTCTATAATATCACAAAGGTACTTTAACGGATACAATAGTGGATACCCAAACATTTATATCTCCAGTATCTACTCCCAATGATATCCCCAAGTGATAGCCCACTAAAGAAAACAACCAAATCATCCATCAAATAATCCTAGATACTACACATCCCCGAGCCCTGAATATATGATAAATCGTATAGCCTCCTTGCTGCCAGGGACTAACGGAAATTCTGGGTTTTTGTGTACTTTCGCATGACGCAGCCCAAAGCTTGATATGTATCTTATAACCCAAAGCTAGATGCTAAATCTAAAGCCACTGGTACAGGGTATTCAGATCCTCGCTACCAATCTATAGGCGTCTCCACTTACAATACCCTAGCTTTGAGTACACAAGAAAACACTCCGAACTTCAATGATTCCTTAAAGCATATTTATCTGAGCCCCCCTTTGCTCCTTTTGGACACCAAGCCCTTCTTTCTCATTCCAATTTCCATTATTCATGAGAAACCCTTTCACATTCCCTAATCCTACGGCTCCCTCCATTACCGAGCCACCTTCTTCAGAACCTACTCCCAAAATGAGCCAACATCAAATGACTCTAGCTTTTCATCATACTATAATGTTGTCATCCATCCCTGATGTAAACGAGCTACCACCTCCAGCATGACCTACAGAACCTCAACATTAGTCCCCGGAAGCTCGACTGTGACCAGACCTCCGACCATAACTCAGGGCCGAGTTATCCTGATAACTCATCGTAGAGTCATCACATAACTCTTCCATTCTCTAGTATCTTTCTGCAGATGTCTTAGACCTCGACCTATCCATCCAACTTGGTTTATACTACCAAGCATCCAACTCTAAGTCTTAGAAGTAATTTTTCATATTAACCAACTCTTAATTAAATTCCCTGCACTTTCTACAGAGCCTTGCTCTTCCTAGCCATCAAGTCGTAGAAGAACCACAAGTCATCCATATGAGTCGGACCTGACTCATGCCATAACTCAGTCATGACTCATGCCTTCAACTCTATAGTGGATGCGAGTTATCCCATATCTTCCCACTATGCTCCAAGGCACATCCACCATGTTTCGTCCAATTTCGATTAACGATGATAACTCATTGCCGACTCATCCCTATGACTCGGGGCCAACTCATCCATTTTCATCTGATTAAGGTGAGAATTATCATGTAGCCTCTTGCCATACTCTAGAGCTTATCTGCCATATCCGATTTCGACCAACTTTGCCTTCGATTTGCATAATTTTCTGACCTATCTTTCTATGAATTCACAACACTAATAAATAATACCAAAACATAACATTCAATCGTAGCATAACAAGTAATTTCATCCATTCAAAACATGTAATTCACAGAAATAAGATAAAGTCGCTTTCTAACATAGATCTACATATAGCATGAATATACGACCATTAACTAAGGTGATTTCTAATAATCTATATAATATGCATGGATTAACATGTAATTAAAATTAGAATTTTTTTATGGATAAATAAGTTTAAAACATGTTAAATCTTATAATTCTACCGTATAAACACACATAGTATAGTGAGACTGTATAAACCACTCACCAATTATAAAATACAATCAATTTATGTGTAAATCTAATCCGGACAGCTAAGTAAAGCACTTTAAATCAAGCAAATCGATGATCTCTATATTCTAATTGATGATCTAACCACTAATCGATAATCTATTTTGATTTAGAGAGCAACTTGGATGAATTAAGATGGATCTAAGGCTAACTAGGGTATAGACCTGATTTAAAAAAAGAGGGAAAGTTTTAATTTGACTCCTACAGCCCCTATTTATAGCGATTATCTAATTAGACTAATGGACTAACTAAAGGCTTAATTAATTACATATTAAACCTAAAACATGCATAACTTCTTAACCGTAAGTCCGCTCTTCTATTATAACCACTCTATGAAATGGGAAATCATCGTTTTGAAGCAATGGAACTAGTTTGAAATCCTAATTCAACCTCTATCAAAAGTTATAGCCTAAACGAGGTTTTCGAGGTCAAAATGGTAATAAAGAAATTTGGAAAAAACAAAGGTGTGTAAAATGTCTGTAAGAGTCAAATCCAAAATTATAAAATCATACAACCTCATACAACCAAAATAAAAATATTCTATGGTCCCTTGATGCATAAAATACAGGTCGTTATAGGTGGAGTGTTGCTTCAGCGGGCGGGGCTACGAGCGCCACTGGTGCAGTAGGTTGAGGAGTAGGAACTTGTCATACATGCCTATGGTATTTCTAGAACCATTCAAGCATCCCTCAGACAGCGGGTATCTCTTGGGAGGGTTCCCAATCTCAGTAGAATGATTTTCGGCCATAGTCAACTATTTACAGGTTAAAATTTAGCTGTAATTTTCTAAGATAGTATTATCTGCTGAAATAAAAATTTGCCTAGTGTGTTTGCGTACATTCAAAGATATTTTATATATATAGTAGGGTTTTTGAAAATACTTTTAAAAATAACAAGTATGCCAATCATACGTATGCCTATCACCGTTGATTGGGAACCTCATTCTGATACCAAATGCAACAAATCTGCTCGAACATGCCTAATTTTTGATCCAGAAAAAGCCCATTTCATAACTGGCTATTGGTTGGTAAAATTGATACAAAGAATAATCCACAGAGCTATCTGTCTACACAATCAGGATCTCGTAGCAGAAGGATAAAATATAATGTTGGAAACAATGTTCATTTGATTTAAAATTCAAATGTCAAAAAAACACTACATGAAAACATCAAATATCCATAGTGCAATATCCCAAAATACATTATCATGTTGAAATGGGTGCATTTGAAATATAATAACATAAGTGGATAGATAATAACTGTCATAAGTTTCCATCTCTGTGCTCCACTCCAAAATCTGCATCTTTTTCTCTAACATGTTTTTTAATGCGTAGGGATTCAGAATGATAATGTCTTGTGAATAAAATCTCGAGCCTTTCTATAGCAGTACTCGAATGGTATAATTTAGATAAGAATATGTTTTACGTATCTTAACTATATTGTAAGTCTTCCAACTGTAAGTCCTAAGGTTTTCCCAGTCCAATTCCATAACCACTACTCTTTCAACCCAATAACTCGTATCTATCATCAATAATGTCCTAACAATGTACGAGATAACACCCAAAAGTCACTTAATACCTTTTTAATGGGAACTAGGTAAACTCTAACCATTCAATACCTCATTTTAGGCAAGTCTATGTCATTTACTTACCTAGTCCAAGGCAGACTCCTCTCTAATACTATCCAGCTGACATTGCATGGAATCTCAGCAGGCCACTTAATAGTCCTTTATGGGACAGAAGGGACTTATAATAGCTACCTAGTGCCTCAAACTTGAAGCGGACCCTTCTGGAGATATCCACTACCGTGCCTTTCGACTAAACCTGACCGTTGAGAAGGTGGGCCCTAGATCGGCCATCTACTACCCCCAACCAGAAGCCGGTCCTACGTATTATGATCTATAACCTAATTGTGAGGACTCACATTAGTCTAACTATTCAAAAATAATGGTAGCCAAATTAGCTAGGCAGGTTTCCCTTATAGAATTCATGAATAACTTTGCGTCCTTTATGGCATTTATTATAGGCAATGTCTGACAGCCCCAAAATCACACTGTTGGTAACCAGATTAGCCGGGCAGACTTCCGTCTGTATTTGACTGACCTCATATCCCTGTAACTTAGTCATAATTTATAATACCCTCTTAACTTATTATCAAACATTTCATTGCATTCCATATCAAAGATTTATAAAAAAAAACTCTTATTTTCCTTTACAATCATCTTCTTTCGTATGGGGGATTAATGATAATAAATAACCTATTAACTATGTAATTAATATGTTATAATTATACGTTATTTATGCTAACACACGCACGTGCACACACACATGCCTAAAATATTTCTAAGCGTGCAAAGATTGCGCCTTAAACCAATGCTTAAGTGTTAAAACTTCAAACTTATACAAGTCCAATTCCATATCAATAAATATACCATATATTCATTATCTAAAATTCAGTCAACAAACTTGTATAAAATAGAATCCATACCAAACTTACTATATACTAAATAACAGAATAAATATTGACAAAAACTTACAATTCAAATATTTTTAAGCTCAATTCAACTTTGTATAAAATTGAAAAAAAAATTCTATTTAAATTGTGAAAATAAGCAGTGCAAACTATAAAAAAAAAGAATCTGTATCTTATACACCATTTCCTAATTTATTATTTTAAAAACCCTTAATCAAATCCATAGAAAAAGATAAGAAGTGGTTAGAATGTAAAACATTAAAATTTCAATACCTACATAATTCCATTATTTTAATACAGAATAATTAAGGTTCTAACTTAAGAATTAACATTTCGCTTTAGGAAAATTTTAGCGTTTTAGTGTGATGTTTTCATAAACAAAATCCTCCAAAGGCATGTACCAAATCCAAGTTATACTATACAGTTACTAAATAAGAAAGACTAAGATTTTCACTCACAATAAGTCCTTAGTTCTTCCCTTTTGGATTTGTTTATTCCTGCTTCAGTCTATTACAAATCTCTTCTTTTAGGAATATACAACAAGGGAATGGCATATAGATTAGATTTGGAAATTTAGGGATTGGATGAGAAAAAAATTTGAAACTGAATAATAACATCTAAAATTTCTTATCTGAAACACTAAAGTATTTTCTAAATCTTTTAGAAAAGAGAGCGATAGAGCTTCGCTTGATTTCCAATGTAATTTGTAAATAAAAGTGAAGGGGATAGGCTTTTATTTACAGCGGTTAGAAAACACCAGAATCGTGATACAAGTCGGTTTAAAATAATAAAATTCGAACTATTCAAAATGTGAAAACCCTAGCTGCCACTAACTTTCATCGGTCGACCGGTGCATCCTAGGTGGTCGACCACTAGCGGTCGACCAGCCCTAGGGTGCGGTCTACTGGTTGGCCTATTTTGGGACCGTTTAATTTGTTGTCATTGTATATTTATTTATTTCTTTAATTATTAATTAACTTTAACGTTCATTTTAACGTTTACTTAACACTCAATTCTAATTAACGTTAAGTTTTAAATTTCAAATTTTGGAATTAATTATTTATTTGAATTTAAATTCCATTTAAATTATTTTAAATCCAAAAACTTTGAAGTCCATAACTTTTTCGTTCGAGCTCCGTTTTCAAAATATTATATATAAAAATTGATTGAAAAGTTATCATGAACGCAACGGCGTAACTTTCATGGACAAATTCTAACTTTTACATAATTTTCATTTTTAACCTTATTACTAATTTACTAATTAATTTTTTTCTTATTTGTAATTTCTTGTTAATTTTTACGGGATATTACAAGAATGATCGGTGAGAATAGGCTTTAGAGTGGCTTGGTAGAGTCAATTAAACATAGTGCATCAGTGGCTGCGCTTCGAGACTTGACCCGACAATTGAATGGTGGCTGCATACATAAATGCTGAGCTGATCTTGGTGGTCATGAATAGGAAGTTGAACTTCGAGCCAATGTACATGATGAGTTGAAATTGGTGTGGTGAGCATGAACCTGGGGACAACTTTATATAGGAAGTTGACAGTGCTGACTGTATGGCTTAAAGAGCAGATTAAGCATGAATGATGAGCTAAACTTCATGAGCATAAGTTTCAATATAGCTTGAAAGAGGCAGTTAAATTATGTTGGTGGTTCCATGGCTTGAATGAGATAGTTTGATGGCGACTGCAGATAGTGTGTGATGATTTCTTGAAACCCAAGATGCAACTGATTTGTGCTGAAGCGCAAATGAAGTGAACAAAAATACTGAAGTGACTAGAAGAGCAACTCATGTGGGTAATATCAGAGAACTAAAGTGCATGGAACCTAGATTGCATATGCATGGTACCTAGATTGCATATGTAGTTAAATATGGTAGGTGAAATACATGAAAGGATTCTAAAAGTAAGATTGATTTTTGTTGATATGTTTGGCTTTATGAGTTTTAGGGCATGTGACCACTGTTTAGTTAACTGACTGCAAAAAATAGGGTTTGTTTAGATGGTGTTATCAATTATAACTACCCAGATTTGTAGATTTATTGAAAATGTAAGTTTATGATGATATGATTACATTTATTAGTCTGCGTGAGAAATATTTATTTAATGCCTCACAAAATTCACCAATCTTATCACATGAACATAAAAACCCAGCCCTCACCCCCACCCACCCACCCACCCAAAAAAAAGGTCCGATAATGTTCAAAATCATAAGGCCTTGACAATTTCGATGGTTTTATTTTAATGAATCTTATTAAATCTTTATATCCATATTCTTTGCTAGGTCTGGGACATTGCACTATGGGCTTGCAAAAGGAAAATGATGAGGATTTTCCAAATGGAAAGTTATATATTAAGTTGATCAAAGTTGGAGCTCAAATTGCTATGATAAGATGTTGTATTTATATTTTTGATTGAACATTACCATCGTGGAATTTCTTCATAGTCAGATTTTGATCTGTAGCTTGGATTCATAATAAATAATGGATTGCCCAAGTATCCATATTGATATTTATTTTGTATATATCATAATAAATAATCGGTTTAAGGATTAAAGATAATATTGTATTATATCAGTATATCCTCAAAAAGAAACATATATCGTGTAATGCATATTTTTGCGTTTCTTATAAATATTTCAGCGTGCTTACTACACTATTAATGAATTTGTACGGTATATTATTTATAACTATGTCAGAAAATACTTAGAGGAACTATAACTTTAGCATAGTTCAGTATATTTAAGTTGGTATATTTTAAAATTGCTTCATTTTCTATGTGTCATTCTGTCGGTATGGATGAAATTCGAAGATGCAAGAAAATGGGAATGCATATCCATTATAAATATATATGTGTGTGTACATGCATGTGTGTATATATATGTGAACAAAAATGTGTATATGTACATAAATGCTAACAGCGTGTAACGTAAAAACACATGCAAATGGAAGTATTTTCAGCCGCCAATAATAATAATTTATCCTTTACGATATTCAACGTAACATATGACAATATACTACCATTACTCGCATACTCTTATACTACCAATGAGTGTACGCATAGTAGTTAACATTGTGTCTAATTTGTTTTCATTGTATATAATTGAACTGTCTGTGTACGTTGCACGGGTTCATATTAGTTCATTTAGAAATTTATAGTTCAGAGTTATAATTTGGTACAAATTTTTTTAAAAGTATATTATTTTAATAAAAATTATGAAATACGATAAATATCTAACTAATTTTTGTTACAAATTGGTAGTTATAATATCAAGTTAGTAGCGGATTTGAGAGAGAAATATGCTTTTCTCAATAAAAAATGATTTCTCAATTAAAAAAAGAGCCATAATTCTTGCTAAAAATTCATGAATAAAAAATAAAATTAGCTATGCATTTGAGATAGAATTAATAATTTCTTAATTATTACGAATTTGTGACGGATTAGGTAATTTATTGTAGTGATATTATTTACCACAAATTTTTAGTTATGTTCAAGTATATTTGTGACTGATTAGCCATTGTACATCATTGATATTATGTGATGCCATTTTTTCATTATTTTAATGTAAATTTTAATTACGTTTCAAATATGCATGACAGGTAGTAACTGAGTTGTCATGGTTTTATGATGGATTCTTATTGCGTCACAAATATTTGTATTGTGTCACTACAAGAGAGAATGACTATTCCAACGGCTCCAAGCCGTTGGCGGCCGTTGGTAGCCGTTGGAATAGCGTTCATGCTTTCCAACGGCTTCCAACGAAAGCAACGGGGTATTTTCAATGGTACTTCCAACGGTTACCAACGGCAAATAGCCGATGGAGGCCGTTGCAATAAAATGACCAAATAGCCGTTTGTAGCCGTAGGTAGCCGTTGCTAATCTGGGTGAATTTTTTCTATAACAACAAGTCATTCGCCTTCCAACCACACATAATCAATGTATATCCATTCCACTCCATTTCCACTACATTTCACACACACACACACACACACACACACACACACACACACACACACATATATATATATATATATATATATATATATATATATATATCACATATCCAACACATTATACCACAAACAATATAAACAACCAAAAATTAACATCAAACATTACATTTTCAAACCAAACTACAAGTCAATATGTACATAAACAACAAAACCCTCACCAACACCAACTCCAATCCATATTCAAGTCAAAATATACAATGCAAACACTTAAACCTCACCACCTCAAAGTCAATATATACACAATAACCATCAAACACAGTCCTCACCACCTCAAAGTCAATATATACAATAGCCAAACACAAAGACAATAATCATCATACCTCTCAAGCATCATCCTCACCTCCGGAAGCACCAGACGATGAAGGGAAGGAACCATGCCTATGTGCGTACTCCGCTAAACGTTGATTCAGCTGCTCCATTTGTATAGCGCGAAGACGGTCCTGCTCTTGCAGCTGCTCAACCATGGCTCTAAGCTCTTTTATTTCTGCTTTATCACATGCCTTTTGAGCTGTCCGAACCTGCAAATAGAATGTGAGATGTTCACATTTGTATTATAATCATTTTCTTAAGCAATGCATATTTTAAAATATAGAAACGTAAATGACGTGATCTTAAGCAATGCACATGCCATAAGGAAATGCATATTTTATTAAATGATAATGGTGCAGGATGGTTAATCACGTATATGTTAGATTTAACTCAGGTAGAAATCATCATACGTATAGTGTATCTAAAGGTTAATTTATTAAATATAATATTGCAATGTTTATAAGATTACCGCTTGGTTTCCATAGCCATAGCGCCTATTCCGCTGCATCGGATCCATGATAACGTCGAATATATTATCTTGTTCCTCTACCGTCAACTCATCGCGATCCGATTTTGAAAGCAGCTCTGCCCATGCCTCATGAAACTTTGCCTAAAATAAAAAACAATTACAGGTTAAAAGTAGTAGAATAGGATTTAAACTTATCGATATTAATAAAATAAGATTTAAAATATGCATACACATGCACCCGTCACCTTATCATCCTCATCCCACTGATATGTAATATTTCTAGCATTGTCTGCTTCTCTTGATGCGTGGGTGTGGGTAAATACCTCCATCATAGATATGGGACGTCCAAGCGATCTTTCCTGTAATAAATAATTTATATATTTTGATTTTTCATAGCTAATTGTTGAACTGATTAATATACAAAATGTAATAACGGTTTAGATTCGTAATTGATAAATTTACCAAGTCCTCATGGTGATGCTGAAAAGACTTGGATCCTCCATGATTCGTTACAGGATTCCTACTTCTATTGGCGGAGTTCCTCTCCAACTCCACCTGCAATTTAAATTGAATATTAGATTTACTAATTGCGAAATAAATTTGGTAGATTTACCTTGAATCGTCGGTCTCACACCAACTCATCCAAGAATCTCATACGGAAGCGTTCATCCAGTTCGGTTTCTTCCTTGATTTTTTTAGAGCTGACATTACCTCCCTGTAATTTTTGGCGACCTTCGAACTCCAGTGGCGCTGAACCATGGCGACATCGGGCTTCGCCAAGTCCACTTGCCCCCTGTACAAAGAGAAAATGTTACTAATTGTTCATTTATACTTATTCATATAGTAAAGTGGTATAAACTCGCCAGAAAATCCTGCCAGATGGCCTCCCTGACTTGCTCAGGGATCTTACTCCACTTAGGCCAGCAATCTGTCATCCTTCTTATATATGATTGCTTGGAAATACCAAGCACAACTCTTGAGGGCTCCAAATCAAATCCCCTGTGTTAAATATAAAACAAGGCTTTAGACAAGTATATATATGTTTGAACAAATTTATATTGTTATCATTTTAATTTTTATACTTACGCTCCATCAGCCTTCGGCTGCAAATATACAAGTGGACGAGCCGGAGGCTCACCATTACTCTCGCCGACCGAGCGAGAAGAGCTACGACGTCTGGAGCCTGACATAATACCTGTTGAAAGTTTCATTTTTAATTATAGACATAGATAAAATGATGATGATATGTGGTGCATGTAATAAAGTCATTTTTAATTGGTAGTGCATGTAATGATGATGATGATGATATGTGATGCGTGTGCGTGAATAATTGTAAAAATTATCGATATTACTCAGTCCTCGTCGTTTTCTGATTCAGACTCGGTCTCGTGTTTCATATCGTTTTCCTCTACACTCTCAAATGCTTCGACTAATACATTTGTTTCATCTTTTAATTGTCCAAAATCAGTTTGCCGTCTATAATTGTGATTTCAATATTTTCCTCGATATCTGCTTGATAGGCTTATTCTTCTGGAATATTCTTTCCATCGAATGTAAATCTCGCCTTGGTTTTAAAAACCGCAGACCAGTCCGCTTTATCTCTTTTTAGAGATGGATAAGGGGCGTAATAAACTTGTAGGGCTTGTTTGGCTAGTACAAAAGGATCGTACTGCTAATAACGGGAGGTATGTTTTATTTCTATAAGATTATAATTTGGATGCACGTTAATACCAGAACCTGTAACATTGCTGAACCAGTTGCATCTAAACAAAAAAACTTCCTCTGCGGGTCTTATAAAATATGTCAATTGCAAAATCTAGGTTAACACGCCATAAAAATCATGTATATGATTACTAGGATCATCACTGCCTTTAACAAATACACAGGTATTGTTTGTTAATTTTTCAGCACCGTATTTTTTGGTGTTGAATTTATATCCATTAACGAAAAATATTGGATACGTTTTAACTTTACTTTTCGGTTCCAATGCCAAATGTTTTAATCCTTCATCGACCACATTATTTGTAGGATCACAAACGTAGTTCGAAAACCAAGTAGCGAAACTTTTGCTTAAATCGCCGTTTGGATTTTGTGATTCATAAGCACTACAAACAAAAACATAATATATTACTTTATTATTAATTTACACATGCAGTATTAAATTAAATTTATCAAAACTTGTAATCTGATAATTACCTAATAAATGGTGCAACTTCTAGACAATTAAGAATAATATATGTGTGTGCTACATGGTAATCTCTATCATCTAACCATACTTCTACACATTTTCCAGCATGTCGACCATGTTGTTTAAAAATAGATAACATTGCTTCCGAAGAAGAATCTTTTTAATGGCATCATCATTATGCGCAACACTTTGAAATGATATATTCACATGGTCATTGAAATAATGAGAGAAAAAGAACGATGCTTCTTCTTCGATATATGATTTGCAAATCAAACCTTCAACTCGAGCTTTTTATCTCACTTTTTTCTTTAAATGATTTAAGTTTCTAATAAAAAATATATTTCATATCAATATTGATTTTTATTTATAGTTAAATTAACATTTACATACTCAGTATTAATAAAATACCTCTTGAATGGATACATCCATCCATATTGCACAGGACCTCGAAGACGTGCTTCAAATGGAAGATGAACAGGTAAATGCTCCATTACATTGAAAAAAGTTGGAGGAAATATTTTCTCCAGTTTGCAGAGCAGTACAGGGATTTCTACCTCAAGTTTACGAAGATGCTCAACTTTTAACGTAGTTGAACAAAGCTCCTTATAAAATAAACTAAGTTCTGTTATAACCTTCCAAACTTTTACGGGCAACAATTCTTTGAAAGCGACGGGTAATAAATTGTGCGTCATTACATGACAATCATGGCTTTTCATCCCACTTAGTCTTCTGTTCTTATAATCGACACATCTACGAAGATTAGATGAAATCCCATCAGGAAATCGTAATCCTTCCACCCATTTTAACAGTACTTTAACTTGGTTGTTATCTAGTTCATAACATGCTTTGGGTTTTTTAGTGTCATTTCGCTTCATATGAAGCTCAGGACGATTACATATTTTTTTCTATATCACGTCTTGATTTCAGATCGTCCTTAGTCTTGCCCTTAACATTCAAAAGTGTATTAAACACATTATCGAATACGTTTTTCTCGTTATGCATCACGTCAATGTTATGACGGATTAAGAGATTTTTCCAATAAGGCAACTCCCAGAATATACTCTGTTTGCACCAATTATGAAACGTCGATTTATCTTGGATTTCAGTTTGCAGCCCGTTTTCAGTATCTTTGGATAATCTTTTACAAGTTTATATATATCTTCACTTGACCAAATCGTTGGTGGTTGTAAAGTCTCATGTCTATTAGCTATGAAGTTTTTTTGTCCCTTCTAAAAGTATGATTAATATGGATAAAATATCGATGACAATCAAACCATGAAACTTTCTTCTCATGCCGTAAATAAAATGCTCGTGTTTCTTCCATACAGCAAGGACAAGCAAAACGACAGGCCGTGCTCCAACCCGAAAGCATTGTATATGCAGGAAAATCGCTAATAGTCCATAACAAAGAAGCGAACATCCGAAAAAAAGAAAATTCGATACGTCGTATGTTTCAACTCCTTCATACTACAATGTTTTTAACTCTTCGATTAGTGGTTGTAAGTAAACATCGATACCCTGAGTCGGATCATCAGGGCCAGAGACGACAATTGTGAAAAACATATATGGAGTTTTCATACACATCCACGGGGGTGGATTGTAAGGTGTAATGATTATATGCCAAGATGAATATTTAGAACCAAACTGAGAAAACGGTGAAAATCCATCAGTACACAAACCTAGTCTTATGTTACGGCTCTCCGCGGCGAAATCAGGATATTTCTTATCAAAATACTTCCATGCTTCTCCATCAGATGGGTGTGTTAACGTACCTTCTTCAGGTGTTCTCACACTGTGTCATCTCATATGATGCGCTATTACAGATGATGCATATAACCTTTGAAGTCTAGGAGTGATAGGTAAATAATGCATACGCTTGTATGGAACTTTTTTTCCCTTTTTTCCTTGGTTTGTATCTTTCTTGATTACATATTTTGCAATTCCGAAGACTGACATCATCTTTCCAAAACAACATGCAACCATTTAGACATGTATCAATTTTTTGATACGGCAAACCAAAAGATGACATAAGTTTTATCACTTCATAATAATTTTCGCACATTAAATTATCTGATGGCATATGACGTTTAGCAGCTTATACAACAGCCGTAAATCCGGCTTGTATGAGGTTGTACTTTGATTTCATTGCAATGTACTCTGCAGTTGCCGATAATTGAGTGCCGCTAGTACATCCATTCCAAAGAGGTTTCTTAGCAGCATCCAATAAATCATATATATTTTTCGCTCCAACATTTGGTTCTTCTTCGACGTTAACATCGTCGTTATTAATTTCAATAGTGGGGAACATTGATCGTGCTGCATCTTCAACCATATGTTCTATGAGATTCGTCGTACTAACTTCATCACTAATGACCTCTATTGACTATTCTTCGTTGCGTGTTATAATTTCTCCATGACGATCCCACACCAAATAATTGGTTACGAAACCATATTGGCGCAAATGAATCCTAACCATATTCGGTACTAAATGCTTCAACAATTTGCACCTACTACATGGACAACGAATTTCTACGTCGTTTCCAATATTACTTAAAGCAAATTTGACAAACACATTTACCCCGTTAAGAAAATGTTTACTTATTGAGCCTCCAATTTCTCTTCTTTGATACATCCAGCTCCGGTCAATAAAATAATTGACCATTTTTTCAACTGTAAAACCTATGATCAATAGTAAAAAATTATTAATCAAATTCGATAAACACATTTGTATTTTACTGTTTTTTATAATCCATTTTCGTTTATATACAAAGTTATATTTCTTGATATTTTGTTCATATTTTTGTAAATTTTGTGATGGTCAGTCATCCTACTTCCCATTACAAACACAATAATAATTACATTTCTTAAATCATATCATTATAAACGATTTTTCAAAATTTTGGCAGCACTTCTCCCGTGTTCCTTGTCTCGTACACATGCATGTACACAAGGAACGAAAAGGAAATGCCGTCGAAATTTTGTGAACCGTTTATAATAATTTAATTTACAAAACGTAATTACTTTATAGCGTCTGTAACTTGTCCAATACAGGGACAAATCCAACAGATATTGTATCAGATGAATATGAATTTCCGTTTTGCAATAAAAATAAATATTCATACAACGATCATATACAACACTTGTCAGACGGGGACAAAAATTCACTAAGGGATTTAAATTTTGTTTATATGTTACCGTTTTGTTAAATATATAAAATAAAGCATATTATGCATTATTTTATTTATATTCTACTATTTTATTAAATATATAGTAAATTATATGATTTTTACTATTTCACAAAATATATAATTCATGTGTGTATATATACTAAATTATATACTTATTTATCTAATGCTAATATATTTTGTAAAAGATATAATTCATGTTCGTAAAATAGTCGACTAATTCATGCTGCCCTAATATTTTACAAAACATACACAAAATAATTTAAATCAATCCTAACTAATCTAATGCTAATTCAAATGCGTATTTACACTAAATTATAAACATATGTATATATGTGCATAATATATATACACAAACAATTTGGACATTTGGATGGTAATAATTGTAATTAGCACTTAGTTTGGTATAATAAACAATCAATAGGCCATTAGATACAACTATAACAGCAAATTAACACAAAATTAGAAAATTTTAAAATTTCAGGGTTTTAGACAAAACCTGATTTTGGAGATGTCTGGGGATGAAGAGAGAGTGCTGGCGTTGGAGCGGCTGTCGGATGCGTGGGGAAGCTGGAAGCAAGAAAGGAGGAGGAGTGGAGGAGGGTTTTGGTGATTTTGGGGAGGAAGATGATAATGATACAGCTCTCGGCCTCGCTGCAAGTTTACACGAATATTTCCACCGGCCACAAACGGCTCTTATTCCAACGGTTACCAACGGCTACCAACGGCATGTTAAAAAAATAATAAGCCGTTGGTAGCCGCTGGAAACTCCTGTTGACAGCCGTTGGAAACCTGTCGTGGCTATATACTGTATTTCTAGTAGTGTGTAACAACTTTTTTACGTAAAAATAAAATAAATATCAAAAATTTGACGGAGCTACATCGTAATCAGTTGCTACATTAGCTTTTTTTTATTGATGTACCATGAATAATTAAAAAACAATTAAATGCAAGTAAGTAGACTGTCGAAATTAATTTTCAATGTGGGAATGCCAAGGGATCTGAAGCACTTTCCTAACTTTGTTCCATGATATCTTATGCACATTATAAACACTTTTAGATATTTTTCTTCTATAAGAAATCACTAAAATCCTAGCTCAACTCTCAATTCCACGTCAACGACTTCAAAAAAGACAAAGCAAACGTTGTTGAAAATAATAATCTCATTGACAAGTCAACAAACAAAAAAAATTCTATTATCTTACTACTTTTATAATCTCCTTTCATTTAACCGAGAAACTAATTTTAAAAAATGTGCATGTGGTAACAAAATAAATTCTTTAAGAAAAATAAATACTTAGGACTGCCTAAATTAAATTTGTACCATGTAGCCATGTGTTTGTTGTTAAAAAAAAGTATATAGAACTGCTTAAATAAGCACTTAGAACACATGTAGCCATGTGTTCTCTGTTGAGAGTTTACAATCCAAATTATATGTTATCTTGAAGAGGGTTATGTTTTATTCACTATGAAAGAGACGGAAGGTCGTTTGGAGGATTGATGAGGAAGTTATAGTAATAATAAAAGTAATCACGTTTGTTTATTATTTTTAATTTGGAAATGCATAAATTATTAGACTGCATCTGCATGAGATGGCAAGATAATAAACATGTGTACACATGATGGAGTACAATATATGTAAAAGGATATACATGTTATTTCTTTTTCGATCTTGTTTTGAGATTATTTATTTCCACGTTGATGAGTAAAGGAATGAATGTACTTTTTGATATTTAAGAAAAATTCGTAGTTAAAACTGCGTAAATAAAATGGTACATGTAGCCATGTGTTGTCTGTTTAGAAAAATTCACTGTTCAGAACCCAATTGGTTTCCTACAAGCTGATACTTAGAAGAAGAAAATAGAATAAAACAAATTGACATTACTGGTCCAATGAGAAATCGACAACGAACGAGTCTGTGTTAAAAAGCAAATCAAAACAAGGTAGGTCCTTGAGATATTTTCGCTCGAAAAAACTGTGTTGGCGCCACGCTAAAATTCAGATATTTTCCCGATGACCACTTGTCAGCTGATCAGCGAGGCTGCCACGTGTATAAATGTAGCCACGTTGGATTTTGTGGTCTTTTTTATAGGTTGGAAACGCATCCAAAGGTGTACAATTAAATTTCCTTTCCGATTTCACTTTCATATTTCCTTTTCCATTTTCATAAATTAACATAAATGAAAGAATTTCCGGGAGGAGTCGAAGCTCATAACGATGATGTAGATCTCGCTGTAAGATTTGAAACGATCGGTTTTTTTATTTAAATGATTGATTGTCTGTATGTTTGTGTCAAAATGGTTACCGTTGACCATTTAATTTTGCAATCATCGGACGGTGTTTGTTACTTTGATCAATTAATTTTCTGCATGTGAACTATATGCTGATTTAACCGGAGTAATGGGTTTTTCCTCACAATATAGAAATGCATCTAATATATTTTTATGCTTCGTTGAGTTTGAATTATGTTAGACGTGTATGTAACCATGATTAGATGACTGATTTGTATGTAATAAACAAAGTTTATGTGATTTTGTTTACTATACATGTAGCTATTGTTTATAATTAACTAGAGGTTGTAAGTAGTGCTTCACAACAATGAAAAATGTCACAGGTAGGTAATTTTGTTTATAACGTGTATAATATTCTTCAACTAAATTTTGTCAAAATTTTGATTTGTTAGGAGATAGGATCATTTGGCTCAAACTGGACAAATGAGAAACATGACTCCTACCTCAATCTAATTGAAGCATCGTTTGTTAAAAAACTTCACAACAGCAGCAGATGTAACTCAAAGAAAAAGTTTAATACGTTCTTCGCTACTCCATTACATTCTAGTTCGACCCTGTCGGCACCAAAAATCCAAATTGTTGACAATGTTACGGGTAATTGAATCATTTATATTTGTAGTTCCAGTATATTTGCAATCAAATTAATAAACCATTTGCACCATCAGAGGTTTCGGATCAGAACTTTGTGGACACAGAGGAAGCGCCGAGTGAAAGGCTGGAAAAGAAACGAGCAAAAAGGATTAGTTTCTCAGTAAATGATCAAGTAAGAATGAATAGTTTGGTAATGTGTGAAATAATGTGGAAATATTTGTATGTTACCGACTTTGCACTTTTCAGTTTCATATGCTCCAGTTGAAAATGTGAGTGGTTTGTTCATTATTCAAAAACATGTCAGGTTGTTCCATTTACGTGTTCGGAGAAAGAAGAGAAGAAGGAGGAATGCAGTAAAAGGAAAATATTTGGAACGTATGAAACATGAGTTTAACTCTCCAACATTTTTTACATATTATCTGTTTGAATAGCAGGCGGTTTGGGACCGAGATGAAGACACTGATTACTGAGAGAAACTGCAGTTAATGCGTGCATCGTGTTTCTTTTGTGTTTGATTAAGGGTGTACAAATTTTATGGTACTTAAAAACTTGTTAGTTTTTTCATTAGTGTTTAGTAATATTTAGTATGGGACAATTGCAACCAACGTTTTCTTTTTCTCCTGTCTTTTCTTATTTTAATTTTTTTTTTCTTCAGTTTACTGACTTTACGTTGCAACAATCTTTTATTTGCTTTGGTATCACAGCTGTTGAAGTTTTGTGTATGAAAAAAATTGTTCGAGTTTTGAGGTTTTTCTTTCATTATTTTTCAGTACTTAATGTATATTATTCTTGATTTTGGAGATTGAAAAACCAAACTAATAAAACGAAGTGTGAAGCGATCTAAGGATGAGTTTGCTTACAATATCAGTTTGTCTTAAATCTTGCTAGAAGTTACTGGAAGTTTATATAGGATCGCTTTGTACGTGAGACAAAACAAACAAAAAGTCAAATAATCAAATTCAATTTAATAATTCACAACCAAATGCATACCAATTTGAAACAAACCAAAAGTAAATAGGATAGATTTATAATGATTTTCATATCGACATGACCAATTTTTTGTATTACAAAAGATTGATATCTATTTTAATTGAAACTTGATTAAAAAAAAGGGAGACGAATACAATTTAGACAAATTATATTCACACCAGAAATCAACTAGCATGCAATAATTTTTCCTAGAAAATATATGATTAAATTAACCTTCTTAGTTGCATTTTTTAGTCCTTTTACTATAACTCAACAAATTAAAACATTAAATTTAATTATATTTGATTATATCTATACTTTTTGATGAAGTTAATGAAATATCGATTATGATAACTTTCATAAATAAACTGCTCTAGTTTAAAAGTATTAAAATTTGTTTTTCTAAAATTTAAAGTTTATTTAGATTATACAAAAAAAATTTAAAAGGCATGATATTATTTCCAAAAAATTAAAGTTCATGTTGAATTTTAAATTAATTTAGTTAGGGATTTCAAATTTCGTGTAAATCACTACAAGAAAATGACCCTACTATAAATAGTTATTTACAACTGGCGTCAGATGACAATTGTAATAAAGAAATTTTAGCAACTGGTATTTACCGACGGTGGTAATAAATGATTTTTAACAACTAGTTTTTCCTAACAATTGTAATATACATTTAACAACCGAGTTTTCTATCGGTTGTAATAAATGTATGTTTAACAACTGAGTTTTCCTACCAGTTGTAACAAACGTATTTTTAACAATTGTTTGTTTTAACAAGTTGTAATACAGATCTATAACAACTAATTAACTTTAACCGTTGTAAATATTTTTTTATAACCATTGTCCTACTCATAAGTTGTGAATAATTAAATATTTAACAATTCATTACAGTTTAATATTTAATAATTAATTTATTATTTAATAGCATATTCAATAATTGATGATTGATAATTACTGATTAATAATTACTATTAATAATTGGTAGTTAATAATATATATATATATATATATATATATAAGGGGATTTTAGGCTCAAGGAAAAAGATGTAGAAAAATTTAGTTCTAAGGACAAGAAGTTTGTTTTTTAGGCTCAAGTACACTTTTTAGTGTAAATCACCGAATGATAGTTGTAACTATCATTTTCTGTTTACACTAACAAATGTCCTTCAGACTAAAAAACAAACTTGCTGTCCTTGAGACTAAATTTTTTCACAACTTCTTCTCTGCGCCTATTTTCCTGTATATATAATAAGTAATATTTAATAATTAATATTCAATTATAATTGAATAGTAATAAGCAACAATGGATAATTAATAATTAACAGATAAGAAGTAGCATTTAATAAACAATAATTAATTTTAAATAATTTTGATTAAATAATTAATAATCAATAACAATTAAGACTAATATTTAGTAATTAATAATTAACAAGTACTTAATATTTAATAATTAAGAAGTAATATTTATTATTCGGTATTTGATATTTAAGAATTATAATTACTAATAATATTTAGTATTTCAAAGAAATTAAATTTTCTAAATTAAATTTTATAAAATAAATTTTAAAAATTTCAAACAATTTAGAAATAAAATTAAGAAGTAATATTTTTTGCAATCTTCCGATGGTTGAAAGTATTATTTTTCTGATTTATCACACTTGTCAGATGAAAAAAATTTAGACAATTTATGGTTTCAGATATTTAATAATTAATTATAATTAATAATTAAGACTAATATTTAATAATCAATATTTAATAATTAACTATAGTTAATAATTAAGACTAATGTTTAATAATTAATAAATAAGATTAGTATTTAATAATTATTAATTAATAAGTAATATTTACTAATTAAGAAGTAATATTTAATTGTCATCAATTAATAGTTACTATTAAATAATTAATTACTAATATTTAATATTAATATTTCACAATTATTAATAATTAATAAAATTTAATAATTATGAAGTGATATTTAGTATTTAATATTTAGTTTTAAATGATTATTAATTAATAACGACTATTAAAAAATCAATATTAGTAATGATCAATAATTAAGACAAATATTTCATAATCCACAATTGATATGCAATATTAATAATTAAGCAGCAACATTTAGTCTTCAATATTCTATAATTATAATTAACAATTATATTTAATGTTTTATAAAATTGTAATTTTCTGAAATAAATATAAAAATACCTGATATAAAGTATATTTTCATACGCATTTAAAAATTTCCTTCTGTAACATTCTATTTCACATATAAACAATTTTATTTTGTCTCCAAACTCAAAATTTTGGCTCTAGACCAAACTTTTGTTGTACATACTTCCATACAAATTGGGTCCATCTCTAGCTACCAATTCATTTCCCTCTCTCCCCTCATTTCTTATTTCAATGTTCAATCTTTAAACCCAATTTAATTATTCAATATAAAATTACTGCCATCCCCTCAAATCATTGTCACCCCCTATCAAATCCTTGCCGCCCTAAACTTGGATTCTGGTACCGCCCCAACCTTCAGGTCCGCCTCCATCAGCAAATCATAGAATATGGTATTGGGTTTCTTGATGAAAATTTTCCTTTTGAATTTGTCAAAAAAAAGAATATATTTTTCTTTCAATCTCTTTCGGTGTTTGCTCAACAATTGTAAGAGCCTCCAAGGTGATTTCTGATAAAATTTTCGACACCCCTTCGTATCTTCCGCTATGCATATGCTTCATTTAGTGTGTAAGGGGCAAGACCATTGAATGAAGCTCTTTTGGTGCCAATGTCATGGTTGGATAGCCCTATGTCCACCTTAGAGCACATACATTTTCATGGCAACATTTATTGTAACCAAAAGAATCCCCTTGTTGCATGCTACCGATCTCATATATATGCTCATCTCTTTTAGAAAATCTTATGATGTGGGACTAATCACAGTCCAATCTATGCATCCATTCTAGTACAATGCAAGCCACACATAACAGATCTCCATATTGATGAGAATTTTTTCAATTCAACTTGAAGTTATACAGAGTCCTCAAAAACTGGGATAAGGTTGCTAACACCTACAATAGTTTAGATTAGGTCGCTGCCACCTCTCAACGGTTGGGCCAAGCTGTTTTTTTTTACACAGAGTTCTCTTTTCCACGGTTGGAATAGACCTCGTTCTAACTTATAACTCCACCTTAATGAGAATCCTTAGCTCAAACCACATATTGGAGCATACTTAGGTCAACGTTGCATTATATTGGTCCCCTCGAACCATCACTCAGGTACCGCATTGAAATTTTCGGCATGCCTTCGCATCTTTCGCCGTGCACGCATTTCATTTAGTGTAGAAGAGGCAAAATCACTGAACGAAGCCCTTTTGGTGCCAATGTCATGACTGCATAGCCATACGTCCCCCTTAGATCACATATATTTTCATGACAATATTTATTGTTACAAATGGAATCCCATTGTAGTTGCATGCTACAAATCCCTATATATATATATATATATATATATATATATATATATATATATATATATATATATATATATATATATATGCTCATCTCTTTTAGAATATCTTGCGATGTGAGACTAATCATAATCCAATCTACGCATCCATTTTAATACAATGCGAGTCACACCTGATAATTTCATTGTTCTTGTAACTCCACCAGCAAATGTCAAGATGTCATACAATACTATCAGTCATTGTTGCCCCCGACACTGAATTACTAGAAGTATTACCCAATGGGCTTGAAGCAAATCTATTGTAACACCACATATTTTTGGTAACATTATTTAGTATATTTAATTAGCTAAATAAAATAAAATAATATGTTGATTAGGGGATTGAGATTTAATTTTAATTAAGGGGTAGTCATGTCATTTAACTAATGAATTACAAGAAGAGTCATAATGAAATAGAGGACGGGTAAAAATAGGAAAGAGGCCATTATTATACCCTAAACCTTGGCCGTGTATCTCCATACACGTTCATTTCTCATTTATCAAAAATTTTAAAACTTAAGGTCGGCCACCATTAACAAAAGCAAGAGGAAAAAGATTAAGACAAGCTAAGGAAGAAGCTTAATCAAATCAAATTCATTCACATCTCAATCTCTTTAATCTTTAAAGCTAAGATGAATAATGACTACATCTCAAATTTCTTATTATTTTCGGTTTTAAGACGAAATCCAAATGTATTGCAATGATTCACCATGTTTTTGCATGATGGAATGATTATATATACTTGTTGATGAATTATGCTTGTTCGTATAGATTTAATGATATGTTTTAATGTGAAATCCCTATTAAATGACATCCAAATGCCTTGTGAATTTTTATATAGACCATACATGATATTTTGGTGATGGGTTTCAATTTTTTGAATTTTTGTGGATTTTATATAAATATTTTAGTAAAGAAAATGTTATTTTGGGTTACAAATTATTTACGGTTAAATAATTAATGGTTTGGGTTTGAAATTTATATGTGCTAGAAAACATATAAAAGTGATTTTCGAGAATTTGTAGAATTTTCCTAAGTGTTTTAATGGATATATAAAATTATTTAAGTTATGAGACTTAAATGTTGTATATATTTATAAAAATGAGAAAGGGTATTGTGTAAAATAATTCAATTTGTTATTTCTGGAAATTGGCAGTACTTTTAGAAAAGTGAAACTTGCAACTAATCAAAATTTGACAAACAAGGCTGTTTAGGTGCAAAGAAATAGTTTAAAAAGGACCAATCTACATGGTTTTTACCATTTCGATGCTTTCGGCATCAGGCTTTCACCTTCTTACCTTCGCCTCCGACTCCATGGAAACCAATGCATTTGGTATCAGGTAACTGGTACGTGGTGAATTGGGTATAGGTGGAAGGTATAGGGTAGAAACTAGGGGTTACGAAGGGGTTGAAGCGATACTTTGCTTTTAAATGAAAATGCGCCTGCTTGCTTTCGATTGAATAGCTTCTGACTTGGTTGGCTTTCAACCAGGTCAAATGGTTTTAAAGAAATGGTTCCGATTGGGTTGCGTCTTTGTTTTTAAATAAGTGCTTTTGACTGGGTCGAAACCCCTGACCGTCTCTTTCTACCTTTCAATCGGTTTCGAAAGGGTTGTTTTGCTTTTTAAACTTGACCACTTCTCTAATGCTTTCGAAGGGATGGTTTCAACACCATCACTTCTTTACTTCGGAATGATTTTAAAAGGAATGCTTTCAACTTTAATGGGTTTCTAATCCTTTTGCTCTAGTTGAAGGCATAATCCAAATGGTTTTGACCGAAATGGCTTTCAAATATTTCGAAGAAGTAAATTTTCGAATGGTTTCAAAAGATTTTCACATATTTTAAATTGAACCCAAATACTTTCAAAAGGTTTAAGGTTTTGATGCTTTCGAAATGTTTAAGGTTTTAATGCTTTCGAAAGGTCTTTAAGGCAGATTTCTAAGAGGTGGTTCCCCAATGGTTTCAAAAAGGTTTAACCAGTGGTTTTCAAAAGTTTAAATGAAAGGATTTTTAATGGTTTCGAAAGGTTTAAAGGAAAGGATTTTATAATGATTTCGAAAGGCTATGTTTAAAGGTTTTAAAGAGAGGATGTCTAAGGTTTTTAGCTTTCTAAGGAAAAAGTATTTCAATGGTTTCGAAAGGTTTATGTAAATGGTTTCAAAAGGAAGGTTTTGGCCTTTCAGCCTAGATGAAGGAAAGGTTTATATGGTTACGAAAGGGATACTTTGAATAGGATCGAAAGGGTACTTTCAAATGTTTAAAGGTTTTCATTAATAAAGATTTGAGTAAAGAATATATATATATATATATATATATATATATATATATATATATATATATAAAACATGGCATGATGATTTTGAGTATAGCATAAAGTATATGTGTTTTCCTTGTTTAAGTTTGGTTTAAAAAAGATTTTAAATCAGTTTTAGATGAAAAGGTTTTCAAGGAAAATTTAAAGGGTAGTTAATCCTAAATAAAAATGACTCAGATATTAGAATACCAAATGTGACTTGTATAGGGTCTCGACCTATACATTATCTATTAGCCCAGCTAGTTTAGTCCAAAATTCCAGTGTGTAGGGCTTTATCATAGTTTAGACTAAAATTATGGTTGCACATTGAAGGAATATATGTTTATATACAGATAGGTTATTGGTGAGCCTACAAAATCATTAGGATTACGTGACCCCTGAGAGATGTTAAGTTAGGGACAGATCATCCAGAAGAGAAGTATTTAACAGATAGTTAAGGATTGATCGTCCAAAAGAGGAGTGACTAATAGATATTAGATAAATTTCGATATATTGTCTGGTCGGTCCGAGTTAGCCAAAGGTTAATAGTTATCCAAATAATACTATAATGTTCAAATAGATAGTGCATTTATTACCTGATATGTATGCTTACATAATGATGCTTTACATATTTTAACCAGTTTTGGTTGCAGGAAAAGGTTTGCCAAAGATATGTTTTAAAAGAATGTTAGTGAGGGGAAAACCGTTCCATTAAGCGGTTTGGTCTCACTTAACATTAAATAGCTGAGATATATAGTATTATTCACACCATGCTTTATGTCTGACTCGAAGTTTCTATTTCCCTTAAACTCTCGGGTGCTGAAAATTGATTTGAGTAGGCTGAGGGTTGGGTTTTTCAGGTTTTAATAATTTTGGCAAATAAAGCTTCTGAAGACGAGCAGGTATCTGACAGATAGCTAATTAGGAGTTATAGTTTAATCTGCATTGATTTCACTGTGTATATTAAGTCGGATAAGACTATATTGACTCTGGTCAACCAAGGGGGCATCGTCAAATGTCGCTCTTGGCGTATTTTATAATTGGTATATTTAATTATTGCTTGGAAAACATTAAGGGATTATATAACTTGGATATGAATTATTGATTTGAAACAAAATAGTAAAATGTTGTTTTTTGAAATCTGTGATTTTTTTCATATTCAAGTGCTTCTAATATTGTGGATACCATTAGCATTACCATATTTTGTCATCAGAAGTTAATATTATAGATGACTACAACATCTATAGCGCTTGGCTTTTGGCCTCCAGATATGCGATGTTACAACTTGGTATCAGATTATAGGTTTATGAAAAAGTTTAAACCAATAATGATTTTGAAAACATAATCCTAAGGAATTAGAGTAAGATTGAGGTATGGAATAATGCTATAGTAACATACTTCTATTTGCTATATATAAGTATACGCTTTATCAATAGTCTATTATCTTTGTTAGGTTATTTTTCTATATCTCATGAGGTTTGAATAAAGATATGGATGGCAGAAGAGGAAGAGTTAATCCAGGTGGAGAGGGCACCGATGGCAATGTCGGACCTAATATGAGGAGGACCCAAGGTCATGCACAAGTAGAGAATATGGGTGCTGGAGTCCCACAAGTTGGAATGGAAGCAATATATCGGTTTTTCATGAATATGATGCAAGCGAGAGTTGCTGCTGGAGTAATGGGAGGAGGAGTTCAGGAAGCTCCAAATGCCAATGATTATGCTAAGTTGAGTGGAGAATATACTAAGCTTGGAGGGAAGCCATTTATTGGAACGGAGGATGCTATCGAGGTGGAAAATTGGTTGTTGCACTGCGAGAGAATACGTGATGACCCACATTTCAAAAGGTTTGAATCAATAATAATCCACACATATCCAACCTAAACAATCCGGAACATAGATAATCGTTGCACTTAATTAAGAAAATAAAAAAAGAAAAAGGAAAAAAATATAGAATCTCGTAGCGGAATGATAAAATATAATAATCAAATAAACAGTTCACGAAGCTGTTTACTATATATTTGATTATAATTTATACAACATTTGTCAGAGTTATACATACACAACAGAACAAAATATAATAATGCAGCAGACAACATGATGCAGGAGTAATAATGGTAATAGTATACCAAACTTCCTCTTCATCCTTTAGAATAATCTTCACTGCGTTGAAAAACTCATGGCTGACCCGAGCGTAATGAAAAGACAAAACACTCGAGTCAGGACTAAAATATTCTTATTTGAGTCAAATCGATATCGCATATAACATGATTGTCGTGGCGTCAGAGATGTTTACGGGATTTCACATCACCTGTCCAGTGTATAACGTGCGTGTAATAACTCAAGAGATGTTACGGGATTTTCCATCTCTTAAGGATCCATCAAAATATTTAGAAGTAGTAGAATACGCTATATATGTAATGTCTAATCAATAAAAAAAATATTTTTTCTTAGCGTTAAGCTTTACATTAATCTCCCATAATGCGTTTTTAAGCATTGTTGTACAGTTTGCATATAAAACACCAGTAAATCGTCGGTGGATAGAGATGCGCCATGATACGACCACACTAAACCAAAATCGTAGTGGTCTCGTATAGGGATAAAATTATGACAAGGCACGTGAGGCAATGTCTAAGGTAGGATACTACCAGTTTACCCTTCCCAACTGGTGGTCGCGGATCAAAGCCCTTATTGCCCAGAGCGTCCAACACTCTCAAAAATCCGAGGGTGTACACCAATCAATCACAATGTAAATGATAGTAATACGAAGAAGTGTGTTCGCTCAGGGTAGCTATACCAATTGACCGGTACGGCTCCTGTTTTAGTCATTTCAAATTGACACAAGTGCCAGACTAATCCACCATCGTTCTCTTTCTTCAAATCCAACAAACGTATGCCAAATCCAACCATTTTGTTCTGAATCACCACTCCACGTATACAATTATTAAAGTGGTTCTGGTGTTGACGGAGAGTATGCCCATATCCAACCCCGGTCTCTTTAACAACCAATCGTCGTTTTACACACCGGTTGGTACTTTTATATTTCGAAAACAGTTCATACTTGATATCAAAATATCATATTCATTTCAAACTCAAATCCAATTCGAAATCACTATATTTATTCAATATACCATTTCATTTCAAAATCATTTTTGCTTTAATATCACGATTTCACTTCCAAAATCGCTTCGAATTTCAATTTAGGTTATAATTTCATTTTAACCCAATTCGCACTTAAATCCAAGATTTAAGTATAAACATTCCACCATTGACCAGCTGAAATTTTGAATTTTTTTGAAATAGTTTAAGTAATTGAAATAGTGAAAAGTAGTTTAAATGGTTAAAATAGTTTAAATGGTTAAAATAGTTTAAGTAAAATGGTTTATATAGCAAAATAGGTTCGAAATCCAAAATAATTTGAATACTTTTTAAATAGTTTATATCAAAATAATTTATTTGAAGGTAGTTTCAAAGTCAATCTGATTCAATTTACACATTTCCAATTCAAATCACTTTTAAATTTCCATTTCGATTTTTATCAATTCCGAGCTCGATTTTCAAAACGTCGATTCAAAACACTTAAATCAAATTTACTTTCAATACCCAATTTGAAATCCAAATCCCCAAATATAATTCAATTCCGAGCTCAATTTTGAAATAGTTCGATTTCTATAAATTCGATTTTTCATTCTCTTAAAATCAAATCATTTAAATAAACTTCAAATCTAAAATTGTAAAATCATTTAATTTAAGAATCTGGTGTTTTTATATAATTTTCTATCCTATGTCCAAGTGATCAGTTATTTCAATTTAATTTCAACGATGAATATATATATCATTTCAATCCAAATCACAAGTCATGGGTATATCATTTCAACCTATTATAAAATTTATTCGAAATAATTCAATTTATAGTTCTATATACTATAAATAAGATATACATGGTGATAACATGATATATCAAAATAGATAAATATCGAAACCTTCCAAAACATCAATCAATAGCATCCATCATAATCAACATCCAAATCAGCCAATAATTCACAACAGTTTCATAATTATCGATATCAAGTATTTTACTGGCAATTAAATTCCAATTTCAAATTCAACCATCAATTTTAATTTTTAACAGTTAATTCGAATGATAATTAAATTTATCAAACAACGATCAATAAATTTATATCACTTCATGATTTCGAATTTAATTAGCATGAAGATATTTTAGTACGTTGTGAGCATTATAAAACGCTCACCTTGAATTTGAAATTTGTCCAACGTTCCGATTTTAAATTAAATCAAATGACGTTTGATTTAACCTAAACTTTTAGCTATCTTTGAATGTCTCAAACTAGTTTCAAAGTGTAGTGCTTGTCTCCACGATCTCATTGCCGCTTGTTTCGTCCAATTTCGATCTCGTATGACAAAGTTATGATGTTTATAAGATTCCATAATTTAAAACGAACATTTTAATTTTAATTTTATTTTAAGAACCTTGGAAAAAACCCACGATCGTTGCTTCACTGAGATCAAGCTCTGGCCACCCATCTATTCTTCCTCCAATCGCGTTTCTTCATTACGTCCAGGTTGTTCATGTTTGCTCGAACCCATGCTCCAATCCTAACTCGAATGCCGATCCACCTACGCATCACCGGAGAACGATCCTACGTCGACAAACAAAGCGTCTCCCTCTGCCGCACCATCGCTTGAAGCCATGCAACACTACGTCCCACCCTCGTCTCGAATATTGCACACGAACCCAAGCAAACGTGAGCAAATTCTGGCAAATGCGATGCTCCAATCGACGAATGAGCCGTGTGGATTTGAAGAGCTCGACAAGCTCGAGTATATTGCATTCGAAAGATTTTGCTAATTATTAGTGGATCGGCCAGAAATCGAGGGAGAAAATGATTAAATTCTGGCCATTAATTAGAAAGCGGTGGCTAGGGATAGATTGTTATGGTTTACTGTTGCGTAGGGGTATATATACACGTATATACATATTATTTTAATATATATATTTTTTTATGTACTTTTTCGAACGAACTCCGAACGAAGCGTGCAGCCTGACATTCATAATATTTTACCTCTATTTCTAACACAATGGAATATGTTTCGAGACCTAATTCGATCGTATTCAAAAGATAGCTTTTGGAATCGAATTATTTTAATTAAATTTAAAAATTGATTTTTACGCTTTTCAAGCTTGCACGACCAAACGACAAGTCCGATTGCTGCGAAAATGAAAATCCTACAAAAATTCACTATTATGTATCCGACGAAACTGGTTTGTCGATCCGAGACAGTGGTCAAAATGTCTACTTTTACTCGTCAATTAAAACCAGCAATTTCCAAATTTTAAATTAATCGCTTAAATTCAATTTTTAAGTGTTGGCAACCTTCATTGTTGTTTAAATAAGATTTAAATCAAATTCCGACATCATTTTTATTCACTTTAAATTTAGAATTCAATTATTTGAAAATAGCGATATTAAATTCAACAATTTAATTATCCGATAAATCACTAAAATTTGAAATATAAGTCATTTAAATTATAAAATTTTCTTTTAAAACAAATTCAAATAATAAAACAACTACTTTCATTTCCCAGTAATTCATTATTTTATTACTCAATCCCTACTATTGGTTATAAAACATTCAATATATAGAATTCCATTTCATTACTCGTTATCTCTAAAATCTTCGAAATTAGTTATTTCAAAATTTTATTCAAGTTAATATATAATAACTTGCATTAATAAATCATTAAATTTTATTTTTAACCATTTTTATTTAATAATTACATTAAATTTAATAATCTAAAATGGCTAAAATGATGGGTTGCTATATTCTCCCATACTCAAACTTTTCATCCTCGGAAAGAGATTAAGTAGAGAATTTAACATTTGACATATTTCTAAAAAGAAATTAACCTTGACCATTCTTATACCCTAAACCTTGGCTGTGTATCTCCATAGACGTTCATTTCTCATTTATCAAAAAATTTCAAACTTAAGGTCAGCCATCATAACAAAAGCAAGAGAAAAAGATTAAGACAAGCCAAAGAAGAAGCTTAATCAAATCAAATCCATTCACATCTCAATCTCTTTAATCTCTAAAGCTAAGGTGAATAATGACCACATCTCAAATTTCTTATTGTTTTCAGTTTTAAGATGAAATACAAATGTATTGCAATAATTCACCATGTATTTGCATGACGGAATGATTATATACATTTGTTGATGAATTATGCTTGTTCATATAGATTTTATGATATGTTTTAATGTGAAATCCCTATTAAATGGCATCCAAATGCCATGCAAATTTTTATATAGACCATAAATGATATGTTAGAGATGGATTTGAATTTCCAGAATTTTATGAATTTTTGTGGATTTTATATAAATTTTCTAGTGAAGAAAATGTTATTTTAAGTTAAAAATTATTTAGGGTTAAATATTTAACGGTTTGGGTTTGAAATTTATATATGTTAGAAAACATATAAAAAGTGATTTTCTAGAATTTTTTAGAATTTTCCTAAATGTTTTAATGGATATATAAAATTATTTAAGGTATGAGACTTAAATGTTTTATATATTTATAAAAAGGAGAAGGATTATTCTATAAAATAATTCAATTTGTCATTTCTGGAAATTGGCAGTACTTTTAGAAAAAGAGAAACTTGCAACTAATCAAAATTTGATAAACAAGGCAGGTTAGGTACAAAGAAATAGTTTAAAAAGGGCGGCTAATCTACATGGTTTTTACTGTTTCGACGCTTTCGGCACCAGGCTTTCACCTTCTTACCTTCGCCTCCGACTCCATCGAAACCAATACACATGGTATCAGATAACTGACAGGTAGTGAATTGGATATAGGCGAACGGTATATGGTAGAAACTAGGGGTTACGAAGGGGTTGAAGCGATACTTTGCTTTTAAATGAAAATGTGCCTGCTTGCTTTCGACTGAATGACTTTCGACTTGTTTGGCTTTCGACTAGGTCAAATGGTTTTAAAGAAAAGGTTTCGATTAGGTTGTGCCTTTGTTTTTAAATAAGTGCTTTCGTCTGGATTAAAACTCCTGACTGCCTCTTTCTACCTTTGGATTCAGATTGGTTTCGAAAGGGTTGCTTTGCTTTGCTTTTTAAACTTGATCGCTTCTCCAATGTTTTCGAAGGGATAGTTTCATTGCAACCACTTCTTTACTTAAGAATGATTTTGAAAGGAATGCTTTCGACTTTAATGGGTTTATGATCCTTTTTCTCTACTTAAAGACATAATCCAAATGGTTTAGACCGAAATGACTTTCAAAGGTTTCGAATGAGTAAATTTATGAATGGTTTCGAAAGATTTCCACATGTTTTAAATTGAACCCAAATGCTTTCGAAAGGTTAACGTTTTGATGCTTTCGAAAGGTCTTTAAGAAAGATTTATAAAAGGTGATTCCCCAACGGTTTCGAAAGGTTTAACCAATGGTTTTCAAAGATGTAAAGGAAATATTTTCCAATGGTTTCAAAAGGTTTAAAGGAATGGTTTTTCCAATGATTTCGAAAGGCTGCGTTTAAAGGTTTTAAAGAGAGAATGTCTAAGGTTTTTAGCTTTTGAAGGGAAAGGTATTTAATGGTTTCGAAAGATTTATGTAAATGGTTTCGAAAGGAAGGTTTTGGCCTTTCGGCCTAATGAAGGAAATGGTTTATTTGGTTACGAAAGGGATACTTTCAATGGGATCGAAAGGAGTACTTTGAAATGTTTAAAGGTTTTCATCAATAAAGATTTCGGTAAAGAGTGTGTGTGTGCATGCATGTGTATGTATATATATATATAATATGGCAATATGATTTTGAGTAAAACATAGAGTATATGTGTTTTCCTTGTTTAAGTTTGGCTTAAAAAAGGTTTTAAATCGATTTCAGATGAAAAGGTTTTCAAGGAAAATTTAAAGGGTAGTTAACCCTAAATAAAATGACTTAGATATTAGAATACCAGATGAGACTGGTATAGGGTCGCGCCCTATACATTAGCTATTAGCCCCAGCTAACTTAGTCCAAAATTCTAGTGTGTAGGGCTTTGTCACGGGTAAGACTAAAATTATGATTACACACAGAAGGAATATATGTTTCTGTACAGATAGGTTATTGGTGAACCCGCAACCATTAGCATCAGGTGACCTTGAGAGATGCTAAGTTAGGGACAGATTGTCCAGAAGAGAAGCATTAAACAGATAGTTAAGGACAGACCGTCTAAAAGAGGAGTGTCTAACTGATGTTAGATAAATTTTGATATATTGTCTAGTAGGCCCAAGTCAGCCAAAGGTTAATAGTTAGCCAAATAAAACTATAATGTTCGGACAGATAGTCCATATATTACCTGAAATGTGTTTTTACATAATGATGCTTTAAAGATTTTAACTAGTTTTGGTTGCACAGAAAGGTCTGTAAAAGATATGTTTTAAAAGAATGTTAGTGAGGGAAAACTCATTCCGTTAAGCTGCGTGGTCTCACTTAACATTAAATAACTGAGATGTATAGTATTATTCACATCAAGCTTTATGCCTAACTCGAAATTTTTGTTTCTTCTTAAACTCTCAGCTGCTCAAAATTGATTTGAGTAGGCCGAGGGTTAAGATTTTCAGTTTTTAGTAATTTTGGCGAATAAAGCTCCCAGAGACGAGCAGGTGGCTGACGGATATCTAATTTGGAGTTATAAATTAATTTACTTTGATTCCACTATGTATATTATGTCAGATATGACTATATTGACTTTAGTCAACCAAGGGGGCATTTTCATATATCGCTCTTGGCGTATTTTGTAATTGATATATTTGATCATTGTCTGGGAAGCGTTAAGGGATTATGTAACTTGGATATAAATTATTGTTTCGATATAAATTCAGTAAAATGTTGTTTTTTGATATTTGTGATTTTTTTTCATATTCTTGTGCTGCTGATATTATGGATACCATTAGTATTACCGTATTTTGTCACAGAAGTTAATGCTATAGATGACTGTAACATCTGTAGCGCTTAGCTTTTGGCCTTCAGCAGGACCGGTCTGAGCAAAAACGTTGCCCTAGCCGATTTTAAAAAAAAATGATATTTAAAAATAGTTAAAGCAGTAGGAATTGAACCCTGATCACTTGTCACATTAAGCAATGTGCAAACCACTTGAGATATAACACAACTATTGTCTAAATTATACGTAAATATTATTTAATTTTAACTATTTTTACAGAATCATATTCACCACCACCTTCGTCGTTGCCCCCTACCCGTCCGTTGCCCTAGGCGGCTGCCTAGCTCGCCTACCCCAGGGCCGGGCCTGGCCTTCAGATATTGGATGTTACATCTATCTTATTTATAAGTACTGGATTTTGAGAGCAAATGTTACACAGTGTTGCAAGGCGAATCCTATGAACTTCAATGATATACTACATATTATTAACACAATATTCAGTTATGTATAGACACTCCTGGCGTTTCATACACGCACAATGACACATAACCTCAAAATTTGTTATTATTCTAGTTTCTTCTTTTGATGTTAGAGTAAGTTAATTGTTGCTCATGATTACTAGCCCTTACATTTCTAGCTAGCTGCATAAAACAATGCTTGTGAATTAAAGGGAAATTCTAATGTCTTTATACAGGAAAAGCAAAAATGAACGAATGTTTGTGTTGCAATAATTATTGTTGTAGTAAAAGAAGGATGTGCACGAACAAGGAGGTGGTGTTTAAATAGAGATGAATAATCATTAGAATCTGAAGCATCAAATTCTAAAGGAACAAAATTTTCGCACCATGAAAAAGGTATTTATAAGATGCGCTGACAGGTAATTTTTATCTATAAATGCACGTTGAGTCTTTCTTTTTTAGGAAGAAAGATACTGCTCTTTTTAGGCCCTTTCAAGAAAGAAACTTTTTTTTTCTACGATGAAGCATTTTCTTCATGATTGTCTTCCTTCAAAGACAAGTCCTTCAGAACCATAAAAGACAAGTAATTCTCTCAAAAACCAATTTCTATTTGAGAAAGATACAGTTAGTTATTTTTATTCTATTTGTCTTCTTTAGTTTTTTTTTTCCTTCTATTAGTCTTAGGCTTCAGTTCTGAAATTGTTATACTATATTGCGTTGCTGTATCGCTCAACTGTGGGTAGGTGTCCTTGGAACTTTCATGCTTAGCTAATGGTTCATTGTCAATAAGTAGTAGTATAGGTATAGATCAGTTGAAGGTGAAAGAGGTAGACACATTTTGCATATCAAGGTTAGTAGGTTCATTACTAGGAACCAGTTTATGTTGTGTAGTATGAGAATCAATCGGTTCAATTTGAATATGGATAGGAAAAGGCTCATTAATAGGTTCGCTTTTGAGAAGTATTCTGACCATATAAAGAATAGGTTCAGGTAGAGCTTGGACCGTAATAGGTCATAAGTATACTTTTTTAGGCGCAAGGACATGTTCATTGAGTCTAACTTTAACTTCAATACTAGCATTCAAGTATGTGAAGTTAACTCAATCTGAAAACTCTATCAACACTTGCCACATGAGAGTGAAGAAAGATATTATATAGTTCACCAAAATTTCTGCAATTTAAATACCATTTCATTTCCTTTTTCCTTTTTTACAATTCAAAAATCTACCTTCAAACTTCTTTCCCTCAAATTCAACATTTATTTTCTGAATATGGTACTTCCATAGGTAATATAGAGAAAGGATTGCTTTTTGGACTTTTTTTTCTCCAGTTGTAAACAGTTTGTCATTGCATGCTTTTTTGTTAACATCATGAAAATACTATTGTTTTATTTTTTCCATTAAAACTGCATTGAAAATGATGATTTGCACACAAGGCTATTACTTAAATATGTTGATTTGCTCTATCCGTTTATATAGTCTTGATCAAACTCTTTTTTCTTCTTAAAACACTAGGTTTAGCACTAAAAAATTATAAGAAAATGATAATACAAATAAACCGTATGTGTGTGAATTATCAGTGTGGAAAATAAATGTGAGCGTGATTCCGTCTACACTTTTGGTATACAAACTATGCCCATTGCTAAATCAAGACACCTGATTTGAAACAAGTCGTGTTCAATTTGATGAGTTGAGTAGCACTAGATGAGAACATTAGCGTAAATTCTCTGGTAATTCATTATATGCATGACATCCGATTCTTTTATTTGTCATGTAAGTTCACCGACATATATTCTCAAACTATCCCACTAATTGACTGTGTAATATTTTAGTTACTACATACAAGTAAACTTATTCCAAGAAAAATGAGAAATGATCACAAGATAAAAGGATGGAACGAGCTGGGTGTGGTAGACACAATATGCAAAGACATGGTCCGGTGTAGGAAGAAGACAATGAGTTGAATTCATCGACCTGTGTTTCTTTTAGGACAAGCAGTCCCATGTCTCGCCAGTTTTCTTTTTCGAAAGCTACTTGATTTCTATCTTTACATCCTATAGTTGAAGAATAGTACGTTATAAGTCCATAATTTTGGATTTTGGGATGAAAAACATCACATTGGTTTGATTATATCACATTGGTTTGATTATGTGCATATGAAATTCAATCCATTTTCAATTGTATGTTTTGTAACTATGCTAAGACTTTGTGGATAGGGTGAATATATGAATCTTTTTTGACATTTGAAAATATAAATCTTTTTTGTTATTTTTAGTAAATATGAATGAATGTATTTATTATTAGTACAATGTTTTAGTTTCAACTGCAAATTAATTTAAAATTTACAAGCGCACTGTAGCAGTATTTATATTCATTTTTTCTCATTTGAATTTTTTTAACAACTGACAAAAAAAAGTTGTAAAAGACCCTATTGCAATGGGTAAAAATAGTCGTAAAAGACTTTATTGCAAAGGGCAAAAACATTTGTAAAAGAATCTATTGCAACGGGTAAAAACAGTAGTAAAATGCCCTATTACAACAAAGAAAAACAGTTGCAAAATGAACCAACCTGTTACAATTTTGCCTATTATGACTGGCAGCTGCCAGTTGTAATGGGCCTATTACAACTGACATTGCTAGTTGCGAAATGGATAGTTTGTTGTAGTGAATGAATTTTAAGTTTTAAAGAGGGAAAGGGGTAAAGATGAAAAAAAGGTAGTTTTGTAATAGGGATGATGTATATAAAGAATATTTTTGTGTATGCTAGTTTATTGTATTTTCTAGTATACGTTAACAAATAGAATTACCCTAGAATTTAAGAGAATCGCTTTCCAATGAATGACTTTATATGTAGAGAGATTTGATACTTTGAATCACTTTCTATTGAACGACTTTATATATGCATATATAATACATACACACACACACAAACACACACATACACATACATACATTCATACATACATACAAACTTACGTACACACATATATGTATGTATGTGTGTGTATACATATATAATGTGTGTGTGCATAGATTTGATGCTTAAGATTGAAGAAATTGGCTTATGTTAATAAATCAATATCACATTCATTTATCGTTAATTGCAAATCTATTTCGCATGGAAACATGTATTTTTCTGCCATAGGGGAAGGGGTATCATCTAAATTTTTGATCTAAAATTAAATGAGAATTAAAAGATGAACTTTAAAGAAAAAATACGGAAGGTTTTTATTCTTTCATTAAAACCAATTTACTCATTCATTTTTATCCCTTGATTTTCTTCACTTTTTTCTCTCATCCATGGGAGCCCTCTTCTATTCACCATGGCCAATTTTTTTTCACCAAAATTAAATCAAATAAAATAGAACAAGGTGTTTCCATCTTTCCATCTTCCAATCCCAAAACAGGGTATTGTACGAAACGTTTTATTTTAGTTAAATTTGTTTGTAATTATGGCGTAGAAAGTAGGGATGCTACAGTGAGAGTTAAAGCTGATAGGGTATTGTATGTGTTGGAGGAAGAGAGGTCTTGAGGCCATAATGCACCTCTAATTTCAACTACGGTTTTGCTTTGTTTCCATTGTCCAAAAGTGTTAACTGCCAATACAGTGTTTTGAAACCCAGTCTTTCCATAGGTTTGACTTTCTCCATATAATGGAACTGATGTGTTTTAAGCATGATGCCTTGTTCCACACACTAGGTCAATAATTCCTAAACCTCATGCTTTCAATGGTAATTTGATTTTGCTGTAGCTCATTGGAATTGGTTTCCTAGTGAAGGGATCCCCAAACCAAAGGAAGTGATTACAAGACTTTTCTATCATACAGTGTTACCATGCCTTTTGGTCAAGGCCGGGACATTAACAAATTGGCTGGGGAGGATGGATACCAGGATTGGAGATCGACTATTGGAAACAAGGCTATGATCAATACTGTCAAAATTTAACCAAGCTCTAATCAAGATTGGATCGATTGGCAATGATGAACAAAGCTAGGAAATGCTACTTTTCAAATTTTGGGTCAATCGAAATTCGTATGCTCGACATATGGATGGATCAAGATTCAAGAAAAGCAGGTTCATATCGATCAGGATGGAAATGGAAACATGTTTCGAATAGATGCAATGTGCATCAATTAGTTGGACTCGGCATCGGTACGGTAGGGTATTTCGTATCGATCAAGGCTGGGATCTATACGAAGAACGAGCAGGGGTTTGGAAGAGCACCTTGTATCGATCAGGTATTGGGTCGATACAAAGGACATATGTAGAGGATCGGTATGAACAGGGGAGCGACTGATGGATACAAAGGAACGAAGCTCGATCGATATGAAAAGTATGGATACAAACATGACTTGCAACGATACTAAAGGATGGATACGAAGAAAGGATGTGGAAGATGGATACAAAGAACATAACTTTGGATGGATACGAACAGATCAAGAGCCACTTTCCTATCGATCAGGTTCGTATCGATCGGTACGGAGGAAGTGATCAAGAAGGCATGAAATACGGCGTGAGTAGAGGATCAATGCTAATGCTATGGTCATAAAGTGATGAGTACGAAGACTAGATCGGTACAAAATACGTCAGTACTGATACAAATTCATCAGCCTACTCGTAAATACCAACTTGCATCGATCATAACTCGAAATATACAACACCAAAGGCTATGAAATTTTCACAGAAGCTTGCTTATGCACTCGATAATGTTCATGATCGATCTCAACTCGATTGGAGCCAATTTGGATTGCTACGAATTATGCTTGAATCGATCCCAAATCGCTCTTGATCAATCTGGTAGGCCCACCTGCGCAAGGGAAGAAGTATTCTATGTTTTGGGGTGGATATTTTCGGATATATACCTATAAATATAACGGTCCTATGGCAACTAAAAAGGGATCTTCTTCTTCTTTCCTAGGCGAAACTCTGCCATTTTTTCTATTGATTTTCAAAGGCTTGTAACTGTAATTGCAGTATAAAAGGAACAAAAGGATTGATTCAAAGTGGACGTAGGCCGGAGATGGTCGAACCAATATAAATTTTGTGTTCTTTCACGCTTTCTTACATTTTTAACTTTTCTATTTCTTCATTTTTGTTCTCTACTTAATCTGGATCCGGGATCTGTGTGTATATATTGAGGATCTGTGTACATACACTGGTGCTTTCACTATTTCTGGGGTTTGTGACCAATTTTGGCGCAAACACTTTGGTGCTTTCACTGTGAAGACTAGTACCCACTATACCAGATTTGAAGTTCAGATTTAAAAAGCTAAAGGATCAGATCTAAAAGGGACCATGACAAAGCAATCAACAAGGAGACAAAGAGCGGAAAGGAGTCAGCATGAAGGGAGTCAGGAGGCTTCCTCAAGAGCAAATCAAATCTCTGTTTTCATCAGCGGAGATGAAATGGAGATGATGATGGAAGCTATGCAGGAAGAATTATTGAAAAGACGGGAGGAAATGATGCAGAACCTTCTCAAACAGTTTGGACAAGTAGGAACACCTGGAGCTGCTGGAGTTTAGATCCGCGGAACTGGAACAGAAGGACTTAACAGGCAATCAGATGGAGCAGCTCAATAAGGCGCAACCCCCAATCAGCACACAACTATTAATCTAGATGGATCCAGGCTCGAGGCCACACCGTTTGGCAACGATGGACCAATTCATGAAGGAACTCTAGGTGATACCACATAATAGGATGTCGACAGCAGCAGAAGAGTACGTGATGAAGAGTATGTATCAGAATACCCTCGAGGACAAGGGGGCAACCCTTGGTGTACGACGCCAGATTAGCTGAGATTATCAGGCGAACTATGCGCGGAGGTTTCGCAAACAGAGATCTGGAAGGAGTAAACATGAGTCCATTTACCCATGACATCAGAATGGTTAGGAATCCAACGGAGTTCAACCTACCTACTTCAGAGTTATACAATGCCAAGGCCGATCCGACCGATCATCTCATGAGATACACAAGACATATGGAATGCTGGGGGCATCAGAGGAAGTTATGGCCTGGTGTTTCCCTTTGTACTTGACGGATATAACTGCTATGTGGTTCGGGCACTTGGAAGATGGATCTATCAGGACTTGGACGGAGTTGGTGGCTAGGTTTTTAAAGCAATTTCGGGTTCATATCAAAAGGCCAAAGAATGTAATGACACTAACGTCGGTGAAGAAAACGACGGAAGAATCGTTAAGGGCTTTCTTGACTTGGTTTAATCCAGCAGTTGCTTTGGTGGATCGGTCGGATTCATCGATGGTTTTGATGGCGGTTGTGTCACGAGTCAGGGATAACTTGGATTTCAAGGTATCGTTGATACGAGATCCACCAATGGATCTCGGGGAGTTCTTTCACAAGGCCAAAATATTTCTTCGACAGGAATATGCATGTTTGGATATGAAGTTAAAGGAAGTGAACACGGTTGAGGGTGGAGAACCATCCGGCGAAAGCTCGGATACAGATAAGAATAAAGGAAAGAGGAAGTTTGATGACAACTCTGGCAAGGCAAGGAAACGTTGGTGAGAACCAAAATTCTCCACTTACACAGGACTGAATGAAACATTGGAGCGGATATACACGGAAACTCGGGATCGCCTTCCCTACCGAAAGGCCGGCAAGAAGAGAACCCTCGGAACGTGCAAGAGCATCAGGAAGGAACTGTCTTTTTCATGATCTGGATGGACATGATACCAATAGCTGTAGACATCTAAAAGATATAATTGAGAAGCATGTAAGGAATGGTCAGCTCCGACAATATGTCGGGACTCGGAATGCGACAGTGAAATAGGAGCAGCCACTGTCTACCTTAAATGACGATGGCACGAGGTCCAAGAATGATAGTCGATTGGTTATCAACCGACGATGACGATATAGAATAAGCAGCAAACTTTGGGCAAACAATTAAGTCACTTATTCATGTACGGGGATGGAGATAGCCCCTAAATATGCTCTGAGATGATGATAAACCGCGACACTCTGTTTTTTCTTTTTCAATTTGGACATTTTGTTTTTTCTAGTTTGGTTTTGAAGTTTGGTTTGAACTCCTGGTGTTTTTTGTTCTCTGGTTTGGAATTCTGTTTGGATGCTTGTTTTCTGGTTTGGATTTCTGGTATGGATTTTTGGTTTTCTAATTTAATATGGATTTCGAATTGGATTTTGATTGGATTTTCAACTGTTGGTAAATTGGATTTTTAGTCTTCTTACCATAAGGCATGTTTTGGGGGGAAAATATTACCCCGCCTTTCGGTCAAGGCCGAGATATCAACAAATTGGTCAGGGAGGATGGATACCAGGATTGGAGATCGATTGAAACAAGGCTATGATCGATACAGTCCAAATTTAACCGAGATCTAATCAAGATGGGATCGATTGGGAATGATGAACAAGGGTAGGAAAGGCTATGTTTCAAATTTCAGGTCAATCAGAGTTCTATGCTCGAGATATGCATGGATCAAAATTCAAGGAAAGCAGGTTTGTATCAATGTTTCGTATCACTCAAGATGGAAATGGCAATATTTTTCGAATCGATGCAATGCGCATCGATTTGGTCAGACTCGGCATCGGTATGGCCGGGTATTTCGTATCGATCAAGGCTGGGATAGATATGAAGAACGAGTAGGGGTTTGGAAGAGCACCTTGTATCGATCAGGTATTGGATCGATACGAAGGACATACGTAGAGGATCGATACGAATAGGGGAGTGACTGATGGATATGAAGGAACAAAGCTCGATCGATACGAAGAGTATGGATACAAACATGACTTGGATACTAAAGGATGGATATAAAGAAAGGACGCAGAGGATGGATACAAAGAACATAACTTTGGATGGATACGAACAGATCAAGAGCCACTTTCGTATAGATCGGATTCGTATCGATCGATACGGAGGAAGTGATCAAGGAGGCATGAACTACGGCATGAGATGCGGATCAATGCTAAGCTATGGTGATAGAGTGATGAGTAGGAAGGCTGGATCGATATGAAATATGTTAGTATCGATATGAATTAATCAGCCTACTCGCAAATACCAACTTGCATCGATCATAACTCGAAATCTACAACTCCAAACGCTATGAAATTTTCACAGAAGCTTGCTTATGCACTTGAGAATGTTCATAATCGATCTCAACTCAATTGGATCCAATTTGGATCGATACAAATTATGCTTGGATCGGTCCCAAATCGCTCTGGATCGATCTGGTGGTCCCATTTGAGCAAGAGAAGAGGTATTCCAGGTTTTGGGGTGGATATTTTCAAATCTACACCTATAAATAGAGGTCCTATAACAACTAAAAAGAGATCTTCTTCTTCTTTTCTAGGCGAAACTCTGTCATTTTTGCTATTGATTTTCAAAAGCTTGTAAGTGTAATTGCAGTATAAAAGAATTGATTCAAAATGGACGTAGACCGGAGATAGCCGAACCACTATAAATTTTGTGTTCTTTCTTGCTTTCTTACATTTTTAACTTTGCTGTTTCTTTATTTTTGTTCTCTACTTAATCTGGATCTGAGATCTGTGTGCGGATATCGATGATTTGTGTACATACACTGGTGTTTTCACTATTTTTAGGGTTTGTTACCAATTTTGACGCAAACATACAGTGAAGTTTTAGGAAGGATAAAGATTTGTGCATAGTACACCTGCACGCCAAATATTATTGCTTTTATGTTTGTTAGCCTTCCCACATGTGAAAGGAACTTGTTTTGCTAACTGCACATTCTTGCAGCTATCCTTTTGTATAGCAACATGCAATAGTGCTTCCTGATGCGTGTTGAGGTAAGGGGGATTTCAAGATATGAAATGCTAAAGTTAACGAGAGAGGGGTTCTGAGAAGCTGCTATGGACTCTTTCACTGAATTGGAGAATCAAGCTACGTGAATAGAGGATTTGAGGGGTTCATTGAAGGCCTAAAGCTTCCCTAAAGTGAAGAAGGGAGATGATGGATTTGGAGTTTGGTTTAGTGAAGATTAGGAGATCATCGACAAATCAAAGATTTGTGATGAAATGTATGCGTTGGAATCCATGAGTTTTTTGGAATGTAGATCTTTTAATTAGCTGAAGAGTAGGGACTTCCATGATTAATATAAAAATGTATAAGCCGATGGGGTCACCTTGTCTCAAACCTTGTATACCTTTGAAGAAACCAAAATTTTGACCATTGATGTAGATTGAGTAGTACGGGGATGTGATGCAAGTTTCGATCCATTTAATGAAGGTGGTGGGGAATCTCATTTTTGTTCATGAAGTAGGTTACACTCTCCTACCTTGTGGAATCAAATGTCTTCATAATATCAATTTTCAAGAAGCATCTAGGACATTTTTATCCTATTGTATTCTTTTATTATCTTATGAGTAAGGAGAATATTGTTCGTTGTGCTACGACCTTCTAGGAAGGCACTTTGATTACACGAGATAATATGTGAAAGTGTAGCTTTTAATCTTGTTGCAAGGATTTTAAAGATAAACTTATAGGTAGTGTTGCGGCAACTGATAGGTCTATACTAGTTTACTTTTGTGGGGGATTTAATTTTAGGGACGAGACATATATTTGTTGCGTTGACACCTCTTAGCATCCTGTTAGATCTAAAAAAAACCATGAATTACCTTTAGGAAGTCGTTGTTATAAAGAAGGTAGAATTAAAACCATCTGGCCCCTGTGCTTTCCTTATTTATTAAAAAGAGAGCTTATGTAATTTATTCATTTTAAATTGGAAGTTGCAAACATTCAATCTGGTCATCAGGCGGGGAAGGGAAAGGAATGTGTTCTACACGAGAAGTGTCAAGTGGTTGGAGATTTTTATTTCCCAATGTAGACCAGAAGAAGGAGATAAAAGCTTCTTTAATAGGTTCTGGGTCTTCATGCAGATTTCCTTCATGGTCATGAATAGCTTGAATTCTTGAATTTTTAGACTTGATCTTAAGGGTGTTTTGCTAATATGAGGTGTTCTTGTTCCCTTCTTCATCCCACTTTAGCCTGCATTTTTGCTTTATCATGGCGGCTTTGTTTAATTCTTCTACTAAAGTGTGTTCCTGCATTGACAAGGAAACATTAGTATGGTTAGTTTGAAGTTCCATTTGAATATTCTCTAGCCGTTGAGAAATTTTAGAAGATACTTTGTTCCCACGGTCATCCTTTGTCCAGGTTTTCAGTAAGGTTTCGGTAAGTTTGAGTTTTTGTTGGAGGATATACATGGGGTTGCCATAGATTGGGTTGTCCTATGCCAATTGAATAGTGGCTAGGAAGCTTGGGTGTTTAATTCAGGCGTTGAAGAATCTAAAAGAGGTTGGGGCTTTAGCATAAGGTGTTCTAAAGCTGAGAATAAGGAGGGAGTGGTCGGAGAGACTTGATGGAGGAATTTGGTATACTATGTATGGACACTTGGAGAGAACAAGGTTGTTGATGAAGATGTGATCAAGCTTGCTTAGGGTTCTCTCACCACTTCTTGACTTGTTATTCCATGTATAATGCAAGCCAAACGAAGGGGCATTCAAATAGGTTTAAATTGAATTCGAACCTGGATGCTTAGAATAAAGTAAATTAATGAAAGTAAAGTTATTCTTGAATATATTACATATAAATGTGGATATAAGTGTGAAAAGTGATGCTTGAACTTGTGATTTCTCGATGACATATTGAATAAAGAAGAATTCAGTATTTAAATTCAAAAGTTGTAAGATAAATTTTTTTTTTTAACATGGTTCATTAATGTTAACAAGTGTCGATCTCGGAATCGAACTCACGACTTTTAATCTCATGATCCGAACTATCAACCAATCGAGCTAATCATGTTGGTAAATAAAAAATAATATTGATATATCTGTATCAATTCGTTTTAGTTGGGCTTACACTATATTTGCTTTATTCATTATTCAAAACGTTGGATTAGTTCATCATTTTTCATTATACAGTTCATGTTTCATTATTTTCATTCATTGATTCAAACCAACATTCCAAAACTAATTCAAAAGATGATTTAGCTTTATTGCGATTTTGGATAATAGCAAACAGTACAATTTATTCTTAATGGATAACATAAAACATAGTGAAAAGATATGTATAACACTGGCCGGAGAACTTAATCTCGAATTATACTGTAATGTTTTTAGGTTTCATTTAGTTACGATACATTTACACTCGTCGGCTTGGGTAAATAGAGTGGTGCTAAGGGTACTACGCCCGTTGCTTGGGGCATTTCGGCTGCAGTTTAAAAAAAAAGAAATTTCTGTTCGGTACGCCAAACGCAACACCAAGTGCCCTTAGCATTATACTCTTTTTAGAGTACCCATGGCAGATTTTGAATACTAGCCCGCTTCAAAACAGGCCCAGATTTAATAACCCAGCCATCTTAATGATCCTCTGGCACGTGGCCCCACTTTTATAATTTAAGCACAATAATTGTTCGGCTTCTTCAGATCGAGAAAAAATAGAAACAAATTTGAAGCGATTCAGTGCAGATTCGGCGTTAGCATAATGGTAGGTCTCCCCTTTTCTCGTAGTGTTGAATTAATTGATGTACTTTACTGCGCTCATATCTTTGTGCATGATATTTCAAGTTTAGGGTCAATTCGTTTGTTTGATTTTGTGTATTTACTCCGGATTTTCCTCCAATTTACATGCTAAAATTGATAGAGGGTTTTAAACGGTTATTGGTTGTTTGGTTTGCTGGTAGGTTTTTCGAGATTCAAATTTTGTGTCCTTGATTTCTACATGGTTAGAATTTGCATACTAGATTATTAGTTTCTTAACATGCGTTCAAATTAGTAATTTGGTGGTATATACAGCCATTATTAGTTAACTTGACTAGCTTTCCACATGTTTCCATAGTTTGTATTTGTATGAGTGCTCAAACTGTAAAAGGACGTCTTTGATGAAGCTACTGTATTACTGAAACTGGTAAGTATTTAATTTTTTTTTTTTTTTTTAAAAGTATGAATGGTATATGAATTATGCCATGTTTAAAATATTACATCACTAACCAGTTTGATTATTCTTTTTAATCTTTAGTGAGAAATTGTTGGCACATTTCATTCTTTAGTGTAATAATAGGGGTTTCAAGGTGGGTAATTTCCTTTTTATCCAAGGAAACACTTCAAACGTCAATAGACCAAATACTCAACATATGCAATACGGTTACTGTCTGTTTTAAAATATTCCCTATGAACAATTGCTACTATACTTGACTCAATTTTTTGAAACTATGAAATTAAGTTCACAACATACAATTCTTACATATCTATTTTTCTTTTTCTTTTTGTATCATGAAGGATAGTAGAAATGCATCAAGGAGAGAGAAGCCTAAAGGCCGCCATCTTGGCTTAGCACCACAGAAGAAGCAAGAAATAAAGGAAGCATTTGATCTTTTTGATACAGATGGTTCAGGTATGTACACGTTATGATGTTACTTTATTAGTTTGTTATCTATGCCATCTTCTTCTCCATTCATAATGCTGCTTCCATTTTCATAAAGGCACAATTGATGCAAAAGAGTTGAATGTTGCCATGAGGTACTAATTAGTAATTGCCATTTATTTATTCTTTTCTTCTTTTTTGACAATTTTCATCCTGAGGAAAATACATACTTGTTTTTGCAGGGCCCTGGGGTTTGAGATGAATGATCAGGTTCGCACTATGCATATAATGATAGATTATTTGTACCGCCCAAATAATCATCTTAATTTCAAATTTGAATATTTGAACTTGAGTTTGTTTTTTAGCTGACAAAAGTCATGTACCTTTTTTTTCCCTGTAAGAATTCATAATTGATGTTACCAATCTTAATTTAGTTTTGTACTTGATGCATTACACACTCGTTTCTGATTTTAGTTTTGTAACTGTAGCAAATCAATCAAATGATCGCCGATGTGGACAAAGATGGCAGCGGTGCAATAGACTTTGAGGAATTTGTCAATATGATGACTGCCAAGATTGGAGAACGGGACACCAGAGATGAACTTATGAAAGCATTTCGTATCATAGATGAGGATAAAAATGTAAGGTTTTATCATATTTTTGGTAATTACTTAATTTACGATGAATATGACTGTTGTGTTATAACACATATTTATTACACAATATTTGGCATAATATATCTTTGAAATAAAGATTAATGTGATCCTAAATCATTAAAGTCTAATTTTGTATGTTGTTTTAAGAAACAAAAATTGAGAAACATTAGGAAAATTTATAAAATATTTTTGTTGGAACTGAGATTCGAACTTGTGCTGTATCTGAATTTACAAATGAAAATAAAGCTTAACCTTAGCGCTAGTGCGGTCCGAGCTTAATTTCATCTGTATATACTAAGGATGTTTTAGGAATTACACACCTATTTCAGTTATTATACTAATAAAGGTTACACTTTCTGCTCTGTATTTAAACTCAGTGGTAAAATGAGGTATAATAGTAATTCAAGTGCTATAACTTTTGACATAACTATTTCACTATTCTGTAACACATTTCTTTTTCTTTAATAGATTTTTTCTCTAAAGTTTGCTCTCAGATTAGTACAGATATTTTCGCTCTTGATCCCATAATTTACCACTCATCGCAATCTCTTTGATTTTAGGGGAAAATTTCTGACGTGGACATCATGCGCGTTGCTAAAGATTTGGGTGAAACTTTTACGCTTGATGAGATCAGAGAGATGATTGATGAAGCCGACCGAAATGGTACATACTTCTTTTCTCATTTATGGAAACCGTTAAGCCTAATATGCTATTCTCGAAAGTTAAGTGGTGATACAGCTCTAATAAGAGGTGTGATAGTCGAAACAGATATAAATAATGGTAGAGATATAAGTTGATACATATTCATAGTTGTACCATAAATCATTAAAACAAATCATGAATTTGTATCATCGGTACATATTCTTGGTACGGATAATATTATGATCCTAATTCCTACACTACTGTTAGATCATCATCCTGCATACATGGTCTGCGAATCTCGCTTTGTTATGCCTTTTGAAATCACACGGAATTTAGTTTAAACTATATAGTTATAATTATCCACTTTGATTTTAGGCCTCAAGTGCAATTTTAGCGATCAAACACCCCAAATTTCTCTTAAAAATCTTTTATAGTAGTTGTAATACCTTGATGTCTCACTTTTTGGTATCAGCGTGAACTACCAAAATGTCCCTCTATAGATATTATCGAAACTTAATATCACTTATAAATAACACTAACAATTAGACTCTAACAAATAAACTTTATTTACAAAGTAAAAAACGTCTCTCTACATATATTATTATACATATTATTAAATCTTATCACTTAACAATAGAACCTAAATGCTAAATGCTATAAAATAATAAATGTCATCATCATGCGCAAGTGTGTGCCGTAATGCTTGTAATTAAAATGCCCAAATAATGAAATTTACTGGTATTATCAAAAATAAAATTTCTGCGCAAGTTTTGAAATTTGCATATCTCTCTTAACCTTTTTGTCCCGTAGAGTAAAGTAGTTAACATTTGGCTCATGTTCTGATTTAGCATATTTTATCCTACTGTTATGTTGCTTCATACTTGTATGAACGTGCATATTTAATTAGTTATCTCCTAACAAAAGGCTATGATTTAAACAAAAGATCACAAGCCATATGGGCTGCTCTTGCTATATAACTTTTTTTCGTTCTCTGCGCTATGTAATTTTTTACCAATAGTCAATAAAAGTATAACAAAATGCATTATACATTATTATTATTTTTGCAAATGCAGGAGATGGAGAAGTAGATGCTGAGGAATTTATGAGGATAATGAAAAAGACCAACTACGGATACTAAACTTATAATCCATATCAACTTTGGGAAGCTCGTAATAGACTGACTAAACTTTCTACAAGTTGCAGGAATTAAGTTTATTGCCTTGAAAACTTTAGTTCAGCTCTTATGTTTAATCAGTAGCATGTATCTATTTATTTCTCTATCTATTTCTGCATTAAACTATTTTGTTCTCATTATCCAGTATTTGCCATTATTTTGTGAGTTTTTTTTTATATTTAGAGTATCTGTATTTTTGAGCATAAAAATGATATTCTAGGGACTAGGACGTCGTTAGCATTATAAAAATGAAGTTAGTGCATTTTGAATGGGTTGGGTCAAGCTTGTAAATGAATACTTTCAGATACGGATGGTGTCGATTTTTGAATATCGGATATTCGCATTCGCGAATACGGAAGGATATTGAATAATTATCCTATCCGTTAGCGATGGATAAATCAAGAAATACAAATAGAAAATTTGGTTTGACATAATTTTTTTAAGTCTCATTGATTATAAAAGCGTTAAAAATAAACAAATAGAATGATAATAAATAGTTTTGAGCAATTATCAAGAAATACAAATAGAAAATTTGGTTTGACATAATTTTTTTAAGTCTCATTGATTATAAAAGCGTTAAAAATAAACAAATAGAATGATAATAAATAGTTTTGAGCAATTAATGTGTGTTAAATTCGTATAGTACAAACTATTAGCTTAATAAATAAAAAAAAGCTTATGTCTATCGTTGTATTAAATAACATAAAATATTAACTATAATCTTGATCAAAACCGAATGGATACTTTTCGGATGCGGATGTCATCTTATTCACATCTATATTCGTTTTTTCGAATATCGGATATTTATTTGTTTTTTAAATACTGATATAGAAGAATTTCGAATATTTCGGATGACCATTGATAAGCCTAGGCTGGGTGGTAAAAACTCATATCCGAATTTGGTTATTGCAACTAAATACAAACCTAATTGTTACTTCTTATGCGTTACCCAATCCTCATCTATCGGGTGGTAGGGTGAACGCTCAAATAACTAATTCAAAATATAGATGGTAATTCCACCTTTTTAACTTGTAATTTTTTGAAGGTGAGACACAAATAAAGTTAGTAGAAAATTTAGTTTATAATTGGGTGTTGATCAGGTAGTGATGAAAACCATGGGTTTCGAATAGTATCCACAAATATCACCGAAAACATTGTTAAAATACTCCTACGAGAGGGTTTTATTGAAAATGTTAGGAAACATCAGGAAAGTAATAAAAATTTCTTGGTTTCAACCTTGCGCCATAAAAGAACTAGGAAATGAATATGTAAAACGATTTTAAAACGTATGTCGACCCGGTCTACGAATTTATTCCAACTACAAAAAAATTCCTAAGATTTTAGGTGACCAGAATAGATATGGTGTACTTGTTGGGGTTTTAACCAATTACTATAATTTTTTTTTTTACAAATGTTCAATTCATACAAAAGATCATCTCTACATAATAGACTATTTAGATATTTGTAGCATTTTGAAAATCATAAGTTAATTATTCATCGTTCAAATATTTATTTTAATCGTTAAATTTACATATCAAACATATATTATGCTACATATATTTAAATAAGTTCAAATTTTACTGATATGATTTTGAGTATGAGGCTAGGATAATTATTAAATTTTACAGCATTTAAATGTTAGAATTTCAATATACTTTAAGACTGATTAATCATGAAACCCTAGATCTGAATAAGTGACTCATATTGATTTGATCGAAAAGAAATAGAGGAAAGTAAAAGGGTTAGCGGAAGCCATACTAGAATTTATAGTTGCTATTGGAATATTAAATTTGATTGGGTTTTTCATATCAATACAAGCCCTAAATCTTATATTGGATGTTAAATCCGTAGTTGTTGTTTTCGTAAACTGATTAAGAGAAAGAGAAAGAGAAAGATCTAAAAGATAAGAGTTGATATGATCATCCAAGTTGACATAAGCTCTAGATCTGAATTATTTTCATGGAAGAGATTAGGAGAATAACTAAAGCTTATGTAAATTAGATACCATAACCCCTTATTTATAATGTTGTTATCTTCTAATTTGGCCTTCAACAAAATAGAATTGCCCTAGTATCTATACACCAATACCATGATAATTATACATGTAAGCTTTTTAACTTTAATTCATAATTTGAGCACTTTAATTAGGCTTTACACCAAAATAACACGACACATTTATTTTACATATATGACCCACATATTGAAATTTTCCAACAATCTCCTCTTGGGCCATATATGTAATAACCTTATAAATGTGTTTAGATTACGAGCTCTAAAATTTGTTATTTATAACATAACATGTTTATGTAACAATCTCGTCTATTAACTATGCTGACAAAGGATCAAAGTGGCTTTTGTTACTTTCAATGTAACTAAACTAATCAAAGGTCACATATACCAACACAATCAAATGACATAGATCAATCGTGGATGCGTAGCGTGAAAATTTCATGAGATGTTCTTAGTGAGATCAAAACGTTCAATATTTGAACAACCTAGAGTGCAAACAAAACTTTATTTCTTTTTTTCTGATCAGAAAAACATGACATATATATCTGTAACCAAAGTATAGAGCAATGTCTCATATGACAATACCAAATGCAAACTCTCCCTGAATTAAAATGTTCTTACATAAACGTCACACCATTTGAGTAAGATGCTCATGAAAGACCTTGGGTGATAGTCCTTTTATAAGCAGATCTGCCATTGTGACGCCCCACCTCTATACTCACACTAGCCAAGGATACTACAGGGTAATGCCGTCGACTAGCATGAAAAATAAGGCTGTTGAGGAGCGACCATCCGTATAATTGCTTTATGCGAGTACCGATATGCCAGATAGAAGGTTACACATTTCATTTAAAGAGGAAATCCAATAAATCAAGTACAAACTCAAAGCTACTTCACAATGGCTATGTGATCTTCGGAAACAAATATAAAATAAGCATAACATAAATCAGTCACAGATACTCATATCACTAAGGCGGAAACAGATATGAATATAACACATAAAAGTGTACATCAAAGTAGTAGTCATACAAGATCCCCTACATCATAAAACAATAGTACAAGTGCTAGACAAAAGAATATGTATACATCAAGGAGTCTCTATCTCGAATGTGTAAAAGCAAAAACAACTAAGCTAAGTAGTTAGCCAAAAGTCAAAAGCTAGTCCCAGCTAAGAAGTCATGTAGAAGCACCTGAAATACCTCGGTCTGACCCGAGTATTATTTAAGAAGAAAATAATAAACAGATCAGTCTAGCTATAAATATCATATAAAATGAGATAAGATAAGAGATATGACAAAAACATATGATAACAATATTGTCATACTGTGACAAGTATACATTAGGTAACAACAAAAATCAAACAATATCTCAAATATTCTCAAACACTAGAAAGAATTTCATATTCTTGATTTTATTCACCAAACCACAAATATTGATAAAGCTTATCAATATAAACCACAAAAATAGGTGAAACACAAATTCCAGAAATCAATAATTAGAAATCCAGAAAACACAAAGGGGAAGGCCTATCACAAATGGGAGCATGAAAACTCACCAACACGTGCATCACAAACGAAACGGTATTCCATGGTCGCTAACCATCAATTTTGAGCCGAGGCTCCATAGACGGCCCGAACACCATGGGTCACTACCCAACCAATTTTGAGTCGAAACTCCACAAACGGGGTTTAGTCCCTCACACAAGCAAAGAGACACGCAAATCGCTAGTCTAAATCACAAAATAATCATCATTGATCGATAAATGTAAATTACACTAAACTAATAAATAAATGAGTTTAGCTTGATGTCCCATAACCACTAGCTTAACTTATGTATTTACGAATAAATTGTAGATTTCTACTCGAAAATTGTCACAAGCTTTCAATCAAACAAGTCTAAGAATTAACCGACGAAGTAAATGCAAGCGTTTCATACCACTTGTTTTGCTAAGTCTTTTAATTGGATTTCTCGAACGAATGAGGCAAAGGTTTGCATATACTAATAGATTGAAAAACGGTTTTTAAAACGAACTTTGTATTAAAAGTAACGTTGAAATCATTTTTGTGAAAGAGTTTGGATATTTACCACTAGTATAGAAACCTTTGTATTTTAAAGTGACAAATCACAGAAAACGATTATAAAAACAATCAATCATCAAAAATTCACATTCGACGACGTGAATTAAAACCCCAAAAATCGAAATAAAATCCAATCAATTGGATATTCCCAAAAACCCAGAAAAAGTCATCAAAGTCGACAATAAATTACAACAACCAATCAGATCAAAAAAAATCCATAAAAATTGAAAATCCACTCTAAAACAGCCGAAATAGGCAAAATTGATAGTTTCAGACGTCTGGTAGGTATTTTCAAACGTCTGGCCGTAGGTTTTGGAAAATAATATGCATTTTCTCCTTTCTCTTTTTAATTCTAGGACCATTTCAGATGTCTGGATTTTCAACCATACATCTGGATTTTTCAACCAGATGTTTGGATTTTTTTTTTGCTATTTTTTTTCTTTTCCAGGGACCCTTTCCAGACGTTAGGATTTTTCAACCAGACGTCTGGATTTTTCTGCTAGGCAAAAATCAGCCTAGCCCAAAGAGGGAAAAAAAATCTAAACTGGAAGTGATCGGACAAGCGACGGAGACTAGGGATTTATGCCAAGCGACAACCCAGCCTTATAAACTCATCGATACACTCCGAACAACATGTCCAAACATCCATAGCAGGATTTCGTAAATTTGGACTTCAAAACCAAAAATTGAAAAATTCACAAAACCAATTCAAATCAAAAGCAATTGAACATAAAATAGATGTTAGGAATTCATACCTAACAACTATGAAATCTATACACATAGATGTGAGTTCAAGAACTCACCTTTAAACTTAAAAACAACGAATGAGAAGCTCAAAAACAAAAGAAAGATCAACCACTCTTCAACTTCAACTCTAGAAGCTCCAATCTAAGATCATAAGCAAATATTTCCTAAGTTAGGGTTTAGAAACATCTAAAAATTGGAGAGAGAATGAGGTGAAAGCGAAGAAGAGGATGCTTACCTAAGCTTCTCTTTGATTTTGGAGCTTGAATCTTGAATCTCCTAGCAATTTAGGGTTTATGAATTTTAATTTCCCTTTCTTTCCCCCCATTTTCTTTTAGCTTGAGAGTGTTAGAAAAATGTTATGAATGAATGAAGAGGAAGGAAGGGGAGTTAGGGTATTAGATGAGTTGGGTTCTCTTTTTAGCTTATTGGGCTGAAACCCAAACCCAAAACCATAAATAAAAATACCAAAATTCTAATAACTCCAAACATATCGTTGTTTATACTCAAAAAGGTCGCAAACACCATTTTGTACTCAATGGAAGTGGTCTCGAGTCCTAATTCGACTGTTCACAGAAAGTAGCATTTCGGATTTTAATCCAATTAACGATGCTATATTTAAATTAAACATTTAAATATATAATTGTAAAAACATGCAGGTTGTTACAGACTCTCCTCCTTAAAGAAATTACGTCCTCGCAATACTTAAGAAGAAAATAAAGTGTAACAACCATAAAAGCATATCAACACAAAAGAAAAATTTTAAACGAGAAGTTCACCTTAAAGGGCACGAGGGAGTAAGTCCGGATGTGTTCGCTCGATGAATTCTCTGAATTTCCAAGAACAATCGTTAGGATTTGAGGACCATTGAACCTTCACAAGAGGAACATCTTTATTTCGAAGGTGTTTAACCTTCGTAGTAATGATGCGAATATGATGTTGCTCATAAGTCAAATTAGGTGAAACTTCAATTTATCCAATAACACTGGGCTCACGAATAGAATCGGAATCCCTAAGGTATTTTCGTAGTGGAGAGACGTGGAAAACGTCATGAATAGCAGAAAATTGAGTCGGTAATAAAAGGCGATAAGTCATGGAACCAATGCGTTCTGTGATGGAAAATGGGCCGATATATGGAGATGCTAATTTTTCCGATCGATTGAAACGCACAACACCCTTCATAGATGAAACACGAATAAACATCAAATCTCCCACAGAAAATTTTAAATTTCTTCTACGGTTATCGGCATTGGATTTTTGTCTACTTTGAGCTTCTTTCATCCTATGACGAATAAAGTCAATCTTTTTTGTGGAATCACGAATAAAATCTGGGCCTAAAACCAGCTTCTCGCCGGTCTCAGTCCAACATGAAGGAAATCAGCATGGACTTCCATAGAGTGCCTCGAAAGATGCTATACCAATACTAGATTGGAAGCTATTATTATAGGAAAACTCAACAAGTGAAATATGATCTTCCAAATTCCACCAAAATCAAGAGTTTGATTCACATGCTCTGTTTGTCTAACGGACTTAGGATGATAAGCGGTGCTAAAATTAATCTTCGTTCCCAAAGCTTTTTGAAGACTCTTTCAAAATCCACTAGTAAATAATGGATCACGATCACTAACAATAGAAGTAGAAACTCCATACAATTTAGCAATCTCTTTAACATAAAGTTTGGCCAAATGAGGTACGGTCCGATTGGGCCAAACGGGAATAAAATGGACGGATTTTGCTAGTCTATCTACAATCACCCATAAACTATCATGAGCTGAACGAGATCGAGGAAGACCGTCAATAGTCTATGGAGTCTTAATCCCACTTTCAAACGGGAATGTCTAAAGGTTGCAATAACCCATCGGTCTTTGATGCCCGGCCTTTACGAGTTGGCAAGTCATGCAATGCTTAATGAAGTTAGAAATATCAAATTTCATTCCATTCCAATAATAAAGTCGCTTCATATCCATGTACATTTTACACTACCGGGATAAATGGTAAATTTAAAACGATGATAATCTTCTAAAATGTCCTTACGAAGATCACTAATATTTGGCATAATAAGTCTACCAAATTTTCTAATGCTGCCCACGAGCATCGATTTCAAAGTGTTTTAAACCATCAATATTACCATCTCTACAACTTTGGCTAAGATGAGCCAATTTGGAATCATAGTTTTGAGCTTCAAGAATGCGGTCTAAAAGAGAAGGATGAGCCTCAAGGCTACATAAAACAAGTGATGAACATGAATCAGATTCACGATCTCGAATCTCATAAGTAGACAAAGTCTCGAGATCATTCCATTCGGATATCATCATTGAAACAACCGCTTGTTGCTTACGACTAAGGGCATCAACAACATGATTCCCCTTTTCGGGAGTGTAAAGAATATCAAGATCATAAGATGCAAGGAATTCAAGCCAGTTATTGACACAAATTAAGTTCCTTTTAAGAAAACAAATACTTCAAAGATTTATGATCGGTGTAGAGAACAAATTTCTCTTCCAAAAGGTAGTAACGCCAAATCTAAGGGCGAAAACAATAGCCGCGAGCTCTAAATCATGAGTGGCATATCCAGTCTCGGCAGACTTTAATTGCCTTGAAACATAAGCAATAACACGTTCCATTTGCATGAGAATGGCTCCCAAACCAATACGACTAGCATTGGTATAAACAATAAAGTCTCGGTTCCCTTCGGGAATCAGAAGAATAGCAGCATTGAAAAGGAGTTCTTTTGATTTCTGAAAAGAAGCATCACATTTGTCTGACCAAATGTAATTAACTTCCGTCTTTGTCAAACTAGTAAGAGGTACAGAGATTTTAGAAAAGTCTTTTATGTACCGACGGTAATAGCCCGCTAGTCCAAGAAAGCTACGAATTTTCATCACAAACTTCGGTTACTTTCAATTTTGAATCGCTTTGATCTTTGAAGGATCCACAAAAATTATGGATTCAAAAATAATATGTCTTAAAATTTTCATACGGGATTACCAAAAGTGGCACTTAGACAATTTTGCTTTCAGTTGATTGCTTCTAAGAGTTTCCAATACAATCCGAAGATGTTTTTCATGCTCTTACTCGGTTTTAGAATAACAAGAATATCATATATAAAGATGAGAACAAATCGATCGAGGAAGTCTTTGAAAACTCGATTCATAAGGTCAACGAAATAAGCTGGAGCATTCGTTAAACCAAATGGCATAACAAGCCATTCATTAGATCCATAATAAGAACGAAACGATGTCAAAGAAATGCTATCCTCTGCAATACAAAGCTGATGAAAACCGGTTGCTAAGTCTAGCTATGAAAAGACTCTAGCTCCACTAAGTTAATCGAAGAGATCATCAATCCGAGGTAAGTGATATTTATTCTTAATGGTAAGATCATTAAGCTTGCAGTAGTCTACCCAAAGTATAAGTGTACCATCGGATTTCTTTACAAATATAGCTGAAGCTCCCCAAGGAGAGGAACTAGAACGAATAAATTGCTCTGCTTCCAATTCAGATAATTGTTTACGCATCTTCTCATTTCCCTTATTGGACATACGATAAGGAGGAAGAGTGATAGGTAGAGCTCCAGGGATTAGATTAATTCTGAATTCAAATGCTCGCTTAGGGGGTAATCATAAAACGGGCTCAAACATATCAGGAAATTCACGAACAATGTGAATGAGGGAAATGATATCTTCCTCATCATCATTATCGTCATCATATGGATTTAGAGAATATAAGGATGCCACCGAATTGGAATCTGAATCTTTAAGAGCAGTAGAAATCTGCTTTATATATTGAGAATGTAGTAGATATATAGTCCTCTCGGGATATAGGATGTGGGCTTCATAACGGTTAAGTCAATCCATTCCCAAAATCATTTCGAAGCCTAAGTAACGCATAACATGCAAATCGGCTCAGAAAGCATAATCACATAAAATAATCTCTACATCTTTACAATGCAAACTAAGTGTTGCAGATCCACTAACCGGATTCACAATTCTGAGTGAAGTCATCAAGCACATAGCACTTAAAGACAAAGTATCAACAAGTTCTTTTGATATAAAAGAGTGAGATGCACCCGTATCAAAAAGAACTCGAATAGGATGATCGTGAAACATAATAATGTCATCAAGGATGGAATGAGAAATACCTTGACCAAGAGAAGTGTTACTAGGCGCTTGCACAACATTTTGTTTTCCCTCTTTCTTGCTTTGAAGTTTGGGACATGATATATAATAACCCAAACTTTTGCAATAGAGACAAGTAAGAGGCTTTGGATACTTATTTGCATAATGGTCCTTAGAACCACAATCGTAGCACTCTCCATGACTAGAAATGTAGCACTCTCCATGACTAGAAATAGGAGTCTTTTCTACCGAAGTTGCGTGCTTTCCTTTCTTGTTGTGATTAGGGTTGAACTTAGTAGGCCTTTTCTTGTTGATGTTTTGTCTGCACCCACAACTTCAACATCATTTTCTTTATCGGCCTCTTCAAGTCGAAGAGTGACATCAACAAGCTGATCGAAAGAAACTTCTAATTTCAGAAGTAATGGCTTTTTGAGGTTCTTATCTAACCCATAAATAAACCTCTGATTTTTCTTCAATGAGGTATTAATATACTCGACTCCATATTTAGAGAGAGATTCAAAAGAAGCGACGTTATCCGTCATAGATGATTCATCTTGAACAAGGTCAATAAAGCGTCGAGCTAAAGTTACTTTTTCAGTCCCCGACGTAAATTTTAACTCGAATCTTTCTTGGAATTTCTTTTAAGTAAGATCCGCTTCGATAATCTCAGAAACCAAAAGCTCATACCAATCTAATGCTCTTTCTTGAAGCATGATAGAAGCCACTTGGACATGATGTAGATCAACAAGATTCATGCGAGAAAAGATGTGGTCGCATGATCTAAGCCAAGTTTGGACTTCTATAACGCTTTCGGAACCCTTGAACGGCTTTCCATCCAAATTGGTATAATCACTACACAAGCGTGCAAACCCAAATTTAGGGTGAGTAGGTTCGAGAATAGTCCCAGCAGCTTGAGCATTCTTTACAAGATCTAAAAGCAGTTGGGAAGGCATGAATGCTCCATCCTGAGGAGTAACATTGGATTGACCTTCGCTGGGACGGCCAGGTCTAACCATTTCTCTTCTTTGAGAAAGAAAGAAAGAAAGAAAGAAAGAAGAGGAAAAATATTATTCTCAGAATGAACATCAAATAAACTTGATTGATAAAACAAGACATCATAAAAAATATAGGATAGAACGGGTCGAATGACTCGAATTAAATCCTAAGGCACGATTCCTAAGAAAAAATTAGGACAATGATCCTTGCTAGATTATTCTATGTTGTTCCAAAGTTTGGTTTCTGATACCAAGCTATGACGCCCTACCTCTATACTCACACCATCCAAGAACACTACGGGGTAATGCCATCGACTAGCACGAAGAATAAAGCTGTTAAGAAGCGACCATCCATGTAATTGCTTTGTGCGAGTATCGATATGCCAGATAGAAGGTCGCGCATTTCATTTAAAGAGGAAATTCGACATATCAAGTACAAACTCAAAGTTACTACACAGTGGCTATGTGGTCTTCGGAAACAAATATAAAATAAGCAAAACATAAATTAGTCATAGATATTCATATCACTAAGGCGGAAACAGATATGAATATAACACATAAAGTGTACATCAAAGTAGTGGCCATACAAGATCCTCTACATCACAAAAGAATAGGTACAAGTGCTAGACAAAAGAATATGTATACATCAAGGAGTCTCTATCTCGAATGTGTAAAAGCAAAAACTACTAAGCTAAGTAGTTAGCCAAAAGTCAAAAGCTAGTCCCAGTTAAGAAGTCATATAGAAGCACCTGAAATACCTCGGTCTGATCCTAGTATTATTTAAGAAGAAAATAATAAACGGACCAGTCTAGCTATAAATATCATATAAAATGAGATAAGATAAGAGATATGACAAAAACATATGATAACAATAATGCCATACTGTGACAAATATACATTAGATAACAACAAAAATCATACAATATCTCAAATATTCTCAAACACCAAAAAGAATTTCATATTCTTGATTTTATTCACCAAACCACAAATATTGATAAATATTATCAATATAAACCATAAAAATAGGCGAAACACAAATTCCATAAATCAATAATTAGAAATCCAGAAAACACAAAGGGGTAGGCCTATCACAAATAGGAGCATGTAAACTCACCAACACGTGCATCACAAACGGAATGCCATTTCATGGTTGCTAACCATTAATTTTGAGCCGAGGCTCCACAAACGGCCCGAAGACCATGGGTCGCTAACCCACCAATTTTGAGCCAAAACTCCACAAACGTGGTTTAGTCCCCTATAAAAACAAAGAAACATCGCATATCGCTAGTCTAAATCACAAAATGATCAGCATTGATCGATAAGTGTAAATTACACTAAGCTAGTAAATAAATAAGTTTAGCTTCATATCCCATAACCACTAGCTTAACTTAAGTATTTACGAACAAATTGTAGATTTCTACTCGAAAATTGGCATAAGGTTTCGATCGAACAAGTCTAAGAAATAACCGACGAAGTAAATGCAAGCGTCTCATACCACTTGTTTTACTAAGTCTTTTAACTGGATTTCTCGAATGAATGTGGTAAAAGTTTGCATATAATAATAGATTGGAAAATGGTTTTAAAAACGAGCTTTGTATTAAAAGTAACGGCGAAATCATTTTTGTGAAAGAGTTTGGATATTTACTACCAGTATAGAAACCTGTGTATTTTAAAGTGACAAATCACAGAAAACGATTGTAAAAACAATCGATCATCAAAAATTCACATTCGACGACGTGAATTAAAACCCAAAAATCGATATCAAATCCAATCAATTAGATATTCCCAAAAACCCAGAAAAAAGTCATCAAAGTCGATAATAAATGACAACAACCAATCGATCAACAAAATCGATAAAAATCGAAAATCCACTCAAAAACAACCAAAGTAGGCAAAATTGACAGTTCCAAACATTTGGTATATTTTTGGACATCTGGACCTAGGTTCTGGAAAAATATATGCTTTTTCTCCTTTCTCTTTTTAATACCAGAACCATTTCAGACGTTTGGATTTTTCAACCATACGTCTGGATTTTCAACCACACGTCTAGATTTTCAACCAGACGTCTGGATTTTTCAACCAAACATCTGGATTTTTCAACCAGACATTTGGATTTTGTCTCTGCCCTTTTTTCTTTTCCAGGGACCCTTTCCAGACGTTTGAGTTTTTCAACCAGATGTTTGGATTTTTCTGCTAGGAAAAAATCAGCCTAGCCCAAAGAGGGCAAAAAAATCCAAACCGGAAGCGATCGGACGAGTGACAGAGATTAGGGATTTATGTCAAGCGACAACCCAGCCTTATAGACTCATCGATACACTCCGAACAACATATCCAAACAACCATAGTAGGATTTTCATAAATTTGGACTTCAAAACACAAAATTGGAAAATTCACAAAACCAATTCAAATCAAAAGCAATTGGACATGAAATAGATGTTAGGAATTCATATCTAACAACAATAAAATCTATAGACATAGATGTGAGTTCAAGAACTCACCTTTAAACTTAAAAACAACGAATGAGAAACTCAAAAACAATGGAAAGATCAACCACTCTTCAACTTCAACTCTAGAAGCTCAGCTCATAAGCAAATATTTCCTTAGTTAAGGTTTATAAATTTCTAGAAATTGGAGAGAGATTGAGGTGAAGAAGAAGATGATGCTTACTTAAGCTTGTCTTTGATTTTGGAGCTTGAATCTTGAATTTCCTAGCAATCTAGGGTTTAAGAATTTTAATTTCTCTTTCTTTCCCCCATTTTCCTTTAACTTGAGAGTGTTAGGAAAATGTTATGAATGAATGAAGAGGAATGGAGGGGGAGTTAGGGTATTAGATGAGTTGGGTTCTCTTTTTAGGTTATTAGATGAGTATGCATTAAACTCTACACCGCAAATGCATGAGGAATTTTTTTGCATTTCTTTAGCTTCAAGGATGTTCTTATATTACCATATAAGACAACATTTGTCTATTTTGGCAAAAGAGAATTGATTTACGGTTTGCAAACCAAACACCCTGCTTCTTTTGTAAAGCCTTAACTGCCTAGCGCTTTTGTAGTAATCCAAATAGCATTCCATGAATGATAATGGTGTATTTGAATCCCTAATACAAAAGGATGATCCATAAGTGGTTTTCTTAGTTGTTTCATCAATGTCTCCATTGAGTAACACGTCTTTAATATCCCTCCAATATTGCTTAAAATCACAATCTACAACAAGTTTCAAAATAATTATAAAGAGTCTTTTAGTAACACCAAAAGGAAAGTCGCTTTAAAAATAAAACATTGTTTTCCTTTTAAGTATTGTCTTTTCTGTAATGAACCTTATACCTTTCCACGTTACTTATTTGATTCATTTTTGTTTTGAATAATTATTCATAACCAATGATCTTGTTACCTTAAGGTGGTGGGAAAAATCTCAAACTTTATTATCCTTATAGATTTAGACTATATATTTGTTAGCACTAGAATTGGTCACTAACATCCTTAAGAGAGATTGTGTAGAGGGATTAATGAAGAAATTAAAGTTAAAAAGAGAACAATATGCTAAATTAAATGCGGAAAACAAGAACACCAGATTTGTAGTAGTTCGGCGTAATTACCTACGTCAACTTTGAAGTTAATCTTTATTGCTTTACTTAACAACTGGTTACAGATACAATCCGTACACCAACTATTTGAATACAATTGCTAAGTAAAAAGGATAAGTCTTGAATGAATCTTGAATGCGGCAGAGTCTCCTCGGTGTTCTCGAAAAAAAGGTCCATTTCACTGTGCCCCTACCCTTCTATTTATAGACGAAGATGAGTTGGACTTCCCTGATGGGCTTAGTAGCAAGAAACCTCCGCCCATAATGAGTGACTTCTACTTGCCAAGCCACAAATGCCGAGCCATGTCTCCAAGCCGAACGACGCAGTATGTTGAGTGAAATGTGTAGGCCAAATGAGATCCGATGCCGATCGAGGGGAGACGCCGAATGGCATGCTTATGCCAAGCGAGGCCATGTGCCGAACGAGGTTGGAATGCTGAACGAGGCACGAATGTCGAGCGAGGCTGGAATGTCGGTCGAGGCATGAACGCCGAGCGAGGCTGGAATGCTGAACAAGGCATGAATGTCGAACGAGGCTTCATGCCGGTCGAGACTGAATGCCGAACGAGGTTCATGCCGGTCGAGACTAAATGCCGAACGAGCTTCATGCCGGTCGAGACTGAATGCCGAATGAGGCTCATGCCGATCGAGACTGAATGCCGAACGAAGATTTATGCCTATCGAGACTAAATGTCAAACGAGGCTCATGCCGATCGAGACTGAAAGCCGAACGAGCTTCATGCTGGTCGAGACTGAATGCCGAGTGACCTCTAGTTACTTGGTCAAATCTCCAGGTAACACTTGCCCCCCAAAGTGCATCATGTGGACGAACATAATGCGCTTTAAATCATGAGTCCTTCATGTTTTGCTTTGAGCCCTTGTTTCAAATGCCGATCGAGGTATTGTATGCCGAACGACATACTAATGCCGAACGACATATAAATGCCGAACGGTATTAATGCCGAGTGAGGGAGGTGTTTTGACCGATTCTACTGGTTGTTGTCCCTTCAACTTCTTTCTTTCTATATAGGCTGATGTTCCTTCTTCTTCTCCCTTTTACTTTTACCTCTGTTTTCCAGGACTTACGAACTTTGCCTTTTGACAGACTTCAGAGAATCAACTACCCTTCCCTTCTCAAACACCATACGTTGCCTCACTTTCTTTCCCAATCAGTCGAACCTAATTAGAACTGCGTTCTCTACTCCAGAATCTCCCCGAGTCATCATCTCACTTCTTAGGTAAAAACCTTTCCTTGAAACACTTTACCTTTACTAGGAAACCTGGCACGAGATTCGAACTCATGAATCTCTGCAAAATCGAGGTTAGTAGTAATCGCATGGAACAGGAGGAGTTAAGGGCGAGCGTGATTTTTTTAAAGGAGTTAAGGCTACGCTGAGCGGAGGAGAGAAGAGGATGATAGAGATGCTTGAAGGAGGAAGTTGGTGGATGACGTACTGAGGTGGCTCGACATGACTTCCTTATGCCGAGCTATGGAGGGGAAGTACTATAGTGAAATTGGAGTTAAGGTTTAGTGTGCTGAGCGATGCGGCTCGGCATGGCCACGGCTCGGCATGATTACCTCATGCCGAATGAGGTAGGAGGGAAAGTAGAGGAGAAGTAGGAGCTGGGCAGAATTCCAAGCGATGCGGCTCGGCGTGAGTGTGGTTCGGAATGACTCCTTTATGCCGAACGATGAAGAGGACAGTTGGGAGAGTGGCATGCCGAATGGTGTGGCCGGCATGTTTGCGGTTCGGTATGTTTTGCCGCATGCCAAACAGTGATGACGAGTAGTAGGTGAGTGTTGGTGTTGAGGGTTGAATGCCGAGTGAGGCGGTTCGGCGTGATTGTGGTTCAGCATGACCATTTGAATGCCGAATGATGAAGTGGTTAGGTAGGAGGATTGTGTACAACAGCAACACCAGTTGGACCTAATGCATAATTGACTCAACACATATTTTATGCCTGATTATATGACAATGGACAAGGACAAACTTAAATAACCAAGCATATCGGAAAATTTAGACTGATAACCCCATGTTTAGACAGCTGTGAACTTGAACTTATCTTGCTGAAAACAATTAACAACCTTTCACATACAGCGACGATGTCGAGTTCAAAATATAAACCGTCTTATAACAAGCTTTCATAAACGGTAAGCGATGACGGTCTTCGAAGATGATAATTCAAAGCTTAAACTTATTTCACCAACTTAGTGGATTTTCATTTCTTGGCACGTATATTTGAATGATTGCACTAGTTCACACACCACATGGGGGAGGGGATATTTATATTGTTAAGTCTAACGTCGATTGTTTTTCAAATATAGCCCAAACGGGTGCTTTGTCAGATTCAATCTTCATTAGAGATGTCTAGGAAATCAAGCTCTGCTACGATCTCGGACAGACCTGGTCCATCCTCTCGATAAGAAGTTGTAGGAACTTCAAATCCGTCAACTACCCCCGCTCAAGACTTACCGAGCAAGCATCTGTCGACTTGGTCCCGATGCTCTGGAGGCGGCAATTCTCTTAGATGATCCAATCGATTCTCAAGCTTCAAGGATTAACGAAAGTACACTTCGTCGGATATGCTCTGTCCATGGAATCCCCTTCGACGATGTGTTAGTTCCATTGGGCATGATAGTCCTCACTTGCCCCAGTCGTATATACCGCCTGTAACAGATTCATGTACTGGGTTGGTAGCATGCCTCCATTCAACTCTTTTCTCCGAGACGTGTTGTAGTATATCGAGATTGCCCCATCACAACTGCATCCGAACAGCCATACATTCATATACGACACTTGCATGCTCTTCATGAGTGTCCTCTTCAGGCTTCCGACTCTGGATGATATTCGATACATCTATCGCATCAAGAGACAGTCGGATAGCCCATCTTTCATGTTTCTCGAGCTGCACAGCAAATGTCAAATCTTAACTGGGGCATGGAGCAAGTTTGTCCAGTATAAACAGGAGTGGTTCTATGTGCGTTGTCCCCCCGGCTTTGCGAGGAGATGAGTGGAAGGATGTAAGTCTTTTTCCTAGACCAATACTCATGTTTGGTCGAAGATGTACCTTTTCTAACTCTTCTTCCATCTTTTTAGGTATTAACCCATGTCCCGAGGGCCCCGGATATTCCGAAGCTGTCAAAGCTATCCGAGCCATTCCCGCCAAAGACCGGGACATCAGAACTCTCATTTCGAATGAGTCGCTCACGAAATTTAGGTTGCTGGCGGAAGGTCGCCGGATAAGCCTCCCCAAGGTATTACCATACCCCAGCCTGCTTTGGACAAAGGAAAAAAGAAGGCCGAGTCCTCAGTACATAACGCCTTTGACACACCAGAGGAATGGGAGATTAAAGAAACCGAAACGCCTGAAGTTCAGGGAGAAAATGTTAGTCCATCTTGGGACCCAATAGTTGAAGTTCATGACATTGAAACGGTGCCTTCCCCTTCGAAGGGGAAGAAGAAACTGAAATACAAGCTAAGGAAGAAAACAGTATGTGGAACTTCTAAAGTTACTCTTGTTCCAGCGGAGAAAGAAGCTTCCTCGCGGCACTTGGAAAGTTCTCTGAAAGGCCTGTCGAACCTAACCACACCTGAAGATCTGCTCGACTATGGTTTCGATGATCTAGAGGCCCTTAAGTTTCATTCGCCTACGAGAGGCGATACAAGAAATCAAGCCCAAAACCAGGGAGAAAAAACTCCTATTAGTAAAGAAACTGGTCCGTCGGGGGGAAACACTAGGACATACACAAACACTTCACCTCGCACTTAACTTTATGTCATCACTCTACTATTTGTTGATTTGTCGTTACTTAAACTCCATGTAGGCAACATAGGGCATATGCATGGGCTTGACCGCCTTCGCGGTTCATCGATTTTTCACCAATCCGGCCGGGATTCGGATTCCGGCAAGCGTCGAGATAGAGACGACTCTGGTGATCGAGACTACCACCATCGAGAATCATTCTACCGGAGAAGATCTTTTAGTCAGTCCTCCTACCCTCATGGTCCTCCTTCTCAACTGGAGCATAGAAAAGAGAAAAATACACATAAGGGATCCCAACCCGAGGCCCACCGAGATCAACACTTCGGTTCATCAAGTACCAGGCAATCTCGAGATTCCCATAGAATACCTGTGGTCTCCAACCAGACTCCTCTTGCTCCCGTATCCGATCCATCGGTCGTTGAGCGACTTGCTGAGCTTAAAGCCTCATTTCCAAAGATATGCTTCGATGGCTTAAAATTCCTTTCGGTGATTCACCAGATTCCAGGGAATGTCAAGCAAAGTGCTATCGCTTGCACTAACGACGTCTATGTTCAGCATGATGCGTTCGTGCACTTAGCCGAAAAAGATTCAGAAGTTTCCATAGAGCGTCAACATGAGATCGATCGCCTAAAGCTTGAGGCTATCCATGATAAAGACATTATAAAAGCTCAAGACGAAGAGCCTGTTTCTTACAAGTCTCATCTTGAAGCCGCCCAGCAGAGCGCTAAAGATACTGCCGAGGCCGTCAATCGTCTGGAGTCAACTCATAAAAAAGAAGTTGATGAGGCGGTCCAATGCTGTGGGGCCCTAGCTTTAGAGAAGGATTCGGTGCAGAAAGAAAGGGATGCATTTGGCCTCCGAGTCAAGGAACTGGAGGAGAAACTCCGCAAATAAAGAGAAGAGAAGACTGCTGCCTAAGAAGAGTCGCAACGATATTGCGACGAAATCGTTGCTACACGACTTCTAAAGGCGAAGCTTGATGATGAACTTTCTAAAGTCGGGATGCTAAAGGATGAAGCCCATGAAGAGGGCAGGAAAATAGCATCTGCAGGGACTGACTCTCACCTGGAGGCAGCTAAAGAGGCTGATAGGGAGGAGGTCAAATGCATGTTCGACCCATTGATTGCAGAATTCAACGTCCGCGTCCTAATGCATTGAGACTAAACTTTTCTAGGAGAGGGCTACCTCGAATCCCTGGCCGAGGCGTGGGAGACTTTAATAAAAATTCGAAAGATCGAACTTGGCACCGAGGAGTTCGATGAAGATGCTTTAATAAAAGAATTCCTTAAGGGAACGAGCCTTCAGACCTATCTGCGGCAAAAGCTCTTTACTGCAAAGGCTCCCCTTCATCGAAAGGGAAAGATGTTACTGCCGGTCCATCCGGGATCGAGTCTCCAACTCATGCCCCTACTCAGTCGGCCGATCGGCCAATATTTGATCCATTTGAGCAACATATTGGTTATGACCCGGAGGACCCTGGCCTCGGCGTTCACATTCTATCTCCCATTCCAAAGGGTGAGACCCCTCAGACGGCTGAGAGTCAGCCAGAAGCTGGTATGCGACACTTCATTTTGAAATTCCAAGAGTCGTCGTCTTTTGACGAGAGGTCATTGTATTCTAATGTTTGTTTTCCATGATTTTGCGTAGGACGTTCTGATCCCGAGCCCACTCACTACAACAAAAAGTGTCTTTTATAGCGGCATATAGCCGCTATTAATCACAACCATAGCGGTTTGATAAACGCTGTATATCGACATGTTATAAAAAACTGTTGAATATTTATAACACAAAATATGCCGCTATGGTTGAGCTTAGTTTTATAACGCAAATAAGCCGCTATGGTACGTTAATTCAATAGCTCATTATAGCCGCTATAATACAGCTAAATCTCAACGGAACTGGAAATCTTTATAACACCATTTTGCCGCTATAAAATATTTATTCAATAGCTCATTGTAGCCGCTATAATATAGCTAAATCTCAACGGAACTGGAAATCTTTATAACACCATTTTAATAATAGCAATCAAACTAAATCTTCATAAACGAATAAAGATTATAATCAACAAATATAACACAAGAGCGTGCTTAGAAAGAAATGTGATATATTTTTCATTACAGTGTACAAACATTAAAGCAAGTGCATAACCATTGAATAAAACATAAGCCTGCAGCCAAGTTAACACAAAGAAACAAAAAATAATGTCAATTTAATAAGTGTACAAACATTACAGAGTACAAACATTAAAGCAATCCTTCCAAATATTACAGAGTGCAAACATTAAAGCAATCTTGAAAAATAAAATTGCTTCTTTACCTTCTTTCCTGCTTTCATAAAATCTCATCAACTGGATACCTAAAAGCACAACGAAGTCATAAAAAATGAAATTAGTGAGGATCAACATTGGACTATGCTTTTGCAAACATACATTGGATTTCATTTTTGCAGACATTATATGAAGTTAAGTTTGATCTATATAACAAAGGCATGAACCCAAAAAAAAGGAAAAATTTCTAACCTGGTAACAAGGAAAAATCAGTTATATTTGTTCAACTTTGATCATTGCCAAGCTTTACATTACCTTTTTAAACTCAGGACCAAGTTCAATTGAGGGATTTGCTGGATTAGTTCTGGCTTTGTTTCGGATCACAAATCCATCAATCAAGGTATAAAGATCAGACTGCAATATATAATGCAAATATACTTAAACAGACAGTCATTTATGTACTAATAATCCTACTGGAAACAGTCGTCAGAAACTTTAAGCTAAACTGCACTAGCAACAAGTCGGATATAGACTTCACTGGAAGAAACCTGGATCGAGGAACATTAATCCCAATAGCATTATCGAAAAACTGTGAAGAAACACTAAGCATGTTAGAATGTTATAGATTAATAAAAAAAATAAAAAACAAAAACAAAAAACAATGAACAAATTGAAGTACAAACAAATGTCAAGTAGTATCCCAAGGTTCACCAAATCCTCTTCACTGTTTAACAAATACCCCCATTGTTGTACACACTACAACAAACCAATCCAATCTGCACTTCATACAACATCTTCTTTCATTCACCCTTGCAACATCTTCTCTCATTCACCCAAACCATTTCAATCTGCACTTCATACAACTTGCATTTCAAATAATACAACAGTGCCCCCCTACATCACCAGGCAATAAACAAACGGTCCATCACCTGATCACCAAACCTCAACACTACCTTTTGTCAACAAACCACAGCAGCTTTTCATCACCATTACATATTCACATCACCTGATCACTGCCTCAACTCTGTTGCATTGCCCCAAACAATCCATCACAACATTTTCTTGCAATTACCATTAAACCAATTTGTGCACTGTCAACTACCTCTCTATTGCCATACAATCACAAAGCCTTAACAGTGCACCACCAACCACTCCACCCTGCTTGGCATATTCAAATACAAATTACATCACACATATTTACATACATCCTTTTACAAACTCCAACACCCATCCATAACAAACTGCACTTCACTACTTCATCTCAGAACCTCCAGACCCGCCCTCCCCCCTACATCATCACTTGCTACATACAACTATCACAACAGCCCACTTCAATTCTTTTGCATCCCCAATTGCCACTGCACTTCAGTAATCACCAGCAGCCTTCACACCAGTCAACAACCACCACAAATTTGCTGCATAAACATCCACCAAACCAATATCACTGACCATACATCCATCACTAATATTCTCCCTGATTCACCTGATCAACATTCATCAAACTGCATTCACATTTCTAACCACAAGCAAAACCATTTCCTTCAATACCACTACTTCAACAAATACCAACAGCCATCTCCATCACCAGTCAACAAGCATACTAATCATTTCTGATCAATGTCACCCTCTGCCTGTAGCCAAAACATCTCAAACAAGCCACTACCATACCACATCAGATATTTCCAGTCACTGAACTGCTGCTCAACCAAGTTCACCCACTGCCAATCAATTTCTGCCACCCTACATCAACATTGCTATGTACCACAACCACAACAATACAACAATCTCCTGCCACAACAAAATACCATACTCTTCCGTCGCAACATCAAATACCCACTTCAAACCATCTCAACCTCCACTACTACCATCCCACAACCCCACTTCCCAGACCCAAAACCAAACAAGACATAAACCACTTTAATTCCACATACCTGCTCTAATTATGGATTGCCCTTAATCGTTAGATTGCCAAATTGTCAAAACTTTCACTATCTGCAAATTGCCAAATTGCTGCTAAGACCGGCAACCCTCAATCATTGACCACCAACACTCGAACCAATCGTCACCATCTCCGACCACCCCATTAACCTCATCGCAATCCAACTCGTAAGAATCGAAACTCGAAAGCAATGAAAATCGAGAGCACCCATCGCGACCAATAAACAATTAATGATTTTGGCTTTCTTATAAAAATTAAATACAAACAAATGTCAAGTAGTATCCCAAGGAAGTATATAAAAAACCCAGTTCCTGTTATGTTTGCTAAGAATAGGCTAATAAATGATAGGGAAATCACTATCATTACAGCTTCGCAAAGACTGGGTCAAAATACATCTTTTAAAACTTTTGACAAATTGAAGTCATGGGAACAACTTGCTTCATCCATAATATTATGAAATGCGGACCAGAATATCATTTTAGGTGGCTTATGATGTATTACCTAGTAGGCTGAGCCGCTTGCGGAACGAAAGGTGCATATGCTGTCTCTCTCTCTGCAACAAGTCGCTGTGCTTTTTGAAATTCTTTCAAAACTGCTTCAAAATCTTTAGCAAGCTTTGCATCTGCAATCTTTTTACTTGCCTACGGAAACAGGAAAAAGAATAAAAAAATTGCTGTCGTGTAATTCAATATACTATCAAAACTAATGTCAATTACAAAGTGAACACACCAAAGAATTGAACAACATAAAAAAGTTGCATTTTGAATCTTTTGAAAAGAAAGGAAAATAAAAAAAATACATGCCAGATTTTTTGAATTTGCCTTATCTACTCAAGCACAACTTTGGTTCTTTCAAAATAGAAAAACATTGCTGATAAACAAGTATTATCAAGGTACTAAAGCGAAGGTTAACTGAAATGAGGTTGGCATATAACTATATGCAATATTATGCACATGACAAATAAATGACCAGTATTATGAGGAAGTGTATGACACTAATCTAGCATTTATGGTGTTAAATCTCATTTCTCAAAAATGGTTCAAGCAACGGCCAACTCGAAAAATATTTTGTAAAATTAATATATACCCAAATTTAAGTTTGGAGTTCGTTGGAGACTCATGTAGACCATGAATATGATGAACATTAACCCCCCTTTCATATGTAAATTAACATGATATTTGTTCAATAAAAAGTCCACGTGAAATTCCTATATTATGGTAAGACGCATCTGCATTTCAGAGCCACTTTCAGGTATTTGTGAGTCGCTTTGAAATGTGCATATTATATAATCATTTATTATGTCGATATACAAAACAGGAGTCATAATGTTGCTGAATCAAACAGAAATCTAAATAACGAGGACTATCAAAGCATGTCTTTATCATCACGAAGCCTCATTTAGTAATGGGAAAAAAAATTGTGCTGATGGTCTGAAGTTGGCTCAGGAAGCACAAAAGTCATGTGCAATCCATTATTTTATACAGCAGAACAGACGTGCATAAGTCAAAGTAAATAAATTCTTCAGCGTAATTCAGCATATCGCATTGAAGTTAACATAAAGAACCCAAAAATTCGGACCACAAACAGTAAATGTACAGTACAACAATCATCATCCAAAACCATGTATCATAATTCTAACAACTCTAACAGAAAAGTTACGTCTATGTTTGGCTTTAAAACAAGAAAAGGTTTAATATATTAAAACCATTTTCCAAAATTACCGTTTCTACCATCTTCTCGTGGATTTTGAAACAAAAGTTGACAACGGAAAATATAAAGCACGTTAACCAAACGAATCCAGCAATCCTTATTAACAGATTCATGAGCTAACCAACAAAATTATCGATAGACACAGAGTTTTTTAACATGATAGAGATTCTTACAGCTTTTCCCTAAGCACAGGCGTATCCTTGGGCGTTCCGAGCGTATTGACAAGGCGCTGAAATGTTGCAACGGCGGTGCTAATCTGGAAAAGGCCAACGGCGACGGCCTGGGTAGGATCCTGCTCCCCGTTGACCCGACCCTTTAAGGGACGACCCGACTCCAGATCTTGGAAACTCATTTTCGATAAATTATCCTCAGTTTGTTGAAATTATAGAGATGAGGAGGGAGACGAAAATTTAGGTTTGGTAGGAAGACGAGAAAGATTAAGTGTTTTGCGAGGGAAATAAAAACTTTAGGAGGGGTAATTTTGTTTTGGGGCGTTACGTGTGTAAAGATCTGAGTATGCATTAGGTCAACACTGAAGAGAACAAACGTAGTAAGAAAAATAAATAATTAAATGTAATCAATAACGCTTTAGAATAAGGCGTTATTGAATGGCGTTATTAATAACATGTTTTGTTGTAGTGACTCCAAGAAGCGATGACGCCAAGGAGGTGAAGGTAAAAACAAGTGAGGCTACTCACGCAGGGGAGGCTCTCGGTCCAGATGCTCAGGTGATTGGAGGGCTTGATGAGGATAAGTATGAGACTTCCTCTCCCATCGATGGGAGTTATGAAGTCGAGATTACAGGCGCCTATGAACATATATCTAAAATGAGCATGAAGGAGTAGCTCGAGGAGGAAAAGAAAAGGACAGTCGAAATCAAAGTCGAGCCTCAATTTGTGGACCTGGATGATTCTCTGAATAAGCCGTTGAAGGTCATCCTCCCTAGCAGGTCCAGGCCAGTGGAAGTTCCCCGTACTTCTTCAGTTGTTACCTCCCCATCAAAGAAAATTACCAAGTGCAAATGCATGGGAGAGGAGTCATCTGGGAAGAAGTCGAAGATGTCAAAGAAATAATCGTTACTCTTGTTCAACGAGAGTTAGTTTAGATTATGTAATTATTTTTATTTATTTTCATAGTCCATGTAAATAGACTTTTGACTCCAAATTTTGGAGGGGCTGTAGTAGAAACTTATAAAGCTTAGCTCTTTTGTCTTTCGAAAGAATTTTATTATTCAGTTTTCTATGTGATTGTGGTCGAAACCCAAGCTATTGTGAGCTACATAAACTTCTCAATTTATCTCCATGTAACTCTGAAATTCTTTGGAGTTGTTCATCCTGTATTCCATGCTTCAAGCACTTAGAATATTTTTTAGTCCGTACGTCGGGGACTTGATGACTTCAAGTCATTCGTGTCCCGGTCCGCACTCTGGGGACGTAAAGAATTCTAACCATTTATACTTCAATCCGCACTCCGGGGATTCAGGGGACTCCAGTTCGTACTCCGGGGACTTGGAGATTTTTAAGCCGTTTATACTCTGGTCCGCACTCAGGGGACTCAGAGTACTCCGTTCCGCGCTCAGGGGACTTGGATATTTTGAGTCGTTTATACTCTGGTCCGCACTCAGAGGACTCTGAGTACTCTGGTCCGCAGGGGACTTGGATATTTTTAGTGCTCGTGCGCGTTCGTACGTCAGACAGAATAATGTACCTCTTTGTTGTTTGCAACAGAGTTATCACACATAGAAACATCAACATTCCATGGAAAAAAATGGCTTCAAGCCTTTATTAATGCAAACAAGCTAAATTGTCTTATTACATGCCGTAAACTAAGAATAAAACATGCTAAAAATAATTGCAACTAAAATATGGATGAACAAAGTATAATAATGCCACAAATGTTCGCTATTCCATGCTCGGGGGAGGGTCGCACCATAAACGGTCGCTAGCTTGAAAGTTCCTTCTCCAAGCTTCCGTTCAATGACGTATGGACCTTCCCATGCGGGGCTCATATGTGATGGGAGTGGAAAAACTCATTTCAAAACGAGGTCACCCACATCGAAGATTCTCGGTCGGACCTTTTCATTATAATATCGAGCGACTCAATGTCTGTATGCGGCCGCTCTTAAATTAGCTTCTTCGCGTTTTTCATCAATGAGGTCCAGTGATTCTAGCAAAAGATCCTGATTCGACTCAGAGTCATAATAAGTTACCCGATGTGATGGAACTTCAAGTTCAATGGGTATAACAGCTTCCATGCCATATGCCAATGCGAATGGAGTATGACCAGTTGCGGACTTGTGGGTGGTTCTATAAGCCTAGAGCGCTGTTGGAAGTTCATCCTCCCACTTGCCTCAAGCCTTTTCCAAACGCTTTTTCAATATGGACTTGATTATTTTGTTCATGGCTTCCACTTGTCCATTGGCTTTCGGATGGGCAACCGCTGCAAACTTTATCTCAATACCATATCTTTGGCAAAACTCTTTGAATTCTTTGCTTTTGAATTGAATTCCATTATCTGTAATGATGGTCCGTGGAAGGCCAAAACGACATATAATATTTTGTACAATGAAATTAATGACCTTTTTGGTGGTGATAGTGGCCAAAGGCTCTGCTTCTGCCCACTTGGTGAAGTAATCGATCGCAACTATCGTGTATTTCGCACCATCTTTGATATGGGTAAGGAACTGACATGTCGATCCCCCACATTGCAAACGGCCAGGGACTAACTATTTGTGTGAGTTCCGTCGGCGGAGCTCTTAGGATTTTTGCATATTTCTGACATTTATCACATCTTCTCACATAGTCTGCGGCATCCCGATTTACAGTCGGCCAATAGTATCCATAGCGGAGGATTTTCTTTGCTAATGTCTGCCCTCCAGTATGGTCGCAACATTCTCCTTCATGGACTTCGTTCAGGACTCGTTTTATCTCATCATGGGCTATAACGGAGTAAGGGGGTCGAGAATCACCTCCGATATATTACCCCATCCTGCATTACATATCGCGAAGCCTTATGAATGACTTGTCGTCTCTCGCTCCTTCTTCCGGGTATGACCCCGTGTAACAGGTATTGCTTGAATGAGGTCATCCATGATTCCTTCTCGATTTCAGTTTCTAACATGAAATCTACCTCCATCATATTTATGCTCGAAACATGTAAGGTTTCAACGGGAAACAATCCCATTTGCTGCGCATCGCCAGTGCTCGTAATTTTTCCAACGAGTCAGCTGCTCCGTTTCGTTCACCGCAGGACATGTGAAATATCATAATACTTCAGATTCGCTAGCAGCTCTTGAACCCATGCTAGGTATGGGACAAGTCTCTGTCCCTTTGCTTGATAGCCCCCCCCCAACTTGGTACACCACCAGTTGTGAGTCATAAAAGATTTCAACCGATCTTATCCCCAATTCTCTAATAAGTCTCAAGCCAGCAATCAATGCTTCATACTTGGCTTCATTATTTGTTGTTGGGAATTCAAGCTTCAAAGCATAACAAACTAATTGGTTTTCAGGAGTCATAAAAACTATGCCAGCACTCGAACAATGGTCATTAGATGCTCCATCGGTGTGCATCTTCCATCGAACGGGAGGTATGACATTGTGACCATTTGATTCGTCTGACATGGTGAATTCAGCAATAAAGTCTGCTAGCGCTTGCCCTTGTATGGCCCTTCGTGGAAAGTAGGTAATATCGAACTGACTCAACTCGATATTCCATTTTAGCATCCTTCCAGAGGTTTCTGGTCGTTGGATTACCTGCCGCAAGGGTTGATCAGTGTAAACACTGATTGAGTATGCCTAAAAGTATGTACGAAGCTTGCGAGATGCAATCACCAAGTAGTAAGCTAGTTTATCAATCTTGGGATAATTTCTTTCTGCCCCCGTCAAACGTTTACTAACATAATACACTGACTTTTGAACTCGGTCCTCCTCGCGAACCAAAGCCGTACTAATAGCGTGCTGGGATACAACTAGGTATACTACAGCATTTCATGGTCAATTGGTTTTGATAGCACCGAGGGACTTTCTAAATGTCTAACCAAAGCTCGAAATGCTTCCTCACAGTCGGATGTCCACTCGAAATTTCTCTTTCCATTCTTTATCACATCGAAGAAAGGAATGCATTTATCCGTAGTTCTGGATATGAATCGACTCAGCGCGGCCACCTTTCCATTCAAGCTTTGTACTTGCTTTATAGTTTTGGGCACTTGTATGTCCCGAATAGCCTGAATCTTTTCCGAGTTAGCTTCAATTCCCCGCGCATTCACAATGAAACCCAAGAACTTTCCTGACGCAACGCCAAAAGAACACTACAAAGGGTTGATTTTCATCCCATAATGCCTGAGTATATCAAACATCTCTGCTAAGTCTTGAATGTGGTCGTCTGACTGTTGTGACTTCACGAGCATGTCATCCACATAGACTCCAATCGTTCTACCAATCTGATTTTTAAACATTCGGTTCACTAGATACCGATAAGTTGCTCTCACATTTTTCAATCCGAAGGGCATAACGACATAGTAATATAACCCAACGTCTGTGACAAAACTGGTGTATTCTTGATCTGGAATGTACATCGGGATTTGATTGTATCCCAAGTACGCATCCATAAATGACAGTAGCTCATGGCCGGCCGTTGAATCAAGCAGTTGGTCGATTCTAGGTAAAGGGAAACTATCCTTCGGGCATGCTTTGTTTAAATCAGAATAATCAACGCAAGTTCGCCACTTCCCATTCGCTTTCCTCACTAGCACAGGGTTAGATACCCATTCAGGGTAGAGGGCATCGCGGACGAACCCATTGGCTTTGAGTTTGTCCACCTTCTCTCTGAGGGCGGCGGAGCTCTCCAGGTCCATGCCTCTCTGTTTCTATTTTACTGGGACGTACTTCGGCTCTATGTTCAACATATGTGTGACGACTCGAATTTTTCCCGCTCGAAAATCGACATCCATACTTCATATCGTATTCGAATGCCGTAGATTCGACCGTTCAAACCCGATTCGCCGGAGCTTATAACAACATCAAGTAAACAACACAGCGGAATATAAAAGAAATAATACATTGATATACAGCTTTGATACAATATCTGATACAACAAATGATCCAATAGATATCAATATACATCAGAGATATGATAATAATAAAATAGCAGTGGAAAAGAAACAGATAACATCAGCAGCGGAACAATATAACTCTAAGATAGTCTTCAAAAGAGAACTCCGAGAACTGCAACTCCATCTCCAAGAAGCAATCCAGCAATAACTCGAACTCCCAATAATCATGCACCAAGCTAAGCAAGACTGGTTTGGTCCAAAGACTGAACTAATCCCAGATAATCTACTAAACCTGACTATCTGAAAAACCCAACTCTAGACTGCTCGTGTAGAAAATAATGGGCACCCAGAGTTTAGGAAAGAAACAATAAACTCCGGATCAGTCGTGGGACTGGTGTGAGTAACAAAGACAGTTTGTCCTTTAAAACAATCTACAAAAGATTTTAAAATCAATTCGCAATGCTTTTTAGAAAATGAGACTACCATAAGGCCTCCCGCACACACACACAATGCAAACGCAGAATCGGAGGAGATTTCTTCTTATGATAGTCAAAGATGCTTGATACGCATTAAAAGAAACATTTGATATTATTACTAGTGCATAGTGTAGTAAAAAAAATCATTTCGAAAGCAAAGATATAAATCTTAGCCAACATAGACATTTCGAACTATGCCTACTATAGCTACCATCCAAACAGTGGGGCGCCACCATAAGTGAATGATAGGTTCTACAACTAAAACCGTACAAGGTACGTATTTGAAGAATGGATTTCCAACAAATGGTCGGGCAAAGGAACTTCCCAAACCCCGAAATGGAACGCCTCTGGAAGGACGTCCCCGAGCATCCCAAATGGATCTCTGCCAAACAAGGCCGGCTACCCCTTTCCCAGGGAGTAAGAAACCTTAGATATACCACCCCCGGTCCTTTGGGACCTTTATACGAGGCCTTGATTCCAACAACACCACACAGTAATAAATATAGTGTATCCACATGAGTAAGTATCTGGGCTCCATACCATGATACTACCCCTTTCCAGAAGGAATGGTCCTACCCTAGGGAAGCGATCCCTGAAACCTTGCCGTCACGATTCCTGTTTCGACCATTACCGGGTTGTGAGGCTCGACGAAGTCTCGTCCACAAAGCCACGCTTTGGTACAAAGCCATGCTTTGGGTCAACAAATGATCATAGAAATGATCACAAAGATAAACGATCAAACAAATGATCATATCACAAATGATCAACACAATGATCATTTCACAGTAACACTCAGCATGTCACATTACCAAATTGGGAATATATCGCTGATAACCATCAACTACATAACCTCTGAGCTCGTACGTCTCAGAGAAGGGTGTTAAGCTAAGAGAATAAATTCTCCGCCACCAACAGAAATATATTTGAAAGAAATCAGCTTTATATCTCAAATTGTAATGTCAGACATAACAATCCATACAATTCTGTTCTGGATTTAGAACAGAATCGAAGGCACTTCCAAAGAAGTCCTTGCAATCCGGATATTCACAATCCCGATCGGATTTCCCATCACTTAGGGAGTCTCTATACCAGCGCGACTCGGTGCAGAAACAATCGATAGGTCATCCTATCGCTCTCGCAAATACCCGGTCTTCACCACCGGTCTTCAAATGATATCCATAACGTCGAATCACATATTCAGAATGGGTTATACGACACAAAGGTCCTTTCCCGGCTAAACCGAATAGTGAGCGAAAATATTTTTAAAACATATGGATATGGGGTTTCAATTAAGTCACAACTTAATAATTCAAAACTTTCTTTCAAATGGTTTAAACCAAATACCATTTCTAATCTTTTAAACAAAAGATTTATTTCATGAAGATCGCCTAGTTTCTCAAAGATTCATTCATGGATTTCAAAACAATTCCAAATAAATTGGATTTAATTCATTAAATCTTTAAATTAAGATTTAACTTATATCTTTCAAAGTTCGTTCCCAAAAATTCTCTTTCAAAATTCATTTCCAAATATTCATCAATAACTTGGTAAACTATTTCAGTTTAAACTTGAAATCCCTTCAATACAATTTGAAATTCATTTCTCCTATGAAAGTTCTTTTTATCATTTAGAAACAACAGTCTTATCTCGGAAAAACCCGATTTCATTTATACAAGTTACAATCTTTGGGTTAATTCAAATTCCTAAAAGAACAATACTTAAACAATGGTTTGACTCATATATATAACTAGTATAATATCGTTGATTCCTAGCTCCAAGTCATAGAATTCAATTTCAAGTATTGAATTCAAACTTAAATCAAAATATTTAAATTCCAAAACATAATCAAGTTATTCGAAAATAATTTTTATCTTTGAAATTCTATTTCAAAAGCTTTTCACTTTAAACCCAAATTTCCAATTTATTAATCAATTGAAACTAAAATTTCAATTTCAAAAACATCAAATTTAAATTATCTGTGACTTAACCGATTTCCACGTGAAATCCATATTTGTGTGTGTGTAAAAGTGTAGTCCAGGGGTTTCACACAGTAGTGCAACATCATTCAATCATCACGATCAGAATACAGAAATATAGTTGATAAGCGGTATTAACTATCACGCTTATCGTTCATTCATAGATCACAGATATATGTCACAGACAAGTAAATTACAGATCACATCATATATCAGGATGTATCACAAAGCATCATATATCAGGGATATCAAACAATCAAATCATCCAATAGAATCCAAATATTCATAAGTAAGGTAAATTAATATCTGATTATAATTAATTTATACCAGGTTAATTACTTATAAATAAACTACAAATCTTAGTTAATTAATAATAAATTGATTGTAAGCCATTTTAATTAATTATCTTTTAATCAATAATTAATTATTCCTAATTAATTATGTTAATTAATTAACCCTTAATTAATAAATCATCCCTTAATAACTTTCATTAATTAATTAACCTTTAATTAATAAATTATTCTCAAATTAATTACCTTAATTAATTTATCACATACAATAATTTTTCCTTTAATTAATTATTCTTTAATCATTTGATTTATCAATCTTTAATCATAAATAAATTATCCTTAATTAATTTAAGATAAACCATAATTTTCAACATATGAATTTTAAGTTTAAATAAACTTAAAAATTATCTTTTTATCACTTTTTATTAATTAATTGCTTCTTAATTAATTATCTTAATAAATTAATTAACCAACCTTTTATTTATAATTAATTAACCCTTATTAATCCAATTTTAAGCCAAAACAATTATCCTAAAACTTGGGTTAAAAAAATATTTAAAATTTAAATCTGGTTTTAAAGTCAAAATCTGTTTTTATATCAAACCTGAGACCCACTTCGAGTCACACCCGAGAAAAATGCCTGAGTGCTTCGAGTTTTCCCCCAAACCAACCCGTGTGAGTATTTTTTTTCAAAATTTTGTTTAAGTGTTGATCTAACCCGGCGCACAACTGAATGCACTCGAGTTAAGACTCGAGCCAAACCCAATATTACTCGATACTTCCTTCGAGTTATCTTCATCTTTCCAACTATAACCACCCAACCATAATCACTGACACACGCAAACACGTGTGCACCTGCACCATCCACCGCCGATGTCCTGGCCACCACTGCCGTCGCCATCTAGTCATCGTTGACCCCCTAAATCAAATCGAACAACCCAATATACACAAACTTGTCCAAATCACAATCGAGTGAATTCGAGCCCGAGATTTGAAACCTGGAACACGCGAGAGCATCACCACCTAAACCTGGAAACCATCGTCGTTCTCAACACCTCGATCACCGGAGTTCGTACAACTCCGGTCATCTACTCGTCCATCTCCCCTCTTCCACCTCCCAGAAGCGCGTGCGACTCGATCGCGTATTGATGACGATCTCGACATAAAACAGACAAGTGCCGAAACTTGAAGTAAAACCCTAAAAGGGGTTCGACCCAACAATTTATACAATTAAAAATTTTTCTGATAATTTTCATAGGATCGATGATGTTCATACTCGCTTCAATTCAAATTCCAGCATTTTAAATTGGATTGATCACCTGAAATTTGCAAAAATGTAATTTTCGTTCATATACAAACCGTACCTTAAATACAAATCTAAAAATCTTCATTTTTGTTTTAAAAATCATATTTTTCAAAGATGATTCGAGGCATATACTTGAATCAATGATTCGTGATACTCGAATTTTCTAGAAATTAAAGTTTTTGCTGTAAAAACTTGATTTTTCCATCCTATATGCATTTTTACTTCATGAGATTTTTTTTATTGTAGTTCATACTTAAACACCACTGTTTTGTTTTGAAACCAAAGTTTAATATGGATTATAAAACAAGAAATTGAATTTTTCTTTTCTTTGTTGGGTTGTACTCTGTAAAGCAAGAAGAACAGATACATACACATATAGACATAGCCCTTTCAAATATATATATATATATTCAAGTTAATATTTTCTAGTTGATACTCACCTTAACATCCCTAGTTCCAGAAGTTTTCAGGTTAAAAGTTGAAATCTTTTTGTATTTATCAAGTTGAAGATCCTGGGCTTGAGTTTGATAACTGAAATCTTTTTTTTCTCTTCCTCTTTGATCTTTGGGTTTGATTTCTTTAGTTGTTGAAATATTCTTGTTTAAGTTTGAATGATATTACTTCAAATAATGGTCGAAACTGAAATGAAGATGATTGATAAATAGGGAGAGTTGTACAGAGTGATGTCTTTGTTTATTCAATAAGCATGGCTGAGATGTTTTGTATTAAATGCATGAGTCCTTTATCACTTTTCTTTGTTTTGTTTAGTTTAATAGGCATGGCTGGTATGTTGTTTTCGGTGGCTAAGGAGATCTGCATTTATTGCTTTGTACAAATCTATACTTAAGTATACATATTGTTGTTTCTTTTTAGTTTACAGCCTACATCTTTTAGCTCGGCTGAGAGGGTATTCTGATGGCTTTGTTTTAAGTGTACAAGCTTATTTATTTTGTTTTGTTTCTATACCTTGTTTATTTTATTTTATGTTTATTTACTTACTCTTTTATTTGCCTGCATATTTGAATGCATTTAACTATCTACTTTTGTTCTATTGCCTTGTCTTGTTATTTTACTTTGTTTTTATAAGCTTATGCCTTAATTCTTTTATTTATACTTTTGTTTTGTTTATTTTGCATATTTATTTACAACTTTGTTTCATATTTAAATGTCGTTTCTTTTCTTTTCTTATGACTTACATATTAATTTTCAACTTAAATACCTATCGTCTTGTATTTTTATTTTTGTTTATTTTAAAAACCATTTATTTAAGATTTTATCTCAAATCCAATATATACATATATATTCACATATATACAAATTTTCAAATTCATACGACTTAATATAATTTCTATTTGAATCGGGGAAACTCGCTGCCATTTATAATCAATTTTACAATTTTAATTCAAAAATTCATTTAAATTATCAATTTAAATTCGTAAAAATCTTGGGTCATTACAAACTTCCCCCCTTAAAAGAATTTCGTCCTCGAAATTCGTAGGCACGAAAACAACAAAGATAGATAGATTCGATCTTCTATAATTCCTCAAACAAAAGATATGGATTCCAAACTCAAATCGGAATACCCCAAAACTATAAACCAGTTTGTCCCTCTTCGGACTTCGACCAACCCAAGAAATTACAACAGAATTTCAAAATTTGGTTTTAAACAAAATCGTGTTATCGATATAATTCAATTTATCCTTCATATTCTATTAATCAATTTAACTCAATTTTAAATTTCCAATTTATTCAAAATTTCCAATTTCTAATTCATTCAATAGAGTTTAAATCGAAAACTGACAAGAACCGATGAAGTACGAAGTAAACATTTCCTACAATGATACGTAGTGCATCAACGCACCGAACTTCTTTCTAGAACTATCTTGAAGCAATCAAAAGAATTTGGAAACGAATCAAAGGAGATTGAGAAGAAAATTGTTTCCACCGTTGTTACAGAGTATTGACCAATTATAGTCGTATTTTCCTGTCCCCTATCTCGTCCGCTTCTTGCACTCATACTCACTATCAGTGGATAGTAAGAGAATTTACTGAGGCGTTCAAACGGATATCTTAGGGATTACTCATTCTAGGGTATACTTCACCCTATCTCTAATGAGCTACTTAATGTGTTATACTCCTGAGCTAAAGTTTAACCTTAGCTCTGATACCAAATGTGACGACTCGAATTTTGCCCGCTCGAAAATCGACATCCATACTTCATATCGTATTCGAATGTCGTAGATTCGACCGTTCAAACCCGATTCGCCGGAGCTTATAACAACATCAAGTAAACAACATAGCGGAATATAAAAGAAATAATACATTGATATACAACTTTGATACAATATCTGATACAACAAATGATCCAATAGATATCAATATACATCAGAGATATGATAATAATAAAATAGCAGTGGAAAAGAAACAGATAACATCAGCAGCGGAACAATATAACTCTAAGATAGTCTTCGAAAGAGAACTCCGAGAACTGCAACTCCATCTCCAAGAAGCAATCCAGCAATAACTCGAACTCCCAATAATCATCCACCAAGCTAAGCAAGACCGGTGTGGTCCAAAGACTGAACTAACCCCAGATAATCTACTAAACCTGACTATCTGAAAAACCCAACTCTAGACTGCTCGTGTAGAAAATAATGAGCACCCAGAGTTTAGGAAAGAAACAATAAACTCTGGATCAGTCGTGGGACTGGTGTGAGTAACAAAGACAGTTTGTCCTTTAAAACAATCTACAAAAGATTTTAAAATCAATTCGCAATGCTTTTTAGAAAATGAGACTACCATAAGGCCTCCTGCGCACACACACAATGCAAACGCAGAATCGGAGGAGATTTCTCCTTATGATAGTCAAAGATGCTTGATACGCATTAAAAGAAACATTTGATATTATTACTAGTGCATAGTGTAGTAAAAAAAAATCATTTCGAAAGCAAAGATATAAATCTTAGCCAACATAGACATTTCGAACTATGTCTACTATAGCTACCATCCAAACAGTAGGGCGCCACCATAAGTGAATGATAGGTTCTACAACTAAAACCGTACAAGGTACGTATTTGAAGAATGGATTTCCAACAAATGGTCAGGCAAAGGAACTTCCCAAACCCCGAAATGGAACGCCTCTGGAAGGACGTCCCCGAGCATCCCAAATGGATCTCTGCCAAACAAGGCCGGCTACCCCTTTCCCAGGGAGTAAGAAACCTCAGATATACCACCCACGGTCCTTTGGGACCTTTATACGAGGCCTCGATTCCAACAACACCACACAGTAATAGATATAGTGTATCCAAATGAGTAAGTATCTGGGCTCCATACCATGATACTCCCCCTTTCCAGAAGGAATGGTCCTACCCTAGGGAAGCGATCCCTGAAACCTTGACGCCACGATTCCTGTTTCGACCATTACCGGGTTGTGAGGCTCGACGAAGTCTCGTCCACAAAGCCACGCTTTGGTACAAAGCCATGCTTTGGGTCAACAAATGATCATAGAAATGATCACAAAGATAAACGATCAAACAAATGATCATATCACAAATGATCAACACAATGATCATTTCACAGCAACACTCAGCATGTCACATTACCAAATTGGGAATATATCGCTGATAACCATCAACTACATAACCTTTGAGCTCGTACGTCTCAGAGAAGGGTGTTAAGCTAAGAGAATAAATTCTCCGCCACCAACAGAAATATATTTGAAAGAAATCAGCTTTATATCTCAAATTGTAATGTCAGACATAACAATCCATACAAGTCTGTTCTGGATTTAGAACAGAACCGAAGGCACTTCCAAAGAAGTCCTTGCAATCCAGATATTCACAATCCCGATCGGATTTCCCATCACTTAGGGAGTCTCTATACCGGCGCGACTCGGTGCAGAAACAATCGATAGGTCATCCTATCGCTCTCGCAAATACCCGGTCTTCACCACCAGTCTTCAAATGCTATCCATAATGTCGAATCACATATTCGGAATGGGTTATACGACACAAAGGTCCTTTCCTGGCTAAACCGAATAGTGAGCGAAAATATTTTTAAAACATATGGATATGGGGTTTCAATTAAGTCACAACTTAATAATTCAAAACTTTCTTTCAAATGGTTTAAACCAAATACCATTTCTAATCTTTTAAACAAAGATTTATTTCATGAAGATTGCCTAGTTTCTCAAAGATTCATTCCTGGATTTCAAAACAATTCCAAATAAATTGGATTTAATTCATTAAATCTTTAAATTAAGATTTAACTTATATCTTTCAAAGTTCGTTCCCAAATATTCTCTTTCAAAATTCATTTCCAAATATTCATCAATAACTTGGTAAACTATTTCAGTTTAAACTTGAAATCCCTTTAATACAATTTGAAATTCATTTCTCCTATGAAAGTTCTTTTATCATTTAGAAACAACAATCTTATTTCGGAAAAACCCGATTTCATTTATACAAATTACAATCTTTGGGTTAATTTAAATTCCTAAAAGAACAATACTTAAACAATGGTTTGACTCATATATATAACTAGTATAATATCGTTAATCCCTAGCTTCAAGTCATAGAATTCAATTTCAAGTATTGAATTCAAATTTAAATCAAAATATTTAAATTCCAAAACTTAATCAAGTTATTCGAAAATAAGTTTTATCTTTGAAATTCTATTTCAAAAGCTTTTCACTTTAAACCTAAATTTCCAATTTATTAATCAATTGAAACTAAAATTTCAATTTCAAAAACATCAAATTTAAATTATCTGTGACTTAACCGATTTCCACGTGAAATCCATATTTGTGTGTGTGTAAAAGTGTAGTCCAGGGGTTTCACACAGTAGTGCAACATCATTCAATCATCACAGATCAGAATACAGAAATATAGTTGATAAGCGGTATTAACTATCACGCTTATCGTTCATTCACAGATCACAGATATATATCACAGATAAGTAAATTACAGATCACATCATATATCAGGGTGTATCACAAAGCATCATATATCAGGGATATCAAACAATCAAATCATCCAATAGAATCCAAATATTCATAAGTAAGGTAAATTAATATCTGATTATAATTAATTTATACCAGGTTAATTACTTATGAATAAACTACAAATCTTAGTTAATTAATAATAAATTGATTGTAAACCATTTTAATTAATTATCTTTTAATCAATAATTAATTATTCCTAATTAATTATGTTAATTAATTAACCCTTAATTAATAAATCATCCCTTAATAACTTTCATTAATTAATTAACCTTTAATTAATAAATTATTCTCAAATTAATTACCTTAATTAATTTATCACATACATTAATTTTTCCTTTAATTAATTATTCTTTAATCATTTGATTTATCAATCTTTAATCATAAATAAATTATCCTTAATTAATTTAAGATAAACCATAATTTTCAACATATGAATTTTAAGTTTAAATAAACTTAAAAATTATCTTTTTATCACTTTTTATTAATTAATTGCTTCTTAATTAATTATCTTAATAAATTAATTAACTAACCTTTTATTTATAATTAATTAACCCTTATTAATCCAATTTTAAGCCAAAACAATTATCCTAAAACATGGGTTAAAAAAATATTTAAAATTTAAATATGGTTTTAAAGTCAAAATCTGTTTTTATATCAAACCTGAGACCCACTTCGAGTCACACCCGAGAAAAATGCCTGAGTGCTTCGAGTTTTCCCCCAAACCAACCCGTGTGAGTATTTTTTTTCAAAATTTTGTTTAACTGTTGATCTAACCCGGCGCACAACTGAATGCACTCGAGTTAAGACTCGAGCCAAACCCAATATTACTCGATACTTCCTTCGAGTTATCTTCATCTTCCCAACTATAACCACCCAACCATAATCACTGACACACGCAAACACGTGTGCACCTGCACCATCCACCGCCGATGTCCTGGCCACCACTGCCGTCGCCATCTAGTCATCGTTGACCCCCTAAATCAAATCGAACAACCCAATATACACAAACTTGTCCAAATCACAATCGAGTGAATTCGAGCCCGAGATTTGAAACCTGGAACACGCGAGAGCATCACCACCTAAACCTGGAAACCATCGTCGTTCTCAACACCTCGATCACCTGAGTTCGTACAACTCCGGTCATCTACTCGTCCATCTCCCCTCTTCCACCTCCTAGAAGCGCGTGCGACTCGATCGCGTATTGATGACGATCTCGACATAAAACAGACAAGTGCCGAAACTTGAAGTAAAACCCTAAAAGGGGTTCGACCCAACAATTTATACAATTAAAAATTTTTCTGATAATTTTCATAGGATCGATGATGTTCATACTCGCTTCAATTCAAAATCCAGCATTTTAAATTGGATTGATCACCTGAAATTTGCAAAAATGTAATTTTCGTTCATATACAAACTGTACCTTAAATACAAATCTAAAAATCTTCATTTTCGTTTTAAAAATCATATTTTTCAAAGATGATTCGAGGCATATACTTGAATCAATGATTCGTGATACTCGAATTTTCTAGAAATTAAAGTTTTTACTGTAAAAACTTGATTTTTCCATCCTATATGCATTTTTACTTCATGAGATTTTTTTTTATTGTAGTTCATACTTAAACACCACTGTTTTGTTTTGAAACCAAAGTCTAATATGGATTATAAAACAAGAAATTGAATTTTTCTTTTCTTTGTTGGGTTGTACTCTATAAAGCAAGAAGAATATATACATACACATATAGACATAGCCCTTTCAAATATATATATATATATATATATATATATATATATATATATATATACTCAAGTTAATATTTGCTAGTTGATACTCACCTTAACATCCCTAGTTCCAGAAGTTTTCAGGTAAAAAATTGAAATCTTTTTGTATTTATCAAGTTGAAGATCCTGGGCTTGAGTTTGATAGCTGAAATCTTTTTTTTCTCTCTTCCTCTTTGATCTTTGGGTTTGATTTCTTTAGTTGTTGAAATATTCTTGTTTAAGTTTGAATGATATTACTTCAAATAATGGTCGAAACTGAAATGAAGATGATTGATAAATAGGGAGAGTTGTACAGAGTGATGTCTTTGTTTATTCAATAAGCATGGCTGAGATGTTTTGTATTAAATGCATGAGTCCTTTATCACTTTTCTTTGTTTTGTTTAGTATAATAGGCATGGCTGGTATGTTATTTTCGGTGGCTAAGGAGATCTGCATTTATTGCTTTGTACAAATCTATACTTAAGTATACATATTGTTGTTTCTTTTTAGTTTACAGCCTACATCTTTTAGCTTGGCTGAGAGGGTATTCTGATGGCTTTGTTTTAAGTGTACAAGCTTATTTATTTTGTTTTGTTTCTATACCTTGTTTATTTTATTTTATGTTTATTTACTTACTCTTTTATTTGCCTGCATTTTTGAATGCATTTAACTATCTACTTTTGTTCTATTGCCTTGTCTTGTTATTTTACTTTGTTTTTATAAGCTTATGCCTTAATTCTTTTATTTATACTTTTGTTTTGTTTATTTTGCATATTTATTTACAACTTTGTTTCATATTTAAATGTCGTTTCTTTTCTTTTCTTATGACTTACATATTAATTTTCAACTTAAATACTTATCGTCTTGTATTTTTATTTCTATTTATTTTAAAAACCATTTATTTAAGATTTTATCTCAAATCCAATATATACATATATATTCACATATGTACAAATTTTCAAATTCATACGACTTAATATAATTTCTATTTGAATCGGGGAAACTCGCTGCCATTTATAATCAATTTTACAATTTTAATTCAAAAATTCATTTAAATTATCAATTTAAATTCGTAAAAATCCTGGGTCGTTACAATATGACTCGCAATAGCGGGAGAAATCCCGTACATATCAGAATGTGTCCAAACAAAAACGTCCAGGTTCGCTCGGAGGAAATCAGTAAGATCCTCGGCCAATGACGGGTCGAGTTGCGATCCAATCTTAAGAACTCGTAATGGATCATCCCGGCTAACTGGAATGTCAATCGTCAGCTCAGCCGGTGCTGCATTCGCTTCCCTGGGTCCCCCATCATCATCTCTTGGATCTATGTCTATATAGATCCGAGAATGTTGCCCAGCACTACTTGTCAATTGTTAGTGTTTTGGATGCGGACGGAGCTGCCCGCAACCTTTCCTTTCTCTCTCCGATGAGCCGCTCTCAGCTCTACCACATAACATGCGTGACCGGTCGCCTGATCGCATGCACTAAACCAACTCCTTTGTCCGTCGAAAACTTTAATGTCAAACACAATGAGGCCAAAGCTGCCCTAAACTCCGCCAGGGTCGGACGACCCAGAAATACATTGTATGGAGAGTCAACATCCAACACTATGAATGGTAGGATTCGCACTCTCCTGCGCTCACCCTCTCCCAGTTCAACTGGTAACTCGACATACCCCATCGTGTCAGTCGCTGCACCATTAAAGCCATGGATACGGGCTTTAGATGGCTTCAAGTCTTTTGTCTCCATCTTCATTTAGTCATATGACTTTTTGAAGATGATACTGACAGAGCTTCCACAATCGATTATAATTCTTTTGACGTATGCTGGCCGATCGTCGCAGATATGACCATCGGGTCGATGGTAGGAGCCTCTATCTTGTCTGCATCTCGACTCCTAAACACTATATCATCTGTCATCATGCGTTGTTGTTTTACGGGGGTTCCATCTTCTGCATTCGAACAACATTCATAATCCGCATGCATTAAGGAGGTAGCATATCGTTCCATCTCCTGCCAATTCTTGTCTACAGGGTGAGGTCCTCCGACTATAGTGTTTATGATCAATCTACCCACGGTTCGGGCAGGCTCCTCCGGATGGCGTGGAGCCGGCCCGCGTCCAAGGTCTGATGTTCCTTGCCTACCCTCTTGTGGGTTCTTAGCAAATTCCTGCAGCTTTTTCTGCCTGATCAACTTTTCTATGGCGTCATGGAGGTGTCTATACTTCTTAGTATTGTGCCCGTGAATCTCATGGAAGCGACACTACTTCCCCGTCCGCTTCTGTTCCTCTGTGAACTCCTTTGGGCATGGCTTTTTGTATTGAAAGGTGTTACAGGTTGATAGATAAATATTTTCAAGAGAAGTATTTAGGGGGTGTATTCTTTGTAGGTTGGAATCCTCGGCTTCCATTTCCCTGTTTCTCTTTTCTTTCCAGGATTTCCTCCTCCAGACCCTTTAGATTGCCCAGGCTTGTTCTGGACATTGACTTGAACCTTTTCTGAATTGTCGTTGGATTTCTTTACGATGATGTTACTTTTCACACTCTCTTGAACAGGCCCTGGTGCCTTATCTCACCTGGTCCACCTGGCTTCCTCCCTTCTTATGAATTGATGAGCTTTCGAATATAATCGTTTCAACGTAGTTGGGTGCTTTCCCGCTAACCAGTCTCCAAACTCCAAGTCTGGATCTACACCTCGCATTACCGCCATTAAAATTGCATGGTTGTTAGGGTTGCTAACTTTAGTGGCCGCAACGTGAAATCTCTGCAAGTACGCTTTCAATGACTCTCCCAAGGCTTGGATTACACTTGATAAGGACATCACATCCTTTAGACGAGTAGCATGTATCCTGAATTTTTCTACAAATTTCAGTGCCAACTCGTCAAAGCTGGATATAGACCGCGGGGGAAGTCGGGTAAACCACATAGTGGAGATTCCTGATAAAGTGATTGTGAAGCATCTACACTTGGTCACATCATTCACTCGGGCAGAATCCATCATCCATTCATACCTCATTACGTGCTGTCTGGGATCAGTCTTCCCTTCATAGGCTGGTATAGTTGGCATACTAAACTTACTGGGATACTCGGCTTACAGGATAGTATCTGTGAAGGGAGTATGACTCCTAAATACTATTGAATATGCACTTATATGTTTTTGTTTGATGATAATAAACATATATATTCATTTAAATGTATTTGGTAATGTACTATTTTGTTTTTTCATAGATTAAATAAATATTTGCTGAATAAAATAAATTACACAGAATTTGAATTTGAATTCAAACAGAACAAGTTACACTGTGTTACACTGATTTTGAATTCAAACAGAAATTTTATTCAAACAAATATTTATTACAATCTTGAATAGTACAAATTCATGCTATACATATACATTTTTGAATACATCACGATTTCAATTTACATTTATAACCTCACTACATATCACTCACACTCGTATTTTGTCTTCAACTGCATTCCAGTTTGAATCCAGCATCTGAGAAATCTGCAAAAATATTCACTAACGCAGTAAAATTGAAAAAGAAATGTTTTTGCAATATAAAATGAAATATGGTTTTTGAAAATATGATTTGCCTCAGTTATTTGGGTTGTTCGTCATCATTCACACTTGAATTCATCACAAAGTCGTGCATATAGATATTACAGGGACAGGTAACCATAAGTGGCTGCAATACACACGTGTACACTCATACACGTGTGCACTGCCTCGCCAACTCGTGTGCGCAGCCAACAATAGCAAGTGTGCAAGCACAACTTCACAACAAACAAGGCAATGCACTATGCAATGTACAACAAGTCCAACAGCCCAAATGAACAACAAAGGGTCAAAACTCAATGCACATGAAACCAAAGGCCGAGCAATTGATATATGGTGATGTAGTCAACAGCTACAAACTGCAACGTCAAGTTCAGACCAAACAGTCGAAGACATGAATGCAACAAAGTTCACAAGTGCAGACACAAGGACAGTGGACAGTACAGGTAAACTGGCAACAAACATGAAATGAACCAAAGTAGTATAGCATGCACAAAGTGCCACAAGTGTACATGAATACAACTCGACTGCAACAGTACAGTCATGAAGTATGCAAAGAGCTCGAGCATAAGATATGGCAACTACAGTAATGCATCAGTGACCAAACACAGGAACTCAACAAGGCAGAGGAATGTCACAAGCATAAAAGCATGTATACAGCAAAGTCAGAGAGACAACATAAGTATACAATATAACATGTGCAACACAGTGAAGGTAACAAGTGCAACATACAAACAAGCATGCAACAACAAGCATGCAACAGAGACCAAATGCAATATGCGACATGACCAAAGAGAAGTAGGTCAAGCAACTGAAGGCAACAAGACTAGAGCAACAAAGACCAAAGCTACAACCTCAAATGAAGTACAAAGCATGCACATGAACAACATAACATGAACAATGCAACTGATCAAACCAAAGTCAGTGGCAAACTACACAACTACAAGTACAGAGAGACTACAATATCAAGGGCAAGTGCACAACTAGACCAAAGTGCAACATCACACAATCAAACTACAACAGGACAGAGGTGAAAACAATACAATACTGAAGTGATGAAGTGCATATAAACAACTGAGACACAAATGAATGCAAATACAGGAACTCGACAGGCACATATGAATACACACGTGCAACAGTTCATGTATGAATCAGTGACCAACCACAAGACCACCAGGCAATTAACCAGAGGCAACCACAAGTACAGGTAAACCAACAAAAAAATGTCACAGCAAGATCAAGGGACAACATAGGGCAGTACAATTAAATGAAACAGGTCAAGCATATATAGATATGCAATGACAAAGTGGATCAAAATGAAACATACAAAATGCCCAAGTAAAGTTCACAGTGAAGATCATAAATCAACCAGAAAAAGATGGCCAGAGACAAAGACGTGATGACCACGAGATTCAACAGTGCAGAGATGGGCCGAAGTCAGAATTCAATGAAAATCAAATTCGTATCATTATTCTTTGAAATAGTCAAAGTATCAAAAAGAGGAAAGTTTTAATGCCGTGTGAATCAAGCGAAATCGAACGCTACAGAATAGAAGCCGTGCGCATCAAGTTGCAACAAAATTTGGAAAGTATCAAAGTGAATACGAACGAATCAATTGATTCGAATTCATATAAATACAAACCCCATACTATCATCATTGGCATCGAGAAAAAGAGCAAGCTATCAAACAAGCAACAAAAGAAATTACATACCGAAATAATCAACAACTCGATCGAGCTAGCAACAAGCATAAATCATCAGAGAACGAGCGTGAGCAAGAGCAACGTAAGTAAGAGTATCAATCATTCAGAGCCGAAGCCCTAATTCGAGAAAGAAGACGAAGCCCTAATTTCTGGAACAAAGGATCGGCCGCAACCTTCACAATAGAAGACAGAAAAGGATCAGAGAAGAAAAACAATTGGGCCGGTTTGATATAAAGGGCTGTGTTTTAAAAAGGGGTTTTAATTTGAGAGCAAAAATTTATATTCAAGCTTTTATTTTAATTTTTGCTCTTGCGTCTATTTTTGAAGTCTATATTTTTTCTTTTCGAGTTAAAAATTTTGTAAATCACCACCTAGGGTTTAGGTAGTGTCAGATTGTCTATTTAGAATTAGTTCAGTGAGCAGGGTGTGCGAGTTTGCAAAGCTCTATAGGCGGGAGCAGTGTTTGCGAGTAAGCGAAACTTTATAGGCGGAGCAGGGTGTGCGAGTCTAGTAGAGTGTTTGTGAGCGGGAGCAAAAGGGTCTGCGAGTCTAGTAGAGTGTTTGTAAGCGTGATACTGTTTAATTCTAATAGAAATCTGGGAATGCAGCAGTAGGCAGGGGTTGCCGAAGCTGGGTAAATTTTGTGTGTGATTTATTTTTCAGCATAATTATTTCTGCAGTTTATTTCTGTGTTTAAATCGAGAAAATTTGCTATAACCCTATTCACCCCCCCTCTAGGGTTAATCTAGATCCTACAAATACTCCCCAATCTTTGTTGGTTAAGCCTTGGTTCTCTCTCATTAACTGCCTGACTGTGGATGATAAGTTTGGAGTTTGTATGGAGGATGGAAGGTTGTGTTCCGTTCCACGGGACCGCTCGGGTTGATGTCCCCTCTGTTGGCGATCGGCCAAACGTGCATCCTGAAGGCCAGCTTCGTTAGGATCATGGTGAGCCGGGCGTCCGGTCTCCTCACGTGCCTGATCCCTAGTTGATTGATCAGTGGCACCTGCCTGTGCAGCTTCACTCTTATGGCGTCTACGCCTAGGGGGTTCATCGGATGAGGTCGAGCTATCAGACGAAGAATGAGGAGCAGGGCTACCTCGAGCATTCTGATGTTGTTGCTGAGTCAGCTGAGTCATGAGATTAGGGTTGGCCTGGATCTACTCAGCAAGTTGCCTTCTACTTTCCCTGAGTTCCCTCATCAAATCATTGAACTCCGTCCTGGTGGTGACTTTCGTTTGAGTTTGGGCGGTAGTCCCTGGACCTAAATTTGCTTGTTGATTGCTAGGTCCAACTTGTTGCACGCTAGCAGTCTCGTGGACGTCCGCGTTGTGAAAGGCTGATCGGGTACGTGGTCTTCCCATAGTAGAATTATCGGTCGAAACTCTGAATAGATTCAACAGGCGTCCTATGAGTAGGTCGGATCTCCTTCGGGAATTTTTCAATCCAGTAGCTACAAAGTAGATTCTATCGGTCTGAGAATTCAATTCTCGGTGAAAACACCAAAATGTTAGCACCAGAATTGGTCACTAACACCCTTAAGAGAGATTGTGTAGAGAGATTAATGAAGAAATTAAAGTTAAACAGAGAACAATATGCTAAACTAAATGCAGAAAACAAGAACACCAGATTTATAGTCGTTCGGCATAATTGCCTACGTCCACTTCGAAGTTAATCTTTATTGCTTTACTTAACAACTAGTTACAGATACAATCCATACACCAACTATTTGAATACAACTGCTAAGTAAAAATGATAAGTCTTGAATGAGTCTGGAATGTGGCAGAGTCTCCCTGGTGTTCTTGAAAACAAGGTCCATTTCACTGTGCCCCTGCCCCTCTATTTATAGACGAAGATGAGTTGGACTTCCTTAATGGGCTTAGTAGCAAGATACCTCGGCCCATAATGAGTGACTTCTATGTGCCGAGCCACAAATGCCAAACGATAAATGTCGATCCATGTCTCTAAGCCGAACGAGGCAGTATGTTGAGTGAAATGTGTAGGCCGAATGAAATCCGATGCCGATCGAGGGGAGACGTCGAACGACATGCTTACGCCGAGCGAGGCCATGTGCCGAACGAGGCTGGAATGCTGAACGAGGCATGAATGCCGAGCGAGGCTGGAATGCCGGTCGAGGCATGAACGTTGAGCGAGGCTGGAATGCCGAACGAGGCATGAATGCCGAAGGAGGCTTCATGCCGGTCGAGACTGAATGTCGAACGAGGTTCATGCCGGTCGAGACTGAATGCCAAACGAGGTTCATGCCGGTCGAGACTGAATGCCGAACGAGCTTCATGTCGGTCAAGACTGAATGCCAAACGAGGCTCATGCCGGTCGAGACTGAATGCCGAACGAGCTTCATGTCGGTCGAGACTGAATGCCGAAAGAGGCTCATGCCGGTCGAGACTGAATGCCGAACAAGGCTTATGCTGGTCGAGACTGAATGCCAAATGAGCTTCATGCCAGCCGAGACTGAATGCCGAGCGACCTCTAGTTACTTGGTCAAATCTTCAGGTAATAATATTCATACCTTAAATCCACATTTCAAATTACCTTATATGGATTGATGCAAGTCCAAAGAATCATCTTCACCAATCCAATATTTTATCTTTATGATTAAATACTATATAGTCATTGGAATAGTATTTCTTCTTTTCAAGTGGATTTCCTTAGTGATCTTGCACTTTGAGGTTGTTGAGTTTGTTTTCTTGAAACAATAACCTTAATTTGAAGAAAATTTTAGTTTGACATTGTCATATTATGGTTCTTAATCTACTTGTTGTTAATGAAAAGAAACAAGTCCTATATATTATCCGAAGAAGTAACTGTAGTTGAATCAAGGATAATTATTCTCCTTAAAAACAATGATCCATATTTTATTTCTTCCTCCAAACTCAACATCCTAAAAAATTATAGCATTTCCCATATAATAATTTTCCCTTAGTGTGGATTTATAAAACTTGCAGCTTTTAAGTCGCTTAGAATACTAATAAATTATTTGCTATCTTTAGTGCCTTAATCTACAATTATTTAGTAAGTTGAAACAAATAATCATATTAATCATCGAATCAAAATTTGAGACTTCATTATAAAAGGTATTTAGCATAAGTAGATATATAAGCTATATTTTGAACTTTAAGGAGTTTTAATTCCAACAATGTTTGAATTCATTCATAAATAAATCTTATTGTTTCTAAATGAACAATAATAACCCAATTTTTTCATATTAGAAATAGAAAACCGAGAACTATCTAAATGACTGCATAAAAAACATATCAAATAAATCCAAACAATATTACTGAAATCTCAATAATATCTTAAAAATATCCTGTGAACTTTATTTCATATATATGTATATTTTATTAAAGAAAAAACTATAATACATTTACATGTTATTTCTTTTCTTCAAGATCCTTAACGACTTTTTATCCTTATTTATACATTTATTTACAATGTACGATAAATATGTACTTTCTATCTTACCATGCTTTAATCTCCCTTCTTCTTACCACGATGTGAAATGAGGTCAATAAAGGTCATTTTATTCTTAAGAAAATTAATAATAATCTTAAAATGATTATACTGTGAATGAAGAGAGTATAAGAAAAAATAATAATAACTTGAGCGCCTTTAACTTTTGAAGCAATACTTTTCATATAATGCTTATTTTTTTCCTTTATTTTGACTTTATGGAATCAAGCAATATAAAGCATGCTTGTTTCTCCTTACCATTTTAACAAAACGCTTTTCATTCTCAATAAAGAATTACTTAAAATAGTTATCCTTACGATTCCATATCCTTGAAACCTTCTGACATATTTTATTTTATGAACTTTTGACTCTTTCCTTTTGAATTGTCTCACCTTTGAATGTTCTTCATGGCATTATAAGAGCATTCAACCATAACATGATTGGGTGTGACCCTCCTAATTGCAGGAGCTAGACCTATAAATTTAAGAACAAATAACATGTTTTCTTAATAATCCTTTAAGTTAGTTCCAAACAAGATGATAACATTAAAATTGGCAGACACTTTAGTCAAATTAGTTGAAAGTTGAAAAAAAATTACGAATTAACCATATATTCCCACATCCAAATATCAGTCATAATAAATTCAAATAATTGATAAATCCCTTCTTAAGATACCTAGCACAATATTAATATCAAATTTTTGGACAGTAATATTAACTGCAAGTGGTACTCTTGTTGTAATGATCAAACACCGATAATAAATTCAAGTCAAATAACAATCTTCCTTTGGGTCGATTAGTTATTCACTTGTAAAACCTTATAATTATCACATATTTATCACCACACATGGGCAAGTTATTCAGTCAAATATTAGTTTTCCTTCGGATCGGCTAATATCCGCATGAATAAATACATACAAATATTAAACATTTTCATAAAACAACTAAAATAAGAGAGGTCACTTTGGTGACATATTATTTCAATTAGCTCACATAGAAATGTAGGATATTTAAGATTAGTTTGCAAAGAGACACCAGAAATATATTTTAATTTATTTTTTAGTGTATATTCAATATTTCAAGTGCTATAAAATACTCCCAAAAGCATTTTAAGTCTATATGACACTTGAAATTCTCAAAATTATAACTGTGGCACAACATGTGTTAATCATAACCGTTATAGTTTTTTACTTATGTGGTTACATTCATGACATTTTCTAAATAAGTATGATATAAGATATCATAAACAAATCACATAACCAATGTCACAAATGAACGCCAAAATTAAATGTCATATAAAATTATACATAAATGACATAACAAATGTCGTATTAAATAACATGAATGAATATAGTAAATATAATGTATATCTAAACCACAATATAGTTATATAGAATGCTACTATACCACTTTATCTTAGTTTATTACTTGAGTACTTACTTAAGGTCAGTGACCATGCATATTGGCAAAAATATGAAAACTGCCGCTCCTTTTATTTCATGATAATCAAAGCATGAAAGTAGAACTTATTTTTAATGAGCGGGCCATACACATTAAATATTTATATCTATCAAATATAAATGAATCAAATAATAAACAATATGACTTTTCTTATTCTAAATACAAACATGCTGCATCGCTAAATTTATTGCAACCGACGCATTTACTGCATTTGTGATAATAAATTAATTTATTTGTTACTATAATAACCACATTTAATGCAATTATGATAAAAATAAATGCAATTGACTATTACATGGTCCAAAATGTAAACTAGTGTCATGTTAAAATTTATTTCAATAAATAAATAAATATAAACACATTAAAGGAGCATACTTTATTTTCAATTAACTAAAATTTCTGAAATAACCCAAATACCTTATATAAATATCCAAATTACTTAATCAAAAGTTAAGTAAGGTAAAATAATCATAGAACCAGATTTATATTTCTTGTTTAAATGGTTCTAAATTATATATATTTGTTTATACCATTTATAAACATTAAAAAAAGGCTGTACACATCAGATCCAAACATTCCTCACCATAAAATTCACAACTTATTTATAAAAACATACAATAACAAACATGTGAATGCTTTAACCAACATAAGTTGTTTTCGAAATTTAGAGGATGTTGGACTATTTGTCATAATTCAACGATTTTAAAATTCTAATTGTTTTATAATAACATATATATCATTTAGATCTATCTATAATTCTACACCAAAACAATTTCATAAATTAGCCTTTCAATTTACAACAAAAAATTGATACTAAGCCAAGTTCAAATTCATCAACAAAAAGTCCTTGCTGTAGAGATCAAACAGATTTGAAACTTAAGTAAGATTATTACAGGACTTCTAAAAAAAGTTCAATTCAAAACTTACTCATAATTAAAAAAAACAAAAAACAAAATTTTCAGTGAAATCAATGATGGGTGGTTCTGATACCACTTGTTAGGATTTCAATACACTTTAAGACTGATTAATCATGGAATCATATATCTGATTAGGTGATCCATATTGATTTAATTGAAAGAAATAGAGAAAAGTAATCGGGTTAGCAGAAGCCATACCTGAATTCATAGTTGCTGTTGGAAAAGTAAATCTGATTTGGTTTTCCATATTAACACAAGCCCTAATCTTATATTAGATTCGAGTACATAGTTGCTTTCATAAACTCATTAAGAGAAAGAGATAGGTCTAAAAGATAAGAGTTGATATAATCTTTCAAATTGACATAAGCTCTAGATCTAAATTATTTTCATAGAAGAGATTATGAAAATAACTAAAGCTTATGTAATTTGAGGACCATAAACTCTTATTTATAATGTTGGCATTTTCTAATTTGACACTTCAACAAAAAAGAATTGTCCTACTATCTACACTTTAATAACATGACAATTATACTTGTAAGTCCTTTTTACTTTAATTCATAATTTGATCACTTTAATTAGGCTTTATACCAAAATAGCGTGATACGTTTATTTTACACATGTGATCCACAAATTGAAAATTTTCACATTGAAATATTGTATTTCGGGAAATGACAAGCAACCATAATTTGTTATATGTGTAACTTATTGAGGTGATATGACACCAAAATGTTCTCTTACTATCAATCTCATGTTTTTTCGTCAATTTCAACTAACCAATCATAGTTTTAACCAATTATAATTCAGCACACATATGATATTATTGTTAAAATAATGAGATGGCTTAGCATCAACACCATCGTTTTCTGTAACTATTACATGTTTTTTGTTTCATGTATGGCTCTTTGATGGTAGAATATTATAACTAATGTTTATTTTTAACATCGGGCTATTCGATGACTTTATATAGCAAAGCATTGAAAAGTGCTAAAAATGCAAGCGAGAGTTGAATTGTGGTTGCACTTTATGTTCATCGTACAATAGATACTTGTCTGATACTAATAAAATGATTTAACGCTTAGATTTTGGCAATCTGACAATCGCCTCCTCCCTAACGCTTTCGATTCGCTTACAAGAAATCCCAATACCTCCTCTACCTCTCCTTATCTTCTCCTTCGAAACTCCCTCTTTCACACTCTTCGTGCACTCCAAGTACGCCACAAGAAAAGGATCTTCTTCCATCCTTAGCCCTTTTCGTCTTCTATAACCGCTGCTCTTCACCGGTGATTGGCGAGGGCTTGGTGATAAATTCAGCAGCGTACACGGAGGTGGTGGAAGCCGATCGAGCTCATCTTTAGTATCCCGTTCAGAGGATGATGCCTTTTCTGAATAGTGAAGGTAAGCAATGAGTTTGGGGTTGCTCATGTTTGCAAATTGCTTTGAGACCGAATGAACAAATAAGATTATATATATAGATAGATGAAGAGGAAGCTCATGTGGTTGTTGTGTTTTCTTTTCTTTTCTTCTTGGAATGGGCTATTTAATTTAATTAATTAATAAGGTACATATATAAATCTCAAAGAATCGCGAAGGAATGCTATGATGATGTTTAGTAATATTCCTGGGACCTTTAATATTCGTATTTAGCGAAAAGGTACCCATCCGCCACCTAAATATCCCATTTCTTAAGGTTAGAAAAATAAAAGGTTATTAGGGGAATGATTGATTGGTGGTTTGTCTTATGATGGCATGTCTGTGTGATAGATCATGTACACTATCGATCGCTATCAATTTGTTGTTTGAAAATGGACAAAACTTAGGCGCGATTGGGGAAATTTTTCAAACGACGTCCTGTTTTACGAGGTTCGTAGCTAAGTTTGATCAACTTAACATGTTACTATGTTCATTTGTGATAAACTCAAAAATCAGACTTTGAGAACTGAACATGACCATTTCGGATGTAGTGTACTGGTACTCACGACTTGCACAGTGTAAAGAAACAGAAAATATTAAGAAGCCCCTTTTTGTATTATATTTTCTGATGTACAAATGAGTTGTATTTATACAACTGTAAAATGCTAATGAGCTAAAAACAAAAGAGCTCGGCCTAGTAATAACATACAGTATGGTTGAGATGCGGTAATATACAAGTATTGCTCTTCTGATTACAATCTATTACCCTCCCCCCCTCTCAAACCTAACGCTAGGGTTAGGGTTTGCAAAACTTGCGATTTTGAGCCGTCAGAGAGAAATTCGCTCCATCTTCATCTCTGATGAGAAATACTTTCGCACTTATGAGCTAGAGAGTTTTCCAGCATACAGAGCGTCGCTTAGCTTGCAAGATGGTCTCACTACCGGTTTGGCTGTGAGACGAAGTCTTGATAATCTTCGATTTCAACTTTAGTTACCTCTGGAATATAGATCTGCACTTTGGATCTAAGATTAATGTTGGCTTCATCCACGTTGAGCTCTCGCCTAAATCTGGTGAAGTTTGGCCGTGATAAGGGCTTTGTGAAAATATCAGCTTTCTGGTAAGTCGAAGGTACGTATCTGACTTCAATGTTTTTGCTGATTACTTGCTCTCTCACAAAATATAAATCGAGCTCGATGTGTTTTGCGCGAGAGTGAAGTACTGGATTTGCTGAGATAGAAATTAAACTCTGATTATCACACCAAAATGTCGGCCTATGATCAAGTTTGATTTTTAATTCGTTTAGTAGAGAAGTTAGCCACATAATTTCTGCAGTGGTGCTAGCAATACTTCTATACTCAGTCTCTATACTTGATCTAGATACTGTAGACTGTTTCTTTGCACACCAAGATATTGGATTTTTACCTAAATAAATGCAGTACCCTGTAGTTGACTTCTTGTCATCCTGATCTGTAGCCCAATCTGAGTCACTGTAACCATTTATGCATAGAGTTGAACTTGCTTGCATAATTAGTCCTTGGTTAATTGTGCCTTTTAGATATCTAAGAATTCTTTTAACTGCCTTCCAATGTTCATCATGTGGCTCTTGCATGAACTGACTTACTTTATTCACACTAAAAGAGATGTCTGGTCTTGTGATTGTGACATACTGTAGTGCTCCCACAATGCTTCTGTATTCTTTATAATTTAGAATTGGTTCACCTTTATTTTTTGATAGGTGACAGTTGCTTATCATTGGAGTGGGCAATGAGTTTGCTTTATCCATTTTGGCCTTGATCAGTATTTCATTGATATATTTTCTTTAGTTTAGATGAATTTCTGATAGTGATGTTCTTTTGACTTCTATGCCAAGGAAGTAGTTTAGCTCACCCAAATCTTTAATTGAGAACCCTTCTTTGAGACATTGTGTAATGTTCATGATTTCAGAGTTGTTATTCCCTGTAATAACAAAATCATCAACATAAATTAATATGTACACAGTTGTATTGTTTAAGAATTTAGTAAATAGTGAGTTGTCAGATTTTGTGGGGTTGTAGCCATGTCTTGCTAATATTGTCTTCAGCTTGTCAAACCAAACTCTTGGTGCTTGCTTGAGTCCATATAGTGCTTTGTTGAGTTTGCAACCTAGCTGATCTCTGTTTTCTTGTATAAACCCATGTGGCTGCTCCATGTACACTTCCTCCTGCAATTCACCATTAAGAAATGTATTATAAACATCTAATTGCCTGATTGGCCAATTCTTATGTAAGACAATAGTTAATATGACTCTAATGGTAGTGGGCTTCATAAGAGGAGAGAAAGTCTCATTAAAATCAAATCCATTCTGCTGTGAATACCCTTTTGCTACCAGTCTTGCCTTATGTTTAAGAATTGTGCCATCATGGTTTCTTTTTAATCTAAAGGTCCATTTGCATCCAATTATATTTTTATTCTTTGGTAATGGTACAAGATCCCATGTCTTGTTTCTTATCAGAGCATTGTATTCCTCTTGCATAGCATTGCTCTACTTACCATCCTGAATTGCCTGTTCATATGTACTTGGTTGTGTGAGCTCTGACTCTATGCTATATGTTTTTGGTTTAAATATTCCACACTTGCTCTTGTCATCATGTGATGCCCAGTGTTTGCAGGTGGTTGCCTATCTTCATCAGCAATTTCTGATTGGGTACTGTGTGATTGAGTATCATGCAGTACTTGATGAGTATGTGGATAATAACTGGAGTCTTGTAATACACTATCAGATCCAGTTGGTGCACCAGCAAATTCTTGACCTGGTTCAATTGTGGGCTCTGTGTGTTGAGAGCTGGTGTCACCTCCTTCATGATGATCAGTGTTATTCATAGGTATGATAACTTCCGGTGAGGGTAGCACTTGAGGTATTGATACCATTGGATTGCAAACTTTCTGATTTGTTTTAATTGCTGCATTACTGAAAGGAAACTCATGTTCATTGAACACAACATGCCTGGATATGTATACTTTTCCTTTGTCATCAATGCATTTATATCCTTTTTGGTTTGTGGCATATCCAATAAAGGTGCATGGCTTTGACCTGTAATCAAGCTTGTGTATGTTGTATGGTCTTAAGTAGGGAAAGCATTGGCATCCAAAGGTCTTTAGACTTTGGTAATCTGGTTTAATACTGAATAGCACTTCCATTGGACTCTTAAACTTTATAAATTTTGTGGGCAGTCTATTAATCAGATAAACTGCAGTGGAAAAGGCATCTGGCCAAAATTTTAGTGGTAAAGATGCTTGTGCTAGCAGTGTTAAACCAGTTTCTACTATGCGCCTATGCTTTCTCTCAATAAGACCATTTTGTTCTGAAGTATATGGACATGTTATTCTTTGAGTGATACCTTTCATTTCAAAGTAACTTTTCAAAGGTAAAAATTCTTTACCACCATCTGTTTGTATGGCTTTCAATTGACAGTTTGTTTGCCTTTCTGCATTAGTGATAAATTGTATCACAGCATTTCTAGTTTCTGATTTAGATTTTAAAAAATAAATCCATACATATCTGGAGTAAGCATCAATAAATGAGATGTAATACTTGTATCCATAGTCAGTATGTATAGGGGCTGGTCCCCATAAATCTGTTGCAACAAGTTCAAGAGGCTTGTTGTAAACAGTTTTTGAGTATGGAAATGCAAGCTTATGACTCTTGCCCATTTGACAGAATACACAAATATAAGAATCGGGAATTTTACTGATATGAGTATTGTCACAACTGCTCAAAACATGTTTCATTATATTCAAACTGGGATGACCCAACTTATAGTGCCATACATCAAAGTTTTTAGTGTTTTTAACTTCAGAAATATGACACCAATTTTCATTACTTTCAACACTTCTTGAGTTTGGTACATCAAATTTGTAAAGTCCTTTATGTTCTCTACCCTGCAAAATCACTTCAGCGGTTAGTTTATCTTTAACTAGGCAATATTTAGGGTGAAACTCAAAGTACACATTATTGTCTTTGGCAAATTGTGGCACACTCATTAAGTTTTTTCTGATTAATGAAACCATTAACAGGTTGTTTAGATACAATTGTCTGGTTCCATTAATACTTGCATTTCCTATGTGGGATATTTTTATAGATTTGCCATTTCCCATACATAAAGATTGTGTACCTTTATATTCTCTGTTGCCGAGATTTAAGTTTGCCATGTTGTTTGTTACATGGTTGGTTGCACCTGAGTCAGGATACCAGCTTTCATCATGTATATCTTCTGCTTTTGCTGCATTTGTGTTTGTGTTGTCTGATGTGGGCTCCTGTTGTGCACTGACCATGTTAACATTGGGATTTTGAGTTCTTGAATTAGTGTTGATTTGTTGAGCTGGTGTAAAGTTGGCATCAAATCTGAAGTAACATTTGTTGGCAGTGTGACCATATTTTTCACATATCTAACATCTTGGTTTGTTATTGTTGAGATTCCATCTGCCACCTCTTCCTCTGAATCTGCCAGATTGACCACCTCTAGAGTTATTTGGTTGGTTTCTGTTGCCTTGATTTTTTTCTTGATTTCTGCCTTTGCTTACTGTTGCATAGTTGACATTACAATCCCAATTTGCTGGTTTCTTTTGTTCTAATCTTCCCTCATGTGCAATAAGAATGGATTGAACACTTTGCAGCGATGGAAGTTTCTCATTGGATGATATTACAGCAACTACTGCCTCATAGTCATCATCCAGGCCACTTATGATGCACAGAATTTGTTCTGTGTCAGTTATCTTATGTCCAGCTGAGGCTAACTGATCACAGATTGTCTTGGCTTTGGAGAGATATTCTCTCATGCTGACATTATCTTTTTTCAAGTTTTGAAGTTGCCTTTTATATTGCATTATTCTTGCTGCAGACCGAGAACTAAATATTTGTTCAATAGTGTGCCATATTTCACTAGTGGTTTTACACCCAACAAGTTGTGGCAGTAAAGTTGTACTAATAGATGATAACAGCCAAGAACTTATTAAACTATCTTGTCTCTCATGAATTGTATATTCAGAATTACTTACAAGTTTTCCTTCTTGATCTGTAGTGAATCTTGGAGGAGTAATTAAAGTGCCAAGAACATATTCTTGCAGTCCATACCCTCTGATAGCTGTTTCAGTCTGAAATTTCCACAACAAATAGTTGGATTCATCAAGTTGTATGGTGATGATCTGACTTTGTGGCTTGATTATGGACTTGATGAGATCTTGAGTGGTGGTGGATTGTTGCTGAGTGGTTCTTGATTGATTATGTGGAGTGTTTGTGTTATCACTGCCTCCTTCAGACATGATAAAGAAGTATTTGTCAACAAGATGATATGCTGAATCAAATTTCAGGATTGCAAACAAAGGAATAAGATGAAGTGCAGCCTGATCAGGCCAGAATGATGATCTGAATCTGACTGGTAATCAAGGCACGGCACTTCAGGTGAGTTTCTTGAAATCTTTGATGATCTGATGAATTGAATGCAGCCAGAGGGTAGATAGATGATGATATTACTCTGATATCTCCCTCTTTGGCATGTCAGCCACTTCAAATGATGATATGTCTTTTCTTTCAAAGAAATTGTTATACAGTTGTTAAACTGTGTAACAGAAATCTCAGATGATGAGATTAATTCTGATGAGATTTGATAATTTCTTATCTTCTCACTTTCTTCTTCCTTTTTTTTGTTTATTGCTTAAGGATCTTGATTTGTTTGCTGTTAAGCGTTTGCTCCGATACCATGTAAAGAAACAGAAAATATTGTGAAGCCCCTTTTTGTATTATATTTTCTGATGTACAAATGAGTTGTATTTATACAACTGTAAAATGTTAATGGGCTAAAAACAAAAGAGCTCGGCCCATTAATAACATACAGTATGGTTGAGATGCGGTAATATACAAGTATTGCTCTTCTGATTACAATCTATTACACAGCCGACTAATCTTGTGAATATCATATTCAGAAAAAAAAAATTGATAAATAAAAGGAAAAGCTGCATGATAAGTGAATTTGACTATTTTTCTATTACTTGACCAAACAATCTCAAATTCAAAATCTATTATTTCAACTGCATTGCATGATCTTTCAAATTGATCAAGACACTCCGGTTTATGCGCTCTAAGACACCTTATAATAGTTGTTTGCTACCTTAATGTCATACTTATTTTTTTGTTAGCATGAACTATAAAAAACACCGTTTTTAATATCACTTAAAAATATGATTTAACAAATAAATTTTCATTGTAAATTCAAAGCGTCTCTCTGCATGTATTACCAAATCTTCATATCATTTTAAAATTGGATTTGACAAATTAACCTTTTTAGCAAATTCGTTTTTCATTAATTAATAATACAAATACAAGCTAAGGAAGAAAAATCTGCAACTTAAAATATAAAAATCTAAACTAACTATATAAGGTTTCAACATAAATATATAGCTAAATATTCTTGCGAATTATTTTTTCTTGAATGTGTTACACATATACAATTTTTATTGTCCATTCTTACTCCAATCACTAATCCCAATAAACCACCACTTTGCCAATTTAGGCAAATTCACCTTCTATAACACAAATTTTGTTTTCTATCATTTTTTTTATCAATTTCACATCCACAACGAAGTAATCAAAAATACCAAAATCATCCCAACACTCAAATACCATTATCAACTTTTCAATCTCCTGATTATTCATAGCATCAAGATTTTCGCTCTTTTCTTTCCTCTTTCTTTTCTTTTCTTCCTTTCTCTTTCTTTGTAAGCTTTTTTTTTCCTAGCTAAACGAAGTCAAAATGCATAGACAATGCTTTAGCATATAAAAAAACCATATAGCGAAATGCAAGATTTATAGCATACAACTCTAGCCTTTAGCAATACTACTAATTATAAACAACGTCAACATAAATATTGAAAGTGACACGTCCAAAAAATGAAAGGAAAACCGGGGATGTATTTATTTTGAACAATCATGCTAAAAAATTCCTAGAATAAGAAATATAAGCTAATCAAACATAATATATACATTTTAGAATGGGGTGCTTACTACATGGTCGTTATGATATTGTTAAAATTTTCATTACTGTACTATTATTTCTTAATCGGTAACCATTTTTAACTAGGAAACTTTTCTAAAACATAAAGAATCTCAAAATACGTAGCCATCGCCCTTCAAAAACATATTTTAGAAAACATTAATGGTCTATTTCGTTTGAAAATTGAATTTTGAGTTTTACGTTTTCGAAATGTATTCAAAAAGGTGTGGAATAGAAAGCCGGTATGGTAAGGAGTAGAGGGCGTGGGAGGACGTGGACGACGTGCGAAGGGGAAAAAGAAGAAGAACGGAGGCGGAAAACAAAAAAAATCGTTTTCAATTCTATATGTTAAAACCATTTTTCGGACTGATCGTATTTGAGAATCTTATGCGTTTTATCATACGAAAATTCAAAATTGAAAATTACAAACCAAACAGGCCCTAATGTTTTTAGTTTCAGTTAACAAGTGCAAATATTTCCAATTTAAACTTCAAATATTTGCAAGACTCTTGCAAATATTTGTACTTTCTTAAATTTAAAAAATGAAAATTATAGTTTTTATTATAAAACATACGTCTAAGTTTGGATTTAATTTTCGAAAAAAAAGAAAAAGAAATTCTTTACTTAAAATGAAAATAGGGATGTAATTTTAAACATATTTTTAAGAATGGCCGCTTATGAAACTTGAAATTAAGAGACAGATCCTGGGTTTCTCTTTTGACTGAGGCAATGCATCAATATAGTTGGTACAGTCATAGTAGACTTACATTTTTAATGATTAAATATCATTAATATTTCTCTTTTTGAAAACAACAATAACAACAATTTACCGATCTATACATTTTTTAATTTTTTCAATGATTTTCGTAATACATTTCTCGAAAAGAAATAAAATCTTTAAAATCATTACTTGTTAACTAAATGTTAAATTTCATTCTTAACATACTTCGATATATAATTTTTAAGGTTTGGGATTTCTCTAATAAACTTTTTCGTTTTATGCTCCTAACTTCAAACTTCATCTTCACACTTGTAATTTTAATTGAAAAGGAATAAAAATGGAAAAAAAGTATTTATCGAACTTTATGAAAGTCAATGGGTTTGTAGATTCTTAATATACATGAGAAGACTGATAAGGAATTCGTTGAATTGTGTTATAATTTCATTGAGTTAGCCGTGAGACAATCGTTTAGAAGTAGGCTAGTAACTATATTAAACCTAGAAACTTGGCTGAATTGATGTTTATTGCATTTATTTTTTTCTCACTAATGTTTCGTATTATGTGTAGCACGATGAAATGTATGACAAAACACAATTATAGTACAAAATATATCATTTTTTGGACAAAAGATGATTTATCGTTATCAATACGATGTTTACTAGAGATATTTGCCTTTGGTACACCGACAAATCAGTAACTGCATGTCTTTCAAACTTACCAATAAAATAACATGGTAGAGAATTTGCAAAATGGTAATCACATACATAACGTCCCTTCTCTATCATATGCAATGAGCATTCGTGTGATGCCTTACTATTTTTAACATTTGAAATCAACTACGAACGTCCCAAAATACACTTGCAACTAATATCCAATATTAAAAACAACAAATCATTTATTTTATAATTTAAAATAAATAAAACCACGAAGAAAAAAAGAAAAATCTCACAGCAAAAGCAAACATCAATATAAATGTAGATTAACTCAATAATATTAATTATTATACAAGATCATCACATCAATCCACATTTCGATACATTTATTATCACTTAACTCATCATTAATATAACCATGGTATGAAAGAATCTACCTAATCAGCTATCCATAATGTAGCTTACATCCACAGTTCTGCTCCTATCCAAAACTTCACAAATGCATAGAAAGAAAAATGTTCAACCATGTTTGGAGTGCGCATAACCTTATACACTCCAACTAAAAATTTGAGAGCTATTACATAGGAAAGTACTGCTTATGTATTCCATTTTGGAGGACCAAGCCCGTTAGTTCTGTTTCATGCTCTTCTTCTACATCTAAATATTTGTTAGCACATAACAACGATAATATTCATATAAAGCAACCAAAGCAAGCAGGAAACACTACTCCAATACAAACATTAAATTACCAAATGTGTACTAACCCACTATATTAGTAACACAACATCAAATCACTAAATGTGTGCTACTCACTATCTTAGTAACACAACGTTTTAGTCATCAATTGTGTACTAACTCACTATATTAGTAACACATAATCAAATCACTAAATGCGTACTAACTCACTATATTAGTAACACAACATTCAAGTCATCAAACGTGTTAACACATCATTCACAAAAAACAACTACATCATGCTTAGTAGTAATAGTAAAATATCGCATAACTCATCTTCATGTGATTCATCTTAACACAATAAACATAAACGATAATTTTACATAATAATTACTTACATATATACAACCACCCAAAACGATGTATACACACATTAATTTCTCTTAAGTGCATAATCGCTTTATTAATGTTTACTACAAAAACACCTTTATTATTCCACCTCAAAACAATAATAACTTTACGAAAATGATAATATACTTCAAAAAATTTCTTTGTAAACTTATTTCTCCAACCTCAAACACTATAATTTAGGAAATACTACATACGTATATCCAGATCTCTTTAATTTTTCTTGTATAACCATTTTATCACTATTTAACTCATAAATAGTATTTATTACATCTTAATCCTCAAAAGTCATTTTATTCATGTTTATCTCAAAATAATAATAACACAAACAAAAATAACTTTTGAAAATAAAGTTTTGCAATTATTATTCCAAATTATCTCTAATTTTTATTACTCCAATAACAATAACAATAATCTTAAATAAACTCCATAAAGTCTAATATATTGTTATTTATTTAAAACAATAAGCTTTTTCACAAAATCATATTATATTTTATTAAACCTCTCATTATTTTATAGATAATAAATTCTCTAATTCCAATTAGAAATATATTTTTGGTTATTATTTAAGGATTTCTAGAAATTATTTATGAATTTTCCAGAAATTCCTAAACAATAACCTTATTCACTTTTATATGTTTATTTAAAAAATGGTTAAATTACCATTATTTACAAATATTATTCTTGATTTGTAAATAATCTCATTTACTATTAATTTACCTAATTTTCATAAAATTAGATAATTTCATTCATTTTTATTAATCAATTATCCTCCTAATTTAATAATCAATTATATTTAAACATTCAACAATCCAAATTATTAAGCGATGGTTACTTATTTAATAATTAAAAACTCAATTAATTAAATTAAATTAACCATACCAACACGTTTTTGCAAACAGCCTCAAAAACTTATGCCAAATCGTTCGAAATTCTGCCACGAGTTCAATTAAATAAAATACATTTAAATTGGATTTTATATACAACAGATATGCAGGTTAGTATATCTAGAGTTTAATTTGTGATTAAGTCAAATATAGGGGCTAAAGTGAAAAACAACCACCGTTCTCTATAATAACTTCAAATCTTTGTAACCCATCCTTCGTTGCTAACTGCAGCCTACCTCAATTCATATCGTCATCACCTCTGACGCCTGCATCCCAATCTGTCGTTGCCAATGACCCCGCCAGGCCAAGCCGCATGCTTTCCAACCACCGCGACCGTGAGAGATCATTGTCCCACCACTGTTAATGCATGGAGATTGGGTTGGAAAAATGCAAATTCAACCAATCCAAAGTGCATTTTGTCGATCCAACCATATGGATCGACTCCTCTCGACTTCCACTACACGGCCGTGGCTCCCATCATCGAGTTATCATCATTTCGCCATCGAATTGTAAACCCTATATTCGACGGTCGATAATAGTTCATCAATTTAAGTTTAACTCGATCACTTTTTTGACGAATGGATAGTTTTCATCTCTTTCATTCTTCGAGAGTTTCGAAACGATATATAATTCAAAAGGGTCTGGTAGTTTAGAATTTTTAATCACTTATTAATTAATATACTGATCACTATTAAAGAGGAATTTAGTGATTATGGGATTAGGGCAGAAAAGTGAGAATAAAGATGATGATTGGGTTTTTCTTAACACTATATTTACAGGTAAAAACAGTCACGTTGGGCCACAAAGCGATCATAAATCTCCAAAAAGCCCATTTTTGAACTCTATCAAATGTATATCATGCTATAGATCGAAATACACATTTTCAATAATTCTAAACACAATGGAACCTTCAAAACCATCAATAAGACATATTTACTTGAAGTTAATTTTTACCACCTATTGAATTTGAAAAATTTATCAATAATTGATGTAGATTTGTAGGTCGTTACAATTCGAGAAATAAGAGAACCCATATTGCAATCAAATATAATGTTGGTAAATGAGCAACCTTCGCCAAAAGTTGAAGAACATTTGAACCAAAATGAATGATCACATGGGTATTGACCCCAGTTTTTTAGATCAAATAAAAGATTGTAGTGCCCATTAACAAAGGAGAACGATGACTCCCTCTCCCCTACGAATAAGCTTAATAGTGCCAAAGAGTCTAGCCCAAGTAGCTACTTTATTAAAGTTAAGAAACCAGTGTTAGATTCAAGCTCGGGATTCAAGTCAATTCTCGATACACATACTCCTTGATTTGATGTTAGTGGCGAGGATTGCTCTTTCAATAGAAGTGGAGTTGCTTGCCCTAGTAGTTTCAGAGCCGGTAAGGATAAAGAAGCAGTTGTTATGTTAATGAATGCAGTCGATGAGAATTTCAAGGCTTTTCTTGAAGAGAAACAGTCAAAGATCGAGAGATGCAAGAATAAGCTTATGTGAGAAGTTCGATAAAGGCAATTTAAACAAACGAAAGATTCAAATGATCGTTCATTGATGAGTACCAACATAAGCAAGTTGACCAAACTTCAATGCTAGATTTTTAAGTTTCGTCTTTGATATGTCTCTAATAAAAAATGACAACGATCTTGCACTTTTGAGGAATAGAGTGAACATCTTCATAATGTACTTAGGTGCAAGTTTGGACTAAACACAACATCAACTTCCAACATGTCGTCGGACGCATGTTAGGTTTGCAAATACTTTTGACCAACTTTCTATATTCCAAACATCTTGTTTTACAAGTTCCATATCTATGTATGACTAACTTCACATTTGTCGGATCCACATTTTACTATGTTTATAACCACTTTTGTTATATTTCACATCTTTCAAAGGGGCTTTGATGATCACGTCCTTAATCCTGACATTATTAAGGAAAAAAAAATTCCCGCTATAGAAATATGCAACTTAAGTCCTTGTTTTCTAAAAATAGAATGCACAAGTTGACTTGCATTTCTTAAAAGTCAACTTTGGCTTTTCAAAAAGTTTTCAAAAAAGTTGATTTACGTTTTCATAGTTATGTAAATATATGTCTATTCAATAAAATACCATTATTTTTATTATTATCAATATATTTAAAAAAATTAACAAAATTTCGTACATTGGAGGTTGACTTTCCAAAAGTGCAAGTCCGTTGGCAGTTTATGTTTTACTGGATCAAGGACATAATTTAAGCAATTTATTATCATATAGGCTTTCCTTACAACAACATCCAAAACATGAAATTGTGTTATTTTACATTTTACAATATTCGTTAAGCTTTAGTCTAATCGGAGTTAGCCCAACAATGGTCTCATTATCTATAATTGTCCCTTTGGAGTAAAACTAGCTCCTACCTTATTCTTTTGCTAATGCTAGAGAAAGAGAATGTTGGACCAAATGAATCGGCCAATAAAGTGAAAAAGGGATAATTTCAAATATTTTCTTTTTAATTCATTTTGCACCAAAATTTTACAGTGTTATCATAAATAATTTATATTTAAATTAAATTATATGTTATTAATAAAATTGTATATGGATTTTGAATTTAATCGTAAATTAAAAAAGAAATAGATTTTCTTGGAAAATGAATTAAAAATGGACAAATAGAATTACAACAACATATTTACACTAAAATTAAGGATTTTCCCAATATATTTAAAACATTAAAAGAACTCCAGAGTTTCTTAGGATTATTATACTACGACAGAAAATTTATTCCTAATTTATCAGCAAAGACCTAAAATTTACAAAAAAAGCTCACAGATGAACAAGCAAAATATGAACAACGTAATGGGGAACAACCAAGAAGACGGAACACAGAAAAATTCCTACTACCTTAAAAAAGCAAGAAGAAAAAGAAATACAAAAAATTAAAGATCTAATAAAGGATCAAAAGATCCTCTATTTTCCTTTAGATGAAGAATTACTTACACTACAAACTGATGCTTTTGATAATTTTTGGGTAGGAGTATTAATTGCTAAACAAAAGGAAGTTGTAGCATATTCCTCCGGAAAATTTAGCAAACCCCAGATTAAATATGCTACCTATGACAAAGAGTTACTAGCTATTAAATTAGCAAATTTATCTTCTACATAGACAGTTTGTAATAGAAACAGATAACAAATCCGTTGCTCAATTCTTAAAGAAGAAAACTATAAGCAATCAAGAAGAAAATGTTCGAAGAATTAGATTAGCTATGTATTTAGAAATCTATAACTACGATGTCAAATACATTCCAGGGTACGCTAACTTTGCCGTTGATCTTCTTACCAGGTAATGAAAAATGGATGAAGACGACACAAAAAGAATCAAAGAACTATTAGAAACAATGAAAAGACAGGAGGATTTCCAGCAAGTGAAATCATCCCAAAATACCCACCAGACCTCCAAAGAGGCTTCAACCTCACAAGGATCAGAAGAAACCAATACTGCCATAGGAGTAAACGAAGAAAAGGTCCAACAGACCAAAGCTATTAAAAAAACAAAAGCAAGACAACACATTCCAATGCAACTCAGAAATTTGCTCCAATGAACAAAGGAAAAGCAATTACTCCCACAGGAGTGCAAAGACCATACGTCTTAGCTGTGGTCAAAAATTGGTATAACTTAGAAATGAAAGCATCAAATCCTACCTTATATGATAATTTCAATGGATGCATTAAAGCCATTCAATCTGCAGATCATAGAGCTGCAAATTTCTGGTTAACTCAACTAGAAAAAACTTATTTGGGATTGAAACATACAACATCCCAGAAAGCGAAAAAATTGCAAGACACATAGAAAATAGTGTCTAAATTATTACAACATTCTTTTACATCTAGTTCTGAAGCTCTAGATTTAAAAGAAGCAGAACTGTTCACTGACAACTCAGCAGAAGACAGACATCTGAAAACAATATTTGCTCAAGTGCAAACATTTGATCTCGTAAATCTAAGAATTCAAGACTTTCTAGAATTACTTAGACTTTATGAGATAGATGACACAAAAACTAAAGAGATAAAGGCTGAAATGACAGTTTGAGATATGATCTCCCTATATCAGCAACATCTCATCGATGAAATTAATCTTCTTCTGTTCTTTAAAAAATTAGAAGACATAGAATTAATAAAATTCTTGAAAAATGAAGAGTTAATCTTCAATAACAACAAAAGGCCACGCCTAATAGCTTGTTTTTCTAAAATACAAAAAGCATATCAAAAAGGGCTTGGTGCACGAAATTTATGTCAACACAAGCCATCCTGAAGAGTATTCAGACTATATTCCAGACAAATGTACAGCAAAACTTGCTGAACATTCAGGTAGGTTTTTTACTATGTTCATATTAAAAATTTGGAGCGTTTGGGAAGAGAGAGGGTACATACGTCTTTATCCCTCTATCCAATTATGGGAATTACATAGGATCGCCGAAAATCCCCAACATGAATTCGTTAAATTCAATAAAAAGGAATTTAATGAAGAAAATGAAAGGCTCTTAGCAGCTCAAGAATTCTTCACTAAAACCATTAACAAAGGTGAAGTTGGATCGCACTCTGCCACTTAAGGAAAAACAATATTGCTATTAGACTACCTATCAGCTTTTGAACCATCAACAGACAGAATAGTGAATGTTCAGAGATTTTTAAACAGTCTCAAAATTGGCCCAGTCGGCACAATGGCACAAGAAGAATACTTTGAAGAGCAAGTAGAAAAAGAAAGGCTAAGACAAGACTCTATAATGAGAGACATTATGGGGACATACCCTTTCGACGACGAATCTCTAGTTAACCTAGAAATTCAAAATTAAACCATAAGCATGATGGACCACTGATCAGAATAAAGGGACAAAGAATCTAGCCTCTACACTAGGGTGACACATCACCACCTAGCCTTACCAGCTTTCTTTCTACAGAACTAAAATAATGGACACATCCTCAACCTATAAGGGACACATATTACCCCTATATCGCTAGCATGGACAAATATCATGCCTATAAAATTATAAATAAAGAATTGAAGAGGCTATAAAAGGAGGACTCATCCCTGAAGTAAAGGCATCAGAAAAAATCTTCTTCATATCCCTTCTTTTCTTCATATTGTATCAGAGAGCTTTATAATATTATCTAGTATATCAATAAAATTTCTATTTCTGCAAGAAGACTCTATTGCTATATATTTTGGTTTTGCTTTTCTGCATTCAACTTTAGGCTCTACAAATTTGATATCAGAGCCTGCCTAAGACTAGGTAAGTTATTCTTGTTTTATATTTTCTTATTTAAATCATTTTGTATATATTCTGGTGAAGTAAAAAAAAAGAGTACAAAATCTTAAATTTTTTAAAAATGAAAGCTTAAGCTATTCTTTTGAGCATGATTCATTATAAGTCTGCAAAACTTCTATGGCAGATAATTTTTTTTCGAATTTTAAGTCAATTCGACGACCTATTGTTATTGATTATTATGCATTGGAGTGGAAAACGAACCATTGCTGTGCTCTACTTAAGTGAAGTGACGATATAGGCTTGTGTTTGTTAATTCGAGGCCTAACCCTACTATAAAAGCATGGTATGCTAGGAAAGCATTAAGGGGTATCGTGTCTAGCCGCTTATTCTAGGGTCAAAACTAATCTAATAACTATAGGATTGTGAATCAAGATTTATTATTCAAATAATTTTTTTTATCTTTTTGCAAAAGTTTTGTAAAAAATCATAATTGAATTACGTGCAAAAGACCATCCTTTATGGAAAATAATAAGCTTGTTATTCACGACACACATAAGTGTCAATTTGATCGAAATACCGAACAATATGAGCATGTTGTTCATATCCCCACTTATGAAAACCCAAAAAATGGGATTCATAATTTTATAATTGATCTACTTCAAGAAATTAAATTAGAAGTCAAAGATATAAATAATAAAATACAAAAACAAACGACAACATTAGGATTTGGTCAAAATACACCAACAATCCATTTGCTAAACAACATTTGAATGGTCAAATTTGAAGATATTGATCTCACTTACTATAAAAATTGTCTTATTCTTCAAGAAAAAGAACTCATTGGAGAAATTGATAGTATAGAACTTTATTCTTATTATGAAGAACATTCAATAGCGATAGACTAATTTAAATATAAAGCAAATGAAGAACATTCTTCATTTGAAGATTCTGAACAAGAATCTGAAAATTCCACAGAATCTGGTTATAATTCTGATACATCAGATAAACTTATTTACAATATAAACACTAATGAAGCCGGATCTAGTATAGGTGCTCTAATTTTACCTCCTCCACCTCCACTAGATAATGCTTCTGTTATGAACGATCTTAACTTTGATATAATTACGGAAGATCAAGAACAGGAAGAAAATACATATAATAATCCACATACTGATCCTTACCCTGAAATGCTTAGGCATGGTACTAGATCGGATTGGATCAAGTTGTACTCTTCTAGAAAGCAGTTAAAATATTTTTATAATGAACAACATCTTCAGCATATACCCTAACCTTCAATATAGATAGACTTCCACATAGAAAAATAAGAAAATATGTTATAATATGGCTTCAATATATAAGCGGAACACTTTATTTATTACCTTCGAATATGAGTGTAATGGAATACATACATTACGCCACCAGTTATTGGACAGGAGATGCTTTAGCTTGGTTACTAAACCTTAAAAGAATAAATCCAAATCAATTACAAAGAATCAGGAATATTCAATCTAAACAAGAAGCTCTTGGAGAATTACAATTTCAGATTTTATATATTTCGACCTCACAATTACAATCATTTTACCTTCAAATTTTATATCCAAATAAGTTCATTTTGAACTTCAATTCCATTTAACTTATCTCAGGTTAAACTCAAGTACATTTTCTTCACTTTTATTTCCTTAAATTAAAATTTTAACTCCTGAATTGAAATTCCCAATTTCATCTTACTAATATCAACTTAACTTTATAATTTCAACAGTTAATTCATTTAAACCTCCCACATTATCTAAATAGAATTTATTAGAAATCAGTTTCCCAGTTTTCATTTCCAAAACCATTTTGAAATGATTATCAAATTTCAAATTCCAAACACATGTTTTCACCAAAACAAATTTTCTCTTTTTGAACATTTCTAAAGCAACTTGTATACCCAACAAGCCCAAACAATTTATCATGACCAACTATTTTGGTAGCAATCCATCACTTTAGAAACTCGAAATGAATACTGATGATGTGGCCATCATCATCAGGATTATTTTCCAGCGGCTGTAGTAAGTTCAGTGCTTCCTTACTTTCACAATTTCCTCCTAAAACAATTTCCATTCAACCATATTTTTCCAAAACAATATTCCATTATTGCCTTCAAATCTTTGGAAAAACATTTCAAACATTCCCAAGATTTTTAAATTCCCAAATCCTTTTGTTTAAATTCATTTAAACACCTTTTAAATTTCTGGGACTTCAATTCTAGTTTAGTTATATTCCTTTTTATTTAAGCCATACTTGATAATTTTATTTGGTTATAAACCACTCAAATTTAAATTCTTATTCAATTATGGTATTAACAACCAAATATCCAAATATAAAAAAATAATTTCAGAAAAATATTTCTTTTATATCAAAATATAATTTTGGGTAAAATTATTTTATTTACCCTACTTTTAAAAATAATACTGTGTCGGTCTACCTTGTTTAAGAGTTTAGAAATTCCTATCGATGAAATGGCGTCCCACACATCGACCAGAATCCATAAACACTCAACAGATAAATCAATACAATATAAAAACAATTTTATATTCACTAACAAATACGCGCTCATATCTATTAATACACTCAAACTCATTTTAGAGTTCTACAAACTCTATTCTCTGAGTAATTCCTACCAGAGCCAAGGTTATCACCAACCTATGCTCTGATACCAAGTGTGACGACCCGCCCTTCTACTACCAGAAAGACGTATCATCATTAAGAAAGAAAGGGGTAGAAATAGAAAAGAAAGAGAAAGAAAGAACAGCAACATCAGAATCTCACAGCGGAACGGAACAAAATATAATATATCACTTAAATATTACATAGTTTTTACATATATCAAAGTTATACAAGGTCAATACATATGTCAATCATACATACATCTATCACTACATACATCAGAGATACAATGCACATCAACTAACACAGCCGAACTAGATAGATAGCTACATACGTCTGGAAACTCCTGCTCCAAGCTCTTTCAGAAATCAAAGTCCGAAACCTATCACTTGGCTACTCATAAAAATTTGAGTACCCAAGAGTTTATGAAAAACAAAATATAAACTCCGGGTCAGACATGGGTCTGGTATGAGTAAACGGTTTAAAGTTGTTTAACTTTGAAAAACATTTGAAAACAAAGGTATCACGTAAGACTTCCCACAAATAAATACCGGTAAGTTTTTACCTTACGCTAACCAAAACATTTCATAGGAAATCCAGTGATATTATAATAGTGTCTAGAGTTTTCAAGTAAATAGAAAAAAGCCGAAATTGTTACATCTATTAAATTCCAGCTACTAGCCACAAAATTGGGTAATACAAATCAAAACCGTAGGGTCTCGTAGGAAAAATGGATTTCCAACAATGGCAGGGCTACTGGGGTACCGCCCATCACAGTACGGGGCCTAGATCACCGTACCGAGGATCACTCCCGACCCCCTACAACACAAGGCGGAACCATTCCTTGCTGAACAGTCCCGAACAAGATAAACCCCGCGGTTGTAGCTAGCAACCGCCCACACAGCCGAAATAAAAAGGGACATCTAGACAGGGGAAATATCTTGTCCTGCTTGGCATGACCCACCTAACCTTGTTGCATCTCCCCTGTTTTAGCCATTCCTAGTTGATGAGGCTTGAGGCTGCGATTACCTTTATAGGACATATTTCTTAGAATGCTCATCGTCCGCCTTACGATGTGCTGAAAGCATTCAATCCATACAAGTTCGTTCCGGGTTCGAACGAAACCGAAGGCATTATCTCGTTACACTCGTTTTGGAATCACCCTCAGAGTTAACGACGATAACCCTTGCAATCTGAAAACACCATCTCGTTCTTCATTTCAGAATTCATGACCTAACGTTTAAATTGGATCGATGTGGTTTTCGGAGAATCAAATTTGATTCTTCCGATCCCGGTCTCATTGAAATCCAAACGCCATTTTAAGGGCCAAGTTGTCTAATTAACTTAAACAGTTTAAATTCAATGATGTATTAGAATTTACATAACAGATATCACAGATAAATCAGATGCAGTCATCACAGATATATCCAGAATATATCACACATATCACAGAATCATCGAACATATATCATAGCCAATCAGACAAGAATCATTAATTCATATCAAACTGGTTTGATTAACTTAACTAAATAAATTACTTAAGAACAATTTGATTTATTCTGTTTAATTTATTTAATTAACTTATTAATGATCAATTAATTATTTAGTTAATCATTAATTATCAATTTATTAATCATCTAATCTTAAATTAATCATTTAATTAGCTATCTTTTATTTATTAATTGTTACTTAATTACTCAGTTAATTAATTGATTCTTAATGGTTAATTAATAACTTACTTATTAATTAATAAAGTTTAATTACTTATTTAATTATCACAAATTATTTCAATTAATCAATTATTTTCTATCTATTAATCATTTATCTTTAATTAACCACCTGAGTTAATTATCTTTTATTAATTAACCTCAAGAAATTAACTAATGTTCTTAAGATTTAAATTGATTTTAACACAAGATTAATCTCTAATTACAATTTAATTTAAAGTTATTAATTTATTTACAAGTATTTTACATTCTTAATTACCTTAAGCTTTACCATTAACCATCTTCTTTTACAATCCTTTCTGTAAATAAATTTTAATCAAATATTAGCTTAAAACAACTAATGTTATTTTCTTAATTTAATGTTAATCTCTGCTAATCCCATACTCAAAGTATTTAGGCAAAACATTAGGGAGTGGACACAAGGAAACCCATGAATTTGCACGAGTAAAACCCGAGTCCTTCTTCTCTATTCCCTCACGCATACATTCTATTTCCACTCTTACTTCTTCTCTCCCTTTTTTTAAGACAACAATTAGCAGTAATACAAAAATCCCCGTGCAAAAAACCCCGGAACCCCAAAGCAAACTCCCCTCCTACTCGAGTATTAAGCGAGTCAAAGCAACCTACGACCTCACTGACACGCTCATGCCACCGTGCACGTGGACGGTGGCTCGCCGACCCTCTGGCGACCCCAGATGACTCCTGCAAACCACGATTCGACCATACACTCGAAAATAAAGGCCAACTCGATGTGAAAATCTCGAAGTCGAAAAAACACTCATTTGGACGAACTGTATCTCGAACCTCTCAAGAGAAAAATGCCTCTTCCTCCTAACGCCGACCACCAGTAGGGTTGCGATTTCTCTCACGCATTGCCGACATCTTCCCCTACCATCCCTTAAAAACATACCCAACTCGATCGCGTGAAGTGGTCAAAACCCACTGTGTTACAGACACGAAAAAAAACTGTACACAAACCCTACTATGCGTTCGCTCGATTAATTCATGAATTAGAAAATTTATTCAACATTTTTCCCAATATTCCGGGTATGCAAACTTGCTTCACGTAAAATTTCACTGATTTTTATTGATTCGATTTTCAGGAATTGAGAAATATGCAAATTTCATTCACCTGAAAACTGCTCTACATATTGATCTAAAAATCTTTATTTTTGTTTTAAAAATCTTTAATTTCATTTAAGATTCAAAATACAATCTTGAATTAGCTTCTTGTACCACTTGAATTTATCAATAAATTTGCTTGGTTTCCTGTAAAACTATATTACAGTATCATTCCCTTACAAAATGTTTATAACAGTTTACAAATCTTGGTTTTAGCTTCAATACCTTGATTGATTGGAAAATTTAAATCTTAACATGGTTTAGAAGCAAATAGCTTTAAGTTTGATTTAGATATTCACCCTGTATTACTTAATAGAAAGGTATATACAAATCACAGGATCATAAAGGTAAAACATATACCATAAAATCACACAATCATCATAAGTGTTTGATTTAACTTAAAGTTTTTAAGAATTTAGTTTACTCACCTTTCATTTCATTATAACAGAAAGAAACACTATGATTATGAAAGCTTGTAGCCTGAAACTGTCATTAGTTTTGACCTGTATTTGTTGAATTGAAATGGAGTTTACTTCTTTTCTTGCTGTCTGGTTTCTCAGGTATTACAAAGTTTTATTTTCCCTCTGAACGAACTAGAAGTGGCAACATGTGCGTATATAAAATAAAGGAACAATAGAACAAGGGAAGGTGATAATTAGTGCAGTTGTTTTCTACTTGGCTTTGACATTAACAGATTTTACAAATATCAGGATCTGACAAAATAATGTGCTGAGAAGATAGCAAATTAAATGCTTTGCTTCATAATATGGTTACATAATTATTATTATGTTTATATTGTAGATATTTGTAAGTGTACAACTTGCAGGTACATATTTGACTTATGTATGAAGCTTTGAATAAAGATCTTTGTTTTGTTATTAAAAATCTTGTCTTGTATCTCAAGTAGTTGTATACTTATAAAAATGTTGCTGTGTATTGTTTTCTTTAGTTTGAATCTGCGGGCAAACATTTGGGCTTTATGAGTGAAGATATTATGTGTATTAAAATGTTTGTAGTTACATTTGTATTTGAATATTATGAGTACTTTGTTCTCTCAGTACAAAAATATTTTTGCACAGGAATAAGGACATTTTGTAGTCGATTTGAAAACTTTGACTCCTTTGCACACACATGATTACACAACATCACTTGATCAAAGATATATATATGAAGATATTTTGTAAGTAAATATTTGTTTTGTTATTATATTATTTTCTAGCTTGCAAAATGTTCATACATATGTATCATGTTCTCACTTTACATTTGACTTATTTTATCTTATTTTACGCATTGTTCTTGTGTATATTTATTCGTTTTATTATTCTATTTGTACTTTGGCCTAGATTTCATTCTATTCTACATAACTTTCGTTTTATACTTAAACTTATTTTTATGCTTTCACATTTACAGTTGATGTTGTATGTTTAACAAAATTATCTAATCCTTGCTTTATATTTTACATTTAGATTTTATATTACTAGAATTTGATTTTAAATTTCAAACATTATCATTCATATGTATTATTTTATCAAATGTAAGCAATGTAAAACATTTTAATTTAATTATATAAGGTAAATTTTATCAAAAATATTGTTAAGAATCTTTTATTTTAGAATTTTCAAACATTATTATCTATATGTATTATTTTATATTAAACATAACAAGGTAAAGTATTTTAATTAAATTGTATAAGATAAATTTTATTATAATATTATCAAAAGATTTTATTTTGAATTTCCAAAATCCAATTCCCTCTTAAAAATACAATTTAAATAAATAAATTGGCAGTATCCCCAAATCATAATCATTTTAATATGATAAATTTACATTTTATTTAAATTAGATTAAACATTTATTAAAATAAACGGGGCCAAAAATCTAGAGTCGTCACACAAATATAACCATCAAAAAAGATATCTAGAAAAACTTTCTTCAATTGAGCGAGTTTAATTGCTCCTTCCCCTGTAGGCTCGGTAAGGACCTGCTCTGCAATTATGGGAGCCACTGTTTCAGTTCTATGATGGTGAGTTTCAGGCCTTGAAACGTGAGAAGACGACTAATGCCATGAAGTTTCCGAGGGGCGTGAGACATAAAGAGGAGGCTGTGTAGGGATTCTAGGAGGGGAGAGCGAGATCAGGATCGGTATCTATAGTCCATGTCCCTATCTCTGTCGTGTTGTTACTGACTAGAATAACCGAAGCCGCGGTTTCTATCATCTTTCCTTCTACGGGGCTCATAATATGAACTTGATGACTGACGCGCAGAAAAATGACACATTCGTATTATTTCTTGGATCATATCCAAAGACTTACAAACCCAATATCGCTCTCAATGACTTTGAGACATTTTGGTTAATATGTGCAAATGGCTTACTCTAAATCATTATTTAGAATTTTATGTTTCAATACATAAGTACCAAACACTAAGTCTTATCGAGCGATAATTTTGTGAGAAAATCTGAATTAACTTGAGCACGTTGAATACCGAATCTATGTTTCTAATTTCAATAATTGAAATTTACGATATTATTTTTATCAACATTGCTCATTTTATTCCAACCACATTAGTCTTTCCAATAAAGGCAAAATCTCGGCCGATGGATCACATCTCTTTGGTTATGACCACCGAAATCATATTTTGATAGGGCACTTGGAATTCTTTTAGATTTGTGCATCATACCATAGAGAGTCAACAATCTTAATGGTTTAATTGAACAACCGAGGGTAATGCATATTCTAGACATTAATAAGAAACTCATAGTTTCTATTTGATATACGAGAATACTTAATAGACATTCTAATGCCATGTGTTCATTTAGGTCAGTTAATTTCACTTCATCTCATATAATCAGTTCTATCTATGGATCGGATCCAATTCCATTTAACTAACAAAAATTTCTCAAAGAAATTCCTTCACAATGAAGTTGATATGTCTTGAAACAACAATTGTTTCTTTGTGCAAATAGAATACAGATTCATAAACGCTTTATGGACCTTTTTATTTATGAAACTGATTTTAGTTTACAAAAATTATGTCCAAAACATAAATATATCATTTGATGATAGACCTTTCCAGAAAAACTTTTTGGAGATTCATACAGGATTCCTCATGAACAATTATTACGTAATGACCGGAAACAAGCTGCTCCTCTATCCCTTCTTCCTTCTCCAGTTCTTTTTTCCCTTCACTTCCAATTACACGAACAAGTGTGCATGACACCGTACACTTGCACACCAATGCCGACCCACCGGGTTCACCGTCGACCGACCTCACAAACCACCCATGGTCGTTGTGTTAACTCCGTCCACCCAGAATCCTCAACCAACTCCTAGTTCGACTTTTTGAACTTGAAACCCCCATCCTGGAACGCCATCCAACGCCTCGACTTGCCGCCACCATATCCCATTCACCACCAAACTACACCGATAAACCCGCCATCGATCACTCCTCCTTTTCCCCAGGACCGCACTCCTCGTCTCCTCCTCCACTTCGCATTTGCCTGGAAACGGAGCCCCACCAAAAACTACTCTAAAGCCCTAAAACCATACGTCGGGCCATAAGCTTCCTTAAAAATAGCCATGCCATTTTTCCCATATGCGCCCTCGACTAAGGATCCTCCATGATCCATGCCTTGCCACGAAATTAACTTCATCGCCGAAAATTGGCAAAAAATCCAACTCCGTTCAACCCCCCAAATCTCCATGCATACAATTAAAAATCTTCATGCCAGACTTAAAAATCGCATTTTTCAATCATGATTCAAGCTACATGATTTATTTGTTGATTTACGATAGTCGAATCTCGACTATTTCTGACCCATTCACTGAAAAATGGGGTTTTTTCCACCCTTTACTTAATGAAATTCTGTGAAACAAATTTTAAATTGTTCTATACTCACAAAAAAACTACTTTGGTTTTGATGTTTTGTTTTAAAACTGCGTAGATGACGAGTTAATGATTTTTCATAGTTAAAGAGGCTTATCTGTTTTCATTCAAACCAAGATTAAGGAAGAAGTACAGTGTTTTCTTTGTGTTGTAGGTGGAATTATCTATATCTAACACATTCATACTTGTACATATTAACCTAACAAACCACATAACATTTCACATAGATCAATGATACTTACTTATTTACAGATATAATATAAGATAGGTAACATCCTATTAACAAGATGGGAGTGTTTACTCACAGTTATAAAGAAATGAACTACTACTCTTTTATCTTTCCCTGCTTCAAACTTATGATTTAATGGTAGACTATATACTTGGTTTTTATTTAACAATTTTTCTTTTTGCGTGAGTATGAACTATAAGGCTATATATAAAAGGAGGTATAATGTACAGGGTAAGCCATAGGGTGGATGAAGCTTTGTATAGGCTTTCATTTCACACAATTTTTATTTATTTTATTTTTGCTTTTAAGTGATTTGATTTTTCAAGCTGATGATATCTTTTATATAAGATGATTTGATTTTTCATATGACTTGAGCTGAAATTGATTTATGTGTGACTTGAATTTGAAATTCGGTCACGATGATGTCTCTTTGCATGTATACATTTATATGTATATATAGTTATGCGTATGTATTTTATCTTATTATACTAGCATTTGTACATATTTATTTTATACATTAGATATACACCATTTATATATATATATATATATATATATATATATATATATATATTTCCATATGCATTTATATTTGTCATCATCATGCACATATATATTTATACTCATACATATTTCCATTTATATATATATATATATAGTTATATATACATATACATATATATTTACATTTATATGTATATACATGCATGAATACATTTGCTTATATTTGTCATCATACATACATACATACATACATACATATATACACACTTACACATTTCTATGTACCTTTAAATACACACATGCTCTATACATTTTCATCTTTACCATTTAATATAACATATATACATATACACATAAGTTTGGATCTTGTCGTTATAAAGTTACACATCCATGTATACCTACAAATACCATATCTTTATAACCTGTATACACATATGAACTTATATATATATATATATATATATATATATATATATATATATATATATATATATATAAACATCATAACTTTTATACACTTATACATATACACATATATGGATATTCCATCATAAATTTTAAGCGGTGAAGTTTATATACATATTTCTATAAAATTTATCATATCCAGAAATTTATAATTCAACATTTAATGTAGTTTTATCAGTTTATATATCCAGATATTTTAAATATCGAAAAACTCAGCTGTTCAACTTATAAAAAAATAAATATTAAAATCATCTATCCATAACCCCATTCGATGGATAATATCCGAGTTGTTACATTCCTCCCCCCATTGAACTTTTCGTCCTCGAAAAGGAATGAAGCGAGAATTTGAATTTCGATGATATTATTAAATTAACCATCTTTAAACATTTTAACTCCATACAATTTTTTTTATAGATACAAACACTTTAAATTATATAGTATTACCAGGCTAGTTTTATATAAAAATACTTTTTTTTAACTCGATGTCTTAACAAGACCATCCTTGTTCTCATAGAAATTCAGTCATACGTTGATCAGGCGTATGACTGAAAATCTATAAGTACTTAGTAGATCATTTTCAACACCTAGTGAAAATACTTGAAAATATTTTTCCAAAATGCTATGGAAAGTATCACCCCCCTTCACAACCATGGATCGCAGTTAGCACGATGATTGTGTCTCCATCCCGGCGAAATCCATAAGAAAACTGTAGGTAGCCGCACCTCTTGACTTTCTCCATGGGAACACCGTAGATCGCAGCTACCACAAGGTTGCATTGCTATCACAGCAAGACCGTAAGTAGTCTGTAGGCAATCACTGCCCCTCGAATTATGCTGCCAAATGAAACTTTACCACATAGATCGTAGGCTACACAAAGGTTTCGTCACTATCCCCATGAAATCCAATGGAGACTGTAGGCACTCACTGCCCACGAATTACGCTATGGAACCAAACCACATAGATCGCAACCTACCAATGTTACGTCGCTATCCCAGCAAAATAAAACGTAGATTGTAGGCAATACTACCACTCGACTTACGCTATGGAACTGCGATAGATAGCAGTTACAATAAAGGTTACGTTGCCATCAAAGCAAAATCCAATGTAACTGTAGGCATCAACACCCCTCGACTTACACTACCCAACAAATGATCATCAAAAACTCATGAGTTTTTTCGAGACGTCCTCTGGGATCCCAATTCACATTGAACCCATCCTTAGGATTTATAGGCAGAACCACCCACTGGATCTCCTACTATAAGTTTCGACTTACATGGGTGTGCCTTTCCATACTTTCCTCAAAACATATCATTCTATATATATAGCACCTTTCAAAATCATACACTTTATATGTATCACATATAAACTTTATCTACACAAAACCGGTATCTTCAAAACTGATAGTTTTCAAATTTTGGTTTACCAAATTTCCAAAATTGACTTTTTGCCAAAATCAAAAGTCTTTTAAAATCAACGGGTTCCAAAACCTTTTCAGTTTCATTCTCATATACTTATAAAATTATTCTTTCCCACTCGAATAATTTTTGGATCAAAAATTTCTGAGTCCACTTCATACTTATCTATATCTTTCAAAAATTCACTTCTTTCTGGTTATAAATTCAACTAGAGGAGTTTGAATATATAACTAACATTTATATAATGCCAAATCAAATTCCAAGTTCGATTACCTTTCAAAGTTATTTGTAACATTTCTTACTTCTTATAAGGTAAGTTTTCAGTTATAGTAACTACTAAATCTTCACTTTTAAATCATCGTATTTCTTCAAATATACTATTATACTTCAAAATCATTTTTACTTTAATATCTCGATTCCAGTTCCAATTCAGAATTTGCTTAGAGTTTCATTTTGGGTTATAATTTCAATTTATCCCAATTCGTATTTAAACCATGATTTAAATATAAATAATTCCCACTCTGACTAGTTTGAATTTTGAAAATAGCTTGAATAGTTTTAAACTAGTTAATTAGTTAATATAGGATAGTTTGAGTTCTAAAGAGAATGGTTGTATAATAAAATAGCTTGGCAAAATCAAAATTATTTGAATATTTAAGAAGATAGATTTAAAATAGATTATATTAAAATAATTTGTTTGAAATCATTCTTAAACTCAAACTGATTCAAATTTCAATCTTCCAATTTAAATCAATTTTCAATTTCCATTTCCATTGATTAAATTTCGATTTCAATTTGAATTAACATCGATTCCAATTTTAACTCAAATCAATTCCCATTTCGACTTCTAACTAATTCAACTTGGACTACAATTCCAATTAATTCAATTCAATTCCAATTTGAATTAATTTCAATTCCGTTCTCAATTTTTAAACCATCTTGATTTATATAAATTCTGGTTCGGTTTTCAAAATAACGATTTAATCGCTTAAATCAAATTAATCCTTAATATTTAATTTAACAATCTAAATCTTTAGTAATTCAATTCCAAGCCCAAATTTCAAATATTCATTCAAATTACCTTCACTCAAACTTATTTCTAGGTTCGAGTGAGAGTTCAAATCTTTCTAGAACAAATCAATTTTTGAAATTCAATTTTTTTTCCAATTATAACTTCAAACTTTTAAATCTGATTCATTAAACAATTTCGACTGACAAGTTCATTTTTTTAACATTTCAAACTTAAGTTCAAAATGATTCTATTTTCATAAATTCAATTTTATTTTTATTTTATTTTATTTTAGGGTTCGATATATATCATTTCAATCCACTTCTTAATTTATTTTAGATAATCCAATTTATAGTTTTATATACTGTAAATAACAAACATGATGATAGCATGATATGTCAAATAAATAACATCCCAATTATCTAAGACATTAACCAATATCATCCACCACAATTTTCAGAATTCAAAACTCGTTTTTTTTCCAAAAATCGATTTTAAATCATTTACACATAACTTCCTTTGCACCTCTTATCAACTCTATACCCTTTTCTTTTACAACTAAATCCATTTAACTTCCATAAGTTAAATTTTGATTCCATCTTGAAATTTCTAATTCAGATTTTAAGTTCAATTCATTTGAACTTACTCAATTTAATTTTTACATTCCAAATTTAAGTTTCTTATTAATATCACTTCCTACTTACAAGTTCAAAAACTCTCTTTTCTTTTGGGTTTTACTTCACACTCTCAGGGGGATTCCAGAATTCAACACTAGTATTTATTTCAATTCACCTTGAAATCATATATATATATATATATATATATGCATATATATCCCCATATATACATATTTATTCCATTAACGTGCCAAATCACACTTTAAATTTAAACCAACCTGGGTTTCTATGCAAAATAATTTTTCTTCGGAATATCCAAAACAAAATTTCTATGTCAAAAATATTATGAATAATATTATTTATTACATCCTCAAACGTTTTGAAACACATTTCAAAATTTTCGGGGCTTAGATTCAAAACTTTCCAATTTAAATTCATTTTAATTCATAAGTCATATTTATAAATTCAGCTTATATAATTTCACTTCCATAAACATTTCATTCTGTTTCATCATTGTTTATTCTGTAATAAACATCCTTTATTAAGGCACACCAACCAATTTATGATAATAATCAATATTATCGTATTCAGAAACCAAACACACCATATATTTCATAATTTTTCTAGAAGGATTATCTAAAATAAAATCAGGGTAAACTTATTCCATTTCAAAACGCTTTGAAAACATTCCCGAAATCTTTGGGATTTAAAATTCTATTTTGAGTCTACTTTTAGCTTAACTTATTTATATAGTTCATTCTTATCAATTTCTGTTTGGTTATATATGTTTTACCACTTAAGTCTTATAATCTTATTTAATTTCGATGACAACAACCAATCAACTTAATATACTATAATAATCTACAAAAATTATTTTCTTTTATATCAAAATATAAAAATTATTTTAAAATCATTATATATGAAAATAACAAGTACGCCCTCATATAAACTATAGTCAATTCATGCTAGGGTACTACTGACCCTATCTCTAATGAGTAATCCCTACTAAAGCCAAGATTCTTACTTAACCTTCAGCTTTGATACCACGTGTAATGACCGGGCGATTTTTGACCCCCGAAAATCGACACTAATATGCTCACTGTATAGAGTGCCGAGCAATCGAGTGTCGAAAATACCAGGTTTTTGATGTCTTGGAAATTTTGGCAATATCAATTTAATAATCTGTATTTAAAATTAAATTGATTTGATAAATTTTGTTATAAAATTTGACTTGATTTAATAATCCAATTAAATAGATATTTAATTAGTGAATTTTATCTTTTAAAAACTAATAAAATGCTTGCTATTTATAATGTATATATATATATATATATATATATATATATATTGTAAATAGATAAGTTTTGATTTGAAGTTTAATTAACAAATAAAATCTTGTTTTTAAATTCTAATATTCATTTTGATAATTTGGAAATTATTATTTTATTCAATATATAACTATTCAAAACTATTTAATAAGTAACTATATGGTTTGAAGATACTTAAGGAAAATGTTTTAAATTGTTTAAAAATATTTTAAGCATAAGTTTAAATTTTAAATAAGATAAACAAAGGTCTATTTTATTTTCTTTTTGAATATAGCTTGATAAATATAATTCGAAATTATATATGGAAGTTTAAAATACAATTTACATATTAAACATTAATTCATATAAATAAGATAAGTGATACGTAATTTATAATTTCTTTTATAAATTATTTAAGTTAATAAATATGTTATTTTCAAACAATATTAATAAATGTATAAGTATAGATAGGTTTTAAAAGACAATATTATTATTATTATTATTTATATTGATATAAATTAGCTTTAAATTGGATTTTTAAATGTATGATTGGATTTGAATTTGAATTAATTTTGAATTCAAAAGAATAAACAATTTTAAATTATTTGGATAAGCTTTCATTTTTTATATAATTTGTTTCATTACATTTTCTTTAAAAAAGAAATGCACAGACACATTTACATATGAAAATAATTTATATATAAGCATTTAACAAATAAAGAAAAGGGTTTTATTTACTTTTAAATTAAATAAAAAAAATAAAATTACATATAAGACACATGTTACTATATTAAGTGGTATAATGACATGTGTTAAGTAATTAATTAAAATAGATGACAAGTGTAGTTAAATTAAGTAACTAATGTAACAAACGTAAAAAATTAATACAAGTGTCATTTTTTTAATTTTTCTTTTATTTTAAAATAAATCATCTTAACTTATATAAGCATGTTTTCTTCAATCTCAATCTTTTCCAATCTTCATTCTCAAAACTAAAGATTTCAGCTGAAACAAATCAGCAACCAAATTTCTTAAAACTAAAAATCATGTTCAAATCTGAAAATTTCCTCCTCAAACCAGAAAGTAATCTGCAAACCCTTTTCTAAATTCAAATTCTTCAACTTGTAATCATTTTCCAAATTTTCATATGCAAATCTGTAAAGCATCCTCGAAATCAAATCTGATCAAGCCTACCTGTAGTTCACTTTCTTCAACCTGAGTTTTAATCAAAACATTCAAACCCATCTCAGCATGGAACTGCAAGTTTTTCAAATTAAAGCATTCAAATTTAAAGTTTCAAATGCATCTTGAGTCAAGCCTGCATGCAAGTCTAAAACAACAGCAACTCAGTTTTAAAACAAAGAAGTAAAAACATCCAAGTGCAAGTTTTAAAACCAGTTTTCAAAAGAAAAAGCTTTTCAAATTTGTGCTCTGATTCATCACTATTTCCAGGTGAGTAACATCATAATTTAAAATGGCTTAAGTATATAATTTTAGTTGCATTCTTATCTCTGAACTTAAGTATGTTTGTGCATATATTTTTAAAATATTTCTAATATTTCTATGTGTATATATGATTGGTTGGTGTGTGCATTGCTGTATGTTTGGAACTTCTCCGGCTTTAGTTCCAGGTTCAAAAGATAAAAAAAAATCATTTGCAAATAATCCAATCTATGTTATGACTTAAGTGTTGAACCAAATATACTTGTTATATCCTAAGTTTGAGTTTAAAATTTGTTTAAGTTAAAAACAATTTGTATTGCCTCTGGAAGTAATAAAACATCAAAGCAACTTTAAATAAGTCAAATTTCAATTGTCGTGATTCTTGAATTCAGGAATCTAAATCAAATGCTTAAACCAAAATTGGATTTTTAAAACTAAAATCACCGTTTTTAGTGAAGAGATTTGAATATATTTCTGGTTTAACCAAAAATTGTTAGTGTTTTCTGGTGAACTCTGTAATCTGGGGGATCGGAATTTCTTCCGGTGATGGATGAGTGATGGGTGAGTGGAGGAAAAAAGTGGAGGTGGTGGAAGATCATCGTGGCAACGATGGTTGATCGTTTTGTTTTGTAAACCTAGTTTTGCTTGGTTATGATTTTTCGATAGGCATTGTATCTCAAGTTGATCGAGTGTGACGAGACTCAGGTGGATGAATGGACACGATTTGATGATCGTGATGGGTTTCAGGGTTGATCGTCGACGTGCTCGAGGTCTTGGTGGTAACCGGAGGTGGTCAGAACCACCGTGCATATGCATGGTGCAGTGATTTGTCTGGTGAAGTTTTGGTGTTGCAGTGATGTTTGGTCTCGAGTAACTCTCGGGTGATTCGAGTATTTGACTTGAAGTAGTTTGGTTTTGGGCTCGAAGTTAATTAATGATGGCATGAGTTAGTATTTTTGTTACAGGTTTTAACCTGTAAGTGTTTTTTTAAAATTTTAAACTGCAATTTAAAATGTGAGTAGAGATTTAAACTGAGTTTGAATCAAAGCTTATGTCTGGATTCAAGTTTAGTTGAATCTAGTTTAAAAATAAAATAAAGGTTTTAAAATTTGAATTATTTTAACAACCTTAACATGTTTAAATAGTTTGGTTTTAAAAATGAAGTTTAAAATGTAAATAGGTTTTAAATCTAAGTTTAAATCTGATTCAAAATCTAAATTTGAATCATAGTTTTGAAATAAAGGAAGTTTTTTTAAAATTTAAAATGTTTTAAACAACTTTGGATGTTGTAATATATTTTAAATATGGTTTGTATTTAAAATGAATTTGGTTTTAAATCCTTTTAAACTTCTTTTATATAATAAGTAATTCTTTAGCATAAGTTTTAAAAGGTTTTTAAAATGTTTTTAAACTTTGTGAAGGTTAAGTTTGATTTCATTTTAAATCTTAAATTTAAAAAAATATTTGAAAGAAAATTTAAAAGTAAATTGTTGAAATTACTTTGTTAATGATAACGTGGTCATTAATAAGAAATGTTTTTATTTTAAAGTAAATCAAAAATTTAATGAATTGTGATTCATTAAATTAGTAAGGTAATTTAAATAGGATAATTAATTTATTTATTTAATTAATTAAGGGTTTGAATAACTTAATTAAGGTTAAGTTAAATAACTAAGATTTATTAATTTGTAATTAATAATGATTAATCTAAGTTAATTACTTAAGAAAAGGTAATTAAAGAATTGTTGATAAGTTAATGAAGGTCATTAACTTGAGATTATTTAATAATTAATTAATGTAATTAATTTTGATAATTAATTGGATTAATTAATTTAGATAATCATTTATGGATTTTGGTTAAGTATGATTACTTTATGAAAGTAATTAAAGGTATTAATTACTCATTGTGATTAATTAATTAATTTGATTAGTTTAAGTTAATTAATTAATTTAGAATAATCAATGGATGGGTTGATAAGTAATCAATGAAGAATAATTACTTAAAGAAGTAATTAAGATAAGTAAATTACTAGAGGTAATTAATTGAAGTATGGAAGAGTTTTGGGATTAATTGCTTTGTGTAATTAATATGAAGGTAATTACTTAGTGAAAGTAATTAATAATTAATTACTTAGTGTAATTAATTTAAGAATTGATTAATTAAGACATTTGAAAATAATTAAGTAATGTAATTAAATAAGGGTAATTAATTACTAATGGGATTAATCAAGAGTGATTAATAAATGTGGTTTAATTTAAGATTAATTACTTAATGTAATTAATTTAAATTAGGATAATTTAAAAAATGTAATTAGGGATCATTAATTTATATAATTAATGATGTAATTAAGGTTGAATAATTAAGATTAATTAATCAATGATAAGTGATTAGAGTAATTAATTAATGAAATTAATTAAGGATTAATGTAATTAATCATAGTTAATTAATTAATGAAGTAATTAAAGGTTAATTACTGTATTTGATTAAGAGTAATTAATTTGTGAAATTAATTAAACGATAATTACTTGAATGTAATTAAAGGATAATTAATCAAGGATGATTAATTATGGGGATTAATTATAAGTTAATTGATTGATTGATTTGTAATTAATTAATGGTTATATAAGTAGGATTTATAGAAAGAAGTAATTAATTTAATTCACTTTAAATTAATTAGAAATGAAATAATTAATTTAATTCATTTTAAATTAATTATAAATGGTGTGATTATAAATCCTTGTTTATATATGGATGATATAGATTTCCTTGAATGGCTTGAATCTCAAATATGAGATAAATAATGTTTTGTGATATGGATGATTTGGTTGCATTGTGATGATAATATGAATTATCTATTGGTGATGATAATGTAGATTATCTATTTATGATGATAATATGGATTATCTCTTTATGATGATAATGTTGATTATCTATTGTGATGATGTGAATTATCTATCTGTGTGTATATAGATAATTAAATTGAATTGTTTTAAACTTAAAACAACTTGGACCTAAAAGATACGTTTTGGATTTCGATGAGACCGAGATCAGGTTTCCATACTTGGATATCCGAAAACCACATCGATCCAAATTAACGATAGGTCGTGAATCTCATGTGAAGATGAAGATTCAGAGTGCAAGGGTTATCGTCGTTAACTTTGAGGGTGATTCCAAAATGGGTGTAACGAGGTAATGCCTTCGGTTTCGTTCGAACCCAGAACGAACTTGTATGAATTGAATGCTTTCAGAATATCGTCAGGTGGGCGATGAGCATTCTAAGGAATGTGTTCTCTAAAGGTAATCGTAGCCTCAAGCCTCATCAACCGGGAATGGCTAAATAGGGGAGGTTCAGCAAGGCTAAGTGGGTCATGCCCAAGTAGGACGAGATTTCCCCCGTCTAGAAGTCCCTTTTTATTCGCCTGTGTGGGCAGTTGGGTCGCGGCCAACTGCGGGGTTGTCTTGTTCGGGACTGTCCAGTAAGGGATGGTTCCAGCCTTGTGTTGCAGGGGATTGGGAGTAATCCTCGGTACGGTGAACTAGGCCCCGTACTGTGACGGGCGGTACCCCAGTAGCCCTGCCATTGTATGGAATCCAAAATCCAATAAGTGCCATCGGTTTTGATTGTATTACCCACTTTTGTGGATAGTAGCTGGAATTTAATCATGTAACAATTTCAGCTATTTCATATTTACTTGAAAACACTAGACCTATTATAATATCACCGAATTTCCTATCAAATTTTTGGTTAGCGTAAGGTAAAATCTTTTCCATGTTTATGTGTTGGAAGTCTTACGTGATGCCTTTCTTTTCAAAGGTTTTTTCAAAAGTTAAGCAACTTTAACCTGTTAGTCACACCAGACCCATGTCTGACCCGGAGTTTATCTTCTGTTTTCTTAAACTCTTGGGTACTCAAATTTTTACGTGTAGACAAGGGATTCAGTTTAGCTTTGACGAATTGTGGAGGAGCAATGGAGCAGGAGGCTTCAGCGTGTAGATATATAGTGTTCCATTGTGTTTGGTATCTCTGTGTTTTCTCTGAGTTGTATTGAGTTGTATAACTAGACAGGCGTTTATAACTGTCTAGTATGTGATGTATAAGCTGTGTATCTCTAACAGATGTTGTATATGATATTATGTAATATCTTATGTTATTAATATAATTTATTCGTTCCGCTGTTTAGATTCTGATGTGTTTTCTCTTCTTTCGTCTCTTTCTTTCTCTTATCTATCCCTTTCTTTCTTATTAATGATGCGTCATTCTGTGGAGATGAATGGCAGGTCGTTACAGTGGTATCAGGGCTTTAGGTTGAGTGAATACATAGGCTTTGGACTGTTTTCTTTCTTGAAAGAGCGTATTTGTAATTTTGATATATATATATATATATATATATATATATATATATATTTCTACCTATTTGTTGGGTTACCTGTTCGGGTTTTCAAATATAGGATAAAGGTAGATAAGGTAATGGAGTGTGTAACATGACTACTACCATTGGTTGGAGTTTGATGTTTGAGGTTGGAAGTGTATCTGTCGAGACTGTAGACCTAATACTGTCTCGAGGAAGTATGTGCAGAGTGTAGAGATTTCATGGATCTCTGAAGGAAACCTTTATAAGGTTCGGAGTCTATCTTTGAAGATGGATGAGTAATGTTTGGATCTGTTAGTTGGCAGAAGTGAGTAATGGTATCTTGATACCGCAGGATAATTATAGCCGTGTGATGAGACACACTGACTATGGATGTCTCCGAAGATGTTTTCTTTTGAAGCAAGTTTTAGGAAGTATGTATGCTTCGGTGTTGTGGTTGGGTTCAGCAGGGTGTTTGTGTTTGGCTTTGAGGTACGAGTTTCTCCAAGAGCTCTGGATTAGGAAGTCTTTGGCATCGGTGTCAGCAGTGCAACTCGGAGTGTTCTGTATGCCGGCAAGGAAGTTTTCTGGCTTAGCAGTTTTTTCTGAGGTGGAGTTCAGAAGCAGCAGAGAGGATCCATTTCTTCGATGGATTGGCTAGATAAGCGTAAGCTATTCTGATTGGTAAAGAGAGAACAGTTTTCTTTGGATATTAGGCTTGGTTGATCGCAAAAGAGACTTGCGATAGTTTGAGTGTTTTTTGAGTTATTGAAGATTTTTCTGGATGACTTCTGAGAAGTCAGAGGTTTGTCTGTATATGGAGATTGAGTTCTCTTATCGACTGGATTCCAGGAGTAATTTCGGTGGTTCAGCTAGTTGTAGGATTGTTTTTCGAGATAGGGTTTGGTGAAGCAGCTCTGGATTGGTAGAACTTCTGAGTTTTCTTTATGGATCTGTTGAATCATATTCTGGGATGTGTTGTCCAGATTATGCTCGTGTTCTTCATGAGCATTTTCTTCTATTCCAGATCAGAGTTGTGCAGTGGAAGCAGTTTGGGAGTGCATCTGTTTTGTCTTTTCTGGATAGGAGAAGTAAGTTCAGTCTTCTGTTGTTTGTGGAGTTGAGGCGTGTTCTTGGTTGGTAGTTGATCTTGAGAGGATCATTTTGATGGGTTGTTTCAGGTTTTGTTTGTTTCGAGAGGCATCGGCGTAAGCTGAGCTGATCAGGGAGGATGTAGGCAGCCCAGAATCGTTCGAAGAATTTTGTAGATAAGAGATGAAGGAATTTGGATTTCGGAATCGAAAATTTGGTTTTGTATAAGTTTTCTCCGATCCAAGGAGCTATAAGTTTTGGTAAGTCTGGAAAGCTAGCTCCGAGGTGTTTTGGATATCTTCTGTGTTTTGGTTGGATTGGTGTTTGGTTTTCAAGAGTTGAATTGCCAGTTTGGATAACCGGGATTCGATGTGTTTCACGTATCTCTGAGGGAGAACGTCTATCTCAGGTTGTGGAACCAGCTGTTCAGGAAGTTTGGTTGTTGATCCAGACTCGTCTGTAGTCTGATATCCTGTTTAATTCTGTAGATCTAGATGAGTAGGAGCTCTGTAGCTTCGTAGTGTTGATTGTTTGGGTACTGTAGAGCGAGTATCCCGGTATATATATATATATATATATATATATATTATGCACACACACACACACTTGGGGAAACTAGAGGAAATTTTATCCAGAATTTTGTCTGGATAATTAAATTTGTTTGATTGGATAAATTGGTTGCTATGGTTGTTAGCATATGGTTGATATATACTTGTGTTTTAAAATTAAATCTTTAATGAGATTATTAAATTACCTTTGCTTTTAAATTTTGGGGACGGAATTCTTTTAAGGGGGAAGGAATGTGATATCCCGGAAATTTTGGTAATATCAATTTAATAATCTGTATTTAAAATTAAATTGATTTGATAAATTTTGTTAATAAAATTTGACTTGATTTAATAATCCAATTAAATAGATATTTAATTGGTGAATTTTATCTTTTAAAAACTAATAAAATGCTTTCTATGTATAATGTGTGTGTGTATATATATATATATATTTATATATATTGTAAATAGATAAGTTTTGATTTGAAGTTTAATAAACAAATAAAATCTTGTTTTTAAATTCTAATATTCATTTTGATAATTTGGAAATTATTATTTTATTTCATATATAACTATTCAAAACTATTTAATAAGTAACTATATGGTTTTAAGATACTTAAGGAAAATGTTTTAAATTGTTTAAAATTATTTTAAGCATAAGTTTAAACTTTAAATAAGATAAACAAAGGTTTATTTTATTTTCTTTTTGAATATAGCTTGATAAATATAATTTGAAATTATTTATGGAAGTTTAAAATACAATTTACATATTAAACATTAATTCATTTAAATAAGATAAGTGATAAGTAATTTATAATTTCTTTTATAAATTATTTAAATTAATAAATATGTTATTTTCAAACAATATTAATAAATGTATAAGTATAGATAGGTTTTAAAAGTCAATATTATTATTATTATTATTTATGTTGATATAAATTAGCTTTAAATTGGATTTTTAAATGTATGATTGGATTTGAATTTGAATTAATTGTGAATTCAAAAGAATAAACATTTTTAAATTATTTGGATAAGATTTCATTTTTTATATAATTTGTTTCATTACATTTTCTTTAAAAAAGAAATGCACATACACATTTACATATGAAAATAATTTATATATATAAGCATTTAACGAATAAAGAAAAGGGTTTTATTTACTTTTAAATTAAATAATTTTTTTTTTACTTATAAGACACATGTTACTATATTAAGTGGTATAATGACATGTGTTAAGTAACTGATTAAAATAGATGACAAGTGTAGTTAAATTAAGTAACTAATGTAACAAATGTAAAAAATTAATACAAGTGTCATATTTGTTTTTAATTTTTCTTTTATTTTAAAATAAATCATCTTAACTTATATAAGCATGTTTTCTTCATTCTCATTCTTTTCCAATATTCATTCTCAAAACTAAAGATTTCAGCTGAAACAAATCAGTAACCAAATTTCTTAAAACTAAAAATCATGTTCAAATCTGAAAATTTCCTCCTCAAACCAGAAAGTAATCTGCAAACCCTTTTCTAAATTCAAATTCTTCAACTTGTAATCATTTTCCAAATTTTCATATGCAAATCTGTAAAGCATCCTCGAAATCAAATCTGATCAAGCCTACATGTAGTTCACTTTCTTCAACCTGAGTTTTAATCAAAACATTCAAAGCTATCTCAGCATGCAACTACAAGTTTTTCAAATTAAAGCATTCAAATTTAAAGTTCAAATGCATCTGGAGTCAAGCCTGCATGCAAGTCTAAAACAACAGCAACTCAGTTTTAAAACAAAGAAGTAAAAGCATTCAAGTGCAAGTTTTAAAACCAGTTTTCAAAAGCAAAAGCTTATCAAATTTGTGCTCTGATTCATCACTATTTCCAAGTGAGTAACATCACAATTTAAAATGGTTTAAGTATATAATTTTAGTTGCATGCTTATCTCTGAACTTAAGTTTGTTTGTGCGTATATTTTTAAAAATATTTCTGTGTATATATGATTGGTTGGTGTGTACATTGCTGTATGTTTGGAACTTCTCCGACTTTAGTTCCACGTTCAAAAGATAATAAAAAAAAATCATTTGCTAATAATCCAATCTATGTTATGACTTAAGTGTTGAACCAAATATACTTGTTATATCCTAAGTTTGAGTTTAAAATTTGTTTAAGTTAAAAACAATTTGTATTGCCTCTGGAAGTAATAAAACATCAAAGCAACTTTAAATAAGTCAAATTTCAATTGTCATGATTCTTGTATTCAGGAATCTAAATCAAATGCTTAAACCAAAATTGGATTTTTAAAACTAAAATCACCGTTTTTAGTGAAGTGATTTGAATATTTCTGGTTTAACCCGAAATTGTTAGTGTTTTCCGGTGAACTCTGTAATCTGGGAGATCGGAATTTCTTCTGGTGATGGATGAGTGATGGGTGAGTGGAGGAAAAAAGTGGAGGTGGTGGAAGATCATCGTGGCAACGATGGTTGATCGTTTTGTTTTGTAAACCTAGTTTTGCTTGGTTATGATTTTTCGATCGGCATTGTATCTCAAGTTGATCGAGTGTGACGAGACTCAGGTGGATGAAGGTAGGCATGTAGAGGCAGATGATGCCAGAGTTCTAGGGGTCACGGTGATCGGAATTGGGTTGGCGAAGCATTTCCAGGTTTTGGGATAAAATTGTGACAGTTGTTCCAGGTTTGCTTTGGCAGCTTGATTTTTGATTGTGGGAGAATGGACACGATTTGATGATCGTGATGGGTTTCAGGGTTGATCGTCGACGTGCTCGAGGTCTTGGTGGTAACCGGAGGTGGTCAGAACCACCGTGCATATGCACGGTGCAGTGATTTGTCTGGTGAAGTTTTGGTGTTGCAGTGATGTTTGGTCTCGAGTAACTCTCGGGTGATTCGAGTATTTGACTTGAAGTAGTTTGGTTTTGGGCTCGAAGTTAATTAATGATGGCATGAGTTAGTATTTTTGTTACAGATTTTAACCTGTAAGTGTTTTTTTAAAATTTTAAACTGCAATTAAAATGTAAGTAGAGATTTAAACTGAGTTTGAATCAAAGCTTATGTCTGGATTCAAGTTTAGTTGAATCTAGTTTAAAAATAAAATAAAGGTTTTAAAATTTGAATTATTTTAACAACCTTAAAATGTTTAAATAGTTTGGTTTTAAAAATGAAGTTTAAAATGTAAATAGGTTTTAAATCTAAGTTTAAATCTGATTCAAAATCTAAATTTGAATCATAGTTTTGAAATAAAGGAAGTTTTAAAATTTAAAATGTTTTAAACAACTTTGGATGTTGTAATATATTTTAAATATGGTTTGTATTTAAAATGAATTTGGTTTTAAATCGTTTTAAACTTCTTTTATATAATAAGTAATTCTTTAGCATAAGTTTTAAAAGGTTTTTAAAATGTTTTTAAACTTTGTTAAGGTTAAGTTTGATTTCATTTTAAATCTTAAATTTAAAATAATATTTGAAAGAAAATTTAAAAGTAAATTGTTGAAATTACTTTGTTAATGATAACGTGGTCATTAATAAGAAATGTTTTTATTTTAAACTAAATCAAAAATTTAATGAATTGTGATTCATTAAATTAGTAAGGTAATTTAAATAGGATAATTAATTTATTTATTTAATTAATTAAGGGTTTGAATAAATTAATTAAGGTTAAGTTAAATAACTAAGATTTATTAATTTGTAATTAATAATGATTAATCTAAGTTAATTACTTAAGAAAAGGTAATTAAACAATTGTTGATAAGTTAATGAAGGTCATTAACTTGAGATTATTTAATAATTAATTAATGTAATTAATTTTGATAATTAATTGGATTAATTAATTTAGATAATCATTTATGGAATTTGGTTAAGTATGATTACTTTATGAAAGTAATTAAAGGTATTAATTACTCATTGGGATTAATTAATTAATTTGATTAGTTTAAGTTAATTAATTAATTTAGAATAATCAATGGATGGGTTGATAAGTAATCAATGAAGAATAATTACTTAAAGAAGTAATTAAGAAAAGTAAATTACCAGAGGTAATTAATTGAAGTATGGAAGAGTTTTGGGATTAATTGCTTTGTGTAATTAATATGAAGGTAATTACTTAGTGAAAGTAATTAATAATTAATTACTTAGTGTAATTAATTTATGAATTGATTAATTAAGACATTTGAAAATAATTAAGTAATGTAATTAAATAAGGGTAATTAATTACGAATGAGATTAATCAAGAGTGATTAATAAATGTGGTTTAATTTAAGATTAATTACTTAATGTAATTAATTTAAATTAGGATAATTTAAAAATGTAATTAGGGATCATTAATTTATATAATTAATGATGTAATTTAGGTTGAATAATTAAGATTAATTAATCAATGATAAGTGATTAGAGTAATTAATTAATGAAATTAATTAAGGATTAATGTAATTAATCATAGTTAATTAATTAATGAAGTAATTAAAGGTTAATTACTGTATTTGATGAAGAGTAATTAATTTGTGAAATTAATTAAAGTATAATTACTTGAATGTAATTAAAGGATAATTAATCAAGGATGATTAATTATGGGGATTAATTATAAGTTAATTGATTGATTGATTTGTAATTAATTAATGGTTATATAAGTAGGATTTATAGAAAGAAGTAATTAATTTAATTCACTTTAAATTAATTAGAAATGAAATAATTAATTTAATTCATTTTAAATTAATTATAAATGGTGTGATTATAAATCCTTGTTTATATATGGATGATATAGATTTCCTTGAATGGCTTGAATCTCAGATATGAGATAAATAATGTTTTGTGATATGGATGATTTGGTTGCATTCTGATGATAATATGAATTATCTATTGGTGATGATAATGTAGATTATCTATTTGTGATGATAATATGGATTATCTATTTATGATGATAATGTTGATTTTCTATTGTGATGATGTGAATTATCTATCTGTGTGTATATAGATAATTAAATTGAATTGTTTTAAACTTAAAACAACTTGGACCTAAAAGATACGTTTTGGATTTCGATGAGACCGAGATCAGGTTTCCATACTTGGATATCCGAAAACCACATCGATCCAAATTAACGATAGGTCGTGAATCTCATGTGAAGATGAAGATTCAGAGTGCAAGGGTTATCGTCGTTAACTTTGAGGGTGATTCCAAAATGGGTGTAACGAGGTAATGCCTTCGGTTTCGTTCGAACCCAGAACGAACTTGTATGAATTGAATGCTTTCAGAATATCGTCAGGTGGGCGATGAGCATTCTAAGGAATGTGTTCTCTAAAGGTAATCGTAGCCTCAAGCCTCATCAACCGGGAATGGCTAAACATGGGAGGTGCAGCAAGGCTAAGTGGGTCATGCCCAAGTAGGATGAGATTTCCCCCTGTCTAGAAGTCCCTTTTTATTCGCCTGTGTGGGCAGTTGGGTCGCGGCCAACTGTGGGGTTGTCTTGTTCGGGACTGTCCAGTAAGGGATGGTTCCAGCCTTGTGTTGCAGGGGATTGGGAGTTATCCTCGGTACGGTGATCTAGGCCCCGTACTGTGATGGGCGGTACCCCTGTAGCCCTGCCATTGTATGGAATCCAAATCCAATAAGTGCCATCGGTTTTGATTGTATTACCCACTTTTATGGATAGTAGCTGGAATTTAATCATGTAACAATTTCAGCTATTTCATATTTACTTGAAAACCCTAGACCTATTATAATATCACCGGATTTCCTATCAAATTTTTGTTTAGCGTAAGGTAAAAACTTTTCCATGTTTATGTGTTGGAAGTCTTACGTGATGCCTTTCTTTTCAAAGGTTTTTTCAAAAGTTAAGCAACTTTAACCTGTTACTCACACCAGACCCATGTCTGACCCGGAGTTTATCTTCTGTTTTCTTAAACTCTTGGGTACTCAATTTTTTACGAGTAGACAAGGGATTCAGGTTAGCTTTGACGAATTGTGGAGGAGCAATGATGCAGGAGGCTTCAGCGTGTAGATATATAGTGTTCCGTTGTGTTTGGTATCTCTGTGTTTTCTCTGAGTTGTATTGAGTTGTATAACTAGACAGGTGTTTATAACTGTCTAGTATGTGATGTATAAGCTGTGTATCTCTAACAGATGTTGTATATGATATTATGTAATATCTTATGTTATTAATATAATTTATTCGTTCTGCTGTTTAGATTCTGATGTGTTTTCTCTTCTTTCTTCTCTTTCTTTCTCTTATCTATCCCTTTCTTTCTTATTAATGATGCGTCATTCTGTGGAGATGAATGGCAGGTCGTTACAGTGGTATCAGAGCTTTAGGTTGAGTGAATACATAGGCTTTGGAGTGTTTTCTTTCTTGAGAGAGCGTATTTGTAATTTATATATATATATATATATATATATATATATATATATATATTTATCTATTTCTACCTATTTGTTGGGTTACCTGCTCGGGTTTTCCAATATAGGATAAAGGTAGATAAGGTAATGGTGTGTGTAACATGACTACTACCATTGGTTGGAGTTTGATGTTTGAGGTTGGAAGTGTATCTGTCGAGACTGTAGACCTAATACTGTCTCGAGGAAGTATGTGCAGAGTGTAGAGATTTCATGGATCTCTGAAGGAAACCTTTATAAGGTTCAGAGTCTATCTTTGAAGATGGATGAGTAATGTTTGGATCTGTTAGTTGGAAGAAGTGAGTAATGGTATCTTGATACCTCAGGATAATTATAGCCGTGTGATGAGACACAGTGACTATGGATGTCTCCGAAGATGTTTTCTTTTGAAGCAAGTTTTAGGAAGTATGTATGCTTCGGTGTTGTGGTTGGGTTCAGCAGGGTGTTTGTGTTTGGCTTTGAGGTACAAGTTTCTCGAAGATCTCTGGATTAGGAAGTCTTTGGCATCGGTGTCAGCAGTGCAACTCGGAGTGTTCTGTATGCCGGCATGGAAGTTTTCTGGCTTAGCAGTTTTTTCTGAGGTGGAGTTCAGAAGCAGCAGGGAGGATCCATTTCTTCGATGGATTGGCTAGATAAGCGTAAGCTATTCTGACTGGTAAAGAGAGAACAGTTTTCTTTTGATATTAGGCTTGGTTGATCGCAAAAGAGACTTGCGATAGTTTGAGTGTTCTTTTGAGTTATTGAAGATTTTTCTGGATGACTTCTGAGAAGTCAGAGGTTTGTCTGTATATGGAGATTGAGTTCTCTTATCGACTGGATTCCAGGAGTAATTTCGGTGGTTCAGCTAGTTGTAGGATTGTTTTTTGAGATAGGGTTTGGTGAAGCAGCTCAGGATTGGTAGAACTTCTGAGTTTTCTTTATGGATCTTTTGAATCATATTCTGGGATGTGTTTTCCAGATTATGCTCGTGTTCTTCATGAGCATTTTCTTCTATTCCAGATCAGAGTTGTGCAGCGGAAGCAGTTTGGGAGTGCATCTGTTTTGTCTTTTCTGGATAGGAGAAGTAAGTTCAGTCTTCTGTTGTTTGTTGAGTTGAGGTGTGTTCTTGGTTGATAGTTGATCTTGAGAGGATCATTTTGATGGGTTGTTTCAGGTTTTGTTTGTTTCGAGAGGCATCGGCGTAAGCTGAGCTGATCAGGGAGGATGTAGGCAGCCCAGAATCATTCGAAGAATTTTGTGGATAAGAGATGAAGGAATTTGGATTCCGGAATCGAAAATTTGGTTTTGAATAAGTTTTCTCCGATCCAAGGAGCTATAAGTTTTGGTAAGTCTGGAAAGCTAGCTCCGAGGTGTTTTGGATCTCTTCTGTGTTTTGGTTGGATTGGTGTTTGGTTTTCAAGAGTTGAATTGCCAGTTTGGATAACCGAGATTCGATGTGTTTCACGTATCTCTGAGGGAGAACGTGTATCTCAGGTTGTGGAACCAGCTGTTCAGGAAGGTTTGGTTGTTGATTCAGACTCGTCTGTAGTCAGATATCCTGTTTAATTCTGTAGATCTAGATGAGTAGGAGCTATGTAGCTTCGTAGTGTTGATTGTTTGGGTACTGTAGAGCGAGTATCCCGGTATATATATATATATATATATATATATATATATATATATTATACACACACACACTTGGGGAAACTAGAGGAAATTTTATCCAGAATTTTGTCTGGATAATTAAATTTGTTTGGTTGGATAAATTGATTGCTATGGTTGTTAGCATATGGTTGATATATACTTGTGTTTTAAAATTAAATCTTTAATGAGATTATTAAATTACCTTTGCTTTTAAATTTCGGGGACGGAATTCTTTTAAGGGGGAAGGAATGTGATATCCCGAAAATTTTGGTAATATCAATTTAATAATCTGTATTTAAAATTAAATTGATTTGATAAATTTTGTTAATAAAATTTGACTTGATTTAATAATCCAATTAAATAGATATTTAATTGGTGAATTTTATCTTTTAAAAACTAATAAAATGCTTTCTATTTATAATGTGTGTGTGTGTATATATATATATATATTTATATATATTGTAAATAGATAATTTTTGATTTGAAGTTTAATAAACAAATAAAATCTTGTTTTTAAATTCTAATATTCATTTTGATAATTTGGAAATTATTATTTTATTTCATATATAACTATTCAAAACTATTTAATAAGTAACTATATGATTTTAAGATACTTAAGGAAAATGTTTTAAATTGTTTAAAAATATTTTAAGCCTAAGTTTAAATTTTAAATAAGATAAACAAAGGTTTATTTTATTTTCTTTTTGAATATAGCTTGATAAATATAATTTGAAATTATATATGGAAGTTTAAAATACAATTTACATATTAAACATTAATTCATTTAAATAAGATAAGTGATAAGTAATTTATAATTTATTTCATAAATTATTTAAATTAATAAATATGTTATTTTCATACAATATTAATAAATGTATAAGTATAGATAGGTTTTTAAAGACAATATTATTATTATTATTATTTATGTTGATATAAATTAACTTTAAATTGGATTTTTAAATGAATGATTGGATTTGAATTTGAATTAATTTTGAATTCAAAAGAATAAACATTTTTAAATTATTTGGATAAGATTTCATTTTTTATATAATTTGTTTCATTACATTTTCTTTAAAAAAGAAATGCACATACACATTTACATATGAAAATAATTTATATATATAAGCATTTAACGAATAAAGAAAAGGGTTTTATTTAGTTTTAAATTAAATAAAAAAAATTACTTATAAGACACATGTTACTATATTAAGTGGTATAATGACATGTGTTAAATAACTGATTAAAATAGATGACAAGTGTAGTTAAATTAAGTAACTAATGTAACAAATGTAAAAAATTAATACAAGTGTCATATTTGTTTTTAATTTTTCTTTTATTTTAAAATAAATCATCTTAACTTATATAAGCATGTTTTCTTCATTCTCATTCTTTTCGAATATTCATTCTCAAAACTAAAGATTTCAGCTGAAACAAATCAGTAACCAAATTTCTTAAAACTAAAATCATGTTCAAATCTGAAAATTTCCTCCTCAAACCAGAAAGTAATCTGCAAACCCTTTTCTAAATTCAAATTCTTCAACTTGTAATCATTTTCCAAATTTTCATATGCAAATCTGTAAAGCATCCTCGAAATCAAATCTGATCAAGCCTACCTGTAGTTCACTTTCTTCAACCTGAGTTTTAATCAACACATTCAAAGCCATCTCAGCATGCAACTGCAAGTTTTTCAAATTAAAGCATTCAAATTTAAATTTCAAATGCATCTGGAGTCAAGCCTGAATGCAAGTCTAAAACAACAGCAACTCAGTTTAAAAACAAAGAAGTAAAAGCATTCAAGTGTAAGTTTTAAAACCAGTTTTCAAAAGAAAAAGCTTATCAAATTTGTGCTCTGATTCATCACTATTTCCAGGTGAGTAACATCACAATTTAAAATGGTTTGAGTATATAATTTTAGTTGCATGCTTATCTCTGAACTTAAGTATGTTTGTGCGTATATTTTTAAAATATTTCTGTGTATATATGATTGGTTGGTGTGTACATTGCTGTATGTTTGGAACTTCTCCGGCTTTAGTTCCACGTTCAAAAGATAATAAAAAAAATCATTTGCTAATAATCCAATCTATGTTGTGACTTAAGTGTTGAACCAAATATATTTGTTGTATCATCAGTTTGAGTTTAAAATTTGTTTAAGTTAAAAACAATTTGTATTGCCTCTGGAAGTAATAAAACATCAAAGCAACTTTAAATAAGTCAAATTTCAATTGTCATGATTCTTGTATTTAGGAATCTAAATCAAATGCTTAAACCAAAATTGGATTTTTAAAACTAAAATCACTGTTTTTAGTGAAGAGATTTGAATATATTTCTGGTTTAACCAGAAATTGTTAGTGTTTTCTGGTGAACTCTGTAATCTGGGGGATCGGAATTTCTTCCGGTGATGGATGAGTGATGGGTGAGTGGAGGAAAAAAGTGGAGGTGGTGGAAGATCATCGTGGCAACGATGGTTAATCGTTTTGTTTTGTAAACCTAGTTTTGCTTGGTTATGATTTTTCGATCGGCATTGTATCTCAAGTTGATCGAGTGTGACGAGACTCAGGTGGATGAAGGTAGGCATGTAGAGGCAGACGATGCCGGAGTTCTAGGGGTCACGGTGATCGGAATTGGGTTGGCGAAGCATTTCCAGGTTTGGGGATAAAATGGTGACAGTTGTTCCAGGTTTGTTTTGGCAGCTCGATTTTTGATTTTGGGAGAATGGACATGATTTGATGATCGTGATGGGTTTCAGGGTTGATCATCGACGTGCTCGAGGTCTTGGTGGTAACCGAAGGTGGTCAGAACCACCGTGCATATGCACGGTGCAGTGATTTGTCTGGTGAAATTTTGGTGTTGCAGTGATGTTTGGTCTCGAGTAACTCTCGGGTGATTCGAGTATTTGACTTGAAGTAGTTTGGTTTTGGGCTCGAAGTTAATTAATGATGGCACGAGTTAGTATTTTTGTTACAGGTTTTAACATGTAAGTGTTTTTTTAAAATTTTAAACTGCAATTAAAATGTAAGTAGAGATTTAAACTGAGTTTAAATGAAAGCTTATGTCTGGATTCAAGTTTAGTTGAATCTAGTTTAAAAATAAAATAAGGTTTTAAAATTTGAATTATTTTAACAACCTGAAAATGTTTAAATAGTTTGGTTTTAAAAATGAAGTTTAAAATGTAAATAGGTTTTAAATCTAAGTTTAAATCTGATTCAAAATCTAAGTTTGAATCATAATTTTGAAATAAAGGAAGTTTTAAAATTTAAAATGTTTTAAACAACTTTGGATGTTGAAATATATTTTAAATATGGTTTGTATTTAAAATGAATTTGGTTTTAAATCCTTTTGAACTTCTTTTATAAAATAAGTAATTCTTTAGCATAAGTTTTAAAAGGTATTTAAAATGTTTTTAAACTTTGTTAAGGTTAAGTTTGATTTCATTTTAAATCTTAAATTTAAAATAATATTTGAAAGAATATTCAAAAGTAAATTGTTTAAATTACTTTGTTAATGATAATGTGGTCATTAATAAGAAATGTTTTTATTTTAAAGTAAACCAAAAATTTAATGAATTGTGATTCATTAAATTAGTACAGTAATTTAAATAAGATAATTAATTAATTTAATTAATTAATTAAGGGTTTGAATAAATTAATTAAGGTTAAGTTAAGTCATTAAGATTTATTAATTTGTAATTAATAATGATTAATCTAAGTTAATTACTTAATAAAAGGTAATTAAAGAATTGTTGATAAGTTAATAAAGGTCATTAACTTGAGATTATTTAATAATTAATTAATGTAATTAATTTTGATAATTAATTGGATTAATTAATTTAGATAACCAGTTATGGAATTTGGTTAAGTATGATTACTTTATGAAAGTAATTAAAGGTATTAATTACTCATTATGATTAATTAATTAATTTGATTAGTTTAAGTTAATTAATTAATTTATAATAATCATTGGATGGGTTGATAAGTAATCAATGTAGAATAATTACTTAAAGAAGTAATTAAGATAAGTAAATTACTGGAGGTAATTAATTGAAGTATGGAAGAGTATTGGGATTAACTGCTTTGTGTAATTAATATGAAGGTAATTACTTAGTGAAAGTAATTAATAATTAATTACTTAGTGTAATTAATTTAAGAATTGATTAATTAAGACATTTGAAAATAATTAAGTAATGTAACTAAATAAGGGTAATTAATTACTAATGAGATTAATCAAGAGTGATTAATAAATGTGGTTTAATTTAAGATTAATTACTTAATGTAATTAATTTAAATTAGGATAATTTAATAATGTAATTAGGGATCATTAATTTATATAATTAATGATGTAATTAAGGTTGATTAATTAAGATTAATTAATCAATGATAAGTGATTCGAGTAATTAATTAATGAAATTAATTAAGGATTAATGTAATTAATTATAGTTAATTAATTAATGAAGTAATTAAAGGTTAATTACTGTATTTGATTAAGAGTAATTAATTTGTGAAATTAATTAAAGGATAATTACTTGCATGTAATTAAAGGATAATTAATCAAGGATGATTAATTATGGGGATTAATTAGAAGTTGATTAATTGATTGATTTGTAATTAATTAATGGTTATATAAGCAGGATTTATAGGAAGAAGTAATTAATTTAATTCACTTTAAATTAATTATAAATGAAATAATTAATTTAATTCATTTAAATTAATTATAAATGGTGTGATTATAAATCCTTGTTTATATATGGATGATATAGATTTCCTTGAATGGTTTAAATCTCAGATATGAGATAAATAATGTTGTATGATATGGATGCTTTGGTTGCATTGTGATGATAATATGAATTATCTATTGGTGATGATAATGTAGATCATCTATTTGTGATAATAATATGGATTATCTATTTATGATGATAATGCTGATTATCTATTGTGATGATGTGAATTATCTATCTGTGTGTATATAGATAATTAAATTGAATTGTTTTAAACTTAAAACAACTTGGACCTAAAAGATACGTTTTGGATTTCGATGAGACCGGGATGGGGTTTCCATACTTGGATATTCGATAACCACATCGATCCAAATTAACGATAGGTCGTGAATCTCAAATGAAGATGAAGATTCAGAGTGCAAGGGTTATCGTCGTTAACTATGAGGGTGATTCCAAAATGAGTGTAACGAGATAATGCCTTCGGTTTCGTTCGAACTCATAACGAACTTGTATGGATTGAATGCTTTCAGAACATCGTCAAGTAGACGATGAGCATTCTAAGAAATGTGTTCTCTAAAGGTAATCGTAGCCTCAAGCCTCATCAACTGGGAATGGCTAAAACAGGGGAGGTGCAACAAGGCTAGGTGGGTCATGCCCAAGTAGGACGAGATTTCCCCCTGTTTAGAAGTCCCTTTTTATTCGCTTGTGTGGGCAGTTGGGTCGCGACCAACTGCGGGGTTGTCTTGTTCGGGACTGTCCAGTAAGGGATGGTTCCTGCCTTGTGTTGTAGGGGATTGGGAGTAATCCTCGGTACGGTGATCTAGGCCCCGTACTGTGACGGGCGGTACCCCAGTAGCCCTGCCATTGTATGGAATCCAAAATCCAATAAGTGCCATCGGTTTTGATTGTATTACCCACTTTTGTGGCTAGTAGCTGGAATTTAATCATGTAACAATTTCAGCTATTTCATATTTACTTGAAAACCTTAGACCTATTATAATATCACCGGATTTCCTATCAAATTTTTGGTTAGCGTAAGGTAAAAACTTTTCCATGTTTATGTGTGGGAAGTCTTACGTGATACCTTTCTTTTCAAAGGTTTTTTCAAAAGTTAAGAAACTTTAACCTGTTACTCACACCAGACCCATGTCTGACCCGGAGTTTATCTTTTGTTTTCTTAAACTCTTGGGTACTCAAATTTTTACGAGTAGCCAAGGGATTCAGGTTACCTTTGACGAATTGTGGAGGAGCAATGGAGCAGGAGGCTTCAACGTGTAGATATAGTGTTCCGCTGTGTTTGGTATCTCTGTGTTTTCTCTGAGTTGTATTGAGTTGTATAACTAGACATGTGTTTATAACTGTCTAGTATGTGATGTATAAGATGTGTATCTATAATGGATGTTGTATATGATACTATGTAATATCTTATGTTATTAATTTAATTTATTCGTTCCGCTGTTTAGATTCTAATTTGTTTTCTCTTCTTTCTTCTCTTTCTTTCTCTTATCTTTCCCTTTCTTTATTATTAATGATGCGTCATTCTATGGAGATGAATGGCAGGTCGTTACAAGGTTGTTAGAGTAGAGAAGAAAAAGAGATAGAAGAAGAAAAGAGAAACAGCGGCACATAATCTTACAATCGCAACGGAATGAACTATAACATATAATAACAACTTTTTTACAAAGGAAAGATGTAACTATTAATATATATACAAGTAATCAGAGTACAATCATCAATAATAAACCTGGACAGTTATAATAACTTGTCCTCAACTGTTGACTATGCAGCCAATAATACACAGCGAAATATAACCAAATACGTGCAATATGTCTCTGCCATCTAGCTCGTCTCTGGAGCTCCAAAGCATCCTAACATGAACTGTAATACTCAGTCTGACACGAGTATTACAATAAAGTAACACCCGAGTCAGGCTGGAAACCAACGTGAGTAAACCCACTTAAATTGAAATACTAAAGTTATAAAACTTCTTTGAAACCAAGGTAACTCGTACAAATAGAAGGAGTTTTTCACCTTATTATAACAAAAACACCTTTACAGAAATCCATCGTATTATAATAGTGTCCAAGTACAACACTTATTTCAAATAGTCGAATTCGTTAAATTAATCCAATTCCAACATATTATACTCTAGAATAAAAATCGTAAGGGTTCATAGTGATTATCAAATTGAAGTGGTTTCGAATAACACTGACATCCGATTTCAGTTTCTTCGAATAAAAACGATGAACTTTATAAAGCCAAATGGTTTACAATAATACTTTATATCTAGGTTTCCAACACACACATATGGGAACTTCTTTTAAATGCTCATTTCAATATAAAACTTACTAACGTTTTATTCCCACATTTAAATTCGTTTGACCCCATCATGGTGCAGAAAAGAACAATCGAAATAAATAACCAATAAAAATAACCTGGGGGATAGAGCATTAACTAAGTTATCGATTTATAATTTATATTTAAAATAATTCACAAACAGGATTTAATTTACTTAAATTGACCGAATCCATTTATATTTTAATCCATATTGATTACAAATTTAAAAGATCATAAAAAGATTTATTTTTAGTTTATTTGGGTTATATAACCCAATTAATAATTAATTTTATTAATTATATAAGTTTAAGTCAATTACTAATTTAATTAATAACTTATTTTAATTATTTTAAAATATTTACGATTTATATCATAGAAAATTATCAACATAATTTTTAGACTGAATATTTGGGTGGAAGGACTTCAGTATAAGATATATCATGTTGGTGTTTTTTTTAAAATGAATAGAATATATATTTATTCAAAGTTAAAAGATTTTAACCTAATACTTATGAAATTTGCTAAACAAACATAAACTGTCCGGCCCAATTTTCGTTGGGCCCAAAAGGAAAAAAGGAAAAAAGCTGCTCCTCTATCCCTTCTTCCTTCTCCAGTTCTTTTTTCCCTCCACTTCCAATTACATGAACAAGTGCGCACGACACCATGCACTTGCACACCAAAGCCGACCCACCGGTGTAACGACCCGAAATTTTCGACCCTGAAAATTCCAGATTGTTAGAAAAAAGAAGAAAAGAGGTAGCAGAAGAACAGAAAACAAAACACAGAATCTCACATTCGCAACAGATTAAATATAATAACAAATAATAGCATTTACAAAGAAAACTGTAATTGTTACTTTACATACATTTTTCAGAGTTATAACATTACACAAATGCTGGATAGTTAAAATTAACTTGTCCCAGATACAAACAATAATACTCAATGGTAAACTCCATACGTTCCTGCTATCTAGCTCGCCTCATGAGCTCTAGAACGTCCTAACCTGAAAATCTATAATACTCGGTCTGACCCGAGCATTACATCAAAGTAACACGCGGGCCAGGCTGGAAACCAGCGTGAGTAACCCATCTAACATGAAAATACCAATGCATAAACTTATTTAAAACCTGGGTAACTCATACTTCATTACAAGTTTATAACTCGTTATAGTCAACACTTATTTCACAATCAATCTCTAAGTACCCTTACTTAGTTTCAAAGGTCCATATTATTCCTTTCTAGCCTATTGATTACACGTATCAAATCTATAAAGAATTATAATAGATTTCAACTCGAAGTGGTTTCGGGTATTTATTGATACCCGACCCCGGTCTCTTCGAATCCAACGTTGTTCTCTATGCCAAGAAATTAAGTCTAATCAATACGGTTTATATTCAGGATCACATTACACAACAATTTCATATCAGATAGATGATCTATATTTTTAAAGTTCAACTTAAACATATCATAATACAGAACATCATAAATTATCAAACTAGATGTTAATCCTAACATTCAATTCAATCCAATTCATCATCCGAATAGAAATATCAATTAATCACCATTTCGAATTTGTTATATTTAATCACAAAATGGATTGAATTAATTTCTTTTAGATCCTACTTCCTTTATTTACTCTTATTAACTACTTATAATTTAATTAGTTACAGAATTAGTTATCCTAAATCAATTCCATTAATTAATCACTTGCATTAATTAATCATTGTTTAATTAATCGCATTCATTCGTTATCCTTAATTTACTTATATTAATCAACTAACCCTTTAATTGATTTTATTCATTAACCCTTTAATTAATTACACCAAGTAATTAATCCTTAATTTCTTCCATTTAATTACTTCCATAAGTAATTACCCTCTTTATTTAATTATATTCAATAATTATCCACTAATTACTCCCACTAAGTAATTATACTTAATCAGTTACATTAAGTGATTACCCTTAATTAATTAAACTAATTAATTATCATAAATTAATTATATTAATTAATTATCACTTAATCACTAGTTAATGATTCCTTCCTTAATTATATTCATTAACTATCCATTATTTACTTTTATTAAATAATTATCCATTGATTATTAATATTAATCAATCACTGCTTATTAATTTCATTAAGTGATTAACTTTTAATTAATTTGACAAATTAATTATCTTTAATTAATCACAACCTTAATTGAATATAGATAAATTCTTATTTAAATTAAATACTTAATTACATCATTATTTTTTATTTGAGAATTATTTAGGAATTAATTTCATAATTATATCTAATATAATTACTTTTAAACAACAACTCGAAAATATACTAAATCAAAACAAATTAAATTGCAAGATCATTTGACTTACAATTTATATTGGAATTTGGTTTGAGAACTTAACCATACTAGCTCTTAAATAAACTTTCTATATTATTTTCCTTAAAATCTTAAAAACCCAGATAACTGATCGGAAGAAAAAAAAAACCAGCCCAAACCAAGAAAAACTCGATCGACAACTTGAGCCAAAAATCAAACTTCCCGAGCCAAAAACTCCAATGCCACCTCTATCGAACTCGAGAACAACCTCGAGTAAACCACTCTTCTTCCTCGAAGCTCATAGCAGCAATCCAACATCAGATATGAAACCGCCTTGTGCACGTGCACAATCACTCCGGCCACTTCCGACCGGCGCCGCAACCATCCTCATGTCGGTGATGTCATCGACGAGCCGCCCGACAACCCAGAAAACACTAAATTCCAACAACTCGAAATCGAGAAACATGAGTGAACCCAGGTACAAAATCGATCATCCAAAAACCTCCTGCATCGCCAACACAAACCATCGGTGGCCACGAAACTCTGGTCCAGGCTTCGTCATGACCTACTCCAACCATCCCCCTTCGTGCGCACAACTCTAATCGGCTATCGATGGCAAAATCGAACGAAACCCGAGCTTGGCCAAAATTCCCCCTAAAACCCTACAATTACATCGTCCAGCCACCATGCTTGATGAAAAATTCTCCGGCCATTTTTACACTACTCTCCAACACCCAAGCTTCCTCCCATATCAAGCACGATGTTTATTTTGCCGTTGATCGTCGTGAATCGACGATAAACATAATACCGTTCAACTTAAAAATTACAGTAATCCACCCACTTATAAATCCCAATATTACTATTAAAATTCATCATTTTTGAACATGAATTCAATTATATAATTCAAGTGTGGTAATCTAACACTCGACTTTTGACCTGAGTTGATTTCCCACTGTAAATTTCTAATTTCAAAAGATTTACAAAATATCTTAACTTGAAACTGTTTTAGAAATGATGTTATATATATACAAACATTTTTATTTAAAGATCATACCCAAAAATAGATTAGGAAAAGAAAATTTGATTTTTGAAAAGATTTTGTGAATGTGATCAAGAACAAAGACTCCTAAATCAATACACAGACATGCATACACATCTCTGATATACATGCAAGCATATTCATAAAAATACTTTACAACATTACAACAAAATTTATCACATGAATCCAGGAAATGAGAGGATTTAGATTTTAGTTTACTCATAGTTCTTAAAGATATAGAGGAACAGGCTTTCAATTTGAGCTAGAACTTGCACTTTGATTTGAAACTGAATTGATCTTGAATTAAATCCTAGCATTGCTGAAGCTTGAAACTGATGAAGTTGTTGCTAGCTTGATCATCCTGTAATTTTGGTTTTTAGTTTATTTATTCTTTTTCTTTTACTTCTAGGTTTGTGAAGTATGAAGCCCGGTCTCTCTCTTAAGCCTATTTTACTTAAAATTCGAACTAAAAGAAGATAATAGTTTTGCCATTTGTATTCATTATCCTCCACTTGTAAACATATGTTTTTATTAAGCCTACACTTGTTAGTTATTATGAAAAATATTTACATTTGTCAAAAACATGTATCTTTATGTTTAAATCCCTTATAAAATTTTATTTCCTTATGTTGTTAAGTACCTTATAATTTTACAAACGTGGAAACAATTATTTTCTTATACATATATTAATTCTAACAAAAATGAAAGAAAGTGTATTATGTTTTTATAACTTAACATATGTTTAATTTTTATTTATATACAATTTATACTTATCTCATTTTAACAATGTGTATTTCAAAGCTTTTATTAATTCTTGTATTGATACCATATATATATTTGTTCCTTTGAATATAAAGTTAATAAATCAAATTTTATTTATAAGGTATTAATTCTTGAATTCTAAATCAAATTTTCTATTTACAATCCCTATTGATACTTATTTTTATCCTGGAAATTTTCACTATTATCAAATTTTACATATATCTATTAACATAATTAAATTTATCATAAGATTTATTATAGTTTTAAATTCATTAATATATATATATATATATATATATGTAGATATTTCTAAATTAACAGAATTCCTTTTATTTATCCAAAAAAAATCAGTATCCCTATAGTAAAATCAGATAATTATTCAATTATCAGATAACCAAAATCCGGGTTATCACATTCCTTCCCCCTCGAATCTTTTCGTCTTCGAAAAGGAACGAAGCCAGAATTTACTAAAATGCTTATTATCAGAAAAATTACTCTTTTATCACTTTTTACTATAAACTCTTTTTATTAATAAATTTTAAAACACTTTTAAAAATCTATCTATATATATATTGCCAGAATAGTTTTATAAAAATACTTTTTATAACTCGATGTCTCAACCAATCCATCCTCGTTCTCATAGAAATTCGGTCATACGTTGTTCAGACGTAAGACTGAAAATCTATAAGTACTTGGTAAACATGTTTTCAACACCCAGTGAAAATACATGGAAAATAATTTATTGAAAATATAGAAAACATTTTTTAAAATAGAGGAAACATATTTGGTGAGAATGCTCTGGAAATCATCACCCCCTTCATGGTCGCAGTTAACCCGATGGTTACGTTGCCATCCCTGCAAAATCCATAGATAATTGTAGGCACTCCGCACCCCTCGATTATGCCATGGAACCCGCCACAGATCGCAGTTACATCCAGGGTTACGTTGCCATCATAGCAAAAGTCCATGTAATTGTAGGCATCAACGCTCTCGATTTTCGCTGCCAAATGAAACTCCACCACTCCCACATAGGTCGTAGACTACATCAGTTAAGTCCCAATGTAGCCTTAGGCTCTCATGGCCTCTCGATTTTCGCTATTTCTTCATAGGTCGCAGTCTACCGATGTTACGTTGCCATCACGGCAAAATAAAACATAGACCGTTGGCTCTCAACAGCACACACGACTTCCGCTATGGTCTGTAGTAGATCGCAGTGACATCGAGTTACACTGTCGTCACATCATAACCCAAATGTCCCTTTAGGCATCAACGCCCTCGACTTTCGCTACCCACAACACAAAATCCTCAGGAACTTCAGTTTGTCCAGACTTCCTCACAGGATCAACTTTAGAGCATCCCCCTTAGGGCTCAAGGCGGTACCACCCCGTGGCACCCCTATAAAGTTCATTTCAATGGGAGCACCTTTTTCCCTAGAGCCAATCTCAAAACATTTTATACTATATACTTATAGCATCTTTCAAATAATACCCTTTATGATTTATATCAAAATATCCTTTACACAAAATCGACATCCTTAATCGATAGTTCCAAACTTGGCTTTTCAAATTTTCAAAATTTGATTTTTCCCATAATCAAAAGCCTTTTCGAAAATACACAGGTTTCAAAACCTTTTTCCCAAAATCATTTTCATAAAATTCTTTATATGTATAGATATATAAGCTTGAAAAATCTTTGGATCACTCCATACTTGTATAAATTTCCTCTTTATACTTCAAATACTTTCAAAAACCTTTCTTTTGGCTATAGATTCAACAAGGGGAGATTTATCTTATATAACAGATATATATAACTCTATATACCAAATCAAATATTCAAAATTTGATTTCTCTTATAAATTTATTCACCATAATACTTGCTTTCCAAAAAGTAAAATTCAATAATAGATATTCAAATTCCACTTTAATCATCAAAATTTTTCTCATAATATGCCTTTCTTTTCCAAACCATTTCTCATTCTTTCAAAATTTCAAAATTTATTTCATTTAAGCACGTACGATGTACATATACCATCCGTATGAAATATCAAATCTGATCGCTAACTCGATCACACAATTTCACTTCCGAACTAGTATCGTCCACCCGACTTTCTAGTGCGGACTCAGATCTGGTTTCTTGATTAGAAACCGTCATTCTCCTTGCATAGCCATAACTATAATAGAGAATATCTAGAACCAATCAAAAATCCTATACAGGGTTCGCCGTCGAAAATCGAGTGAAAAATCCTAACTCGGATCGATATACTATCTCGAAACTCTGTGCTTGAATCTGGATCAAATCATTATGCGAATAGAATAATATACGTACATCCTACGTATTTATCATCATTGATTACTAGCTAAATCAATTCTCTTTTTATTCACCTTCACTTTAATTCTATTCACTTATTCACAATTGCTTCCATTTCCCATTGAGTTATCACTTCAATTCTAAAAAATTTGTACTCTGACCATCTTGTATTTAGAAACTAGCTTGAAAGTTTAAAATAGATTAGTAGTTGTAAAATACCAATAAAATAGTTAAGTAATTATAAAATAGTTGTGAAACAGTCAAATAGCTTGTAGAATAGTTAGATAGTTGCAAAATAGTTATAAAATAGTAATTAGTTTATAAAGCAGTTGTAAAATAGTAATTAGTTTCCAAAATAATTGTAAAATAAGTATAAGATAGTTTGGGTTTTAAAAAGAAAAGTTGTATAGTAAATAGCTAAGAAAAATAGATTTAAAAACAGTTATATTAAAACAATTTATTCGGAAAAAATAGTTCAAAGTCAAACTGTTCAATTCCCAATCTCCATTTCCAATCCATTTTCAATTTCCACTTCCATTTGAATTGATTCAATTCCAATTCAATTTAAATTAAATCAATTCCTATCCCAAATTCAAACCAACTCCCATTTGAGATTCAAACTTATTTAATTGCAATTTCACTTCAAATTAATTCAATTCAAATTTTCCATTTGAATTTTTATGCTTATCCATCTTTAATCACAATTCCAATTAATTCAAATCAAATTCAATTTGAACTAATTCTATTCAAATCTCAACTTAAAATCATCTCGAATTTCATAAATTCAAGTTAAAATTTTAAATGTTGATTTAATCCTTTAAATCAAACCAACCTTTACTATTTATTTTTTAAATTAACAACTTAAAATTTTTAAACCATTTAATTCTGAGTCCAAATTTCAAAATTCCATTTGAAATTACCTTTACTTAACTTATTTCAAAGTTCAAATTAGAATTCAAAACTGTTTAAATGGTTTAATCTTCAGAGCCCAAGTTATAAGTCATACTCACCTAAATGTTAACTTCCTTAAAACATTTCATTTTTTCTTACTCATTAACAAGTATTTCATTATTAAACACACCGACCATTTATGATAATAACCAAGATTATCATATATGGATACCAATTCATTATTATCTTATCCTGAAAACACTTCTACAAATTCTGGATTTTAATTTCAATTTGGTTATATTTCTATTACCCCTTAATTCTCATTATTTTATTTAATTCCAATGATAAAACAACCAATTACCTAAGTATATATAATAAGTTGAAAAACCATTGTTTATATCAAAATACAAGCTAAATTTTAAAACTGTTTTAAAATATTTTTATAAGAAAATAACAAATACGCCCTCATATATACTACACTCAACTCATTCTATGGTACTACTTACCCTATTCTTAATGAGTAAACCCACTAGAGCCAAGGTAGCCAAGGTTCTCGCTTAACCTTCAACTCTAATAACAAATGTAACGACCCAAAATTTTCGACCCTGAAAATTCCAGATTATTAGAGAAAAGAAGAAAAGAGGTAGAAGAAAAACAGAAAACAAAACACAGAATCTCACATTCGCAACGGATTAAATATAATAACAAATAATAGCATTTACAAAGAAAGCTATAATTATTACTTTACATACATTTTTCAGTGTTACAACATTACACAAATGCTGGACAGTTAAAATTAACTTGTCCCAGATACAAACAATAATACTCAACGGTAGACTCCATACATTCCTGCTGTCCAGCTCGCCTCCTCAGCTCTAGAACGTCATAACCTGAAAATCTGTAATACTCGGTCTGACCCGAGCATTACATCAAAGTAACACCCAGGTGAGGCTGGAAACCAGCGTGAGTAACCCATCTAACATGAAAATACCAATGCATAAACTTATTTAAAACCTGGGGACTTGTTATAGTCAACACTTGTTTCACAAATCAATCTCAAAGTACCCTTACTTAGTTTCAATGGTCCATATTTTCCGTTCCAGCCTATTGATTACACATATCAAATCTATAAAGAATTATAGTAGATTTCAAATCGAAGTGGTTTCGGGTATTTATTGATACCCGACCCCGGTCTCTTCGAATCCAACGTTGTTCTCTAAGCCAAGATATTAAGTTTAATCAATACAATTTATATTCAGGATATCACATTACTCAACAATTTCATATCAGATAGATGATCTATATTTTTAGAGTTCAACTTAAACATATCAGAATACAGAATATCATAAATTATCAAACTAGATGTTAATCTAAACATTCAATACAATTTAATTCAATCCAATTCATCATCCTAATAGAAAGATCACTTAATCACCATTTCGAATTTATTAAGTTTAATCACAAAATGGATTGAATTAATTTCTTTTAGATCCTACTTCCTTTAATTACTCTTATTAAATAATTATAATATAATTAGTTACATAATTAATTATCCAAAATCAATTCCATTAATTAATCACTTGCATTAGTTAATCATTCTTTAATTAATCACATTCATTAATTATCCTTAATTTACTAATATTAATCAACTAACCCTTTATTTTATTTTATTCATTAACCCTTTAATTAATTACACCAAGTAATTAATCCTTAATTACTTCCATTTAATTACTTCCAAAAGTAATTACTCTCTTTATTTAATTATATTCAGTAATTATCCATTTATTGCTCGCACTAAGTAATTATACTTAATCAGTTACATTAAGTGATTATCCTTAATTAATTAAACTAACTAATTAAACTAATTAATTATTTTAAATTAATTATATTAATTAATTAATTAACACTTAATCACTAGTTAATGATTCCTTCCTTAAGTATATTCATTAACTATCCATTATTTACTTTTATTAAGTAATTATCCTTTGATTATTAATATTAATCAATCATCACTTATTAATTTCATTAAGTGATGAACTTTTAAATAATTTCACAAATTAATTATCTTAATTAATCACAACCTTAATTGAATATAGATAAATTCTTATTTAAATTAAATACTTAATTACATCATTATTCTTTATTTGAGAATCATTTAGGAATTAATTTCATAATTATATCTAATATAATTACTTTTAAACAACAACTTGAAAATATACTAAATCAAAAAAAATTAAATTACAAGATCATTTGACTTACAATTTATATTGAAATTTGGTTTGAGAACTTAACTATAGTAGCTCTTAAATAAACTTGTTAAATTATTTTCCTTAAAATTTTAAAAACCCAGATAACTGATCGAAAAAAAAACCCAAGCCCAAACCCAGAAAAACTCGATCGACAACTCGAACCAAAAATCAAACTTCCCGAGCCAAAAAGTCAAATACAACCTCTATCGAACTTGAGAACAACATCGAGTAAACCACCGTTCCTCCCCGGAGCTGAACGCAGCAATCCAACATCAGATATGAAACCGCCATATGCAGGTGCAAAATCACTCCGTTCACCTCCGACCGACGCCGCAACCATCCTCATGTCGGTGACGTCATCGACGAGCTCCCGACAACCCAGAAAACACTAAATTCCAACAACTCAAAATCACGCAACATGAGTAAACCCAGGTACAAAATCGATCATCCAAAAACCTCCCGCATCGCCACCATAAACCACCAGGGGCCACAAAACTCCGGTCCAGTCTTCGTCATGACCTACTCCAACCATCCCCCCTCGTGCGCACAACTCCGAACGGCTATCGATGGTGAAATCGAACCAAACCCGAGCTTGGCCAAAATGCCCCCTAAAACCCCACAATCACATTGTCCAGCCACCATGCTTGATGAAAAATTCTCCGACCATTTTTACACTGCTCTCCAACACCCATGCTTCCTCCTATATCAAGCACGATGTTCGTTTTGCCGCCGATCGTCGTGAATCGACAATAAACATAATACCGTTCAACTTAAAAATTTATAGCAATCTGCCCACTTATAAATCCCAATATTACTATTAAAATTCATCATTTTTGAATACAAATTCAATTATATAATTCAAGCCTGGTAATCTAACACTCGACTTTTGACCCGAGTTGATTTCCCACAGTAAATTTCTAATTTCAAAAGATTTACAAAATATCTTAACTTGAAACTATTTTTAGAAATGATGTTACATATGTACAAACATTTTTATTTAAAGATAATGCCCAAAAACAGATTAGGAAACGAAAATTTGATTTTTGTAAAGATTTTGTGTCTGTGATCAAGAATAGAGACTCTTAAATCAATACACAGACATGCATACACATCTTCTCTAAACTGACATACATGAAAGCATATTCATAAAAATACTTTACAACATTACAACAAAATTTATCACATGAATCCAGGAAATAAGAGGATCTAGATTTCAGTTTACTCACAGTTCTTGAAGATATAAAGGAACAAGTTTTCAATTTAGGCTAGAACTTGCACTTTGATTTGAAACTAAATTGATCTTGAATCAAATCCTAGCATTCCTGAAGCTTGAAACTGATGAAGTTGTTGCTTGCTTGATCATCCTCTAATTTTGGTTTTTAGTTTATTTATTCTTTTTCTTTTATTTCCAGGTTTGTAAAGCATGAAGCCTGGTCTCTCTCTTAAGCCTATTTTACTTAAAATTCAAATTAAAAGAAGATACTAGTTTTTCCATTTGTATTCATTATCCTCTACTTGTAAATCTATGTTTTTATTAAGCCTACACTTGTTAATTATTATGAAACATATTTACATTTGTCAAAAGCATGTATCTTTATGTCTATATCCCTTATAAAATTTTATTTCCTTATGTTGTTAAGTACCTTATAATTTTACAAATGTGAAAACAATTATTTTCTTATACATACATATATATATATATATATATATATATATGATTCTAACAAATATGAAAGAAAGTGTATTATGTTTTTATAACTTAACATATGTTTTATTTTCATGTATATACAATTTATACTTATCTCATTTTAAAAATGTATATTTCAGAGCTTTTATTAATTCTTGTTTTAATATCATATATATATTTGTTCCTTTGAAATATAAAGTTAATAAATCCAATTTTATTTATAAGGTATTTGATCTTGATTTCGAAATCGAATTTTCTATTTACAATCTCTATTAATTCTTATTTTTATTCTGGAAAATTTCACTATTATAAAGTTTTGCATATATCTACTAACATAATTAAATTTATCATAAGATTTATTATAGTTTTAAATTCATTAATATATATATATATATATATATATCCAGATATTTCTAAATTATAAGAATTGCTTTTATTTATCCAAAAAAAATCAATATTCCATAGTAAAATCTGATAATTATTCAATTATCAGATGACCAAAATTAGGGTTATCATAACCGGTTCACCGTCAACCAACCTCACAAACCACCCATGGCCATCGTGTTAACTCCATCCACCCAGATTCCTCAACCATCTCATAGTTCGAATTTTCGAACTCGAACCCCCCATCCTGGAATGCCATCCAACTCCTCGCCTTGCTGCCACCGTATCCCATTCACAACCAAATTACATCGATAAACCTGCCATCGATCACTCCTCCTTTTCCCCAGGACCGCACTCCTCGTCTCCCTCCTCCACTTTGCATTTGCCTTGAAACCGAGCCTCACCAAAAAAACCTCTAAATCCTTAAAACCACCACGTCAGACCACCACGCTTCCTTAAAAATAGCCATGCCATTTTTCTTGTATGTGCCCTCGACCGAGCATCCTCCACGACCCATGCCGTGCCACGAAATTAACTTCATAACTGAAAATTGGCGAAAAACCCAACTCCATTCAACCCCAATTCTCCACGCATACAACCTTAAAAATCTTCAAACCAGACTTAAAAATCGTATTTTTCAATCATGATTCAAGATGGATGATTTATTTGTAAAATTACGATAGTCGAATCTCGACTATTTCTGACCCATTCACTGTAAAATACGGTTTTTTCCACCCTTTACTTAATGAAATTATGTGAAACAAATTTCAAATTTTTCTATGCTCACAAGCAAACTACTTTGGTTTTAATGTCTTGTTTTAAAACTACGTAGATGATGAGTTAATAATTTTTTAAAGTTAAAGAGGCTTATCTATTTTCATTCAAACCAAGATCAAGGAAGAAGTACAGTGTTTTCTTTATGTTGTAGGTGGAATTATCGATATCTAGCACATTCATACATGTACATATTAACCTAATAAACCGCATAACATTTAACATAGATCAATGATACTTACTTATTTAAAGATATAGTATAAGTTAGGTAACATCCTGTTAATAAGATGGGAGCGTTTACTCACAGTTATAAAGAAATGAACTGCCACTCTCTTATCTTACCCTGCTTCAAACTTCTGATTTAATGGTAGACTATATACTTTGTTTTTGTTTAACATTTTTTCTTCTTGCGTGAGTTTGAACTATAGGTATATAAGGGAAGGTAATGTATAGGGTAAGCCATAGGGTGGCTAAAGCTTTGTACGGGCTTTCATTTCACACAATTTTTTTCTCTTTTGAGTGATTTAATTTTTAAGCTAATGAGATCTTTTATATAAGATGATTTGATTTTTCATATGACTTGAGATGAAATTGATTTGTGTGTGACTTGAATATGAAATTTGGTCATGATGATGTCTCCTTGCATGTATACATTTATATGTATATATACATATATATAGTTATGCATATGTATTTTATCCTATTATACTAGCATTTGTACGTATTTATTTCATATATAAGATATACATAATTTATACACACACACACACATAGATTTCCACATGCATTTGTATTTGTCATCATCATGCACATATATATTTATACTCATACATATTTCCATTTACATATGTATACAGTTATATATACATATACATATACATATATATTTACATATACACACACACATTTGCTTATATTTGTCCTCATACACACACACACATATACACACTTACACATTTCAATATACCTTTAAATACACACATGTTTTATACATTTACATGTTCACCATTTAATATAACATATATACATATACAGATAAGTTGGGATCTTGTCATTATAAAGTTATACATTCATGTATATATATTTACCTACTAATACGATGTCTTTATAACCTGTATACACATATGAACTTATATATATACATACATATACATACATACATACATATATATATATATATATATATATATATAAACATCATAACTTTTATACACTTATACATACAAACATATACGGATATTCCATCATAAATTTTAAATGGTGAAGTTTATATACATATTTCTATAAAATTTATCATATCCAGAAATTTGTAATTCAACATTTAGTGTAGTTTTATCAATTTATATATTAAGATATTTTATATCGAAAAACTCATCTATTCAACTTATAAAAAAATAAATATTAAAATCAACTAGTCATCCTACCATCCGATGGTTAAAATCCGGGTCGTTACATATTACGTGCAATCTTTCGACTCGCATAACCTGCCTGCTCCTTGGCCTAGGATATGTTAGGATTTCTTACAAACCCTTGTCTTGTATGATTTTATAAGTTGTTGTTTAGATGAAATAATTTCAACCTTGCATGTTACTCTTAAGTACATAACCTTATAGAAAGAAACCAACTCAACTTCACTCTCAATTAATCGTAAATTGTCGAATAATGTCTGATTACTCCTTATCGATGCATCATTACGTATCACATAGAGGAGTAAATTTTGAGATTGAATCTATATTAATTTTTAGATACATTTGAAACTCTTTCTAATATACTCACTTATTCGACCAAATCAAACCATTTTATTTTATTGCATGTTATTTTATTTACTTTTCTATTATATTCTATGGTTTTATCATAAACTTACTACTTGTGTATCCAATACATATGTACATGTTGGTAATAAATCATAGATGAATATAACAAAGTATGTAGAACCCTTTTTGTATTAATATACTTGTGATTGAATACAACAATATGTATTACTTCAAAGAGTTCATCAACTCTTATGACGCTGCCATTGAATAAGTGCATAGCCATTAATTGTTGAGATATAATTAGCATGTATTCATAATCGCATAGTAAATTATTTCTCAAAAGTACGGCTTAATCTATAATTCCAAAACAACTGTAAGTAATATTAGACATATATGTATTTTTTTGTTGCATCACTTTTACTATGAATTTTTTTCCCATAATATCATTCTATTTCGTAATGAATATTCATAACACTCATATTGAAATATAGTTATATCTATTTTTCAATCAATACCAAAAATAAATATTATTTCACAAATAATGTTCGGTATATTTTACGAAAACAATTTTCGTAACTTGATGCAATCGTTAGGTGCTATATGGCATGCTTCCACTATTTCCGCCATTACTATGATAGCATACTAAATTTAGAGGTCCACCAGTCACTTAATATTGCTTGCTTATTTCATATGCTGCAACTAGTTTATAGTGGAGAGCTCTTTGATTAAATATCTTGAACTTAAAGAAATAAATGTTATAGAAAATAATTTTCTTTATGAAAATACATTTCGGAATAAAAATCATATTTCATATTCCAATATTAAGTATCAATTAGTATTACAATTCTTGTTTCTAATGTTTCTCTATGAAGCAGAAGTGACTATTCATTCTCTTTATTCCAACTTTACCTTAAATTATATCTATTCTTATACATTCATTTTTCTTTCAAATGGTCAAACTATTCAAAAGGAAATCTTACCACAATATCACAACAAACCTTTTACAAAAGTGCATTCGATTATTCTTAACATTTAAGACATCAAATATGTTGCACTTTATGTGAACCGATCAAGATGACATTTCGACGATCGAGTTGTTAGATGTATCTCGTAGTTTATGGTCTTGTGTTACATTAACACAATATGATCCTTTTGAAATCATTTAAGTTGAATGCATGACCTTAAAATACTGTTTATTGGCTTACTTTGAATGAACTAACTTAATCGAAATATTGTATCCCACAAGCTATGACTGTTCACCATATAACATTTATATGTGAAAGTACATGGATCAAATATCCATAGTCTTGAATTGCATTTAGAGTTCAAAAACTCATGAAATGCAATACACGATCTAAACCAAATAAACATATAAGTGACCAACTTACGAATGTATTAAGTGGTTGAAATTAGGCACTTGCATGGGTATAAAAACATTATATAACATGCGATTATAATTATTAGTAAGCATATATTATATTTCTATTTGTCAACTTTCAAACCAGTTTATATATATATATATATATATATGTATGTATGTATGTATGTATGTATATGTTAATTGACAAACGTTTTATCAATCATATTAAATGCACAAATTTATCATTGTAGATAATTATAACATTATATAGCACATGTTCTTACAATATTAGAAATGTTAAATGTTACCATTTTATTTTTCTAATAAGGCTCCCACTGGTCTTTTATGCTTCTCCAAACCCTAAGATGAAACATAGAAGTCTTACAACTTCACTAGTGGGTGTTTGGACTCGTTTGTTTTGGTATTCTGACCTTGAGTTTGCTCAAAAAATCATAGCCCCACAAACAATGGATAACTCTTTATCGGTTGTATCACATGCAACTCCTAACCAAATTTTCCTTGTTCTAATCTAATTTCGACCTTGTGTTTGCTCAACAAATCGAAAGAGATTATTCATTCATACCTACCATGTCGTGATGGCATAAGTATAGAATATGTACCTTGAGTTTGCTCAACAGATACATATAGTTATCTTACCTCATCTGTTCAATATATTAATAATACTATGCATAACATCCCTAGCTTGAGTTTGCTCAACAACTAAGGAGTAAGTAATTTATTAATATATGTATGGTAGAGGACAACGTTATATCGAAGATTCATAATCTTCAATATGTATATTGAGTGATATCGACTTATACAATAATATATTTCTTACGAAATACCCCAGCGATTCAAGTGTAAGAAACATCAGAAATCATGATATATGTACATTTACATATGTATTTATTTCTCAAGTCTATTTGGGTTTCTTTAATGTTCTGCATTTGGTTTATACACATATCATATAAGTTTTACTATTACATAACTTTTATATTTCATATTACTTATATGATAGTCTTACGTATAATATATCATTAATTAAATCTTATCCAATTAATTTTTATTAATTAACTCTTTAACTAATTTTAAATTAGTATTCGATTATAACTTTTATATTTGACATCTCCACTATAATATTTATAATGTATACTATAACCTTTATAGTGTAACGCAAATATATCATATGTGTATTTTATTAAATTAATTCATCTTTAATTAATTTATTCAATTAAAGAATTTTTATTAAAGTTTATTAGTTTCAAAATTTATCTTGTATACACACATGTATACTTATGTTATCTTAAACATTTTATAATAACATAACATATATCAACATATATAATACATGCATATATGCATCAATTAACTAACATATTTAATCAATTTATTTTATTAATCTTATTAATAAATTTGAAATCTGAAATTATTATATAAATATTTTCAAATTTTTTGAAAGTACCATTATCCTTTTAAACTTTTTGAAAACTTATGTAGTAGTATAATTTTTTATAATAAACATGTTATATTTTAGATTTAACTATTAAATTTAAAATCTTTAACATTAATTTTCGAAACAACTTTGAAAACTAGCCCAGTGCCCAAAATAAGTTGGGCCTTTTCTATTAGGAGCAACCTTTGGGCTCACTTCACCTTTCGGCCCAGGCTGGTAACCAGGTAGGACATGATACATGATTACCCAATTCCAATCCTAGACATTACCTTTTTAGACACTGTACTAAGTGGGCAAGTGTAATTAGTTAGCCCTAATATGACTAATTTAAACCGCCTAGGCAATTGGGCTCCGATACCTTTATTGGAACTGGACTCTCCTGCAGCAGAAGTTATGGGTGAATTTCAATAAGTTTACCATATTGGATCTTTTATTGGACCTATGAAGTCTAACTGAATTAGAACATTTCTAAATTTCATTTAAATAAAATCATTTATTTTATTTAAATTCAAATATATTAACATATGAAATTAATTTTATTTGATTTAGTTTATACACAAAGTATCATATACGTATATGTGTGAGTACATGTGTAACATAATAATCCATGAAAGGCATAATATGCCTATATGTTGATGCTGGGATTTACATCGCAACAGACATAATAGCACATTTTGTATGGCATATATGTTGTCCAAATATGTGCATGTATATGTGTTATAAAATACACACATACACACACATATGTATGTATAAATATATTATATATAATATATGAACATAAAACATTTATATACATATAAAGATAGATAACAATTATTAAAAATCATTTACAATTCAAAATTAACTTAGTTCTGCAAACATAACAACTTTAATATTTTAATTTGTATATATTATGAATAAAATAATGTTTTCATCCATAAATAATTAACATAAAATAATATATTGATGAATATTCAAATTTTACAATTTTAGAAAATCTAGAATCATAAATTAGAGCTTATGAAAAATCTTGAGATTTTTCAAAGTTGAAGTATTATTTTGAAAACAAATACATTGATGTCAGCAATAATTATTTAATACAAAATAATATATTATAAAAAATTTAAATTTAAAAATTTAAAAATTCAATAATCATAAATGAAAGGTTATGAAAAATTTTGAAGAATTTTTCAATTAAATTATTATTTTTAATAAATCATAAACAATTTTTCTAAAATAATATTAATTCTTAAAAATAATAAATTTTATTAAAAATTACTGGATTTTTATATATGTTTCTAAAATAATATAATATTTAAAAAATATATAATTGAATTTTTGATGTAATAATTATTTTATATATAATAAACAATTCAAAAATTCAATAAATGTTAATATAAAAATATGAATATATGTATGATAATTAATTTTAGAATTTTTAAATTCATATTATATATAAATAAGTATACTAAATTATTTAAATTATATATATATATATATATCTTATATATGCATATATGCTATTACGAGAGAGAAATATACACTAATTCACATCTTATATATGCATATATGCTATTACGAGAGAGAAATATACACTAATTCACACACACACATGAATTTCTATTTCAATATATATATATATATATATATATATTAATTTATTAATAAATATATAAAACAGTTATTAATGACAAAAACTGATTTTGTACAGTAAACAACATTTGTATGTACATAAATCAAATAGTATAATAAACTAGTATAATAAACGAATTATGCACATAACCAAACTGATTTGCGACAACCACATCTACTTGCAAAATCTTACCTAACTAAACATATAATAGTAATATATTTAAACAGATATGAAATTACACATTATAGGATCACAGAATATAATTTAATTACCATAATATGAATTAAAATTACCAATTTAATAATGCCTTTGAATCCACGTTGAAGCAATGACTTCTCTTCCTTTTACTGTTCTTGATTCGTTAGATTGCAAGTCCGAAATCACCGACCTCTAACTATCGAATAGTATTATTTTAATATAATATATATTTGAGAATTTCGGAGTGGATTGAGAGCTATGTTTTAACCAGCGATGTAGAAGGTAATGGCGACCAATAAAAGGTTAGTAATTGTTTTAGACATACATACATACGTACATATGTAGGGTTGTATTAGAGAGAAGCGATGAAAACCTTTTTACCCATTCTCACTTTATCTCAACCCATTATCTCCAAGCCATCTCCCTATCTTTTAGCCACCCTTAGACCTTCCCAAAACCGAAATTTTGCAGCCCTAATGATGGGCCTTAAACCCATCTAATCCCAAGCCAAAATACTATGTAATTAAATCTAATTTAATCGCATGTTGATATTGTATATCGATCGATGTATTTATACTGTTATAAATATATATAACATTATTTATTTCTCAAATAATATTCAAATTTTATAATTAATATTTTATAAATATTAATTAATTGATAACAATTATAAACTAATTAAATCGTTCGGTCTTAATGGAATTTATCATTTCGGCTGTGTAACTCTTGGGTATAAATTTGGTCAGTGATTAATATTGAACTTTTCTAATGTTGACGTTCACACGTCACTTAGTAGGTGGTGTGACACTATGGCCAAATTTGTCGCTTATTCATTTTCGGTAAAATTCAATTTTAGTTCAATAAGCGTCACCCGGTTGCGACATTTATTTACACAAATTCTCTTCATCAAAACTATATCACTTTGGACTTATAGAATTTGGTAATGGTCAAAATTCCAACCTCATCCACATTCCACTTTATAGTCTAAATATAAAGTTCTTGGTTCAATAATATCAATTATTATTAACCAAATTGCTCTGGCCATGGACTTTGAGTTGAAGTTGACTTAAGTTGACTGTGATACTATCTGCATATAACTGAGGAGACGAATCCTCTCTTGAATAGTGCTTCACTTTCAATACTTGCAATCGATCCAATATAGTGTAGGATCTAGATTAACCCTAGAGGGGGGGGGGGGTGAATAGGGTTATAGCAATTTTTCTCGATATAAACACAGAAACAAACTGCAGAAATAAATATGCTGAAAAGTAAATCACACACAAAATTTACCCAGCTTCGGCAACCCCTGCCTACTGCTGCATTCCCAGATTTCTATTTGAATTAAACAGTATCACGCTTACAAACACTCTACTAGACTCGCAAACCTTTTGCTCCCGCTCACAAACACTCTACTAGACTCGCAAACATTTGCTCCCGCTCACAAACACTCTACTAGACTCGCACACCCTGCTCCCGCCTATAGAGTTTCGCTTACTCGCAAACTCTGCTCCCGCCTATAGAGCTTTGCTTACTCGCAAACTCTGCTCCCGCCTATAGAGCTTTGCAAACTCGCACACCCTGCTCACTGAACTAATTCTAACTAGACAATCTGACACTACCTAACCCCTAGATGGTGATTTACAAATTCTTTGATTCGAAAAATAAAAACAACAATTAAAAATTAACAAACACTTTAAACCCTAATTAAAAAATATACTAAAGCCCTTTTAAAAAAACACGGCCGGCCCTTTTATTCTTAACCCCGATCCTTTTCTCCTCTTTGGTCTGTGAAAAAAATGGTGGCCTCTGTTGTATCTTCGTTCGTTCCTCTTTGGCGAAATTAGGGCTTGAGCAAATTGGGGCTGTCGGCTTCTATGTCTCGATTGAATGAATGGTTTGACGTTGATGCTTCGTCAATCGATGATCTCTCTGCTTAGCACACCGTTCCCCCAATTTCCAATCGAGTTCGATTCCTGACTTCGGTATGTAGTTTATCCTTTTTGTGCTTTTAATGATTTACGTACTTGAACTCGATACTCTTCAACTACCGATGATGAATGGGATTTATATGCGTTCGAATTCCCTGAATTGCGTTCGTCTATTTTTGATTGAATTCGTCAAATTCATTTCTTTGACCGCTTGATTATGTTTTGATGCTTGGGATTGATCTGACTTTGTCAATTTCGTATTTTTGATGCTTGGGTGACACGGCTTCGATTTTGACTTTGCTCGTTTCTTTACCACCACATTTCTGACTTGTTCAACATACTGACTTGGTTCAATTGTGACTTCGGCACTGGTTTTGTGTATGCAAATCCACGTCTTTGAATTTGTTACGTGGTCACCACGGTGTTGAATTCATTTGACTTCGGTTTTGATTGAATTTATTGTTGTAGCATACTTGACCTGTTTGACTATCATGTGTTATCATCCTGTACATCTCCATCTCGAGTAGCTCTGCATTGTTGGGGCTATGCATTTGTTCGCACTGTAGTATTTCTATTATTGAAATCTCGAGTTGCCGCACTGGTGCATTTGGTTTGAGTCATATGTACTGGGTTTGGTTCAGGTTGTTCATGAGTCTTCATTTGATATTGATCTTCATATATGTGCATATATACAGTTGCTCGGTCCTTGATTGTTTCAGTATTCATGTTGTTGTGCATTTGTATTACTTGTTGTCTGTATTGTGTAGTAGTTGTGGTCTTTGTTGTTGTAGCATGCACTCATTGTTGTTTCCAGTTGCACTTGGTCATTTTGTTCATCTGTATCATGCTTTGGCTTCACTGATGCTGCACTTGGTCTTTGTTCTCCTGCATGTAGTTGGTTGTTTGCATTCTCTTATGGTCATTCTGGCCTTGAACCTGTTGCATACATGAGCTTGATACTGTTGGTCGACTATCTCCTTGAGTTGCAGTGCTTCATGTTGCCTTCATGCAGCTTGTTCTCTGCATTCACTTGAATGCTGCAGTCCATGTTCTTCACTGTTTACATTGTTTGCATTGCAGTTGTATTTACTTTGATGCTGGTTTGAGGCTGTGTCATGTTTGAACATAGCATTCATTTGTACTTTTGATTCGCACCTGAGTTGAATCCAGTTTTAAAACTCGGGTTTGACCTTGTGCTGAGAGTTGTGACTTTTATGTTATTGCACGTGAGTTGAACCCGACTTTTTATTTGGGTTTGACCTGTGCTCACCTGTCCCTGTAAATCAATCAAGTGTATATCGGTGTGCACGGCCTTGTGGCATATACAGTGATACACTGTGTATGTCACAAGTTGTTCGTGTATGATGAATTCAAATGTAAATTACGACGAACAACCCAAATAACTGAGGCAAACAATATTTTCAAAAATCATATTTCATTTTATTTTGCAAAAGATATTTCTTTTTCAATTTTACTGCGTTATTGAATATTTTTGCAGATTGCTCAGATACTGGATTCAAACTGGAATGCAGTTGAAGACAAAATACGAGTGTGAGTGATATGTAGTGAGGTTCTGAATTTAAATTGAATTTGTATAGTTATAGTGAGAGCTTGAAATTGTACTGTTCAAAATTGTAATAAATATTTGTTTGAATAAAATATTCGTTTGAATTCAAAATCTGTGTTATTTATTTTATTCAGCAAATATTTATTTAAATTGTGAGAAATAAAATAGTATATTAACAAATACATTTAAATGAATGTATATATGTTTATTATCATCAAACAAAAAAATCATATAAGCGCATATTCAACAATCTCCCCCTTTTGATGATAACAAACATATATTTAAGATTTTGAATGTATTAAATGTATTTGATCGTTCAATTTGCTCCCTCTATTTAAATGCTCCCTCTCTACACAATACCCCCCCTACATATATGCATACAAATAAAAATATGTAAATGAGCCTATATGAAAATGGAAAATTATTTGACCTTTGCTTGATTCTATTTGACAAAATCTTAACTTTTCTCTCCCCCTTTTGTTATCAGCAAAAGAATAACAGTGTTATAAAAGTAGGGATGAAGTGACAAACATGAATCAAACATTTAACTCAATTGAATATAAATATCAAATTTCAATAAAACTCAAACAAAAATCATAATTACCCTTGTCAGGCGCATATTCCACTTTCAGAAGTGATGGGAATAAAATCATACAGTTCTGTCTATTTGTGGTATATTTATTTCGGGAAATTTGAATATCTACTAACCATGCATATCCGTTAGGACTTTTAAATGAGATTAGTAGTATACCAATTTAATTTTTAAAAAGAATCAAGTATCTTCTAACCACGCATAACCGTGAGGACTTTTAAATGGGATTAGAATCAACTTGTCTATTAAATCAATTAATTTTGATATGCGTTCCATACATGCATAACCGTGAGGACTTTTAAATGAGCATGGAAGCACATAATCAAAAATCCAAGTAATTCACCCATGCATAACCATGAGGACTTTTAAATTAGAGTGAATACTTTGGATATTTATTTTTATTGAAGAATATAATAAATTGAAGCACAGATAATTTCCTTTATAAATCTGAAGATATAATAAATTGAAGAACGAATAATTTCCTTTGTAAACTACCACAAATTTACACACTATATATGATTTTGATGAGTGATGGTCGATAGAAAGATGATAGAAATAGAAATGATCATGGAATTTTTTTTTCAACAAAAAGTTTTTATAACTCTTGTTATGAAATTCTAAAGAAATTTTTCTAAATATACTGTCTTGAGTAATGTATGACAAATATCGACACTCATCACTTTTTCAATCACTATTGATCTTTTCGATAATCATTAGGGAGTTAGATTAGTCAAAATTTGTCATTTAAAATCAAATAAAAATGACTAATCTGAAAGTATGGTCAAAAATGATTTTCTCGAAGGGGTTAAAAAAAAATCTGCTATTTGAAAGATTATTTCAAGTGAAAAATATGCAGATATTTTCTTTGAAAAATGATGCAGCAAATGAATGTTTCAAAGATTAATAACGTTCCACTAGTAATTTTTCTATCAACTATATTACCAGTGTAATCTGCATCTGAATTTAAATTTCACTCAATATTCATTCGTTGGATGTCAAAGACCAGATTGTGAAATTTCAACAAACAATCTCAGAATGAAATTCTCTTGAATTTGAAATGAAGTTATGTTAACACTCAAACAAATATCATAGTTTTAAACTTAGAAACCATAGGATGAACAACTATCAACAGTCATTAAAACTTCATTATTATTTCAAAACAATTTCTTGAAGTTTCAACAATTTCATAAAGTTTCAACAATTTCAAAAATTTCTTAAAATCCTTTTTATAGCATGAGTAAACAGTAATCAATCAACATCATAATTTGACCAAACAGATTAAGTTTAATGATGAAAAGACGGTTGGTCAATTTTTAAGCACAAATCAAGGTCATAAATAAGAACAAGTCACAGAAATCATATCAATTAAGAATAAGTCAGAATTAAAGACACCATTCATTTCATCATCACATTACTGGCTGATTTAATTCAGATTATGGTGCAGATTATCACATTTAATATATCGTTCAAAACAAATTTACCTGTTTTACCTTTACGATAATTTTTCGTTGTTGTCCATTGTGATTCTGTCACCTTTATACTAGGCTAAGGAACTTTGCTTTGTTACCCACTGTGTTTCTGGAACAGCCAAAATACAGACAACACTGTTGTTGTTACTTAGCCTACCACCACACCTACACGATGAAAGATTTTTGTGACCTATTTGTTTTTATAGGTCCATGGTTGTTAGTGGCAGAACATGAGAAATATGTTTGTTGAGACCCAAAACTATTTATATATGTTCCTTTTGGCACCCAAATTTGTTTAACTTTGAGAGATTTTATATTTGTGCCTTTTGGAACCCAAATCGGTATAGTTTTCACATGTTTGGGTCTATACCAACAATTATTGTGATTGTGTCCATATTTTCTACAAATCGTGCACATTGAATTTTCTTGATTAATCTCGCTCTCAACATTTTCAGATTTATTATATCCAAGTCCTTGTCTAACCGTATTAACAGTTTGCTTTCCTAATAGCATATTCAACGATTTTTCACTTTTTGAGAATTTATCTAAGGTCATTGACAACTGTTGGACTTGTGTTTTGAGAGATTCATTTTCATTTATTAATTGTGTGCACTTTTTAATAGAATCCTCTCTCCTAGTATTTTCATTCTCTTTTAAAATCAGAATTTCTTTTTCAAGTGATTTTATATTGATTTCTGATTTTTTAATTTCCTTTTCGAATGTTGGACACTTATCACACTTAGGGATCTTACTTTGATAGGTTTTAACTAATTTGTCGAGTTGTGCATTTAATTGTATCAAAGTATCTTTTTGTGATTCAAGTTTGGCATACTTCTCCCTAAGTCGTTCAAAACAGTCATTCACTTCGTGGAAATAAATAAGTAATTCAGAGTGAGTGAGTTTCGATACCTCACTTGGCTCGCCATCGTCGCTATTGGTTATATTTCCATGAAGGCATATATATGCTTTCTCACTTTCACTGTTATCGATTTTATTCCACGTGGCTGTAAATTTCCTTTTTGAATTCTTTTCTTTGTTGAGTTGAAATCGGGGATAATTGGGCTTGATATCACCGGTTTTGTTGCAGATGATCCCGTGTTATTCAGAGTTGTCTAGTGCTTTAATTATTTTGCTTTTCAATTGTTGATTTAGAGCTGGATTTCCGTATTTATTGTTCCACCTTTTGAATTTCTTTATTATTAACGCCAGCTCAGCTGCTCCATCACATCATCCTCATCACAACTGCTATTTACCAATCCTGTTAAGCATATTTCTTTAACTGAGTCGGTTGTGGAGGACTTCTCATTGCTGTTGACTTTTGCACCATATATTGCATCGAGAGTTTTCCAGATTTTCTGTGCATTTTCACAATGAGAGACGAAATAAAAATTATCACGATTAATATGAGAATATAATATATGCATAGCAAGACCATTAATCGAGATAATTTCCTTATTTGTTATATCACACCCATTTTCAATAATATCCCAACATTTAATATTAACAGATTTTAAATAAAATTCCATTTTTAATTTCCAGTTCAAAAAATCTGTTCCATTGAAAATAGAAGGAATAATATTGGAACGACCCTCAACAAAAGTATTATTTGGTGGATTCATGACTCTAAAGTTAATGAAAAATACCGGGCTTCGATACCACTTGTAGGATCTAGATTAACCCTAGAGGGGGGGGGGTGAATATGGTTATAGCAAATTTTCTCAATATAAACACAGAAACAAACTACAGAAATAAATATGCTGAAAAGTAAATCACACACAAAATTTACCCAGCTTCGGCAACCCCTGCCTACTGCTGCATTCCCAGATTTCTATTAGAACTAAACAGTATCATGCTTACAAACACTTTACTAGACTCGCAAACCTTTTGCTCCCGCTCACAAACACTCTACTAGACTCGCAAACATTTGCTCCCGCTCACAAACACTCTACTAGACTCGCACACCCTGCTCCCGCCTATAGAGTTTCGCTTACTCGCAAACTCTGCTCCCGCCTATAGAGCTTTGCTTACTCGCAAACTCTGCTCCCACCTATAGATCTTTGCAAACTCGCATACCCTGCTCACTGAACTAATTCTAAGTAGACAATCTGACACTACCTAATCCCTAGGTGGTGATTTACAAATTCTTTGATTCGAAAAATAAAAACAACAATTAAAAATTAACAAACACTTTAAACCCTAATTAAAAAATATACTAAAGCCTTTTTTAAAAAAACACGGCCGACCCTTTTATTCTTAACCCCGATCCTTTTCTCCTCTTTGGTCTGTGAAAAAAAATGGTGGCCTTTGTTGTATCTTCGTTGGTTCCTCTTTGGCGAAATTAGGGCTTGAGCAAATTTGGGCTGTCGGCTTCTATGTCTCGATTGAATGAATGGTTTGATGTTGATGCTTCATCAATCGATGATCTCTCTGCTTAGCACACCGTTCCCCCAATTTCCGATCGAGTTCGATTCCTGACTTCGGTAGGTAGTTTATCCTTTTTGTGCTTTTAATGATTTACGTACTTGAACTCGATACTCTTCAACTGTCGATGATGAATGGGATTTATATGCGTTCGAATTCCCTGAATTGCGTTCGTCTATTTTTGATTGAATTCGTCAAATTCATTTCTCTGACCGCTTGATTATGTTTTGATGCTTGGGATTGATCTGACTTTGTCAATTTCGTATTTTTGATGCTTGGGTGACACGGCTTCGATTTTGACTTTGCTCGTTTCTTTACCACCACATTTCCGACTTGTTCAACATACTGACTTGGTTCAATTGTGACTTCGGCACTGGTTTTGTGTATGCAAATCCACGTCTTTGAATTTGTTACGTGGTCACCACGGTGTTGAATTCATTTGACTTCGGTTTTGATTGAATTTATTGCTGTAGCATACTTGACCTGTTTGACTGTCATGTGTTATCATCTTGTACATCTCCATCTCGAGTAGCTCTGCATTGTTGGGGCTATGCATTTGTTCGCACTGTAGTATTTCTATTATTGAAATCTCGAGTTGCTGCACTGGTGCATTTGGTTTGAGTCAGATGTACTGGGTTTGGTTCAGGTTGTTCATGAGTCTTCATTTGATATTGATCTTCATATATGTGCATATATACAGTTGCTCGGTCCTTGATTGTTTCAGTATTCATGTTGTTGTGCATTTGTATTACTTGTTGTCTGTGTTGTGTAGTAGCTGTGGTCTTTGTTGTTGTAGCATGCACTCATTGTTGTTTCCAGTTGCACTTGGTCATTTTGTTCATCTGTATCATGCTTTGGCTTCACTGATGCTGCACTTGGTCTTTGTTTTCCTGCATGTAGTTGGTTGTTTGCATTCTCTTATAGTCATTCTGGCCTTGAACCTGTTGCATACATGAGCTTGATACTGTTGGTCGACTATCTCCTTGAGTTGCAGTGCTTCATGTTGCCTTCATGCAGCTTGTTCTCTACATTCACTTGAATGTTGCAGTCCATGTTCTTCACTGTTTACATTGTTTGCATTGCAGTTGTATTTGCTTTGATGCTGGTTTGAGGCTGTGTCATGTTTGAACATAGCATTCATGTGTACTTTTGATTCGCACTTGAGTTGAATCCAGTTTTAAAACTTGGGTTTGACCTTGTGCTGAGAGTTGTGACTTTTATGTTATTGCACGTGAGTTGAACCCGGCTTTTTATTTGGGTTTGACCTGTGCTCACCTGTCCCTGTAAATCAATCAAGTGTATATCGATGTGCACGGCCTTGTGGCATATACAGTGATACACTGTGTATGTCACAAGTTGTTCGTGTATGATGAATTCAAATGTAAATTATGACGAACAACCCAAATAACTGAGGCAAACAATATTTTCAAAAATCATATTTCATTTTATTTTGCAAAAAATATTTCTTTTTCAATTTTACTGCGTTATTGAATATTTTTGCAGATAGCTCAGATGCTGGATTCAAAACTGGAATGCAGTTGAAGACAAAATACGAGTGTGAGTGATATGTAGTGAGGTTCTGAATGTAAATTAAATTTGTATAGTTATAGTGAGAGCTTGAAATTGTACTGGTCAAAATTGTAATAAATATTTGTTTGAATAAAATATTCGTTTGAATTCAAAATCTGTGTTATTTATTTTATTCAGCAAATATTTATTTAAACTGTGAAAAATAAAATAGTATATTAACAAATACATTTAAATGAATGTATATATGTTTATTATCATCAAACAAAAAATCATATAAGCGCATATTCAACATATAGTCACTCGATGGACGCCATGCCATAATTTGGCTATAATCAAAGCGGAGCTTTAATATTGAAGATGCACAGTATTCTCAAGTCGAGAGAACTGTGTAAATTAGTCACATCGATATTTTTTGTTTGACCTTAGTTATATTAACCAACAGAAAACTCTCGAGTGAGTCATTCCATAGTTATCCAATAACTATTAGTACGTAACCCCTAGGTACCCCCAACAGTCATGAGTAATACACTGCCCAACATTTGGAAAGCGCTACGTACTCTAGTCCCAACAGATACATCGATATCCAATCTCGATGCATCTTGACTAGGAACATTTAAAATGGTATATTTGTTTCGTTGTGATAAATTACTCAGGGTTACAACACTTTGTAACTACTATCACAAAATATACCATTTATGAATTTTTCTGTTAAATATACTTTTAATTAAGTTAATTAATTAATATAATCACATTATATGAAGTATATAATATGAAGAAAAGACCTTTTATTTTGTGCAAGATTGATCAACGAGTTAGATATATGTAACAAATTACATAATTCCCTTAGGGCATATCCCTAGCTCTATCATTGATTCGTCAAGTTTGCAGCAAGTATTATTTTTTTCTAAAATCGACCGTCGTTCGATTTAAGATCAAGCAGAAAAGCTTAAACTTCAGCTGGAATTTTGGTGAGTTAACTCACATTTGAATGAACTCAATATGATATAAATTATTATTTGCATGCTTGAATGATTTCTTTATTTGGTTTAGTTGAATTCCCGCTTTAAAAGGCAGATGACATATACGTGATTTACAAAGGACTTTGTAAAGTGACCGTAAGTGTTTTCTTTCTATTATTGATTTACTTTTATATGCATCTTGCATATATAAATGTTTGGTTGGTAATTAAGATGTTAAAGTAGCAAAAATGTTGGATAGTGGAATAATCATATTTTCGCATTTTGAAATCGCGTTATTTCACCTTAAAATCCCATCTCTTTAAATCTTGTGTTTGAAATCTTGTTCTTATATTTGCATCATTAAATATTTGGTCAAGCCTTTGCATTTTTAAATTGTTGTTTGAACCAAGTTTTTATGTCTTGGAAAAGGTTATAGCACCTATTTCCAAAGTGTTTAAAAATTTAAAAAGTTTTGGTCATGGTTTTGTGGTTCAAAAGTCAAGTGTTAAAACAACTTTTAATTGAGTTTTGTTGATTTCAAAATTCTCTAAACTTTTGTGAATGCATATAAGACTCGTAACATGTTGTTTTAAAAATAAAGTATAATATTCATGTTTGTTAAAAATGTGGAGAAAATTTCAATTTGAAAAGAATCGATTTAAAGGAATTCTCTATACTCTTTTAGCGATAGTTTTATAGCATTATTTCCAACTTTTATAAATGCATTTGTACTTGATTTTTCTTCTTTATTCTTTTAGTGCACTTTTCTAACATATATTTAAGTGTTTAAAAGTGGTCTAAAATTTATATATTTTTTAAGTGATTTAATTTAAATTATCGAAAAAGAAGTTTTATTTTGAAAATAAGGAAAGAAATGGTTTTGAGTTTTTAGTATATTTTAAAATCGAGATTTTCCAAGTAATATTTGAATTTGATATTTTTAAAACTATATTTCAAGTATTTTTAAGTATATAGAAAGTGAAAAGGAACCATCGATTACAACAACATTGTTGAAATAAATATTTTCTGAGAATTGAGAAAAGAAATCATGGACTATATCACTTCAGTTATAATAAATGATTTCATAAAGTTATTTACGAAATTTGTTACTTGACTTATTAGGTGTTGATATTCTTAAATCATTGGAGGAGTTTTGTTTCAAAGATGATAATAAGTTGATTTATAAATCATACTTTTTCAAAATGACAAGATCTTTAAAAGGAATGTTTTAAAAATAGAACTGAGTGTAATTGGTTTCATGTTTGTAGTAAACAATTTTTTAATGACATTAATTTTTTACCCATCTTTTTTAACACACTTTGAAATATAATTAGCTCTTGAAAAGAGTGTTTTAAAGAGTGTTTTTAGAGTGTTTTTGATGTGAAATCAAGCACAAATGTAAGTTGAATGTTTGTGATAACCCGAATTTTCGGGCATCGGTTAATTGGAAATTAACAAGATTAAATTTATTAAAATACTTATTTGTAAATTAAACAAATGGAATTCTGAGATATATCTGAATATATATATAAGAATCTGAATTATAATAATGCTGGGTTTTAAATATTTGGAAAGATATGTATTTCATAATCTCCTTTATAATCATTTAAAATTGGTAAAAAAATTTGTTTTCAAAACAATAATAATAATGTATTATTTTTAAATATATAAATGGATTTTAAATAGAATTATTATTTATAAATTGAATTTGTTTTTGTTTAAAATATATATATATATATATATATATATATATATATATATATATATATGAGCTGATTTTAAATTAAATTTAAAAAAATATATAAAAAGTTAAGATAAAATTTACAAAGTATATAAACATATGATACATTTAATTTGATCAAAGCATAAGTTATTTATAAATAAATGTTTACATGAATTCATATTTGTATATTTATATAAAATCCAAAAGCTTAAATTTATAAAAAGATAAATACATTATATACATGTAAATATTACATAAATACATAGATATGGCTTAAATAAATTAATAAAGACAAGTATAACACTTGTAAGTATATTAAAGTGGGTTAAAGACATTTGTAAAGATAAGTGCATATGTGTAAGCTAATTAACACCTAAGAGGACAAATGTTAACATTTCTTTTTGATGATTAAAATTAAAAAAAAATATGAAAGAAGAAATTTGTTTTCACTTTTCAGCTGAATTCTTTTCTCCATTTCAACTAAAATCTAAATTCGAATCAAAAGAAGAAGTGAAAATCTGGAATCAAAGCTCAAAGAAAATAAAACCTGGAAAAAACTAAATCTGAGACAAGAAATTCAAAAGCAACAAGAAAATCAAGGTGGCAAGTTCAACATCAATGCAAAGATCAATTTCAGATTTAAAGGACCAACAACAAGATTTAAATTTCAACAAGCAACTAAATTTGAATATCAATTCCAGATAAAATTCAAAGGCAAAGGAAATTCAAGTTCAAAATGAAACAAGCCTGGAAATCAAGAACAGGTTCTTTGTTCTCTGCTAAATAGGTGAGTAAACATTTAAAAAATAAATCTCGGGTGCTAATTTATCTGTGTGATATTGATGAAAATATGTTGTTGCATGAATGTTTTCAATTCAAATCTGATTTGAATCCTGCTATACTTTGAAGTATGACTGTGTATATAAGTATATAAGCCTTTGTGAAATTTCTTGTTCGATATCAAATTAAAAACCCTTCCTATCTTCCAAACAAGTCACTATTAGATTTTGATTATTGAAAGGAAATTGATTGCAACAATGTAACCTTGCTTTTAAAAAAATAAATTTAAATATTTATATTTAATAAATATTCTGTAAATTTAAGATTTACAGTAAAATCAAAATTTAGTTGGAAATCAATACCAATGATTTCATCTCTGGATTATGCGACATGATTCGTGTGAGTGAATCATGAATTTTAAGGCAAAAATTGTGATTTTTAATTTAGTAGTTGATGTGAATTAGAGAGCTGTTCGAATTTAGGTTTTCGGTTGATTGACGTTGATCGGCGTCATGTGGTTATCGTGGTTTGGCACGGTGGTGGCCGGGGTGTCAGGTAACGCTGGAAAAATGCTAGTTGATTTTCTCGAGGGCCATGGTGGTCGTACTGGTGCGAACTAGGGTTTAGTATAGTGTTTTGCCCGAAGTGGTTGTCAAGCCAATTCCGATGTGGGCGAAGAATCGGAATGGCGTGCGATGGTAGGGATGGTTGCTGGAAGGTATGACGAGGCTTCAGTGGGGTGGTCAGACGATCCCAAGGTCGGAGGCGTCGGGAAGGAGGAGTTTTCTGGCCGTGGTGGTTCCCAGGTTTGATCGTGAGTGCCTCGTTGTCGATTCGAGTAGAATTCGTTCGATCTGGGTGCAGATATGAGTTCGCGTGGGTTCTTGTGATTGTCGAGTATTGCCGTGCCGATCACCGAAGGTCGGCGACGCTGGTGTACGTGCACTGCGTACACGTTGTGTCTGGGTCGATGGATTTTAGTGGAAGCTCGGGTGGGTTCTCGTGCTAGTGGAGAGACGACTCGAAGGAGTTAAGGAAGGGATGAACTCGCGTGTTGTCTCGTGTTCATGTTTTTTTGCCTTGGGTCTATAGGTAAGCAAGTCTAGTTTTAAATTTCTTTGGTAACCAGATTTTTGAACTAAAATAAAATGGATAGTTTATAAAAGTAAAGTGAATTCAGGTTTTCAAGTTTTAAAGGCAAAGTAAAATAAGTTTCAAAGTTAAAGTGTTTGCTAAGTTTTCAAAAGTAAAATGTTTAACAAGTTTCTTTTAAAAAGTTATTATTATTTTTAAAAAAGAATGTTAGGCCAAGTTTAGAAATATATTTAAAGGATTGGAGTTAATAAAGTTTGTATGTACTTTAGAAATGTAGATAATGGATAGTTAATTACTTAGTATAAGTGATTAAAGAAATAACTGAATGTAATTAATTATAGGATAATTAATTACTTAAATGTGATTAATTAAAGGTTAATAAATGAATGTAATTAGTTAAAGATAATTAACTAATAAAAGTGATTAATGGTTAATTAATTTAACTTAAGTAATTATGGGATAATCACCTAATGTAAGTAATTAATTAAAGGGAAAGTATTTAATGGAAGTAATTAAGGATTAATTACTTAGTGTAATTAATCAAAGGATTAATAAAATTAATTAAGGAGTTAATTAATTAAGGTAAATAATTATAGGATGTTTAATTATTGTTTATAATTAATTATGATTAAATAATGAGTGTGGTTAATTAAAGATTAACTATTTAATTAATTAGAAGGATAATTAATTAATGAAATAATTAGAGGATCATTAATTAATATAATTAATGACATTAATCAAGGTTGATTAATGGAAGGGATTAATTGAAGTATGTTTAATTAATGTAAAGTAATTAATTATAGTTAATTAAGTAATGGAAGCAATTAGTTAAGGATCATTAATTAATGTAAGTAATTATTAATTAATGAGAGTAATTAAAGGTTAATTACTGTAAATGGTTAAGGATAATTATTTTGTGTAATTAATTAAGGGTTAATTACTTAATGTAGTTAAAGAATAATTAATCAAGGATGATTAATTAATTGGTTTGAAATTAATTAATGACTAAGTAAGCAGGATTTTTAGTAAGGGATGTTATTAATTTAATTTGTTAGAAATGGTGTGACTAATTAATCTTGCTTATGAGTTATTGAATGACATTAAATGCCTTGAATTGGTTGATATCTCTGATATGAAATGTTTTCTGATATGATATGTTTGAGTAGACAGTGATAGTATGGTTATCTATCGTTGATGAATTGCTGTGTATAAAAGTGACATCCTGTATTTAAAGTTGAATTGTATCTCACTTGAATAGCTTGGATTAAGATGATATTGAATTCGAAGAGACCAGGGTCGGGTATCAGTAAATACCCGAACCCACTTCGATTTGTGACCTATGTTTCTTTATAGATTGATATGTGAAACCAAAAGGTTAAAATGGAATAATTTAAATGACCGGACCATTTAAAACTAAGTAAAGATACTTAGGAATTGATTGTGAATATAAGTGTTGACTATGGCAAGTTGTGAACTTGTAGTGATAAACGAGTTACCCCGGGTTTTAAGTATGTTTTATGCATTAGTATTTCTTGTTAGATGGGTTTACTCACGCTAGTTTCCAGCCTAACCCAGGTGTTACTTTGATGTAATGCTCGAGTCAGACCGATTATTACAGATTTCCAAGTAAGGATGTTCTGGAGCTCAGGAGGCGAGTTGGATGGTAGGAACGTATGGAGTGCTTTCCGCTGTGATATATTGTAGCTATTTGGGATATGATTTTATCTATCCAATGTTTGAGTATATGTGTAACTCTAATGTATTAAAGTGTAATTTGATAAGTACAGTTTTCCTTTGTATAACTGTTATTATTTGTTATTATATTTTATCCGCTGCAAATGTGAGATGTTGATGTTTCTGTTTCTTCTATCCCTTTCCTTCTTTTTCCTTAACTGTCTGGAATTTTCGGGATCAAAATTTCTGGGTCGTTACATTTGGTATTAGAGTAGAAGGTTAAGCGAGAACCTTTGGCTCTGATAGGATTACTCATTAAGGATAGGGTCAATGGTACCCTAGAATGAGTTGAGTGTGTGTGTGTGTGTATACACACACAGATATATATATATATATATATATATATGAGAGCGTACTTGTTGTTTTCTTATACAAAATTTTAAATGATTTTATATAAGAATATATTTTGATATATAAAGTAATATTTCTTTCTAATAAATATTAAGGTAATTAGTTGTTAAATTATTGGAATTAAATTAAGTGGCAATAGAAATACAACCAAATTGAAATTAAATAAAGATAAGTTTGAAATGGATTCAAACTGAAATTAAAATCTTGAATTTGGAGAAGAGTTTCAGAATAAGATAATAATGAATTGGTTCCTAGATATGATAATCTTGGTTATTATCATAAATGATTGTTGTGTTTAATAGTAAAATGTGTATTAATGATTGAGCAAAATGAAATGTTTTAGAGAAGCAAAACATTTAGGCAAGTATGACTTATAAATTGGAACTGAAGGCGATCTAAATTGTGAAGTTTTAAATCTAGTTCTAGAAATTTCAAAATTTGTTTCAAAGTAATAAAGAAATAATAAATAATATTATTTAATGCATTGAATGAAAGGTTCCTATTTCAAACAAGAGTTATTTGAAATTTAAAGGAATTTGTTTTAAATTAAAACCAAAGGTGGTTTAAAATTTAAGGATAACTTGGTGTGTAAAGGAAATAAATATGTATAGATGAGGGATATACATAGTATCAAAGATAATTTGAAATAAACTCTAAATGTTGAGTTTTAAATTTGGAATGAGATGTGATACCCAATACGACAAGTTTTTTAACTTATAAGTGGGAAGATTATTAATGTGGAGTTTAAAATTTGAAATGGGAATTCAAATTGGGCAGGGTTTGAAAATACTGTGCGGATCGTGTAATATGGAACTATGTTAAACTAGTGCGGAAATAAACAAAGTTACTATAGTAGAGTAAATAAGTAAAATAAAACAAGCACACCAGGAATTTTTATACTGGTTCGAACTTCCCGTTCTACGTCCAGTCCCAGACTCCTTTTGGAATTTTAACTAACAACAATCCTCACTTAACCTAGAGGAACAGGTTTACAACACCTGAACAACAGAACAGGATTTCGATTCCTCAAAAGCCGAAGAGGACTTCACTTGCCTGAACAGCAGAATAGGACTTCAACTTATGCAGAAGGTATTTGACACAGTGTGTTCTCAATAACACGAATTTTTCTCTTGATAGTACAATCTTCCTATAATCTTCTCCTATTGATATATATATATGTGTGTGTGTGTGTGTGTGTGTGTGTGTGTGTGTGTGTGTATGTGTGTGTGTATGTGAAGAATATGGAAGTAAATGAATGATTTTGTATAAATTTGAATGCACAAAAGTGTTAGAATCATAGTAGTATAAGAATAGAAAGAGTTAGATTAATTAGATCCTTAAAACAAGTGATTCTAACATGTTTATATAGAGTATATAGAGGTGCAATCATTCGTGAATGGTTATCATGAAAGAGTATGGACATATCTGTTAATAAAAGGTTGTAACTCTTCATGGAAGAGAAATGTCCATTCAAAAATATAGCAGTTGTATCAGTTCAACCGTCTAAAAATTGGAATTCAGACTTCTGAAATTGTTATCGTGCAAACCAGAAAGGAAATAGGTCATTTTTGACTAGATTCAGACGCCTGAAATTTCTAATTCAGATGTCTGAATATTGTAGAAATTTTAAATTTAGTTACAGATTCAGACGTCTGAATTGGTCATTTCAGATGTCTGAATTTTGACCTGAAAATTTATTTTTCTTTTGTAAATGTGTGTATGTGTATGTGTCGATATATATATATCCATAGGAGAGATTTTAACAACATTTCAATTCTAAATAATGATTCAATACAACATATATGCAGCATGTATTTCATTTGAATCCGGTCTTGTAGATATTCCTACAAAAACAAGTTAGTATAGAAAATCAGCATGTATAGTTGTCGTAGTCAAAATAGTATGAAACATCGTAAATGAGGTTTCAACATTCTCCCCCTTTTTGACGGTGACAACTATATAATACGAGAGAAATATATATACATATGCTCCCCCTATTTAAAAGCTCCTCTGGCCAAAAAGCAAGATAGAATAGATAGACAATATCAACACCTTCTCCCCCTTTGACATCACAAAAAGGTAATCACATGATCAACAGATAAAGCAAATTGAACTTGAATTAAAACAAACTACAAATCAGCAACAAATTAAGGAGTTCATGACAGAAAATTAAAAACAACGAAATAGTTCAAAATAAACTGAATAACATCAAAGGAAATCAAAATCTAGGACTTAAGTCACTTCCTACATCATCATCATCATCTTCACCATTATTGTTCCCCGAGCTGGATGACCATTGGAATAGAGCAGGGTTGAAAACTTTGGTAGATGATGAGGTGGAGCAACCAATACGTTCCCAAACTTTGTTTACAAAGCCGCGAATGGAGTTAAAACGTTTTTCAGTTTTCTTTTCAAGTTCTACCATTCGGGTTTGAAGCTTTTCTTGGTTTTGGGAAAGAGTGACTAAAGCATTTTTCTTGAGCTCGATTCGGGAGAAAGAATCACTATATCATCATTGTCTTCCTCTTCCGAGGGAGGAGCAATTGGTTCAGCATGCGGAACATGATGACGAGGTTGGGGCCGGTTTTGATCTCGGTTGGCAACTCATTCTTGAAGAGAGATATATTCCAAACTCCCCGGTCAATTTGGCAAACCTATAAGACCTAATGTCTTTGACCCTAGTTCTTTGATTGATATGAGTTCGGTATCAGGAAAAGGAACGTTAAAATTTTGAAGAATCTTCATTATATAAGCACCATAATGAAAAGTCTTATATCGTCTTCGATGATTAACATCCATAAGTTCTTCCAAAATCACTTGAGCCCAATTGATTGATTGACCGGAGTAGATAACATAGAGGGCTTGGAAGTTTCTTTTATTAACTACTTCGTAACTTCCTGTCCGTGGAATGATGGATCGAATCAAACCTCTATGGAGTATACGAGCTTGTAGGCGGAGTTGTGTTGAAGTAAGTCTAGTAATATCATCATTCAAGAATTGATGCGAGACCTCGTCTCTATCATCCAAGTTTAAACAAACATCAATCTCATCCAAATCAGTCCCCGTTGATGGACATTGAAGGATTTCACCAAGACTAGCAATTGGTAGATAGATTTTTACTCCACATACTAATGTTCAAATACAATCGTTGCGATTGTGAGGAGTATGATTATCCAAATTCATGTTAGCATAGAAAAATTTAACCAAAAGATTAATTTTGATATTATTTGCAGCAAAAGAAACAAGTGATTCTAACCCATTTGTTGTTACAACTTGTTGAATCCGATAAGCTTCGAATTCTTCAAATTTGATGAAAGCTCCTGGAAAGAAATTAGATCTACTCATTTGAGCAAAACGTTGTCCTGCTTGCTCATTCCAAAGCCACTGATCGATGTTTAGGGTAGATGATGAAGTGGATGACCTTGATCTTTTTGATTTTGGAGCCATTTGTGAGTATGAGGAAGAAAGATTTGATTTTTAATGGAGTAATGACTGAAAAAAGAAGATGAAGAATGAAGATAAAAGAAAGGTATAAGTTGAATAATGGGGTAGTTACATTGAAAATCGTGCAAAGGCATTTCAAATTTGAATAGGTAGCAGAATTCAGACATTTGGAATAAGCAATTCAGACGTCTGAATTGAAGTAAATGGAGGCAGAAATAAAATAGTGTATTTTAGGCTATATTCAAACGTCTGAAATTGTTGATTCAGACGTCTGAATCTGTAGAGAAAATTCCTTTTCAACAATATTCAAACGTCTGAAACAACTACTTCAGACGTCTGAAATATATATGAAAATGTACTTCAGACAGTTTAAAAAATATTGAAAAAAGAAAAGGATTATATTAATATTTGAATGAATCACGGTATACAAATATGATCATTCAATAACGGATATAGATAAATGAATCATTTGTCCGAATCACTTGGAGTCTTGCACTCTTCTGGTTCGATCTTGGTTATCTCCGTGTATGGTTGCAATGGAGACCAATATGATTAACGTTCCCAAGAGTTTGGAGAAACCGAAGGACGCTGTAGACTCGGCTCCTATGGATTTGAAGTTGAAGGTTGAACTACATCTTTCTTTGGGGATGTACCGTAGAATTTTAATGCCACTTTATCAATGAAACTGAGTCGTTTGGCATTAACTTTCTGTTCGTAATACATCTCTCGTTGCAAATCCAACTGTTCTTTCTGGTAATGATGAATCTCGGATATTTTTTCTTTGGTTGATGGAGAACCGAAGAGAAGAAACCGTCGACATTTCTTCTTTTCTGGAGTATAACAAGAATGTTCGTGTGAAGGATGAGGTCTATCCTGCCCACGAGGTGTTGGAGTAGCCAAAATTTCTATAGAAGATGTAGAATATGAAGAAGGTGAGTTGTTAGAATCAGAATTGTTGTTTGATGCCATAGAGAGAAGAAGAAAAATCATGTTGAATTCCATTTTAATAATTCTTTTGGTAAAAAGAAAAGTCTAATTTGTGTGTATAAATGGAAGAAAAAAGTTTGAAAAAAGAACGTTTAGTTAAAGCAGTTTGTGGCTGAAATGCTTTAACTAGTAATATACACACTTTTAAATGCAAAGAAAATAAGAGGTGAAAAATGAAAGTTAGTATTAGTTACCTAAGGGAGGAGAGTTTTTAAGTGAAAAGGTAAGAAAAAATATATTAATATCTCATAAAAGATATCATAGATTTTTAAGAGAGACGATACCAAGCTCTCGTCCGAGTTTGATAAAAACATTTTCTAAAAGAGGTTTTGCAAAAATATCAGCCAACTGATTTTCAGAAGAAACAAAATCCAAATTTATTGTTCCTTATTCAATGTTGTCACGAAGAAAATGATGACAGATGTCAATTTTTTTAGTTCGTGAATGATTGCCAAGATTTTTAGACAAGTTAATAGCACTAGAGTTGTCACAATATATAGTTGAATTTGTTAAGTTTATATTGAAGTCTTTAAGTATTTGCTGCATATAGATTACTTGAGTACAAGCCAAAACAGCAGAAATATATTCTGCTTCACATGTAGAAAGAGAAACACAGTTTTGTTTCTTACTAAACCAAGATACGAGTGATTTTCCAATAAAATGGCACGTACCACTTGTGCTTTTTCGATTTGTTTGAGAGCCACCGAAGTCGGCATCACTATATGAAACTAGCTTGAATGGACATTCTTTAGGATGGAATAGACCAAAATCCTTGGTGTTGGTGAGATAATGTAATATACGTTTCACTGCTCTTAAATGTGATTCCTTTGGTGGCTTGAAATCTAGCACACTAACAAACACTCATCATTATGTCAGGTCGACTTGCCGTTAAATATAGTAATGATCCAATCATACTTCAGTATAATTTCTGGTCAACACTTTTGCCACTGTCATCTTTTTCAAGATGTGTTGTTGTACACATTGGAGTTGGTTTGGCAGAAGTATTTTCCATTCTGAATCGTTTGATTAAATTATCACAATATTTTTCTTGATTAATGAAGATGCCATTTTGAAGTTGTTTAATTTGTAAACCAAGAAAATATGTAAGTTCTCCCATGTGAGACATTTCAAATTCCGTGGTCATTATTTCGATGAAGTCCTGACACAACTTGTCATCAGTAGAACCAAAAATGATATCATCAACATAAATTCAAACTATTCAAATATCCTTTTTCGAATGTTTAATAAAAAGTGTTTGATCAACTTTCCCAATTTGAAATCCCGAAGAAATTAGATATGTCTTTAGTCGATCATACCAAGCACGTGTTGCTTGTTTTAAACCGTAAAGAGCTTTCTTAAGTTCATAAACATGATTAGGGAATTTCTCGTGAATAAATAAGAGAGGTTGTTCAACATACACTTTTTCTTTTATATAACCATTCAGAAAGGCACTTTTAACATCCATTTGATGAGGTTCGAAATTGTGAAAATATGCATAGGCCATTAAGATTCATATTGCTGCTAGTCTTGCAACCGGAACAAACGTTTCTTCGTAGTCAATTCCTTCTTCTTGATTGTATCCTTATGCAACTAACCTTGCTTTATTTCTAGTGATGTTACCTTGTTCATCTTCTTTGTTCTTCTAGACCCATTTTGTTCCAATAACAGTTTGATCCCTTGGTCTAGGAACTAATTCCCAAACTTCATTGCGTTCAAATTGGTTTAGCTCTTCTTGCATTGCAATTATCTAGTAGTCATCTGTGGAAGCTTCTTTGGGATTCTTTGGTTCGATATTTGAAAGGAATTCCATGTGGTCCATTTGATTTAGTTGACCTCTAGTTCGTACATTTGAATTAATTTCTCCGATAATATTTTGAACAGGATGATCCCGTAATATTTTTGGTGGAGATCTTAATTCATCATCATTATTATAAACAATGTTTTCATCATTTTCAAAATTTGTAGTTTTTGTATTTGTAATGTTATCCGGAAAATCTTCATCATCTTCTATACTTGGTTTTTGTTGAAAATTTTCATCAAAAGACACGTGTAATGTTTCTTCAACAGTATTTGATCTTTTATTAAATACGCGATAAGCTTTGCTACGATCTGAATTTCCTAGAAAGATTCCTTCGTCGGATTTCGCATCGAATTTTCCAAGCCGATCTTTTGTATTTAATATAAAACATTTTGAGCCAAAAACATTGAAATAAGAAATCTTTGGTTTTCTTCCAGTAAAAAGTTCATAAGAAGTGTTTTTCGTTAAAGGTCGAATAGAAACACGATTCAAAACATAGCAAGCAGTTGCAACAGCTTCTGCCCAAAAGTGTTTTGGAAGAGTGCTTAACAAGGTTCGTGCACTTATAAAGTTCTGTTTTTATGTTCAACAACTCCATTTTGTTGTGGATTTTTAGGGAACGAAAAATTATGAAAATTTCCTTTCTTTCTACAAAAATGGTCAAAAACTTCGTTTTCAAATTCTCCTCCGTGATCACTTCTTATGTTCTTTTTCTTCAAAACTTTTAAATTTTGAATTCGTTTGAATTTTTTTTAAAATGCTCAAACGTATCACTTTTATTTTTCATAAAAAGGTCCTAGTATATCTAGAAAAATCATCTACGATTACTAACACATAACTATTGTGGTTTAAAAATTGAACTTGGTTTGGCCCAAATAGATCCATGTGTAGTAATTCAAGTGGTTGTAAAGTAGAAATAACTTTCTTAGATTTAAAAGATGATCTGGTTAATTTTCTTAATTGACATGCATCACAAATATGATTGACTTTGAAGTTCATTTTTGGTAATCCTCTGACTAAATCATTTTTAGAAAGCTTGTTTATAGTTTTGAAGTTGATATGACAGAATCTTTTGTGCCATAGACAAGGATCATTTTCATTAGCTATTAAACACATATCTGAATTGTGATTGATTTTCATATTCAGAACATAGATATTTCTGTCTCTATTTCCTTCTAATATAAGATTTTAATTTTTATCAAAAATGCTACACTTATCTTCAGAAAAATAGATTTTGAATCCTTTATCACATAATTGGTTGATACTTAAAAATTGTGTTTTAAATTTTTGACTAATAATACATTAGAAATAAGATGTAAATTAGATGTACCGACAATGCTGACGTCGCCTTTTCCAATGATATATCCTTTGGAATTGTCTCCAAAAGTGACAGAGCCTCCATCTGAGTAAGTAATGTTTGATAGCATATTTTTGTCTCCGGTCAAATGTTTTGAGCAACCACTGTCGAGTATCCATTTTCTTCTCTTTTTAAGTGGGTCTTGCAAAAAATAATAATAACATTGGTACCCACTTTATGATAGGGTCCTAAGAGTTAGGTCTTAGGAAACCAAACCCAAGTAGGTTCAGTATCCCCCTTAAAAGTATAATTTTTATTTTTATGAACAGTTTCCAAAATTATATATTATTCCTAATCAAACTATTGTTTGTTTTAGGAACCCATATTTTTATGGTTTTTGAGTTACTGTTCCTTTTTGGACTAGTAGTAGGATACAAAATATTTCTTCTAATTTCCTTTTTAGACGGAGTCTTTGATTTCTTAGGATATCCTAGTCTCTTTTTATTAGAAGTGGATTGAGAATTTTCAAGAATATTTGATGGAGTTTCTCGACCTTTATTAAAGTTAGAAACATTTCTAGTAATATTATCTAACTTGGGTTTTAGGCAAGTATTATCTAATTCTATCATTTTGATCTTAGTTTTCAGCTCATGATTTTCAGAGATAAGAGAATCATTCTTTTCTTTTTGAGTTTCAATTTCTTGACTCAATAAAGTAAGTTGAGAGTTATCATTAAAGAAGGTATCTTGAAGTTCCACGTTCTTCTTCTAATATTTTCTTTTCATCATTAAGCATATCTCTCTCTAATTCTGCTTTTCTCTGATTTTCTAAAGCTTCTTTATATTTTCTTTTGATATCTTTTAAGGTATCAAGAAATTCTGAATTAATTTCAATCATATCATCAAAAGTAAAATCATTTACCTCATTCTCTATAGCCATGAAATTAAAATTTGCTTGTTCTTTTTCACTATCACTGTTGCTTTCTGAAGAAGAAGAATGCAAGTCATCCCATGTTACTGAAAAGGCTTTTCTTTTAAACTTGTCCTTTCGATTCTTATTGTGATATGTCTTCTTTTGTTCTGGACAATCTTTTTGCATGTGCCCCTTCTTGTGACAATTAAAGCATTCTAGTATAGATGAAGATGGCTTATTTGCACTGTTGTTGAAGTTCTTTTTCCCGTTGTTTCGATTTACTTTTCTGTACTTCAAAAACTTTTTAAAGTTTTTAGCAATGAATGCTAAGTCTTCTTCATCCGAGTCCGATTCTTCTTTCTCTGCATGAAATTCCATATTCTTTTTGTCTTGTGCTTGTACTCTTTTAACTTGCAACTCTTCTAGTTTCATGGAAGGACATTAAATTGCCTATCAACTCTTCTAGTTTCATGGTAGAAAGATCATTAGCTTCTTCAATGGCTAAGACTTTTCTTTCCCATTCATCCGTTAAAGAGTTAAGGATTTTTGTAACAATATCAAAATCGGAGCATATTTCTCCTAGTCCTAGTAAAGAATGATGAATATCTTGAAATCAGGAGTACATATCATTTATAGATTCATCTTGCTTCATCCTAAAATTTTGAAATTGATTCTTAAGCATAGATATTTTACTCTGTTTAACCTTGTTAGTACCTTCATGAGTCACTTTAAGTGTTCCCCATATTTCGTTTGCAGTGTTACATATACTAACTCGGTTAAATCAATTTTATCTAAGGCACAAAACAACATAATCATAGCTTTAGCATTAGTAGAAGCATCTTGTTTTTGTGTAGTTGTCCATGTAGTATATTCAGTAGTAGGTGCAGTATATTCTGCTTGTGTAACATTCCATGCATCAAAACTACTGGCTTGCATATAAATATGCATTCATGTTGCCTAATAGTTGTAATTCATGCCATTGAATAGTGGAGGTCGTGTAGTAGATTGGACCTTCAATAAAACTAGTGGTAGTGGTAGTGCTGGTATAGTTTTCCATATTAGAAAGAAATCAAATAACTATGTAACGGTTATAAGATGCCTTGCTCTGATACCAAATGAAAATACTGTGCGGATCGTGTAATATGGAACTATATTAAACTAGTGCGGAAATAAACAAAGTTACTATAGTAGAGTAAATAAGTAAAATAAAACAAGCACACCAGGAATTTTTATACCGGTTCAAACTTCCCGTTCTACGTCCAGTCCCAGACTCCTTCTGGAATTTCAACTAACAACAATCTACACTTAACCCGGAGGAACAGGTTTACATCACCTGAACAACATAACAGGATTTCGATGCCTCGACAACCGACGAGGACTTCACTTGCCTGAACAGCAGAACATGACTTCAACTTATGCAGAAGGTATTTGACACAGTGTGTTCTCAATAACACGAATTTGTCCCTTGACAGTACAATCTTCCTGTAATCTTCTCCTATTGATATATATATATATATATATATATATATATATATATATATATCTGTGTGTGTGTGTGTGTGTGTGTGAAGAATATGGAAGTAAATGAATGATTTTGTATAAATTTGAATGCATAAAAGTATTAGAATCAGAGTAGTATAAGAATAGAAAGAGTTAGATCGATTAGATCCTTAAAATAGATGATTCTAACATGTTTATATAGAGTATAGAGAGGTGTAATCATTTGTGAATAGTTATCATGAAAGAGTATGGACATATCTGTTAATAAAAGGTTGTAACTCTTCATGGAAGAGAAATGTCCATTCAAAAATATAGCAGTTGTACCAGTTCAGCTGTTTGAAAATTGGAATTCAGACTTCTGAAATTGTTATAGTGCAAACCAGAAAGGAAATAGGTCATTTTTGACCAGATTTAGACGCCTGAAATTTCCAATTCAGACGTTTGAATATTGTAGAAATTTTAAATTTAGTTACAGATTCAGTCGTGTGAATTGGTCATTTCAAACGCCTGAATTTTGACCTGAAAATTTATTTTTCTTTGTGAATGTGTGTATGTGTCGATATATATATATATATATATATATATATATATATATATATATATATATATATATGAGAGATTTTAACAACATTTCAATTCTAAATAACGACTCAATACAACATATATGCAACATGAAGTTCATCTGAATCCGGTCTTGTAGACATCCCTGCAAAAACAAGTTAGTATAGAAAATCAATGTATATAGTTGTCGTAGTCAAAATAAGTATGAAACGTCGTAAAGGACATTTCAACAGGGTTGACCGGATTAAGTAAATTGTATTTAACTTTAGAAAAGTTAAATAAGTTTAGAACAAACAACCTGAATTGGAAATTTCAAGATGGAATTGGAATTTAACTTGGGAAGTTAAATGGTTGATTTGAATGGGGAGTTTGTGTGATCTCAAAATGGGTTTGAGATCTGGAAATTGCAAAGGGATGGATGTTTTAAATAATTTGAATGATACCATCATGTTGTTATTAATAATCTTTAAGCTGAGATTGGATTTGTTTAAATGAATGAAGAACGGGGTATATCCGTTATTAAGATAAAATGGAATCATTTTGGATTTAGTATTTGAATGTTTAAGATAAAACTTCAAAGGTTTGGTTTCAAAATTGAAATTTGATGATAAATTGAATTTCAAAGATTTAGTTGTTTAAAAAGGAATTGAATTATTATTTGAACTTTGAAATAGGTTTAAATGGAATTTGGATTTAGAATTAAATGGTTTAAAGATATAAGTTGATTTGATTTAAAGGATTAAATCAACATCTAAAAATTTAACTCGAATTTATATAATTCGGGATGGTTTAAACTTGAAATTTGAATTGAATTAAATTAGTTCAAAATGAATTTGATTTAAATTAATTGGAATTGTAATTGAAAATGGATAAAGTTTAAAAATTCAAAGAAAATTTGAATTGGATTTATTGGAAATGAAATTGAAGTTTAATGAGTTCAAATTCAAAGGGGAATTGGGTAATTCAAACTGGAATTGATTCGAAATTGAAATGGGTTCAATTTGAAATTAGTCCAAATTGATTTGAATAATTTGAAATTTTGATTAAAGTTGAATAGGTTTAAAATTCAACTGGAATTTGATTGAAAATTGGAAAGAAATTGAGAATTAATTCAACTTGAATTGGGGATAAATCAATTTCAATGGAAATTGAAGTTATTTAAATCGGAATTGAGTCAATTTAAATGGAAGTGGAAATTTAAATTGAATTGATGGGATTGGAGATTGGGAATTAAACAGTTTGAATCTGGACTATTTTCAAAATAAATTGTTTTAATATAAATCTATTTTCCAAACTATTTGCTATACAACTTTTCTTTTTAAACCTAAACTATCTTATAATTGTTTTACGATTATTTTTGGAACTATTTAACAATTTTTCAACTGTTTTATAAACTAATTACTGTTTTTCAACTACTTTATAACTAATTACTATTTTACAACTATTTAAAATTTCTATAACTATTTGACTATTTTCCAACTATTTTACAATTACTTAATTATTTTACAGCTATTTTACAAACTAATAATTACTATTTTTCAACTACTTGTCTATTTTTAATTTTTCAAGCTATTTTCTAATTTTAAAATGGTCAAAGTGCGAACTATTTATACTTAAATATCCATTTGAGATAAGAATTGAGGTGATAGTACAAATGAGGATTTAAGCAATTGTGAGTAAGTGAATAGTGAATGTGAATAGAGAAGGAAATTGATTTAGCTAATAATCAATGGAGATAAATACGTAGGACGTACGTATATTGTTCTATTCGCATAGTGATTTGATCCAGATTCGAGCAAAGAATTTCGAGATAGATATATCAATTCGAGTTGGGATTTTTCACTCGATTTTGACGGCGAACCTGGATATGGATTGTTGATTGATTCTAGATATTCTCTATCATAGTTAGGCTATGCAAGGAGAATGACAGTTTATGATGAAGAAACCAGATCTAAGTCCTCACTAGGAAGTTGGGTGGGCGATACTAGTTTGGAAGTAAAATTGTGTGATCGAGTGAGCGATCAGATCAATATAGCGTACGGATGATATGCGTACATCATATGAGTTTGAATGAAATTGATACTGGGAATTTGTGCATAAGAACTGTAAAATAGTTTTTGAAGTGAAAATATATTTAGTAAAATATATGATGAAATAAAGTTGAAATTGGATATTTATATGGTAAAAATTTACTTTACTGAAGTAAGTAAATTGGTAAGTGACTTTACAGAGTAATCAAATTTGAATATTTGATTTGGAATAAACAAAGTTATGTATCTTTGTTATATATATATATATATATATATATATATATATATGATAAAACTTCCCTTATTGAATCTTCTACCAGAAGAAAAGGGTTTGAAAACATTCGAAGTATAAAAGGGATTTTATACAAGTATGAAATGATCCAAAGATTTTTCAAGGTTTTATATATATATATAAAGGATCTTATGAGAATGATTTTGGAGGAAAGGTTTTTGAAACCTATGGATTTTGGAAAGGCTTTTGATTTTTGGGTAAAATCAATATTGGAATTTGAAAATCCTATTTGAGAATTATCGATTTTGGGATAATCGATTTTGAGAAAAGAGATTTATATGGGATTCATACCAGGCGTATGATTTGGAAGATACTATATCTGTATAGTATAAAGTGTTTTGAAAATGGCTCTGGAGAAAAAGGCGCTCCCTTGAAATGAACTTCTCAGGAGTGCCATAGGTTGGTACTACCTTGAACCCTAAGGGGGGGGGGGTTCTAAAGTCGATCCTGTGAGGAGTCCGGAAAAAACTAGTTCCTGAGGATTTTGTGTAGTGTGTAGCGAAAGTCGAGGGCGCTGATGCCTAAGAGGCATTTGAGTTATGTTGTCACGACAGTTTAACTCGATGTCACTACGATCTACTACAGACCATAGCGGAAGTCGTGTGTGCTGCTGAGAGCCAACAGTCTACGTTTGATTTTATATCGGTAGACTGCGACCTATGGTGACATAGCGAAAGTCGTGTGTGCCGCTGAGAGCCAGCACTCTACATTTGTTTTTACATCGGTAGACTGCGACTTACGTGGGAGTGGAGAAGTTTCATTTTTGGCAGCGAAAATCGAGGGCGCTGATGCCTACAATTACATGGACTTTTGCTGTGATGGCAATGTAACCCTGGAATGTAACTGTGATCTGTTGTGAGTTCCATGATGTAACCGAGGGGCGCGGAGTGCCTACAGTTACATGGACTTTTGCTGCGATGACAATGTAACCCATGATGTAACTGCGACCATGGATGGGGGTGATGATTTCCAGAGCATTCTCACCAAAGGTATTTCCTCTATTTTAATTTTTTTTTCTATTTCAATAAAATTATTTTTCAAGTATTTTACTGGGTGTTGAAAATGGGTCTGCTAAGTACTTATAGATTTTCAGTCGTACGCCTGATCAACGCATGATCGAATTTCTGTGAGAACAAGGATGGACCGGCTGAAACATCGAGTTATAAAAAGTATTTTTATAAAAACTATTTATAATATTACGTATATTTTAAAAGTTCTTTAAAAGTGTTTCAAAGAATAAATTTTCTAATAATAAGCATTTTAATAAATTCTGGCTTCATTCCTTTTCGGGGGCGGAAAGATGTTAAGGAGGGAAGAATGTGATAACCCGACTTTTTGGGCATCTGTTAATTGGAAATTAACAGGATTAAATTTATTAAAATAATTATTTGTAAATTAAACAAATGGAATTCTGAGATATATTTGAATATATATATATAAGAATCTGAATTATAATAATGCTGGGTTTTAAATATTTGGATAGATATGTATTTGATAATCTCCTTTATAATCATTTAAAATTGGTAAAAAAATTTGTTTTCAAAACAATAATAATAATGTGTTATATATATATAAATGGATTTTAAATAGAATTATTATTTATAAATTGAATGTGTTTGTTTAAAATGTATATATATAGGAGTTGATTTTAAATTAAATTATATATATAAGGTTAAAATAAAGCTTACAAAGTATATAAACATATGATACATTTAGTTTGATCAAAGCATAAGTTATTTATAAATAAATGTTTACATGAATTCATATTTGTATATTTATATAAAATCTAAAAGCTTAAATTTATAAAAAGATAAATACATTATATACATGTAAATATTACATAAATACATAGATATGGCTTAAATAAATTAGTAAAAGACAAGTATAACACTTGTAAGTATATTAAAGTAGGTTAAAGACATTTGTAAAGATAAATGCATATGTGTAAACTAATTAACACCTTAGAGAACAAATGTCAACATTTCTTTTTGATGATTAAAATTAAAAAAAAAATATGAAAGAAGAAATTTGTTTTCACTTTTCAGCTGAATTCTTTTCTCCATTTCAACTAAAATCTAAAATCGAATCAAAAGAAGAAGTGAAAATCTGGAATCAAAGCTCAAAGAAAATAAAACCTTAAAAAAACTAAATCTAAGACAAGAAATTCAAGAGCAATAAGAAAATCAAGGTGGCTAGTTCATCAATGCAAAGATCAATTTAAGATTTAAAGGACCAATAGCAAGATTTAAATTTCAACAAGCAAATAAATTTGAAGATCAATTCCAGATAAAATTCAAAGGCAAAAGGAAATTCAAGTTCAAAATGAAACAAGCCTGGAAATCAAGTCCAGGTTCTCTGTTCTCTGCTAAATAGGTGAGTAAACATTTAACAGTAAATCTTGGGTGCTAATTTATCTGTATGATATTGATGAAAATATGTTGTTGAATGAATGTTTTCAATTCAAATCTGATTTGAATCCTGTTATACTTTGAAGTATGACTGTGTATGTAAGTATATAAGCTTCTGTGAAATTTCTGGTTCGATATCAAATTTAAAACCCTTCCTATCTTCCAAACAAATCACTATTAGTTTTGATTACTGAAAGGAAATGGTTTGCAACAATGTAATCTTTTTAAAAAATAAATAAATTTAAGTATTTATATTTAATAAATATTCTGTAAATTTAAGATTTACATTAAAATCAAAATTTAGTTGGAAATCAATACCAATGATTTCATCTCTGGATTATGGGACATGATTCGTGTATGTGAATCATGAATTTTAAGGCAAAAATTGTGATTTTTAATTTAGTAATTGATGTGAATTAGAGAGCTGTTCGAATTTGGGTTTTCGGTTGATTGACGTTGACCGGCGTCATGTGGGTGATCGTGGTTTGGCATGGTGGTGGCCAGGGTGTCAGGGAACACTGGAAAAATGCTAGTTGATTTTCTCAGGGGCCGTGGTAGTCGTACTGGAGTGAACTAGGGTTTAGTATGGTGTTTTGCTTGACGTGGTTGTCAAGCCAATTTCGATGTAGGCGAAGAACCGAAGTGGCACGTGATGGTGGGGATGGTTGCTGGAAGGTATGACGAGGCTTCAATGGGGTGGTCAAACGATCCTGAGGTCGGAGACATCGGGAAGGAGGAGTTTTTTGGTCGTGGTGGTTCCCGGGTTTGGTCATGAGTGCCTCGTTTTCGATTCGAGTAGAATTCGTTCGATATGGGTGCAGATATGAGTTCGCGTGGGTTCTTGTGATTGTCGAGTATCGCGGCGCCGATCACCGAAGGTCGGCGACGCTGGTGTACATGCACTGCATGCACGTCTTGCCTAGGTCGATGGATTTTAGTGGAAGCTCGGGTGGGTTCTCGTGCAAGTGGAGAGACGACTCGAAGGAGTTGAGGAAGGGATGAACTCGCGTGTTGTCTCGGGTTCATTTTTTTTGCCTCGGGTCTATAGTTAAGCTAGTCTGGTTTTAAATTTCTTTGGTAACCATATTTTTGAACTAAAATAAAATGGATATTTTATAAAAGTAAAGTGAATTCAAGTTTTAAAGCAAAGTAAAATAAGTTTCAAAGTTAAAGTGTTTGCTAAGTTTTCAAAAGTAAAATGTTTAACAAGTTTCTTTTAAAAAGTTATTATTATTTTTAAAAGAGAATGTTGGGCCAAGTTTAGAAATATATTTAAAGGATTGGAGTTAATCAAGTTTGTATATAGTTTAGAAGTGTAGATAATGGATAGTTAATTACTTAGTATAAGCGATTAAAGAAATAACCGAATGTAATTAATTGGAGGATAATTAATTACTTAAATGTGATTAATTAAAGGTTAATAAATGAATGTAATTAGTTAAAGATAATTAACTAATAAAAGTGATTAATGGTTAATTAATTTAACTTAAGTAATTATGGGATAATCACCTAATGTAAGTAATTAATTAGAGGGAAAGTATTTAATGGAAGTAATTAAGGATTAATTATTTAGTGTAATTAATCAAAGGATTAATAAAATTAATTAAGGAGTTAATTAATTAAGGCAAGTAATTACATGATGTTTAATTATTGTTTATAATTAAGTATGATTAATTAATTAGTGTGGTTAATTAAAAATTAATTATTTAATTAATTAGAAGGATAATTAATTAATGAAGTAATTAGAGGATCATTAATTAATATAATTAATGACATTAATCAAGGTTGATCAATGGAAGGGATTAATTGAAGTATGATTAATTAATGTAAAGTAATTAATTATAGTTAATTAAGTAATGGAAGCAATTAGTTAAGGATCATTAATTAACGTAAGTAATTATTAATTAATTAATGAGAGTAATTAAAGGTTAATTACTGTAAATGGTTAAGGATAATTATTTTGTGTAATTAATTAAGGGTTAATTACTTAATGTAGTTAAAGAATGATTAATCAAGGATGATTAATCAAGGATGATTAATTAAGATGGATAATTAAAGGCTGATTAATTATTGGTTTGAAATTAATTAATGACTAAGTAAGCAGGATTTTTAGTAAGGGATGTTATTAATTTAATTTATTAGAAATGGTGTGACTAATTAATCTTGCTTATGAGTTATTGAATGATAATAAATGCCTTGAATTGGTTGATATCTCTGATATGAAATGTTTTCTGATATGATATGTTTGAGTAGACAATGGTAGTATGATTGTCTATCGTTGATGAATTGCTGTGTATAAAAGTGACATCATGTATTTAAAGTTGAATTGAATCTCACTTGAATAACTTTGGGTTAAGATGATATTGAAGTCGAAGAGACCGGGGTCGAGTATCAGTAAATACCCGAACCCACTTCCATTTGTGACCTATGATTATTTATAGGTTGATATGTGAAACCAAAAGGTTGAAATTGAATAATTTAAATGAGTGGACCATTTAAAATTAAGTAAAGATACTTAGGAATTGATTGTGAATATAAGTGTTGACTATGGAAAGTTGTGAACTTGTAGTGATAAACGAGTTACCCCGGGTTTTAAGTATGTTTTATGCATTAGTATTTCTTGTTAGATGAGTTTACTCACGCTGGTTTCCAGCCTGACCCGGGTGTTACTTTGATGTAATGCTCAAGTCAGACCAAGTATTACAGATTTTCAGGCAAGGACGTTCTGGAGCTTATGAGGCGAGCTGGATGGCAGGAACGTATGGAGTGTTTTCCACTGTGATATATTGTAGCTATTTAGGACTTGATTGTATCTGTCCAATGTTTGAGTATTTGTGTAACTCTGATGTATTAAAGTGTAATTCGATAAGTATAGTATTCCTTTGTATAACTGTTATTATTTGTTATTATATTTTATCCGCTGCGAATGTGAGATGTTGGTGTTTCTATTTCTTCCTTTTCTTCTATCTCTTTCCTTCTTTTTCCTTAACTTTCTGGAATTTTCAGGATCGAAATTTTCGGGTCATTATAATGTTTTAAAAGTTTAATTTGTTTATAGAAAATATTTAGTCTTACACTTAGCATTAAAAGTTTAGGTTGCTCTTGCTCTTACTAAAGTTAAGAATGTATGGTGATTCAAGTTAGGAAGCGACACTGCCCTAAATTATTCGATCTCATTGTTTTCTCCATGTAGTACTAGTTTGAGATCGACGAGTAGTGATAAGTGTATGAGATTTAATTTTCATATACAATCATTTTGTTATTTCCGATAGTTGATTTATTGACTAACGATGCTGCTATCTTCTTGGTGATCATTAATCTAAGACAATTTGTTGTTCGTTGACGAAACTCTTGCTATTCTTAAAGTATAGAATGTATGTCAAGTCAAGGTAGGAAGCAATACTACCCTAACTTGTCTGGCTTCATTGTTTTCCACAGGTTAGTGTTAGTTTGGGGTTGACGAGTTGTGATAAGTATATAGGATTTTAATTTCCATATATGATCATTTTTGTTATTTTCGATAGTTGATTCATTAACTATCGATTTTGATATCATTCTTTATGCCTCATCAATTTAAGATAATTTGTAGCTTGTTTTGAGCATTTGCATCCAATACCAGAGATAACTAAAATAAAAAACGAGTGGAAGCTAAGCTATATAGTTGCATACATTAGGTATGTTCACATCTATCTAGAGAGGATTCAGTTACATGCATGCGGTGCTGTGGAATATTTGGATTCACATGTTTGGTGAGGGTCTAGCTTGGAAGTTCTCGAGAGTGACGCATGTGCTCTCAAGTATATTTTGTCTAAAGGTATACTTCACTGTAGGGGGCATATCCTCCTAGTCATGTTGGATGAATTCATTCTCCTTGTTCTGATTCAAATTTGGAGTTAATCGTCTCTAAATTACATCAAGAAGTACCTTGTGCTCTTCTTTATGCTTAATTATTTGTGTCCATTCTTTATGTTTGGATTTTGATCTTATTTGTGTTCATCCTTTCTAGTTTGGATTGTTGTTTTGATTTATTTTCCATTCTTTCATGTATGTAAGTCGTTCTTGTGAGGTAAAACTCATTCTGTGTTTAGAAGCATGGTCTCACAGATTATTATATGTTCACCTTATTTCTTGAGTTTTCTCTCGCTGGTTTTTCAAACTGTTCCAGATATTACTTTATTATAATGCTTAGGTCAGACCGAGTTTTTCTAGGTTGTCGTTAGTGGGACATGGAGCTCATAGAGTAGAGCTGGATGTTCATCTATTGTGTTTATTTTTATTTTCCGCTGTATTATTATGTATACCCCATCAGAAATTGTAAGGTCTGAAAGTTATAACTGTCCAAGCTGATGAGGTTTGTTTTAACTCTGATGCATAATATATCTAAGAGTGGCTGCTTTCACTGTCTTTGTTGTATTGTATATTATCATTCTGCTATAAGATTCTGTTCCTCCTATTCTTTTTCTTTTTATTTTACCCTAACAATTTGCTTTTCCGACACTTGGATGCTCAACATTATAATATTTTGAATGTATTAAGTGCCGACTTTCGAGAGTTGAAAAGACGGGTTATTATACTTTTTTTCTGATATCAATCTTACACAGTTAAAATCACCAGTTATACACCATAGAATATCAAAATATTTTTTTCCACTTTTAGTTATTCCACAAAACTTTTCTATCTGATTCCGGATTGAAGGCATATACAAAAGTACAAGCTATTTGTGCACCACCTTTATCGTTTAAAAATACAAACAAATGTTGTGCACTTTGGGAGACTTTATGACTGTGCCAAAACTCTGAGTTAACCGTTATTGCAAATCTACATTTATGGCATGATGCTAAGTTATTGTACCATTTCCTGGGTTCACAAAATTTTCTAGTGAATTTAGGCATGTTTCTTTTTTAATTTTGTTTTCTAACAAGGCTACTACAGATGGATTATATTGATATAGTAAATTAATAAGATCCAAGTGTCCTTCGAGGTTTTCTAAACCCCTCGCATTCTAACATACGATCATTTTTGTTTTGAAATCTGCTTCTAGTACTCAGCTGAAGCAGTGGCCTCTTTATAATTTTAGGATTTTCCAGCATCATTATCCCTTGTTTTTAACATTGCTTTCTTAGCCTTTTTCTCAACAACAACATCCCATTCTGCACTCTTGTTAGCAAGTGTTTTATTTGGTGGTGGGGGCGGAATATGGAGCTCATTATTCAATGTACTTTCAGTTTTTTACTCAACCATCCTCAGTGTTATTCAACTGATCGGAGACTTGCAAATTAGAGAATACAAAGTTAGACTTCAAATTAGCTACATCTAAAGTATTAAAATGGACTAAAGTGTTAAGTGATGAAGCTGGTCTAATGTAAGATCTCTGAGAGATTCAAAGAGAAGGTTGTCCTTAAGTAAAGAAGCAAGGGATGGTGCGAATCTTTGCTTGGAGTTTGATGACCCAACATGTCACAATTGCTATCTAAGAATGCTCCAGATCCTATGTGAGTGGTTGCATTTGTATGCTAAGAGTGCATTTTATCTAAATTCATTTTATCTTTATTTGTATAATTGGACTGTGGACCCAAGTCCTCTAGATTGTTACTATATTTTGTAATTCTGTGATCGGGCTTTTGTGATTCTGCAACATTGGTTGTAACTTCATCTGCTGAATGTTTATCGTATGAATTATCTTTGTTCTAAGTTAGCATATTGTGATGTATTTCAGGATTGTTATGTGTTAACCCTAGTTTTCCTCTATGTTAATTTCTTCTATATTTGTGTTGATTTCCTCCACTATTTCCCTTAAACTTTTTCGTTATCTCCTGCATGTATATCCTTTTCTTCTTCAGATACATCTGTTAGCTCATTTGAGTTTTTTTTCGATAAATGGATAATGGGCCAGGCCCAAGTTATACAAATAGAAAAACGGGTAAACAAATTGCGCCCGATACTTGTAAACAAACTGCTAAACCTAAAGGGTAGCCGACACAAACACAAAACAAATAATCACGATCGAAAGTCTTCAACATAAGAGGAGAAATGGCGATGAAATCCCTCTGGCCTTTTCAAATTTAGATGAAAAACTGATGAAAAATTGCTGCTTGAAGGCTCTATGATCTAGAAACCAAGCCGGATCTATGATCTAGAAAACCAAGCTAGATTATGGAGGGTTCCATACTCTCAATTTCTCCATATAATTGCTCTCTGGGTTCTTCACGACAAATCGATTATTATAGTTAGTAGATCTATCCTCCTCGTGGATCCATTTGCCATTGTTGCAGCTGTTATGTCTATTTGGGCCATTCAGACAATCGATTTTGCAGAGCAGCTTGCTTTTGTCATTTTCGATGACTTCCCTGCTGCTTTCTCCTCTTTCCCAAACAGGTAAGTGATAAGTGTTGCCATTGAGCTTGCTAATATAATTCTCTCCAGATCTTTGTAGGATATGATCTGAATTGTTTGCTTTATTTTGATATAGGAGGGACTTCAGCTTCATTGTTCCTTTGCAGGAAGTGTGGTAATTCCTGCTAATATCAAGTAAAAAACATTTTGTGAGATTATTTCTATTATCTTCCATTGTGTAATTATTTAAATTATAACCCTGTTTACTTCCCTTGCTTCCCTTGCAGGAGCTTCTCCTGGTATTAGGGTAGGAATGGCCGCCTCCTGCAAGTGGACTGGTGAAGTTGCTGGCTTCCCTCCTCGAGATATCATGAATTCTGTGAATAGCAGGCTGAGGGTTACTATCATGGGGAAATTCGTTATTAATTTCCCCCTTGTAAGTATATTTCCATACTGGCAGCAAATTCTTCTTGTTCATTATGCTCTAAAAGGAGTTGACAGAATGATGATTTGTTTTTGCTTGCTTTATGACTCAGAATATGAAATTCTGTTTCTATGCTTTTCCAAATTTGTATGGCATATATTTTCTTATTCGAATGCAATCTAGCATTTCTTTCTTTCCATATATGATATATGATAGTAGTTAGCATTATGCTAGCTCTGTTGAATTTCTCTAATTTGATTTTGAAGCTTTCTTGAATATATTGTATACTGTCTTTGATGTTTTGCATTGGCCTGCTTTGGCAGAAATTGAGTTTATTTTTTGCAATGAACCATATGTGCCTTGAGAAAATGCAATCAAAAAATAAGTGATCGGCTGATTCACTATCCGTATTGCAGAGGAGGCAATTGGTTTCATAAATATTGTTTTTACTCCAATTTTTGCATATGTCTCTGGTTGGTAATCTGTTGAACAATGCAAAGTAGGCACAATGTGCCATTTTTAGGCAGTTTGCATTATTCTATATAATTCTGCACCATTCCACTACTGTTTCAAACCCTTTTAAATATTCCCAAGTAGGTTTGAAGGAAAATTTCTCATTTTTTGAAAGTTTCCACTTCCAGCAGTCTATTGCTAAATTTGAATCAATTTCAATTTTTTCAATGGCATTTTTAAAAATTGAAGTTGCTGGATGCTTGTTTGGTTTCCACATATGAATTTGAATAATACTATCCACTTTTAAATTGGCTCCCCCAAAGTAGATAAGATTTGTCCAACCTAGCAAACTAATCAAAGATTTGCCATTAATCCAAGGATCGTACCAGGGGCTTGTACTTTTCCCATCTTTGAATTTTCTGTCCAATAATTTAATACCTTTATTTCTGCTATTTAAGATGGATTTCGAAGTGTGTGAATTGTGATTTTCTACTGGCATTGTCTAGAAATTTTTGTTTTTGGCATATTTGCTAATCATCCACTTTGCCCATAATGAATTGCCTTCTACCAATCTCCAAAAAAGTTTCATACTACAGGCTTCTTTTAGATCATTGATGCTTCTTAAACCTAGTCCACCTGCCTCTCTTGGTTTACAAACTGTGGCCCATGAAATTTTATGAACTTTTATAGCGTGTTTTTCAAACTTACGCAAATATATAGTCGCTTTTGAATATATTGCAAACTATATATAGCATACTGAAATTGTGCCTAAATGAAAGAAACAATAGAAGCAATCCGCTTCATCCTTGACCGACTTACTTCAAAAAGCGCATGACATTATAAGGGTAGAGGAAGTTGACACATCCAATAGCGATGTAGAAAGTAGCTATAGAAACAAGACCAGCTAAAAAGAAGATAATCAACAAAAGAATGGTTAGCAGGAAAGTTGCAAAAAGCGTGCAGAGGATAGTGTGTGCTTCAAGCCTAGGTGCATTAATTATGCAATGCTAAACCATGACATGGAACCTATCTATCTTAAACATGTTCCCACGTCCTATTTTAATGGCCCACTCCCTCCTGGTCAGGGCGGATGGAGAAGCCTAGGAGAAATGGTATGTGAATTCCACCAATTCAATACCTAATTGAAAAATGAGTGTCGACACCTTAAAGATGAAATATAACAACTGATTTATGAAGGAATGCTAGTTAGGTATTCGATACAACAAGTAGAGTAGTGCAACTCCCAATAAAATCCACCAGCTGCGCTCCAACAGGATGGCGACGATAGCATGGCCATAGGCAATATCAAAATTTTGTCAATTTATGGCGACTCGCATGTGGCCAATAGCAACCGAGGGACTCTCCTCCGATCAAATTTATTCAGTAGATCTCCAAACTCTTAAGGTCACTCGGGTTAAGGAAGAAGATGCCATTGACATTGCTTTACTGTCAAAGAAAAGTGAGGAGTTAGTTTCGCCCATCACGACCCTGTGGTCACCATGGATAGTATGGCCAACACCAAGGTCCATTAGATCATCATTGATGAGGCAGTTCCATTAATGTGATGTTTAAAGAGGTTTTTGATAAGATGAAGCTTCTTGGCTCCAGCCTCGCTCCCTGTGCACTACCATTACGAGTTCAGGGGCGTTGGCTTAGTAACACTAGAGATTACCTCTTATATAGTCATTTTTTCGTGGAACCTTTGGTGGCAAGGATTCTGCATAATTTACCATGGTGGATATTTATCCGCATATAACATTCTAATAGGAAACTGATTTTGGAAGACGTGGATGCAATCATAGGTTGTCATCCTTTGACAACGAAATTCTTGACCGAGGAAGGAACATGATGTGTCCTTGGCAACCAAAAAGCCCCCAGTAATTGTTATAAGATCTCCCTACAGCAAGCAAAGAAGGGAGTACTCATGTTACAACATGAAATAGTAATGCTCAGTAATGACATTCCCAAGAGAAGACGTGAGCTCCCTATTGCTCCCATTTGCATAGAGGTCACCCAAAGTCTTAAATATGAAGCTTCCACATTGATTACTTCCCCTAGTCGACAACATTGTGACAACCCACACTTCTAGACACACCGATCAAAAGCCTAGGGTGAATTTTAGAAAAGCGTCAGTGCTAAAAAGTACGATTTATCAAGTTTTATAGTATTACAAAGACTACAATTAAATATATATGATCTAAGATATACTGCACTTTCAGAATTCACAATGGAATGGAACAAAATATAAATATAGAATATATCCATCGCAGAAAATATCTCAAATTTAAGTCTTAGAAAAAAAGTACATAGTGAAATACAAAGAACATAGAATACCACTCTAGTTTGATAAAAGAAATACTAAGTATCGATAAGATAGGCATTTATATGGAAAGTAAATAAAGGATTAGTAACTCCTACGATGAGCTCACCTCTCTACGTATTGAAAGCGGGCCAAATCACATGTTATCTTGTCCTCATGTGGTGAGGAAAGAAAGGAAAAAGGTGAATGATACATTTTTAATATATGGTGATCATGTGCAGTTGACTTTAATTCCATTCCATGTGACTTAGAGTGTCCTATAGGTGTTTTGTATTCCTAGGGACCGTACTTAAGAATTTTTTTAGCACACACATATACTACAACTTGTGCATGCTCCTACAAGGATCGAATCACGGATCAAACTTTAATAATTAATGATCAGTCATCGCTCCTAGAGCTACTCAACAATGGAGGAATATCCTACAACTTTCCCACATTAGACTACATCTTACATTACGCCCACTTGTAACTATCTCACATAGGTTTCCCTACACTTACCATATGGGATTATATTTCGCACAACTATGATTACACATAACCCAACCACGCATTGAGGGTGATGCCCGCAGTGTCGACTCTCTAGTGTGTCTCATCATCTGCATTCATGTCCACCTCTCGATCATATTATATGCCTTTTTTTTTGTATGCGTGGAGATCCATCAACAATAATGCATACGCCACATTGGAATCATGAATATAAAGGAGTCCCATTGTGTTGCACACTTCATCAGGCATTAATCAGTGTCACGTGTCCACCGTAGAACCTCCTGTGAGTGTCATTTGCGATAAAATCACCTCTAGTCGAATAATCGATCCACATTAAGCAAAGTACGTTTACCCTACCCCATAATGTTCGAGCGTCATCTCATAGAGGACTAGCTTCCATACTATCTCTAACATCCACATAAATGTACACAATATAGTTATACATACTATTATTATTTTTTATTTCTAATCTAGGCCTTAGCCCGAGGTTCAGATTACGCATTTTCATCACCAATCGGTCTACTGCTACACCTTATTGGTCGACTGCTCATGGTCGACCGCTCAGGGTGTAAATTTGATCGATCACGATGTCAAATTAAGGATTTTATGATTTCGTTTATTTAATTTTAATAATTTATTAATTTCATCAATTTCGACTGACAAAGTAAACTCTAAGCATCAATTTATAGTGACCAGTCTTTGCAGTTTACCTTACTTTTTAATAATGTCAAATTCATAGGTTTGCACAATTTAATTATACTAGTTTAATTTAGGGTTCACCAATTCTAGAGGTTTCAATTCAAATATAAGGGATTTAATTTGGGTAAAAATTATATAGCAAATTTATACACATTTCAATTACTAATTCAAATATTAGATTTTTAACAATTAGGGTTTACAGTTTAATTACTAACATCCTAGATCATGTAGAATAGATTAAAATGAACTATATATAATCACCTTATCAAACTTATTCTCACTTGCTTCGTATTTAAGCTCCAGCTCCATTCCTCATCTGAGAATCGATACCCATTAACTTGCCTCTTCCTTGATCCGATCAATAGTATTCTCTTTGCTTTGTTTTTAATTTATTTTTGAAAGAAATTTCATAAGCGGAGAGAATAAATTTTGGCACAATTTCAGTATACTATAAATTTTCTAATGAAATTAGGGTTTGAATAGGCGTTTACTTATAGGGGACTGAGGTTGGTTTGGAGCATTAGATTTACTGTAGGAAATCTTAGTTTCATCCTGGATGCACATCCGTTGAATGGCAGCAAAGAAAAATATTTGGTTCAATCATCTCCGTCCGATCTTCACTCCAAATCGTCAAAAATGTTCGTCGATGGTTGACCGCTAAGGTAGATAGATCAATCACTTCATGTCAACCGGCACATCCTAGGTTATCAATCAGTGACATTGTTTTGTTAGAAAAGTTTTTATTTTTAGTTAATTTTTCTTCGAACTTTTTAACGCATGTAACTTCTCTATACTAACTCTGATTTCAAAGTGTTATACATGAAATTTGCCTAAAAATCGCTAAGAATGCAAGTTTCGTAGCCAAATTCGATAATTTATGTTCATTTTAGCCCTTGTTTTATTTAAATTAATTTTCTAATTGAATTTTACATTAAGTTTTCGGGTGTTACATTCTCCTCCTTGAATGGATTTCATCCCCGAAATTTTGAAGGATGAAAAAATGTAATTCATACGTGCAACAATCAATAACTACAACCATCTATCATCCACGGGCAATCATTGTCCTCAATAACTTTCTAATGCGGTGTGTGTGTGTGTTTATATATATGCAAGGGTGAAATGCACGTGAACCTATACTAATGCAAATAGTAGTTGATCATCTGATCTTATCAACCTTATGTCGTGCAAGTGCTCATGGCATGTATCTCAAATATACACAACATCATAATTAATTATACTTGCATTTCTATATGTATGCGCAACCATTCAATCCATATACAACATCCATATGTTTAATTCTCAATAAGATCAAACAAATAAACAAGAGATAATGTGAGCGTGTGTGTGTTATCTAGAGGATATACTGTCATAACTGTATAAAATAAACAATCTAACCAATACATCCACTAGCATCCATCATCTATAAAATGTCTTAATGACACATTTATAACCATCTCCACCATCTAATGGTCTCTACCTAAAGGGTATATGTAGCACTTCGTAAAATCAACCATAAATAAATTGGATAAATTAAATTAAAAATGATAGGGATAAAAAAATTGCAAAAGTTATGCCATTGCATTCGTGGTGAAATTCTGATCAATTTCAATATATAATATGTTGAAAACGGACCTTAAACGGAAAAATTATGGACGTTCGAATTTTTTGGGTTTAAAATAATTTAAATAAAATTCAAATTCAAATGAATAATTATTTTTAAAATTTAAAATTCAAAAGTTAATAGTAATTAGACTTGGGGGTTAAGTAAAAATTAAAATTAACGTTAAATTATAACCAAGGAATATAAAAAATAAAAAATAATGGCACCAAAAATCTTCTCAGAACAAACGTTATTATCGACCGCTCCCTGGGACTAGTCCACCACTAGCGATCGACCGGTAAAGCAAGGCAGTCGATCGGAAACTATGAAGTTGCAGCTAGGGTTTGTGAATTTGAACGACCCCTATTTTATAAGTTCCAATCGACCTTCATCCAAAGCTCTAGTGAGTTCAAAGCACTATAAATAAGACCCTAAACCCCTCATTTTTATTCATAAATATTTTGGAAACATTGGCCAAACTCTGTCTGTTCGTCTCTTCATTGCCATTGGGGTTTTAAGTAAAAAAATCATATACATCTATTTTTTTTATTATTTATTTTCTCAATCTATTATTCTCCAGTCCATCAATTTCTAAATCTAATATATATGTAAAAATCGCTTGCTGTATATATATCAAAAAGAAGAGATTCGATAAAGATTCTCAAAGGCATATCAAATCCAAAGGAGGCAAAATAAGGATATACCGTGAGTGGAAATCTTAGCTTTATATTTTAATAATTGATTAGTATGGTTTGATTTGAATATGCCTTAGGGAGTGTTGTTTTGCAAAAACATCATATTATAAACCACCAAAACTCCTTTAATACAAAATATCAATTCTATGTTGGAATCTCAATTATTTATGTCAAAATAATGGAAATAGTGTAGATTTGCAGTTCAATAATTTTATCTTCTATTCCGCTCGTTATTCTTTTCTTATTATTTTATTTCAATTTGGTTAAAGGATTTTGATTATGAAAGATTGTGTAAGGTACGAATTCTATTCGTAGTTTTCATTACTTATTCCTGTGAATTAAAGAAAAATTAATTTGTTTATTTTTACGTGAAAAAGGAATTGAATTGAGTATAAAAATTGGAATTGTATATTTGTAGTATCATATATATTCCACTATTTTTGATGTAATAAGTTAAGTTTAATTTTTTATTACATACAAGTTTGTTGATTGGAATTTTAGATATGAATATTTAAATTTTAGTACCGTTGATAATATGGGATAAGATTTGTATAACAATTGAAGGAGTTGACATTTAAATGCTTGTTTAGGGCTTATGTTCTGCACGTATAGAAATTAGTAGGCGTATGTGTATGTGTGTGCGTGTGTGTGTGAACATGTATATGTATACATTAGCGTAATCAACATATAATGATAACGTGTAATTGCATAGTTAAAAGGGCTATTAATTTTATTAAAATCCCCCTTAGAAAGGTAATTAATGTTAAAGGCGAAATAAGAAAGATCTCTTATAAGGCCTTGATTAGGGAAACGGTGAGATGTTTGATAATATACATAGAGAGTGATATAGATTATGACTCATTATAGGGATGCGAGGTCAGTTAAAAACATATGTAATTCTACCAAATTAATCTGCCTACCGGCAGTGTGACTTTAGGGCTGATGTGAGGCATCGCCTATAACAAGTAACTACAATGACGCGAGGATAGTCCTAAATTCTGTAGGGTAAATCTGTGCAGCTAATCTGGCTATAGTATCTATGAATAGTCGGGCTAATGTGAGACGTCACTTAGGGTGCAAATCATAGTACAAATGGTCTGCTTTAGAGATTGAAGGTTATAAGTGGTTGTATGAGGGTCCGCCTCTTCCCTATATAGGAAGTAGTAAATGGTCCGAATTATGGGTTAGGCGCGGTAGAGGATATCTCGGGAAAGGTTTTTCTTTAAAAGGATTTATTAAGTGGCTGAAGAGATTCCGTGCAATGTCACGTAGATAGTTACTAGTGAGGAGTCTGCCTTGGGATTATGGGTTGTAAATGACGTGGACCTGCCTTAAATAAGGTATTAAATAGTTGGAGTTTGCCTAATTTTCATTGAAATGTACTATGCGACTTTAGTAATATCTCTTACATTGATAGGAAATTCCCAATGATAGATATGGGTTATTGGGTTGATAATAAGTCGGCTATGGGCTTATTTTGGAAAGCCTTTTTATTGATTTTAGAGAAAAACCTTTGGGCTTATATTTGAAAGACTTATGATGTAAGTAAAAAATGTAAGACAAATTCCTATTTGAATTATACTGCCTAAGTACTAATATAGTAAGGTTTGAGATTTTTACTCACCAGATGTATGTTGTTCTTACTCCCCCATCATTACAACACAGGTTAGGAAGGGCAATGTTGAAGGCGGAGACGTTGATGAGGCTTGTGGTAGTAGACTATTTATTTACTTATTATTTTCTATTGTTTTGATGTACCCCTGAAATAAAAATATTGTTGTAATTTTGGAATATTATGGATATGTACGGTTATTTTTGGGATTTGATATTATGGATATTTTGCTATGGTTTTAAACGACATTTTGAAATTTGAACAAAGTGGTATTGTAGTTATTATTATATTTTATCTTTCCACTGTGAGACTCCCATTGTTTAGATAAATAGCTCTGTATCATTATTTTTACCAACCAAGAACCAGCTTTGAGATGGTTTTAAATTTCGGTGGGCCTTTTCTAGGTTAGGGTTTAGGCCCATTTCAGGATGGCTTATTATATTTGGTGTTAGAGCCTAGATTACCTGATCAATAGGGAAAAGTAAACGTATGAGGGAGATACTTGTTATTTTTGAAAAGATTTTTTCCATAAACCCTTGTTATATATATAGACACACACACACACACACACACACACACACACTTTATTATGAACATATGCATATACACTAGGAAAATCTTTCTTTCATCATATAACATTATCTTAGGAAATTATAACAAAGGATTTAACCTACAGATAGTAGACTATGGCTGAAAATCCTTCTTCTTCTAAGACTGGGAACCCCCTAAGTGGAATGCCCACCATTTGGGGGATGCCCGAATGGTTTAAATAGTACCTCAGGCATGTTGGACGAGTACCTATTCCCTAGTAGACTGCATCAACAGCACCCATTGTTCCCAAAATGTGTAAGGATTTTATGAATATGGGTGGAAGAGTGCATTTTTGAACGGAAAACTTCATGGAGACTAAGGTATGGATAAATGATCGCGTGAGGATATTTTGGGAAGTTGGTTTGGAGGACTGAGTAAAGCAGAAAATGATGGCTTGGCACCTTAAGGGAGAAGCATTAGATTGGTGCAATATGTTGGTCGAGGAGGATGCTGGAAGGATTGTCACTTAGGATGAGTTCAAGAGCTGATTTGAGACATGGTTTATGTCAAGAGCAGAACTAAGCTTGCAACTAGAGAAATTTTATAGGTTAGGTAGGATGACTCCACTCTAAAGGAGTGCATTAGTAAATTTGTAGTACTAGCCAAGTTCGGAATGAGTTTGATTAATATACCCATGATAAAGGACAATAAGTTTGTCAGGGGCCTAAACTCCCCACTTAGGGAATGTTTGTTGACTCAAATAACCATTGTAGCTACCTACGAGATGCTTGTTGAGATGGCTTTACTAAAATGACTAATGTTGAAGAGAAAGAAATGGAGAAGGTCAGACCTGCACAAAATCGAGGAGGGGCCAAGAAAGGAAATTTTCAAGCAAATAAGAAGTCAAAAGGGAAATTAAAGAAAGATGATAAAGTGTGTAATAGATGCCAAAAGAAAGGACACCTCGTAAAGGATTATAGAGTTAATTTTTTGAAGGAAGCTTTAAAGGAAAGTGTTGCTATCACCACAAGGAAGGGCATTTCAAAAATCAATGTCCGAAGATGGTGAAAGAAGCGTCAAGTGGGCAAGCCTACGCCATTAAGGCTACCCGTATTTCATGTAGACCACCTTAAAAAGACCATGGAAAGGCAGTCATGGAAGGTATAACTTTTATATATGGGAATAAAATTCATACTCTATTTGAATCTAGTGCATCACATTCATTCTTAACTAGGAATGCGATTAACCCCTTAAATGTTCAAAACCATACTATCACCCATCCAATAGTGGTTTCTAATCGTATTAAGGGAATGAAACATCTTTTCTCAATTTGCAAAGGCTTGGTGTTAGACATATGCGACATTGATTTCATATGCGATGCGGAAGTTCTAAATTTTGAGAGGTATGGACTTATTTTAGGTAGGGATTGGTTATTGCACTACATAGAATCTATCGCAAAATGAACTTTCATTCGTAGCTATAGTTCGAGAATTCTCTGATGTCTTTAAAGAAGTTTTAGACTTCCACCCTGAAGGGAGATTGAGTTTAGAATTGATATAAAGAAGGACGTTTGACTAGTCACTCTTCCATTAGGACGCATGGCCCATATGGAAAGGCGGGAATTGGTAAGAAAATCTTGGAGCTACTGTAGAAAGGATTCATTTGACGGAGTACCTTAGACTAGTGAGCCTATGTGGTCTTTTCCATTAAGGCAGACGACTCATTGAGGCTTTATGTTAATTATAAGGAACTTAACATGTTGAAAAAGAAGAATAGGCATCTCTTGTCTATGATAAATGATTTGTTCATTCAATTTATGAGAGCTAAATTCTTCTCCTAATTAGACTTGGTAACTGGATTTCATCATCTAGGGACTGCAAATGATAGTAAACTAAAGACTGCTTTTTGCGCACTAAATGGACTCTATGAAGGGAAGTGACGCCTTTTGGATGAACAAATGCCCTTGCATACTTTGTATATTTAATAATTAGAGTATTTATGGGGCAACTAAACAAATTTATTGTAGTTTTTGTAGATGACATCTTGGTATTTTCCAAATGTGAAAGGGAGCATGAAAGTAACTTAAGTGAGACATTAGGAACTTTGAGAAGGCATCAACATAAAGCTAAATTCTCAAAACGCCACTTTTGGAAGAGGGAAGTGAAATTTCTTGGGCATATTGTTCTGAAACATGGATTAGTGGTGGATCCGACAAAAGTAGAAGCTGTTCAATTGGAAGACTCCAAAGGATACCATGGAGGTTAGAAGTTTTCTAAGGTTGGCAGGTTATTATAGAAAATTCATAAATAATTTTGCAAAGATAGCAGTTTCGCTAACCCATTTGACCAAAAAGAATTTACTCTTCGCTTGGGATGAGAAATGCACGGAAGCATATAGGAAGCTAAAGGAGCCATTGAAAAGTGCACCAGTACTCATCATATCCGATAGAATGAATCCTTTTACGGTTTATACAGACGCATGTAGCTCATGATTAGCAGTAGTTCTTATGCAAGAAGGAAGAGTGATAGCATATGCTAGCGGACAACTGAAGCACCATGAGAAGAGATACCCAATGCACGACTTGGAGTTGGCAGCAATTGTTTTTTCCTTGAAGGTGTGGAGGCTATTTATCGGGGGAAAGATTTTAGTTCTTTACTAACCGTAAATCACTCAAATATTTATTTTCATAAAAAGACTTATATCCTAGGTAGCAGAAGTAAATGAAGTGTACAACATCCTATGACTTTGGGATACAATATACTTTAGAAAAATGGAATGTCGTCATTGATGCCCTTAGCCGGAGGCATGCTACCTTGGGTGTTATATATCAGTAGAGGAAGTTGGAGTTCCTCTCGAATTTCAACTTCCAACCACTAACGGGACCCACTCAAAATTATTTAACATTAATGGAGGTTAGACCAATAATAATGGACCATATTAGACTCGAAAAAATAAAGATGAAAGGATAGATGATATTTTGGATAAGCTACGGAGAGGAGAACAATTTACCCATGTCAGTAGATATGCAGTTGACGAGAAGTGATGTTTGAGGAGTGATGGATGCCTCTGTGTCCAAGGATTAATAGTTTATTTGAGGAAGTGCTTATAGAACGTTACCGTTCCGAATGACTATTCTCCTCGGAGTAGATAAGATATACAGGGATATGAAATGGATTTCTTATTGGCCAATGATGAAGGAGAAAGTAACTGAATTTATTTCTAGTTGTTTTATGTGTTAAAAGATTAAATCCGGGCAAGGGAAAACCCGGAGGATTGTTATTAACATTAGAAATTCTGATCTGGAAATGGGAACACATATCAATTGACTTCATAGATAGGTTGCCCAAGAGTCAATGAGGCAATGAATAAATTTGGGTCATAGTAGATAGGCCCATAAAAAGTGCCTATTTTATTCCCTTTAGGAGCAATAGGAAAGAAGTATCTCTAGTAGAGATTTATATTAAAGAAGTAGTTCAACTTCATGGAATTTCAGTTAGCATCATTAGTCATAGAAACCCCTTACTTACAAGCAAGTTTTGGAGGAGTTTGCAGCCGCTTTAGAAACATCCTTGAGTCTCTGTATCGCTTACCAACTGTAGACAAACGGACAAATTGAAAGAGTAAATAGAATCTTGGAGGACTAGCTGAGAGCATGCATTATGGACTTAGGAGAATATTGGAAGCAATGCCTACCTTTTGTGAAATTCACTTATAATAATAGTTATCAATCGATGATTGGTATGGCACGCTTTGAAGCGCTTTATATGAGGCCATGGAATTCGCCAAATTGTTGGTGGAAAACCACCAACAAAATTTAACTCGGATCATATTTGATTATCAAAACTTCAATGAAGGTAGAGTTGGTTAGGCAACGAATGAAGACAGCACAAGATCACCGAAAATTCTATGTGGATAAGAAAAGGAAAGAATTGGGTTTGAGGTTGGAGACATGGTGTTTATCAAAGTCTCCCCTCTTGGGAAAGTCATGAGATTCGAAAAATTAGGAAAGTCTGCACCAAGTTCATTGGGCCTTTTCGAGTCATGGAAAGAACAGAATGACTGGCTTACCGCGTGGAGCTACCCGATAGATTAACATAAGTCCATGGTGTTTCACACTTGAGGAAATGCCTATATGACACAATTATTATGGTAGAGCCTGATCAATTGTGAGATATTGAGGCAAAGCCAATAGCATCCCATGCCACTACACATATTGTGGAGCATGGAACTAGGAAGCTCTGCAACAAAAATTAGGTTGGTTCGAGTATAATGAGGAGATAACCCGGTGGAAAGCACATGGAAAATCGAAGAAGAGATGAGGTTCTTCCATTTTGAACTTTTCACAGGCAAACTTTTCTCTCCAAAATTTAATTTCTAGTTGCATCATGGTTGTTAGATTGGATGGTAGGAGATGGTTGCTACACTTTTCATCGTCACTTTGCACTCATATATGAATTTTATGCATGTTTAAGGTGTTTTGTATACATACTTACATGCCACAGCAACACAACAACGCTAGGATTGAGCTCACTAATAGTATGTCTAGAGTGCATAATCACATTGCACATTTGATTGTGCAGATGGATGTGTAGATAACTTGGTTATATAACATGGATGTTTAGTGCATGTTACACTGATGGAATCCTTTTTAAGGGGGTAAGAATCTAAAACCTCATAAATCAACCATAAATAAATTGAATAAATTATATTAAATTGGATAGGGTTAAGAATGAAAATTATGCAAAAGTTAAAATTTAACCATGAAAATAATGTCATTGTGTTCGTGGGGAAATTATGATCAATTTCCACTATGTAATGACCCAGAATTTCATTCAGTTGAAATTGGAATATTAAATTGATTTTAAATATTGAAAAGTTAATTTGATAAGTTAAATAACTTGAATTTCGAATAATAATGGTTATTTAAATATTTGAGATTATTTAAAATAATTAAATCCTGAATTTAATGTGAATAAGTTTTTTTGAAAATTGATTTAAATTCTATTTAAATAAGAGTGAAGATAATAAACTTTTAATTAAGATTTAAAAGTGATTAATTTGGTTTTTATAATATTTTGTCTAAATTAACATATAAAAATAGCCTTCCGGGGCACTGTCTCGGAATTGGACAAAACTAGTTTCATTGAATCCGTAACGGTGTATTATTTAATGTTAACAAATTTCATGGCAATCAGACAAATTGTTTGATCATGCAAGCTCTAAATGCTTAGAAATTAATATAATATAACTAGGTTTGATAAGTTATCTTCTATATATGATCGAATTAGGTCTCGAGACTAGTTCTACTATGTTCGGAATAAGGGTATTACATATAGAATGCCAGACCACCCGGTAGGAGTTCAAGATTTTCAAAAGTTGAAGCTTGATATATTAATTTTTAATTAAAAAATATATTAATTTTTATAATTGCCATTCCCTAACAATGCTCTGTACTATTCAACTCATACTTCACCATACCACCCTCTTTTTTATAAATTACATTAAAACCAGAAAGTAGAAGTTGGCCAAATTTCAAGAAAATCAAAATCATAATCATGGCCTCATCCTATGGTCGAGAATCGTCGAAGCCATGTACGACATTTTTGAGTGAAGACACCAACTACAAAATCGTAAACAATGTCGAGCTCGACCTATTGGGTGGTTGGATAACCTCAGATCTAGGCATGGAGGCGAAAAATCTTGATTGAACGTGGAGTGGTGGGTTTCATTTTTTCAAGAATTCCGGCATCGTCGTCATTCGATGGGCGAGGAGGTTTGAAGGTTGGAGTGTGGAGAATCGTGTGGGCAAGGTTGTGGCGAAGTTCCATAGTCAACGGCGATGTGTGGCGACGGTGGAAGCAGGAAAATGCCGATCAATGTTTTGATGGGTTTTCGATGATGGCAGCGTCAAGGGGTTTGGGATTGCTGAAGAGGGGCAAGTGGAGGTAGGGCATTCGATTGGTGGTTGTGTGGTGGCCAGCCATGGCCGGAGGCGGGAGAGGCAATCATCTTTTCAAGCGTGCCGGGATTGGGTGCGAGCACGAGAGTAAGGGGTTGGAAGTTTAGGCGATTAATAATTTTAATGATGGTAATTAAGGATTTAAGAGTGTAATTAATAAAATAGATATATTATTTAATTCCGTAAAACTTGTACATTAAATATGTTGTACGTTTTAGGTCCAAATCATTCGCGGTCAGTCATGTTAGGTTCGTATTGACAAGATCTGGGATATAGAACTTAATTAGTGACGATTTGAGATAATAAAAAATTTCAAGCTAAATTGAATGTCGTTCGATTTAGACGAAAGCGAAACACTTCGATGACAATAGAAACTTCAATGAGTTAAAATCACCTTTTTTGGTTAGCCGGTATTAGTATATAGTTGATAAAAATCGTTGGTTGAGAGTTTGGATGACTTACTGTTTTATCAGTTGGTTTAGATTTATTCCCACCCCTGGAGTGGATGACCCTTTTATATACTCGCCTGATAGTAGATGACCCATATTATTTGATATATATGTTATTTTTGATGTAGGAAAAACAGGTTAGAGGGATCCACTAGGATTCCTCACCACTGTTGATTTTATTTATATATATGATGTTATATATAAGTTGTGATGTAGGGGGATAGGTTGGAGGGATCCAATAGGATTCCTCGATATTGTTGATTTATTTCCAATAAAATTCTGGTTATATGAATTATTGATAAGAAATCTGATTTAAGAACACTATTAGTTATGACATTGTTTATGTTCAAAAACTATAACCTGGTATTTATAAGAAATCAATATCAATATTGGTTGAGCGTTGGGTAGCTATTGGCCTTAAATTAGTATTTTAAAAAATACTATAAATTGCTATTTGAGTTAGAATTATTTTTTTAGATAGAAAATGATTTTAAAATCCGAATTTGGGTTGTAGAAATATTTTATCTTAAAAGATTTAATTTCTATTTTATTCCCACCTTTTTATTTATTTCTTTCTAAGTTTTTTTATATTTAATATCATTTTAAAGGTTATTTATTGAATATTGTTTTAAAAATATTATTTAACTATATTTAACATTGTTTTAAATTTATTTATTTATAACTAATTTTATTTTATGGTTACCTTATCAATCTGTTAATATTTTGAAGATTAATTATTTAAAAAAATTAACATGGTTTAAAATAATAATAATGATTTATTAATACTATTTTAGGAATTAATTATTATTATTTATAATAAGGTGGAAATTTAATTATTAGTGTTTTATTAATAATGTCTTTGAAATTATTAATTATTATTTTAAAATGTTTTAAAGGCTAAAAATTATTATTTATTTATTTATAAGGTATATTATTATTAACTATTACTATGTAATAGTGTTTGAAGTAAATGATTATTATTTATTTATAAATCTCCGAGATTTATAAATAGAGTTTATAAAAAGATTTGGGCTTTTAAAAGGGGAGTTTTATAGAATGATTTGGAGACTTAAAGGGAGATTATTTACAAGATAAAAGGAGTTTATAAATGTTTTGAAATTTATAAAAGAGTATTATTGGAATAGAGTTAGGATTTTATAAAGGGTTTATATAAAGATTTTTATAAATTTTTTTAGAGATTTATAAAATAGTTTTATAAATGGTTTTTGAGATTTACAAGGGATTTATAAATGATTTTAGAATTGTATAGAAAGGGAACATTTCTTAATTTTGTGAATATGCTTATAGCTTTAAGATGTATATGGATATTTTCTAAGTATCGAAAATATAAGGATTTGTTGTATAACCTTGTTAAGGTGTTTATGAACAAGTATTACAAAGCGATTTTATAACTGAAAAGATTAAATAAAAGGGCTAGTGGTCACTTATGTGTTTAACCAATGTTGGTTTTTCCTATGGAACTAAATCCCTGATTTGAATGTTTGTTTATTATACGGTTAAACAACCGACTATTGAATTTGGACCCAAAATGTAACTTTGGAAATATCTAGGAGAAATACGTGAGTTATATGGCACAATTATCTCCGATTATGCTGTATCGTTTGTACAAATCTCGTTTTGTTCTTAAAGGAGAAACGATAAGGAAAATCCGTCCACTAATGGTTAGGAGGTGATCTCCGCTCTTTTCTTTGACTGTTTATTTCCAAAAGAACCGAGGTTGAGTTACCGAAAACTGTCGATTGTTGTTTCGAAGAGACCGGGGTTGGATATGTTATCCAAAAACCACTTCGATCCAACTCAAGTATTTCGAAGTGAAGACATCTTGAAGATGATAAAACTGAAGATAGAGCTTTTAGGCATTTCATTCAGTCCTAGAACGAACTTGTATGGATGAATGCTGGTATTGCATAGTTTCCTAGAGGGAAGTTGTCACGACCCGCCCTTCTAGACCCTCGAAAATCGATACAAATATGCCACAGTATAATATGCCGACGATCGAGTGCCGGAAAAGACAGATAGTTGAGGGAAAAGAAAGTAGATAGAAGAAAGAAGGAACTAAACAATAACAGAATCTCACAATCGCAGCGGAACAAAATATAATAGTCAATAACATATCTTTACACAAAATGAAAACTATATCTGTTTTATATATTACATCATCAGAGTATCACAAACAAACAACAATTACCAACCTGACAATTTCAAACAATCACAGTAGCTGATATAGACAAATACGGATAATACATCTCGGTCTCCAGCTCCACTCCTGAGCTCCACAACATCCTTTCCTGTAATCTATAATACTCGGTCTGACCCGAGCATTATAATGAAATAACACCCGAGTCGGTCTGGAATACCAGCGTGAGAAAAATACACCCAAATTGATTATTAAAGTTTCAAAATTCCATTGAAATCAAAAGCATCTCGTAAGACCACGCCATAAATAAGCATGTCGGGTTTTTACCTAACGATAGCCAAAACACTTTTTATCAAATCCATCTGATATTATAATAGTGTCTACATACAAATACTTATTCAAATAGCCGAAATTGTTATTAAATTCCAGCTAATAGGTATACAAATAAAACCGTAAAGGCACGTAGGGAGAATGGATTTCCAACTAATGACTAGACATTGGGGTCCCACCTGTCGTAATACGTGGCCTAGATCACCGTACTGAGGATTACTCCCAATCCCCTGCAGCAAAAGACCGGGACTATCCCTTACTGGATAATCCCGAGTAAGATCACCCCACGGTTGGGATCAACGACCGCACCACTGAGCCGAGTAAAAAGGGACATCTAGACAGGGATGACCTCACCCTAATGGACGCTACCTACTTAGCCTTGCTGCATAACCCCTGATTTTCAGTCATCCCCGGTTGATGAGGCTTGAGGCTAAGCGTTACCTTTTTAGAACGTTTCACTTAGAATGCCCATTGCCCACCTGACGATGTTTCGAAAGCATTCATCCATACAAGTTCATCCCGGATTCGAACAGAACCGAAGGCACTACTCCTACTACATCCATTTTGGAATCATCCTCAGGATTAGTAGCAACTAGCCCTTGCACTTCACTGCTCCATCTTTGACTCCAAACTCGTTTTTCCCATGAAAACGTACAAACCAGATCGAAGTGGTTTTCGAGAAATTAATCCTGATCCCGGTCTCGTCGAAACGATCAACGCATTGGCCAATATTTATAGTCGGTGATTTAACTATCAATTAACATTCACAAACATCCACCAAACATAAATAATTTTCCCTAAATTATTTATTAACCTCAAAAATATCTTCGGAAGATATAATTCCATGTTCAACCCCTTTAAAAACAGTTTTCAACCCACTCTTCTCATGAAATAAATTTCCAAATATCTATTTCCACTAAATACATCCAAGTCCAAATACTGTAGATTTAAAATAATTTAAATCACTTTATTCTTGAATATACCTTTAAACATTTAAATTTAAACTACCTAAATATTTTATTTAAAATATATAACTTTAAAGTATTTCAAACAAAACTGCTTTATAAAATACATACTTTTCTCTAAAATAAAAGTTAAGCCATACTAAATTTAAAATAAGAGTTATGAAATTCTATACTAGTTTCCAAAAATATTTTAACTAAACTTATTTTTAAAAAAACTATTTTATTAAATATAAATATTAATCATTATCTTTAAAACATAATACCACTTACCCTTTAAAAATAATTTCTATTATAACTAATATAATAAATATTTACCTTCAAAATTTATACAACTTAAATAATAATCTTTTTAAAACATTCCTTTAAAATCAACTTCAAAACTTCTAACTTTTACTCAAAAACTTGCTTAAAAACGTGCTTGGCTTTCAGGGAAATACACTTCCATTCCATAATAATCCAAAGAATTCTTTTTATAAATCCCGCTGGATTTATCTAATTTCAAATTTACGTTTAAATCCCGTAAATTTAATCCAACACTTTAAAAATAAACCCTTTTTATTTGTAAACACATTTTCCATTTCCTAGAAATCACTTCCAAAATATAGGGGGGATTCTAAGTGATTTAAACCAAATTACTTTTCAAATAAAATTATTAAATCAATTACTTATCTTAACATTCCCTTTTTGGACATTTAGTACTATTGTACCTATAAATAAATGAGTAGTACAAATTCTTTAAATAAATATTTACTTTGTACTTGAAATAATGAAAAGTAACATTTTCTCCAAATATCCTAAACACACTTTAAACTGCTAATTTATATTTTGGAAGCTTTCTTAGAAATCATACTTAACTTCCAAGGAAAAACACTTTCCATCTTTAGAAATAATCCATCTTTATTTTTAAAACAATTTATACTTTCTTATGGAATTTCGCACCGAAAATCTATGCTTTCAAAATTTATCCCCGATAATATACCAGTTTATTTATAAACCCAATTTATAAATTTTTGTTTCTCATTTTCATTCCAATCACAGTTTCAAAGCATTTCAAATTCCAAACCAATTCCTGAATTTAATTTCCTTAAATTCATTCCTTAAAATCACTTTACATTTCCTTTTTACTCCCATTTCACTTTATTGACATTTTAAAATACCAAATTATATTATTCAAACCATAACACAGCATAACAAAATTCCAAATCTATCTATCACAGGATATCAACGAAATATATCACAGATTATAAATATAATTTCTATTTATGAGGAATCCAGTTGGATCCCTCCAACCTGTTTCTCTGCATCCACGATATTAGCACAACCAGTAAATATCGATCCAATCTGATAATAATTATCACATTCAACTAATCATCCAATCAAACATTTAAATATTAGTTATTTAAATTAAATGGCATCCGGATGTGAGTGACATTAACTCACCTTGAGTTTCGACGAGCATTTTAAATTTTGGATTAAATCGAACCGTTTGATTTAATCCAAAATTTTTGCTTGCTCCATACGTCTCCGGATCTGCTGCAACGCGTAGATTGCGTCGCTGCGATTCCGCGCTTCTTATTTCGTTCAATTCTGATAATGCATGCATGAGATATTCAGGTTTAAAGATTTGAATATAAAATTTAAGACAATTTTCTTTAAATTTTTAATTTTATTACAAACTTAAAATCAGACCGTCGATCAAAACAAGGCCGAAGCCAACTTATTCTCTCACGCAACATCAGATCGAACAAAACCCATTATCGCCACCTCCTAGGGTTCAAAACCGCTCCGCCTCTGGTCGACCGGAGAACGATCGAGCACCACCACTTTGACCTCCCATGCAAGCTCGACCTTCGCCTCGATTCTCACGACACTCAGTTGCGCCCTGACCTCGAGAAACGTCAACAAACCCACGGCTTTCGAAGCCAACTTCTGACCATACCGATGAACTTCGTAACAACCCACCGTACAGATGTAAAGAGCTCGGGAAGCTCCATGATTTCCATGTTGGATATATCTTCTAATTGTCGATGGATGTTGAGAATTCAAAGGGGGAAAATTGAAGATTCACGGCCATTGTAAACATATAAACGGCGGCCGTAGTATTCTGCTAGGGTTTCACTGAGCAATGCATATATATATATATATATATATATATATATATATATATATATATATATGTTTATTTAATATTATTTTATTAATATTCTCAAATTTATCAAACTTTTACAAATGAACTCCAAATCACACGTGCCGCCAGGCATTTATAAGGTTTTACCCGCGTTTCGAATATAATGGAACGTGTTTCGGGGGCTAATTCGATCATAAGCGCAAGTTACGGAAATAAACGATCAATTTTAAATAAAATCGATTAAAATAGTTTCTATGCGTTTTGAGCTGCCGGGGTCAAACGACAACTCCGATTGCTACGAAAATTGAAATCTGATAATAACTAACTATTACGGATCCAACGGAGCTAGTTTTGTCGAATTCTGAGACTGTGCCCCCGGAAGGCTATTTTTACTTGTCGATAAGTTCGAGCGATTTTCAAAATTGTCGAAATCACTTAAAATTTCACATTTAAAATTTTACTAACTTAATTATAAATCATATAGAATTTACATTCACATTAGAAATCATTCTGATTCATTTCGAATCAAAATCTGATTATTCACATTATTAAAATATTAAATTTCATTATTAAATTAATATAAAATTTCCAAATTGACTTATCGATTTTTGATTCCATCCAAAAGTCCAACATCATATTTAAATCCAAATAGACTTAAAATAAATTTTAGAAATCATTTTCATATCTATTTACACCCAGATTCACAAATTATCCCAATTCCCAAATATTTAATAATTATTGTTCAAATCCAATTGAATTGCCATACTCGATATTTTAACTAATTATATCGATTTAATCAAAATCTTCTTGCTTCAAATCAAATTATAATTCACATTTAACATTTAAAATGAATTAAATATTCAAAATCTAATGACCAAAATTCCGGGTCGTTACATTCCTCCCCCCTTATTAAAATTTCGTACCCGAAATTTGTTAAGGAAGAAAAATGCTACTAAACTCATTTACTTCCCCCAAAATTCATTCAATTAAAACTCACATTCACTTCTCAAAACCTTTTAGCTCAATTCCAAAACCGTTCGCTTTATTTTTAACTCAAAACATTATTTTCGACCTAATTCAAAAATCACTTTTCTAGTTAACCTATAATTTTAAAAAAATTCCAACTCCCAAAATTTTTGAAAATTTTTGACAGCGTCTCCTTTGCACGGAGAGTGTTTCACAATATCACAATAGATATAAATATATATACATCGACCAATACGGTCGGAAAACAAAATATACCACAATATATATCATTTCCCAATTTATTGCGTAGGCATACCTTTTGATTAACATTTTAAAATCAAGAAGCTAATATATATTGCATATACGCGCTCCAACTCTATCGATTACCTTCCGTACCTGAACTTACTCAAACATACATATCAGTTTTCAACAATATAAGATTTTTAACAACCTTCCATACATTTGTCTTAGCCAAACATCGCATTACATAGTTCAAATAAACAAATTTCGTAATTCAACCTGTTAACCATATATTATATGCAAATTCCAAGATTTCAATCACCATTTTAATTTCTTAACAATTCCAACTTCATTTTATTTCACTCAAATGATTTACATTCAAGTTTACTACAACCAATTTATTTTCTCTTCAATATGATTAACATATGCTTTACTTACATCAATTACTTCAATTTAATTCCAAATTGATTCACAATCAAATTTTATTTTCAATTTGGTATATTTGCATTTCTTTCCAAATCCACTTAATTATATTTCCACTTATTCCAGTTGGTTTAATAACCAACTTTATTTTCTTATTTTAATTCACTAGTTTTCTTTTATGTCCAATGACAGATTTCTATGCACATTTTGATATTATTCACGCAAATAATCGTCACTTAAGCTTGCCAGTTTCAATTAATTCAACTCAATCTATATTAATTTTATTCCAGCTCAATTTATATTAATTCCTTACCATTCTGAATTATTTACGCCTCAAACATTCTTACTTCATCAAATTTATTAAATCAAATCCCTGTTCTCATTTCAAGTTCATAGTCCAACTTAAGTTTATATTAATATCATTCCATTCTGGATTATTTGCAACTCATACATTCTTATTTCATCACGATAAGAAATTAAAATTCTTTCACTTGCATTAAAAATTTTATTATCTAGACAAATTTCATTCATGACCCCTTATAAAGCTAGACCACAATCATTTTCCAATTTTCTTAAGTTATTCAATAACAAAATAACTCCATTTCTTCTCACCTTAATCTTATTTCCATTTTAATTTGATTCTTATTCAATCAAATTCCAATCCATTACAAATTTTAATTCAATTTGTTTACTTACTCAATCCATTTAAAATTGGTCCACCTTCTCAATTCATTTCTGAATTTATTAATAACATACCACTCCAAATTTATTAATAACATACCATTCCAATTATTCTAAACCAGAACTGGGTTTTATTTTACTTTCCAAATTTTTAACAAGCTACCAAAATTTATTCATCCCATTACTCTTTTATTTAATTTAGCCTACGCTAAATTCATCTTCAAACAATTCTTTTGAATTTAGTTAAGTGAGAATTTAATTCATTCAATATCATTTCAACTAAATTTAATTTTCTTTCAATTTAATTCTTTTCCACATTTAATTCAAGTTCGACTAAATTTTATTTAGCTAAATTAAATTCATTCCATTCCCCTTACTAATTGAAATAAGAATTAATTCCATTCAATATTATTTATAACATAATTGAATTTTGATTTTTACTTCAGTTCAATCAAATTCAACTCAATTCCTTGAATTTAAGTGAAATCCAATTCGATCCAATTTTATTTCTCCATTCAATTAAAATTTTTACTTTCTAATATATAAGTTCAAAACTTATTACTAACCTAAGTCTACTCACCTTTTATAGTTTCACTTTACCTTACCTCACTTTACAATTCATATAGGATTTGAATTTTGAATTTTCCATAAATTGCCAACCATTTTGTTTTAGTTTACAATTTATTCCTTTATCCATAAGTTCCCTAACTCTTTACTTTAAAGCTTATATTGCTCATTTTAGTCCATTTACATCTTAAAATCACAATTTCGAATTATATATATATATATGTATCACTGAATTCTTAAAGATACAAATTTTCATTACATGATTATAATCATTTTACGTTTCAACTTTATATTCAATTTAATTCAATTTCAATTTCAATTTCAATTTTATTTTATATTTAACTTATCCTGAGTTAAATGCAAACATATCTTATTCACTTCCATTTACTCAAGTTAAATTTTAATTTCAGGATTAAAATTTCATTTTCTTGTTATTAATATCAACTTCACTTTATAAGTTCAATAGTTGATTCATCTAAATTTCACATTATGTAAATAAAGTTTCCAGAATTCAATTACCCGGTTTTATTTCAAAACCAATTTGAAATTGTAAATAACTCATACACACCTGGTATATCAAACCAAATCTCCGGATTCCAAAACAACTTGTTTTACCAAACAAATTTTCCTTCGAAATTCTAAAACAACTTGTATACCCAACAAGTCTGAACAAATATCATAACCAGTCTCCATGGTAGCAATCCATCACCTTAGAAACTCGAAAATGAATACTAATGATGTGGCCATCATCATCAGGATTATTTTCCAGCAACCGAAGTGAGTTCAGTGCTTCCTTACCACAAATTCCTTTCAAACAATTTCCATTCAAAAATATTTCCCAAAATAATACTCCATTATTTCCTTCAAATTTTTGGAAAACATTTCCACCATTTCCAAGATTTTATATTCCCAAACTTTTTGTTTAAATTCATTTTAAACACTTTTCAAAATTTCCGAGACTAAAATTCTGGTTTAAATCAAATTTTAGTTATACTTCTTTTGAATATATCATACTTATAGAATCCTATTTGGTTATAAACCATTTCAAATTTTAAATTCTTACTTGATTATAGTATTAACACCCAAACATCCAAATATGTATAATTATTTCAGAAAATTATTTCTTTTATTTCAAAATATAATTTTGGGTAAAATTATTTCATTTACCCACTTTGAAACAATACCATGTTGGTTTATCCTGTTTAAGAGTTTAGAAATCCCTATCGATACGGTTGTACTTCCCGTACTAACCAAAATTCATAAACACTCAACCGATAAGTCAACACAGTATAAAAACAGTTTTATATTCACTAACAAGTATGCACTCATAGCTATTAATACACTCAACTCATTAGAGAGTACTATTGACTCTGTTTAATGAGTAATTTTCCCACCAGAGCCAAGGTTATCGCCAACCTAATCTCTGATACCACTGTCACGATCCGCCCTTCTCGACCCACTGAAAATCAACACAAAATACGCCATAGTATAATATGCCAACGATCGAGTGCCGAAAAAGACAGATAGTTGAGGGAAAAGAAAGAAGATGGAAGGAACTAAACAATAACAGAATCTCACAATCGCAGCAGAACAAAATATAATAGTCAATAACAGATCTTTACACAAAATGAAAACTATATCTATTTTATATATTACATCATCAGAGTATCACAAACAAACAATAATTACCAACCTAACAATTTCAAACAATCACAGCAGCGGATATAGACAAATACGGATAATACGTCTCGGTCTTCAGCTCCTCTCCAGACTTCCACAGCATCCTTTCCTGTAATCTATAATACACGGTTTGACCCGAGCATTATAATGAAATAACACCCGAGTCAGTCTGGAATACCAAAGTGAGAAAAATACACCTAAATTGATTACTAAAGTTTCAAAATTCCTTTGAAATCAAAAGCATCTCGAAGACCACGCCACAAATAAACATGTGGGGCTTTTACCTTACGATAGCCAAAACACTTTTTATCAAATCCGTCTGATATTATAATAGTGTCTATATACAAATACTTATTCAAATAGCCAAAATTGTTACATTTATTAAATTCCAACTAATAGGTATACAAACAAAACCGTAAAGGCATGTAGGGAGAATGGATTTCCAACTAATGACTAGGCACTGGGGTACCACCGGTCACAGTACGTGGCCTAGATCACCGTACGGAGGATTACTCCCAATCCCCTACAGCACAAGATCGGGACTACCCCTACTGGATAATCCCAAGTAAGATCACCCCATGGTTGGGATCAGGAACCACACTACTAAGCGGAATAAAAAGGGACATCTAGACAGGGATGACCTCACCCTAATGGGCGCTACCTACTTAGCCTTACTACATAACCCCTAATTTTCAGTCATTCCCAATTGATGAGGCTTGAGGCTAAGCGTTACCTTTTTAGAACGTTTCACTTAGAATGCCCATCGCCTACCTGACGATGTTCCGAAAGCATTCATCCATACAAGTTCGTCCCAGGTTCGAACGGAACCGAAGGCGCTACTCCTACTACATCTATTTTGGAATCATCCTCAGGATTAGTAGCGACTAGTCCTGACACTTCACTGCTCCATCTTCGACTCCGAACTCATTTTTTCCACGAAAACGTACAAACCAGATCGAAGTGGTTTTCGAGAAATTAATCCTGATCCCAGTCTCTTTGAAACGATCAACGCATTCGCCAATACTGATAGTCGGTGATTTAACTATCAATTAACATTCACAAACATCTACCAACATAAATAATTTTCCCCAAATTATTTATTAACCTCAAAAATATCTTCGCTAGATATATTTCCATTTTCAACCCCTTTAAAAACAGTTTTCAACCCACACTCTTCCCATGGAATAAATTTTGAAATATCTATTTCCACTGAATACATCCAAGTCCAAATATTGTAGACTTAAAATAATTTAAATCACTTTATTCTTGAATATACCTTTAAACATTTAAATTTAAACTACCTAAATATTATATTTAAAATATATACCTTTAAAGTATTTCAAACAAAACTGCTTTATAAAATACAAACTACTTTTCTCTAAAATAAAAGTTAAGCCATACTAAATTTAAAATAAGAGTTATGAAATTCTATACTAGTTTCCAAAAATATTTTAACTAAACTTGTTTCTAAAATAAACTATTTTATTAAAATATAAATATTAATCATTAACTTTAAAACATAATATCACTTACCCTTTAAAATTAATTTCTATTATAACTAATTTAATAAATATTTACCTTCAAAATTTATACAACTTAAATAATAATCTTCTTAAAACATTCCTTTAAAACCAACTTCAAAACTTCTAACTTTTACTCAAAAACTTGCTTAAAAACGTACTTGGCTTTCAGGGAAATACACTTCCATTCCATAATAATCCAAAGTATTCTTTTTATAAATCCCGCTGGATTTATCTCAATTCAAATTTACGTTTAAATCCCGTAAATTTATTCCAACACTTTAAAAATAAACCCTTTTTATTTGTAAACACATTTCCCATTTCCTAGAAATCACTTCCAAAATATGGGGGGACTCTAAGTGATTTAAACCAAATTACTTTTTAAAATAAAATTATTAAATCTATTATTTATATTAAAATTCCCTTTTTGGACATTTAATATTATTGTACCTATAAATAATTGAGTACTACAAAATCTTTAAATAAATATTTACTCTGTATTCGAAATAAGTAAAAGTAACATTTTCTCCAAATATCCTATACACACTTTAAACCGCTAATTTATATTTTGGAAGCTTTCTTAGAAATCATACTTAATTTCCAGGGAAAAACACTTTTCGTCTTTAGAAACAATCCATCTTTATTTTTAAAACAATTTATACCTTCTTATGGAATTTCCCACCGAAAATCTATGCTTTCAAAATTTATCCACCGGTAATATACCAATTTATTTATAAACCCAATTTATAAATTTCCATTTCTCGTTTCCATTCCAATCACAGTTTCAAAACATTTCAAATTCTAAACCAATTCCTGAATTTAACTTCCTTAAATTCATTCCTTAAAATCACTTTTCATTTCCTTTTTACTCCCATTTCACTTTATTGATATTTTAAAGTACCAAATTATATTATTCAACCATAACACAGCATAACAAAATTCCAAATCTATCTATCACAGAATATGAATGAAATATATCACAGATTATAAATATAATTTCTATTTGTGAGGAATCTAGTTGGATCCCTCCAACCTATTTCCCTGCATCCACAGATATTAGCACAACCAATAACTATCGATCCACTCTGATAAATAATCATCCAATCAAACATTTAAATATTAGCTATTTAAATTAAATGGCATCCACATGTGAGTGAGATTGACTCACGATGAGTTTCGATGAGCGTTTTAAATTATAAATTAAATCGAACCGTTCGATTTAATCCAAAATTTTCGCTTGCTCCATACGTCTCTGGATCTGCTGCAGCGCGTAGATTGCGACGTTGCGATTCCGGCGCTTTTTGTTACGTTTAATTCTGATAATGCATGCATGAGATATTCAGGTTTAAAGATTTGAATATAAAATTTAACACAAATTTTCTTTGAAATTTTAATTTTATTACAAACCTAAAATCAGACCATCGATCAAAAACAAGGCCGAAGCTAACTTCTTCTCTCACGCAACATCAGATCGAACAGAACCCATTACCGCCGCCTCTTAGGGTTCAAAACCGCTCCGCCTATGGTCGACCGGAGAACGATCGAGCACCACCACTTCGACCCCTCATGCGAGCTCGACCTTCGCTCCGATTCTCGTGACACTCGGCTGTGCCCTAACCTCAAGAAACGTCAACAAACCCACGGCCTACAAAGCCAACTTCTGACCATACCGATGAACTTCGTAATAACCCACCGTACAGATGTGAAGAGCTCGGGAAGCTCCACGATTTCCATGTTGGAGATATCTTCTAATTGTCGATCGATGTTGAGAATTCAAAGGGGAAAAATTGAAGATTCTCGGCCATTGAAAACATATAAACGGCGGCCGCGATATTCTCCTAGGGTTTCACTGAGCAATGCTTATATATATACGTTTATTTAATATTATTTTATTAATATTCTCAAATTTATCAAACTTTTACAAACGAAATCCAAATCACACGTGCCACCAGGCGTTTATAAGATTTTACCCGCATTCCGAACACAATGGAATGTGTTTCGGAGGCTAATTCGATCATATGCACGAGTTACGAAAATAAACGATCAATTTTAAATTAAATCGATTAAAATAGTTTCTACGCATTTTGAGCTGCCAGGGTCAAACGACAATTCCGATTGCTACGAAAATTGAAATCTGATAATAACTAACTATTACAGATCCAATGGAGCTGGTTTCGTCGAATTCCAAGAATGTGCCCCGGAAGGCTATTTTTACTTGTCGATAAGTTCGAGCGATTTTCAAAATTGTCGAAATCACTTAAAATTTCACCTTTAAACTTTACTAACTTAATTGTAAATCATATAGAATTTACATTCACATTAAAAATCATTCTGATTCATTTCGAATCCAAATCTGATTATTTACATTATTAAAATATTAAATTTCATTATTAAATTAATATAAAATTTCCAAATTTGACTTATCGACTTTTGATTCCATCCAAAATTCCAACATCATTATTTAAATCCAAATATACTTAAAATAAATTTTAGAAATCATTTTCATATCTATTTACACCCATATTCACAAATTATCCCAATTCCCAAATATTTAATTATTATTATTCAAATCCAATTGAATTGCCATACTCGATATTTTAACTAATTATATCGATTTAACCAAAATCTTCTTACTTCAAATCAAATTATAATTACATTTAACATTCAAAATGAATTAAATATTCAAAATCTAATGACCAAAATTCCGGGTCGTTACAGAAGTATTAGCATTCCAAGTGGGAAGTGCTATATAAAAGGTAAAACCTATCCTCAAGCCTCATCAACCGGGAATGACTAATACAGAGGAGATGTAGCAGGCCTAATTGGGTCGCTTCCAAGTAGGATATGACCATCCCTATCTAGAGTCAATATTATCTCTCATTTGTATGCTTTGGGGCACATTAATGGAGAGATGATCATATTCGGTACTACTAGTCTAGTGGTAGCTGGTCCCATGTTGGTAGGGAATCCAAGCGAGGTCTTCGGTGTTATTTTATCTACAGATGCACTATGATGGGGGTACCCCAGTTGCCCAGTCATTGTATGGAACTCATTCACCAATAAGCGTTGTACGGACTTAGTTATGCCCAACTACGCTGAAACTTGAGATGAAAGCATTTCAGCTATATGCATTTTTTACTTTGACCCTTAGACATTATTATAATAACAATGGATTTTCTATTGAAATTGTTTTGTTATCATAAGTTAAAAACATGTCCGTGTTTGTGTGCAGCGTGGTCTTACAAGATACCTTTATTTTTCAAAGATTTCTAAAACATTAAAATTCAATTGGGTATGTTTTCTCACGTTGGTTTTCCAGATTGACTTGGGTGTTATTTTATCATAATGCTCGGGTTAGACTGAGCATATTGCAGATTTAGTTTGGATGCTTTGAAGCTTCAGGAGACGAGCTGGTGGCCCAGAGATGTATCCACATATATGGTTATCTTTCCATTACATTCATTGTTGTATTTAGCAGCAATTGTGAGGACAGATTGTTATAACTATCCGGGCTAAAATAGGTTAGCGTACTCTGATTGATGTATGTATATTACATTTCTTCTTTGTGTAAAGATTTACTGTATATTATAGATTATTCGTTCTGCGGTAAGATTCTGTGCTGTTTGTTTTCTTTCTCTCTTCTTCTTCATCCTTCTTCCTTTTTCCCGCACAATCGGGTTTTCTGGCATTCAATTGCTCAGGACGCAATATATTGGACATATAAGTGTTGATTTTCGAGGGTTAAAAATTCTGGTTGTTACCTCATGGTATTAGAGCATAAGGTAAGTGAAAGCCTTGGCTTTGGTGGGAATTACTCATTAGAGATAGGGTCGGTAGCACCCTAAAATGAATTTGAGTGTGCATATATATATGAGTGCGTATTTGTTAGTGAGATAAAAATATTTTATATTGTGTTGGTTGATTTCTTGAGTTGCTAATGGATTCTTGTTAATACGATTAATTTACATTATTGATAATGATCTCTGACAACTTGAATAGAGAAATTTGACATGGTATGGTTTTGAAATTGGGTAAATGAAATAATTTTACCTTTATTATATTTTATATATGTAGAAATAATTTTTCAGAAATTATTATGGTGTGTTTGGTTGTTACTGAATGACAATATTTGATTATTATCATCGGTGTGTGTTGTTCTAATAAAAGTTGTTAGTATTATAATCTAAACAAAGGTAAACAATTAAGGGATGGTTTATATAACGACAATGAAATTATATAAATATGATTTATGAAAGTGATTTATAAATAAAAAGGATTTAAAAGTTGATAATTTAAGAATCTAAATCCCATTGATTTTGAAAATTGTTTTTGAAAGTTTTGGAAAATTATACTATTATTTGGAAAATATTTTTGAATAATATTTTGAAATGGAATTCTAAAGTGTTAAGAAAGTACCGAACTCACTTCGATCGTTGAAAAATAATCTCGATGATGACTACAACATCATCGACGTTCATTTTCGAGTTTCCAAAAGAGGAATTGCTGCCATTGGAGTTTTGTTTTGGTAAAACCAGTTTTGATTTAAAATCCAAAAGTATGATTTGAAATACAAAGAAATTAGTTATAGTATTGTTTCAAAATAATTTAAAATAAGAAGAAGATGTTTAAACTCTGAAAATTTTCATTTGATTATTTTATGAAAATATGAGAAAATAAGTTTTATAACTTAAAATTTTTGAGAACTAGTGAGTTAAAGCAAAATTTTAGATTTGCTAAATATAAATTGTTATGAAAGGATAAATTGAAATGGAATTTAACTTAGATTAAATGAAATGATTTTTAAATGAAATTGGTTGTGATTTGGAATGAGTTAATGAAACTGATAATGAAACAAGTTAAATGAAACTGAAATTGATTCAAAATAGATACGAACTTAAGTTTTGAAGTGATAATAAACATAAGAAGCGTTGTATAAACATTGTAATAAACTTAAGTAAAATTTAATGGAGTAGTTGTTAAAGTGAATTAGTATTGAATAATAAATGAATGTAAATAAAAGAATCAGAATAATAAGAAACCAATTGAAATAAATACATAAGTTGTACCGTATATTATTTTATTTGCATAACTGTTTGACCCAGATTCAAATATACGATTTCGAGATGATTTACATAGGTCCGAACAAGGATTTTTTACTCGATTCTCGACGATGAACACTGGATATGTACTTTTTAATTGATTCTGGGATTCTCTATCATAGTATATGGCCATGCAAGGCGGATGAAGGTTTTTGATCAGGAAAACGGACCTGAGTTCGTAGTAGAGTGGTCGAGTGAATGATACTAGTTTGAAAATGAAATTGTGCAATCAAGCGAGCAGTCAGATTTGATAGTGCGTACGGATGGTATATGTACATCGCACGGGCTTTAGTAAGGCAAATGTTGACAATAGAAAATGCAACTAATATGATTACGAACTATATGATTGGATTTCATTGGTAAATAGGATGTAGGTACATAAAAGCAAGAGTTAGCTCTACACCTTTGATTTCGTAAGGAAATTTTTCGCCCAACTAAAACATACAATTTTCCATTTTGACTAATTGATGATTTTATGATTGAGCCACTTGACTTTTGTTTTCTCTCGTTGGTTTTGGTCCGTAGTAACGAGTTGTAGTTGTTTCGAGCTAGCTGTACAACGCTGGTAAAATTTTCTTAAATTTAGGGAGTTAGAAAATTTTTGAGAAATTTTTGTTGGCTGAAATTTGATTTTGAATTATAACTTGGTATGGATGAATGGAAGGAAATTAGTTGAGATAGGTGGGTGAACTTAAAAGACTTAGAAATTCAATAATCTAATTCAACCAATTGGTTTAGGAAAGTTAAAGGCTTAAAATAATTTGGTGGTCTATTTCAAATAGTTGGTTTTTAAAAGTTAATAGATTTGGGGTATTTTCCTGCCTTGGAAATTTCAGGGACGGATTCTTTTAAGGGGAGAAGAACGTAACGACCCAAAATTTTAATTATTTAAAATTAAAATGTTTAATTGATTTAAATATTGAAAGGTAAATTTTATAAGTTAAATAACTTGAATTTCCAATGATAATGATTATTCAAATATTTGAGATTATTTAAAATAATTAAATCCTAAATTTACCGTGAATAATTTTTTTTCGAAAATTGATTTAAGTTCTATTTAAATAAGAATGAGGATAGTAACTTCATTTAGGATTTAAAAGTGATTAATTTGATTTTTATAATATTTTATTTAAATTAATATATAAAAATAACCTTCCAGAGCACGGTTTTGAAATTGGACGAAACCGATTTCATTAAATCTGAAACGGTGTATTACTATATATTAACAAATTTCATAGCAATTGGATGAATCGTTTGGTCGTGCGAGCTCAAAACTCTTATAAATTTGTTTGAGAAACTAATATCATATAACTAGCTTTGAAAAAGCAATATTCTGTATATGATCGAATTAGGTCTCGGGACTAGTTCCAGTGTGTTCAGAATAGGGGTATTAGATATAGAATGCCAAGCGGCATGTCCCAATAGGAGTTCTAGATTTTCGAACGTTTGAAGCTTGATATATTTTTTATAATTAAAAAATATTCTTTTATAACTGCCATTCCCTACCCTTGCTTTGTACTATTTAACCCATACTTCACCATACCACCCTTTCCTTTATAAATTAAGTTCAAACTAGAGAATGGAAGTTGGCCAAGTTTAACGGCCCGTATTTTTAACTATTTTAAATTATTAAATTTCGTATAATTATTGGATAAAAATGGTTAAAAATTAAAATTTAATGATTTATTTATGTGGTTTGTTGAATATAAACTTAGATAAAATTTTTGAATAACCAATTTCGAAGATTTTGATAATAACAAGTATTGAAATGAAATTCCATGTATTTGATGTGTTTATAACCATTAGTTGGAATTAAACAATAAATATTGAATGACGGTAAAATGAAAGTAGTTGTTTATTTTATGAATTCATTTTATAAATTAAATAACTTATATTCAAAATACGGTGATTTATTGGATAATTAAATTATTTAAATTTAAATTGGAAATTGTTTAAATAAGTGAACCTTGAATTACGTATGAATAAAAACGGTTTCAAAGGTTGATTTAAATTTTATTTAAATATGAATGAAGATTGTTAACTTTTTGTAACGGACCAGCTTCTCGACCCACGAAAAGCGACATTAATACGTCCGCTATATAAATGCCGAGCAGTCGAGTGATGGAAATACCAGTTCATTAGGGATGAAGAAGAAAAAGGTAGAAGAAAAAAATATAAACAACAACACAGAGTCTCACAATCGCAGGAGAATAAAATATAATATATAATAACAGATTTTCAATACAAGAACTGTACTGCTAATATACATACCACTATCAAAGTACAACAATTCAATACATTAATTTGGACAGTTTAATAACTTGTCTTGATATACATAACTCATATAGCAGAAATAACTATTATACGTCTGAACTCCTCCAGCTCGTCTCATAAGCTCCATTACATTTTATTCTGAATCTGTAATACTCGGGAGCATTATAATAAAATAACATCCGAGTCAGTCTGAAATACCAGCATGAGAAAACGCACTCAATTTGAATTATTAACTTTTACAAAAATCCTTTGAAAAACAAAGGTATCTCGTAAGACCGCGTCACACATAAACACGACGAGTTTTTCCCTTACGATAACCAAAACATTTTATAGAAATCCAGTGATATTACAATAGTGTTTAAATGCAAATACTTATTCAAATAGCTGAAATTGCTACATTAATTAAATTCCAGCATACTAGGCTCTACAAACAAAAACGTAAGCTCGTATTGGAGAATGGATTCCAACAAATGACTGGGCCACTTGGGTACCGCCCACCACAGTACACCTCTAGAACAATGTACCGAGGACCACGCTGGGATCCTCTGCTATACAAGACCGGCCTACCCTAACCTGGATAGACCGAATATGTTATCACCCCAGGTGTTCCCACCCTTACCATCGAGCGCTCCTTCTTCCATGCACAACAATATCCATAATAAATAGGTTTTTCGAGGACATCTTGAAAGGCGATAACATACCTTGATTGGGTGCGATCCACTTAGTCTGCTGCATCTCCTCTGTTTTAGTCATTCCCAGTTGATCAGGCTCGAGTCTAAGCGTTACCTCCAAGAATAATTTTACTTAGAATGCTCAGCGTCCTCCAATGACGATGTTCTGATAGCATTCGTCCATACAAGTTGTCCAAGGTTTGGACAAACCCAATCACCGTCTTCATCATCTTTATGGTATCCATTTGTTATGTTCAAACCGGACCGAAGTGGTTTTCGAATAATTAAATCCGATCCCGGTCTCTTCGAAACGATTAATGAAATTAGCCAAAATTGATAGTTGGTTATTTAATCATCAATAAACATCCACAAGCAATTATCAGGCCTTATTATGAATTTTCCAAAATTTATTTCAAAATATCTTTATAAGATTTTACTTTCAGTTCTTCAACATTTTAAAATAGTTTTCAAATCCTTTTATTTCCAATGAAATATTTCCACTCATTTTCCAACACTTATAATATTTTTTCCATTTCATTTTATATTCACCCTTAGGAAATATTCCCTCTATGTTCTCTTCCTCTTTCTCAAAATCATTTACAACTTTATTTGTAAATTCCTTGACTAGTTCTAACGAATTCTATAAATTAAGGAAATCCTTAATTAATTTCCTTTATTATTTCCAAAGCCAATTATATTCGCTTATAATTTCAATTTCCCTTTGTACTCCTTTATGAATTCTGTCTCAATTTTTCGAAGTTCGTTTTTACTTAACTGCTTTGGAAATTTCCTTACTTCTCTTTTCAATTTCACTTTCGGGAAATTCTCTTATAATCCCATCTACTGAAAAACCTCATTTCCAGACTCCCAAGATGGTTTATAAAATAAATTTAAAAACATTTCAAAACTCTATACATATATATATAATAGGTATTTAAAAGAATAACAATAATTTATTTTTAGGCATGTTCAAGTAATTATCTAAAATATTGAAATACTCTTTGAAACATAGTTTTTCCAAAGCAAGTTTTAAAATTTAGGATTTATTAAATAAATACTAAGTATTTGAAAAATTAACTTCTGAGTTATTTAAATACAAACTGACTTCAAATTACATAGTTTAATAAATAATTTTAAAAAAAAATTAAAACTCACCCTATTTATAAAAGTATATTTTTAAATCTGGGTAACCAGATTTTCAATTTATAACCCCTCTCGATTTTAATCATATTTCCCATTCCGGTCTCCTTAACCATCTTCATTTTAAAAATAGTATCTACTATTTTTCTCACCCTATTTCCATATTCCAATATAAGTTCTTCCCGTAAATTTATATTCCAAATTTATCATCTAATATCACTTTCCTTTATTTATAACTTCGTTTATAAATTTTTATACTCCTTTGAGTTTCACTAAAAATAATTTCATTTATTAATTCAATTCCTTATAAATTCCATTTATTTTTGCCAATCTATTTTTAATATCGATTTTCACCTTTTCCCATATTTCTCGAATCTCCTTTTTTTAAAATCCAGTCTTTAAAATTCCTTTACATAATTTATTTTCAAATCCCTTTTTAAAATATATTTTTTGCATTATTTAACATAATAAAATATATTTAACCCAAATTTAATTCCCATGCCATTATAACACTTAAAAATCTACAACAAACAATAATCCAGCATTTTATAAATACATGAAAAATACTAATCTATTTGAGGAATCCATTTGGATCCCTCCAACATGTTTCCCTGCATCCACAGATGTTGGATAATAATAATAAAAATACCAATCCCACTTCGAAGGTGATATCGCGGTATTTGGGATCATCTGCTATTATGCGGGGCGCATAGGGTCTCATCCCCATAGTGTGTGGGAATATCACTTCAATACTAGTATATATATACTACTATATATATTTAGTCATCTAACAGATAATTATAAATTTATCAATCAATCAAGCATCCATTAATTTAAATTTTAAAAAGTTAAATTTAAATATAGTAATCCAAATGAGTGAGAAATTATCATCTTAATTTTTATTTGCAATCCACTCCCATTTTAACTCCATCTCGTAAATTCTCTAGCTATGAATCAAATTCGACTTGTTTTTATTCATTTTGGACCTCGAATAGATAAATTACAAATTTTATTAACATCAGGATAACTGAGTTAATTAAATTAAGATTAATTTAAAATTTCAAAACTGTATAACTTATTTAAATTACCTTAAATTAATTAATCTCTCCAATTGCTACTGTTCGATATCGAACTCGACTACTCTCCCCACCACACATCGCAGAGTTCTTCCTTCAATCAACTTGCACACGGTTCCAGGAAGAAAACCCCAGTCCATGCCTTACTCCATCGCGAGCCTGACCTCCTGACCCTACGTTTTATCTTAAACTCGATCGCCTACCCCTATCGACCTGCTGCCATGCCTCACATCGAAGTTTGAATCATCGCTAACTCGCGAACGAGCCAACACCTGCCATCGAACCATGTCACCTCTCACGTTTCTTTACATATGCGATTTCCCTCTGCAGTCACCCCTTCGAATTTTCCTACAACCCACGTTGACGTCTCCAATCAAATACCCCAATCTCTTGACATTGCCACGCTCGCGTCCTCCATTAGAGCTCCACCGTACGCGTCTCACAAAGGAATTGCGACCACAAATCACTTGAACGCGCCTTGTCCACGCACGATTCAATCACCCGCTATTATTTTTCTCTTGATTTGATTTTTTTCTGCTTGATTATTAAAAGGAAAGGGGACATGATTTTGATCTGGAATTTGAATGTTTTCCTGAACGAAGAAAGAAAAGTAAATGCGTATGCAATTTTATTTCTTTCATTTACTTTTTTTGTATAAGAAATGAATTGGTTGTCTTCAAGAGGAAGGAGACATGATTTAAAAGAAGGAGATAGCGTGTAGATGAAGGCTATAGTGACTGAGGTGAAGAGGAAAAGGTTTGATGGGAATATATTTGTCAAGTGAAATATATATTACTTAAATTTAAATCGTCTCGATTACATAGCTTAAAATCTCAAACCCCTATTGGGGCGTGCCGCTAGGCCCTCATAACGTTTTATCCTTATTCCAAACGCAATGGAAAAGATTTTGAGTCCTATTTCGAGTGTATGGAGAAGATAGCTTTTTGGATCCAATTGTTATATTGAATTTCGATATTAATTTCAACGCAATTATATCCCGTACAATTAAACGATAACTCCAAACAGTACAAAATTTGAAATCTGATAATAATACACTATTACAGATCCAATAAAACTGGTTTCACCGAATTTCGAGACTATGTCCCGGATGGCTATTTTTAAATGTCAATTTGAACAAACTATTTTTAAAATTGAACAGATCACTTTTAAATTCAATTTTAAAACTTTTATCATCTTCATTATTATTAATATATATCTTAAAAACCTTAAAAAAAATTATCGAGCTTAAAACTCAAGGTACAATAATTTAACCAATATTCAACTATAAAATTCAATAATTAAATATAAATCGCTATATTTAATTTTGAATTTATTTTATAAATAAACCCAAATTTTCATATTAAAAATCAATCTATAGTTCAAATTCAACGTTTAAAACTATTCAAATATCCATAATTTACCATTGAAAAATCCATGTCGTTACATCCCTCCCTCCTTAAAAGAATTTCACCCCTGAAATTGCTTAGGCAAGAAAATTGCTCCAAACCCATTACTCATCCAAAACCCACTTAGCTAACTTGACATTCCACTTTTTAATCTCTTAGTTTTCAGTCCAACAATTAGTTTGCCATCCTGAACCAAAATCCTTTATTTCGTTTACAAATCCAAAATCAAATTTTCGTTAATAAATCTTTTTAAAAAAATTTCAAAATTTTTCTAACACCCTAAATTTTCGAAATTTTTTGACAGATTCTCCCTTGTACGGAGAGCCTTTTGAAATATGACAAGATAGATAAATATATATACATCGATCGACATGGTCAGAAAACAAAAATGTATATCAATATTTTTATATTTGTTATTTAATTCGAAACGTACCTTATTTTAGCATTTTTAAGCAAGCGACTTATTTTATATAAGATTAGTGCGATCAAAATCTAACCAAATGGCCTCCGGGTACCTGTACTTACTCAATTTAAACACGTAAGTTCCAAAAATATTAAATTCAATAATATTTCACTTGTTTAAATGGATAAACACATAGATTCATAAATAAACCTGTTATAGCATGTTTTTATAGCAATTACAAGGCTTCCATCATTCGATTATTTATTTTCAATCGATTTATATAGCATTGCATTCAATCTAAATGATTTACAGCTCAATTTTCTTACATCACTTTATTTTTATACCAAACAACTCATATCCATTTCAAATTGATTTAAAAATCATTTTTGTTCACTTCTATTAATCCATATAATTTTATTCACTTTCTGTTTGCATCGGACAACGGTTTTTTCTATGTAAATTCAGCGCTATTCCTTTAAGTGAATAACCATTTAAGCCTATAACCATTTTTAATTGATTCCAAATAAATTTATATTTAATTTTATTCTATCTCCAATTGGTTCTCAATCAATTTAGTTGCATTCCAACCATATCTACTCTCTTTATATTCAAATCCATTTTATTTAAATTGTTTTCTATTCAATCAAATTCCAATTCAGTTACTTATTAATTAGTTAGTTCATTCATTTAATCCACTTCAATTTTAATTCCATATTCAAATCCATTTGTTTAATATCCCAAGCCATATCAATTTATTTACGCTTCAATTGAATTTGCCAATCATCTAAGTTGAATTTTATTTATGACTCAAGTTTCATTTCCAAATTCCATTTTTAACTCATGATCCAAACTTATTCAACCCAATTAATGTCCATTTTATATCCAATTAACAAATTAATTATCTAATTAGACCGTTTCCACTTTATAATTCAATATGTGATTCTTTTATTTCAAAAATCACTTCGCTAATTTACTTGAGTTCAAATTTATTTTATAATTCAAGTTCAGGTTTTTATTTCATTTCCAAAATACAAATTCTTCTTATTTTGGCTTATCTATTCCAATTTTCAAATTTATAAGTCACACAACTAATATTTTTCATATTTCCATTAGTTCTATACTTGAATATATTCACATTATTTTTATTCGAGATCATACATTTATTTATAGCCTAAATATATTTTTATCCATTTTATTTCAATTTTTATAATCTATTCCAATTTATTTATTCACAATTACATATTTTCACTCAAGTTTTATTTCATTCAAGATTTATGCCATATGGTTTTTATAATATTCCACAATTCAACATTTATATTTACTTCAATTCAATATTATTTCTAATCCAACTCAAATTTTATAACTTATAGTTATATTTCACTTTATAATTCTCATTTACATATTTAAATTCAATTCCATATAACTCAAATCCGATTCACATTTTATTTAAATTCCAATTCCAACATTTCAAACCATACTTAATTTAAATTCTACCCCATAATCAAATTTACTTTTAATTCATTCAATTTAATCAAGTAAGAATTTAATTCCAATTTCAAATCACAATCGATTAAGTTTTCTAAAATTTAATTCATTCAACTTAGCTTAAGTTGAATTCCATTCAATTTTGTATCTCAATCCAATTTTATTTCCAATTTAATTCAACTTTAACTCAATTTTGCTTAGCTTAAGTTAAATTTCATTCATTTTAACTTCCTTAAGTTAAAATTTAATTTCGAAATTCAAACTCCACACTTTCTCTCTTCTTTAAAATTATTCTCGATTTTATAAGTTCATACTTATTTCCTAATGTTTTCTAAACATTTTGAAGAAGGATTCCGAAATTTAAACATTCGGTATTTATTTCAAATCATTTTGAAATCACAAATATCCTAAATCATACTTATTAAATTTCAACCATCCCCGGTTTTTATTCCAAAACGAATTTCCTTGGAATTTCTAAACAACGTTTGTTTTTCCAACATAATCTCCAAATCAATTATTTCGGTAGCAACCCGTCACTAAGAAACTCGAAATTAATGTTGATGATGCGGCCATCATCATTAGAATTATTTTCCAGTGACTAAGTGAGTTCAGTGTTATATCACTACCAAAAATTCATTTAAAACAATTTCCTTTTGAAATATTCCCAAAAATAATGCTCTTATTATTATTTTCCACACCACTTTGAAAAATATTTTTTCAAACTTTTCGGTATTTTTATTTCCCGATTCTTGTTTGAATCCGATTTTAATTATAATCCGTTTGTATAGTTTATACTTATACAAATTTTCTTGTGGTTATATAAACCATTCAAATTTTATAATCTTATAATATTATCAACCAAACACTCCAATTATATATATAATAGTTTTCAGAAAATTATTACTTTTATATCAAAATATATCTTTGGGTAAAATTATTTCATTTACCCACTTTTAAAACAATACTGTATCGGTTTGCCTGGTTTAAGAGTTTAGAAATCCCCATCAATACAGTTGTCCAGACTATACCGGCCACAATTTATAAACACTAAACCAATAAGTCAACACAATATAAAATAATTTATATTCACTAACAAATTCACGCTCATATCTATTAATACACTCAAACTCATTCTAGGGTACTATTGACCCTATCTCTCATGAGTAATCCCCACCAGAGCCAAGGTTCTCGCTTAACCTTCAGCTCTGATACCAACTGGAACGGACCAGTTTTCGACCCTCAAAAAGCGACATCAATACATCCACTGTATAAAATGTCGAGCAGTCGAGTGCCGAAAATATAAGTTCATGAGGGTAAAGAAGAAAAAGGTATAAGAAAAAAATAGAAACAACAATATGGAGTCTCACAATCTCAGCGGAACAAAATATAATATATAACAACAGATTTTAAATACAAGAACTGTACTGTTAATATATATACCACTATCAGAGTATAACAATTCAATACACCAATCTAGACACTTTAATAACTTGTCCTGATATACATAACTCACACAGCGGAAATAACCAAATATGTGATATACGTCTGACTCCTCCAGCTCGTCTCCTGAGCTCCATAGCATTTTAACTTGAATCTGTAATACTCGGTCAGACCCAGGCATTATAATAAAATAACACCCGAGTCAGTCTGGAAAACCAGCGTGAGAAAACAAACTCAATAACTTTTATCAAAATCCTTTGAAAAACAAAGGTATCTCGTAAGACCGCGTCACACATAAACACAACATGGTTTTCCCTTATATAACCAAAACATTTTATAGAAAATCCAGTGATATTATAATAGTGTCTAAATACAAATACTTATTCAAATAGCTGAAATTGTTACATTAAATAAATTCCAGCATACTAGGCTCTACAAACAAAACCGTAAGCTCGTATTGGGGAATGGATTCCAACGAATGATTAGGCCATTAGGGCACCGACCACCACAGTACACCTCTAGAACAATGTACCAAGGACCACACCAGGATGTCCTGCTACACAAGACCGGCCAATCCCTAACCTGGATAGACCGAATACATTATCACCCTGGATGTTCCCACCCTTACCATTGAGCGCTCATTCTTCCATGCATAACCATATCATTTTTCGAGGACATCTAGAAAGGTGATAACATACCCTAATTGGATGCGATCCACTTAGCTTTGCTATATCTCCCTTGTTTTAGTCATTCCCGGTTGATGAGGCTCAAGGCTAAGCGTTACCTTTAAGAACAATTTTACTTAGAATGCTCATTGTCCTCCAATGACGACGTTCTGATAGCATTCGTCCATGCAAGTTGTCCTAGGTCTGGACAAACTGAATCACAGTCTTCATCATATTCATTGTACTCATTCGTTAGGTTCAAACCAGATCAAAGTGGTTTTTAGATAATTAAATCCGATCTCAGTCTCTTCGAAACGATTAATGAAATTGGCCAAAATTGACAGTCGATTATTTAACTATCAATAAACATCCACAAGCAATCATCAGGCCTTATTATAAATTTCCTAAAATTTATTTCAAAATATCTTTATAAGATATTACTTCCGGTTCTTCAACATTTTAAAATAGCTTTCAAATCCTTTTATTTCCAACGAAATATTTCCACTCATTCTCCAACACAGAATATTTTTCCCATTTCAATTTATATTCACCCTTAGGAAGTATTCCCTCTATTTTCTCTTCCTATTTCTCAATATCATTTACAACTTTATTTGCAAATTCGTTGACTAGTTATAACGAATTCTATAAATTCTAGAATTCCTCATTTAATTTCCTTTAATATTTTCAAAGCCAATTATATTCCCTTATAATTTCAATTTCCCTTTGTACTCCTTTATAAATTCTATCTCAATTTTTCGAAGTTCGCTTTTACTTAACTACTTCGAAAATTTCCTTACTTTTTTTTCCAATTCCATTTTTTTGGAAATTCTCTTATAATCTCATCTACTGAATAACCCCATTTCCAGACTCCCGAGATGGTTTATAAAATAAATTTAAAAACATTTCAAAACTCTGTACGTATATATAATAATAGGTATTTAAAAGAATAATAGTAATTTATTTTAAGGCATGTTCAAATAATTGTCTAAAATACTGAAATACCCTTTATAGCATCAATTTTCCAAAGCAGGTTTTAAAATTCAAGATTTATTAAATAAATACTAAGTATTTGAAACGTTAACTTCTGAGTTATTTAAATACTAACCGACTTTAAATTACATAGTTTAATAAATAAAAATTTCTTTTTTAAAATTTAAAACTTAACATATTTATAAAAATATATTTTTAAACCTAGGTAACCAAATTTTCAATTTATAACCCCTTTCGATTTTCATCACATTTCTCCCATTCCGGTCTCCTTAACCATCTTCATTCTAAAAATAGTATCTACTATTTTTCTCAATCTATTTCCATATTCCAATATAAATTCTTCACATAAATTTATATTCCAAATTTATCATCTGATATCACTTTCCTTCATTTATAACTTCATTTATAAATTTTTATAACTCCTTTGAGTTTCACTGAAAAAATATCTCATTTATAAATTCCATTTTATAAATTGATTTCCTTATAAATTCGACTTATTTTTGCCAATCTATTTTATTTTCACCTTTTTCCATATTTCCCGAATCTCATTTTTTAGAAATCCAATCTTTAAAATTTCTTTACATTATTTATTTTTAAATCTCTTTTTAAAATATATTTTTCGCATTATTTACTACGATTAAAAATTTATTATTGCTTATCAAAAACAATCTCTTTTAAGTATCCCAAATTTTGATATATATATATATATATATATATATATATATATCAATAATCTCTTTTTTATTTCTTAAAAATTTAAAGCAATATTTATGGTATTTAGTATACCAAATTTAATTCCCATGCCTTTAAAACATTTAAAAATTTCCAACACATAATAATCCAGCATTTTATAAATACGTGAAAAATACTAATATATTTGAGGAATCTGGTTGGATCCCTTCAACCTATTTCCCTGCATCCACAGATGTAAGACATAATAATAAACATACCAATCCCACTTCGAATGGGATATCGCGGTATATGGGATCATCTATGCAGGACGCATAGGGTCTCATCGGCTATAGTATGCGAGAATATCACTCGAATACTAGTATTTATATATTACTATATATATTTAGTCATCCAACAGATAATTATAAATTTATCAATCAATCAAGCATCCAATAATTAAAATTTTAAACATTTAAATTTAAAGATGGTAATCCAAATGAGTGAGAAATTTTCACCTTGATTTTTATTTGCAATCCACTCCAATTTTAACTCTATCTCGCAAATTCTCCAGCTAAGAATCAAATTCGACTTGTTTTTATTCATTTTGGACCTCGAATAGAAAAATTACGAATTAATTAACATGGGGATAACTAAATTAATTAAATTAAGATTAATTTAAATTTTCAAAACTGTATAACTGATTTAATTACCTTAAATTAATTCATCTCTCCAATCGATGTTGTTCGATACCGAACTTGGCTACTCTCCCCACCACACATCGCAGAGTTCTTCCTTCGATCAACTTGCGTAAGGTTCCAGGAAGAAAACCCCAGTCCATGACTTACTCCATCGCGAGCCTGATCCCCCGACACCATGTTTATTCCCAAACTCGATCGCCTACCCCTATCGGCCTGCTACCATGCTCCACATCGAAGTCTGAACCACCATTAACTCATGAACGAGCCAATGCCTGTCGCCGAACCATATCGCCTCTCGTGTTTCTTTGCGTGCGCGATTTCCATTTGCAGTCGCCCCTTCGAATTAGCCTACAACCCACGTTGATGTCTCCAATCAAATCCCCCAACCTCCTGACATTGCCATGCTCGCATCCTCCATCAAAGCTCTACCTTCTGAGTCTCATAGAGGAATCGCGACAACAAATCACTTGAATGCGCCTTGTCCATGCACAATTCAATCGCCAGTTATTATCTTTTGTCTCTTGATTTGATTTTGTTCTGCTTGATTTTTGAAAGGAAAGGGGACACGATTTTTGATCTAGAATTTGAAAGTTTTCCCGAACGAAGAAAGAAAGGTAAATGCATATGCGATTTTATTTCTTTCATTTATTTTTTTAATATAAGAAACGAACTGGTTGTCTTTATTAGAAATGCGGATTACGGATCTTAAGGCTAGGATAAACACTAGAGGGGGTGAATAGTTTTTAAAGAAATTACTAAATCTTTTTGAATTCATGTTAATTTGAGCACAAATGTATGAAATATTCAGACATAGATATGATCACAGAAACAAACACAGATGCAGAAATAATGTAAAAGAAGTTAAGGAAAGAACACATCGGATTTTATACTGGTTCGGAGTTACCCTACATCTTGTCCCGCACACAAGTACGGATTTCCTTTCAAAAATAATCTTTACAATTACACCCTCGATTTCAAGGCTACGAGGTACACCCTACAGATTCACAATCCTCTGGGTAGAGATACTTTCACGGGCAACAAGTTCACCCAATTGATTTCCTAGGCTACAATCACACCTTTTACACTTGATTGATTTCCAAGGCTGCAATCACACCTTTTCTCACTAAATTTATTACAAAGAAGTCTATAACTCTAAATAGCACTGAGGATCTTGTTGAGATAGTGATAGAGAATTAAACCAGAAATGATCTAGTTAGATTCAATGTTGATTTCGGCATAGTAATGGTAAGAATATGTATAAAGAAATGTGGAAGAAGAAGAGGAGTGAAAACCAGAAAAATATGATTAGAAATTCGTTGAAAACAGCCCCTATTTATAGAAGAATAGCAGTCATGTCATTCGTGAAGGGATATGATGAATAGACACTTCTTTTTAAATTCAAAATTTTGAAATCAACTGACACTATGTCGATATGGGTAACTTGGGTATGTCGGCATCCCAAAGGAAATTTTGGTTTTTTGTTTTTCTTTGAAAATAACTTTTATCTTATATTAAAACTATTTTAAACTTTATAAATATACTTAAGTATAGTTAAAATACATAAGTAAGTATAGATAATAATATTTTGGTATATAAAATTTTTACTATAATTTTATATTTAAATCTAAGTATAAAATGTTAAATATATTATTAAAGATAATCTAAAACCAAGGATAATTTGATTTTGAAATTAAAGATTATTTTGAGGCTAAAAATATTTTAAAATTAGGATATATGTTTTTGATTCTTTTAAAAGGAAGGTTTTGAATACATTTTGAAAACAAAATATAATTTTGTAAAATCATTTGGAATAAAAGTTAGCGGATACAAAACAATGTTCCACTAGATTTTTTGTAGGTTCCATCATACTTAGGGTTCCATCCCTTTAACAGGCTCGAAGTGGATTCCATTCCACGAATAAATTGGATTTTAAGATGACGGTGCTTTTCTAGGAGTTTTAACAAAATTCCCAGTGAAATTACTTATTCTTGAACTTTTGATATCTTGATATTCTTGATACTCATGAGTCTTCAATCTTGATATCTTAAATCTCTATATTGTACGGTCTTCATTCCTGGTACCTTCATGGTTAAATCCTGCATATACATATATTTCTAAACTATAATGTTAACATTTATATTTTGTAATCTTATTCTAAGGTTGTTGTCATCAAAACCATCATCTCAAGGACTAACAGTCTTCAAGAGGAAAAAGACGTGATTTAAAAGAAGGAGATGGCGTGTAGATGAAGGCTACAAGGACTGAGGTGAAGGGGGAAAAGTTTTGAGGGGAATATATTTGTCAAGTCAAATATATGTATATTATTTAAATTCAAATTGTCTCGATTACATAGCTCAAAATCTCGATCCCTTACCGAGGCATGCCGCTAGGCATTTATAATGATATACCCCTATTTCGAACGTGATGGAAAAGGTTTCGAGTCCTAATTCGATCGTATGGAGAAGATAGCTATTTAGACACAATTGTTATATTGAATTTCGATATTAATTTCAACGCGTTTATATCCGGTACGATCAAATGATAACTCCAAACAGTACGAAATTTGGAATCCGATAATATTACATTATTACGGATCCAATGAAACTAGTTTCGTCAAATTCCAAGAATATTTCCCGGATGGCTATTTTTAAACGTCAACTTGAACAAACTATTTTTAAAATTGAACAGATCACTTTTAAATTCAATTTTAAAACTTTCATCATCTTCATTATTATTAATATAAATTTTACAAACCTTTAAATTATTTTTATCTAGCTTAAAACTCATGATACAATAATATAACCAATATTCAATTATAAAATTCAATAATTAAATTATTCAATAAATCGCTTTATTTAAATTCTGAATTTATTTTATAAATAGACCCAAATTTTCATATTCAAAATCAATCTATAATTCAAATTCAATATGTAAAACCATTTAGATATCCATAATTTACCATTGAAAAATCCAGGTCGTTACACTTTTAAATTTGAATTTAAAAGTAAATAAATAGAAACTGAAAATTTTATATTTTAATTAACGTGTAGAAATAGCCAATTTGGCCACTATCTCGGATTTCGACGAAACCAGTTTCATCGAGTCCGTAATAGTGAATATTATACGATTTCAAGTTTTATAGTGGTTGGACTTATCGTTTGACCATGCGCGCTTGAAACCCGTAGAAATCGATTAAATGAATTTAATAAAAATAATTTGATTTTGAAAGCTATCTTCTGCATACAATCAGATTATGCCTTGAGACTAGTTCTATTACGTTCAAAATAGGGGTATAACATATAGAACGTCAGGCGGCATGCTTCATTTGGAGTTCAAGAATTTCAGACGATAAACGTCAGATATTTTCTTTCTATAATATATATATATATATATATATATATATATTTATCCCCTTCTCCAATAATTCATACACCCCGTTACCTATTTGTTTCCCATCACACGCTCCCTTCCCTCTTTCTTATTTCATAGACACACAGATCGAGATAATAATAAAAACACTAATCGATCATTGCGCGATCGAGGCGAGGCGCGACACATGCGCGAGGGAGGCAGCGCGCCTAGGGGGAAAGTCGACATCGGATCTAGAGTTTAGGGGTTTTCTTGTTGTGAGGCACGCAGCAAAGCTTGGCGATGATTGGAGGTGGCGACGACTTGCTGGCGAGGAGCGTAGCATGGAGGCATTGGTGGCGGAAAGTGCGGCGATAGGGTGTTGATCATGATTCTTTAAAAAAAGGAAGCAGCGAAGTCGCGAATGAAGTTTGACCTTCGGGAGTATCGCGTGCGGCCTGAGCTAATGAGAGAGATGAGTTTTATTTTATCTATTTTATTGAGTTGTTTATTATATTATTATTATATTGTATAATAATTATCGTATAACTTTTGCATACGATGTCCGTTTCGAGTGAAACGAGTCGTGTTGCGATCGTATCGACGTCGTCTACAACATAGGACTAGATTTGTATTTGTTTGAAGCTGAAGAATTTTCAGTTTCAAATAAAACATGAGTGTTTTAAGTTCTCACAAATGACTAAATTATTTTTATGTTAGTTAAATTGAAACCTGAAGTGATTTAAATTTATTGATTGTTGTTTGGTAAATTTAACTGGAATGGAATTTAATATAAAAATTTATACGTTTGAAAATTTGAATTAACTATTAAATTGAAATAAGAATTGAATAGATAGTAAGATTCCCAATTATTGATAATAGTTAATTGTTGTGATTTATTGATTGCCTAGATAAATGATTCTGATGGATGCCAACTGGTTGAGATTTTAGACGATTGGGTGTTATTTATTTATATATATATATATCATGTTATTACCCTATAAATTATCTATAGTATATAAAACTGTAAATTGAATTATTTTGAATTAATTAAGAATTGGTTGAAATGATATATACCTGTGACATTTACTTTGGATTGAAGTAATCTATATACATGCCTAAAATTAAAATTAAAATAATTGATCACTTGGTCATAGGATAAAAAATTATATATGGACACCGGATTGGTTAATATAATTTTAAAAATCATGTGTTTGAAACGTGAGAAATGTGGATTACGGATCTTAAGGCTAGGATTAACACTAGAGGGGGGAATAGTGTTAATAAATAATTACTAAATTTTTTGAGTTTATGTTAGTTTAGACACCAATGTATGCAATATACAGACACAGATATGATCACAGAAACAAACACAGATGCAGAAATAAAATAGAAGCAGTAAAGGAAAGAACACACTGGATTTTATACTGGTTCGGAGTTACCCTACATCCAGTCCCGCAACACAAGTATGGATTTCCTTTCAAAAGCAATTGTACAATTACACCCTCGGTTTCAAGGCTACGAGGTACACTCTCCAGAATTTCTATCCTCTGGATAGAGATACTTGATTTTCGGACCACAAGTTTACCCAATTGATTTACCAAGGCTACAATCACACGTTTTCTCTTTTGATTGATTTCCAAGGCTACAATCACACTTTTCTCGCTTAGTAGATTACAAAAAAGTCTATAACTCTGAATAGCACTGAGAACCTTGTAGAGATGGTGATAGAGAATCAAACTAGAAGTAATCGAGTTCGATTCAATGTTGATTTCGGCGGAGTAATGGTAAGAATATGTATTAAGAAATGTGGAAGAAGAAGAGGAGTGAAAAACTATAAATCTGATATAAAATTCATTGAAACTAACCCCTATTTATAGAAGAACAACAGCTATGTCCATTCATGAAGAGTTATGGCGAATAGACACTTCTTTTGAAATTTAAATTTTGAACTCAACTGACACCATGTCGACATGGATTACTTTGGAATGTAGACATCCCAAAGGATTTTTTGGTGTTTTGATTTTCTTTGAAAATAAATTTTGTTTTATATTAAAACTATTTTAAACTTTATAAATATACTTGACTATAATTAAAATTCATAAGTAAATATAGAAAATAGTATATATAGAATTTAACTATAATTTTATATTTAAATCTAAGTATAAATATTTAAAAGTTAAATATACTATATTAAATGATAGTTTAAATTCAGGAGTAATTTGACTTTGAAATTAAAGATAATTTTGAGGCTAAAACTATTTAAAATCAGGATAGAGGGTTTTGATGTTTTTAAAAGGAAAGTTTTGAAATCATTTTGAAAACAAGGTAATTTTGTAAAATCATTTGAATTAAAATTAGTGGATACAAAACAATGTTCCACTAGATTTTTGTAGGTTCCATCCTACTTAGGGTTTCATCCCTTTAACAGGCTCGAAGTGGATTTCATTCCACGAATAAGTTGGATTTTAAGATGCCAGTGCTTTTCTATGAGTTTTAACAAAAATTCCTAATAAAAATACTTATGCTTGAAATATTGAACTCTTGATAATCTTGATACTCATGAGACTTCTATCTCGATATCTTGAATCTCTATATTGTACAGTCTTCATTCTTCGTACCTGCATGGTTAAATCCTACATATACAGATATATCTAAACTTATAATGTCGATATTTATATTTTATAATCTATTCTAAGGTTGTTGTCATCAAAACCATCATTTCACGGACTAACAATCTTCTCCTTTTGATGATGACAACCTTTGTTTATAAAATATTATTTCTATCCTAGTAACTCCCCCTGGAACTAATAACTCCCCCATAATTTATGCCTATTTACCCTATTTTATATTTCTCCCCCTTTGTCATCAACAAAAAACTCACTCCCCCTCATTCTTGGGCTTCAATACCTGCATTGATAAACTATACGACGGAATAATATAGATTAAGAAATAATTATACTAATGAACATGATAACTAATCAAAGACTATATACATTTCAATGTATATATGTATATATATATATATGTGTGTGTGTGTGTGTTTTATACAACAAACTTCAAACCAATATCAAGAAATCAATCCACAAAGAGTATCAATCCAAACCAAATCAATCAAAGCAAACAAATAAAAATCAAACGTTACATGGAACTTCCAATCATCCTTCTTCTCCAAAGATTGGGTCTGCCTTAATAGCATCCCAGTTATCACTGTCATTGGTGAGAGAGACAGGAGGATGTGCTTCGTTATCATCCTTGTGCAGAGAGTAGATCATCCATCGTATCGCATCGAAGTGCCTTTCTTGTTCCTTGATAATCTGAATTTGACTCAATTCTAAGTGACACTGGTTACGTAGAATAAATGAGAGAATATTCTTGAACGAGTTAAGGGATTCTTCAAGATTTCCGGATAGATTGTGAATAGGATTAGCCATAGTTGAATTTGCAAAAGAAATAAAGGATATAAATGATAAGAAATAAATTTCAGTGAAGAATTCTGGAAGAAACAAGTATTTATAGGTGTAGAAATTCGTTTGAAATGAATAGACATTTGATAGTTATTCAAATTTCAAATTCAAAATCAATTGTCATTTCTGACTAGGGGATGTCGACATGGTCATATAGGGGATGTCGACTTGGATTAGTGAAAACTTATGACTAATTTGATTTTGTGAATATTTGTGTATGTATATACATACATATATATATATATATATATATATAATATACTAACATTTATTCTGGAGATAAGATAAGGTAGATAACAGAAAGGAAATTTCATTTCATTGCATACTACAATAATACAACGATTAAGCACACAACAGACTACATGAACATTCGAAATAAAGCAAACTAAAACAAATACAACACGATACGAGGAGATAAAACTAGTCCAAGTTTCTTTCTGACTTTGAAAATGAACTTGTTCGTCTTGGATGAAATTTTGTCCAACTTCTTACTAACGGATCTTTTAAGAATCCGTTGATTCTCAACAATCATCTTTTGGTTTTTGAGAAGGGTTTTAGTGGATGGATTAGGAGGATAGTCAACGCTTTCCAAAGAGGTTTCACCTTCTTCTTCTTCAATTTCCATTTCATCCCCTTCTTTTTCTTCTTCGTTCTCCTCTTCTTTCATTTCCTCATGGGCCAATCACTCTTCTTTTTCAGCAAGGGTCTCATAAGGTTGAAAAACAAAAGGAATTTTCATAAGCGAAATGTTGGAATGATTTAAAACCTTTTTAGAAACAAATTCTTCGCCTTTGAAATCCACTCCAAAATAGTCAAAAATCCGAGTGAGATAAACTCCATGATATAAAGTATTGTCACCCATTTCAAGATCTTTGGGACGAAGTTCATCCAAAATAACTTGCGTCCAATTTATGTCATAATTTCCAAAAATAGCAAACAGTGCTTTGCAAACTTTTGAAGTAGGATTGTTAAAATTCCTCGATCTTAAGGTCAAAGTATGTTGCAAAAGGAAATTGACAATTCTTTATTTTGGTTGAAAATTTCTATTTTTAAATTCAAAATCATCATCTCTTTTGAAAATGTGATGAAATGTCTCATGATCATGTTCATCGATTTTAAAGTCAGAAAGACCCATTCCCGAATTCTTACAATTGAGAATAATACCCAAAAGATCACAATTCAAAACGATCCTAGTTCCTTCGACACTACTCCAAATTTCATTCTCATTACCATCATAAAATCCGCGATATAAATTCGCATAGAAAATTTTGACAAGATTAGGATAGCAAACAAAATCATTTTGAGAAGCATCAATAAGACTAAGAACTCCATTGTTTGCAAAAAGAGAATCAATTTCATAAGAAAAAAAATCTTGAAAAATAGCAAATTTTTCGGGATGGACTTTGGCATAGCTACCCTAATTGATGTATGCTTTTATTACCTCCGGATCATTGAATAATTGCTCTTTGATCTTTCTGGAAATTCTCATAGTGGATGGGTTGCTTGAAGAAGCCATTAAAGTAGAGAGTAAAGAGCTTGAAGTTATGAAGAGAGAGTTTGAATTTGAAAATGAGAGTGAAAAGATATGATAAAAGATAGTGAATAAATAGATTCTCAAAGGACATATTCTCTGGTCAAAAGGTAGCTTTTCAGAGAATTGAATGAAGTGAAAAGGTGGAGGAAAATTCAAACATTTGAATTCAACTTTTGAAATTCAAATTCAGGTACCCATATCGACATCATGGTAGGGACCATGTCGACACGTGCCTTTGAATTTTCAAGAATTGATTTTTCCTAAGTTCTCTAATATATATATATATATATTATTTTTTTAATGCCTATATATATATGAAATATTATTAGTATATTTCAGAAAATATTATTATACTATTAAAAAATAATAAAAATAATAATAAAATAATGAAATAATAATAAAAAATAGAAAATAAATTTTAAAATTCAAACAAAACACCAATTCAAAATCAATCAATGAAACAATCAAGCAACTAATCTAAGCAAGCAATTTCAACCAATTGTATTGTAAACGTGTACCTTTTTCTGAGTCCGTTTCTTTGAATTCGTCGGAGTCATGAACAACTGTGAAACACAAATTCGAATTATCTGTCTTCTGATCATCATCACTTAAGGACGAGTTTGAGTCATCTAGAGTAGAAGTAAATGCACGCTTCCATTTCTTTGCTGGATCATTGTTCATAGGAGAATTTTGCCTATCTGGATACGGGCAGTCTCTTTTGAAATGGCCTGGTTTATCACAGTTGTAACATTTGTCATTATTTTGCACTACATTCTGATTTCTAGAATTCTTATAGTTGTTTCTCTTGAGATTATTCATCTTTCTGTATTTCAGGAATTTTCTAAAATTTCTGGTCATAAAGGCTATCTCTTCATCGTTATCGCTGTTTGAGTCTGATCCATCGGTCAATGCATTGAATGCCATTGATTTCTTTTCATATGCTTTACTTTCTCTTCTCCCGATCATTTGAACTTCATACGACATTAGATTTCCAATTAATTCTTCTATCTTTAAAGTACTGATGTCATTTGCCTCTTCGATCGCAAGCGTCTTTTGATCCTATTCTGGAGTTAGAGAATTTAAAATCTTTCTGACTTGATCTTCTTCAGAAAATTCCTTGCCCAATGATATTAGAGAATGCACAATATCCTGAAATCTACTATACATATCTGAAATAGACTCATTAGGATTCATTTTAGATAATTGAAACTGATTTGTGAGCATGGAAATTTTGGTCTGTTTAACTTTGCTTGCTCCTTCGTGAGTAACTTGCAAAGTTTTCCAGATTTCATATGCAGACTTACAAACTGACTCTCTATTGAATTCATTTCTATCTAGTGAACAAAACAGAATATTCATTGCCTTAAAATTATTTTGTGCAACAGTCTTTTGCTCAGCAGTCCACTCTGCAAAATTAGTTGTGGGTTCAGAATATTCAGTTTGTGTGATATTCTAAGTGTCTAATCCTATAGATCGTAAATATATTTTCATCCTACATGCCCAATATGCATAGTTACTACCATTAAAAAGTGGTAGTCTGACAGTAGACTGACCCTCTATAAATGAACTAGTGACATGGATACTAGTGTTAGTAACAGTATCAGTGTTGGTAGCCATTTTGAAAACTTTTCAAAAATCAGATTATGAAACTTTGAAAACCTTGCTCTGATACCAATTGTAAGAAATGCGTATTACGGATCTTAAGGCTAGGATTAACACTAGAGAGGGGGTGAATAGTGTTAACAAAGAATTACTAATTTTTTTGAGTTTATGTTAATTTAGAAACCAATGTATGCAATATACAGACACAGATATGATCACAGAAACAAACACGGATGTAGAAAGAAAATAAAAGCAGTAAAGGAAAGAACACTCCGGATTTTATACTGGTTCGGAGTTACCCTACATCCAGTCCCGCAACACAAGTACGGATTTCCTTTCAAAAGCAATTGTACAATTACACCCTCAGTTTCAAGGCTACAAGATACACCCTCCAGAATTTCTATCCTCTGGGTAGAGATACTTGACTTTTGGACCACAAGTTTTCCCAATTGATTTACCAAGGCTACTATCACACCTTTTCTCTTTTGATTGATTTCCAAGGCTACAATCACACCTTTTCTCGCTTAGTGGATTAACAAAAAGTCTATAACTCTGAATAGAACTGAGAATCTTATAGAGATAGTGATAGAGAATCAAACTAGAAGTAATCGAGTTCGATTCAATGTTGATTTCGGCAGAGTATGGTAAGAATATGTATTAAGAAATGTGGAAGAAGAAGAGGAGTGAAAAACCAAATAATCTGATATAAAATTCGTTGAAACTAACCCCTTTTTATAGAAGAACAACAGCCATGTCCATTCATGAAGATTTATGGCGAATAGACACTTCTTGTGAAATTTAAATTTTGAACTCAACTGACACCATGTCGACATAGGGTACTTGGGCATGTTGACATCCTAAAGGATTTTTTGGTGTTTTGATTTTCTATGAAAATAACTTTTATTTTATATTAAAACTATTTTAAACTTTATAAATATACTTGACTATAGGTAAAATTCATAAGTAAATATAGAGAATAATATATATAGAATTTAACTATAATTTTATATTTAAATCTAAGTATAAATATTTAAACGTTAAATATACTATAAATATATTATAAATATATTATATTAAAAGATAGTTTAAAATCAGGAGTAATTTGACGATGAAATTAAAGATAATTTTAAGGCTAAAACTATTTAAAATCAAGATAGAGGGTTTTGATGTTTTTAAAAGGAAAGTTTTGAAATCATTTTGAAAACAAGATAATTTTGTAAAATCATTTGAATTAAAATTAGTGGATACAAAACAATGTTCCACTAGATTTTCGTAGGTTCCATCCTACTTAGGGTTCCATCCCTTTAACAGGCTCGAAGTAGATTCCATTCCACGAATAAATTGGATTTTAAGATGTCAGTGCTTTTCTATGAGTTTTAACAAAAATTCCTAATAAAAATACTTATGCTTGAAATCTTGAACTCTTGATAATCTTAATACTCATGAGTCTTCTATCTTGATATCTTGAATCTCTATGCTGTACAGTCTTCATTCTTGGTATCTGCATGGTTAAATCCTACATATACATATATATCTAAACTTATAATGTCAGTATTTATATTTTATAATCTATTCTAAGGTTGTTGTCATCAAAACCATCTCACGGACTAACATGAAATTATTTAAATGATTTTGATTTAAGGAAAGGAAAATCAAAATATGTAAATTGAATTATATTCGACCTCGAGCTTGAAATGTGAAATTAAAATTTGTTAAACGAAATTGTTCAAAATGGAACTTGAGATTTTGAAGTCATAATTGAAATATGATTCGAATTTTTGAAATTGATTTGTTTTAAAAGACTTGGATTTTTACTTGAACTTGAAATATTTCTAAGTAAAAGTAATTTAAATTGATATTTCAAAATTGAGCTTGGAATTGAATTATTTTGAAGATTTGAACCTCAAGTTGAATATTGAAGTAATTTGATTCAAGTGATTTAAATTGGTATTTTAGAATCAAACTTGAAATTGATATCAACTGGAATAGTCGAAAATTGAGAAATGAATTGATTTAATATGAAAATTGAAATTGGAATCGAGGTTAATTTGAATTGAAATCGAATTGGAGTCTATTTGAACAGAATTGAAGTTGAAAGATTTAGAATTGAATCAGTTTAAATTTGAAACTATTTTTAAATAAATTATTTTAATATAAACTATATAAAATATATCTTTTTAAATATTCAAATTGTTTTGGTTTTCCAAACTATTTTATTTTACAAAACATTTTGAGTACTTAAATCATTTCATATCAAACTATTTTAATTAATTTAACTTTTGAAACTATTTAAAAAAATTCAAACTGTTCAAAAAAAAATTCAAGCTGGTCAATTTGGGAATTGTTCATATTTAAATCGTTGATTTAAATATGAATTGGGTAAAATGAAGTTAAAACCTAAATGGTAATTCAAATTAAACTTTGAAGTGAAACTGACATATCAAACAGAATCGACTTACTTTGAGTAAATATGAGGATTTTTGAAACGAATGATATTTTGAAGTGAATATGATATTTTGATGTCAAGTATGAATCGTTCTCGAAATGTAAAAGAACCAACTGGTGTATAAAACGACATTTAGTTGTTAAAGAGACCGGGACCTCTTATTGGCATACTCTTTGTCAATATTGGAACCACTTTGACAACTGTGTATTCGGAGAAGACTTCAGAATGAAGTGGTTGTATTTGGCATCGTTTGCTAGATTTAAAGAAAGAGAACGATGATGGATTGACCCCAACACCTGTGCCAAATTAAAACGACTAAAACAGGATGGCTTGGCAAGGCCAAGCAGGCTAGCTACCCCTAGCGGACATCCGTTCTTCGATTTTCTTGGACTTGGTCCATATTATTACTCTTGTTGTCGGTTTTGATTGGTGTACCTTTATTTTGGGATAATCTCCCTTTGACTCGATATAGGATGGTTAATCATGGATATGATACATTACCACTAGCTCTGCGACTCGAACTGGTAGTATCCTACCTTGGGCATTGCCTTATATGCCTTATCATACTTTTTCTCAATACAAGACCACTACGATTTTGGTTTACTATTTTCGTATCATGGCGCACCTTATCCCTTGACGTGCTACTGGGTATTATATGCAAAGTTGCAAACTGTATGACAATGCTTAAAAACGCGTCAAGGGAGATTAATGTAAAGCCTTAACGATAAGAAAAATATTTATTCTACTGATTAGACATTATACATAGAGTATTCTGTTATACATAATATTTTGATGGATCTTTAAGAGAAGGAAAGTCCTGTAACATCTCTTGTGTTATTGCACGCACGTTGTACACTGGATATGGGTGTATGCAAACATCTCTGACGCTATTACACTCATATTATGTGATATCGATTTGACTCACAGAAGGGTATTTTAGTTCCGACTTGAGTGTTTTGTCTTTTCGTTACGCTCGGGTCAGCCCCAAGTTTTCGGCGCATTGAAGATTTATTCTGGAGGACGATGATAAAGATATTGGTACATTATTATTACTAGTATTATTCTCTACATCATGTCGTTCTGCTGCACTGTTCTATTATTCTATTGTATATATAAGTCTGATGAATATTGTATAATTTATAATCAAATGTATAATATAAATAGCTTCATGAACTGTTTATTTGATTATTATATTTTGTCATTCCGCTGCGAGATTCTGTGTTTTTTTTTCTTCTTCTTTTCTTATTTTTCTTAACTAACTTCATTGATTATCTATGTTTCGGATTGTTTAAGTTGGATATATGTGGATTATTATCGATTTAAACATTCCAAAACGTGGTTCGTCACACCAAATTTCAAGAAAATCAAAATCATAATCCTAGCCTCGTCCTATTGCAAGAATCATATGAGCCATCAATGGAGTTTCATGCAAAGTCACCAATTACAAAGTCGTAGACAACATCGAACTCGACCTATTGAACGGTTGGATCACCTTAGATTGTGAAGTGAAGGCAGAAAATCTTGGTTGAACGTGGAGTTGTGGGTTTCATTTTTTTGGAATTCCAACGTCATTATCGTTCGATGGGCGAGAAGAACTGAAAGGCGAAGTATGGAGAATCGTATGAGCAAGCTTATGGCAAAGTTTTATGGTCAATGGTAGTGTTAGAACTCGGCCAGTCTACAACGAATGAAATGGGTGAATTTCAAAAAATTTACCGTTTTGGATCATTATCGAGCCTATGAAGTCTAAATGCATTTAGATCTTATCTAAATTTCCTTTTAATAAAATCAATATTTTATTCAATATGGTTATTTAAGGAACTGTAAATATACAAATGTATGTGATATGATGATGTATCGAATATATTCATTTATGTCAAGTATAAGTGTGGTGTATATGTGGTATATATATATGTTTAAATGAAATAGGTAAAAATAAATTAAGAGAAGGAAATTATTTGTTTCCCTGTTACCATGTTCAATTAATAAAGATAAGATAAGACAAATATGAAAGGAGAGAAACATATCATTTCTTTCAACATTTAACTATGACAATTAATACATTAAATGACATTTATTACTTATCAATCAAATCTATACATGCATATGATAGAATACGAAAAGAGGGAAAACTTTCATTTCTTTCACCATTTAGCTGTAACAATTAATACATTAAATGACATTGATTAATTATCAATCAAATCTACGCATGCCTTCATCGTCTAAATTTTGTTATGAAATATATGCATGCATTCATAATAATTGTGGATGCATACATACAAAGTGAAAACCTATTCTTTGTTTTAAATAATTCGAAATCCTAAATTAACATTAATAGAAAAAATTCCAATTGAGAAAATATAAAAAAAGGTCACATTATTGCTCATAATCTTTGTACGAATTCGATTTAAACAAAACATTTATATTACATATAACTGATAATTAAAATTCAATAATTTGGATCTAAAAGCATATATTTGCAAAAAATGTAGCACATGGTATATGTGTATATACATTTGTACAAAAGGTTTTTGGTTTTAAAGTTAAAAATTTTCATTAAATTTTTAATTTAGGAATGAAACAATACATCAAACTTTACAAAAAACTTTAAATAAAGTAAACAAAAAATAATTGAAATATGCACTAAAGTCCATTCATTAATATTAAATCAAGATATCCACTTTTGTTTTAACAAGGATTGTAATAGTTGTACAAAAATTTAACACATGTAAATAAAATCAGATTCAAGGAATGGTAAATAACTTAACACACACACACACACACACACACACACATATATATATATCTGTGTGTGTGTGTGTCTACATATATATGTGTGTGCGTGTGTGTATATATAAAATCCATTAGCATTTGGATAAGTAAAGATTGTCTTATAATATACATAAATCTCATTCAAAATCAATTTTTAATTTCATAACTGTCTACAATAAAATAAAAGAAATTTGAACAAGGTAGGCATGCGTATATTTGTGATAAGAAATTACAGATCCAAACAATACAGAGAATGATGAAAATTTATCGAAAGTAATATGAGATCCAAGACATGTCGATTTATTATATAAAACATTAAAAGGAAATGATAAGCAAACATAGACCAAAATAATAATACAATAAACATGTAAATATCGAATTATACACACATATAATTACCTTAGGATGAAGCACGTAGAAACACCTTGAATGATAGAAGAATACCTAGATCTTATTGATCACTCTCTAGGTCCGATAAACCTTTCCCTTTACCACATCTTAATTTGTGGCTTCTCCTCAGATTTCAAAAATCACCATCCCACATTGCAAGAGAAAAATGAACCACCCTTTTTAATTTAGTTTGATGTTGGTTTTTGTTTTGATATTTTTTTGGTATGAAGTTTCAGCCACGAATGAATGATAGAGAAGAGGAAGAAAGAGAACAAAAAATATTAAAATCATGTTCTCTTCTCTATACTTTAAAAAATGAGGAGGTTTTGTTTCTAATAGAATTAAAGGAACCTTTTCCTATTATCTTATTAGAACTTCCTCCATTATTTCCTCTTTTGAAATTTCAAATAATCTTACTAATGATTTCATCCTCTTACCGTTATATGGCTGATCCAAGCACATTTCAAGTATGCAACTTTTCCAAATAAAAGAAAACAACTTTTAAGTAATTATTTTATTATTTGAAACACGTTTAAAATTTTACCAATATCGCATATCGATATATGCAAATATAACTTTTATATATGCATTAAAATAATTAGCAACAACATTCAAAACATCAAATAAGTTAACAATAATTAATATTTTATAAATATTAATTAATTTAAACAGTTTGCAACATTTTACAAACTAATTAAATTGTGTGATTTATGAAGAAATCACAAATGCGGTTATGCGACTCATAGGTGTGAATTAGTCAGCGATTAATATTAAACAATTTAAATATTAATTTTCATACGTCACTTAACTGGCGGTATGACAGTTTGGCTGAATTCATCGCTTACAGGTCATTTCGATAAAATCAAATTTTACTTATAATAAGCGGCACCTGATAGTGACAATTATTTACACCAATTATCTTTGTCAAAATTATATCACATTAGGACTTATGAAATTCGGCAATGGTTAAAATTCCAATATCGTCCACGTTCAACTTTATAGCCCAAATACAAAGTCCTTGGTTCAATAATAACAATTATTATTAACCAAGATGCTTTGGTCAAAGACTTTGACTTTGAGTTGACTTGAGTCAACCATGATACTAACCCCATATAACTAGGGGGACGAATTCTCACTTGAATAGTGTTCCACTTTCAATACTTCCACTTGACCCAACTATGGTCACTCGATGGAACGCCATGCCATGATTTGACTATAATCAAAGCAGAGCTTTAATATTAAAGATCTATAGTATTCTCAAGTCGAGAGAACTATGTAAATCAGTCATATCGATATTATCTATTTGACCTAAGTTATATTGACTAATTGTGACAGCCCGTATTTTCGACAATTAAAAATATTAAATTAAATAAGGCTTTGGAGTTCATATTGTCAAAAATATAAAAATTTATGAGTTATTAACGTGAATTTTATTGAATTATAAATTTTGACCTTAAGGGAAAATCTTAAAATGAAATGGAATATGGTAACGCATATTAACATATAATTTAATAAGATTGGTTGAATGTAATTGACAACTGTTTTAATGTAATTTCAATCAATTATAAATTTAATAAGGAATAAAATAAATCATGTATTAAGGGTGAAATTATATGTTATTTAATTGAAATTAGTTCTAATATAGACTATGAAATTAGTTGTTTGGTAAGTAATTTATAATCCTTGTTGTAACAATTGTTTATTTCTCATTATACTATTAAATCCGTTTGAAATTAATTAGGAAATCAGCGGAAATTAAATGTGATTGAAATACCGCAGTCAATATAAGAAAAGATGTTAATTATAGAATAATGAGTGTAATAAATGAAAACTTATGTTTGATAAATACATAAGGTATTTGTTGATTAATAATAAGAATTTAAATCAAAATAAAAGAATTTGTTTGGAATTTTAGTTATAATGAAAGGATTTTATTACAGCTGTACTTAAACATTGAAATCAAATTAATATTCAAATCTTGGATTTAATATGGAAAATTTATTTCAAAGATCATAAATTCCTATTTCATTAAGAATGATGATAGAAAACTTTCAATTTGGAAATAAAAAAGCGATTAAATTTGTTTAATAATAATTCGTTTTAATTAACGCATATAAATGAATATGATTTGATTTTTTTTAAAAGCTAACTTCTATATATAAAAGAATCAGGGTTTGAATTCGTTGAGTTTAAAAATACTGAAAACCTATATTTCGATATATAGGATGACCTATTTTTGTTTCGGAACCAAGCGAGCTTTTCAGGTCTTCGTTATCGCTTGGGCCAAATCGATTTGTTCCATCCGTTCTTGTTCCATCTTTGTGTGTATATATATAGACTCCTCTGAAACCCTAGTAGCTTTCTATTCTTTTTTTGTACATACTTTTCCAATCCATCTGCTTCATCTCAATGGTAGATATCCCAAAACCCTAAATTACCATTTCAAATCAAATCCAAAAAATCAAACTGCTTAAACCCTATCAAATTATATATCATCGCAAAGCTCTTAATGAATGGAATCAGTGCCTGCAATTCATTCTTTGTTTGGACGCACCTTTTGGCCAGAAATTGGTTAAACATTCTTAACAGTTTAAACTAGGGTTTGTCGTTTAATGGTGGATCGTCGACTATACGACGATCGAAAGGCATTGGCATGTAAAGGAGGTCGGCAGTGTTCATCAATGGTCTCCGGTCATATTAAGGATGCCGAGGTTTGCCAAAAATCATGAATTAGAGGCGGTGGTGGCGGGGCTCGTTGGCGGCGGCGGAGCGCGCTGCCAGCTCAGCCTAGGCGCGGCCAGGCACGACGAACTAGTGGTGAGGTCAGATCGTAGGGTAAAGGCGTCTGGTGGCAGCGATCCGAAGTTGAACATTGGCGGCTGAAGGGATGTCACATGTATGAGATGTATTAGGGTTTGGAGATGGTATGCATTTACGATTTTGCCCCTCTACATTATCTTAGTTTAATTTTAAAATTCAAATGTTCCAATCATCATAACTTTTGCATACGAACTCGAATTTGCACGCAGTTTTTTCGTTAGACTCATATCGAAATTCTGGACAACATGAAACTTGTTTGGTTGAATATGAAGACTGTTGAAATTTTGGTTTTTTATTGGATTTTTAATGGGATTTAAATCAAAAGTGAGTGATTTATCCCACTCATGTAATACTAAATGTTCCAATGTTAGTTAAATTGAAATTATGAAGTGATAATTTTATTGATTGTTGTTTCGTAGTTTAAATTGACATTTAAATTAATTTGAATTTTATATTAAATTAAATTGACATTTAAATTAATACTGAATTTAATTGCTAGTTAAACAGCGACAATGGATAATTAGTAACTGTTATGATATACTAGTTGATTTGGATGTTGATTGTTATTGGATGTCTATTGATTGATGTTGGATGTATAGTTGTTGATTTATTTGGATATATACATACTATTACCCCATTTATTATTTAACATCCTATAAATTATCATCTAAAAAATTTCGAATAAACTAAGAAATAGGTTGAAATGATATATGCCCATGTCATTTGATTTTGGGTTGAAATGATATATATCCATCCATGTAATTAAATTTGAAGTAACTAATCGCTCAGCCATAAGGTAGAAAATTATATGCGGACACCGGATTGGTTAAATTAAATGGTTTCAAAATCTTGAATTTAAATTGATTTAAATGATATTGTTTTAAAGAAAATAAAAATTGGGTTTATATGACTTAAATTATTTTCTAAATTCGAGCATTGAAATGTTGAAATTGAAACTATTAAATTAAATTGTTTAAAGATTTAATTTGAAATCTTGAAGTTGAAATTGAGATATGATTCAAATTTATTGAAAGTGGATTATCTTAAAGGTTCATAATTTAATTTGAAATTTGAATTTATGTTGATTAAAATGATTTAAATTGATATTTCCACATTTGGACGTGAAATGGATTTAAACTAAATTGTTTAAAAATGAGAATTTGAATTGAATCTTTCAACCTTTGAATGAAATCGTTTAAATTGAATTTGAGTTAAGTTGGAAATCGTTTGAATTGAGATTCATTTAAATTGAACTTTGAATATGAAGTTTACCTGAATTGGAAGTCGAAAAATTAAATTTGTTGTGATTTAGAATTGGAACATAAGTTCAAATTATTGTGAACTGTTTAAAAACAAAATTATTTTCAACATATAAACTATTTTTAATTAACAAAACTATTTTCAATATATAAACTATTTTTAATTATCAAAACTATTTTTCATATTAAAGTATTTTAATTATTAAAACTATTTTCAATATTCAAACTGTTTGTAAATTGGGAATTATTTAGATTTAAACCATTGATTTAAATATGTATGCTTTGATATGAAGGTATAACCTATTTTCAAAAAGATTTTGAAGTGAATATGATATTTTAGTATCAAGTATGACTCGTTCTTGAAAAAACCAACCAGTGTGGAAAATGACGTTTGGCTGTTAAAGGGACCAGGGCCGAATATTGGCATACACTTCGTCAATACCGGAAACACTTTAACAATTGTGTGCGCGGTGAATGATTCAGAACGAAGTGGTTGGATTGGCGAACGTTGCTAAATTTAAAGAAAGAGAATGATGATGGATAAACCTCAATACTTGTGTCAATTGGAAATGACTAAAACTAGACGACTTTTCCTAACCACTGAGGCTAGCTACCTCTAGCAGACATACTTCTTTGTATTACCATGTTGACTTTGAAAATTGATTGGTGCGCACCTTCAAATTTTGGAAGTGTTGGATGTGATGGGTCCTTAGGGGTTACCACCAGTCAGGTGACTCGAATTGGTGGTATCCTACCTTAGGCATTCCTCACGGCCTTGTCATACTTTTATCCTTATTCGCATCCGCTACGATTTCGTTTTAGTATGGTACCTATCGGAGACTCATTGTCCATCGACGTTGCTAGTTGTGTTACAGGACCTACATAGACTACTTTCTTAAAAATGTGTTGAGGGGGATTAATGTAATGCCTTAACATAAGGAAAAATATTTATTTTATTGATTAGACACTACATATATAACGTATCTTACTACGTGTAGATAGATTAATGGATCCTTAAGAGATGGAAAATCCCATAACATATCTTAAGTTATTGCACTCACGTTGTACACTTGATAGAAAGTGGAAAATCACGTAAACATCTCTGAAGCTATTACACTCATATTCACTTGTTATTGATTTAACTTACATAAGAACTTTTAGTTTTGAATCGAGTGTTTCATCACGCTCGGGGTAGCTTGAGTATTTCAGTGTTGAAGATATTATTATTTGAAGATAAAGATGGAGTTTTCTAAATCGTATTTACTACTATTATTCTATGCATTATTTAGGTATATTTGTTGACTGTACGCTGATTATGTTGTAAAAATTGTGTAATCAAATGAATGTTGTAAACAGCTTCATGAACTATTTATTTGATTATTATATTTTGCCATTCCACTGCGAGATTCTGTATTTTGTTTTTCTTCTTTTCTCTAGTTTTTTTACTAAATATCATTGAAGATCTCTCCTTTTGAATGGTTTGAGCTAGACATGTGTGGTTTATTGCCGATATAAACTATCCAAAAAGGTGGGTCGTTATACCAATAGAAAACTATCGAGTGAGTCATTTCATAGTTATCCAATACAGAACGTAACCCCTAGGTGCCTTCAGCAGTCATTAGTAATACACTGCCCAACATTTGGAGAGCGTTACATACTTTAGTCTCAATGGATACATCGATATCCAGTGTCGATGCATCTTGACTAGGAACATTTAAAATAATATAATTCTTTTATTGTGATAAATTACTCACGGTTAAAATACTTTGTAACTACTATCACAAAATATGTCGTTCATTGATTTTCTATTAAATATATTTTTAATTAAATTAATTAATTAATATAACCACATTATATTTTATTATAAACCAGATTGTCCAACGAGTTAGATATATATAACAAATTACATAATTGCCCCTAGGGCATACCCCTAACTCTATCAGGTGGTTGCGTGGCGACGGTGGGAGAAGGAAAACGTGGATCGACATTTTGATGGGTATCTCGGCGATGTCGACGTTGCCGATAAGGGGCAAGTGGAGGTAGGGTGTTCGATTAGTGGCGGTGCAGTGGCCGGCCATGGCTGGAGGTGGAGCAGGTGATCATTTTTTTAGCACGTTTGGATTGGGTTCGAGCACGAGAGGAACATGAGGAAGTCGAGGGGGTTACTAATTTAAATGATGGTAATTAAGGGTTTAAGTGTGTAATTAATAAAATAGATATATTATTTAATTTCGTAAAACTTGTAAATTAATTATCTTGTTTTTTTCCGTCCAAAGCAAATGTGATCGGTCGCGTTAGGTTCATATTGACAAGATCTATAATATGGAATTGAATTGGCGACAATTGGAGCTAGCAGAAAATTTCATGTTAAATCAAACGTCATTCGATTTAGACGAAACAGAACGCTTTGGCAACAAAATAAATTTCTTGTGAGTTAAACTCACCTTTTTGGTTAACCTGTAATAGTATATGGTTGATAAAAAATCATTGCTTGAGTGTTTGGATGATTTACAATTTTATTAGTTGGTTTAGATTTATCCCTCGGAGCAGATGACCTTTTATATACCCTCTTGATTGTGGATGACCCATATGTGTGTGTGTTTGTGTGTGTGTGTGCTGATATATATAAGTTGTGATGTAGGGGGACAGGTTAGAGGGATCTAACAAGATTGCTCTTGGCCTCAAATTATTTTTAAAAAAATATTATAAATTGTCATTTGAGTTGGAATTTGTTTTTGAAATAGGAAATAATTTTAAAATCCGAATTTGGGTTTTGGAAATATTTTATTTTAAAAGATTAAATTTCTATTTTATTCCAACCATTTTATCTATTTTTTTCTAAGTTATTTATTTATGTTTAATATTATTTTAAAGGTTATTTATTCAATATTGTTTTAAAAGATTGCTTATTTATATTTAACATTGTTTTAATGTTATAATTAATATAGTTTTAAGGTTACTTATCAATATGTTAATATTTTTAAGATTAATTATTTAAAAAATTTAATATTGTTTGAAATTAATAATAATGATTTATTAATACTATTTTATGAATTAATTATTATTATTTACAATAAGGTTGAAAATTAATTATTAGTGTTTTATTAATAATGTCTTTGAAATTATTAATTATTATTTTAAGAAATTTTAAAGGCTAAAAATTATTATTTATTTATAAGGTTTACTATTATTAAACATAATAATGTTTGAAGTATATGATTATTATTTATTTATAAATGTCCGAGATTTATAAATTAAGTTTATAGAAAGATTTGGGTTCTTAAAAGGGGAGTTTTATAGAATGATTTGGAGACTTAAATTGAGATTATTTATAAGATAAAAAGAGTTTATAAATGTTTTGAAATTTATAAAAGAGTATAATTGGAAATGGAGGTTGGATTTTATAAGGGGTTTATATAAAGAGTTTTATAAACGGTTTCAAAGATTTATAAATGGTTTTAGTAATGGTTTTGAGATTTATAAGGGATTTATAAATGAATTTAGAATTGTATAGAAAGGGAACCTTTCTTAGTTTTGTGGATATACTTATAGTGTTAAGATAAATATATGGATATTTTCTAAGTATTGAAAAAATAGGGATTTGTGGTATATCTTTGTAAAGATATTTATATACAAGTATTAAAAAGCGATTTTATTAATGAAAAGATTAAATAAAAGGGCTAGTGGTCACTTATATGTTTAACTAATGTTGGTTTTCCCTATGGAATTAAATCTTTGATTTGAATGTTTTTTTATTCGATGGTTAAATAACCGACCATTGAATTTGGATCCAATGGAAATATCTAGGATAAACACATGAGTTATATGGCACGATCATCTCTAATGATGTTGTACCGTGCGTATAAATCTCATTCATTCTTCTAGAATAAATGATAAGGAAATCTATCCACTAGCGGTTAGGAGGTGATCTCCACTCTTATCTTTGACTGTTTATTTCCTAAAGAACCAGGGTTGAGTTTACCTAAAACTGTTGAATGTTGTTTCGAAGAGACCGGGATCAGATATGTTATCCGAATAACTCTTCGATCCAACTCAAGTGTTTTGAAGTGAAGACATCGTGAAGATGATGGAACTGAAGACAAAGCTTTTAAGCGTTTCATTCAGTCCTAGAACGAACTTTTGTGGATGAATGTTGATATTGCATAGTTGCCTAGAGGGCAGTATTAGCATTCCAAGTGGGAAGTACTATATAAAAGGTAAAACGTAGCCTCAAGCCTCATCAATCGGGAATGACTAAAATATAGGAGATTCAGCAGGGCTAATTGGATCACTCCCAAGTAGGGTATGATCATCCCTATATGGAGTCGATATTATCTCTCATTTGTATGACTCGGGATCGATTAAGGAAGTGGTGATCATATTTGGTACTACTATCAAGTGTAGGCTGGTCCTGTGTTGGCAGAGGATCTAGGTGAGGTCCTTAATGTTATTTTATCTAGATATGCACCATGATGGGCGGTACCCCAGTAGCCCAGTCATGTATGCAATCCATCCTTCAATAAATGTTGTACGGACATAGTTGTGCCTAACTACGCTGGAACGTGAGATGCAAGCATTGCAGTTATATTCATATTTTACTTTGACCCTCAGACATTATTATTATAACAATAGATTTTCTATCGAAATTGTTTTGGTTATCATAAGGTAAAATCTCATCCGTGTTTTTGTATGGCATGGTCTTATGAGATACCTTTTTTCAATGATTTCTAAAACATTAAAATTCAATTTGGTATGTTTTCTTACATTGGTTTTTCGGACCGACTCGAATGTTGTTTTATATACTGCTCGGGTCAGACCGAGCATACTACAGATTTAGTTTGGATCCTTTGGAGCTCCAGGAGACGAGTTGGAGGCCTAGAGACAAATTTATGTATGTAATTTTTCTTTCCACTGGATTTGTTGTTGTATTTATTAGATTTTGTGAGGACAAGTTGTTATAACAGTCCAGGCTAAAATAGGTTAGCATACTCTGATTGATGTATGTATAGTATATTTGTTCTTTGTGTAAAGATTTATAGTATATTATAGATTATTCATTCCACTGTAGATTCTGTGTTGTTTGTTTTCTTTCTATGTTCTTCTTCTTCCTTCTTCCTTCTTTATTTTCCCTGAACAAATGAGTTTTCTACATTCGATTGCTCGGCACATAACACAGTTGACGTATAAGTGTCGATTTTCAAGGTCCAAAATTCTAGTTGCTACATAATATGTTGAAAATGGAGCTTAAATGGAAAAGGTATGGATGTTTGAGGTTTCCAGGTTTAAAATAATTTTAATAAAATTCAAATTCAAATGAATAATTAATTTTCAAATTTGAAATTCAAAAGTCAACAGCAATTAGACTTAGAGGCTAAGTAAACGTTAAAATTAACATTATGTTAAAGTGTAATTATGGAATGTAACAAATAAAAAACAACAGCACCAAAAATCTTCCCAAAACAAACGTTACAGTCGACCGCTCCGTAGGATCAGTCGGCCATCGACTGTAAAGTAGCGGCTAGGGTTTGCAAATTTGAACATTCCAGATTTTATAATTTTCAATCGACCTTCATCCAACGGTTCTGATGCGTTCCAACCACTATAAATAAGACCCTAGACCCCTCACTTTTATTCATAAATATTTTGGAAACATTAACGAAACTCTATCAGTTCGTCTCTTCATAGATTTAGAAAACTCCATTAAGGTTTCAAGTAAGAAATCCTATACATCTATTTTTGTTTATTGTTTATTTTCTTAATCTATTCGGCTCCAATCCCTCAATTTTTGAATCTAATCTATATGTATAAATCTCTTGTATTATGTATGTCAAAAAGAAAAGATCTAACAAAAATTTTCAAAGGTGTGTCTAATCCAATGGAAACAAAGCTAAGGATAAACTATGAGTTGAAAACTTTGCTTTCCTATTTTAGTAGTTGATCAGTATAGTGTTGGTTTAAATATGCCTTGGGGAGTTTTGGTTTCCGAATACATCATATTATAAACCCCCAAAACTCCTTCAATGCAAAATGTCGATGCTATGTTAGAATATCAAATGGTTATGTAAAAGTAATGGAAATAGTATAAATTTGCAGTTTTGACAATTTTACTTTCTATTCCGCTCCTTATTCTTTTTCTTTGAATTTGGTTAAAGGATATTGATTAAGGAATAATGTGTAAGGTACGAATTTTATTCGTAATTTGCATTTCTTATTCATATGAATTAAATAGAAATTCCTTTATATATTTTAACACGAAAATTGGTTAAGTAAAATTTAAAAATTGGAATTGTTAGTTTCAAGTATCAAATATATTTCGCTATTTTTGATGTAAAAAATTTTGTTTAAATTTTTATTGTATACAAGTCTATTGATTGGAATTTTTCGATATAAATATTGGAGTTTTAGTTTTGTTGATAATATAGGATAAGACTTGTATAATTATTGAAAGTATTGACATTTAATCACTAGTTTAAGGCGTATATTCCGTATACTTAGAAATTACTAAGCACGTCGCGTATGTATACACATACATATATTAGCATAATTAACGTATAATTGAGTAGTTATTAAAATCCCCCTTAAGAAGGTAATTAATGTTAGACACGAAATAAGAAAGATCTCTTATAAGGCCTTGATTATGGAAATGATGATATTTGTGATAATATATGTAGAGAGTGATATAGATTATAACTAAGTTATAGGGATGCGAGGTCATCCAAAAGCACATGGAAGTCTGCCAATTAATCCGGTTACCAGTATTGTTACTTTGGGGCTGATGTGAGACGTTTATAAAAAGTAACTATAATGAGGTGAGCTCAGTCCCAACTTCAGTAGGGTAAATCTACCAAGCTAATCTGGCTAGTTGAGCTAATATGAGAAGTCGCTGTAGGGTATGGGTCATAATACGAAGGACCTACTCCAAAGACTGAAGGTAATAACTGGTTGTGTGAGGGTTCACCTTTTCTCTATGTAGGAAGCAACAAATGGTTAGGATTATGAGTTAGGCACGGTAGGGGATATCTTGAGAAAGGGCCTGCTTCAATAGAAAGCATTAAGTGGCTAAAGAGATCCAATGCAATGTCAGCTAGATAGTTACTTGTGAGGAGCCTTCCTTAGGATTATAGGTAGTAAATGATGTGAAGCTACCTTAAATAAGGTATATTAAATGGTCGGAGTCTGCCTTAAAAAATTTTAAGTGAGTTAAGTGATATCTCTTACATTGGTAGGACATTCTAGATGATAGATATGGGTTATTATGTTGATAGCAAGTTGGTTATGGGCTTACATTTGTGAAGCCATTTTATTTTTGTTAGAGAAAACCGCTTGGCTTATATTTGAAAGACTTATAATGTTGGTAGAAAACATATGACATTTCCTATTTGAAATATACTACCCAAGTACTAATATAGTTAGGTTCAAGATTTTTACTCACCAGACATATGTTGTTTGGACTCCCTCCTCATTACAACATAGGTTAGGAAGGGCGATGCTGAAGGCGGAGATGTTGATGAGGCTTGTAGTAGTAGACTATTCATTTAATTGTTATTTTCTATCGTTTTTGATGTACCCATGAAATAAAAACAATGTTATAATTTTGAAATATTACAGATATCTACAGTTATTTTTGGGATCCGGTATTATGGATATTTTGTTACTGGTTTTAATTAACATTTCAAAATTGAATTAAATGGGTACTGTTGCTATTATTATATTCTATCCTGCCGCTGTGTGACTGTGAATATGTAGATAAATAACTCCCTATTATTCTTTTTACCAACTAACAGCCAGCTTTGAGATGGTTCTAAGTTTTGATGGGCCTTTTCTGGATCGAAAATAAGGCCCAATTCAAGGCAGGTTGCTACATTATACCATGCTAAGACCTAATGCATAAGCAATATATACTTACTAACATAAATTGGAAATGTACCAGAAAAGGGTTGTGGTTGGGTAGCTTGGATCTTCTCCTTGGGTTCCCATGTACTCTTTGTTGGATTGTCTCCTAATTGAACCTCAACAAGTTTGATTTCTTTGGTTCTAGGTCGCTTTGTACAAAGCTTAAAAATATAAGTGGGTGCACCGTGAACAACTGACTCCCTCTCTATTTCCATCTTATCTAGCCTATTCCGCTCCACCATGGCAGTTGAATCATGCAAACACTTTCGCAAGTGCGACACATGGAAAACATCATGTACTCCCACCAACATCTCAGGAAGCTCTACTGTATATGCCAACTTCCCAATTCTACCAGTAATGGGGAAAGGTCCTACAAACAGTAGTGCTAGCTTTTCCAAACAACCAAATATCATGACGTGCCTAAGAGGTAAGACTTTCACAAATATCATGTTGTCCACTGCAAACTCTAACTCCGTACGCCTCCTATCAACATAAGGTTTTTGTCTACCTTAGATGGTTATCATTCTTCTACGGATCAAGTCTACTTTCTCTGATGTCTCCCTCTCTATGTCCGGTCCAAGAAAAATTCTATCAGTAGTGTCCCACCAAAACGACGGTGGTCTACAAGGTCTACTGTATTGCACCTTAAATAGTGCCATCCTAATGCTCGCCTGATAGCTATTATTATAGGTAACTCCATCAACAGCAAATGATCCTTCCAAGAGCCACCAAAATCCAAGATGCACATCAAAAGAAAGTCCTCCAAAACTCAATTGACTCTCTCTATCTGTCCATCCATCTACGAATAAAAAGTGGTGCTTAAGCTCACTCGGTGCCTAAAACCTCATATAGACTCCTCCAAATCTCAATGGTGAAAAGAAAATCTCGGTCATTAACTATGCTAGTAGAAACTCCATGTAACCTAATGGCCTCCCTCACGTATAGAGTCGCCAAAGATGTTGCCATCCTCGTGCTCCTAACCGGAATAAAATAAGCCTATTTGGTTAATCGAATGACTATGACCAAATAATCTCATCTCATACCTACTCCTCGATAAACCATCGACAAAATTATTAAAAGTACTCTCCCACTTCCATTGAGGTATATCCAACGGCTGCAAAAAACCTCCCAGCTTCTTCTGGTCTGACCTTATCCTCTGGAAAGTCATCGAGCTACATACTTTGCTACATGCTTCTTCTTACTAGGCTAATGAAAGACTCACTACGTGTCACTGTACATTTTGTCTTCGTCGGGATAAATGGTCATCCTCGAATGATGAGACTCAGCTCGTACCATATCAATGAACTCCATAATAAGAGGAACACGTAGTCTACCATCTCTTTGTAACCACTGCTTCAAATCAACGGTATCACAACTCAAATGATTCGACTTCTCTCCTTTATCAAGCTTCTAAAAAATATATCTAGTATCCCCTTATCTTGCTTTTGATTGGATCTAATACATTCCACATTTGTAGGCTGCACATCTAAATCTGCTAGCAATCTTACGGTAAGGTTTGATGATGGTCGAAAAACCAATGTTAAAATGAACTCCAAATTCCTTCACTCTAAGAACAAAGGATTCAATACTACATGTTGTTTGCTCAAGGCACCGGCCACTACATTGTTCTTGTCTATGGTATAAGAGATATCAAAATCGTATGATGGGAAAAACTCTATCCATCTCTGCTATCTTATATTTAAATCCTTCTAGAAGAATAAATACTTCAAAGACTTGTGATCCGTATATAGCTCAAACCGTTGAACTTAAAAGACAATGTCTCCATGACTTGAGTATAAAGACAATGGTCGCTAACTCAACGTCATGGGAATGATTGTTTCTATCGTGGACCTCTAACCATCGACTAGCGTGGCTCACCACACTTCCTTCTTGCATCAAGACTACCCCTAACCCTGTACCATATGTCGGTATATATTGTGAATGCTTTGTACCATCGAGTAATACCAAAATAGGTGCACCAAACAATGCCTCCTTCAGCTTAATAAAAGCATCCTCATACTTTGTGTCCCATGAGAAAACTAGATTCTTATTGGTGAGGTAGGTCATAGGGGTAGAGATCTTCGCGAAGTCCTTTATAAACTTCTGATAGTAGCCCGTCAAACCAAGGAAACTAGCATTCTTTGGCACATGCCAGCCCTGAACTATTGCAAATTTACTTGCATTAACCAACTGCCCACCTTCTAAGATGACGTGTTCCAGAAAGCATACCTCCTCTAATCAAAAATGACACTTCGAAGACTTTTCCTTCAGCTTACGATCACGAAGTGTATTGAGCACTTCTCCTAAATGCAATGCATACTCCTTATCACTCTTCGAATAGACTAAAATTTCATCCACAAAAACCACAACGAACTTGTTAAGCATCCATTTGAAAACTCGACTCATTAGATCAATAAAGTAGGCATGTGCAATGATTAGTCCAAAGCACATGAATAACCATTCATAAAGTCTATTGCATGTATGAAAGGCGGTCTTCGGGATACTATCCTCAGCTACATGCAACTAGTGGATTCCTATAGCCAAATCAAGCTGTGAGAATACCCTAGCTACAAACAACTGATCAAAGAGACCGTCTATATGAGGCAGTGGATACCGATTCTTCTTTATAAGTTTATTCTGATCCGTATAGTCAATGCAAAGCTTTGGAGAACCACCTTCCTTGGTGGAAAAGGCGACTGGTGCTCCCCACACTATAATGATTCTCCTAATGGTGCCCTTCTCTAACAGCTCTTTTACTTGCTTATTCAACTCGCGTCTCTCCTTTGGAGCCACATGCCTCAAGGGTAAGGCAATAGGTCTGGCATTCTTCATAAGTTAAATTTGGAACTCGATCTCTCACTGCACTGAGAGACCGGTAACCTCGAAAAAGACAGTTGGGTATTCTCTAACTACATGCACTGAATCTAGCTCGTTATGTTATGGATCTAATGAATATAAGTAGCTCAACATAACCGATCCTTGGATATTGCAATAAACCTCTAAGTTACATCCACTACACGTGCTGGTCCTAACAACCTTCCCATCGACCAATTATAGCCCCATACATCATTATCCAATCCATACCTAGTATCAACCCAAACCCATAAAATCTTAAGAAAAATCATCAAAATCAAACTCGACCCTCAAATGAATAGTTTAAAACCCCTACATACCATAGGCAAATAGGCCAATCCTCCTACAGGGTTTAACATAACTACAAGGTCCGTAACTATTCTAGTATCTAAGTGCAACTCATCCATAAGTCCACTAGAAATAAAAGAGTGTGATGTCTCGTGTTAAATGAAGTGCAAACGGATAAACCCGTTAAAGTCAACACACATTCGATCACGACCATCTTCCCCCTATCAGCAACTGGTGGTTACTCGATCTAGGTACTACATCTAGTGCATAAACAAGGACCACCTGAGTAGAGGTATTTTGAGGTAATGGACACTCCCACTTCATATGCCTAAAGTGATTGCAATTGTAACACTTGACCTTTGAACCAACTATCCTGCACTCCTTCGTGATATGACCCTTCTTGCCACACTTCTTACAATGCATATCCTATTCCTTGATCTTTCCTTTAGGTCTAAATCCTCCCTTACACTGATTCTGCTTATTATGCTTTCCCTCCAGCCTTTTTAGGTTCCTTATTTGCTTCTTTCTTGGAAACAATATTCAGCAAAGCCATCTCCACCGAACCCTCATATGTAGCATCCATGGGAATATGACTTAGAGCTAGACTTTGAAGAGGTTGGTTCAGCACTTTAACAAACTTCAGAGCCTTTTTATGTGGGGTATTAATCAACACCATCCCAAACCTAGCCAACTCGTTAAATTGATTGACATACTCCTTTACTGACATATCTTCTTACTTCAAGTGAATAGACTTTTCTACTTTATTCCTTCTTCTGCTCTAAAATGAAACTTCATCTTGAAGCATCTTTGTAACTCCTCCAAGTAATATCTCCTTCGTCAGTCTCTGCCTCACTACCTCCTACCAACTAAGAGCCTCACCTTGTAACTGCCAAGTAGCTAGCTGTCTCCTTATTTCATCAATAAGACCCATCAACCTAAAAATCCTCACATAGGACGAATCCATGCCATCGAATCTACATATGACTCGGTCTCTATATATGGATTTCCTAAAAGTCTAGCGAAATACTTATATAACTTAGCAAAATCTATGATAGGTGGGTTGGTAGGAACTTCCCTATCGCTCTCTCCAAGGGTCCACTAGAAGGATTAAGCCTATCTTTTCCCTTTTCCTGTAGATACCGACGTAAGCAAATTTGGATGTTCATGCCCGACATCTTGACTGCGTCACCTAAGCTTAAACCTATGGGATTACTCATCTTCTATCTATGTTTTTTAAAAATTTTATTAGTAATTTTTCCCAGATGGTATAGGCTTAAATAAGAGAAGGCATAGACACGAATAAGAGAGATTATGATGTATAAATTTTTTTGAATTTTTTTTGAATATATGTACACACACACACACTTTGGAAACCCATTTTGAAAACATTTCAGAAAAAAAATTAAAAACCTTTTGAAAAACCATTTTCTTTTTAATTATCTTTAAATAGGTTCTCTAAAATTCTCCTAATCCCTAAAGAACTTTTAACCTATGCTCTGATACCTAATGTGACAACCCGGACCCTACGACACATCGATCCAAAGCCTATGGTGACTTTTAGACTCATGTTAGTGGCAAGAAGTACAAGATATCGGGTTTCTATAATAATATAGAGACTAAGAATGAACATAAATGATCTAAGATAAACTACACTTTCAGAACTCATAGAGGAATGGAATAAAATATAAATATATAAAATATCCATCATAGAAAATATCTCAAAACACGGTCTAAAAATAACAGTACATAGTCAAATGCAAAGTATATAGAAATACCATCCATAGTTTGATAAAAGAAATACGAAGTACTGATAAGATAGACAATTATATATAGAGTAAATAAAGGATAAGCAACTGTTGTGATGAGCTCACCTCTCCACATACTAAAATTGGGCCAAACTACGTCATCTTGTGGCGTAGAAAGAGAGGAAAAAGGGTGGGTCAAACAAAAGTCTTGTGAGTGAATGCATGATTAATATATGGTGATCATGTGTAGTTAAATTTAATTGTACTCTATGTGACCTATAATTTCCTATAAGCGTTTGTATATTATTAAGGTCCTTTACCTAAGGGCTTTTATTTAATACACATCTACACTACAACTTATGCAAGCTCCTACAAGGATCGAAATATAAATCGAACCTCAATAGCTAACAATCGACCATTGCTCTTAGAGCTACTCAATAAAGGATCATCTTACAACTTTCCTATATAGGACTACATCTATAACTACCCGTATTTTAAAAATTGGGTATTTAAAAAATTAATTTAAATATTGAATCTTTTCTAATTAGAAGGTCCCAAAATATGATTTGTTGCATACGATCGAATCAAGACTCGAGACCTCTTCTATTGCGTTCGTATCGACTTGCAAATAAAAATAAGTATATGGATCAGTATATTTGGAGATCGGATGGTCGGATGACCAAAATGGTCTCAAAGTGTGAAATCATCATCTTGGAGTGCAGTCTCAGATAGCGATGAAATTTATACCATCGGGATCGTAAAAATGAAGTGATGCATGTAGACGGGTTCCGTGGTAATCGGGTGCATCGCTCGGTCGTACGAGCTCGAAACGTACCGTTTTATTTGGAAAATTCAAATAAGAGAAAAAATAGTATAATAATCCTTAAACCCTTAACCACCTTCTCTCCCATAATAATTGTACTGTTCGTTTAATGTTTCATTGAAGAAATGCTACCATCTTGCATTTGATTTAAAAAATCAATATAGGGTGATTCTCTCCATGATAATTAACAAACCACTTTCAATTGATTGTTATTGACAAGATCTTCGAGCCCGTACCACTTTGCAGCGTGTAATGATAGTCTTGATGATGGCCGTTAGCTTTAGTCGAACTAGGGTTATCATGAGTCATCGATTTAAGTGAAATGGACGGCGGTGATTGTGGCATCGTGTATCTTCGTCACGTGCATCTTTTCCCAAGGTTTCATGAATTCTGGCGACTTGACAAGGAAAGCGACGTTTACAAGTCAAGTGGAGGATCTCACGATGTGTTTTGCAGGGTGGGTTCGAACTTCGAATGGATGGGTCTCTCGCGATGAGCGCACAAAGTGTGGTGTGAGGAAATCGACCGTTCATTGAATCATCCTGTACGCGAGGAGGAATTACAGAGAGAGAAGGTGGTTGAGTGGGCTGCCATATCTCTGGTGCATAGCCTGTAGCTTGATTTGGGAAGAAGATTATTAAACTATTGAGGTAATTAGTTTATATTAATAATTAGTTAAGTTAATTTAATTATTAAATAAACATCAAATCTTATATATCGCATTTCTCTTACACACGAGATCCATTTTGGATTCCTTTTCTTGCGTTACGCTCATGACGAAGAGCTTCATGACTTGGCAAAGGTTTGGAGAGATTTGGATGAGGTAAGTGATATTGTCTCTTATTATACTATGATTGTTCTATAGCATTAAAACGATGTTTTGAAATATTTTCTAAATTTAAAATGTGATTTCTAAAATACTTAGGCCTATATATTATTTTATATAAAGAATTAAAAGTGTTTTAAAATACTTTTGAATTAAATATCACATTTTCCCTTTACGGACTATTTTGACGATATTGACATATTTAGGCTATTTTGGTATAAATCCGACATTATCTCATGTTAGTTGCTTGGATGGATTGTGTTATGTTATTATAGATGTTAGAATGCTTATTGGTTGCATATATGTTAATTTGGTTGTTTTGACTAAAAACACCGTTCAAATGCGATAAGTATTGCATAGGATAGCATTTCATGCATAGAATATCATGCACGCTGATGGATATGAAGATGGAAAATGGATTTGGAGATGTGTATCAGATTTCGAGATAGATGCTGAATGTTTTCCTTTAGCCTGTATTTAACCAATTTTGGTTCAGTACACAACCAAAGTGGTCATTATCGACTACTCTGGAGTGGCTGATATTTACCACTATTGGTGGTGGCCGATTTGGCCAATTTTGACGTGGACGATGGAGCGGCTTCGAGGAGTAGGATGTGATGGTTTGTTTGTTTGACATTCGATTTTGGTGATATGGCTCTTCGACAAGTGGTTTTGGCGGTGAAGCAAAGATATGATGCTTCGACACAATGACTCCATGGTTTGAGGATGATGGTTCCGTGATGGGAAATGAAGGCTTTGATAATGGACAGCTGTACTTTGATATGCAGCGTAGTTGACTATGAGTCATATTGAGAAGACTGTCGGCGGAGGCTACAGGACACATGATGAGACTCTATGGCTTATGATAGTTGTTTAGTGTAGTTCTCTGCCACGATGACTTCAAACGGGAGTTGTAAGGACAATTTCGAGAAGAGCTCTGTTATGGATAACAGCTTCAAAGGGATCCATGATACTCAAGTATTGAGATGGATTGATGCAGTAACGTATCTGATCTTGAGTGTTGAGATGGATTGACATAGTGACGTGTCTAGTCTCCAGGATGGATTGATGCATTAACGCGTCTAGTCTCATAATATTGGGATGGATTAGTGCGGTGACATGCCTAGTCCCCGAGCTTGTGAGTTATCATAGATCACCGAGTGAGTGAATGTGAAGATGGATGCGATGTTTGTTTGACTATTTCCTATCACCTTAGAATGTCAAACGATGTAGATACTACCGATGCCGATATCTAAACACCCTTTTGATGTATAATAGACCCATGATAACTATCATAATGTAGCATATATTCGATGTTAGGTGCTGACTTTGTGGATGCAGGGACATGTTAGGTACGATTCTCCATACCCTCTGTTCCATATACTATAGCGACTTTTATAGTGTTTTGAGATTATGTCACTCATATCAGACTGTTTTCTGACTCGAGGTTTTATGCTTTTCTTTTTATTATCTTAGGTTCTTTTAAATGAGTAGACTAGATAGCAGGTGTAAATAGCACTTGCAGCTATATAGATGGACTAGCAAATAGTGATGCTTTCTCATATTTATATTTTGAGTCATTATAGTTTATTCTGCCGTGTGACACTTTGGAGCCTTGATAGCATTAACTTACTATTATTAGAGACAGTTGATCAGTTGAGTTTATTTATTAGTTTTATAAGCTCTATTACTATTTCGTATAACTGTATACACATGTGTACTCTGATTCTGTGGTTTATATTGTTATCACTGTCCCGCTTGTTTTATGTCTGAGATGTTTGTTATTATATTTTATCTGGTGCGTTGTGAGATAAACGACGGGTTATATGATTGTGTGATTGTTTTATTTCCTTCTCTTTTCTTCTATTTTCTTTTTTCCTTTTCTACTGTTTGCACCAAAATTGGGCAAACACCCTTCGGAAGTTTTTGAAGAGATAGTAAATGAAGAACTTGAATTAAAAATAAGGACTATCTAACAAAACTCCAAATCACAGAAAAGTAAATTGCACAGAAGACAAGGATTTAGAGTGGTTCGGCTATGCGCCTACGTCCACTATGAAGCTTTATCACTTTATTCCTTAATACTTGAAGATTACAAGTGTTTTTAAGCAAATTACAGCAGACAATGGACTTAAATTCGAAATTATCAGCAAAGGAGGTGGTATGGAGTGATTCCGGCAGCGTTTAGGCTTATTTTTCTTCTCCAAATTCTCCCGTCCCTTTTCTGAATGACCAGGGGCTCTATTTATAGGTGTGGAAGGCCAAATTCCCGCCTAAAGCTCAGGGAGGTTGCCTGGCACGTGAGGGGGGCCCATAAGCCCGCGTTCTCGAAGTCCGTGCCCAGTTTGGGATCGATTCGAAATGAATTTCGAATCGATCAAAGAAGCATCCAATCAAGGCGAAATTTGGTGTGGACATTCTTCAACATGCATGTGAACTACTGTAAAAATTTCATGGGATTTGGATAAGTGGATTGGAAGTTATGATCGGTTCGAAATTGGTGTCTTCGGCCTTCTGTTGGTTCGAATCGATGAAGTGGTCTCGTTCGAATCGACCTGTTTGATTCGAGTACTTCGAACCGATCCCAGGGCGCCTCTCTTCGAGTCGATCCTGTCTTTTGCGTGTGGTTGGATTCGAAGTGAGTCTTCGAATCGATGGGGATGGTGTTTGTTCGAATCGATCCAAATGTGTTACCTTGGATCGATTCGAAGTTGTCTTAGCATGTTGGATTCGAAGACAGCGCGATGCCGCATGGTGGGCTTGTAGTCTTGTGAAGATGGATTCGAACTAGCGCATAGTTGATGGAGTCGAGGTATAGCTGCTTTGGTGGATTCGAAGTAAGGTCTAGGTCATGGATTCGAAGTAGAGAACGTCTGATGGATTCGAAATACATGGAGTCGAAGCGGTAGCGCGTCTTATGGATTCGAAGTTAGGAGCACTCTGATGGATTCGAACTTACGTTCTTTTGTTGGGTTCGAACTAGTTGGTTTCGAACATTATGGGTTCGAAACAAATGGTTTCGAACTAGTTGGGTTCGACAGTGATGGTTTCGAACCGAGCGACGTCCATCTTCCTTAACTTGAATCCGTCATAACTTGAGCATATGACCTCGGATTGACTCGAAACTTGAATTGGTGGCTTCTATGGCCTTTCTTGTTATGCCCTATCACTTGTGGCCCGATCCGGACTCAGACAGAATTCATCGATATCCATAGCGGGGTGAAGTGCGATCAATCTCTGAAGCGAACTGTCTTTTGTCTTTGATCAATCTTTTGGTATCACGGCTTTTGCCCGAAAAGCGGGATAACATTTTGCCCCCCAAAGTACGTCTTGTGGGCACATGACGTGCTTTGAATAGTCGCCATGTTATTCTGAAGATTATTGTTTTCTGTTCGTTGAAACTCATTAGAGAATTGTCGTAACCTTGCCTTGATATGGTTGATTGTGTGTGATTGCGCTTGATCATTGGCTGTCGTTGTTGCAACCGGGCGAATATTTGGTCCCTGTAAATGTTCAAAATCGAATGTTAGTTCGATACGTGTACACGTTTATTAGCTTTCGTCCTTGTTAACGTCGTGCGTTCACGAGTTATGTTGGTTTTTGCTTGCTGCCGAATTCTGTCCCGATTTTCTCCTGGAATGATTTTAGACTCAAGTCAAAGAGTGTTTATCAGTGGTTGTTGATGGATTCGAAGTTATGATTGTATGAATTAATGGCTCTCGAATCGCCGTTGTCTCTGATGGATTCGAAACTTCTGATGGATTCGAAACTTCCATGGATTCGAAACTTCCATGGATTCGAAACTTCTATGGAGTCGCAACTTCTGATGGATTCGTAATTTCTATGGATTCGAAACTTTTATGGAGTCGAAACTTCTATGGAGTCGCAGCTTCTGATGGATTCGAAATTTCTATGGATTCGAAATTTCTTATGGAGTCGAGACTTCTGATGGATTCGAAACTGGTCGTTCGAATCGATGGGAGTCGAAGTGACACCAATCCCTTTTTGGAATCCATATAAATACACGAGGCTGACTCCGTTTTCACTTTTTACTTTTTACCATCGCTTTAGCTGTTTCTTCGAATCGACTTTCCAGAGCCAAATCAACGAGGGGTTTTTACGAATCGATCAAATTCCTTCAGGCTTCCACTTGTAACCAAATCAAATCAGGTAACCAAGGGGTCGATTCGAATTGAGAACGATAGAATTGGAACTTTTTCGGCATTGTTTCATCCCTTCTTCTGGAAATTTTGGAGAGTGGTGAGATTTGAACGACGTAGGTCGACTCCACGGAACTGAGGAATGCAAACATTTGAGTCGTGTCGATCAGAGTACTGTCTTTCACTGTCTTCGCATCGATCCAGGGGTGAGCGATTCGAGTTGGCTCTGAGCGTGCAACTTCGAATCAATGACTGCAGGAGAACAAGAAAAAAGGACTTGCGGTGATCGATTCGAAATGGCGACATTCTGATCGATTCGAAGGTGCTCACTACTGGTGGGTTCGAAACAATGATACGCGCATCGATTCGAAGGGGCTCGACTCCGATTGGTTCGAAATCAGGTGAAACTCCATGGATTCGAACCGCTCTAGGTGGATTCGAAGGAGCTCATCTTCGATCGGTTCGAAGTCAGGTGGGGTTTCATGGGTTCGAACTGCTCCTCCGTTTCCAGGTTGCGTCGAGTCGAACTACGTGGCATTGGAGCGCACCGACTCGGAGTTCATCGATCTGACTTGTGTCGAATCGAGTCGATCGATTTTAGCGTTCTTGTTTCTGGAATTTCCACTCCTTCGATTTGTTTCATCCTCTGAACTATGACCAACTTTAAATCGGATTTTAACGAACTTAATAATTTCTTTCGCATACTTGATTCCGACGAGCTTTGGCCTTGCATGACTAAAGTTGACTTGACCTGCCTTCTTTTGAGAGCTCGTCGATGGCACCATAACTCAAACACATATAACGAATTCATACTTGAGTTGGCCAGTAGTATTGGAGTGACGTGAAAGTGACGGTCAGCGATGACGGTCGCTTTCGTTTTTTGACTCCGAGGGTTTGTCGTTCGGACTCCGCGTTCCAATCCCGTAAAATTTGTTTCAGTTATGCATTTCCACTGCACGTCACATTCATATACTTCACACCGGGGAATATACGGGTTTTCTCTGTATTTGACGCTGCCTTCTCGTGAGTTAGTTAATTATGGCGTCTTCGGGTTCTGAACAACAAGAGTTACAGAGCTTGCTCCATCCAGCGCTAGAAATTCCAGAGATTCTTCCTGAAGTGATAGATCCTGCTCCGGACGAGTTGCCGGAGGCCTTACTTATCGAGGATCCCATAGACTCCGTCCGATCCAATATTTCTGGAGCATTGTTAGGCCGGATATGTTTGAAACATAACTTGTCCCTGGATGACGTTTTGCTTCCTGGAGTTGAGGATAGACCTCACAATCCACCCGAGGGTTACACTGCTTTCTATCGTCATGCCTGTGCGGCCGGAACCCTTCCTCCGTTTAATCAATATATCAGGGAGATGCTGTCGTTTATTGGAATAGCTCCCGGGCAACTTCACCCCAACGGGCACGCGTTGCTGAATAGTGTTTTCATATTATTCATGGACTGCCTTTTTCGTCCGCCTAAGCCAGCTGAGATTAGACACATATTCAATTTCAAGAGTAGAGGTGATAGTCCGTCTTTCACCTTTCTGGAAGCAGTTAGAAACTGCCAGGTTGTGACGGGAGCCTGGACCAGACTTAGTTACTTTAAGAATGAATGGTTTTTTGTCCGATGCCCTCCAGGATTCGCTAGGCGATGGCTGTCCAGACGTGAGTGCCGTAAAATACGTAAGCCTTCTTTAATAGTTATTGTCGACATTCGAACTGACATCAGGTGTTTTCATTACAGCTATCATATCGAGGCCGGACGGCGGTCAATACAGAAGCGTCATCCGAAGTTTACAAGAGACTCCGGGTGACTTGCGGCACATTGACTTGGTCTTAACTGATGATAACTTAAGGATGCTGGGCTTAATTGAGACGAACCAAAGTACTGTCGTTAAGGGGTTGGCGAAATCGGCTCCGAGGGCAAAGAAGAAAACCGGTGCAGCGATAAGAGAGATGAGCGATGATGAGAGGACGCCTAATGACACTGGACTAGCGGCTGGCTTTCCCAAAACAGGAAAAAAGCAGAAAGGCAAGGCTGTTGTTCTTAAATTTAAGAGACGGAAGTCTGTAATCGTGTCTCGCTCGATCCCTGGGATTATTTCTTCTGACTCCGCTATTTGTCAACCAGGAAACATTTTCGCAGGTCTGGATGACGTTCCCATCCCGGAATGCGTTTCTCTTTATCACGAGTCCGGGTTGGTTGAGCTTCGGGAAGCGTTAAACATAAGCGAGCTTTTACCCGTTAGTGCAGCCGATACTTCTGGTTGGTCGGAGGCTTTGCACATTTGCATACACCTTCATGACACTACATGACTGCTTTACTTGCCATATCTAATTTGCCTGGCCCTTAACCGAACTGCATCTCTTTTTCAGGTAATATGGCTGGCCGTCAGACTACACTGGACAAACTCCGGAGAGTTCATCACCCCCCAACCTATCATGAATCTCGGCGTGGGGGCCCTGATCGCGATCGCGACCGGAGGCAATATGGCCAGGATTACCACGCAAAGGATCATCATCGAGGTTACTCTAGCCAGGAACGATCAGACAGAGATCGTAGACATCGCTCCCCATCTCGATCTCCTCCGCAATCCCGAAGTCATGTCCAAACATCCGAGCCTCTGCGACATCAGCCATCTTCGCAGGCTTCGAGGCTTGAGCCACATCGTTCTCGAATCGGGGTTGCGACTTCCACGTCTGCGGAAGAGACCCTTATTGAGTCTTCTGGAGAAGGGGCCATCAGGCTTGCTCAACTGAGGAAAGATTTTCCAGAAATCTGCTTTGATGCTTGTATTTTTCCCCCTAATCTTAAAAGAATTCCCGATGATGCCGCGATTACGGCGCTCAGCTACACCCAGGACTTTTTCGCTCAGTACAAAGAATGGTACAAAGCGGCCGTTAAGGCTTCCAAAGCTGCCTTCGACCGGGCCCAAGTCATCGAGAAGCTAGAGGCCGACTTGGCTCAAAAGAGTCGTATTGTCGACATACTCCAATCTGAGGCGGAATCTTCCCGCAAGGCCGAAGTCGAGTCGTTACAGAAGGTTGATGAAACATTGGTTGAGATGGCGAAAATGCAACAGGCACATTGTACATTAGTTGAAGACTTAGGCCACCGATACAAGAATGTCGAAACTGAGCGAGATGCGGTAGTCAGGGAACTAGAGGAGCTAAAGGCTAAGTTTGCCGACATGAATAAAGAAAAGGACGACGCGAATGTGGCTGCACAGGAAGCGTGTGAGCAGGCTGTATCTTTCCGAGCTGAGCGCGATGCGGCAATTAAGGAACTGGAGGTGCTAAAGGCTAAGTTTGCTGATATGAATAAGGAAAAAGACGACGCGAACGTGGCTGCGCAAAAAGCGTGTGAGCAGGCTGTATCTTTCCGAACTGAGCGCGATGCGGCCATTGCAAGGGTTAAGGAGGTTGAATCGGAGGTGGAGGAGAGAGTCCAAGCGGAGAGGTTCAAAATGGAGGCCGAATTCGATGATCTCTTGGACACATATAATGCCAATGTACTGGAGTATAGAAACCTTTCCTGGCTAGGGGATTACTCGATGCCTCTCTACAATGCTTGGAAGAAATTGGTGGAAAACAAGAGGATGTCTTGTCCGGATTCGGTATTAGATGAGTTTGAGCTTGAGTCGCGTTTGCTCAGCGAGGATGAGAGGAGGACTCTTCATGAAGCAATCGTTTCCGTTGAAAAAGAAAGACTTGGAGTCCATCAAACGGAGGTTTGTGAAGGTTCGGGCATTGTGCGTCATAGCGAGAATACTGAAGTCCCCGTTTCGACTTCGTCCGGAGCTGTTGCTGTAGTTGATTCGCATGCTATTCCAGCCTACAATCCGGACCAACCGGAAATGTCTTCGGGCACGGCTCTCGCCCCCGAGCTTGTTCAGGCTCCAAGGCAAGGTAAAGCGGGTATTTTGACTACTCCCTTTACGTCTTAAGACATTGGTTTTCGAGGGAATTTCTTGGTCTGACAGCTCTACTTTTTGTTGTTTAGAGACCGAGAGTGTCGCACCCGTGCTCCCTGTTCCTTCGGCTTTATATCCCACGCATGGAGTTGTTGTCACTGAGGCGATCTCAACCGCCGCCATGGTTGGTGACATAGGAGAGGGAGGATCGATGTCATTCGACGTTCAAATGTTTGAAGAGCTATTTGGTCATCCTCTCGATCCCGTGCCTGACCTCTCTTTTGCGACGAGCGGAGCTGCTCCAGTTTCTAGTTCGATTGTGACGACCACTGGCGTACCTAGCGCAGCTCAACTGTCTCGAGAGGAGGAGATTTTGGCAGAGATAAGTGCCGAGATGGCCAAGACAGTGACAGTTGGTCCCGGAGGTGACGCCCCCCAAGCTTATCTTCTCTAATGATGATTTCTCCTGGTGGCACGGTAATCGTCTCGAGTGTCGCTGAACATGTATCTGTTACTGCTCCCATGCCTTCGGTTCGCCCTCATAAAAGGATCTCCATCCCTTCCAGTTCTGAGGAAGATGTCGATATTATGCCAGACCCGGAGGACGTTCCTAAGAAAGGCAAAAAGTCTCGCAGGAAGCCAGGCAGTGGGTCTACCGGCTCGACTCCGAGGAAGAAGCATCGGAGGAAGAAAGAGTGAGCCCTTTGCTTTGTCAAGAGTTTACGGATAACAATTCTTTTGTCTTTTCTCTTGTTCTTTTTTTGGGCCATGTGTATGTGTGGATTCGGCCTCCACTTAATCGAAGCATCTTTACTTGCCATGTAATCAAACCTGTTTTTGTTGGCCGATGAAATGGGAAATTATTCTTTTCTTCTTACCTAAATGCCTTGTAGCGTTTGTTTTGTATCCGCTCAGTATTTTTACAGCTTCGTGTCGTGACTTAATGAATGAGTCGGATTCTGATTATATTATCACTTAAGCCAGTGATTAACACCCAGCTTTTTGCCCCTTAGTTGCGGGGAATAATACTCATATTCTGGTGGCTGATTGCGTTTATTGCAAGCCTTTGGGCACACGCCCCCCTTTTGAGGTCTCATGACGATTTGAGATCGATAATCTGTTCCGCATTCCAGGATTCTGAGTGTTATTGATGTTTGGAACACAGTTCGCGCTTTGTGAATCTGGATTAGATGTCTATACCCCAATTCACACTCTGGGAAGTTGGAGTTCGTTCGCACTCCGGGAACGATTTGTTGGATGTTTATATTCCAATTCATACTCTGGGAAGTTGGAGTCCGTTCGCACTCTGGGAACGATTTATTGGATGTTTTATACTCCAATTCATACTCTGGGAAGTCGGAGTCCGTTCGCACTCTGGGAACGATTTATTGGATGTTTATACTCCAATTCATACTCTGGGAAGTTGGAGTCCGTTCGCACTCTGGGAACGATTTGTTGGATGTTTATACTCCAATTCACACTCTGGGAAGTTGGAGTCCGTTCGCACTCTGGGAACGATTTATTGGATGTTTATACTCCAATTCACACTCTGGGAAGTTGGAGTCCGTTCGCACTCTGGGAACGGTTTATTGGATGTTTATACTCCAATTCACACTCTGGGAAGTTGGAGTCCGTTCGCACTCTGGGAACGATTTGTTGGATGTTTATACTCCAATTTACACTCTGGGAAGTTGGAGTCGGTAAAAGGATTATCGTGTATCGATCCCTGTGAATGCTGGTATTGTATTCTGCCCCCGAGCTCGGGTCTCACTCAATGAGCGACAGGTCGTATCACAGTTACTCCCTGTTCGAATAAATCCCACCGTGTGATGGAATTTAGCTCTTCGTGCAACGTGATATAATGTGTTATTTTCAGTGAATCACAACTTTTGGCTCGAAGAGATGGCATTTTATTGCTGAAACGAAAGAAACATGACAAAATCAGTCGCCTTATTACAAATTCAAATTTCAAAATGCAAAGACAAAAATGCTGAAGAAGAAATTGATAAGAGATAGATAAATAAAGCCCGTCAGATGTAGTAGTGACGGAGGCTTCTGCTATTCCAGGCTCTTGGTAAAGTGAGGCCATCAACTGTTGATAACTTGAATGTGCCATCTCTGAGCTTTTGTGAAATCATATACGGCCCTTCCCAATTTGGGTTCATGTGTGAAGGAACCGGGTAAATTCTTTTAAGTACCAGGTCGCCGGATTTAAAAGTTCGTGGGCGGACCTTGGCGTTGTATATTCGAGCGACTCGACCTCGATATGCAGCTGCTCTCACATCGGCTTCTTCTCGCTTCTCATCAAGCAGATCTAGGGATTCAGCAAGCAATATACCGTTTGTTTTCGGGTCGTAGTTTGTCACACGGTGAGAGCGAACTTCCATTTCGACTGGAATAACTGCTTCAGAGCCATAGGATAGAGAAAAAGGGGTGTGTCCGGTCGCAGTTTTGTGAGTCGTTCTGTACGCCCACAGAGCCATTGGTAGTTCATCAACCCATTTGCCCCCAGCTTTCTCCAATCTTTTCTTCAATATAGACTTGATAACCTTATTGACGGCCTCGACCTGACCATTCGCTTGTGGGTGCGCTACTGCTGAGAATCTCTTATGGATGTGAAATCGCAGACAGAAGTCCTTGAATTCAGCACTGTCGAATTGGGCTCCATTGTCGGTGATAATAGTATGCGGGAGACCAAACCGGCAGATGATGTTGCGTACCACGAAGTTGATCACCTTTTTTGTTGTTATCGTTGCAAGGGGCTCAGCCTCAGCCCATTTGGTGAAGTAATCAACCGCCACTATGGCGTACTTTGCACCCCCTTTAGCTAAAGGCAATGCACCGATTATATCCATCCCCCACGTTGCAAATGGCCACGGACTGACCGTTTGGGTTATTTCAGAAGGCGGGGCTCTAGGGATCCGAGCGTGTCTCTGGCATCTATCGCATCTTTTGGCATAATCCATAGCATCGCGGTTAACGGTAGGCCAATAATATCCGTATCGAAGTATTTTCTTGGCAAGTGCTTGCCCCCCAGTGTGATCGCCACATTCTCCTTCGTGCACCTCGCGCAACACTCGCTTGATTTCGTCATGTGCGATACACCGGAGAAGAGGAACAGAGTATCCTCTTCGATACATAACTCCGTTTTGAATGACAAATCGTGACACCTTTCGGAGAATCTGTCTTCTTTCACTTCGCCGTTCGGGTAGTGTGCCATGCTCAATGTAATCTTGATAGGGAGTCATCCATGATTCCTTCTCGGAGGTAGCTTCAAATGTGAATTCGTTCTCCGTTCGATCAATGCTTGGATAGGATAATGTCTCGACGGGGACGAGTCCCAAGTGTTGAGTTTCGCCTGTACTTGCCGACTTTGCCAACGCATCAGCTTTCTGATTGTGCTCTCGGGGTATGTAGAAAATGGCATAATAATCAAACTGGTCTAGTGTTTCTCGGACCCGGGCTAGATAAGCGGCTAGTCTTCGATCCTTGGCCTGATATTCGCCCCGAACTTGGCATACCACCAACTGAGAATCGCAGTATATCTCTACCGCGATAATTCTTAGGTCTCGGGCCAACTTCAACCCGGCGAGCAAGGCTTCGTATTCAGCTTCATTGTTGGTTGCCCGGAAATCAAACTTTAAGGCGTAGCAGATGGATCGGCCCTCGGGAGTCTCAAGCACAATCCCTGCGCCCGAACACCGATCGTTGGATGCGCCATCAGTGTACATTTTCCATACATATTCGGGTGAGTCACTAGTTTCAGGTAAGTCTTCAGGAACAGTGAATTCGGCAATGAAATCTGCTAAGACTTGACCGTGTATGGCTCTCCTTGGAACATATGCGATGTCGAATTGACTCAGCTCAATGTTCCACTTTAGTAACCTGCCAGATGTCTCGGGTCGTGTGAGGACCTGTCGTAGTGGTTGATCGGTGTACACAATGATAGGGTGAGCCTGAAAATATGGACGGAGCTTTCTCGAGGCGATGACTAGGCAGTATGCCAACTTTTCTAGCCTTGGATAATTTTTCTCGGCCCCGGCCAATCGTTTACTGACATAATAAACTGGTTTCTGTGTTCGGTCTTCCTCCCGAACCAATGCAGCACTAATAGCGTTTTCAGATACAGCCAGATAAAGGTATAATTGTTCATGATCAACAGGTTTTGAAAGAATCGGTGGTGTGGAAAGATGCCGGACTAGCGATTGAAATGCGTTTTCACATTCCGTAGTCCATTCGAAGTTTCGCCTCCCTTTTCGGATTAGGTCGAAAAAGGGTATGCATTTATCCGTTGACCTTGAGATGAACCTACTCAGCGCTGCAATCTTTCCATTGAGGCTCTGAACCTGTTTCATGGTCCTCGGGGTTTGAAGACTCCTGATTGCCCATATCTTTTCGGGGTTGGCCTCTATTCCCCGGGCGTTAACGATGAACCCAAGGAACTTTCCGGAAGCAACCCCAAAATGACATTTTAACGGATTTAGCTTCATCCCATACCTCCGGAGGACTTTGAACATTGATTCCAAGTCCTTGACATGATCAGTGGAGTACCGTGATTTTACCAACATGTCATCTACATAGACCTCCACGGTTTTCCCGATCTGGTCGGCAAACATTCGGTTGACTAAGCGTTGATAAGTTGCTCCGGCATTCTTTAAACCAAAAGGCATGACCATGTAGCAATATAGTCCTATGTCAGTTACGAAGCTCGTATGTTCTTGATCAGGCACATGCATGGGTATCTGATTGTACCCAGAGTAAGCATCCATGAAAGACAATAATTCATGTCCGGCCGTCGAATCCACAAGTTGATCGATTCGAGGAAGTGGAAAACTGTCCTTTGGACAAGCCTTATTTAAGTCAGAGTAGTCGATGCACGTTCTCCATTTTCCATTTGGTTTGCGGACAAGTACAGGATTGGATACCCACTCCGGGTACAAAGCATCTCGGATAAACCCATTCGTCTTCAATTTATCGACTTCTTCCTTGAGGGCGGCAGATCTCTCTGGATCCATACCGCGTCTCTTTTGTTTGACCGGAATGTACCGCGGGTCAATATTTAAGGTGTGGCTCGCGATGTCCGACGAGATTCCACACATATCGGAGTGCGTCCAGGCGAATACGTCTAGATTCGCTTGGAGAAATTCGACCAATTCCTGTTGAGCTTGCAGGTTTAGCTGAGACCCAATTTTCAAGACCTTCGAATCGTCATCGTTATCAATTGGAACATCGATTGTCAGCTCGGCTGGGGAGGCCTGACTTTCTTTGGATTCATCATTATCTTCAGTGTCTTGAGGGTCAAGATCCTTCTGGAATTGGTCGTGGTGCCCGGGCCGAGGCCCAAGCGCTAGTTGTCAATCGTCGACAAAGCGGACGTGGAGAGATTCCCCCACGCCCTTTCCCTTTTCCCTCTTTTGTGCTTCTCGTAGTTCAGCAACGTAACAGGCTCTCCCAGCAGCCTGGTCCCCTTGAATGACCCCAATCCCGTGGTCAGTTGGGAACTTTAGAGTCAAACACCACGGGGCAATTGCTGCCCTAAATTCTGCAAGGGCTGGTCGGCCCAAAAAGGCATTATAGGGTGAATGGATGTCCAGGACAACAAACTGTAACACTCGAACTCTACGGCGTTCTCCGTTTCCCAATTCTACTGGCAATTCCACCATTCCGGTGGGTATGTTAGCACTTCCATCGAAGCCGTGGATCCTATATTGACAAGGCTTTAGATCTTTGTCTTCCATTTTCATCTGATCATATGCCCTTTTGAACAAGATGTTTACTGAGCTTCCACTGTCTACCAGGATCCTCTTCATCCAAGCAGGACCAACCTGGGCGGATATGACTAGTGGGTCTATGGTCGGGGCTTCGACTTTGTCAGCATCTCGGCTTCTAAATACGATGTCATCCGTCATCGTCTTCTGTTGCTTAGCCGGAGTTCCTTCATAAAGTGTACTGCAGCTTTCAAAACTTACGTGTCTGATCGAATTGGCGTATGATTCCATTTCCCTCCAACTTCGATCTGCTGGATGAGGGCCACCACTGACTGTATTTATGACCAGTCTTCCGCCTGTACGAGCGGGCTCTTCTTGTCTTTCTTGGTTCTGTGCACGATTTTGGTTTGACGGGCCCGCACTACCGGCTTGCGGTGCCCGCACAAATTGATCCGGCTTCCTCTCTCTGATCAGTTTCTCAATGAGGTCTTGCAGATGCCTGCAATCATTGGTGTTGTGTCCATAGCTTTCGTGAAATCTACAAAACTTCCCCGTTTGGATCTGTTTCTCCGATGATGGCTTCGGAGTCGGCTTCTTATATTGCATTGCATTACAGGTTTGTAGATATACGTTTTCTAACGTCGTATTCAGCGGTGTATAACTTTCAAACATTTGCGCCCTACGTCGCGGGCCGCGATTCTGATCCTGCTTCTTACTTCTATTATCGCCGTTCCTTGGCTGGGTTTGCTTGTTCTGAATATTCAACTGCACTCTTCCTGAGCCCTCTCCTGACTGTTTAACGGCCACATTGCTTTGAATCCCTTCATTGCTGGGCCTCGCATCGTCCTGCTTCCTAGATTGTTTCGCATCCTCACGCCTCAGGAATTGGGCGGCTTTGGAATAGAAACGATCCAACGACGCGGGAGGTTTCCCAGCTAGCCAGTTTCCAAAATCAGAGTCGGGATCAATCCCCTTAGTCAGAGCCATCAAGATTGAATTATCATTGGGGTTAGTAATTTCTGCACAGGCGGCGTTGAATCTTTCCAGGTATCGCCTGAGCGTCTCCCCAGGGGTTTGAGTGACACTAGATAAAGTGTTTACATCTTTAGGCCTGGCGATGTGCATACGGAATTGTTCGATAAATTTGGTTGCCAATTGGTCAAACGAGGAGATAGACCGTGGTGGTAGTCGTGTAAACCACATTGTCGCAATCCCCCCCAAGGAAATAGGAAAACTACGGCACTTCACTGCATCATCAGCTCTGGCAGCAGTCATCGACCATTCATACTTTAGAATATGTTGGCTAGGGTCGGAGTTTCCTTCATACATAGGCAGAGTCGGCATTCTGAATCGCCGAGGAGGCTCAGCATACAATATGTCATCTGTGAACGGGGTGTGACTTCGAGAGATCCCCCAATCGTCATTTGTTAAACCTTGACTTTCGCGAACCATTTGGCGGACCATAGCTGAGAGATCAGGCATTGCCGCATTCGACGGGTGTCGAGCCAAAGTGTGGTCGGGTTCCACAGTGCGAGGTGGGATCGGGCGTTGTCGACGATCCGAATCTCGCCTCCTTGGCTCAACGTCTTCTGGGATATTCGATCCTGGGGCACGTTCCTGTGGGTGTTAGTTCGGACTGGAGTGATTTCGGATGTCAACTCCTGTGTCACCTGCGGTGGCTTGGTTATCTGCAGTGTGCTGTGGAACAGCGCCTCCTCGAGAGGAAGGTCCCGTATGAAAGCTAGCAGAGGGGCCAACCCTTATTTGTCCAACAGTTAACGTTTGCCGGAGACCAGAAGCATGACTTCCGTCTAACCTGGGGCGTGTAGATCTGCCGCCATAGTCGGATGAGGCAGAGCTTTCCGTGGAAGAATGCGGAGCATGGTCCCTCTTTGATTTCCTTCGCCCTTGACGATTTAGTTGGTTAGCCAATTCAGCATTGACACGCAGCTGCTCAGTTAGCTGTTGTCGGCTTTGAGTTAATTCCTGGAGTAATGCTTGGAATTCTTGCCTTGTAACTGGACCTGACTGATTCGCTTGCCCAGCGGCATCCTGATTGGCTGACTGTAGCTGTGCGGGATTCTGCCCATCCCGGCCTTCTTGGTTACCAACGTTGGAAGTGGTTCTCGTACTAACCATCCTGAAGGTTGGATTCCTGTCCTAGATTTTTAGCAAATCTGAAAAGAATAGAAGGAATCCGAATTTGAGGTCTGGATCTCCCTCTTAGATTTATGCAATCCGGTATCGAAGATAGATCCACGGAGCAGGAGAAAGAACTGGTTCCTTTTCTTTCTCAGTGAAAGCACCAAAATGTTTGCACCAAAATTGGGCAAACACCCTTCGGAAGTTTTTGAAGAGATAGTAAATGAAGAACTTGAATTAAAAATAAGGACTATCTAACAAAACTCCAAATCACAGAAAAGTAAATTGCACAGAAGACAAGGATTTAGAGTGGTTCGGCTATGCGCCTACGTCCACTATGAAGCTTTATCACTTTATTCCTTAATACTTGAAGATTACAAGTGTTTTTAAGCAAATTACAGCAGACAATGGACTTAAATTCGAAATTATCAGCAAAGGAGGTGGTATGGAGTGATTCCGGCAGCGTTTAGGCTTATTTTTCTTCTCCAAATTCTCCCGTCCCTTTTCTGAATGACCAGGGGCTCTATTTATAGGTGTGGAAGGCCAAATTCCCGCCTAAAGCTCAGGGAGGTTGCCTGGCACGTGAGGGGGGCCCATAAGCCCGCGTTCTCGAAGTCCGTGCCCAGTTTGGGATCGATTCGAAATGAATTTCGAATCGATCAAAGAAGCATCCAATCAAGGCGAAATTTGGTGTGGACATTCTTCAACATGCATGTGAACTACTGTAAAAATTTCATGGGATTTGGATAAGTGGATTGGAAGTTATGATCGGTTCGAAATTGGTGTCTTCGGCCTTCTGTTGGTTCGAATCGATGAAGTGGTCTCGTTCGAATCGACCTGTTTGATTCGAGTACTTCGAACCGATCCCAGGGCGCCTCTCTTCGAGTCGATCCTGTCTTTTGCGTGTGGTTGGATTCCAAGTGAGTCTTCGAATCGATGGGGATGGTGTTTGTTCGAATCGATCCAAATGTGTTACCTTGGATCGATTCGAAGTTGTCTTAGCATGTTGGATTCGAAGACAGCGCGATGCCGCATGGTGGGCTTGTAGTCTTGTGAAGATGGATTCGAACTAGCGCATAGTTGATGGAGTCGAGGTATAGCTGCTTTGGTGGATTCGAAGTAAGGTCTAGGTTATGGATTCGAAGTAGAGAACGTCTGATGGATTCGAAATACATGGAGTCGAAGCGGTAGCGCGTCTTATGGATTCGAAGTTAGGAGCACTCTGATGGATTCGAACTTACGTTCTTTTGTTGGGTTCGAACTAGTTGGTTTCGAACATTATGGGTTCGAAACAAATGGTTTCGAACTAGTTGGGTTCGACAGTGATGGTTTCGAACCGAGCGACGTCCATCTTCCTTAACTTGAATCCGTCATAACTTGAGCATATGACCTCGGATTGACTCGAAACTTGAATTGGTGGCTTCTATGGCCTTTCTTGTTATGCCCTATCACTTGTGGCCCGATCCGGACTCGGACAGAATTCATCGATATCCATAGCGGGGTGAAGTGCGATCAATCTCTGAAGCGAACTGTCTTTTGTCTTTGATCAATCTTTTGGTATCACGGCTTTTGCCCGAAAAGCGGGATAACATCTACTCCTCATCTTTATTTCTATTTCTTTCCCTTGACAATCAACTTACATTATCCGAATGCTCCAACAGTGCACTATTCAGTCATATAAGCATCGGTGGTGTAGGGTGGCCGTTACATTTGGTATCAGGGCTTAGGTGACGTGATTAACCTGAGTTGATTCCGTGATTCAGTAGAGATAGGGTAGGAGTTCTCACACCAGATTGGATCGAGAGTATATCTATATACGAGAGAGTATGTATTTGTTATACATTCAATTTTTAGAACTATGTAGTGGTATATATAGTATATAAGTTTTATTGCATACACGAGCACTATTGATGTAGTTTTTCTCTATGAGAGACCGATCATCCTCATCATATGTTAGGAATGATCTAGCATATTAGAAATGCTATTATTGACTTCATTCCTAGAGTTAAGGAGTGGGCAGAATTGGGGACCACTATCCTTGATTTGCAGAATGTGTTTGTAGAAATTGTAAGAATCATTATTCTAGAATGCCCAAGTTGCCCTAAATAGTTATGGTGCTCAAGTGCAAACACCTACTGTCAACTTTTTCGAGCTGTATACAAAGTCTAAGAAGCAGACCATTCCATAGGATGGGGTTAGCTATTAAGGTACAAGATGGGATGATATTTGTGAAAGAATCTTGAATGACTTAGGGTTAGGTGATCAGTGAGGAAGAAGTTAACCTCTAGGTAACTCCAAGGATGAACAGTGAACTGGCAGAGTACACTTATAGCTTCAATTCCCAAGGATTATTTTACTTGGGATTAGCTCATATTCGCATCAAAGAGAAATTTATTTCAACTTTTCAAAATTCGGTGTTGTTTAGGAAGTTTTGAATTTGAAATAAGGTGACATGTCTGAGTTGGAGTATGTGACCGAATTTGATGAGATATCGAAGTACGATCTACCTTCCATTGATACTCCATTTAAAAAGGTTGAAGGATTTATCATTGGGTTGAGCAATCATCTTAGGAAGCAATTGATTGGTTATTGATAAGAGCTTAGAGAAGTTGATCGAAAAGGCTGTATGATGTAAGAGCCTAGACCCAGTGTGAAGGATTATCCCGAATAAGCTGAGTAGGGAAAAACCGTGGAAGCATATGCATTTATTGCCATTTCTATTTCGTTGATCGCTCCATGGATGAAAGAAAAGGGAACAAGAATTATTTTTTGAGAGTATGCCTTCCATTTATGGCGATTGCATACGTGTTTTATTTGACGTCAAGGTTCATATTCCTTCATATCTAGTGATTTGATAGATTGATTGAAATTGAGATCTGAAATAGTTAATGAACCATTAAATTGTTGATCGACCTTTAGATTATGACAAACCTTGTTACAGGGCTCAGTCAGACAGTACATGTGTAATGACCTGCATTTTTTCATTGAAAATTAATATTAGGGATAACTGCAACATCCGTAGCACTTAACTTTTGGTCTCAAAATGAGGGAATGTTATCACATGGTTTGTCAACACTTAGTCTATATATGGTTTGTCGAAACTTTATCTTATCAAGTTATAGATGTTTGTCTATTTGCTTTGATTGCTTCAGGTTTAATTAGGTTCAACATCAAAGTCTAGGAATTCACCGGCTAAATGGGTACAGAATAGTGGTGGATTGTAAGGGGTCGTTGGCGACGATAGGGACTGACAATGGGCGGAGGGTAGTGTTTGGCTTCCCATATGATGATAAGGTGATGGTTAGCTTTCTATATTCTCCCAATATCCTAGATGATGAGTTGTCACCTATGCATTTAGCAAGAGAGTGTCTGGACACATTCGATGAGGTGACCGGATTACCACCATATAGAGATTGAGTTCCATATCGATCTAGTTAGATGTGCTAGATGAGTAATTATGCCTCTAAAGCAGATGATGCCCAAGGAGCATAAGATATTAAATGTGCGAGCGGATGACCTGTTGAGGCGAATGTTCATTCGTAGTAACATTTTTGAGTAGGATGGAGCTATAGTGTCCACCACTAGGGCAGATGACTCTTGAAGGTTGTATATTGATTGTCATGAGCTGAGTGAGATAACAAAAAAGTTGCCACTACCATTTATTGATGGTTTGTTCGATCAGCTCTATATCGCGAAGGTGTTCTCTCAGTTGGGCCTTGCTATGAGGTTTCATCCATTGAGAGTAGTTAGAGAGATTGTGCCGATTACATCGTTTGTATGCTACTTTGATTTTTGGTTAGTTGGTTATGTCGTTCAGGCTAACCAAAATAGGCATGCTTTGTTGATTTCTTGAACCCTGTTTCGAGGAATCACTTGAGTGAGACCGTGCTTGTGTTCGTTGATGATACTTTCTTCTACCAATGGAAGAAAGAGGAGCACAAGACATGATTGATGATGATAAGTTCCATTAGATTAGCAAGATTTTATATATGTTTTACCAAGTACTTCCCAAAAGTAGTAGCACAGTTAACTGATTTGACGAGTGAGCATTAGATTTTTATTAGCATACGTGGTGTTGACATGCATTAGTGAGTCTGACCGAGAGTTTGATGAGTGCATCAATGTTACTCATTTCAAGCGGGAATGAGGAGACGATAGTATACACATGTTTGTGGTACTTAACTAGGTGTGGTATTGATGATGAAAGGTAAGGTTGTCGCATATGTTAGTCAATAGCCAAAACTACATGAGAGAAAGTCTTTGAATCTTATTTGGAAATAGCAACTATCATATTTGATTTGAGGGGAAGACATACCAGTGTGGGAGCGATATTCCTAGAGGTGTCGTTGATTGAGTTTATCACTGGTTATGACTCCAAAACTCGACATGAGCTAGTGCTAAAGATGATGGTCAGTTTGACTATCAAATCAACTTTGATTTAGCGGATCGGTATGAGTTAAAGGCATGAAACTAGACTAGTGGAGATCATGGCTAAATTAAAGGAGAGTAATGTCTGTAGAGGTGATGCAGTGCGGACCCGATCGAGACAGTTGGCTACGCAAAGATGAGATAGATTTCATCGATGAAATGCCAAGGACTAGAAGTGAATAGGATAATATTTGAGTCACAGTTGATAGGGTAAAAATATACTAGATTTATATTCACTTAGTGCAGTAGAACGATATTCGAATTTGTTGAGTTATATATGGAATGGATAGTGTGATTCCTTTGTATGCCAAGAGCATTGCAAGAGGCCGAAACCTATTGCTCAGCAGTAGGTTTTGGGAGAACTTACAAGAGGCTTTGGAGTTTGGCACCAAACTGATTAGATGATATCGAAACTGAGCGAAGAACTACAAGACCTTGTAGGCCTATTCATACCGATAGATGTGATACGAAACAAGTTAGAAGGAAGAAGATGGAGTAGTAAAGGTTCAGTGGAGCGAAAGTGAAGGCAATTTCCATTTTTTCTATCGGCTTTCATGTTAGATATCATATTTGATGTTTCATACTAGATGTTTTAGTATCCTGCATGCTAGGATAGGCATAGATTATGGCTTTTGATATTTGATCTATATGCCCGTTTGATGTTTGATTGTTGGTATTGATACGATCATTTATGCTTTTATGGTTGTTAGGCATGCATGATAGTTATGCTTTGATATGAATATCAATTTGAGATGATTACCCCACATATAATCCAGTATACTTATTTACATCGTAATGTTGCATTATGCTCAATCCTCTTTGTTTATTACTTGAACAGGTAAATTGAAGCAAGTGTTGACTATTTGGTTGCTTACTTGCTTATATTCGCATCTAAATAAAATGCTCTTACTATAAAAGAGGTATGCGACATCTTTAGTGCAGATTTGGTGATATTGTTTGGTTGTCCTTGGCAACGAGATGCCTTAGATATGAGATGTATATAAGTTTAATGTTGTATCGAGATTTTTTCCAGCCCTAGTCGTGCAAGGGAGGTGCTGTTGAAATTTTCAGTCACATATGCCAAATTAAGAGAAAAGTTAATGTATAGAGTATTAGACATTTGTCGATAGTTAAGAGAGTCGGTAATGTATAGTATTGAGTTGACTTGTCTTTAGATTAGTGAGTATTGGCACTTTCGGTTTCCATTTTTCATTTCGTTGGAAATAAGGACCTAATTTTGAACGTTGGTTTGGCGACATTGATTTTGGATTGGATAGTGACTGGACAAAGGGATGAGGATCCCTTTGTTGTGATCACTTTTAGTGATTGTTGTCAAGAATGGATATGTGATGATCATTCTTGTATCGTCGCTTATGCGAGGGGGTTGAGTTTCTCATCCTTAAGATTTTGAGGACGAAATCCTTTTATCGAGAGGAGAATGTAATGACTTATATTTTAATGATTGGATATTTAAATAATTAATTCAAATGTTGAATCGTTATTTATTGACGGTCCTAAAAAATGATTTTTTTTGCATACGACTGAATCAAGACTTTAGAGCACTTCTGTTGAGTTCGTATCGACGTCGTGAATTAAAATAAGTATATCGATCATTATATTTGGAGATCGAATGGTTGGAAGGCCCAAATGGTCTCAAAACGTATGAAATTATTATCTCAAAGTGCAATCTCAGATAAGGATGAAAGTTATACCATCGGGAAAATGAGTTGATGCACGTAGATGGGTTTCATGGCGATCGGGCGTGTCGTTTGATCGTATGAGCTCAAAATGCATACCGTTTTATTTGGAGAATTCAAATAAGGGAAATAATATAATGGTCCTTAAACCCTTATCCACCTTTTCACCCACAACATTTATACTATTCGTTTACCGTTTCATTGAAGAAATGGCCGCTATCTCCTATTTGATTTAAAAAATCTATATCGAATGATTCTCTCCACGTTAAATAACTAAACTACTTTCATTTCCTTCGTATTGAAAAGATCTTCGAGCTCATACCACTTTGTGGCATGCGATGATAGTTTTGATGACGGCCGTTAGCCATGGCCAAACTAGGGTTAGCATCGGTCATCGATTTAAGGCAAAATGGACAGCGGTGCTTGTGGCATTGGGTTTCTCTTCGTCGCACACTATTTTTCCAAGGTTTCATGAATTCTGGTGACTTAAAGAGGAAAGCGACATCTACAGGTCAAATGGAGGGGCCGCATTTTTCACGGTGGATGGGGACTTTGAATGGATGGGTCCGTCATGATACGCGCGTGAAATGTGGTGTGAGGCAATCGACCGTTCGTCGAATCGTCTTGCATGCGAAGAGAAATTGGAGAGAGAGAAGGTGGAGTAGTGGTTGTGCATATCTCTGGTGCACGGCCTATAGCTTGATTTGGGAAGAAGGGGATTAAAGTAATGAGGTAATTAGTTTAGATTGATAACCAGTTAAGTAAATTTAATTATTAAATAAATCCTAAATCTTATATATTGCATATCTTTTGCATACGAGATCCATTTTTGATGACGTTTCTTGCATTGTGCTCGTGAATGAGAGCTTTAAAATTTGGCAAAGGTTTGGACAGATTTGGATGAGGTGAGTGATATTGTCTCTCATTATACTTGCGACGACCGCCCATGACTCCTGCACTAAAACAAGAGAATGGTGCGCTGAAAGGCGTGCCAGGCAGCCATGGACGATAGTCAGGGTAAGATAAAACAGAAACTCTATCGTACAACTCACAGCGCATGGACAAAATACAATAGAGAAATATATGTATATAATGAAGCTCATAACAGAATATCATCATATAGACTTCATAAAGGTTTGATACAAGCATCTGAACAATCAATACATCAAGCCTCACTACATAACACTCAAAACATATACAAGCAGCGGAACATCCAGTACATATAGTAAGAAAACTAATATGCTAGCCTCCAGCTCGTCTTCGTCATCAACAGCGTTGGTGGCCAAGAACAGCACCTGTCACCTGCTACCTAGTCTGCTCATCCCAACATGGATGAACAGCCCAAGGTAATAAGAGTTGAACATAAAACCTTGAGTCAGACAACAGTCTTAGTGAGCAGTAAATTAACTACCAAACATACCAAAAGAGCATAAAGGATAAAAGGAATAGGAACTCAACCATCCCACTCCACCTCATTCTACAGTGATAGCCCCCAGACCCACTGAGCATAAACAAGCATGGCAAAGCAGACAATTTAAGTAAAGTAATTATCACTCGAGTCAAGGTCGGTGTTTTCCAAGTACAAACCCCCAAGGCCTAAACCAAGATCAGATAAGCACCTTGAAAACATCTCTCTTGACCCAAGCGACGATACAACCAAACATCCAAACATCCATGACTCTGGCTATCACTGTTAACATTGCCTCGATATCACCGTTAATTGAATGACCGGCACCTTCTTTCAGCCGTCCGTTAAGGGCTAATGGCAACCCCGGTTCTAGACATAACTCCGCACGTCATCATGACCCGTGCCTAGGACTATCGCATCTGCCCAGAGTACTAACACGTCATCATGACCCGTGTCTGGAACGTCATCGTGACCCGTTCCAACGTACTCTTGCTTCGAGCATGCTAGAACCTTCAATAACGATAAGATCCAAGCCTCCTAGTCATCCTCCTCGACGACTATTCTCATACTAGCTCAAGCGCCTCTCGAGCCTACCATTATCCACAAACTCGGACCGCATCACCGAGTTATCAACATACTTGGGATGATCCCGTCTGGATTAAACCAAGGCTTTCACACATCATGCTTTGCCTCAACGCATCATAGCAAAGTCCCATCTCACATCATGGTTTACCTTATCGCATCATGACAAAGTCCATCATCATCGAATCTATCCATATGAGCTTCCACATCCGCTTCATATGCCACAAGCAGCTTTCACCATTCAAGAGCCTTTCTACTTAGCTTTTGAATCATCTTCGACCAACTTGTTCAAATCAACTTCTAGCTAATTTGAAACAATCAAATCAATCATAAATCAATCATTAATCCAAACAATCAAACATTCAACAAGATCTAATAAGCAATTACAACAATAATGGCAATTTGGTAATTAAAGTGTCCAAATCTAACAAGTATGAATCATAGGAAAATGTCTCTATAACTTGATGAATGAACTTGCATAAGTGAACATGTAGAAAAATAGATATCAAAACTTCATAGGTGATAGATCTACATGCAGACTTAAGTAAAATGCAAGAAATCACTATCTTTAACACATAAACAAACCACCGATCCAATATACTCCTTTGGGTCCGTGTGAGAGATAACTACCACTCACCAAATCACCTAAACACCTCAAAAGAAACCCACTTCAGATCTGGACAGCGAAGAACCAAGCTTGATCCGACAAGATTCCGCTTCAAATGATGAAATCTCTCTCGAATGGATGAAGATCTTCGGCTATGGCTCTTGGATCTTCGATCTTGATCTTCGATCTTGGATGGATGTAAGTACTAGATTAGAGAGGAGAAAAGAAGTGAAGAAGTGTTGAAGTCGAGCTCTCAAAATGGCAGCACTTCGTCGCTTCAAAATCCGGTGCCAAAAAGTGAGCCAAAGCCCTCTATTTATAGGCTGAATCCTTATCTCGTCTGCCCATAAGTCGGTCACGACTTAACCCATGAGTCGTCCCCCTATGAGTGGTCCACGACTCACGACTCAAGCCAGCATATGACCTACCGACTCACCTCAACACAGCACAACCCATACACGACTCAACACACACAGCTCACGACTCATACGACTCAACACACACGGCCTAGCAACTCACGACTCAACCTCAAGGCCGCACAGTTCCTAAGTCCTAAGTCGTATGATGACTTAACTAGCATGCCGACCTAACTCTAAGCCGATCTAACATGCGCACGACTTAACCAATGTGCGACTCAACACAGACACAAGGTCACACAACTTAACCCTATATGCGACCTAACAACTTAGCCTTATGGCCGACCTAGCCCCTAGCCGACTTACGACCTAACCTTAAGTCGCCGATTCAATTGAGTCGGTTATCTCCTTAACCCCACTTAGTCTCCCTAGGTCGGTTAATCCATAAACCGTTAGCCCTTAAGTCGGTCACTACCTATGAGTCGCTCGAATCTATAGGTCGGTCTTCTATGAGTCGGTTAACATCTATAGGTCGTTCAACACCTTAACCCGGTAACCTTAAGTCGCCTAAGCCTATGAGTCGGCCAAATCTTATAAGCCGCTATCCCTATGAGTCAGCCACCTACCTTAAGTCGCCCCATACGACCTAAGCTTCCCACGACTTAAGGACCACACGAGTTAGCTTCCATACGACTTAAACTATGGTCGACTCAAACTTTAAACGACTTAACAACAAAACGATTTTAATCATATAGTTAAACAATGTTTCGATCCGTAAAAATACGGGTCGTTACATTCTCTCCCCCTTAGGAATTTCGCCCCCGAAATTCCAAACAAACAAGAGCATCCAAAGTTATTCCGCATGCCTATCATCCATAGCAATCAACAAACTATGCATCCAATTACTAGCCTAGCATGCAGAATTCTAAGACTTAGAACAAGCTACAAATTCGTAAGATGTCACGACACCTTAGGGCCATACCTTAAAGAGTTCAGGATGAGCTGCCTTCATCGTCTCTTCCTCCTCCCACGTACAGTCGTTAACATCATCACTCAATTGTACCTTGAGCAACGTAATCGTCTTCCTCCTAAGCTGTTTCGTGTCGGTTTCAACAACACGAAGCGGCTTACGAGGTCTCGTAACAGCTGGATCAACTTCCAAATCTTCACAGCTATCAGCAGAAACCACCGTATTCGAGTCATGCACATACTTCCGTAGATAAGATACATGAAAAACATTGTGCACACCCGCCATCTTTTCCGGTAACTCCAATCTATAAGCGAGCTTTCCAATTCGCTCGATAATCGGGAATGGTCCAACAAATCTCGGAGTCAATTTCCCTTTGTTCCCGAATCTAATAACATTCTTCAGTGGAGAAATCTTCACAAAAACCATATCGCCTACTTCGAATTCCAAATCCTTACGACGATTATCGGCATAACTTTTCTGACAGTCTTGGGCTGCCTTCATTCGTCGCCGAATGATCTCTACACAATCCGTAGTCTGTCGAATCATCTCTGGCCCGAGTATCAACTTTTCTCCAGTTTCCAACCAACATGTCGGAGAGTTACACGGTCTTCCATACAGTGCCTCATATGGTGCCATACCAATACTTGTCTGATAACTGTTATTATATGCAAATTCCACCAAATGAAGGTGATCTTCCCATGATCCTCCGAAATCTAAAACACATGCTCTAAGGAGATCTTCCAAAACTCGGTTGACCCTCTCAGTCTGACCATCTGTTTGGGGACGGTAAGTTGTACTCAAACACAACTCAGTTCCTAAAACTTCTTGGAAGCTCTTCCAAAATCCACTAGTGAACAATGGGTCTCGATCGCTCACTATACTCTTCGGAATACCATGGAATTGAACTATCCACTTAACATACAACTCAGCCAATTTCGATGCAGTCCTAGTTGACCGAACAGGAATGAATCTTGCACTCTTAGTCAAACGATCTACAATGACCCAAATCCCTTCATTCCCTGCCCTGGTTCTAGGTAGACCATCGATAAAATCCATCGATATCTGCTCCCACTTCCATGTAGGAACCTCTAATGGCTGAAGCAATCCACTGGGCTTTTTCTGCTCGGCTTTTACCAACTGGCAGTTCATACACTTGGAAATAAAATTTCCAACATCCTTCTTCATACCTTCCCAGTAATAGGTTCTCTTCATATCCCGATACATCTTATTTCCACCTGAATTAATCGTCAACTTCGAGTGATGACTTTCCCTAAGAACTTCATCTCTCAATCCATCTATATCGGGAACAACTAGTCGTCCTTGTTTCCGAAGCCAACCCTCTCGATCGACTTCAAATCATTTATCCTTTTCTGGATTCAATCCAGATTCCAAATCACGGATAATCTTGACAAGCTTATCGTCTCGCTTTTGGCCCTCGCCAATCCTTTCCATAAGAGTAGGTCTTATCGATAAGTTTGCCAACATCTCAGGTTCTAATTCACATCTAGGCCTGAATTCAAATCCAGCCAAATACTCAAGACTCTTCCACTCCGAAAACATGGCTCCCAATCCTGCATGTCTTCGACTTAATGCATCGGCCACTGCGTTACCTTTTCCCGGAGTATAGGCTATATCAAAATCATATGATGCCAAAAATTCTAGCCACCTTTGCTGCCGAAGATTAAAATCCTTTTGGGAGAACAGATACTTCAACGACTTATGATCCGTAAACAACTCGAATCGAACTCCCAATAGATAATGTCTCTACATCTTCAGAGCAAAAACAATCGCCGCTAACTCCAAATCATGAGTCGGGTAATTCCTTTCATGCGGCTTCAGTTGTCGACTTGCATACGCAACAACTTTATCTTTTTGCATCAGTACTGCTCCAAGTCCAGTACCACATGCATCGGTGTAAACCACCATCTCATCATTCCCACTTGGAATAGTCAAAATAGGAGCACTTGTTAGTCGCTCTTTCAGGATTACGAAAGCTTGCTCACACTTAGCATCCCATCTGAACACTTGGTTCTTTTTCGTCAATCTTGTCAATGGTGCAGCTAACTTGGAAAAGTCTTTGATAAACCGACGATAATATCCTGCTAATCCAAGAAAACTTCTCACATCAGATGCATTCTTAGGTCTAATCCAATCCTGGATCGCTGCCACCTTAGCGGGATCAACCGCTATTCCATTTCCAGAGATAACATGGCCTAAGAACCTCACTTCACTCTTCCAGAAGTGACACTTCGAAAACTTAGCCTTCAGCTGATGTTTCCGCAAGATTCCCAAAACAATACGCAAGTGTGTCTTGTGCTCTTCCTCAGTTCTGGAATAAATTAGAATATCATCCACGAACACAAGTACAAACCTGTTCAACTGATCTCTGAACACTCTATTCATAAGATCCACAAAATATGCTGGTGCGTTAGTCAATCCAAATGGCATTACCAGCCACTCATAAAAGCCGGATGGTGTCCTAAAAGCAGTTTTCGGCACACTATCCTTCGCCACTCTTAACTGGTGAAATCCCGTTACCAAATCCATCTGAGAAAACACCTTAGCTTCGTGAAGCTGATCAAACAAGTCATCTATTCTCGGCAATGGATACTTGTTCTTCCTAGTCACTTTATTTAGCTCACGATAATCCACACACAACCTCAACGATCCATCCGCTTTGGTTGCGAACACAACTGGTGCACCCCATTCAGACACGCTACGCCGAATGAATCCTTTCCGTAAAAGGTCATCAACTTGCACCTTCAACTCTTGCTGCTCCCTAGGCGCCATCCGCCTAAGAGGCATTACAACAGGTCTAGCTCCCTCAACTAGATCGATACGAAACTCGATCTCCCTATGCGGCGGTAACCCTTTGACCTCGTCAAAGACATCCTCAAATCCATTCACAATAGGCACCGATGACAGTCCATCCCGTGGAACAACCAGCGAATACATGAAGCTCATGAAGACGCCTTCTTCATGCTTACATCATATCACAACCTTTCGCCTCTCCACATTCTCGACTGTCACCTCCAGCCTCTCACAATCAATCCTTGTCGCATACTTCCTAAGCCAGTCCATACCCAAAATAATTCCGAACCCCGCAAAGTTCAGAACAAAACAATCACAAACAAAAGAGCAATCATGACTCGATACAATTAGACCACGGCATATCATACAAAAACAAGACGAACCCCCAACTGGATTAGTCACCGCCAATGGTCTATCAACAATATCCGGTTCCAAACCCAACCGGCCTACAAGTTCATTACAAACAAAAGAATGCGACGCTCCAGTATCAAACAACACTCTAACTGGAATACCACATATGGAAAGAATACCTTGAACCACCACACTCTTTCCTTTTTCTTCAGCAGTAGGAGCTTTCAAAGACGATGGCACAGCCTCTAAAGCATAAGCTTGCACAATCTGCTTGTCCTTTCTCGGTTCTGGACAGTCCTTCTTGATATGCCCCAGCTTATCACAGTTGTGGCACTTCAACTGCACCTTTGGATTCTTGCAATCCCTAGAGAAATGGCCCTTCTGCCGACAATTGTAGCAGGTCACTTCACCCTTTGGCTTCTTCTGGCCATCCTTACCCTTCTGTTGCTGCTGCTTCCTCTTCTTGTTTCCACCCTGTTGTGGTTTGGACTCTTCCTTGGTCACAGCAACAACAGACCCTTCCTTAGGAAACAAACTCTCGTGCCTGAGAGCTTTCTCCACAAGCTTCTCAAATGGATCGTCCAGGTGATCCACCAACTGTCTCCCAAGATAACTATCCAAGCCTGTCACAAACTTCTCATTCTTCTGATAGGGAGACTCAATATACGATCTGGCATACTTGGACAAAGCTTCAAACTCAGAAACATACTCCAGAACTGATCTTCCACCTTGCTTGAGTTCTACAAACTTCTTAAACAAAACAGATTTCTGAGCCATAGAAATGAACTTAGCTTCAAATCTAACTTGGAATTGCTCCCAAGTAATCTCTTCCTCTGGAGTATCAATGGTGATAGAGTTCCACCAATCTGAAGCTCTCCCTTGAAGCTGCCTTGATGCAAGCTTCCTCTTAGTTTCATCCTCAATTCCCAAGTCACCAAAAATCCTTCTACAAGCATCTATCCATCTCTGGACTTCTATGGTTGATTCTGTTCCCAAGAAAACCTTTCCTCCAAGAGCAGTATAGTCCTTACACAACTTAGCAAAGTCCACTGGTCTTGGAGCTTGAACTTGAACTCCAACATCTACTGACGGTCCTGAAGTTGATATCCTTCTCATGATCGAAGTCATCATAGCTTCGAACATTGCAGCATAGTCAGTAGCTCCCCCAGCAGCACGGCTTTCCCTAGCAGCTTGTCTCTCACTTCGACTCATCCTTAATATCTACAAAAAGGAATGATTTAGAACACATTGAGAAACAACTACATAAGGAGTTAAAATCCTTCTAAGCTACTATATTATATATATAGTAATCATCCATCAAAATACAATTACGTCTCTCATACGTTGTTACGTCAGCGAGCGTTGGCTAAAATCGATTAACCAAAGCTCTGATACCAAATGTGACGACCGCCCATGACTCCCGCACTAAAACAAGAGAATGGTGCGCTGAAAGGCGTGCCAGGCAGCCATGGACGATAGTCAGGTTAAGATAAAACAGAAACTCTATCGTACAACTCACAGCGCATGGACAAAATACAATAGAGAAATATATGTATATAATGAAGCTCATAACAGAATATCATCATATAGACTTCATAAAGGTTTGATACAAGCATCTGAACAATCAATACATCAAGCCTCACTACATAACACTCAAAACATATACAAGCAGCGGAACATCCAGTACATATAGTAAGAAAACTAATATGCTAGCCTCCAGCTCGTCTTCGTCATCAACAGCGTTGGTGGCCAAGAACAGCACCTGTCACCTGCTACCTAGTCTGCTCATCCCAACATGGATGAACAGCCCAATGCAATAAGAGTTGAACATAAAACCTTGAGTCAAACAACAGTCTTAGTGAGCAGTAAATTAACTACCAAACATACCAAAAGAGCATAAAGGATAAAAGGAATAGGAACTCAACCATCCCACTCCACCTTATTCTACAGTGATAGCCCCCAGACCCACTGAGCATAAACAAGCATGGCAAAGCAGACAATTTAAGTAAAGTAATTATCACTCGAGTCAAGGTCAGTGTTTTCCAAATACAAACCCCCAAGGCCTAAACCAAGATCAGATAAGCACCTTGAAAACATCGCTCTTGACCCAAGCGACGATACAACCAAACATCCAAGCATCCATGACTCTGGCTATCACTGTTAACATTGCCTCGATATCACCGTTAATTGAATGACCGGCACCTTCTTTCAGCCGTCCGTTAAGGGCTAATGGCAACCCCGGTTCTAGACATAACTTCGCACGTCATCATGACCCGTACCTAGGACTATCGCATCTGCCCAGAGTACTAACACGTCATCATGACCCGTGTCTGGAACGTCATCGTGACCCGTTCCAACGTACTCTTGCTTTGAGCATGCTAGAACCTTCAATAACGATAAGATCCAAGCCTCCTAGTCATCCTCCTCGACGACTATTCTCATACTAGCTCAAGCGCCTGTCGAGCCTACCATTATCCATAAACTCGGACCGCATCACCGAGTTATCAACATACTTGGGATGATCCCGTCTGGATTAAACCAAGGCTTTCACACATCATGCTTTGCCTCAACGCATCATAGCAAAGTCCCATCTCACATCATGGTTTACCTTATCGCATCATGACAAAGTCCATCATCATCGAATCTATCCACATGAGCTTCCACATCCGCTTCATATGCCACAAGCAGCTTTCACCATTCAAGAGCCTTTCTACTTAGCTTTTGAATCATCTTCGACCAACTTGTTCAAATCAACTTCTAGCTAATTTGAAACAATCAAATCAATCATAAATCAATCATTAATCCAAGCAATCAAACATTCAACAAGATCTAATAAGCAATTACAACAATAATGGCAATTTGGTAATTAAAGTGTCCAAATCTAACAAGTATCATAGGCAAATGTCTCTATAACTTGATGAATGAACTTGCATAAGTGAACATGTAGAAAAATAGATATCAAAACTTCATAGGTGATAGATCTACATGCAGACTTAAGGAAAATGCAAGAAATCACTATCTTTAACACATAAACAAACCACCGATCCAATATACTCCTTTGGGTCCGTGTGAGAGATAACTACCACTCACCAAATCACCTAAACACCTCAAAAGAAACCCACTTTAGATCTGGACAGCGAAGAACCAAGCTTGATCCGACAAGATTCCGCTTCAAATGATGAAATCTCTCTCGAATGGATGAAGATCTTCGGCTATGGCTCTTGGATCTTCGATCTTGATCTTCGATCTTGGATGGATGTAAGTACTAGATTAGAGAGGAGAAAAGAAGTGAAGAAGTGTTGAAGTCGAGCTCTCAAAATGGCAGCACTTCGTCGCTTCAAAATCCGGTGCCAAAAAGTGAGCCAAAGCCCTCTATTTATAGGCTGAATCCTTATCTCGTCTGCCCATAAGTCGGTCACGACTTAACCCATGAGTCGTCCCCCTATGAGTCGTCCACGACTCACGACTCAAGCCAGCATACGACCTACCGACTCACCTCAACACAGCACAACCCATACACGACTCAACACACACAGCTCACAACTCATACGACTCAACACACACGGCCTAGCAACTCACGACTCAACCTCAAGGCCGCACAGTTCCTAAGTCCTAAGTCGTATGACGACTTAACTAGCATGCCGACCTAACTCTAAGCCGATCTAACATGCGCACGACTTAACCAATGTGCGACTCAACACAGACACAAGGTCACACAACTTAACCCTATATGCGACCTAACAACTTAGCCTTATGGCCAACCTAGCCCCTAGCCGACTTACGACCTAACCTTAAGTCACCGATTCAATTGAGTCGGTTATCTCCTTAACCCCACTTAGTCTCCCTAGGTCGGTTAATCCATAAACCGTTAGCCCTTAAGTCGGTCACTACCTATGAGTCGCTCGAATCTATAGGTCGGTCTCTATGAGTCGGCTAACATCTATAGGTCATTCAACACCTTAACCCGGTAACCTTAAGTCGCCTAAGCCTATGAGTCGGCCAAACCTTATAAGCCGCTAACCCTATGAGTCGGCCACCTACCTTAAGTCGCCCCATACGACCTAAGCTTCCCACGACTTAAGGACCACACGAGTTAGCTTCCATACGACTTAAACTATGGTCGACTCAAACTTTAAACGACTTAACAACAAAACGATTTTAAGCATATAGTTAAACAATGTTTCGATCCGTAAAAATACGGGTCGTTACAATACTATAATTGTTCATATAGTATTAAAACGACGTTTTGAAATGTTTTCTAAATTTAAAATGTGATTTCTAAAATACTTAGGTCATACATCATTTTATAAAAGGAATTCATTTTTTCTTTAAATAATTTTGAGTTAAATATCACATTTTTCCCATTTACGAACTATTTTGATGATATGACAGACTTAAACCATTTTGATATAAATCCCACATTATCCCATATTGGTTGCTTGGATGGATTATATTGTGTTATTATAGATGTATGTAGGCTATTATAGACATTGTAATGCTTGTTGGTTGCATGTATGTTTGTTTGGTTGTTTTGGTTGAAAACGCTGTTCGAAGGCGATATAGCATTAGAAATATTCCATATGATAGGATTTCATGCATATAATATCATGCACGCCGATGGATATGAAGAGAGAAGACGGATTTGGAGACGTGCTTTAGATTTTGGGGTAGATGCTGAATGTTTTTCTTTGGCTGTATTTAACCATTTTTAGTTAAGTACACAACCAAAGTGGTTATTATCGAATACTCTGTAGTAGTCGAGACATACCCTGATTTTAGGGTAGATGCTCAACGTTTTTCTTTCTATTTTAGCCTTTTCTTTACTTCAACTTTTAAAACCGCGTTATGTACTCAATAGCAAACTCGAGACATACCCTGATTTTCTCGAGCACCACTTCGAGACCAACCCTTTCCTTCTTCCCAAACACAAACCACTGGCACCTATGATATCTCATGCACTCACACAAGCGTTCGCCGGCGTTTTAGCCGTTCCTACCACCTTCAACAGCTCGTCGATGACATATGCAAAAGCTCTGACCACTCAGATCATCGAGTTCGACTGAGAATTGAAAACGAGGTTCTCGATCACCACCTGGAAATCAACTTGATCGATACATCCATCTGTCGCTATCAATCTCGTCCATCAGAAACCTCGCCATCATACCCATAGCAACGTCACTCGTCTAAGCTTCAAATCCCCCTGGTCCTGTTGACCCCGAAGCACCGACGTCAATGCAATGAACTCGCGAATGACATCGAACCCAACAGCACACAAAACCCTAAATCACCATCGTCCGGCAACCTCGACCACTTGAAAATCTTTCGAGTATTTTCCCCCTAATCTATATCCTCCAGGCTACTCTCAGTGGTGATCCCAACCACCCAGAATTTCCTGATCACCAGAAAAGCCTCGAAAACTCATTCACGTTCAACTTACAAATTCTCGAGATTTACCAAATTAAAAATCTTGATTTTTCTTTTAAAACTCACCATTTCTGAAGACAAAGCATATAATATAATCAATTCAAGAAATTAAAATACTTGAGTTTTTGCATTTATTTGAGTTTCACTGTAAATTCTTGTTCCAGATCAAAATTTACTTCCTGATTTTCCTAAAAATATTATTAAAAACTAGATCATGATTTAACAAATACATTTTGTTTGAATTCTAAGGTCTAGAGGGGATTAGGATAAAGATTTAAAATTTTGAAAACAGCTTTGGAAACCTGTTAACCTGGAACAGAGCCATTTGCTTTGTACCCAGACATGCATTCATACATATCTATATATATACATGCATTTTTGCATACATGCAAACACATTTACGAATTTACTTCAAACATAAATCACTACATCAAGTCAGAGAGTAAGTTTGCTCACCTTGATGGAAAGAACAGAGGTCTGGAAAATTGTGTTGGTTGTTGTTCTTCTTTTCTTTCCAAGTTGAAGATTTGGAGAACTTATTGTCTAGGCTTGAATCTTGCTTGTTAATTGATGTTGAACTTGGACTTTAATCTGCTGCTTCAGGATGAGGCTTGAATTTGAACCTGACTTTGTTTCAGGTTTTCCTTTTTGATTTATAGCTTTGAAAACTGAGAATGGAACCGGTTTTGAACTTGTTGCGGTTGAATCATTGTTCCCAGGTTTTGATTTAGTTGCACAGAGTTTTTATTTTTCTTTGCTTTTGATCTGGTTGTATCAGACCTTTAAGATTGTAGTTTGTTTTCATATCTAAGTGGTTTTGATTGTTTTTAGTTTTCTTTGATAATTAGTTTCCAGGTTTGTTAGAGAAGAATGAAGAGATTGAAAAAAAATGGTTATTTCTTTTCTTTACTCATATTTTCATAAAATTTTAAATTAAAAATAGAATTTGCTTGCCACTTGTAATTTGTATACTAACACTCGTACCTTTGAATGCTAAAGTAAGCTTACATTTGTTTAAACCATTTGTTATTATTTTACATTATAATTTTTTCCATGTATAAATGTTTATAAATTTTTTTTATACTATTTACTATCTAATTTAAACATTTAATTATGTTTTTAATATAACTTATATTATATTATTATGTTTACAAATGTACAAACTACTTATTACAAATATAAAGGAAAAATGTTTTAAGTCTTTTATTAATTTAAGCAAAATTATACTTAGTTACATTTTATACATGCATAAATTTTAAATCATATATTTATACAACTTTAATTAGCCTTTTGAAAATTATTACATTAAATACAAAATATAAATTTCAAATTATATGTATATGAAAATTGGAAAACAAATTCTTATTAATTTTTTAAAAATATAGTTTTAAATCCAATTTATTTTTCAACACATTTATATTTGAATTCCAAATTCAAATTCCAAATTATAATTTTTTTTTAAAATATTTAGATTCCTAAATCAAATCCTTTATTCAAAAATCTTATATGTATTTTTATCCCCACATTTTCAATTTAATTCACAATTTAATTTCAAAAATCAAATTAATTATCAATTTAAACTTGGCTAAAATCCGGGAATGTTACACACCTGTTTTATATCTAGATGTTTACTATAATATTTTATCTGATGCGTTGTGTGAGATATACGATAGGTTATGGATTGTGTTATTTCCTTTTCTTCTCTTCTATTCTATTCTCTCCTTTTATATTCCTCATTTTTATTTCTATTTCTTTCCTTTGACAACCGTCCTACGTTATCCGAATGCTCCAGTAGCCAATTCGGTCATATGAGCATCGATAGTGTAGGACGGCCGTTCCACCATCTCATAATATGCCTATGCGTAACCATCTCAAATAGGTTTTCCTACACTTATCACACGTGAATAAATTTCTTACGATCATGACTACATGTAACCTAACTACGCATAAGTGGGAGCCCATAGTACCGACTCGTCGATGTCTCTGATCGTTTGCATCCATGTCCATCTCTCGATCGTAGTATGCCCTCTTATTACACATATTGGGATCCAATGACAACACGGTATCACGCTGCATCAAAATCGTGAATATCAAGGAGTCCCGTTGTGCTGGGCCTACAGACTTCATCAGACATCAGTTAGTGCCACATCCACCATAGAACCTTCCATGAGTACCATTTGAAATAGAATCGCCTCCAGCCTAATAATTGACCCTTATTAGGTAAAGTACGTTAATATAACTTCACAACATCCTAGCTTCGTATCTTAGAGAAAATAACTTCACTATTATCTCTAACATCCACATACATGTACACAATATAGTCGTACATACGATGATTTTTTTTATTTCTAACCTTGGCCTTAGGGCAAGGTTTAGATTATGCATTTCAATCATTAACCGATCGAGCAATACACCCTTCCGGTCGACCGCTTACGGCCAACAGCTCAACGGTTGATCAATCGCATTGTAAAATTTAATTTTTTTTTTCTTATTTCATTTATTCAATTTTAATAATTTATTAATTTCAATAGTTCTGGCTTACGCCTTGAACTCTAAGCATCAATTTACAGTGACAGTCTTTTCAATTTACTCAACTTTATAATAATATCAAATTCATGGGTTTGTGCAGTTTAATTATACTAGTTTAGTTTAGGTTAACCAATTCTAGAGGTTTATACTCAAATACAAGGTGTTTAACTTTGGTTTAAATTATAGAGTAAATTTATACCAATTTCAATTATTATTCCAAATCTCATATTTTTAACAATTAGGGTTTATAGTTTAATTACTAGCATACTAGATCAGGTAGAATAGATTAAAATGAATTGTAAATAACTAATTTATCAAACTTGTTCCTACACACCTCGGATTTAAGCTCTAGCTCTATTTCTCTTTTGAGAATTGACACCCATTAGTTTGCCCTATCCTTGATCTGATTACTAGTATTTTTTTGCTTTGTTTTCGAAGAAAAATTTATAAGTAGAGAGAAGAAATTTTGGCAGAGTTTCAATATGCTATAAATTTTCTAATGAAATTAGGGTTAGGTTAGGTGTTTATATATAAGCGTTTGAGTCAATTTGGAGCGTTAGATTTACCCTAGGAAATCTTTAGTTTCATCTTGGACACACATCCATTACTTGGCAGCATATAAAAATATTTGGTTCAATCGCCTCCGTTCGTTCGTCGCTCCAGATCATCAAACATATACATCAACGGTCAACCAATAGGGTAGACTGGTCAATCGCTTCATGTCGACCGGCTCACCCTAGGGTGTCCATCGGCGATATTGTTTTGTTAGGAAAGTTTTTATTTTTAATTTATTTCATCTTAAAATTTTCAATCGTCTGTAACTTTTCCGTACTAACTTCAATTTCAAAGCGGTATGTATAAAAATTATCCAGAAAATCGCTACAAACTCACTAGTACAAGTTTCATAGACAAATTTGGTCATTTATGGAAATTTCATTTTAGCCGTTATTATATTTAAATATAATTTTCTTGTTAAATTTTCCTCTAAATTTCTAGGGAGCTAACATGGTCGATGGAATAATCTTCCCTAGCCAGGTCGAGCAAGACCAAAGAACCTATAGCCACTTAGAATAACCAAGTCCACCCTGGCCAGTATGCAAGGACAGATTCCCTCTCAATGTCGACAGACTCATTTTTGGGAGCTTGGGCAGCCATGGCTCAACGGCACAAGCATGCACGATAGCCATGGCTCATACTCATTTTAGATCGAACACTCCAAACTCATTCTCTTTACTTATATGTATTTTCCTCTCCTTATTTTACATTTTAAAAATATGGTACTAGTAACCAAAATTTGCTAATATCCCCTCTTGGTCACACTTTTGAGGTTGGCCTAAATTTCTAGTCAATAGAAGGTTCGACCATAATTGGGGTCTTGGAGGAGACCAAACTTGGTCATCGGATCTATAGAAAAGGAGGAGAAATAAGTGTAGGTTAATGGCTATAAATAGCCCAGCCTCCACACATATTCAAAAACACTTTTTCTCTCCCTCCAGTCATCACTTAGCTAAACTGCCCACATTGGTATTACATTCTCCTGCCTTTGCAAATAAACGAGGAAGAAGGAGACCATAATGCTGCAAATGGAAGTATCATCAAACAATGTATCGATTCTCGGTGAGATTGCTTGGAAGTAAGGTATATTTTTTGATTTACATTTATATATTTATATAAACATGCTATCATCGTATCTTTAATAATAGTCGTAATACCTTTGGTGTCACACTTTTTTGGTGTCAGCATAAACTACCAAAAATGCCCCCTGACAAATATATCGAAATCTCACCATCACTCGAAATAGGGATCTAACAAATAAGCTAATTTAACCAATTCAAAAACAACCCTCTATAAATATTACAAAATCAAATCATAATAACACTTTAAAATGGGATCTAACAAACAAACTTTTTTTAGAAATTCAAAAGACCCCTCTATAAATATTATTAAATCAAGTCATATCACTTAAAAATAGGATATAACAAATAAACTTCTTTTGGAAATTCATTCTTCTTTTATTAACAATAGAAAAAAAATCAAACTTCTCAATTTGGAAATAAGAACTAAAACTAATTACACTTAATTTCAACACAAAAATATGATTGAACGCATACAATTTGTAGAAAAATAATTCACATGCGAAGCATGCACCATAACACCCCTATTTTTTAATATCACTTGAAATAAGGATCTGACATTTTTACAATTACAAATTATCCTCTACAAATATAATTAAATCTTAATTTCACTTAAACATAAGATCTAACAGATAAACCTCTATAAATATTATTAAACCTTAGTGTCACTTAAACAAAAACATAGGATATAACAAGAAACTTCCTTTATGAATTCAAAACTTTCCTCTACAAACATTAATAAATCTTAATATCATTTAAAAATAAGATCTAACAAATAAACCATTTTTATAAATTAATAGGAACAAAAATTCAAACTAATGAAAAAATTAGATGTTGCAACAAAGAAACAAAAATTCAAATTAACCACATTTGATTTCAATGCAAAAATATGACTTAATTTTTGTACAAATCATTTCTTTTGAATATGTTAAAAATATTCAATTTATAGAAATATGATTCATGCTGAAAGTGCGTGCCATCATCACGCGCGAAGTACATGCTGTAACGCTCTATGCAATTAACATACTTAACCATTCCTTTTTCTAAGAAAATTGAAATTAATTTTAATTATTTTCGAAACATAACAATATATATTTAAAGCATATACACGCACGCATAAATACATATATAATCTATAATTTTATGTATGTATATATATATATCATAGTAATATTTATTTTTCATAATAAAAAGTCTAATTTTTAAATTAAAAATTAAAACAATTTATTATAAATAATATTTTTGGCTTTATATGTATATATAAATATTATAAAAATTATAATACTTATTTGTTTTTAGCAAGACTAGTCAGCTTTATAGTGAACCGTCCACTTTTATAAAAAGATAAATTAAAACAAGTGTTTTTCACATGCACAAAATAACTATAAAATAAAAAAAAACACACGTGTTCTCCAATAAGGCCAAAACTACTAATACGAACATACTAGTTCCCTTCCACATAAGAGGATCCACAACCATCATTCGATGAATCAGGCCCAACAACCTAGAAATACTATGAGAACAAAGAAACTAAGGAGGAACATAATCAACCGAATTAGAGCAATATAAATATTTCCTATCTCAAGATATATCAACCAGAAGGGACGAATTCCTCAATCCAAGTTCACCAATAATTCAAAAGGATAAATCATCATCCACTATCTGATAATAAAGGAGTCCACTTTCCCCATTATCTCCAACATACTTACATAAAGTGGCATACTTCGGGTTATATCTCATTTTCATGAATCCAGGCCTGATCAACCAAACTCCAGGATATGTCATAAGAAGAAGGTTCTAGAACCGTAACCAATATATTGATAGGGCATACAGGGTTCCTAGAATAGGAAATAATAGTCATAGAATCGAAAAATGAATGCCAACATCCAAAGGGGAAAACAAAGGAGAAGAGACCAGGGATGCATTTAGAACATCCATCCCAACAGGATGATGCTTCGAAACACACTTCCTTATCAAAGGGCGAGGAAGAAGGATATTACCTCAAAATGGTAAAGGAGTGTCAACAACTGGTGAAGAAACAGGAGGAGGAACATGCTTATAAGAAATCATCGAATGATCAAAGTGACAAGTCTCATAAATATTAGGCTTCTAGCAAGAATGAACATCAACAACTGCACATGTCCCTCAGCAGGGAAAACTCTAAGCTTGGAGGAAAGAGGCTTGTGCAAAGTAATCTCAATCAGAGTCTTAGCATAAATGATCCTTTCCTTGGCTACTGTATTCACATTAAAGTACTTAAGTTTGCCAACTAGGCTAGCTAACCAGTTCAACCTAACCAAGGGTTGTACAATAGAAGGGATGTGCGAGAAGTGGGCCCAGACAAGAATAGATAAAACTTGCAAACCGTCAATGGTCGTACTCCAAGTAGTAATAATAAAAGCCTTTCCTTCTATGAAATAAGGCTCCACCTCAAGCATACTCCGTCTTTCCTCAAGTCTAAAAAACTTGAAGTAGAACATAGAATTATCAATATAAACTTGCAAGCCACCCTTAAGTTTCATATATTCTTATATTGTTCTCGAACAACATGATATGCGGAGTTTGAATCGAAAAGAAATCCAACCTGATAACTAGACCAATAATCCACACCCGCCTAACTGACCTCGGCAGGAGGATACATGATACGATCAACTATAACCGTATCGAAAGAATGGGGAATGTAATCACTTGCATTGCGCAATAATGACTTGAACATGGATGGCCACATTAGCATAAATTGAAGGAACATTAAAAGTGGTTTTAAAAGTAGCATCAGCTGAAAGACCAGAGGGGGACGAGCAATTAGTCAGGATGGGGTGATCAAATGGAAGACCAGGGATCACAGTTGCAGGTTTAATAGGATTCATTCGGGCATTTCACAAATACTTTTCATGCGCTCCAAAATAGGGGAAACAACAACGCTTACTTCATTTTCACAACCAACCGTATCAGTTACGTCATTTATGTTCTCAACTCAACAGTTGTGTCAACCTAACATGATGAATTATTAGCAACAAATAAAAGTGGAGATAAAGGGTGCTTACCAACATTTAAATTATATATATATGTATATGTATATGTATATATAATATAATATAAGTTAAAATCTTTTTGGATATTAAATACAATATTTACTTTGGATATGATATTTTAATATAGATATATTTTACAATTATTTTAACAAGTCAAAATTATTTAAATTCAAAACATTTGAATTAAGGTTTATACTTTTGACCGTAAATAATTTAAAATAAATTATCTATTTTTTGCTGGAAATGTTTTTATTTAAAAATATTAATTTTCAATAAGTTAAACTTTTAAAATTTGAATTTTACATTAGTTAAATATTCATAATCGAAAATAAATATTGACTATATATATATATATTATATATTTATTTAATAATTTACAGTAAATAAAATTATATTTGGTTATTTATAGAATTTATATATGTATATTTCAATTTGGATTTAAATATATTATTATACATGTATATGTTTTTAAATTTTTAATGGCTGAAATTTGAAAAAATTCTTTCTTATATACATAGGAAAATTTGTATTATATTATATATCACACCGGACATCTTGTTGACCGTAGGACAAAGTGGTCAACTCTCTCATGGACCCTAATTAGGATACATACATATATATACATATGTACGTACTTATCTATATATATTTGTGTGTGTGTGTGTATGTATTACAATATCCATACTATGAATATGGATATCATGACATATTAAATAAGGTATAAATTAATTATAAATAAAAATGATTTAAAAACTAATAACAAATAAATATTTTAATCAACAAAACAAAATTAAACTATTGAAAACCAATTTTATTACTTAAGATACTAAATTAGATTTAGTATTAACAAATATTTATTTACATAAAAAAATTAACGATCTTATGAAAATTAAAAAAGCTTATAATAAACCCCTTTTAACCCTGCTGCCTATGCATCTGATCCAACAATGGTATCAGAGCATGCATTATGCTTGTATAAATGAATCAACCAACACTAAAGGTAATTCCCTAAGAAAAATTCAAAGTAGAAGTGTATCTAGGAAATAGTGTTTAAACTAAGGAGAATGTTACTTTAGCTATGGTCACTTATATGAAAACCTCCCTAATTTCAACATTACCTGGCTCATCGAAATAGTTTGATTCTGAGGTATGCCCTTATGAAAGACTTAAAGGTTATTTTAGTCTTATGTTAATTCAAGTAATTTATTTGAATATTACAAATTAATATAAATTGTTTAAATTAAATTAATAATTTATCACACATTAGTCCATAACTCTAGCCGAGTTGGTAGATGTTCCCAGCTCCCCAGGAGAGGGAGAAGGTTCGAGCCTTGGCAGCTTCACTTTAACCACTTGTTATTTACGGAGGCATGTAATAATCCCTTAAATGAGTGAAAACCTCAAGATCGGAAAGTGCCTCTGTGAGAGCCTTACTTAAAGGGGGGTCGATAATGGCAGGCCTATCAAATTCTTCAGCTCCACTCTATGGAGTAGAGTTTTTAAAATAATTAATCACACAATTTTATAAAAGTTATAAAGTATAAATTAATTTTTTTATATTAAATATGTAATTATTAACTTTATGAAGGTTTATAAAATATAAATTTAGAAATGTTCAAATTTAAACAAATAAATATTAATGTTATATTTGTAAATTAATTTAATCACTTAATAAATAAAAAAATACGTACACATATATACATATATAACTAAGTAAATTATTAAAGTAATAATTAAGGATGTATATGAAAGTGTGTGTTTGAGTTTATATTAAATGTGTGTGCGTATATGTATATGTATGTATATATATAAATTAAATGTACAAAAATAGGAGGTTAAAAATAATAAAACCCATGATACTTCAGGAAGTATACATTGGATGCATATAAAAAATATTTGATATCATGAGTTATAATTGTTATGTACTCATCTTCCTTAAATAATCGTTAATAAATATTAATTTTAAGTTATGAATTTAATAATAATTAATAGTCTCCAATATTATAATATAAGTAGAGTACCTTACATACCTATGTTTGTTGAGAAGTCTCAAGGCATAGAAACCTAAGAGGATGTTTATATTATCCATAGAAACGTAAAAATGTTTTGGAAATTTGTCAATCTTAAGGGTTACCTGAACTCCCTTTAGGATTTCACGAAATTCCTAGGTCTAGAGTGTCTAGTGTACTTCATGATTTGTTGAGCAACCTTAAGGCCATGAAGATGATTAAGAGCATAGGTAAAAGTACCTTAGGAGTTATATACAAGATATAACTAATAAATGGTTACTTACCATTTATAAGAACTATGTTTTGTTGAGCAACCTCAAGGTCATAGTAATATGATCAACGTATCCTAACACCCACTAAAGAAATTTGTGAAATTCTCATATCCCTATTGGGTTTTGGAGAGATAAATATTCAGTGGGGGCCATATTAGATAAATATAATAATTAATTTTAATAAGTGTAAGAACATATACGATGTTATCTAATTTACTATAATGAATCTATGTAGATAAATAGAAAGCATAAAACTATCCTTTAAAAAGAACACTTTAACTGGAATTAACTACAAAGTCCAGTCAAGGAACAAAAAATTGCACTTATGAAAATATATTATGATGTTGTTGAAAATAAACCTTTAGCTAGACCCACTAAGAACTCCTCGCTCAAGGAGGTTAATACTTATGAAAGTTGGGAAATGGATTGCGAACTAGCTCACTATTATGTGTTGCCTAATATGAGAAAAAGCTCCAATGACAACACTAGAAAATGAAGGTTCGTGAAATCTTCGCTCACCTACAACAATTTTGTAGTGAACAATCTTATACCACGAGGTATGAGGTTTCATGGAAATTGTTTCATGCAAGAATGAGCAAGTGTTCCTCACTCCAAGACCACATACTCAATATAACGAGTGCATTGAGTGCTTTGCCGAGGTTAGAACTACACAAGACTCCAAGCTACAAACGAACTTGATTCAAGAGTCACCTACTACACATTTCAACCCATTCATATAGCATTTCAATATGAAGTCGTTGAAGTGTACTATCATTGAGCTCCTTGACATGTTAAGGACTATCGAGTGTACTTTAGTGAATGAACTAAGCACGATGCTACTATCAAGCATAACTCTATGTTAAAAAGGTTTATAGAAGAGAGAAATTGTAGTCTAACGGAGATAAGGGTAAGGTTCAGGAGAAAGGTGATTCACTTTTTTCACAAAGAAAGGATATTGGAAGACGGACGTCTAAAGTACTTGGAGACATTAAAGGGAAAGGAACCATATTTTGCTCCTAAAGATATTTTATGTACAAATGTTTATTATCTTTATGTACTTCTAGTTGGGTTTTAAATACTGGATCCGGAACATATATATATATATATATATATATATATATATATATATATATATATAATTCTTTATTGGGACTTAGAAGTAAAGGAACGTCGCTAAAGGAAGCCTAGAACTCCAAGTTGCTAATGGAGGTAGCATAGCTGCAAAGCAATAGGAGAATATCATCTTATTATAGAGAGTGGTTATGATTTAATTTTAAGAAACATTATTATATACCTAATTTTATTTCTAGAATAATCTCTCTCACTTTTGACTAAGATAGATACAATTTTATTTGTAAAGACAATATTACAAATATTTGTGATTTAGAATAAAATGGTTAGTTTTGGTGCATTGAATAATGGTATTTATGTTCTTAAATAATGGTATTTATGTTCTTAATATAAATCATATATTTTCCATTGAAAATAAATATGCGTCTAAGTTTAATGATATTTATATTTAGCTTTGCAGACTAGGCCATATAAATAAGAAACGACTTAACGAGTGAAGAAATCAAGGGCTTCTATCATCATCTGAATTATTTGATAGTTGCGATTCGTGTCTTTAAGGTAAAATGACCAAGTAACCATTCAATAAAAGCAATAGAAGAGTTCATAAAATTTTAGCACTTTTTCATACTATTGTATATGGGTCCAATGTCTACAAATATCAAAGGTGATACCTCTTATTTTATCAAATTCACAGCAGATTTCCCTATATATTGTTATGTGTATCTCATGAAATAGAAATCAGAGGTCTATGAGAAATTTGTTGAAATTAAAAACAAAGTTGAAACAAAAGAAATAAGAAAATAAAACTTCTTCGATCAGATTAAAGAGATGAGTACATTGGATATAAGAACTGCAACAGTACCTAGCAGAGAATGAGATTCTCTTTCAAGTCAGTCCTCTATATACTTTGAAACAAAATAGTGTTTCAAAGATGATAAATCGAGCCTTATTGAACATGGTTCAATCTATGATAAGAAATGTTGAGTTACCTATTTCATTATTAAGATATGTAATAAAAAGCAGCATACATGTTGAATCAAGTACCATCTAAATCGGTGCCTAAAACAACATATGAGTGTTGGAGTGGGAAGAAAACCATCTTAATTATCTTAAGGTTTGGGGTCATCCACTTACGTTAAGAAAGTAAACCTCGGTATGGTAGAGGCAAGATCGGCTCTATATTAGTTTATAAGGTACCTAAAAGATTATCATGGATATCTATTATATCATACCAAGGAAACAAAAGTATCGTTTCCCGACACACTTCCTTTTTAGAAAAGGAATTTCTCAAGATAAATTAGTGGCAATGCAATAGACTTGGATGAGATCCAAGAAACTTCTATCAGGACCGAACATATAGATAGTACTTCGACTCCCATAAAAAGTATACTCTTATTAGAAGATCTAATAGGGAATCTTGAGTGTTAGAAAGAAAATACAAGTTTCTCATTGATGAAGGAAACGTGGAGTGTGTCATTCATGACAATGTTCAATTCATATATCGATAGGTCTGGGAGAGTACTGTCTTATGGCTTGATGCTATGAAATCGGAGATCGATACCATGTACAAAATACAGTTTAGATGTTGAAGAATGAACCTGAAATGATAAAATCCTTCAGCTCCAAATGGATCTTTAAGAAAAATATTAACGCAGTTGAAAAGGCTGAACCTATAAGGTTGGTCGTGAATGGGTTTCATAAATTTCAACGTGATATTATAAGGAAACGTTTTTTCAGTCGCCATGTTAAATTCATTCAGATTCTACTCGTGATCACCATATACTACGGCCATTTTGGCAGATGGATGTTAAAATGTCTTTTATAAATGGTGATTTATAGGAGATAGTTTAACTATTAAAGCCAGAGGGTTTCGAGGTCAGTATATGTGGTGATAAGGCTTGTAGGCTCTTAAGATTGATTTACGGTCTTAAGCAAGATTCTCAAAATTGGACCAAATATTTTGATAAGGAAATCAAATAGTTTTGTTTCTATCTAAAAATAGAGTACATGTGTCTGCATAAGTAAGAGAGGAATGGTGTTGTAATGTTCCTAGTTCTATACGTCGATGATTTGCTACTTACCGACGACGATGTACCAATATTGCAAGCAGTGAAAGCGTGTCTATCTAATAACTTCCCAATGAAGGATATAGGTGGAGCATCCTATATTTTAGGAATTAAAAATCTACAGAGATAGATCAAAAAGGATATTGGCATTATTCCAAATCATTTACATAGCTACTATACTAAATGATGTAGTATGAAGAATTCCAAGCATGGAAATGTTCCAATGTGATATGGAATTGTCGTTTCTAAGAAAGACTTTCCATTTATGGATGAGGAAAGACAACACATGAGTCGGATCGCGTATGCTTCGGTAATAGGATCGATCATCTATGTCATGTTATATGTTAGTCCAGATGTCGTTTTTGAACTAGATGTGGTAAATTAATATCAATCTAATCCAGAAGAAAACCATTAAATAGCTAAGAAAGTCATCCCTAAGTATTTAAGAAATTTTAAGGATTTGTTTCTGATTTACAGAAGCGATGAACTCCTTATGAAGGGGTATTCAGACTCAAGATTTCAAAACAATATTGATGATAGTAAGTCATCCTCGAGGTTTGTCGTTACCCTCAACCAGGGATTCGTTAGTTGGAAAAGTTCCAAACAGGTAGTTGTGGTTGATTCGACTATGGAGGTTGAGTACATCATCTTAAATGATATCATAAAGAGACCACTGTTGATACGCATGTTCGTTAAGTAGCTAGGCGTAATTCCAACCATTGAAGGTCCAATGCTCATGCATTGTGATAATAACGCGGCAATTCAAATTGTACAGGAATTGCGAGCTCACAAGAAGTTAAGACATATTCTCCATAAATTCCATGTGATAATTAGTTTATCAATGATGGAGATATCATGATCAAGAGCGTAGATATGATAGATATATTATAGATCTATTCATTAAGACACCCTTTCGGTTTGTTTTAGGAAGACCTATCGAAGGCATAGGATGAAGCACCATAACTGGCTACAAGCCTAAATGAAAGATTGAAATAATTGGCATGTGCTTTAGGGGAAATTATATAATTTGTTAAGTAATCCTAATTTTGTAAGAAATTTTATTTGAAATAAAATATATTTTTGGTTTTTTTTTCTATTATATGTTGATGCAGCGCACCAGGCCTTGAGTCGCGTGAGCGACCGAACACATGCCTTGAGTCGCGAGCGACCTAACACCATGCTTGAGTCGCCTGAGCGACCTAACGAGATATGCGAGCGACCTAACACCATGCTTGAGTCGCCTGAGCGACCTAACACCATGCCTGAGTCACCTGAGCGACCTAACAAGTTATACCAACTGCAACTTATGCCGCTATCTTCTTAAGTCGCTTCTTTTTAAGTCGCTCCTTTCTTAAGTCGCGTATATGCTTATGCCGTATCTTCTATAAGCCGCATTGTTGATTAAGTCGCTGATTCACTTAAGCCGCATTTCTTAGGTCGCGGCTGTTCTTATGTCGCTCAACTTATGACGCTTGAGCCGTTTGAAGCCGTGTCTCTCTTATGTCACTATGTCGCTTAAGTCACTGATGCTTATGTCGTTGATCTTCTTATGTCGTTATGTTGTAACTTCTTATGTCGTATGTCGCATTGTATTATTAAGTCGCATATGTGTAGTATTGTTAAGTCGTGTGGTGTTGTGTTGTGTTGTAACTTGTATGTTGTTAAGCCGTAACTCGTATGAATTAGATCGTGTATTGATGTAAGTCGCCTGTGTTTGTTAAGCCGTGAGTCGTATATGTTGAGTCGTGTGTGTGTTGTAAATTCCAATAAATAGGGGCGTGATGTCATTGTAAAAGGGAGTTGATTTTGAATAAAATTGTTTGTGTGCTTTTACCACTTTTGTTGAAGTTGAGTGTGATCTCCTTCTTCTTCCATATTCGGATATCCGAGTGGCTCGAATCAACAAATTTGAAGCCGATTCACGGAATCTCGTGCGCAAGATCAACGTCGAAGAATCATAGATCTTCTAATGCGGAATCATGCGCGATCAACGTGTTGAAGATAGCTAGAATCCGGTATCTCGAGAGATCAACGGATTTGGTCATTTATCGTTCTATCAGGTTTAATTGACACGAAATCATCGTTTCGTGAGGAAGAAAGTTGCGTCAATTTGTATCGAAACATTATTAGCACGTCAAGTGTTAAATCCGCTGCGTCACTTATTTGGTATCAGAGCTATGTAAGATCAAGGCCGAGTAAGATCCAAGTCAATCCAAGTCAGAACCGAGCTAAGTCAAAGCCGAGTTAAAGGAAGTTAGATCGAAGCTAAGTCAAAGAACTGAGATTGTTTGAAGGTCATGCCTCCGAGACGTGCTAATCGTTATCATAATGTTGAAGATGTGTATAGAAGACAAGAAGCTGAGCAGATGGAGCAACGTATCAACGAAAATTTCAATGAAGGTATTGAGAAATTGGAGAAATTGATGAAAGACATGAATCAAAGTCAAAGGAGAATGTCACAAGTTTCGAACCATAGTAGAAACAGGGTTTCACCATCGGTTTCGGAAGAAAGGAGGATGTCACCCCAGTCTTATCGGCAAAGGAGAGAATCTTCAGTTTCAATGAGAAAAGAACACCATGAGTATCGAAATGAAAAAAGAAGAACCCCACGTGAGTTTGACAATGAACCTTATCGTGATGTTGAAAGACATGATAGAAGGGACATGCATAATCGTAGAGATGTAGATGGACGGGATCGATATCGACATACATATGATTTTGAGGAGGATGGTGATAGAGGAAGTATTCATTATCGAGACCGAGGCCAAGTGCGAAATCGATATCTGGATTCGGACAATGATCGTAAATGGGAGTCAGGTATGAGGATGGAAATTCCAGAATTCAAAGGTGGTATGCAAGTAGAAGAATTTCTTGATTGGTTGTCGAATGTTGAAGAAATTTTGGAATTCAAGGAGGTGCCTGAGAATCGCAAAGTTCAGTTAGTTGCTACAAGATTACAGGGAAGAGCTATGGCATGGTGGCAGCAAACTAAACTAACTCGAGAGAGAATGTGAAAATCGAAAGTTGTCACTTAGGAGAAGATGAGAAAGATGATGAAAGCAACTTTCTTGCCATACAATTATCAATCTCTTATGTATCAACGTTTGCAGAATTTGAGACAAGGGACGAGGACAGTGAATGATTATGCAGATGAATTCTATCAGTTGATTGCAAGGAATGACATTATGGAAACAGAGGAACATCTAACAGCTAGATATATTGGAGGGTTACGAATGCAGATTCAAGACATGGTGAATATGTTTAATCCAATGTCTGTTGCTGAAGCACATCAGAAAGCCTTAGCTTGGGAGAAACAAGGAAGACGAGGAGGTGGTGTGTTTACGAGTTCCAACAACCAGAATAAGGGTGCTAGTAGCAATGCAAATGTTTCCAAGGCAGTCAACAAACCAATTGTCAAAGAAGACGCTAAAGCAAAGGTCAATGACAGTATCAAGTGCTATAATTGTCAGGAGTTTGGACATAAAATCAATGAATGTACAAAGCCAAAGAAGAGAACCTTAGTTGCAGAGGAATGTGAGTATGAAGATGTGGAAGCTGAGATTGATTATTCTCAACCATCGAAATTTGATGAAGATGAAGAAGTTGTGTCAGGAGATGAAGGATGTAATTTGACGATGAGGAGGTCTTGTTTAGTGCCAAAGCATGAGAATGATTCTAGTTGGATAAGAAGAAATATTTTTCAGTCTACATGTACTATCTTGGGGAAGGTTTGTCGGTTTGTTATTGATGCGTGAAGCTGTGATAACATTATTTCTAAAGAAGCCGTCACAAAGTTAGGGTTGAAGACTGAAAAACATCCTAGATCTTATAAACTGGCATGGCTAAAGAAAGGTGGAGAAGTGACAGTGGGAAGACGAGCATTTGTTACATTTTCTATTAGGAAGAAATACAAAGATGATATATGGTGTGATGTTGTAGATATGGATGTGTATCATTTACTATTGGGAAGACCATGGCAATATGATAGAGCTGTACAACATAATGGTCGCACCAACAACTACAGTTTCATGTTCGAAGGTACTCAAATTACTTTGGTTCTTAAGAAGCGTGAACAAAGTGAAAGCAAAGCAGAGAAGAAGGTGGAATCAACTAGTCTATTATTGTAACGACCCGTTAAATTTATGATATTTAATAAAATGAATTAATATAATTTCTAATTTGGTTAAGAATAAATGTAGAAATTTGGTATAGTGGTTGCAATTTAGTGTAACTATAAAATTTTATGATAATAGATGTGGATAATGTAAATTTTCACAACTTGATTTAAAGTAATTTTGAAGAAACAAATAAATGTTGAATTTGTGAATGTTAGTATAAATATTAACTTAAATGGTGTTCATTAATACAAAGATGTAATTAGTGTAGATAGTAATAATTTATGCCTGTAGTGAAAGGAAAAGAAAACTAATAGAAACATAAAATTTATTTTATGTAAACAAAAGTATAGTTTTGAACAAACTTATGAAAATTGATAGAAACAGTGTTTGTAATCAGTTTGGTTATTTTATATTTGAAAGATAGAGATGTGTAAATACGTTAATGAATATAAAATGGGAAGGAATGGTAGAATGAAAGGAATATATATAATAATAAGCATTTGATTCAATTAAGGGAATTAAATTATAATAAATGGTCATTTAATAAATTCAACGTTTGTGAGAAATCATAATAGTTGTGTAAAATGTGTACAAACTTGGATTTGGAAGTTTATTGGATTTATAACGGTTTTGTTATTAAGTGTATGAGTTTAAAAGTTATTCCCTTTTGTAAAGTAATAGAAGAATGCATAAGATATAAACAGGGCTTAATAGAATTGACACTTAATGAATTGAATAAATTACCCATTTATGTAGATATGTATAGTGGACTATAAATGGCCTAAGCAAATATAAAATGGAATAATCATTGAGATTTGTACTATGAAAATAAATAGTAACATTTATTTGCAAGGAATAAAAGACTATTTAGGTGACTAGAATTTGGAGTAATGACTATTGTATGTTACCTACCCTTGTTTCTTGTTAATTTAGATTTTGGGAATCAAATTCAATTTATCCGCCAATTTACCGCAGTTAAAGTGAAATGAATTGGTGATTGAGAAATGCTAAATACAAATAAGATGTAAACCAAAGAAAATCCCATTTGTAATAAATTACGTAGAATAAAGTAAAGAAACTAGGAAATGAAAATGTGAAAATGTGGATGCAGTGAGATCTTAAGTGATAATAACCTTGTTAGGCAAGTGATAACGGAATTTTGTGTATATGTAATATTTACTGGTGTGTCAAGTAATAAACACATAGATGCAAGAAAAGGAAAGTTGGTAGCAATCTATATATGTTATTTATCTTACTTAGTATATTAAATAAGGTTTGGAATTCAAATTTTAATTAAAGGAGTTGGTAGCACGTTAGTAGGAAATAATTGTAAGGGTGGGATAACAACTAATATAAACTACCTAATTTAAATGAGTCAATGAACTTATTTGAAATAACGTTCATCTAAATATGAGTAATTAAAATGGCGGGGTCAACAATAAACGTTACTTTAGAATTAATTTATATTTTAACGGAAGTGTGAAAGTAAAGCAATAGAAGCGTAAACTTATCAAGGTAGAATTTAGTAGTGTAATGAAAAAAATGTTAAGAATGTTATAGTATAATGATTGATTGGAAATCAAAATTTACTTGTTTGAATGTAACTTTAGGGAAATTGGATTTAATTAAAATAAAAGGGAAGAAAAAAAAAATTGGATGAAATTTAATGTTGGAATATTATGTAAATATAAACTTAGATAAAATTTAAGGATATCTACGTAATAGAGTGTAAAACCAATGTTAATTTCATCTATTTAATACTAATAGGTTAATAATAGAATGAAGAGTAAATTTAATGTTAAGTTAATATGAATTAAGGTAATATTGGGGAATAATGTGAATTTTCTTCATAATATGATAAGTTGTAGAATACAACGTAAACTTAAGTATAACCTTTGGATTGAAAACATTGTTAAGGGTTACCTGTTAAATTTGGATGGAATTGGCAATAAATGTTACACTTATGGGTAAGGAAATAAAAATGTCCAGAATTTGAGTATATTAAGAAATGGGGATTGAAATTGAAATCTTGCAACGAATCTAATAATACGTTACATAAGTGTTAAATTAAGGTAACATTTGGAAAATATGATAATGATTTTCAAATTGAACAAGTTGTGGAATTAATAAGGATGGAAGAAAAAAAAATCAAGATTTATTTTATTTATTGGAATGAAAAATTTATAATTTGATTTGTTGCGAATAATTGAAATTTAATTTGGTAATTGGCGAAATGATTAATGATTGAATTAACATAGAACTTGTTGTTAGTTATTAAAATTGTTTAAGAAATCAAAGGAGAGAAATTTTATAAAATTTTAAATTTTGTAATTGGATTGGCTAAAGTGGGAAAGTGGAATTAATCAACGTCGTTACTTTTTATCTCCTTCCCTATTAGATCCTTATGTGATTGCATCCACATTTATTGTTGATTATTCCTATATATTGTCACCAATTAATCGTACTTGATGTATGTTTAGCAATTTTGTCACACAGTTAAAGTATGAATATATATATATGATGTATTCAAATTTTTCTGTATCTAGCACTTAATTAATTTAGAACCAAACTAACGAAACGTGTCATTTATTTTTGTCCCTCCATATTCATTTTCTTTCTAATTAATAAATACCTCTTTTTAATACCTGCTACTTTAAAAAAAAAAAAAGGACTGTTCATATTTGCTATATTTCAATCCCAAGTGTTCATATTCACTTTATTTCTAATTAATAGCAGCCTCTCCTTTCAAATCTATTTGTCCCTAAACCTAACTCTAACCTTATAAATACGAAATGATGCAAATGAAACCCTAGCCTCCATTCAAATCTCCTTCTCCTTCTTTTCTTCTTCAAATCTCCTTATTATATCTCATTCTAATTTTTTTCCTTCCTCTTCAAATATTCTTCTTCAAGTTTTCTTCTATTTCATACTTCTTCTTTCTTTTCAAATCTAGATCTTCTCTTCCATTTTCAGTTCTTATTTTAATCCTTTTCTTTTTCAAATCTTCTTTTTCAAATATTTTTTTTTTCTTTTCCAAACCTTTTAAAAATACATACATTCATATAATAAGGAGGAAAATTCAAGTAAATCGAAATAAAAGAAAAATTATGGAACAGAGCTTGAAATCAAGAAGAAGCATACGCATTTTTCACGTGGGAAGAGCGGATGTGGCACGGTATTTCATTTTCGTTTAATTTATTTTTGTTTGAATTGAATTTAATTTTGATTTTTCAAATGCGTTAATACATTTAACTTCCACATACGAACTCCGTTTCATGCGCGATTTTTTTTTTAGGATCGTAATTAAATTCTAGATTTTTTTGACGCTGGTTTGGACAGATTTGGAGACCGTCGAAATTTTGGGTTTAAATTGGATCTAAATCCAATTTAAATTCAAAAAAGGTGAGTGTTTTAACCCACTCACAACTTCTAAAAGTTTTTATGTTTGTTAAATCAATTTTAGAAATGAATAGAAATTTATTTATGAGTATTTGGCATGTTTATTTCATTCATATCTGTTGAATTGCATTTATTAAATTTAACTGTTAATTTAATTTATTTATTGCGTATTTATTTACAGTTATAATTTATTTGTATGCATATAAACTGCTAGTTAACAGTTATATAAATTATTACTGAATATAAAATGTTAGATTAATAGTTGTTAAATTTAATTTGAATATAATTGACAGTTATTACCTGCTATATAATCTCATATATATATTGATTTTGATTGATATTGATGGATGATTGTGATTTGGACAATGGATGATGTTGATGAATGGATGTTTATTTGATATCATTAAATTGCAAGTTATCATGCATTTTTCATTTCATTCGGGATTGTGGTTTGAAATGATATACAACCGCAAAATTTTATTTTTAAATTGCGGATTGAAACGATAAATATCCGTATCACTTGACCATAGGATAGAAAATTATATACAGGCACCGTGGTCTATATATAAATTATTTTAAAAGTGATTTCTATGGTTTGGATGGGATACGGTTTATAAAATTTAATTTTGATATTTTATAAAATATTTTTCTTCGAGATATACACATATGAAGTTAAAATTTTAAATTTAAGCTGTGTATAAACCTGTTGAATAAAATGATAAAAATTTGAGAAAATGGAATTTGGTGATTTATCTTATATGTTTAAATTTGGAAATTTTAAGGTATGATATTTATAAATGGATTTTCCAAGATTTACTTAAATAGAATATTTTAGTATAATTTAAATTTAAGAAAATAGTTAATTTCTAGAAATTGGAGTTTTATTTATATATTTTATGTAAATATTCAAAACTAAATAATAGAACATTTAATTTGTTGAAAGAATAAATTCCAACTTTAGTTTTGAAATATTAATACTCCAAATGGATATATATATATATATATATATATATATATATATATATAGAAATTGAAGTGGTTTTGGAACTTGAAAGTGATATTTAAATTTGGTAGACTTTAAATAAAGAAGTATATTTGTAAAGCCCTGGAAATAATTTCTTTACAAAGTAACCTTAGAAGTAAACCATTTATTTTATATACTGTTGAATATCCAAACCATTCAAGTTTTAGAAGTATGGTTTTAAAAGTATGAATTCCGAAATATTATGTTTTGAAAATATAATTCAAATGTTTGGTTTCCAGATATTTATATTTTAAACCGGTATGATTTTGGAAAAAGAGTTATATTTGAGATAAAATGATATCATATTATTTTGGGTTTTAAAATTGATATCGAATTCATAGTATTGAAATGGAAAATTTATTCTGGTTTTTAAAGTATAAACTACTTTTAAATGACCGCGGTGTTATAATAACGATGGGTTGGCAAAGAGACCGGGATCGGATATGGACATACTCTCTGTCGATACCGAAAACCACTTTGACTAACCGTGTACGCGGTGGAGATTCCAGAATGAAGTAGGTTGGTGGCGACGTTTCCTGTAAGGTAAATACGTGGACCCAACTCCCGTGAGTTGGCATAAGGTGGCTAAAACAGGAGCGATTGACGGGTTAATGAGGTCATTCCTCTGATCGGACACTCCTCTTCGATATTATACTTTGACTTTGGATTGATTCAGTGGCCACTTCTATTTTGATTTTGGGGAGTTTGTTCGAGGTGGGCGGTAGCTGCGGCTACGCGTTACCATCGACCCGGAAGCGTAATTGGTATATCTACCCTGGCATTGCCTAGTTGTGCCGTGTCACCTACCCTATCGCGCCTTGTACGAGTTTGGATTTCTCCCGTAGCCCGTGTGGTATCCTCTGGTGGCTTCCCGATCAGGAGGGACTATGATATTGGATGGACTACTGGGACTATTACGTGTTAAGGTGGAAAATGTAAAGCCTTAATGCTATTTAAAAGTATGTTTATTTTACTATAGACACTATTATAATAGCGCAATATACTACATAGTAAATAGTTTAACGGATCCTTAGGAGATGTAAATCCCGAACATCTTTTGAGATATTGCACTCATATTTATTTCTGTTAATTTAACTCACATAAGATCTTTTAGTTCTGACTCGAGTGTTTTTGTCTTTTCAAATTCGCTCGGGTCAGTCCGAGCGTTTCAGGATCGAAGACTTTAGCTTTGGAGGACGAAGACGAAGAATTTGTATTATTATTATTCATAGTATTGCACTACACTCACACTGTTCCGCTGCATTGTTATTGGTATGTGTAACTCTGATATGTATTATATAAATGTTTGTAAACAGTTTTTATAAACTGTATATTTTCTTATTATATTTTATCCTTCCGCTGTGAGATTCTATTTGTTTTTTTTCTTCTCTGTTTTTTTTCTTATTTACCCCATAACAAATCCGCCCTTCCGTATGGTTTGAATCGGCATGTGTGTCGGTTTAAAGTGTGCGAGAAGGCAGGATGTTACAGTTGGTATCAGAGCTTTGGTTTAGCGATAAACCTTGGCTTTGTGGGGTTTGACTCTTTGTTAATAGGGTAGTAATATCCTATGGGAGTCGCTGAGTGTATATATATGAGAGAGTGTATTTGTTAGTATTAATAAAAAGATTTTTATATTGTGTTAATCTGTTCCGCTTTGTATTTATAAATTCTGGTTGATGCATGGGACGCTATGTCATCAATAGGGATTTCTAAACACTTAATAGGACAGACCGACATAATATTTGTTTTAATATAGGTAAATGAAAGAATTTCGCCTATTATATTTTCTATATATAAAAATATTTTTATAAAGATATATATATATTTGGTTGCTATAGATTGGGTGTTAGGAAATAAAATATTTATAATAACTGAAGCTAAGTTGAAATTATGATAAATCAAATGGGAGATTTTAGATCTTAAGTCCGGGATTTTTTCCAAATCTGCTTTCAAAGAATTTGTGAAATTTATTGATTTGGTTTATAAGTAATTTCTTATATAAATATTTCGTATAATTTGGAAGAATTGTTTTAAAGAAGATTTTGGGAAAAAAAAAATTAAATTCTGTACTTTCCTCTCTGTCGCTGGAAAATAAATTCGGTGATGACGGCCGCATCATCGACTTTCATTTCGAGTTTCGAAGGGGAAAGGCCACTGTAGTAAATTCTACTGCAGATTTATTATAAAATTTTCTAAAAAAAATTTCTTTTATTGTTCTAACTATAATTAGAGATTTTGAGTTGTAAGAACTTATTTATCTATTATTTTGAAATAAATTGAAATCTGACCCGGATCCAATTCTAAAATTCTCCATTAATTAATCAATTGTTAAATTGTAGTGAAATAAAAGTTAAGTAATAAATGAATTGAAACCTCTAATTGAAATAAGAGAATAATTGCAAAGCTATAAAGAGGAATTTGCATACATATGAGACAAAGAGTAATATGGATAAACATTAAATTTAATTAAAAGAATGGAGATTAAACTTGTATAAGTTCAATTGCAATTTCCTTAACATAAATAACTTACCCAGATATAAAAGTTGAAGTGTTAAATGAGAAACTGGAATTGAATATTTTACAAGTAGGAATTTAGGAAAAATGAAGTATTCAATAAATTACTGTTATAATAAGAATTTAATGGTATAAACTTAGGTTATAATTGAAATTTTACTGAAAAAGGGTTAAGAATTATTAATAGATGATATGAACCTAAGTATATAAAATGAAATTCAAAATAAGAATTGATTGTATGATTATTGACTTAAGTATGTTTTAATCTTCCCTATTCTAATATAATGGAAAGTAGGAAAAATTAAATGACTGCAATTCATAGTTAATGGATAAATAAAAACTTCCACTTATAAGAATGAATGTTAGCAGATTAAGAATTTAAGGGAAATCTTACAAGTGAAGAGTAAGGAAATGAAGATATTCAAAATATTTGTTGTTATTAATGAGAATTTATTTTATAAACTTAGGTAATAAAAGGAAACTTAAGTAAATAAAGGAAATACAAATATAATGAATTTTGGGATAATTGGAAAATAAAACTTGTAAGAACAAAGAAATCCCTCATAAATGAAGGGAAGAAAATCAAACCACTGAAGTATGAAATAAATGTATAATAAGCTATTTTGGTGTTGATTTGAATTGTTTGGTTGATGTATGGTTGTTGGGTAAGGAATTTTGATGTTGTTGGATGGAGAAATAATCTATCTTTGTTCCATCTAAGACTGTTGAGTAAAGGATGCACTTGATAGTTATTTTACATTTCGTACAATTTCGGAATTTGAACCTAACAACTAATTGTTTGTTTGATTGAATGATTTTGTTTGCGGTGTGTGCTGTTTGTTAAAATGTATGGTTGTTGCATTTGATTGGATATGAATGATTGAATCCACTAGAATAGTTCATTTTAAAATAAATATTTAACCTTTTAGGCTTATAAGAAAATACAGGTTATGGAAGCAACTGCTACTGCTTTTGGTTCCGTAATAATAAGCGTATTGCCCGACAAATAGGTACGTTTCCGGATTAAGTATAAAGCGCTATTTTATATATTTTCCCGTGTTGGGATATTTTATTTGGATAATATGTGTAATATATTTGTATATTTGGATATTATATTTTCTCCAGAGTCCATCCGTACAAAGGAGACTTTGCCAAAATTTTCAGGAAATTTTGGACTTAGAATTTTGTGAAAGTATTTTCCCAACTTTAATAATTCAAGTATTAAAGGATATAATGATTATAAAACAAGTATATTTCATTAAAGGAAATTAATCCAGTAAAATATTGTTTATAAGTTAATATTTGAAATAAGATGCACTGTAAATCTTCCTCCTCCCTTCTTTTTCCTTTTCGGGGACGAAAAGTTTTGAGTGGGGGAGATTGTAACGACCCGTTAAATTTATGATATTTAATAAAATGAATTAATATAATTTCTAATTTGGTTAAGAATAAATGTAGAAATTTGGTATAGTGGTTGCAATTTAGTGTAACTATAAAATTTTATGATAATAGATGTGGATAATGTAAATTTTCACAACTTGATTTAAAGTAATTTTGAAGAAACAAATAAATGTTGAATTTGTGAATGTTAGTATAAATATTAACTTAAATGGTGTTCATTAATACAAAGATGTAATTAGTGTAGATAGTAATAATTCATGCCTGTAGTGAAAGGAAAAGAAAACTAATAGAAACATAAAATTTATTTTATGTAAACAAAAGTATAGTTTTGAACAAACTTATGAAAATTGATAGAAACAGTGTTTGTAATCAGTTTGGTTATTTTATATTTGAAAGATAGAGATGTGTAAATACGTTAATGAATATAAAATGGGAAGGAATGGTAGAATGAAAGGAATATATATAATAATAAGCATTTGATTCAATTAAGGGAATTAAATTATAATAAATGGTCATTTAATAAATTCAACGTTTGTGAGAAATCATAATAGTTGTGTAAAATGTGTACAAACTTGGATTTGGAAGTTTATTGGATTTATAACGGTTTTGTTATTAAGTGTATGAGTTTAAAAGTTATTCCCTTTTGTAAAGTAATAGAAGAATGCATAAGATATAAACAGGGCTTAATAGAATTGACACTTAATGAATTGAATAAATTACCCATTTATGTAGATATGTATAGTGGACTATAAATGGCCTAAGCAAATATAAAATGGAATAATCATTGAGATTTGTACTATGAAAATAAATAGTAACATTTATTTGCAAGGAATAAAAGACTATTTAGGTGACTAGAATTTGGAGTAATGACTATTGTATGTTACCTACCCTTGTTTCTTGTTAATTTAGATTTTGGGAATCAAATTCAATTTATCCGCCAATTTACCGCAGTTAAAGTGAAATGAATTGGTGATTGAGAAATGTTAAATACAAATAAGATGTAAACCAAAGAAAATCCCATTTGTAATAAATTATGTAGAATAAAGTAAAGAAACTAGGAAATGAAAATGTGAAAATGTGGATGCAGTGAGATCTTAAGTGATAATAACCTTGTTAGGCAAGTGATAACGGAATTTTGTGTATATGTAATATTTACTGGTGTGTCAAGTAATAAACACATAGATGCAAGAAAAGGAAAGTTGGTAGCAATCTATATATGTTATTTATCTTACTTAGTATATTAAATAAGGTTTGGAATTCAAATTTTAATTAAAGGAGTTGGTAGCACGTTAGTAGGAAATAATTGTAAGGGTGGGATAACAACTACTATAAACTACCTAATTTAAATGAGTCAATGAACTTATTTGAAATAACGTTCATCTAAATATGAGTAATTAAAATGGCGGGGTCAACAATAAACGTTACTTTAGAATTAATTTATATTTTAACGGAAGTGTGAAAGTAAAGCAATAGAAGCGTAAACTTATCAAGGTAGAATTTAGTAGTGTAATGAAAAAAATGTTAAGAATGTTATAGTATAATGATTGATTGGAAATCAAAATTTACTTGTTTGAATGTAACTTTAGGGAAATTGGATTTAATTAAAATAAAAAGGAAGAAAAAAAAAATTGGATGAAATTTAATGTTGGAATATTATGTAAATATAAACTTAGATAAAATTTAAGGATATCTACGTAATAGAGTGTAAAACCAATGTTAATTTCATCTATTTAATACTAATAGGTTAATAATAGAATGAAGAGTAAATTTAATGTTAAGTTAATATGAATTAAGGTAATATTGGGGAATAATGTGAATTTTCTTCATAATATGATAAGTTGTAGAATACAACGTAAACTTAAGTATAACCTTTGGATTGAAAACATTGTTAAGGGTTACCTGCTAAATTTGGATGGAATTGGCAATAAATGTTACACTTATGGGTAAGGAAATAAAAATGTCCAGAATTTGAGTATATTAAGAAATGGGGATTGAAATTGAAATCTTGCAACGAATCTAATAATACGTTACATAAGTGTTAAATTAAGGTAACATTTGGAAAATATGATAATGATTTTCAAATTGAACAAGTTGTGGAATTAATAAGGATGGAAGAAAAAAAAATCAAGATTTATTTTATTTATTGGAATGAAAAATTTATAATTTGATTTATTGCGAATAATTGAAATTTAATTTGGTAATTGGCGAAATGATTAATGATTGAATTAACATAGAACTTGTTGTTAGTTATTAAAATTGTTTAAGAAATCAAAGGAGAGAAATTTTATAAAATTTTAAATTTTGTAATTGGATTGGCTAAAGTGGGAAAGTGGAATTAATCAACGTCGTTACTTTTTATCTCCTTCCCTATTAGATCCTTATGTGATTGCATCCACATTTATTGTTGATTATTCCTATATATTGTCACCAATTAATCGTACTTGATGTATGTTTAGCAATTTTGTCACACAGTTAAAGTATGAATATATATATATGATGTATTCAAATTTTTCTGTATCTAGCACTTAATTAATTTAGAATCAAACTAACAAAACGTGTCATTTATTTTTGTCCCTCCATATTCATTTTCTTTCTAATTAATAAATACCTCTTTTTAATACCTGCTACTTTAAAAAAAAAAAGGACTGTTCATATTTGCTATATTTCAATCCCAAGTGTTCATATTCACTTTATTTCTAATTAATAGCAGCCTCTCCTTTCAAATCTATTTGTCCCTAAACCTAACTCTAACCTTATAAATACGAAATAATGCAAATGAAACCCTAGCCTCCATTCAAATCTCCTTCTCCTTCTTTTCTTCTTCAAATCTCCTTATTATATCTCATTCTAATTTTTTTCCTTCCTCTTCAAATATTCTTCTTCAAGTTTTCTTCTATTTCATACTTCTTCTTTCTTTTCAAATCTAGATCTTCTCTTCCATTTTCAGTTCTTATTTTAATCCTTTTCTTTTTCAAATCTTCTTTTTCAAATATTTTTTTTTTTCTTTTCCAAACCTTTTAAAAATACATACATTCATATAATAAGGAGGAAAATTCAAGTAAATCGAAATAAAAGAAAAATTATGGAACAGAGCTTGAAATCAAGAAGAAGCATACGCATTTTTCACGTGGGAAGAGCGGATGTGGCACCGTATTTCATTTTCGTTTAATTTATTTTTGTTTGAATTGAATTTAATTTTGATTTTTCAAATGCGTTAATACATTTAACTTCCACATACGAACTCCGTTTCATGCGCGATTTTTTTTTTAGGATCGTAATTAAATTCTAGATTTTTTTGACGCTGGTTTGGACAGATTTGGAGACCGTCGAAATTTTGGGTTTAAATTGGATCTAAATCCAATTTAAATTCAAAAAAGGTGAGTGTTTTAACCCACTCACAACTTCTAAAAGTTTTTATGTTTGTTAAATCAATTTTAGAAATGAATAGAAATTTATTTATGAGTATTTGGCATGTTTATTTCATTCATATCTGTTGAATTGCATTTATTAAATTTAACTGTTAATTTAATTTATTTATTGCGTATTTATTTACAGTTATAATTTATTTGTATGCATATAAACTGCTAGTTAACAGTTATATAAATTATTACTGAATATAAAATGTTAGATTAATAGTTGTTAAATTTAATTTGAATATAATTGACAGTTATTACCTGCTATATAATCTCATATATATATTGATTTTGATTGATATTGATGGATGATTGTGATTTGGACAATGGATGATGTTGATGAATAGATGTTTATTTGATATCATTAAATTGCAAGTTATCATGCATTTTTCATTTCATTCGGGATTGTGGTTTGAAATGATATACAACCGCAAAATTTTATTTTTAAATTGCGGATTGAAACGATAAATATCCGTATCACTTGACCATAGGATAGAAAATTATATACAGGCACCGTGGTCTATATATAAATTATTTTAAAAGTGATTTCTATGGTTTGGATGGGATACGGTTTATAAAATTTAATTTTGATATTTTATAAAATATTTTTCTTCGAGATATACACATATGAAGTTAAAATTTTAAATTTAAGCTGTGTATAAACCTGTTGAATAAAATGATAAAAATTTGAGAAAATGGAATTTGGTGATTTATCTTATATGTTTAAATTTGGAAATTTTAAGGTATGATATTTATAAATGGATTTTCCAAGATTTACTTAAATAGAATATTTTAGTATAATTTAAATTTAAGAAAATAGTTAATTTCTAGAAATTGGAGTTTTATTTATAGATTTTATGTAAATATTCAAAACTAAATAATAGAACATTTAATTTGTTGAAAGAATAAATTCCAACTTTAGTTTTGAAATATTACTACTCCAAATGGATATATATATATATATATATATATATATATATATAAATAGAAATTGAAGTGGTTTTGGAACTTGAAAGTGATATTTAAATTTGGTAGACTTTAAATAAAGAAGTATATTTGTAAAGCCCTGGAAATAATTTCTTTACAAAGTAACCTTAGAAGTAAACCATTTATTTTATATACTGTTGAATATCCAAACCATTCAAGTTTTAGAAGTATGGTTTTAAAAGTATGAATTCCGAAATATTATGTTTTGAAAATATAATTCAAATGTTTGGTTTCCAGATATTTATATTTTAAACCGGTATGATTTTGGAAAAAGATTTATATTTGAGATAAAATGATATCATATTATTTTGGGTTTTTAAATTGATATCGAATTCATAGTTTTGAAATGGAAAATTTATTCTGGTTTTTAAAGTATAAACTACTTTTAAATGACCGCGGTGTTATAATAACGATGGGTTGGCAAAGAGACCAGGATCGGATATGGACATACTCTCTGTCGATACCGAAAACCACTTTGACTAACCGTGTACGCGGTGGAGATTCCAGAATGAAGTAGGTTGGTGGCGACGTTTCCTGTAAGGTAAATACGTGGACCCAACTCCCGTGAGTTGGCATAAGGTGGCTAAAACAGGAGCGATTGACGGGTTAATGAGGTCATTCCTCTGATCGGACACTCCTCTTCGATATTATACTTTGACTTTGGATTGATTCAGTGGCCACTTCTATTTTGATTTTGGGGAGTTTGTTCGAGGTGGGCGGTAGCTGCGGCTACGCGTAACCATCGACCCGGAAGCGTAATTGGTATATCTACCCTGGCATTGCCTAGTTGTGCCGTGTCACCTACCCTATCGCGCCTTGTACGAGTTTGGATTTCTCCCGTAGCCCGTGTGGTATCCTCTGGTGGCTTCCCGATCAGGAGGGACTATGATATTGGATGGACTACTAGGACTATTACGTGTTAAGGTGGAAAATGTAAAGCCTTAATGCTATTTAAAAGTAAGTTTATTTTACTATAGACACTATTATAATAGCGCAATATACTACATAGTAAATAGTTTAACGGATCCTTAGGAGATGTAAATCCCGAACATCTTTTGAGTTATTGCACTCATATTTATTTCTGTTAATTTAACTCACATAAGATCTTTTAGTTCTGACTCGAGTGTTTTTGTCTTTTCAAATTCGCTCGGGTCAGTCCGAGCATTTCAGGATCGAAGACTTTAGCTTTGGAGGACGAAGACGAAGAATTTGTATTATTATTATTCATAGTATTGCACTACACTCACACTGTTCCGCTGCATTGTTATTGGTATGTGTAACTCTGATATGTATTATATAAATGTTTGTAAACAGTTTTTATAAACTGTATATTTTCTTATTATATTTTATCCTTCCGCTGTGAGATTCTATTTGTTTTTTTTCTTCTCTGTTTTTTTTCTTATTTACCCCATAACAAATCCGCCCTTCCGTATGGTTTGAATCGGCATGTGTGTCGGTTTAAAGTGTGCGAGAAGGCAGGATGTTACAATTATCGTCGAAAGAATTTGTTGAAGAGGTGAAAGATAGCGCTGAATTGTTTATGTTGATTGGGTATGAAGCAAGTGAAGATCTTGAAATTCCTACGGAGGTTAAACCGGTGATGGATGAGTTTGAACATGTTTTACCCTGTAGATTTGCCCAAGGAATTACCGCCGCTAAGGGATATACAACATCATATTGATCTAGTGCTAGGTGCTGTGTTACCGCATAGGCCACATTATGGGATGAGCCCAAAGGAGCATGAAGAGTTGAGGAGACAGGTTGAGGAGTTGCTTGAGCAAGGGCGTGTTTGAGAGAGTCTCAGTCCTTGTGTTGTACCAGCTTTGTTAGTGCCGAAGAAAGATGGTTCATGGAGAATGTGTACAGATAGCAGGGCACTCAACAAAATAACTGTCAGATACAGATTTTCTATGCCTAGACTTGAGATCTATTGGATCAAATCAGTGGGTCTGTAATCTTTTCAAAGATCGATCTTAAGAGTGGTTATCATCAGATTCGCATTAGACCCGGTGATGAATGGAAGACAGCGTTCAAGACTCGGGAAGGATTGTATGAATGGCTAGTTATGCCGTTTGGTCTATCTAATGCACCGAGTACATTTATGAGGGTGATGAATCAAACTTTCAGACCTTACATTGGGAAATTTGTTGTTGTTTACTTTAGTGATATCTTGATCTATAGTGCAAGCACAGAGGAGCATATTCAACACTTGCGAAAGGTGTTAACTATTCTTCGTCAAGAACAGTTCTACGCAGCGATGACGATATGCGTGTTCATGACGCCAAGTGTTTTATTTCTGGGATATGTCGTGTCCAAGGAGGGAATACAAGTGGATCAGAGTAAAGTAGCCGCAATCAGAAATTGGCCACAGTCCAAAACTATAACCGAAGTCAGAAGTTTCCATAGGTTAGCTTCATTTTATCGAAGATTTATACCACACTTTAGTAGTGTGATGGCTCCTGTTACAGATTGTATGAAAGGAAAGAAGTCTTCATGGACGGAAGAGGCAGGATTTGCTTTTGAGCAAATCAAGGAACTTTTAACCTCAGCACCGATTCTAGTGTTGTCGGATTTTCAGTTACTATTTGAGTTATATACGGATGCATCGAAAGTTGGAATTGGAGGAGTGTTGAGTCAGAAGGGTCGTCCAATCGCCTATTTCGGTGAAAAACTTTCTGGAGCAAAGATGAGATACAAAATACTTATGATGTGGAGTTTTATGCTATCGTGCAGGCTGTGAAGCATTGGAGACATTACTTGTTCCATAAAAAATTTGTTTTGTATACGGTCCATGAAGCATTGAAACATTTACAAGGGCAGAATAAAATTGCAGCTAGGCATGCATCGTGGATAGCTTATTTGCAGCAGTTTATATTCGTCGTGAAGCATAAGTCTGGAGTAACTAATCACGTTGTCGATTCATTGAGTAAGAGGAATACTTTACTAACAAGCATGCGAGTAGAGGTGATTGGTTTTGACTTACTTCTAGATTTTCTTACATCAGATTCTTATTTTTCCATGATCTTAGACAAAGTCAAGCAGGGAAGCATGGATGGATACGTATTGGTTGATGGTTTTCTGTTCAAATGAAATCAGTTGTGTATTTCAGATTGTAGTCTACGAACGAAAATTACCAAAGAATTGCATGAAGAAGGACACGTGGGCCACGATCGTACTATGCAGTTAATATCAAAGTCTTATTTTTGGCCGTCAATGAGGAAAGAAGTTGAAAAGTTTGTTCAGAGGTGACATATTTGTCAAGTTTCAAAGGGGACCGTGAAAAATGCAGGTTTATATTTGTCGTTGCCTATACCTACTAAGCCATGGGTAGATGTTAGTATGGACTTTGCATTGGGATTGCCGAGAACGCAACGTGGCAATGATTCTATCTACGTAGTGGTTGATCATTTTTCAAAAATGGTATATTTTATCGCATGCAAGAAGATATCTGATGCAATTAATGTTGCACAGTTATACTTCAGAGAGATCTATCGTCTTCATGGGTTACCTGAATCTATTGTATCAGATAGAGACACTCGTTTTCTGAGTCATTTTTGGATGAGTTTATGGAGAATGGTCGGGACGAAGCTGAAATTTAGTAGTGCTTATCATCCACAGACGGATGGACAGACAGAAGTTGTGAACAGATCCCTGGGTAATCTATTGAGATGCCTCGTGAATGATAATTTGAAGAGTTGGGATTCCAAGCTGTGTCAAGCTGAGTTTGCACACAACCATGCAGTTAATCGTAGCACTAGTTTCAGTCCATTCCAAGTTGTTTATTCAATAATTCCGAAGGGACCATTGGATTTATCTATAGCACCACAGCAGAAAAAGTGATCAAACGAGCTAGTGATTTGGTGAATGAGTTGCAAGAATGCCACAAGGCTGTGCAAGAGCGATTGCTTAAGGCGAATGAGAAATATAAGCAATCCGTAGATATCAAACGACGACATGTTGAATTCAAAGAAGAAGATTTTGTATATGCAGTATTGACTAAGGATCGATTTTCTATTGGTGCTTACAACAAGCTAGCTGCTAGAAAAATTGGTCCTTTGGAAATCGTAAAGAAGATTAATGAGAATGCTTATCAGTTGAGATTGCCGGATCATATTCATACTGCTGACGTTTTCAACGTCAAACACTTGATTTCATATCATGAGAATAAGCATGTCGAAGAAGAGGAAAATGTGAATTCGGGGTCGAATTCTTTTCCACCAGGAGAGGATGATGCAGCGCACCAGGACTTGAGTCGCGTGAGCGACCTAACACATGCCTTGAGTCGCGAGCGACCTAACACCATGCTTGAATCGCCTGAGCGACTTAACGAGATATGTGAGCGACCTAACACCATGCTTGAGTCGCCTGAGCGACCTAATGAGTTATGCGAGCGACCTAACACCTTGCCCGAGTCACCTGAGCGACCTAACGAGTTATACCAACTGCAACTTATGCCGCTATCTTCTTAAGTCGCTCCTTTTTAAGTCGCTCCTTTCTTAAGTCGCGTATATGCTTATGCCGTATCTTCTATAAGACCGCATTGTTGATTAAGTCGCTGATTCATTTAAGCCGCATTTCTTAGGTCGCAGCTGTTCTTATGTCGCTCAACTTATGACGCTTGAGCCGTTTGAAGCCGTGTCTCTCTTATGTCACTATGTCGCTTAAGTCGCTGATGCTTATGTCGTTGATCTTCTTATGTCGTTATGTTGTAACTTCTTATGTCGTATGTCGCATTGTATTATTAAGTCGCATATGTGTAGTATTGTTAAGTCGTGTGGTGCTGTGTTATAACTTGTATGTTGTTAAGCCGTAACTCGTATGAGTTAGGTCGTGTATTGATGTAAGTCGCCTGTGTTTGTTAAGCCGTGAGTCGTATATGTTGAGTTGTGTGTGTGTTGTAGATTCCTATAAATAGGGGCGTGATGTCATTGTAAAAAGGGAGTTGATTTTGAATAAAATTGTTTGTGTGCTTTTGCCACTTTTGTTGAAGTTGAGTGTGATCTCTTTCTTCTTCCATATTCGGGTATTCGAGTGCGCTCGAATCAACGAATTTGAAGCCGATTCACGGAATCTCGTGCGCGAGATCAACGTCGAAAAATCGTAGATCTTCTAACGCGGAATCGTGCGCGATCAACGTGTTGAAGATAGCTAGAATCCGGTATCTCGAGAGATCAACGGATTTGGGCATTTATCGTTCTATCAGGTTTAATTGACACGAAATCATCATTTCGTGAGGAAGAAAGTTGCGTCAATTTGTATCGAAACATTATTAGCACATCAAGTGTTAAATCCGCTGTGTCATATGTGTTAGTTATATTATGATATAAATAATGAATTAATAAACATTAACATATATAAGTACAAAAGCCCACGAGTAGATTTTTATCTTATGAAATATTTGTAACCGTGAGTATTGCATCAATATAAATAAAATCTCCAATTCCTTAAATGTTCCTAGTTAAGAAGTATCAAGAAAATATATCGATAAATCTTTTGAGATCAGTGTACGTAACTTTCTCCATATAATGGATGGTGATTTACTCAAGGCCGTTGATATGGTTAGATACATATGGTTGTTTGGAACAATCAAAAAACAAGTAAACGAGAGTCTTTTATATGTTATATAACCTAGTCAAAATATATGATTCTAGAGTACTGACATGCAGTGGTATCTGACTTGAAAGTACTATCGAACTTAAGTGTGTAACTGTACTTTGATTATGGGCAATCATATGAAATTGACCGTGTTATGACCATAGTTGGGTACATGTTGAAACACTTGGAGTGACACATTACACAAAAGTGTATTTGTCTCCTTCATTATATAAGGTTCAGCATCATCATAATTGATAGTCGTTAAAGTCAGTCTCTGACCAAAAGAAAATAGTTAATCGATAAATGTTATTGGATTGAAACAAGAACTTTAAATTGACATATACAATTAAAAAGGATATGAATAGAGTTTTTGATCTTAGACCAAACTTTAGATATCCAAGTGTTATAGTCATGACGAAAAAAAATACGTGCATAAACTGTTGTTACAAGGTGAGCTTATATTAGATCATAAATAAGATTTCTCCCATTTGATGTATGAGTGTTGAACTTGACCATATAATACACTTCAACAAAATTCGTACAGACTCCAATATTTAAATTATTTAAATATTGACGTGAATCCAATACAACCACGTTGTCATTTATTTTTGAATTTGAACAAGGATAAAATTAATTTATAAATGTTGTACAATTGATAATAACAATTATTGTACTAATATTAATGGATTTAAATATTTATTTGAGGTTTAAAATTGGACGCAACGATATATAAAATTTATATGATGATTGGATCAGTAAATAATTAATCTAATATTGATTCAAACTAAAATCAATAGGAGGCTTGATCGTACAACACAAGAAAAATAGTATTGGTAGCACAATACTCTAGCGTTTTAAGCCTATATGCTACTTTTGTTCATTTTTGAAACAGAAATGAAAATAAAACACCATTTAACCAAAAATCTTAGGCTGGACAGGAAAAGTTAGGCGGTTTCATTTGTTTTGGCTTGGTAAATTTCAATTTCTTCGCACAGTTTTAATAATTTTCAATAGCTCTTGAATATTTCTCCTTTCTTCCCAACATTCTCCCACCTTCAAAAATCTTGTAAAATTACAAAACACAAATTTGTTCCTCTTCTTATCCTTCACTATCTCCACCCCATCTTTCCCATGGTGATCCCAACTTTATGCTTTAATTTTGGTTTAGAATTTTAAGTGCCTAATTGGACATGGGCATGGGCCTTCGATAGTTACCGATGTGCTTCAAGTAGGGTTCAAGTTACTGCTAGATGAGCTCACCAATTGGATAAACAACAACGTAAAAAATAGTTATAATGTTTCCTTCGTCACTTTCACCATCCCGGCCTTTGCATGCTTCAAGAACACAAAGTTGAAGTTGAAGCAGTTTTGAAGCCGGACTTGATGGAAGCGCTGTAGAAAGAGGTAAAATCAATGGATACATTGAGGTGATGTCAATGGTTTTTTTTCTTCAGTTTTATTCTGTTAATCGCTTCTTAAAGTTTTGAACTATTACTTGTTTCATCATCGTCATCATCATAATCAAACTAGTATAATTGCTAAACTAAGTTTTGATGCATGCCACGTACACTAATAGGTAGATTCGAATGCCTTAGTTTTAGTTTTTCAATATTAACTTTCTTTTCACCATACCATGTCTATCTATTTAACTTTTTTATTTCACAATTTATATATTTATATATATGTATTATGCACATTGCTGTAAGTAGAGTGTAAACATTTTCCTCTGCCTTGGCGCTCGGTTATTTTTTTATCATTACTTTTTTTGTTTGCCACCCTTTTCTTCAGTCAAACAACGAGGTTACAACTGTAATTGTGAGATATGATAATAATTTTGGATTCATTTCGTACTTTACTATTCAGTTCTTGAAGCTTAAAGACTTAGGGCTCGTTTGGTTTATTTTGTATTTTGTATTTTGAATTTTCAACATTAATTACAAAATAGGAGAATGGTGAAAAACGACGGAGGAAGTGAAAGAACGATGAATGAGACAACAAAAGATGTAGAAGGACGATAGAGGGGATGATAGAAGAGATGGAGGGCCGATTAAATGATGAATTGTTTTCGTACTTCTGTTATTTCCCAAAATAAAAGAATAAAAAAGTTGTGCTCTATTTTATGTATTAACTCCGTTTTTTAAATTGTTCATTTTTCATACCATACATATTTTTGTATGGACAAAACCCAAAAACTAAAAATCGTAAACCAACCGCAGGCTACATTTAGGACCACCATATAACATTATAAGATACAAATAATGGTACAAAGTTGCAAACTCGTAGATAAGCCGAATTAGTATTTTCAAAAGAATAACTAACAAAGAAATGTTAGATGATGAAGCTCGGCTTTTGAAACTGTGGCTTCGAAGCTTTCTTCTCGTGGGGGCTGACCATAGTTAGGATTTCAATGTCAGATGGTAGAATTTGTATGTTTTTTGCTCGATAAGTGATTTTTTTTCTATTTTAATTTTTGACTTGATGCGCATTAGACAAGATATTAATTAGGACAAAATTTCAAATTAAGTCACAAAAAATAACCAATTTCAACTTTAAGCCTCGTTTAAAACTTATTACAAAAATATGTTTAGTTTTGCGCAAATATGTATTGCGAAAGTGTATTTTAAAAAAATTGCACTCACACAAATTTATAATGCATAAATTTTATTTTTTTCTTAAAAAGAATTTGTGCTTGCGCATTTTTTTTAAGTTAGACTGGTCTGTGTATTTTATACTTGGGTTAGATCAAGGTGTTTCGGGTTAGGTATATTTGGACTTAGCATGTTCTGCTTCCACGCGCATGGACTATTCTGCTAGCTTCTTTTGACATAGTTTTTTGTATAGTCTTTTTATTGCTACTCTGATATGTATATTCTTTTGATTCGTGTTTGTTTTGTGGCCGTCGTACCACATATGTGATGTAACATTTTGTATACTCTATAATGTATCTGTGTGTGTGTATTTGTATGTGATTATCTGCTGTTCTGTGATTTGTTTGCAATTGAGTTGTTGTATTTTATTCTGATAGATCTTATAACCACCTATGCCTTTGTGTTAAGCATTTATTGGATATGTCGATTTATATGGAAAAAAAAGTATAACATTTGTCGATGTATTCAATAGATATTTAAGACAAGGTTATGGATGGTTGCTTCTAAACAGCTTCATTCTCCGCATTAGCAGACTGTATTATCCAGTAATAATATTTATTAACGTGAGTTTCGGGATGGGGCGTCACAGCTTGGTAAGTGTTATTTTTTGAAATAAAATAGAAAGTATAAAATGTCAGAAGCAAAGAAGGAGATCTATTTTTATAATAAGTTTTGAAGGAGGCCTAAAATTGAAATAGGTTATTTTCTCGAATCTAATTTGAAATTTGGTCTTATTTATTATAACTGAGACACTTATATTTGCATGGTAATCTATACATGAATTTGTGCTGCTATATGCATCTGCAAGACATTTATTACGCAAGTGACTTCTTGATTCATGGTTTGGTACTTTATATTTTGAATCACATTCTAAGCCACAATTTTACTGCATCCGACTTATAAATGATTATAATTACTAACTTCAGAACTGTTTTTTCTCAACAGTACAAGAAAAAACAGATGTTTGTTTTCTGTTCATATTAAATTTCAAGGGATCCATTTATATTTTTGAAATTCACGAAGTGTCAAGTTATACAATGATGAAATTCAAGGATTTTTTTTAATATTATTGAAATGTAAACATAACTTTCACTTTCAAATACGCCCGTCGAAAAAATTCAACTTGCAAATATTAAATAAAGCTAGTTTAGGCAATAGTATAGAACATTGCCAAGAGGATATGATGTACTGCTTATATGCTCAGAATTTAGACAATATCGTAGAACCGATATGTTATACACTGCTAATTATCATCCACTGCAGCTGAGAACCAACACCAATTTGGTTATACGGTTATGTTGTTAGAAGAATACTTGTTCTCCTTTGTTTTGTTTAAGGATGTCACTATTAACAATATCAATTTGGCCATGGGCAATATTAGCTACGAGAGTAATCAAATTAAAAACAATCCTTATAAGTACATAATAAATAAATAAATTTAACTATTAGTAAATTAGTTAAGCTGATCGCTAAGACTTTTGAGCTAAGTTGACGTACATCATAGAAAATGAGATTTCCACAACTTGGGGAATAATAGTGTTGACGTGACTTTTATATTAACTAGAGAGGACGTTATTTTGCAATTTCTGTTTTATAATATGATTGTTAACTGGGTTAATCTTTTAGAGTTTTGACAGATTTTCTTTGGGGAGAAGTCAAAATTCTTGCTTTTGTGCATGGCTGAATGTCGATTGGGGATCTTGAGGCAATTTGTTTTAGTATTTTGTCTTGCCCGTCTTCTTCCTCTTTGAGGGTTTGGTAGAGATTTTTACTTATTTGCTTCTGTACTTAAAAAGGGAAAGCGATCAAGATAAATCTTGGAAAAAGCTAAAAGCTTTATCGAGCTTGTTTTACATGATTATATGGAATTATAAACATGGTGTTATAAACCCAATAGTTAAGAATTGAAAACAAATTTTTAAGTTCAACCACACCCCATATCCATCAACTTTTCAAGGAAACGCATTCATTTTTCGCAGCCCGGGATATTAACATAAAGATTTATCGTCCTCCATGAGATTCACTCTAATGTTTTGATTAACAGCACTTTGTCCAGTTCTTATGACTAAACGCTTAAATTTGGGCCTTCTTTGTCCACTTTCTTTGTTTTGTCATCTAATATTAGATGCCAAATTCTATTAATATTCATATTTTTGATTAGTATCCTCCAAAATCTAAAAAAGAACGTAACCTCCAAACTTACTTAGTAAGCCCCCTGCTTCTTTCAAAATTGTCTCTCATCTTATCTCACGTATCTTCCTCACGCAATTATTTCTCATGTGATTTTATTCTTCTCGCGTATCTTCCTTACGCGATTTTCAACCAAGTTATCATCTTCAAGTCAGAGACTTTCTTCCTCCTCCTCATCACATGCAGCTTCAACCTCATCGAAACAACAAAGGTAAACTTGAACGTTAGTAAATTGAGGGTTTGTTTGCAAATCATGTGAATTTCTGATTGAATTGACTGATAGTTTGTTTGTAAATCGTGTGAATTTTTGAACAGTGTTGAATTTAGGATTGAAACTCGATTACGTTATTGAATTGAATTTTTTTTCTTCTGGTTTCAACGTACCACACAGTATCACTGTGTGAAAAAAATAACATTCACGAAGAGGCTCAACGTGGGAAAGATATCATCCACGTACCGATCCTGCGTCAAAGTATTATTTTCACACAAGAACACTACGTAGATGGTATTTTTTCTAAAAAGTGTTGCTGTGTGATAACCATTTTCTCTACGCAGACTCCCTGCATGGAAAAATGCTATCCACGTTAGTTATAAATAATTATTGCTGAAAAACAACAACAATTTTTTTCTTCATTGTTTGTTTTTGTATGTGTATTGTCGTGCTAACTGGATTTTTGTCTGATTATGTTCAGATGGGTCAAACTCGAATGACATCTTCTGAAAGAAAGCGGAGAATGGAGAAAGCAGCCGAATGTACTAGTGCGGACGTGAACGAGAAGCATGAGACAGACACATCTAACTTTCAGATTGTTGTAAGGCAAGATGAGGAGCAACATGAAGAAGGAGATGGGGGAGATGAGGAACATGAAGATGGTTCAGACTCATCAAGAGAATTGGGAGATGACACAGAGGATGATTCGAAGACGGATGGTGACGACGAGACAGATGATGAGCCCGAGGGAGAAGGTAAAGCCGAAGAAGATGTAAATAAGAAAGGTGGACCAAGAATTAGTAATGTGTTAAAGAGTTTGATACTCATGTTTCTTCTATGATATGGATTGGCCAGGTATGTAGCTATTATTATTCTAAATAATTGATTGAGAATTGCTGTGTTTATTAAATGTAAATTTTATTTGTGTAGGAACGATCACCACTCACATATATCAACCATGCACAGAAGGTATCGGAGTGGAGAATTCCAGATAATGCTAACAGATTCAAAGTCATTATTGACTCGTCCTGCTTGTTTCCCATTGTTAGCGCTTGCTATAAGAGTGTTAACAAGAATTTGGTATCAGCTTTTGTAGAACGATGATATTCCGAGACTAATACCTTCCATTTACCATTCGGTGAGTTGACTATTACTCTTGATGACATAGCTTCTTTATTACACATTTCAGCCGAAGGTAAAACTGTGCAGAGTATGTCATATGAAATAGAGCAAGCAGTTAGTATTGTTTCAAATTATCTTGGCCTTACTAAAGCAGAAGCTAGGACGAAAATGAATGAGATGGTTGGATATAAACTAAGTTTGTCTACTTTAGTTCATAAATTTAAAGACGTAAGCGATGATTGGACTGATCAGACAATTAGATGCGCCGCTTGTGCTTATCTTTTGTTCTTGCTTGGCAACACATTGTTTACTGACAAAAGAAAGTCTCATGTGCACATGTCACTGCTGAATTCGTTAAAAATTTGGATATTGTCAACACTTACTCTTGGGGTTCAGCTGCACTGGCATTTCTCTACAGGCAGCTTGGAGTAGCGACCCACATGGGTGTGAGATAGATTGCATGATTTCTTTGCTTATAGGAGTCATGGATATTTGAGCATTTCACATGCTTTCATCCTTCTACAAATCTGTACTATGAGAATTTACCACGTGCTGCTTGATGAAATCCATCTTCAAACGGTGGTGCATCAGTCATCGATTTAACTCATGCGCACAAGACAGTCTGTGTGTTCAACGAACAGCACATCCACATAACAATTCTTCCTCACCAACATCTTTTATTCTCTATATTTCTGAGTGAAGCAAATCAAGTGCCTTGATAGAAATCCTCGTAAATTTCTAAACTCTCGTATATGAAATATGTGCTTTACTTTTGTTAAACTTTGCTCAAAAGATGCATTAAGTTCGGTAAACGAGAGGTCCAATAGTGAATGCAATTTCGTCGAAGCTTGTTCAAAATACATTGACAGCTAGCTAAATGTTTCTTCAATTTTGAATGAGCGAGCTCAACCTTGTATATGACACAAACATATGATTACTAAAACAATAATTACTAGTTGGAATAAATATTAATATGATTATTAATTATTATTTTTTACCTATTAGAAGTATCATTACCGAAATGCTTGTAATCATCTGTCCATGCTTGATCAAATCGGTCTTTATACGTACCCAACCATGTCTCGTGAATATACTTTAAGAGTGAAGTATGCTTCGCATACTTTTCATGTAACACTTGCAGATTCTCATTGTATACAACTAAATTTTTTGAACAAACAAGTTCATTCCAATCAAATAAAAATGTCACATTCTCTTTAACTTTCATTCCTTTCATTTTATTTGCATGTATGTAAGAATATTATTTTTAACGTGCCATGTGCATAACATATGTGCAGATTTTGGAAAAACAAATCCAATAGAATTAACTAGTGTTGTTTCCCTATCAGAAATGAAGACTGATGACAATTCAATTTCACGGTCAAGCAAAACAGATTTCAACCGTTCTAAGGCCCATATATAATTTCCCTCATTTTCAGCAACTAAGTATGCAATCGCGATATAGAATATAAGATACGAGCAAGTGATGCCAACAACCTCAAATAAAGGCATTCTATACCTGTTGGTTTTATATGTGTGCAATCTAGTATGATAACTCGAGGAGATGCACGTAGAAAATCCAAGTTGGTAGGATGCGTTAAAAAATATGTTTAATAATATCTGTTTCGTCTAACATTTTACGGTGCCATTCAAAATAACCAAACTCTTTCAATTTACTAAGCAAATATTGAACTTGAGACCGCTCTGCTCGCTCAATAGCTATTTCTACTCTTATAACGTTATAAATTGTTTTGATGGTGGTATAATTTGTAAGATCATTTCTTTTAAGCGCGTGTAAAATTTCTTTTGTTTTTACCATGTTCCCATACATCTCAATAACTAACTTGGTCTCATCTTCAGTTAGTCGAGCAATATACGAATGTCCTGCGGTATTTTTTAATGTTGAATGATTGTGAACACCATTAACAACATGCAATTGCCAATCATCTAAAGTATGAAGTTTCTTACCTTTAAGTCTAAAATGGGCAATTGCATTTTTTTGTACCGGCCTTTTAGAGATTCTTCGAGCTTTTGTCTTTTCGCTTCTTGTAAACACCACTTCGTTCACAAGCAAACATAATTCTTGGTTTTTGGTTGAAGCACCAATATCCGATTACATAGTTATGATAACAAAACCAAGATATTTTCCTGTATCACGAACCCAATCAACCAATTTTTTTCTAGAAGGAAATATCTACATTAAAAATGTTTAAAAAATGTAAGTAATATTTGAACAAGTATGGATTCTTTTTCTAGTATAGATTTATTCGAATGTTAATCAACGTAAACTTACATTATAAGTCGTAAACTCATTTAAATAATCCAACATTATTTCGTCGCACGTTTCTTCATCACTTGAAAATAGTACAATCTGTAGAAAACCAGTGTCACAAGTATTGAACACTAAAAATGTGAGCAGAAAAAAAACTATGAACTACCACATAGGGCCGCTGCGTGGTAGTTGTTAAAACCACGCAACCACGTAGAGCTTGTACGTGGTTTTACAGTAATCGCGCTGCCTCCTGTTACGTTTAGCCTAAAACCTAGTAATACCTATACGTGGATTATCGCAAATCCTAATGATCAAGTGGATTCGACTGTGCTTGCAAAAATTAACAAACTTATCAAAAAAAATTGTCGAATAACCTGCTGTGGTTGCAATAGAGATTCACCTTTCTCTTCAAAATTCATCATCTGCTAGTTTCAAAATGAATTTTTTTCAATGGTTTGTAAAGTAGGGTTTTGAAGCTTCGATGTTTTAAAAGCGTGAAAAATTATACAGGACAGAAGAGATGAGAAGAAAGTTTTTTAAGGGTATTTTGGTCTTCATACAATTATTTTTTTAAGGGGTGCTACTAAGTGAATATGCGGGTTGGAATAGAATTTGCCTATTAGATTTAGTTAGCAGATAGTACAAAAGCATCAACTACGACTACATAGGTTGCTACAAAACTAAGGTTATGACTGTATAGGCAGCTACAAACCTAAGTTTGCACCTTAACATTCTCATGCATAATATATGGTACATATCGAACATTAGCCGAATTTCTTCCTATGAAAAGGTTATTTTGTAACTATAGCAAAAACCAGCTTAATTTTGATTAGCTATAATACACAATCACTTGACCAACACTTAAAATATATCTTTAATAATAGTTGTAATATCTTTGGTGTTACACTTTTTTGGTATCGACGTAAACTACCAAAAATAGCCCTCTACAGATATTATTAAATACTAACATTACTTAAACATAGGATCTAATAGTTAATTTTTTACCAATTCAAAATGCACTATCTTAGTAACGCTTAAAAATAGGATCCAACGAATAATTTTTTATTTAAAGTCGTTTTTTTACTAATTAATAACAGAAATAAAAAATTTAACCAATAAAAAATCAAATTCGTTCTTCAGTAATTAACAACGAAAATAAAAATTCAAACTAATAAAAAATTAAATGGTATACTTTAGAAAGAAAAATTAAAACTAAGTGCATATCATTTCATCGCAAAAATATGATTAAATATTTGTGCAAATTTTATTTTTTTCGAACGATTTAAACTTATACAATTTATAAAAAATAATTAACGCAAGAAGTGTGATCCATCACCACGCACAAAGCGCGTGCCGTAACGCTCGTTTTTATAAAAGTATCATACACACTAGCAGCTTAACTGTCTTTAAACTCAACGTCTATGTTCGCACGCATGCTAATGCAAGAGCTGTGCTTAAAGCCCAAAAATTAAAAAAATGTATTGCCTTACCCTATATTTATAGGGATGGTTTGACTCACATCTCTGTTAAGTTTCAAAATAGAGAAAACTTTCTCTCCAAAATAAAATTAGGTTTCTAGTCCCTATTTTCATATCCGCCTGTGCCAAAAGTCCCAAATACCCTTTACGTTTTTAGCATTTCGCGCATAACTTTATATAGAAATATCGGATAAGAATACCGTTTTCACCAAAAATCGTAAATTTTATAATTTTTAAAATGAGATCCATTGTTGATACCAAAAAATTATATTTGCAGTAAGGCTGTAATTATTGTATATATTTGCAGAGAATTCTGCAATTTTTGAAAACATCAATTTTTCTTCGAATGTCAACAATTATTCCATATAATTGTAGACTTTTATGCAATTGTATGGAATAAAATGCAGACTTTTAAGACATTATATGGAATAATTGCAGACTTTTTTTCTACTATTTCATATAATTGCCGACTTTTTTGCAATTATTCCGTATACTTTTGATATTGTGCAATTATATGAAATAATCATCAATTTTTTTTTTAATTTCAGCAATTATTCCATATAATTTAGACTTGTACGAAATTATATAGAATAATTGCAGACTTTTATCTAATTATGTAAAATAATTGTAGACTTTTATGCATTCCGTATACTTTCCATTTTCCGAAACTATATGAAATAATCATCAATTTTTCTTCAAATGTTAACAATTATTCCATATAATTGCAGACTTTTATATAATTTTATGAAATAATTGCAGACTTTTATGCAATTCAGTGAAATAACTGTAGACTTTTCTGCTATTATTTCATATAATTCTCGACTTTTTTTGCAATTATTCCGTATACTTGCGATTTTCTGCAGTTATAAGAAATAATCATTAATTTTTCTTCAAATATCGGCAATTATTCCATATAATTGTAGACTTTTACGAAATTATATAGAATAATTGTAGACTTTTATGTAATTATATAGAATAGTTGTAGAGTTTTATGCAATTATATAGAACAATTGCAGATTTTTCTGCTATTATTCGTATAATTGCAGAATTTTCTGCAATTATTCCTTATACTTTCCATTTTCTGCAACTATATTAAATAATCATCTATTTTTCTTCAAATTTCAGCAATTATTCAATATAATTGTAGACTTTTATGCAATTATATGAAATAATTGCAGACCTTTATGCTATTCAGTGGAATAATTGCAGACTTTTCTGCTATTATTCTACATAATTGCAAATTTTTCTGCAATTAAATGGAATTTTTGCAGACTTTTCTGCAATTAGTTCAAGTAATCGCAGAAATGTAGTAATTGCAGAAAAGTGCAACTATACCATATAATTGCAGACTTTTCAGCAATTATTGCATGTAATTGCTGAGCCATCTGCAATTATACCATATAATTGCAGAAAATTTAAAAGACGTATGCCGTTGTTTTTACATATGCATAATGTCGTTCATTAGAAAGATAATAAAATTTGTGATTTAGTGGCGAATACGGTTTGTTAATCAGTCGTTTGTACAAAAAGTTATTACATTTTAAAGATTGATAATTAATTGGGTGTAAATTTTAAATATGGATATGAGAATAACGTCTACAAATGAAGAACTAATGTTCAGATATGAAGCAGAGGAGTATTTTAGAGTAGAAAATTGCAGTATTTGAAAATTGAAATGTAATTTACATTTTTTTTTGAAAGGATGCATTATGTATTAAGTTTGATTTTAGGAATCTGTACTTTGTTTTCACTGATTTATATATTTATTCTTACGTGACAAATGATATATTTTTGTTACTGAAAGTGCCATTTATTCGTGGGCTACATGTTCTATAGAAGTACTACCTGGGCTGAGTTGACGAATGTGGCGACGCATATACATTCCAACGAAAAAAAAAAGGTCAGAACGATTGAATGGAGGAAAAGAAAACGAAAGGGGAAAGACATTTTTCACTTTTTTATTTTTGACCTTTATCTATACATTCAATTTGTGTTTGTATGTATGTGTGTATATATATACACATGAGTGTCTGCTGACGTAGCACATGGTGTGCACCCAAATTTGCTGAGAAACATGTAGAACACCATAGGCCAGAGTTACAGCAAGGCCTTGTTATTATGTCTGCTGACGTGACACATGGTGTGCACCCAAATCACAGTGCTAATCAGCGTTACACAACAAACTCTATATCTGCTTTCTTATTTAAAGAAGTTGCTGATAACTACATACTTACGGTTCAGGTATTGGTCTAATATCATGTATTTTATTATTTTTGTCATCTCTGCAAAACCCACCCAATCTTAATTTACATGATTTATTATTAGCAGAACCAAGTTGTAACCATTACGGAATAACATTACTGCTTATTTGATTTATTAAACCTTTCGGAAAGTTTTTTCTAAACTGAAAATGATAAAATAAAATAAAAGATGGTCGTACCCATGCACAAAATTTTGTTAAATGTATTTCAGATTATTAATTCCGTGCTCCAGTATTGTTTCTCTACATGTAGCATATTAGTGAATTAGACATCATTTTAAATGCGCTTTTCTAAATAAACCTCCTTTGAACCGCACAAAATTGTTACATTACAAGTTAATGTCAGTAATGTTGTCATATTAATCTACTTAAAATAGCCATATATTGATGACCTATATCTGGTATATCAGTTATCCTTTAATGTATAAAAAAAATAATGCATTGAAGACAAAACTGAAGATGATCAATATTACAAATAATTTAACATATTCAAGCAAATATGGCTGATCCTCATATTATTGTCCATGCATCATATACATTTTTCCACAGATGATGACACCGTTATTATATAATCAAGATTTAATTCTCATCGTTGACTGTTGATTTTGTTCAGTTGTTAAGATATTTGTACAAGTTCTCATTATTGTTAGTTAAACGACTAGTCCACAAGCAATTAAGCGTTTTCAAACAAAAGACCAGCTGCACTAAATGAATGGTACATTGCTCTAGTTGTCATTTATATTATAACATTCTATCAGCAGTATAAACTTGTGCCTATGAATGTTCAAGGATTTTATGTGAACTTGCATATTTTTTTGAAGACTTTTATATAGGAATAGTTGTATAATGTTTTGTTATGTGATTAATGTATTTGTCAGTTGTTTGAGTATTATGATTACTTGATTGATACTTTTTGTAATACTAAAATATATTAATCACTATTGTATAATATATGCAACAAGCAAAATGCAGCGAAAACTAAACAAGCAACAACAAAGAAAGCACAGTGAAATAATCGATAAATTTTAGAGCGTTTACTAAATGCTATAGAAATCATATAGTCACATTTTTTAGACGTTAGTGAAAAAGTTTTCTGATACGCAAAACAAACGCTATTATATGTTGATTTTATGGTAGCTTTTATAGAAACGGAACAGAAAGTTCGAGGCTTTTAGTTGCATCTTTTATAACGACATTTGCTAAAATGCTACTAAATGATTTTGTAGCATTTTCTAAACGCTAAACGCAACTAAAGCCCTTTTTGTTGTGGTGATACTTGGTCATAGGAAGGACCACTATAATTGGGCGTTTGGTTTGGAGGAGACCAAAATGGATCTTCAGATCTAGAGATAATGAGATAATGAGATAATGCGGGAGAAATAGGTGTAGGTTGATGGATATAAATAGCCTAGCTTCCATATAGATTTAAACACACTTTTTCTGCTTTCGCTTCCATCATCTCATAACCGAACCCCCTAGCGTTGCTTGCTATTGAATTTGCAAATTAATGAGGAGAACACAGTGCTCCAAAAATAAGAACAACCAAGCAAGGTATTTGATTCTGGGTGTAGTCGCTTTCTAATTTACATTTATATACTTATGTAAACATGTTATCATCATCATAATATAATTAACATATCCGACCATTGTTTAAAAAAAAATTCTAAACTAATTTTAATTATTTTAAATATATATGTATATTTAAAACATATAAATATTTATATATTTAATCTATAAACTCATGTATGCATATATACCATAGTTAAATTTATTTTTAAAAATCAAACTTTTTGTAAAATTATTCACACATGCATGTACATACATACATGCATACATACATATATTTTCAATATATATATATATATATATATATATATAAATTTATTATGAATAAAAATTTTGGTTGTATATATGTATGTAAATATTTAATTTTTTGTATAAAACTTATCTCTTGTTATAAAAAATTATATATATATATATATAAATAAATATATTCGTAGGTATATTATATAAACTAAATATCTTTTTAGACATTACCAAAAATATTTGTTTTAGAAAGGATATTTTGATAATAAATATGTTATAATTATTTTACTAAGTCAAAATTATTTAAATTTGCAATTTTTAATTATTCAAGGTTTATATTCTTGGTCGTAAATAATTTTAAAAACAAATTATTTTACCTTTTGCAACTGCAGTATTTTATTTAGAAAAAAATAATTTTGAATAAGTCAAACTTTTTAAATTTTGAATTTTACTTTAGTTAGATATTCAAAGCAAAAAATAGATATGTATGTACATATTTTGCAATTAATATAATTATATTTAATTATTTATAAAAAAATATACATGTTTTTTTTCAGCATGGATTTAAATATATTATTATTTATGTATATGTTTTATATTTTTAATAGTCGAAGTTAAACAAATTTTTGTTATATATGTATAGGACATTTTATGTTATATTAGATTTAATATATATAACACACTACACATCTTGTTACATATAGGATAAAGCGGTCAACTCTTCCATGGATCTTAGTTAGGATGTATATTTTATGATGTCAATATCATGAATGTGGATACCATGACATACTAAATTAATTGATTAATTAATTATAAAAATTATTTAAATGCTAATAAAAAATAAACAGTTTGTAAAAAAATAATTAGATTTTTAATGCTATCTTTTATTAATCAAAGCACTAAATTAGATTTAGTACTAAAAAATATTTATTTACACAAACACAAATTAAAAATCTTGTGAAATTAATAAAAGTGTTTATTTTCTTCTAAAATTCTCCTCTTTTAATCCCTCTGCTAGTGCACCTGATCCAACAGTATCATCATTATATTTTTTTTCACTAATGTTATTTGCAATGTTTGTATATGTTCTAAATGCATATTAAGATAATTCATTGTCAAATTAAATAACATTTATTCAAAGATAAATTTAACTATATATATATAATGATATATATACGCATATGTGTGTGTATAATTAAATGTTTGAATGATAACATAACACTATATAATTTAAGTACAAATTCAAACTTCAATTTTAAAATCCAGTATTTATTAAATTGATATTATAAATTCAAACGATTATAATTTGGTTTGATTCAATATCAAATATTCGAATCAAATGAATGATGCCATAATTTTTTTTACCACTGTTAATTTACAAATATCTTAATAATATATGTGTATGTGTATCAACATCTAGATAATAATGTCTATATAAGTGTGTGATGCGTAATTAAATAATACCAGTGTGTCTAGAATTTTAATACGAACCCAATGCTGCAAATTATACATAAAATAAAGTTCATATGTGAAAGTATAAGATTTACAAGTTATGGTGTTTGAATTGCAATTATTAAAACTTGAGGGATTGAAATGTAAAATATTAACCTTCTTCTCTAATCTAACAAATCAAACCTTAGCTAGTCACCTTCTTCTTCTTCCCATTTGTCAAATTGATATAGCCATCCTTGAATATCAAAGAAGATCTGAAGCCCACCATCAAACTCCTAGCGATGAGATGAGTTAAATGATGCTAACGCTGCACTGTCTAATTCTTTCTCTGTAAACCCTAATTTGTTGTTCTGTAGTTGTCATGGTGAGCTGTTGGAACTGTCTTTAATGCCACGCTTCAGATTAACTAATGGGGAATCCATATATCATTGACAACTCTGATCATCCTGTCGATATCAGTACAACATGCACGGTAAGTGATATGCATGCACAATGCATATTTTAAGTAAAATCACCTTTTTAATAAAATTTGAAACGAACTTATTCATAAACACTTTAATTTTTTTGATTTTGTTTAAAATAATACAAAAATTGCGCCGATACTCTAGATAATCGAACACCTATTGAACTGTTAATTTCGCCTTTGATAGACCATATCCCTAACTCATTGGGGGATTTGCAAAGTACACCAATAAGATGTAATTCATTTTCTATGGACAGGACGATTTTCAATTTTTGAGAATGAAGGCATCAAATTCTGTTTATAGCAGCACTATTAGGGTATGTAAACATCTTATTCAGATCCACCATTCAGGATATGGTCCATTATAATTGAGATCTTATCTTCTTTAATTAATTAAATCAATTTAATAATTCAAAGCATATATATTTTGGGCTTCCTAATTTTTGAACAATTTTAAAAATTTCAGCTACCAAAATAATATACATACATGTGTGCGTGCGTGTGTATTATCTACTATATTTTATTAAAATATGTCGACCAAATATATATATATATATATATATATATATAATTAAATGGTTTATTAATCAATTTTTGACCCTTTAATGATAACTAAAATTAATAATAAATTAATTAGTATGATAATTATAGTAATTTCTCAATACTAATAATTTATAACTTTTATAAATTATTTTAGTATATTATTATTGGTCGAAAACTAAGAGTTGCAACTGTGACACTACCAAGTATGAACTCAACCATCAGCAATGTTTAAACAATTTGAATATTAAAGTATGTACGAACTTTGCTAAAGCAAAATAGTTTGACATGAGTTCAGTTGCATACAAATTACTTAGGTGGAACCAGATTTCTTATCTTAAAGTGACACCCTTAAGAAATGACATATTGTGCACATTTTCTCTTCAATATCGCTCTGTCATTTAGATATCAAGAGCTTGGTTAATGGTCAAAACACTACTAATATCCGTATTTAATTTCGAGGTCCAACACTAAAGTTCATGATTCAATCTGATAAAAATTACCGATTAACCAACTTCTTTCGGCAAAAGACTTTAAATATGTTGACTACCAATTGCGGAGATATTGACCTTCCATTTGAAGGAGACGAATCCTTTCTTGAATAATATTTCACTTCAAGTGGTTTAACTTATACCCAACCATGGCCTTAACACAGTCAAAGCTGTCATGTGATTCACTATAATTAAAGTTTTGTTTAGACACTTAAGATTCACAGTATTCCCAAGTCAAAAGATTAATGCACATCGTCACATGGGATCTTCCATTTGGCTCTTAACCCATAGAATACTCTCGATGTGACGACCGTCCTATACCACAACACCCAGTATAATGTGCTGATGACATACTCGACCGATGTAGGACAATCATCAAGTGATAAAAGAAAAGAAGACAATCACAGAACCTATTGAATATCTCACAACGTATAGAATAAAATATAATATACATCATAGATATAAAATATAAGAGAAGTAATAACTAAGTGATCCAAATATCAAATTACAGATCCGCAGAGCTATATAGCAAGCAATAGAGTTTGTACAAAATGAAAATGAACGCAAATAATTGTCTCATAATAATAGTAGTAAGTAAGCACTGTCAAGGCTCCATAGTGTTGCACAGCGAAATAAACATAGAAATCCATATATAATACGAGATAGCTCCATACAGCTCGTTCTCTGCACACCTAATACATCGCACCTAGACATGCTATCTAGTCTACTCATTTAAGAGTACCCTAGATAATAAAAAGCAAAGCAAAAAACCTCAGGTCAGACAATAGTCTGGGTTGATGATAAATGAATCTCAAAATATTATATAAGTCGATATAGTAAGGAACAATGGTATACAAACCATACTTGACTCATCCCTGCAACCAAAGATTTAGCACATAACGAACAAAATATGCTACTCTACAAATATAGTAAAGGTATACTGCAAACTAAGTATGATAACAGGTGTCTAGGCATCCCTATCCCCAGTACCTATCTCCCAAGCCAGGGGCTAATGGAAATCCTAGTTTTTAGTGTACTTGTCTCTAGTCCGAAGCTAATACTAGAACCAAATCCATTGGTCTAGGGCATACGGATCCAAATAACCGACCCAGGATAGTCAAATACAGTACCCATGAGCATTCCCACAGTACCCTATTTTTGAGTACATCAAAAAAACACTTTGAGTATCAAGACCCCTTAGCACCCATATCCTAGTTCTTATTCCATCTATGTTACAACATAATTATACCTAGTACAAATTACAAATATTCGAAAGAAAAGTTCCTTGGCTTGTAATTTCAAGACCTATTATTTGTTTCCCATTGAGAGCTTATGCACCAAGATCAATATCCAAGAACCTAAGATCCAAAAGCAAGAGCAAAGACATCGATCAAGATCAAGATCATTGTCCAATTAAGACAACAGTCTCAGCACCCATAAAATTCTACCTAGTTTACCAACTATGTGATCTCAAAAGTCTTTTGCAAAATTGTTCGTAAGAAACTCTTAAAAATTCCCCCAAGGCAAGAAGATTCTGCTGTCGGAGAATTAATATACATATCAAGCTATCAAAGAGGATATAATGAGATATAATATGGGCAAGGTAATAAGTCTTCTAGGAAAAAGAGAAAGATTATTCACATTGTACAAGAAGAAGATGAAATTGAGCTTGACCCTAGAAGAAGTGTGTCTCAATAAAAATAACAAGTCTAAGACATTCAAGATAGGGACTTATTTCCATCCATCTTCCCGAGATGAGCTAATTTCCTTCCTCAAGCATAACCAAGTTGTGTTCTCATGGACTAATGATGACATGATGGAAATCGACCCTTCATTTATTTGCACTGCTTGAATATGGATATGAAATTTACTCCTGTAAGGCAAAAGAGGATACCCCTGGACAATAACCGATATATGGCTCTACAAGAAGAGGTCAAGAGGTTACTAGATAATAACTTCATTCGAAACGTATATTACCTGAAGTGGATCACTAACTCGTTGTTAGTAAAGAAACCGAATGGAAGTGGACTTATATTGACTTCACTGATTTAAAAAAAACTTACCCCAAAGATCGCTTCTCTTAGCCAAGAATCAATCAGTTAGTAGATGCTAACAATGGACACCAATTTCTTTCATTTATGGATGCTTATTATGAGTAATGCCCTTCAGTCTTAAGAATGTAGAGGCAACATATCAGAATTGGAGAGTCATTTTTCAGATCCAGACAAGACATTCGAGGCTCTCCAAAAATATCAAGACGTTTGAGGCTCTCCGAAAATATCAGATGATGTTGAACCCTTAGAAGTGTGCCTTTGTAATACAATCCGGGAAATTCTTGGGTTTTATAGTAAGTGCTAAAGGAATAGAAATAAACCTGGGTCAAATAAAAGCTATAACTAACATGAAGGCCTCAACTAAGGGAAAGGAGTTAATAAGTTTGAATGGAAAGATAACTGCTTTGAATAAGATTCATAAGCCGATCAACCGACAAGTGTGTTCCATTCTTCAACATCTTAAAGAAGCATGTTACTTTCAAATGGTCAAACGAACGCTAAAAGGAATTTAAGGAACTACAAGAGACCTAAGTCCCCCTTCCCGTGTTGTTGAAACTTATAGATGAAGAAACTCTGTTCCTCGATTTGGTTGCCTTGGATCAAGCCATGAGTCCAACCTTGGTAAGAGATGATGATGGGATCTAAAGACCCATATAATATGTATGTAAAAGGATAGATCCAACCGAGAAGCACTATCCAGTAATTGGAAAAGCTTTCCTACAGCTTAGTGTTAACAGTAAGGAAACTTCGGCCATATTTCCAGGCCCATCCCATTAAGGTCCCTACAGATCAACTGCTTTGGCAAGTTTTTAGTAAACCCAAGACCGTCAGCAGATTAATTAAACGAGCAATAGAATTTAGTAAGTATGAGATATCTTATATGCTTAGGAAAACAATCAAGGGCCAAGCGCTAATTGACTTTATCGATAAATGCAGTGGTCTCGGAGCTGAAACTGAAAAGAAAAAGATTGAATAAGGATAAAGGCAACTGGGCAGATTAGTTACCTTTTATTCTATGGGCTTATAGAATAAGCTCCAAGACCTTGATAGGACATACTCTCTTCTCTCTAGTTTATAGTTTCGAAATCATAATCCCAATTGAGTTAGAAATTGCCTCTCACCGAAGCATTATTTTAATACCTAATAAAATGCAAAGCTTCGAGAGGAATCATTAGATTTGCTACCCGAGCTCCGAGACTAAGCCACTTTAAGAACAATAGAGTATGTTCAGAAGATGATATGATATGCAACCAGAGATTTTAGACTAGAAAATTTAGTAAAGGTGACATCGTCCTTCAAAAGATAATGCCAAACACCAAGAATGCGGCGGATGGACATCTTGGCTCTAATAGGGAAGTCCCCTAATAATTTATGATCTATCCTTCTGGGAAAATATAGATTAAAGAGGCCGAATGGCTATATAATACCTTGCACTTAGAATGCTAAGCATTCGAAAAATTATCACACCACTGGGTCGCTATCTGAATAAAGACGTTACCAAAAATTCAAGATAATAACCCATCTTTTAGCCTTAACCCACGTATGGCATGTGAGGCCTTAGTTTTATCAAGTCTTAAGAATTTTATACATTGCATCAAAATGTTTTAGTCGTGACTATTGCCATGATCAAGCAATATTGTGCAACTTCCAAAAAGTGCATCAAAATATTTTAGAAAGTTATGTCACAAAACTTCCAAAAAGTGCATCAAAATGTTTTAGTCATGATTATTGCCATGATCAAGTAATATCATGCAACTTTAAAAAGTACATTGAAACGTTTTGGTCATAGTACTACTCTGATCAAGTAGCGTCATGCAAGTTTTGAAACCATACTTTTTCCTCTAGCCAAGTAAATGATTTCGCCTCATAGCAGTTACTTAGTTTCACTATATAAATAATTTCGCCTCACGACAACTACTTAATTTCACCAAGTAAATATTTTCGCCTCAAGGTAATTACTTAATTTCACTAAGTAAATACTTTCACCTCATGACAACTACTTAGTTTCACCAAGTAAATAATTTTACCTCATGGAAATTACTTAGTCTCACCAAGTAAATTATTTTGCCTAATGGAAATACTTAGTTTCACCAAGAAAATGATTTCGCCTCACTGAAATTTTTTAGTTTCATAATTGGGTGAATTCCCAAAGAGAGAAGAAAATTGGGTAGAGTCCCAAAAAGATTAGTACGATTGGGTAGATTCCTAAAAGATTGGTAAGTTTGGGTAGATCCCTAAAGAGATTAGAAAATTGGATAGACTCCCAATATAGTGAGCCATGGTCAATAGAAAGTGCATCGAGTAGATTCCCCAAAATGTTAGAAAGATAGATAGAATCCTAATGAGATTAGAAATTGGATAGACTCCTAATATAGCGAGCTAAGTTCAAGTAGTACCATGCATCAGGTAGATTCCCTAAAATGTTTGAAAGATAGGAAGATTCCCAATGAGATTAGAAATTTGTGTAGACTCCTAATATAGTGAGCCATGGTCAAGTAGTACCATGCATCGAATAGATTCCCAAGAATATTAAAAAGATTAGTAGATTCCAAAAGAAGATTAGATAATTGGGAGGACTCCCAATATAGTGAGGTATGGTCAAGTAGTACCATGCATCGGGTAGATTCTCGAGAATATTAGAAAGGTTGGTAGATTCTCGAGAATATTAGAAAGGTTGGTAGATTCCAAAAGAAGATTAGAAAATTAGGTGGATTCTCAATATAGTGAGTCATGGTCAAGTAGTACCATGCTTCGGGTAAATTTCCATAGAAAGACGAGTAGAATCCTAAGAAAGTCATAATAGTGGGTAGATTTCCGATAATAGTAAACCATGGTTATGCGAAATCATGCATTGGGTGGATTCCCAGTGATAGTAAACTACAGCCAATAGTGTCGCGTAAAGAGTGAGCTATCGCCAAAAGTGTCATGCAACTAGTGAGCCACAACCGATAGTGTTATGTAAAGAGAAAGTCATTAGAAGTGGATCGTGCCGAATGCATCAAGTGAGTCATAACCATGACATTGGGCAAAGAGTGAATTATGGCTAAATCATGTATTGCAAAGAGTGAGCCATGGTCAAAAGTACCATGCACGGTGCTGTATAGTGAGTCACGTCAGCCGCATGCAAAGTATATGCATTATACCACCACTAGTAGTTTTCTAAAAACTCGATACCTATGTGAGACCAACTCTGGATGACTGGATCATGATGTAAGATTATTTTCACTTCCATGAACTCATTTTAAGTTAGTTTCAAAACCCTCTAGATGAGGTTAGATTTCTATTTATTTTCCGAAACCCTATAAATAAGGTTAGATTTCAAGTTCTTTTTCGAAACTCTTTAGACGAGGTTAAATTTAAAATTATTTTTCAAAATCCTCTAGACGAGATTAGATTTCAAGTTGTTTTACGAAATCCTCTAGTCGAGGTTAGGTTTCAAATTGTTTTCAAACATCCTCTAAATGAGCTTAGATTCCAAGTTGTTTTCCAAAATCCTCTAAAAGATCTTAGATTTCAAGTTATTTCTCGAAGTGCTCCAGATGAGGTTAGATTTCAAGTTGTTTTCCAAAATCCTTTAGACGGGGTTAAATTTTAAATTATTTTACGAAATCCTCTAGACGAGGTTGGATTTCAAGTTGTTTTATGGTATCCTCTAGGTGAGGATGATTTCAAATTATTTTTCAAAATCCTCAAGATGAAGTTAGATTTCAAGTTGTTGCCCAAAATCCTTTAAATGAGATTGAATTTCAAATTATTTTCAAAACCCTTTAGATGAGGTTGGATTTAAACATGTTTTCGAAACAAGGTCGGATCATCATAAGTTGTCTCAGTAAAGTGATAGTGCAAATAATTCTTAGGATAATTACTTCGCACAAAGGCTCGGATCAACCTTATAATGGGAATGAAACTAACAAGCCAAGTACTAAGCATAATATTTCACCCTTCTTTCCAAAGTCCACCTCATACCAACCAACTTTGGGGGGCATGTGTTACACCATAATTTATACCTAGTACAAATTACAATTATTCAAAAGGAAAGTTCCTTGCCTTGTACTTCTAAGACACATTATTTGTTTCCCAGCAAGAGCTTAAGCACCAAGACCAATATTCGAGAACCCATGATCTGAATGCAAGAGCAAAGACATAGATTAAGATCAAAACTATTGTCCAATTAATATAACAAGCCCAACCAAGAGCGGCAATTAATGAGACCAAAGTCATTTCAACCAGTATCAACAATCAACGGCTCAGATAGCCTTGGATTGATATCAACGATCAAGGTAAATAAAAGAAATTAACAGAACTATATATAAAAGCGACATCAATCCACGCTAAAGTATTCTTAACAAGATATTGACTAGTGTTTAAATCAAAGCCGCATATAGCAAGCTAGGTCATCAATCCACGTGAAATCCCTTACACCATTGGAAGAACCTTAAATTTGCCATAAAAAGAGGATCATGTATTACTAAAAAGAAGCTGACTGGATATTTTCTAACATTCTACAGTCGTTCCATATTCCCTACCCTGTTTTAGAAAGCTTTAGTCAAAAGATCATTAATGTTAGATTTTGTAAAAGAAGTATTTGTATGATAAATTGAGGAATAAAAGCTCACGGTAGATTGTTCAAAATGGACGTAATGATCTCGGTCCTAAACCACTAATTTTGTGTCTCTTTTAATTTTTGGCACTTATCAATTACATAGCTCTGGTATTCATTCAGCTTATCTATATCCTTTCGAAACAAAACTCTGGAAGCTTTGGAGTGTTGGTTGAACGAATAATCTGTCTAACAATCTAGTTTCCATTATTCTTGAGGAACCATTCCACTTTCCTCCATTCCATGATAGAATCATTCTCATGTTCTATCCAGAGGTCATGCTTCTTAGAACTCGTACTTTTTTGGATAACCATCTCTCGACGCCTTTCAACATCGAGCCATCATCATCGCAACCAAAATCCGTTCTACTTCGAATTTCCAACACTAAAGTCTGGAAGCTATCATCATGCTACTTCATCGCTGTTAAACCTCAAACGAGCAACAAAACACCTTCATCATGACCTATAGGGCCTTCACTCCCCTTCCTAGGGGTCTTACCCCAATCCATTAAACAGACCTCTCGGTATCAACAGACCTCTCGGTACTAAGAGGTGTACTTAACCAAATATTGGTTAAATTTTCTTCCTTCTCTTCCAGAGCCCCATCTTATAAGTACTTGGACCCCGACCACTCCTATTAAACCTCTCGGCATCAACTCCAAAACTCTTGGTTCTAAGCCCAAAAGCTTTTTTTCCATGTCCTCCAAGACACTCGGTGCTTGGTCCATCACTTAGTCAAACTTTGGCACTTGCCTTCTGCTCATCACCTTAAGCCCTAACTTAAAGAACCAACACCCACCGAGCCTATTTCCACTGTACAAGTGCACTCAGTACCGACACGACCTCTTGATACCGACACGACCTCTCGGTACCGACCCCTCCACTTAACTCCAATTTTGATGTGACTTGAACAATGAGCTCCATCAATACTCCAAAGCCCCTCCTCCAAGTTTCATCCAATTCCGACCACTTTGCCTTCGATTTGCAAATTTGACCACCTCTTTTCTAACTACTTAAAAGCACTAGCAAACCATACCAAGTACAATATATAAATATGGAATATCATACATATACATCCATTCACACATGTGATACATATCATACATATACATCCAAGTGTATGAAACTTAGTTTCATATGTAGATCGGAAAAAACATATCTTAAACTACTTAAGATGAGATCTTGCAACAACCCACATTTTAGTAGGTCTGAATTTTTGCTATGTTGAAAATCCAAATCCACCAAAGTACGGATCTTAGGTATTTGGTATCCTATTATAACAAAAGCATATCAAAGTACTATCAATATAAATTCATGGAAGAATAGTAAAGTATAATAAAATATATTATTACTAACTAAGGTTCACACCTTTGAGCTCTAATGCCCTTGTCTGTATCAAACATGCATAATGTAACACTCCTAATTTCGATTAACATTATTTAGGATATTTAATTATATAAATAAAATAATGTGGAATGTTAAGGATATTGAGATTTGATGATTAAAACAGGTCGTGCCTTAATTAATGAATTAATGAGATTACTTAGAACATTAATAAGAAGGAGGATACGAGGAGGGCAAAACAGGGAAGAGCATATTCCCTTAATACATATCCTCTCATTCCCATTTCCTCCCAAACTTCATTCACACAAAAAATGAGAATAGTGCAAGCAAAGGCTGGCCATCACCAAGGTGATTCAAGAGAAGAAAGTTAGAAAAGCATGATTAAAGCTTAGGGGGATCAAATCAAATACAAATATTAACCTTCTTAAACCATTTAAGGTAAATAATAGTTATGCATCTAGGGTTTTAATTGCTATTTTTATTTTAAGTATAAATCCAAATCTTTTGATGTTACTATACCGTTTTTTAAATGATTAGATGATTAAATGCTATTTAATGAATTTATATGATTTATTATGGAATTTACCAATATGTTTGAGTTAGAAAATTGATCACATGTCACCCAAATGACTCAAAGTTTGGATATGATGTTAGAAACATTATTATAGAGATGGTTTTTAAATTTCATAATTTTCTGATAAAGTATGAATATTTTATGATTTTCTCAAAGGATGCAAATTGGTTATTTCGGGTTTTAATTAGTAAAAATAATTAATTAAAGCTTTTGGCCTCGAAATTTTTATATGTCAAAGAAAATAATAAATTTGATTTAATGTGAGTTTTAGGGGTTTTTCCCAAGTGTTTATGATTGATTATGAATTATTTGAGTTAGAAAAGCTTAATTATTATATTAAAATCTTAATATAAAATGTAAGGTTTGCAAATGTTTTTGGAATTGCGAAACCTGTTCTAGTGCAGAATTTTAAAAAGAAAATTGACACAGTTTTTGTTAACCACCAAGGTTTTGACAAACAATAAGGGTTGGTGGAAAATAAATTATTTTTAGTGGTAAATTGGAAGTTTTTATGTTAATTGCGAAAACGTCATGCCGGCAGCGTCGTCGTCAACTCCATTCACTTCATAGCTAAACCTTCAAAGTGAACTGATAGTGATGCCTATGATATCAATCAGTGTTGGTATGCAGTGAATTATTGCGACGATCCAGAATTTCAGCGCTCGAAAATCGACATCCATAATTCACCCGTATTCGAATGCTGCAGATTCAAACGTTGAAATCCGATTCGTTGGAGCTTATAACAACATTAGGTGTAAACAACACAGCAGAAACAAAATGAATAATTTTATTGATGCACAACAATTGATACAACAATGATACAGTATGAAGTGATCAACATTATCAGAGATATATACATCAGCGAAAAAATAAAGCAGTGGAAAACTATAACAACAGCAGCGGAAAGATAACATCTTCGATTACCAAGCAAGAGAGAGAGAGAATCCGACAATACTGCAACTCCATAGCCAAAGCTCCAAAACTCCGATCCGAAGCTCAAACCACAAGCTATCATGTTGTAATGAAACACAATGCGATCCCCAAACCAAAGACTTCAAAGAATTCCAAATGCCACAAAACCAAGGATTGAAGGCTATCGAATCTACATCTACTATCTAACTATCTGAAAACCCGACTCTAGGCTGCTCGTGTGGAAAATTATGGGCACCCAGAGTTTAGAAAGGAAATGATAAACTCTAGGTCAGTCATGGGACTAGCGTCAGCAAATAAGAATAGTTATATTTGAACAGAAAGGAATAAAAAGAAATTTGCTATGCTTTTGGGAAAATGAAACTACCATAAGGCCTCCCGTCACACACACAATGCAAGCGCACGCTTGGAGGAGATTTCTCCTTATGATAGTCAAACATGCTTGATACGCGAAAATCCTTTTGATATTATTATTAATGCATAGCGTGGAAAACATTTCGAAAGTATAATATTAATTTTAGCCAGCATACTACCATTATAGTATACCTACTATAACTACCATGTTTAATGGTAGGTTACCACCACGCTGCATGGCAGGTTATACAAATAAAACCGTACAGGGATCATGTTGTCTGTTTGGATTTCCAACTAATGGACAAGGCTAAGGGACTTCCTTTATCCGAAAGGGTACGCCACTGGAGGGACTCCTCGAGAACTTAACCAGCTCTCTGCCAACACAAGGTCAGGTTACCTCTGTAACTAGGTAACTAACTGTCACGAGTATGCCATCCCCCGGTCGTCGCCAACCTTTATCTGAGGATCCTTAACACCAACAAATTCCGACAACCACATAAGTTAAATATCTGGGCTCCATACTATGATACCACTTTTTATCCAGAAGGAAGTGTACATACCCTAAGGGGCGCAGCCCCGTAATCTTGTTTCATTCTTTCCTGTTTCGACCATTTTCGGGGTGTGAGGTTCGATGAAGTCTTGTACCATAAAACTACGCTTTTCACAAAAGCCATGCTTCGATCAACCAATGATCAGCACTTGGCATGCTACATTACCAAATTGAGAATATATCACTAGTAACCATCAACTACATAACCTCTGAGCTCGTACGTCTTAGAGAAGGTTGTTAAGCTAAGAGAACAAATTCTCCGCCACCAAACAAAAATGTATTTGATAGAAACCAGCTTTACATCTCAAAGTGTAACGTCAGACATACATCCGTACAAGTCCATCTTGGGTCTGAATGGAACCAAAGGCACTTCAAAAGAAGTCCTTGCAAATCCGAATATCCCTTAATCACGTCCGGACTTCCCATCACATAGGGTAATCAAAATCTCTATACCGGGGCCATTCGGTGCAGAGATATTCAACAGGTAATCCTTTCGCTTTTGAAAACACCCGGCCTTCACCATCGCCTTCAAATGCTATCCAATTCGTCGTATCATTAATTCGGAATGGGTTTTATGACATAAAGTCCTCTTAGCCCTTATTTCCTAAAACCTTTCTTTTGAATGGTTTAAACAAATTTTCACTTTTAATCTTTTAAACAAAAGATTCACCCTTTAAGATCCTCTTCAATTTGAAACAAGGTTTACCAAATCTTTAACAAAGATTCATTCATAGCTTTCAAAACTACTTCTGTTTCATAACTCGAAATCCTTTCAATGAGAACTAGAAATTCTTTCTTAATACGAAAGCTGTTATCATTTGAAAACAAAGGTTTTCATTTCGAGAAAATCCGATTAAATTTTCTCAAGTTATAACCTTTTAAATTATAAACCAGAAAATCAACGAGCTGTCGTATCCTTGGCAAGCTCTATTTGGATTAAATTTAAATCCCCAAAATAATTTATTTATAATACTTTAAAATGGTTTAAAATCCATATATATACATTATATAACCTGTATAACCCTTTTCAAAAGTTTGATCCAAATCACCTCAAACCATTTTGGATTCAAAATTCAACTTTTAAATAATATTAAATTCAAAATATCTATGACTTTACCAATTTCCTGTGAAACCCATATTTGTGTGTGTGTGTGTGTGTTGTCCAGGGTGTTTGCACACAACAATAAAATATCACAACCATTATCAATTCAAGTACAACAATATCGATAAGCGGTATAATCCTATAACGCTTATCTTCCATTCACAGATAAACAAGTAAATTCATCACAGGTAGATAAATAAATCACAGTTCACAGCTCAATCCAAAACAATCCATATCATAGAATATCACACATCAGAGATATCAAACAATTCAAGGCATATAATCCAATCAACCATAAGCAAGATCAATTAGTTGTTCAATCCCTAATTAATTCCATTTAATTTCCAGTTAAACTAATTACTTATGAATTAATCACCTAACCCTGCTTAATTATCATTACTTAATTACAAATCATTTGATATCAGTTAATGAAATTAATTAATCAACCTTAATTATCCATCTTATTTAATTAACCTAAATTGTGACGACCCGAATTTTTGCACTCGAAAATCGACATCCATACTTCTCCCATACTCGAATGCCTCATATTCAAACGTCAAAATCCGAATTGCCCACAGCGGAAGAGAAATGAATATAATTGGTATACAACAGTTGATACAACAATGATACAATCGAATATCAAATATTATTAGAGATACAAGATACAACAGAAGGAATAACTCCAAAAGATAATATCTTCAGAAGTCCACAAGATAGATATTCCAACATATAGAGACTCCATTTCCAAAGACTCCAAAAGCTAGAACCACCAACATGCTTTCCAAACGCGAAGCGAGAACCCCCCCATCACGATGTATTAAGCAAGGTCGGTCTAGAATATTGAAGAGAAGCACAAAGCGATAACCAAAATCCAAAGACTCCCGAGATATCAAATCTACACCTACTATCTGATTATTTGAAAATCCAACTCCAGACTGCCCGTGTGGAAATTTATGGGTACCCAGAGTTTAGGAAGGGAACAATAAACTCAAGGTCAGTCATGGGATTGGTGTGAGCAAACGAAAATAGTTTTAAACAAAAACAAACAACAAAGAATTTAAAATTGAAATCCGCAATGCTTTTTGGAAAATGAAACTACCATAAGGCCTCCTGCCACACACACACTGCAAACGCAGAATTAGAGGAGATTTCTCCTTATGATAGTCAAACATGCTTAATACGCGAAAATCGTTTGTTATTATTATTAGTGCATAGTGCGGAAAACCTTTCAAATGTATAATATTAAACTTAGCTAGCATAGACATTTCGAACTATGCCTACTATAGCTACCATCTAAACTGTAAGGCTCCACCATAAGTATATGGCTGGTTATACAACTAAAACCATACAAGGCGCGTATTGGAGATCGGATTTCCAACAAATGGTCAGGCTAAGGAACTTTCTATTACCACAAGAGTACGCCTCTTGAGGGACGCCCAGAGAACCTAACTGGATCTCTGCCAACACAAGGCCGGGTTACCTCTGTAACTAGGTAGCTACTACTCGAGTATGCCACCCTCCGATCATTTGCGACCTTTATCCGACGATCCTTAACCACAAAGCAACAACCACAAAGTAATAAATTTGTAGTAACCATACGAGTTAAGTATCTTGGCTCCATACCATGATACCACCCTTTTCTAGAAGCAAATGACATACCCTGAATGGCGCGACCGTCATAACCTTGCCGCATTCTTCCTGTTTCGACCATTTTCGGGGTATGAGGTCCGACGAAGTCTCGTCCACATAGCTACACTTTTCACAAAGCCATGCTTTGATCAACAAATGATCAGCAGCACTTCATATGCCACATTACCAAATTGGGAATGTATCACTAGTATCCATCAACTACATAACCTCTGAGCTCGTACGTCTCAGAGAAAGGTGTTAAGCTATGAGAATAAATCTTCGCCACGAAACAGAAATGTAATTGATAGAAACCAGCTTTACATCTCAAAGTGTAAGGTTAGACACACATCCATACAAGTCTGTCCCAGGTTCGAACAGAACCGAAGGCACTTCACAAAGAAGTCCTTGCAATCCGGATATTCACAATCCCGATCGGACTCCCCATCACATATGGAGATCTCTATACCGTAGCTACTCAGTGCAGAGTCATTCGATGGGTAATCCTTTCGTTTTCGAAAATACCCGGTCTTCACCACCGGTCTTCAAATGTTATCCATAATGTCATATCATTATTCGCAATGGTTTATATGACACAAGGTGCTCTCCCGGCTAAACTGAATAATAAGCACAATATTTAAAAACATATGGATATATGGATCTTAGTTAAGTCACAACTTATTATCCAAAACCTTTCTTTCAAATGGTTTAAACCAATTACCATTTTCAAATCTTTTAAACAAAAGGATTCACTTCACAAAGTTCACCCATCTTTCACAAAGCTTAATTCATAGCTTTCAAAACTATTCATAATTCATATTTTTATACAAAAGATACACCTTTAAAATTCGTTTATTTTGGAAACAAAGTTCACTAATTTTTAACCAAGATTCATTAATAGCTTTCAAAACAATTTTCATTCAAACTTGAAACCTTTTCAACACAAATTGGAAATCCTTTCCTTATATCAAAGCTGTTATTATTTGAAAACAAAAAGTTTTCATTTCGAAAAAATCCGATTACATTTGCACAATTTAAAGCCCTTCAAGTATAAAGCTTGGTTAAATTCAAATTCCCAAAGCAATACTTTTAAAATGGTTTAAACCCATATAAACACATTTATAACTTGTATAACCTTTTTAAACCATAATTTCCAAACATAGAATTCAATTTTAAATCTTGAATTCAAATTCAAATCAAATTTAAACAGTTATTCAAAATAACTTTTATCTTTAAAACTCCTTTTCAAAAGCTTCTCATATTTAACCCAATTCCATTTCCAAAACTATCTTGGATTCAAAATTCAATCTTTAAAATCATTTCATAATATTAGGTTCAAATATCTGTGAATTAACCAATTTGCTCATGCAATCCATATTTGTGTGTGTATGGTGTAGTCCAAGAGTTTTACATTATTGTGCAACATCATCAATCATCACAGATTTAGGCACAACAATATCGATAAGCGGTATAATCTATAACGCTTATAATCATTCACAATTAAATAATATAAATTCATCACAGATAAATAAATTACATTCATCACAGCTCAAATCAAAATGATTCATATCAAACAGCATCACACATCAGGGACGTCAAACAATTCAAATATTTAATAGAATCCAAATATCCATAAGTAAGATTAATTAATTATCTGATTAATTTAAATCATATTAATTACTTATGTATAAACTACTAATCTTGGTTAATTAATATTAATTAATTACAAACCATCTTAATTAATTAACCTTTAATCATTTATTAATTAACATTTAATAATAAATTAATCAACCTTTAATCATAAAATAATTAACCTTTAATTATTTAATATATCCTTTAATTAATTATCTTTAATTAATTTCATTATTTAATTAACCCTTAATTAATTACCATTTAATTAATTATCCTTAATTAATTACAATAGGTGATTATCCCTAATCACTTTAATTAAATCTTTAATTAATTAACTATCCTTAAATTAATTAATAAATCACACAAATTAATTATCCTTATTTAATTATAATAAGTAATTATCCTTAATTAATTAATTAACTTTAACCATTAATTAATTACACTTAACTAAGTAATTATCTTTAAGTAATTAATTACCTCTAATTACTTATATTAATTAATCTTCTAATTAATTAATTATCCTAAATTATTTTTATTAAGTAATTATCTTTAAGTAACTAATTAACCTTACTTAATTTATTAATTATACTTTTTAATTGTCTAATAATTGATCCCTAATTATTAATTAATTAACCTTTAATTAATTAACTCTTAATTACAAATTATCTTTTAATTAAGTGCTTTATCCCTTATAAATTAATCTTAATCTTTTAATTAAATTAAGATCTTAATTAATCTTAAGATAAACCATTCATCTTAATTATTATTTTCAATTACATCATTGAATTTTTATTTTGAAAGACACTTAGGGATCTAAACAATTAGTATAAAATTTATTTTAAATCAAACAAAGTTAAAAACATTATAATTTTAATATTTCAAGTTTTGAAATTTCTTGAAAACTTGTTCTATAAATACATTTTTGGAACTTATTTAATAATTTGTTATCAACAAAACGATTAAGACATTTTATCGTCTTTTAAATTTAAAACATTAAAACTTTTCTTTAACTAAACATTTAAAAGCAATTATTATATAGAGACAATAGTTTAAAGTTTAAAAGAAAACTCGATTTATATTTTACAATTGATAAAACAAGTTCCTGAGAGAATCTCGAGTAAACCCGAGCCAGATGTAGGTTTAACCGAGCAAATCCCTGAGTTTCTTCCTTTCCTTCCTCTATACACTTTGTTTTTTTAGTTTTAAATTTTGAAATCTGTCATCAGTTAGACACACGCGAATGTTTAGACACACGCGAATGTAACCTTATACCCACCCGAGCCATCGACCAAAATTCATGAGACCTCCTTCGAGTATTTCTTCTTCCTCAAATTTCAACATCACCAGATATTGGTGATATCTCGTGCACGTGTACACGCAATCGGAGCGACTCCGATCATCTGCACTGGCTTCAGCATATCACCGATTGTCCCCTCCATCATCACGAACAACTCGATTGTCGAATTAAACTAAGAATCAAAATCGAGCAGGTAAGTTCCATCAGAACCCAAACCTCGGGCAATAATACCCATCTTCAACGACGATTACGACCACCTGGAAACGAACCACCAAGCCTAAAACTTCACCACATCGCGACGCATCGTCCATCACTTCGCGATCGATTTCGATCACCCATCGATGCCGGAAATACCCCGAGAACCAGTTCGACAGGAACCTTAGTCTAAACCATAAAATGTCGAACCACCGCCGTGCCTACCATCTAAAAAATTTCTAACTATTTTTCCGTTGATCTATGATCTCCAATCTACCTTCAACATCAATCTTGACCACGATTGCCTTGCCGACCGTCGGAAAATGCCAAAACTCCCAATATTGACCAGTACGTAAATTCCCATCAATTTCAAACTTAAAAATCTCAATTTTGTTATCAAAATTCATAAATTTCAAGTACGAATCCAGTCATATAACTGAAACTTAGAATTTCGATACTTGAATTTTTCTGATGTAAAATGTTTATTACTATAGTACTCAAATTTAAAATTATCTATTCCATAAATTCATTTGCAACTATTTTTAGAATTGGTATTACACTGTTATGATCAACTTTCATTTAAAAATCATCTCTAGTTATAATCTGAGATACGAATTTTTTTCCTGAGTTTGGCTAATCTGTTACTAAACAGAAACCTATTTATACATAGACAGGCATGCACATCCATTACATATATATACACACATTCATATTCATACTAGAGATTTTCATAGCATCAACATCAAGCATTCATCACAACATCACAAAGTATCAACAAAAAGATAGTTTCTCACCTGTGATTTGAGAGCAAAGGCCTGGAAATGAGAGACAAAGAAGAAGTTTTTGATTTTTTTGGAACTTATTTTCCTTTGATTGATTTGAATTCTTGTTGAGTTTGACTCTGATCCAGTGCTTGATGATCTGATTTTGTTCTTGAACTGGAATGTCTTTGTTCCAGATTTGAATTTTTTGAATTGCTTTTGTCGGATTTCCCAGGCTTGTATTTATTTGATTTCTGAGATGATTTTTGCATTTTGAATCAGGTTGCAGTTGAATCAAGCTATTGATTTGAGTTTGTTTTCAATTTTATTTTCAGATTTGAGAAGTTTAAACTAATTTCTTCCCTATGCATGTTACTCTAAAACTTAATTTGAAAGAAAAAAATTAAACGCCACTTGTTATTTTCCACCAACACTTGTTATCTTCATGATCTTATGTCTTTACACTTGTTAAAATATTTAATTTTATGTTTAAATCCTTTCCTTTAATTTATTTTACAAATTACGTTTAAACCCCTAATCTTTAATTAGTTTATAAATTCTGTTTTAATCCTTGATTCATCAATTTGTATAAATTATGTAATACATTTTCTATTTATGTTAAATGTATACAAAACTAAATTTTATTTCAAGTATAAAGAAAATGTTTTAAAGATCAACTAACTTAATTACATATACGCATATATTTTCAATTTAGTTTTACAAACCTTTTTTTATCAAATCTTATCTAAATTGGAACTATTATACTTTTAAATAAACATTATACTTTCAAATGTATATATATACATACAAATTACATTTAGTTATATATAAAATTAAAATTAAACTTAAGTTATTATACTTAAGTTTATATGAATAATATTAGTGTTTGAAAATATTCAAATTTAACTTTTAGAAAATTATTATATTAATTTCAAAATATAACTTCCAAATAATTATATTATAACTAGAAAACAAATTTTATTAATTTTGAACATAGTATTTTCAAATCCAATTTATTTGTAAAATATTTACAATTGAATTCCCAAATTAAATTCAATTTATTTTCTAAGATATTTATTTGAGTTTCAAATTCAAAATGAAATTCAAAATTAATCTATATACATATATATAAACAGACACCTATCTTATTTGATTTGGAAAATTTCAAATTAATTCTCAATCAAATTATAAAATTTAAATTAATTAGCAATTCAATTTTTTTTAAAATGGGATCGTTATAGAACCCCTCCTTAAGAAAAGTTCATCCTCGAAATTTGCTAGGGAGACAACAAAGAATGGATGAACACATCTGAGATAAAGAATTGATTTAACAGATCAAACTGAATATCTATTCTGCATTTGGCTTACCAAATCCGAATATCAACAATAAATACGAGAATAAACTTATTTAACACTCTTGGAAATATTTGGGTCACCTAATTTACGAAATATGCAGGGGCACTGGTTAGTTCGAAGGACTAAGTAACCATTCGTAGAATATATCTGGACCAAAAAGAACAGATAAATAGATTCAATTTTCCAAAATTCTCAAACACTAAGTATGGATTCCAAACTTAGGTCGGAATACCCTAAGTTTATACCGGCTTGTCTCTCTTCGGACTTTGATCCTTACAAGAAATTACAATAGAATTCCAAATTTGGTTTTGACTGAAATTGTTTCATTGATGAAATCAAATTTAACTTCATATTTTAGGTAACCAATTTATTTCAAATAAAATTTTCAAATTCATTAGAGTTAAAAATGAAAAGCTGATAAGAAACCGATGAAGAGAACACGAAATAGAAACTTATCTATAATGATTCACAGTGCCACCACACCAAAGATTGTCCCTCGAGCTGCCACGAAGCAATCAAAGAATTTGAAACTAGATCAAAGGAGATTGATTAGAGTTGTTTTCTTGTTGTTGTAGGGTATTGACCATTTGAAGTCGTATTCCCCCGTCCCCTACCTCGTCCTCTTCTTGCACTCATACTTACTATCAGTGGAACGTAAGAAAATTTACTGAGGCATATAGACGGATATCTTAGGGATATACTCATTCTAGGGTATGCTTCACCCTATCTCTATTGAGTTATCTAATGTGTTATACTCTTGAGCTAAAGTTCAACCTTCAGCTCTGATACCAAATGTGACAACCCGAATTTTCACGCTCGAAAATCAACATCCATACTTCTCCCATATTCGAATGCCGCAGATTCAAACGTCAAAATCCGAATTACCGGAGCTTATAACACGTTAAGTACAACAACATAGCGGAAGAGAAATGAATATCATCGATATACAATAGTTGATACAACAATGATACAATTGATTTTCAAATATTATCAGAGATACAAGATACAACGGAAGGAATAACTCCAAAAGATAATATCTTCAGAAGTCCATAAGAAAGAAATTCCATCATATAGCGACTCCATTCCCAAAGTTCCAAAGACTCCAAAAGCCAGAACCACCAACATGCTTTCCAAACACGAAGTGAGAACCCTCCATCACGATGCATTAAGCATGGTTGGTCTAGAATATTAAAGAGAAGCACAAAGCGAAAACCAAAATCCAAAGGCTTCCGAGATATCAAATATACACCAATTATCTGATTATCTGAAAATCCAACTCTAGACTGCCCGTGTGGAAAATTATGGGCACCTAGAGTTTAGGAAGGGAACAATAGACTCAAGGTCAGTCATGGGACTGTGAGCAAATGAAAACAGTTTTAAACATAGACAAACAACAAAATAGTTTAAGATTGAAAACCGCAATGCTTTTTGAAAAATGAAACTACCGTAAGGCCTCCCGCTATACACACATGCAAACACAGAATTGGAGAAGATTTCTCCTTATGATAGTCAAACATGCTTGGTATGCGAAAATCATTTGTTATTATTATTAGTGCATAGTGCATAAAACCTTTCGAAGTATAATATTAATCTTAGCCAGCATAGATATTTCGAACTATGCCTACTATAGCTACCATCTAAACAGTGGGGCGCCACCATAAGTAAATGCCAGGTTATACAACTAAAACCGTACAAGGCGCGTATTGGAGATTTGATTTTCAACAAATGGTCAGGCTAAGGAACTTCCTATTGCTACATGGGTACGCCTCTGGAGGGACGCACCGAGAACCTACCTGGATCTTTGCCAACACATGGCCAGGTTACCTCTGTAACTAGGTAACTACTACTCGAGTATGCCACCTCCCGGTCATTTGCGACCTTTATCCGAGGATCCTCAACCAAAAAGCAACAACCATAAAGTAATCAATTTGCAGTAACCACATGAGTTAAGTATCTGGGCTCCATACCATGATACCACCCTTTTCTAGAAGGAAATGAGATACCCTAAAGGGCTCGACCCTCATAACCTTGCCGCATTCTTCCTGTTTCGACCATTTCTGGGGTGTGAGTTCCGAGGAAGTCTCGTCCACAAAGCTACTCTTTTCACAAAGCCATGCTTTGATCAACAAATGATCAGCAGCACTTCGTATGCCACATTACCAAATTAGGAATGTATCACTAGTAACCATCAACTACTTAACCACTGAGCTCGTACGTCCCAGAGAAGGGTGTTAAGCTAAGAGAATAAATCTCCGCCACCAAACAGAAATGTATTTGATAGAAACCAGCTTTACATCTCAAAGTGTAACGTCAGACACACATCCATACAAATCTGTCTCGGGTTCGAACAGAAACGAAGGCATTTCACAAAGAAGCCCTTGCAATCTGGGTATTCACAATCCCGATCGGACTCCCCATCACATATGGAGATCTCTATAATGTAGCTACTCAGTACAGAGTCATTCGACGGGTAATCGTTTCGTTTTAGAAAATACCCGGTCTTCACCACCAGTCTTTAAATGCTATCAATTGTCATATCATTATTCAGAATGGGTTATATGACACAAGGTCCTCTCTCGGCTAAACCGAATAATGAGCGCAATATTTGAAAACATATGGATATATGGATCTCAGTTAAATCACAACTTATTATCCATAATCTTTCTTTCAAATGGTTTAAACCAATAACCATTTTCAAATCTTTTAAACAAAAAGATTCACTTCACAAAGTTCACCCATCTTTCACAAAGATTAATACATAGCTTTCAAAACTATTCACAATTAAAATCTTTTATACAAAAAATACAACTTTAAGATCCGTTTATTTTGGAAAAAAAGTTCACTAATTTTTAACCAAGATTCATTAATAGCTTTCAAAACAATTTTCATTTCAAACTTGAAATCTTTTCAACACAATTTGAAAATCCTTTCTTTATATGAAAGCTATTATTATTTGAAAATAAATAGTTTTCATCTCAGAAAAATCCGATTACATTTGCACAATTTAATGCCCTTCAAGTATAAAACTTGGGTTAAATCCAAATTCCTAAAACAATACATTTAAAATGGTTTAAACCCATATAAACACATTTATAACTTGTATAACCTTTTTAAACCTTAATTTCCAAACATAGAATTCAATTTCAAATCTTGAATTCAAATTGAAATCAAATTATTTAAATTTCAAAACTTTATCAAGTTATTCAAAATAACTTTTATCTTCAAAACTCCTTTTCAAAAGCTTCTCATATTTAACCCATTTCCATTTCCAAAACTATCTTGGATTCAAAATTCAATCTTTAAAACCATTTCATAATATTAGATTCAAATATCTGTGACTTAACCAATTTCCTCGTGCAATCCATATTTATGAGTGTATGATGTAGTCCAAGGGTTTTACATAATAGTGCAACATCATCAATCATCATAGATTTAGGCACAACAATATCGATAAGCGGTATAATCTATAACGCTTATAATCATTCACAGTTAAATAATATAAATTCATCACAGATAAATAAATTACATTCATCACAGCTCAAATCAAATTGATTCATATCAAACAGCATCACACATCAGGGACGTCAAACAATTCAAATATTTAATAGAATCCAAATATCTATAAGTAAGATTAATTAATTATCTGATTAATTTAAATCATATTAATTACTTATGTATAAACTACTAATCTTGGTTAATTAATATTAATTAATTACAAACCATCTTAATTAATTAACCTTTAATCATTAAATAATTAACCTTTAATTATTTAATTTATCCTTTAATTAATTATCTTTAATCAATTTCATTAATTAATTAAACCTTAATTAATTACCATTTAATCAATTATCCTTAATTAATTACAATAGGTGATTATCCCTAATCACTTTATTAAATAAATCTTTAATTAATTAATTAATCAATAAATCATACAAATTAATTATAATAAGTAATTATCCCTAATTACTTAATTAACTTTAACCATTAATTAATTACTTTTAACTAAGTAATTATCTTTATGTAATTAATTACCTCTAATTACTTATATTAATTAATCTTCTAATTAATTAATCATCCTTAATTATTTTTATTAAGTAATTATCTTTAAGTAATTAATTAACCTTACGTAATTTATTAATTATACTTTTTAATTGCCTAATAATTGATCCCTAATTATTAATTAATTAACCTTTAATTAATTAACTCTTAATTACAAATTATCTCTTAATTAAGTACTTTATCCCTTAATAAATTAATCTTAATCTAATTAAATTAAGATCTTAATTAGTCTAAAGATAAACCATTCATCTTAATTATTATTTTCAATTACATCATTGAATTTTTATTTTGAAAAACACTCGAGGATCTAAACAATTAGTATAAAATTTATTTTAAATCAAACAAAGTTAAAAACATTAAAATTTTAAAATTTAAACTTTCGAAATTTCTTGAAAACTTGTTCCATAAATACATTTTTGAGACTTACTTAATAATTTATTATCAACAAAATGATTAAAACATTTTATCATCTTTTAAATTTAAAACATTAAAACTTTTCTTTAACCAAACATTTAAAAACAATTATTATATAGAGACAATAGTTTATAGTTTAAAAGAAAACTCAATTTATATTTTACAATTAATGAAACAAGTTCCCGAGAGAATCTCGAGTATTGCCCAAGCCAGATGTAGGTTTACCCGGGTAAACCCCTGTGTTTCCTTCCACTATATACTTTGTTTTTTTAGTTTTAAATTTTGGAATCTGTCATTAGTTAGACACACGCGTATGTAACCGTATACCCACCCGAGCCATCGACCAAAATTCACATGACCTCCTTCGAGTATTTCTTCTTCTTCCTCAAATTTCAACATCACTAGATATTGGTGATATCTTGTGCACATGTACACGCGATCAAAGCGATTTCGATCATCTATGCTGGCTTCAGCATATCACCGATTGTCCCCTCCATCATCACAAACAACCCGATTGTCGAACTAAACAAAGAATCAAAATCAAGCAGGTCAGTTCCATCAAAACCCAAACCTCGGGCAACAATACCCATCATCACCGGCGTTTCCGGCCACCTGGACATGAACCACCAAGCCTAAAACTTCGCCACATTGCGACGCATTGTCCATCACTTCTCGATCGATTCCGATCACCCATCGATGCCGGAAATACCTCGAGAACCAATTCGACAGGAACCTTAGTCTAAACTCTAAAACGTCGAACCATCGTCGCGCCGACCATCTTAAAAATTTCTAACTATTTTTTCCGTTGATCTATGACCTCCAAAATACCTTCAACATCAACCACGACCACGATTGCCTTGTCGTTCGTTGGAAAATGCCAAAAATCCCAATATTGATCAACTCCTAAATTCCCATCAATTTAAAACTTAAAAATCTCAATTTTTTTTATCAAAATTCATAAATTTCAAGTACGAATCCAGTCATATAACTGAAACTTGGAATTTCTATACTTGAATTTTTCTGATGTAAAATGTTTATTACCGTAATACTCGAATTTTAAATTATTTATTCCATAAATACATTTGCAACTATTTTTAAAATTGGTATTACACTGTTATGATCAACTTTCATTTAAAATTCATCACCTAAATCTAGTTATAATCTGAGATACAAATTTTTTTCTTGAGTTTGGCTAACCTGTTACTAAACAGAAACCTATCTATACATAGACATGCATGAACATCCATTACATATATACACACACATATTCATATTCATACTAGAGATTTTTCATAGCATCAACATCAAGCATTCATCACAACATCACAAAGTATCAACAAAAAGATAGTTCGCTCACCTGTGACTTGAGAGCAGAGGCCTAGAAATGAGTGACAGAGAAGCAGTTTTTGATTTTCTGGAACTTATTTTGCTTTGACTGAATTGAATTCCTGTTGAGTTTGACTCTGATCCACTGCTTGATGATCTAATTTCGTTCTTGAACTGGAATGTGTTTGTTCCAGATTTGAATTTTTGAATTGCTTTTGTTTGATTTCCCAGGCTTGTACTTATTTGATTTCTGACATGATTTTTGCATTTTGAATCAGGATGTAGTTGAATCAAGCTATTGATTTGAGTTTTTTTTTGCAATTTTATTTTCAGGTCTGAGAAGTTTAAACTAATTTCTCCCTTATGGATGTTATTCTAAAACTTAATTTAAAAGAAAAAAATTAAATGCCACTTGTTATTTTCTACTAACACTTATTATCTTCATGATCTTATGTCTTTACACTTGTTAAAATATTTAATTTTATGTTTAAATCCTTTCCTTTATTTTATTTTACAAATTATGTTTAAACCCCTAATCTTTAGTTAGTTTATAAATTTTGTTTTAATCCTTGATTTATAAATTTGTATAAATTACGTAATACATTTTCTATTTATTTTAAATGTATACACAACTTAATTTTATTTCAAGTATAAAGAAAATGTTTTAAAATCAACTAACTTAATTACATTAACATATATATTTTCAATTTAGTTTTACAAACCATTTTTTTATCAAATCTTATCTAAATTGGAACTATTATACTTTTAAATAAACATGTATACTTTCAAATGTATATATACACATACAAATTACATTTAGTTATATATAAATTAAAAATAAAACTTAAGTTATTATACTTAAATTTATATAAATAATATTAGTGTTTGAAAATATTCAAATTTAACTTTTAGAAAATTATTATATTAATTTCAAAATATAACTTCCAAATAATTATATTATAACTAGAAAACAAAATTTTCTAATTTTAAACATAGCATTTTCAAATCCAATTTATTTGTAAAATATTTACAATTGAATTACCAAGTTAAATTCAATTTATTTTCTAAAATATTTATTTTAAAGTTTCAAATTCAAAATGAAATTCAAAATGAAATTCAAAATGAAATTCAAAATGAAATTCAAAATTAATCTATATACATATATATAAACATGCACCAATCTTATTTAATTTGGAAAATTTCAAATTAATTCTCAATCAAATTCTCAAATTTAAATTAATTACCAATTTACATTTGTTTTAAAATCGGGATCGTTACATAAATTAATTAATTATCCCTTAATTAATCACATAAATAAATTAACCTTAAGTTAATTACATAATAAATTAACCCTTAATTAATTATATTAATTAATTATTCATAATTAATTACATTAATTATCCTTCAATTAGTTTAATCAATTAACCTTTAATAATTAATTAACCATTAATAAATCAAGTAATTATCCTTTAATTATTTTCATTAAGTAATTACCTTTTAAGTAATTAATTATCCTTTAATAAATCACACTAAGTAATTATCCCTTAATTACATTAAGTAATAATCTTTTATTAATTACATTAAGTAATTATACTTAATAAATTTTCATTAAGTAATTATCCTTTAATTACTTATCATTAATTAAACACCCTTTAATTTAGTCATTATCCTATAATCAATTGATATATTAACATTTAATCATTAATCGATTATCCTTTAATTAATCACATAAATTAATCCACCATTAATTAATTACACTAAGTAATTAACCCTTAAGTAATTATTCTTTAACTTACTTACATTAATTAATTAATCCTTAATTAATTTAACCATCCTTTGATTAAGTACATTAGTTTATTATCCTAAAATTAATTAATAAATGATCCTTTAATTACATTAAAAAATTCCATTTGAAAACAATTAGGAATCATATTGATTAATCACTTAATATATAATCATTCAAAATAATTGATCTTTAAATCTTTAAACCTTTAATGTTTGAAACAAATTTATTATTAATCCATAAATTAACTTAGATCTTTAAGTTAATTAACAACTAAAACATCTTTATCTTTCTTTATTTAATTCATAATTAAGCTATTTAATTCTTTATTTAAAATAGGCTTAAGATTTAATTAATTAAAATCATATATATATATATATATATATATATTAAAACACTTTAAATTTGATTAATTTTTAAAATAATTTATTTTCAAAACCTTTCACTAATTCCAAACTTAGATAAACACATATTATACCAAAGAATAAGTTTATGAAAATTTGTTAAACTTGATTCTTTTAAACTTTATAAAACTTGTTTAATTTCAAAAATTCAAATCTGACTCAACCTATACTCGAGACTATCCCAAGTACACTCCCAGGCCAGACACCAATTTCCCTGAGTCTTCCCCGAGTAAATCCCTTCCCCTTTCCTTTTTACTTTGTTTTATTTTAAAAACATAAAAAAAAAAACTGTTAACTCATTTTAACCCACACGAACACCCGTAACCTTCCCCGAGCCAAAAACCCAAGTCCCCGAGACCCAACCCGAGGCAAAGTCCTTCTTCTCTAACTCACTGATACTGACATGCGTATACGTGCACGGTCGATCAACGATGCTCCGTCCATCGTCGCCACCACGGTAAGTCAGCATCGACCACCATTCTCAATTCCGACCACCAAAATCACAAGACATTCACGAAATCGAGTCTGAGCATATCAACTTCCACCTGGAACTAAATAGATCGACTAAAAATGCCTCACGCCACTGCATACCGTCACCAGAGATCATATCCACATGCCTGAACCTTCGCCCTTTTTCCACACTACGATTCCACCACCTACGGTTAAGTTCGATTCATCCACGACCAAGATATTACCTCGACTTCCTCATTAACCCAAACTGGTCCAAAAACCCTACTTGGCCATCCCTAACACTCTTTGATGATCGATAACCTCTGCGACCATTTTTCCTTTGACGTCCACCACGCCAGCTTCCACCAGGAACGATGAAGACTCACCAATCATCGTCGATCAGTGGGAATTGACGAAAAGGCATTCCCGTTCATCTCAAGATATCTCATCAACCACCATACTAAAAATCATGATTTTACTTTTAAAAATCACCATTTACTAATATGAATTCGTTTATAATCAAAGCATGGAATTATGAATATTGATTTTCGACATAAATTTGTTTGTTACTGTAATTTTCAATTTTTGTAATAATTTCTTAGTATAAACTCTCGAAATTATTTTAAAAAATAATGTTACACAATTAAAATCATCTTTCATTCATAGAACAAAACCTAAGATTGATTGTGTGGAGAGATATTGAATTTTACTTAGTGGATCAAAGCCTGTAACACAATAATAATATATATATATATACACACATATACACAGACATGCACACATATATCTTCATATCTACAGACATGCAAGCACATTTTTACATTTATACTTCAGAGATTATCACTTGCCAATCCAGATATAAAAGGTTTAAGATCAACAAAGGTTGTTTACTCACTTGTTTAAAAAAGAAGTAGAGAACCTGGAATGTGTTTTGAACACTGGAAATAGATTTTGATTTACTTGCTTGATGATGATCTGAACTTGTTGATGTTGAAACTAAAGCTTGATAAAAACTGAGTTGAATTTTTTTTTTGCATGCTCTTTGATTTTACAGAGTTGTTTGAGTTGAACCAAAATCTGGATCTTTCTTTTGTTTTCCAGGTTTTGATTCTGGAAGATTGATTGTTGGTTGAACTTGATCTGATCTGTTTGCATCAGGATTTTGAGATATTGTTTGCTTTGAAAACTTTGCTTTGCTTTTGATATTTTTGATCCGGCTTTAGGTTTGAAAATTTGTGAAGATTGTTTGATTTTGATTTTCTTTTGGTTTTACTTTTCCAAGTTTTAGTTTCCTTTAGTTTTGAATATGTGAAAGAAAGATGAGAAAAAAAATATAGATGTATATATATCTTTGATTTCCTTTTTATTATTAATTTTAAAATGAAAAGAAAATTTGAAAAAGTTGACACTTGTTTTTATGCATGCTAATTTACTTAACACCTGTTAAACTTCATATTTTAAAAGAGTTACACTTGTTAATTATTATATTAAAATGCTTACACATGTATAATTCATGTATTTATATTTTTAAATATGTTTTTATATTCTATTTTCAATATATATATCTTATGTTTTAATATTTTGTATTTTAGCTAAAGCTATTATATCTTTAAATAAATAAATATTTATCTATATACATTTCCTTATATATATATTTATAACTTTTAAAGAAAATGATTTCAAAAATCTAATTATACATCAGTAAATAGACACACACATATATATATATTATATAAGTTTTTAAAATATAGAATTTAACTTTTAAATAGCCTTTGAAAATTATATTAAATTCAAATCAAAACTTTCAAATAAAAATTCTAACTACAATCTATTATATATATATATATATATATATATATATATATAAACCTGTGCAGTTAATGCAGCTCGGCAGATTCGAAGCGGTGGAGGTGTAAAAAGTCATAGCGGGGATACAGAGTGGATATAGCAGGATGTAGCGGATGGCTCTAAAATAGCATATAAAAACCGTACTTAATGTTTTTACAAATATATGAATGGTAATTAAATAAAAAATTATCACTCAATTGAATTATAATTAATACATAAATAATTTTAAATAAAAAACATGTGCGAATATACTTTAAATAAACGTAAAACTGTTATATAACATAATTGAATTTAGTAGAATATTAGAGTATTTTGATTTCTGAAAATATATTAAAAATTAAATCAAATAAATTAGTTTCATAATTTTTATAATGTATAAATGCAATTTTTTAATTCATTTTATTAAAGAAGATATAGCGGAAATAGAAAAAAATAGCGGGGATTAAAGCGGAAAGGCTATATTTTGGGGCTATATGGAAAAATCGTAGCGGTAAAAATCCGCTATGAGATATAACAGGGTTATAGCGGGGTAATAGCGGGGCATTAACTACACAGATATAAAAAAATATTTATCTTATTTATTTTGAAATTTTTTCAAATTAATTCACAAATTAATCCCCAAAAATTATATTAATTACTAAATACAATTTGACTTAAAATTGGGATTGTTACAATTATCTACGATTGAAGGAGTTCGAAGTCAACAAACTCAGCATCGACGTCGATGTTGCCGCATGACTTAAGTTCTGCACTTTATATAAAGAGGACATGGCGCCTTATAGTTATAGCGTCGTTGACTCTATTATTTTCGAAGCAAGTAATAGCGGCAATAACGATGCAACATGTTTTGATAATGACTCAGAAAGGCAAGAAATTTGTGTGTAGCGAATGGATTTTGGACTTACGTAAATCGACATTAATGCGTCCACTGTATTTTGTGCCGAGCATTCAAGTGCTGGAAAAGCCGATCGTTAGTGGATAAAAAGAAGATAGAAGATAGGAAGGAACTAAGCAATCATAGAATCTCACAATGCAATGGAATAACATATATTAATCAACATAATTCTTTACAAAGCCATTTCAAAAATGATACATCAGAGTCATACTAATAAAATTATACCCTTGGATAGTTATAATAGCCCATCCCTACCTAACTGATATAAGATACATATAATACAGCGAAAACAAGACAATAACTAGCTACCAATGAAGCCTCCCGCTCCAAGCTCCTCCAAGATGCATCCATGGGAAACCTAAACTACTTGGCTGCCCAATAAAATTTGAGCACCCAAGAGTTTTAGGAAAAGAAAATAAACTTCAGGTCAGACATGAATCTGGTGTGAGTAAACTTGAACAACCGAATTATTATGTTTAAAACCCTTTTAAAATCAAAGGCATCTCGTAAGACCACGTCCCATATAAACACGGGTAGGTTTTTACCTTACGATAACTAAAACATTTTTATAGAAAATCCAATGATATTAAAATAATGTCTAGAGTAAGAATATTTATTAATTATAGCCGAAATTCATTCATTTATTAAAACCCAGCATACTAGGTTCTACAATCAAAACCATAAAGGCATGTATTGGAGATTGGATTACATACTATGACAAGGCACCGGGGTACCACCTATCCTGGTACACGTCTAAAAAATGTATCGAGAACCTCGTCGGGATTCCCTGCCAACACAAGACCGGCCTACCCCTGATTGGATAGTATCAAATATGTCATCACCCCGGTTGCTTTGCAACCCTTTATATTGAGATCTCATGCACAACCAATCCATAAATATGTAGATGTATCTAGAAAGTTAATGACACATCCAAATGGGAGTGATCCACTTAGCCTTGCCGCATCTGACTTGATTTTAGTCATTCTCGGTTGATGAGGTTTGAGGATACACTTACTTTTTGAATAACAATCTCACTTGGAATGCTAGCATTGCCTTCCAGGCAGTAATGTAGTGTCAGCATTCATCCACACAAGTTGTCTAGGATAAGGACAAACAGAAGGCACTACTTCTACTACATCTATTTTGGAATCACCCTTAGGACTGGTAGCAAGCAATCCTTTTACTTCAATGCTCCATCTTCGATTCCATATTTTTCAAGATGTCTTCAGTTCAAAACACTTGAGTTGGATCGAAGTGGTTTTTAGATAACATATCCGATCCTAGTCTATTCGAAACAACTTTCGATAATTTTTGGTAAACTTATCCACGGTTTTTTAGAAAATAAACAGACAAAAATAAGAGCGGAGTTCACCTCCTAACCGTTTGCGCATGGATTTCCTTATCATTTATCCTAGAAGAATGAAACGAGATTTATACGTACAGTATAACATCATTGAGGATGACTGTGCATATAACTCACGTGTTTCTCCTAGATATTTCCAAAGTTACTTTTAGGTCCAGATTTGATAGTTGGTTATTTAACTATCAAATAAACAATCATTGAACATTGATTTAATTATATATGGGATCCACTAAGACTTTATTAATTAATCTTTAATTAACTAAACACTTTGCAAAACTAGATTGAAAGATCTTTTTAAAACACTATTCCCCAAACCCTTTACATACCATTTTAAACTTGAAACAAAATATTTACATACTTATCTCAAAGGTATAAGTACATTTACAAACTTTACAAAAGTCTCCTTCTTTTCAGATTCCATATTAAATGACCAACAAATTGCCTTTTCAAAACATCACTTACTATAAAACCATTCACTTTGTAAAACCCATTCACTTATCCCTTATAAAATTTCTTTTTATATGTTCGCTTATAAATCTTCAAACTACATTTAACCTCTTTTTAAAATCTCTAAAATGATTTATAAAATCTATTTCCATGTATAAAAGTCCTTATGAAATTTCCTTTATAAAATATCTTTGACATTAAAAAATATCATTTACAGAATATCATTTTAAATCAATTTAAGTAAACCCTTTTATTTAGTAAAATCCTTTTATTTAAACAAGTTATTATTTATAAATATCTTCATAAAATTATTATATAACGTGAAAGTCATTTATAACTTTAAAACCCTAGACTTATTAAAGAATTGAAGTTAATTCAAAATCATACTTCATAAATTCAAAAAGAGGCTTATCAATCCCAATGGTACTAATTTAAGTTACCATTTTATTTCAATTTTATTCCCAAGTCATTCAACAATTTATTTACCAAAGTCAACGTATATGCAAATACACTTCATATCCAAATCAAGAAATAATATGTCAATATAAACTAACCAGTACAAACATATCCATCTAACATAAGAACATAATGGTGATTTGTCCTGCTAAATGGATGTCCAAATAATCCAATTAATTTATAGCAGAACGGTGATTTAATATGCTAACATATGTCCAAACAATCAAACAATCTATATTATAACTCATTCATAGTTATATGGTTTCTTAATGGTATCGACACTTGAATCCCTTGAATTCAAAACCATCTTTGAAAAAGAAGTTCCTTTAAAACAGTTTGATTCTAAGAAAAATAAAGAAGTTAGGACTTTAAAACTCTTTTTAAAATAATTAATTATAAGTGAAATCCTTATTTAAATTATAAATAATCTAAACTGAATCTTAACTTAATTTAATTAAATAATTAAACAATTATTAACTATTAATCAAACCCTAGTTAATCCATTATTAATTACTTAAAAATTAATTAAACCCCTACTTATAATTAAATATTAATTAATTAATTGAATAATCTTTTGATTAAACTTAAATAATAAATAGTTTACTTTAAAAGTAAACCTTAATTAATTTATCATTAAAAATTACTTAACAGTTGATTAATTGATCATTTATTTGATTATTAATAAAATAAAAATAAATCTTGTATTAAACGCATAATTAATTTATAATTAGTCTATCTTAATCAAAAATTAATTAAAATTAATCTTACTTTTAAAACATAATTAATTAGTAGTTAATCTTCACTTAATTATAATTAATAAACCCTGTTTAATACTTAATTAAGTATTAATCATCAAAACTTAATTAATTAAAAATTAGTTATTAAATTAGTAATTGAATTTCTAAAACATCATTATCAAGTTTATATAACATTTTAAAGACACTTTCAAGTATGAAACTAAATTTTAAAAGACCCGACTTTTTAATCGAAATTGCACCCATAGCGACTATCGCTATGGACACCATAACCTGAAAATGTTTTGACTTTCCACATTGAAACCTCAACACTAAAATACTTACAAACTTATCATAAACATGGCATAAGAGTTTGCATAAGAAAACAAAGTTGAAATCTTTGAAATGGTTTTCAATTTCCTTTAAACAAAAAACTAGTTTTTCCAGAAAGAAATCCAATCATCAATACCATATCAAAGTGTCCACTTTCTTAGCATGACATCACATGCACATGCCTAAACATCCATAAACCTATCACTATCATAGCACAAACCCAAAAATCGCATCTTTACAATGAAACATAACGTTTTAGCTTTCGATTCACAAGTCAATATCCAAACCACAACTAGCAACATATACATATATTCAAACCATATAATATTCCAACTAAACAACCAAATTATTTTACCATCCAATATTAAATACATATAAAGGTAAAACTTTCCCAAAAGTTAAAGAATTTACTCATCAAAAATCCTTCTAAAACTTGATACATTTTGGAATTCGGAAAGCTTGGAATACCACAAAATCCACTGGAAAATAGATCAACTTCCCCTCGATTTTTGAAATGTATTTCTCGAATTTTGGAAAAGTGGTCAATAGAAAAGTTTTGGAAAATTCTTTTCACTACCCTTTTAAGAAAAGAAACACACAATTTCAGTTATTTTTTAGGAAGGCATGGCCCAAATAAGAAGGACCATTTTCAGACTTGGATCTCTGAATCCAAAAACATGTCTAAAAGAAATGCATTTTTACATTTAATTAAATATTTATATTGTTAAATCAAAGAAAAGTTATCTTACTTACATATATGATATTTAAGTGTGTGTGTGTGTTTGTGTGTGTGTGTGTGTGTGTGTATCCATGTGAAATGAAATCCTAATTTCAGTTATAAATGAATGTATATACATATGCCATTTTGATCACAACATTTCCAACAACTTTTAGTCAACGAAAAGTCAAAAATCCGAAAAATGAATTCTAGTCACATTTCAATTTTTCTTCGAACCAAATATTTTTATAAACAGATTTTAAAAACTATTTCACCATCATTATTTATCGTCTAAAAGATATTTATTTTTCAATATAAACCTATATATTGAATATTTAAAATTAATTAAATATTTGTAAATCAGAGGAATGAAAATTCCGAGTCTTTACATTGCGTCTTTTAACTTCGCTATACAGTGCCACATTTTGTCAACTTCAACTTTATTCTTTGTCACATGTTTGCGAACTAGGCTATGACACTGTTTATTTTCACTTCGGCCCTAATGATGCTGTTATTTTCTTTAAGGCCATGATGTCGAGACTCATCAATGTGCTTGAGTACCTTCTAAGATTTTACAATATGCTATACGAAGTAGTTAACTTTGACTTTATACCCTTATGTTTTACCAATAAAAGCTTTTAACATGTTTTGAGGGGCGAAGACCTTCACAATCTATATCTTTATCGTGTAATATTGGTATATAGGTTTTATATTATTTTGGGCTCTATAGTCTATGGTTTCAAAGTGAGATAATCCAAGTGGTCTCAAGATTCATCAACATAATTTTGTAAAATCATATATCATGGCATAAATATTTCAGATAAAGTAAAGGGACAAAATTTTATTTGTTTTAAATATGATTTCAAAGGTTAAATCATTTGTAAAGAAATTGATTTTAAGGAAATAGAAAAGGTTATTTTAGCTCAGAGTTTTACTAAAGAATGATTACTCTTGTCACTTCAAGATAAATTATGGTAAGATAAATTTGACTCGATGATTAGAAAACCAGATGAGACTGGTATTGGGTAGCGCCCTATACTTCAGCTGTTAGTCCATAGCTAATATAAGTCCGAAATTCCAGTGCGCAGGGCTTTGCTAAGGGTAAGACTAAAAGTAGGTTTACGCACAAAACAAAATACAAAAAGATAAGATAGGTTATAGTTTGGTCTGCAAAACCTTTAGGTTTATAGTAACCCTAGCAAAACTATGAGATTAATGGATAGTCAGGTAAAAATTATGATAAGTGAATTAGGATAGACAGTCTAGTTTTCTTCTAACATTCAATTAGGGAATTTGTATATCTAGTAGGGCCGAGTTAACCATGTAAGTTGGTAGTTACCCTGTGAAAACTAAACATTGGGATGGATAGTCCGCTGATTTGATGGATATGATTACCCATGTATCATGCATTCACATGATCATTTACATCATCTGTTTAATCATTGTGGTTGTAGGATTTTGTTTCGCAAAAGATATATCTTAAAAGAGATACTAATGATGGGAAAGTCTGTTGTTCTCAGAGGCATGGTCTCACTGAATACCTATAAACCGAGATGGTTATCCACACCAAGATTTTGTCCAACTCTAAGTTTATGTTTTTCCCTAACCTCTTGGATGCTCTAAATTTGATTTGAGTAGGTCGGGAGTAAAGGTTTCTAAGTTAAGTAGGTTTTGACAAATAAAGCTTCTAGAGATGTTCAGGAGGTAAAACTGGCTATGTAGGAGTCTATCTATTACTATTATCTACTATATTATGTCAACTGTTGTATGGATGCATTGACAGTAGATGTATCTATCTATTTAGTAACTTTGATCAACCAAGTGGGCGTTTTAATATGTAGCTCTTAGAGTATTTTGTAATAACTATATTTCATTTGAACCAGGGCAACGTTTAGGATTATGTAACAAATACAGAACATTATCTTTGAAATGAAATGTGAAAGTTTGCTTTGAAATTGTGTTTAAAATTATTTCATATTATTGTGCTTCTGATGTTATGAAACAATAACATGACCATATTTTGTCATCGGAAATTAATACTATAGATGAATCAAGCATTTATAACGCTTGGTTTTGGACCTCAAAATATGGGATATTACAACTTGGTATGAAAGCATAATTTTATGTAAAATTAAAAGAAATTTGAAATTTAAAAGAGTTTTGAAAACGTAATCCAAATGAATTGGAGAATAAGATTGGGTTATGAGATAATGTTATAGTAACGTACTTGCATTTACTATATATAAGTATATGCTTTATTCTATTCTCCCTCTCTTAGATCATTCTTCCGTATCATACTATGGTTTGAATGCAGATTTAAGGAAGTAAGATATGGAGGCAGGAAATGGAAGAGGGAATCTTGGTAGAGGAAGCATCATTACTAATGGAAATGTCAGGCCCAATACTAAGAGGAACCTGGGTCAAGAGATAGCTGCTAATTAGGTGCGGAACACCACCGGTTGATATGGGAGCAGGAGATGCTACTGGAATAGTTGGTGAAAATGCTGAAGGAGCTAATAAAGAAGTTTTTGTTATCAACAACTATGTTGTTTTCAGTAGAGACTATGCAAGAGTTGGAGGGAAACCTTTCATTGGAATGGAGGATGCAATAGAAGTAGAGAATTGGTTGCTTCATTGTTAGAGGATTTTCGCTAATCTTGGTTTGAACGATAAGTAAAAGAGGAGACTGGACCCTAGGAAATTGCAAGGAGTTGGATTGAACCGGTGAAACAGTGTAACTATTAGAGTAGTGGAGGAAACTTTGACATGAGCTGAGTTCAAAAGGAGGTTTGAAGAAAGATTTATTTTTGAGATCGTTGAGTCAACTCTTTTAAGGAAGTTTAGAAAGTTTGTGCATGGTGATATGATTGTGCTGGAATATGCAATGAGGTTTGAGGAGTTGTCAAAATATGGGTGCTACCATTGACACAATTATCAAAAGGAATGAGAAGTTTGTTCATGGACTGAGACGTGAACTTGCTAGGGCAACTTTACCATATCTCGGCAACCATGTGATGTAGTCATGGAGATGGCTTTGAGAAATGAAGAGATGCTTCCGTTGTTTAGTGCTAACAAGCTAGCAGAAGCTCAAAGTGAGCAGAATCAGAAGAGAAAGTTTTACTATAAGAAAGAAGCTCAGAAGGGTTTAGTTGCCAAGAAAGAAAAGTCTAAGGTTGTGTGTTACAAATGTGATAAGAAGGGGCATTATACTTATGAGTTTTGAATTGGTAAGGGAAATGAAGTCGTTGGAAAGAAGAACATTAAGTGCTTTAACTGCACCTAATGGGACGTAACAAGAACAAATTTTTGGAAGTAGCCAAGGCAGAAAAAAGGAAGTATTTTCTTTGGACTTGGCTACCTCAAGCCCAATAACCTAGGAGAAAGGAAAAGATATGATGGGAAATATGCTTTTGATTTATGGTACACCTGTTAGAGTACTATTTGATACTGGCGCATAACATTATTTTATATCTCGTTGTTTAGTAGATAAGCTTAGTCTAGAACCCACATACCTTGTTACTTCATTATTAGTTGCGAATCCAATAGGAGGGTATACAACTCTAGGGATAAGATGTGATCAACTAGAGTTTGAATTATTAGGTTATATATTTGCCCGCAGTTTGCATAAGTTTGATTTCATAGGCTTCAGGATTATTTTGGGTATGGACTGGTCAAGTAAGTATGCTGCTAGGATATGTTGCCACGATAGGGAAATATCACTAAGACCCCCGAATAGAAGTGACTGAATTACATACTCAATAGAAAATCTAAATTTGGATGTTTGTTCTTTGTTGGGTGCGATTGAGGAGAAAGACGAGTTAAATTGGATTTTCATAGTTAAAGAATTTTCAAATTTTTTTTTGAGCCTGTTACAAGACTAACATCGAAACGAGCTATTGAGTTTCTAATAGATCTATTACCTATAGCTAAACCCATAAGTAGACCACCTAGCGGGATAAAGGAGTTAAAGGTGCAGTTAGTGGACTTAAAAGAAAAGAGTTTTAATAGACCAGGCAGTTCACCTTAGGGAGCGGCGGTGGTGTTTGTAAAGAAACCAATGGATCGTTAGGGACGTGTATCGATTATCATAAGTTGAATGAAAAGACGATAAATAGCCGATATCATTTGCTAGGAATCGATGATTAGTTGGATTAGTTGAGTGGAGTTAAAGTATTTTCTCAATTAGATTTAGCAACATGGTTCCATCAATTAAGGGTGGTGGAAGTTAGTATTCCATTGACGACATTTAGAACGATATGTTTAATACAAGTAGTTAGTAATGTCAAATATGCCTGCTTTCGTTGTAGATTTGATTAATCGGATCTTCTAAGAGCACTTGGATAGATTCATGTAAGTGTTTTAGACAACATTTTGATATATTCCAAGGATGAAAGCGATCATGAAGTTCATCTTAGGATAGTGCTTGAGACACTGAAGCAGCATCTGTTAGAAGCAAAGTTTTTGAAATGTTAATTTTGGAAGAAGGAGGTGAAGTTCTTTGTTTATATAGTTTTTGTAAAAGGGTTACTAGTAGATTCAGCTAAGATAAAAGCTGTAAATAATTGGAAAAGACTCGAGGCAGTGGCTGAGATAAAGAGTTTTCTTGGATAAGCTAGCTATTACCAGAGATTCATCAAGGATTTCTCTCGAATAGTAGCGTCGATGATTAAGCTAACAAGGAAGGATGTGAAGTATGTTTGGATCGATAAATGTGAGGAGACATTCCAGAAGTTGAAACATTTATTTACCAATGCGCCCGTGTTAGTTGTTCCGGATGGGAATCAAGATTTAGTGGTGTATACTGATGTGTGTGGAACTTGATTAGGAGCTGTGTTAATCCAGAGGGATAAAGTGATTTCTTATGCTTCTCGACACCTCAAAATGCATGAAGTTAGATATCCAACCTATGATTTAGAGTTATCTGCCACAATATTTGTTTTGAAGATGTGGAGACACTATCTGTTGAGAGAATGATTCGAGTAGTATATGGATCACAAGTCGTTAAGATACTTATTCTCTTAGAAGGAGTTTAACATTAAACAACAAAGATGGTTGGAGTTTACAGCTTCTTATGATTTTGGAATTGAGTATACACCAGAGAATGGAAATAAAGTGGTAGATGGACTTAGCAGGAAATACCAGTATGTGGTGTTTGCTATGTTAGATAAATGGAAGGATTTAGAGGCATTGACTACTTGTGGTGTGCTATTAAAATCGACTGCTGGTTCTAGTCAGCGTACTGCAATGTTATCTTGTTTGGAAGTTTGACCAATGTTGATCGAAAGGATTACTTCTAGGTAGAGAGATGATCTATTTCCAGCCGAAAGTATTAGAAGATCGGATGGTGGAACCAAGATCGATGATCTAAAGGATTTTATTCTTAATCAGAGAGGATGGTTAAGTGTTTCAGATGTTAGAAACCAAAGAAGGGAAGTTCTTAGAGTGTGTCATCATTCAAAGTTTACGACTCATCTTGGAGGGACTAAGATGTATTAGCATACGAAGAGAAGTTTCTTTTAGGAATATATGAAATGGGATGCAGGCTTGCGGGTAAAGAAATGCTTGAATTGTCAGCAAGCGAAATTCGCACATTAGAAGCCTGGTGTATTGCTTCAATCTTTGGACATTATAGTATGGAAAGTGGACTCTATATCTATGGATTTCATAAAAGGGTTGCCAAGGTTGAATAGAGGAAATGAAAGTATCTTACTCGTGGTGGAAAGACTGACCAAAAGTGCATACTTTATTCCCGTTATGTCGACATGGATGGCACTAGTTTTAGCTAAGTTATTCATGAAGAATACAGTTGGACTATATGGGGTTTCTAGTAGTATAGTCAATGAAAGAGATTATTTATTTACTAGTGAATTTTGGAAAGTCTATAAGAAGCTCTTGGTACCAAGATCAAGATGGGTACCGTGTACCATCCACAGACCGATGAGCAAACAGAAAGAGTTAACAAAGTTTTGGAGGATTTTTTAAGAGCTTATGTGCTAGATTTCGGAGGATAATGGGAAGATCATTTACATATAGTCGTATTCTTGTATAACAATAGTTATCAGACTAGTATAGAGATGATACCTTTTGAAGATTTGTATGGAAGACCATGCAAATCTCCCTTATGTTGGTTGGAGACCAGAGATAGATTAGTGCTTGGTCCGGATATGGTAAGTGAAACTGTAGAAAAGATTGAGTTGATTTGAGATAGAATGAAGGAAGCTCAATCTAGGCTAAAAAGTTATGTAGATAAGAGATGGAAATACTTAGAATTCTTGGTTGGAGACCATGTTTTCATTAAAGTCTCACCGATGAAAGGTGTATTAAGATTTGGGAAGTCAGGGAAATTGGCACCTAGATTTGTTGGACCATTTCCTATTATAAAAAGGATCAGGAAATTTGCTTACAGGATAGAGTTACCGAGAAGCTTGGCAGGAGTCCACAATGCTTTTCATGTTTCTCATCTAAGGAAGTGCGTTCGAGAGCCAAAGTCTACTATAACTTCGATTGTATTGGAAGACTTAGTAGTGGAACCAGATGTGACAATTAGTGTGTATGGTGGCAAAGGATGAGAAAAAGATGAGAACAAAGACAGTCAGAGTAGTTAAAGTCCAATAGAGTGACGACAAGAGAGAATGTACTTAGAAGACAGATGATAGGATTAGGGACACTTATCCCGATTTATATGATGATATGTTTTACATCTATGCTTATATGTTTGATGTGTGATCCTTATTGTAATTTCTAGGACGAAATTATTTAAGTAAGGGAGTCTGTAACACCTTTAATTTTGATTAGCATTATTTATGATATTTAATTAGATAGATAAATAAAGTAATATCGAATGTTAAGAAGATTGAGATTTGATAACTAAAATAGCTCGGGCCATAACTAATGAATTAATGAGATTGATTAGAACATAAATAAGTATGAAGATATGAGGAGGGAAAAATAGGGAAGTGCATATTCCTTTGATACTTATTCTCGTACTTCATCCACATAAAAAAATGAAAATAGAGCAAGCAAAGGTCGGCTATCACTAAGGTGATTCACGAGAAGAAAAGTTACTAAAGCTTAGGAGAATCAAACCAAATACAAATCTCAACCTTCTTTAACCATTTAAGGTGAATAATAGTTATGCATCTCATGTTTTAATCGCTATTTTTAGTTTTAAGTACAAATCCGAACATTTTGATGTTATTATGCCTTATTTTAAATGGTTGGATGTGTGTATGCTATTTGATGAATTTGTATGATATATCATGGAATATATTGATATGTTTGAGTGTGAAAAATTATCACATGACACTCAAATGACTTGGAATTTGGATATGATGTTAGAAACATTATTTTGGAAATGATTTATAAATTTCATAATTTTCTGATAATGTATGAAAATTTTATGATTTTCTCAAGGGAAGAAAACTGGTTATTTTGGGTTTTAATTAGTAACAATAATTAATTAGAGCTTTTGGCCCTAAACTTTGTATATTAAAGAAAATAATAAATCTGATTTAATGTGGATTTTGGAGATTTTTCCTAAGTGTTTATGATTTATTATGAGTTATTTGATCTAGAAAAGCTAATTATCATATTAAAATCCTATTATAAACTGTAAGGTTTGCAAATGATTTTGGGATTGCTAAACCTGCTCTAGTGTAGATTTTTGAAAAAGAAATTTGATAAAGTTTTTATTAACCGATAAGTTTCTGACAAACAATATGGGTTAGTAGAAAAGAATTTACTTTTAATGGTAAATTGGCAGTTTTCATGTTAATTACGAAATGCCATGCCGACAGCGTCGTCGTTGCCTTCATCCACTTCACAGCTAAACCTTCGAAGTCAACCGATAACGAAGCATATGATATCAATCATTATTTGTATGGAGTGAATTGGCAAGGGTTGAAGGAGTTCGAAGTTGGCAACCGCACCCTCGACATTGATGTTGCCGCATGATTTAAGTGCCACACTTTATATAAAGAGGGCATGGTGCATTGTAGTTATAGAATCGCCGACCCTATTATTTTCGAAGTAACTTATAGCAGCAATAATGATGTCGCATATTTTGATAATGACTCAGAAAAGCAAGGAAGTTACGTCTTTGAACTTCGGCGATACAGTGCCATGTTTTGTCAATGTGACTTTATTCTTTGCCACATATTTTCAAAGAAGACTTTGACGTCACTTATTTTCACATTGGCCCTAATGATGCCTTTTGTAACGACCCGCTATTTTTGACCATTCAAATCGACAATAAAACCATACATGTCCGACTTGAATAATTCAAAATACCGAATTGTTAATAAAATTTGGCAAAACTTAAAATATACAGTAAATAAATCAATCATAAATCACTTACACAGAGTAATACAATGCAGCGGAATAGATAAAGAATAGTAGTTCATGAAGCTACTATATACCTCAGCGTTAGAAATAAAATACAACCGAATAGTTCAAATGCCATGAAGTCTCCAATGTAACAGATGGCTTCTCTGAACAAATCAACTGGATGACTGAAGGGATAGATAGCTGGATCTTCAAGCAAAGCTCCAACTTCGAAGATGAGTCTCAAATGCTGTGTCTTTCAGTCTGACCCGAGCGTAAAGCAAAACACAAAACACTCGAGTCAGGATTAACATTCTTATATCTATAAATCTAACTCAAGTGAAATATCAACTGAAATATAATTAACTTAGAGGATGTTTGGGATAACCATCCTCTAAGGGTCCATGGAACTATCTAAAAGATAAAAATATACACCATAACACCATGGTCATTTCAAATTAATTTATATTTCAAACCAAATATCATTTTACTTCAATTATCTCTATATTTCCCAAAATAATATTTATATATATAATACATAAGGTAAAGTATTCAATTCCCTCAACTTAACAAATCATTTCAACTTTAACCCGACCTTCCCATTTAAATTTAATTCAACCACAATTTATTAATTTAAATTCAACTCAATTTCTAAAATAACCACTTCAATTTTATCGATCTCAAATTCGGATTTGAAATCACAAAATACCCTTTATATTCAATATATTTCAAAACTTTAAGTATTCAACGTTTCAAACTAACTTTTAAATCAATTTAGTTTCTAAATACTAAATTCAACTATACTGATTTCAAATACATATCCGAATCTCAAAATAAACCATTTAAATCCCAATATAGTTCAAAGCTTTAATATTTAATTAAATGTTCAATTTAATAGTTCCATATAGATCTCGATTTAACCTCATTATTATCTAGTCTTAAATAATCCCTCATTAGATACAATATCATTTAAGTAACCTTAAATTACATTTTACTCAATATTTTCTTTAATGTATTTAAACGTGAAATATTCATTAAATCGCTTAAATAAAATCCAGTTACAAAATCATACCCTTAAATTTCCCATTCAAAAATTTCAAATTGATTTAATTGAATAAATCCTTATTTAAATACCATTTAGATAAACCCACATTTATCTCCCAATCTTAGTAAATTGCAGAATACTTTTTGGAATAAAATTTACATAAATATTTAACATAATTTATGTATTAAATCAAATTTTGACTAAATTAAATATTATTAAATATATATAGCATTACCCTTTATATATAAAAAAAAATTTAAGGATTAACATTTAATAAGTCCATATATTTCTTTCCAAAACAATGAATTAAATTTCAAAATATTTATATATATGGACCAACGATGTCTGTATATATTTCTTATCATATGGTCAAGTGTTACGGATATTTATCATTTCAATCCGTACACTAAATGTATACGGGTGGATAGCATTTCAACACGTAATCCCAATTCAATTAAATGAAAATCGCTTGGGTTTATCATTTCAACCCATAACGATTTTCTCCTATTCTAAAGTCTGTTCGGGTATGTATCATTTCAACCCATAGTGATTTCTATACTAACAGGGAACTTGCAGAGTGATAACAGATATGTAAATATAATAACAACAGGCATATATCATCAAAATAAATATATAAACAATAGGATATGGTGTCATATCCCATAAGTGAATACTTACAGATAATAGCATATATAACAATTTAAATAACTACAGCCTCATATTTCAATTGTCGTCCCAATTGAAATCAAATTTAGTAAATCAAAGAATGTAAATCGTGAGTGATTGCTCACCTTTCGAGGTTAGAGGATATAGACAACGAAGTTGAGTTACGAAATCCAAGCATGAATTACGAAGCAAAGCACGAAGGACATGGGTTTGTCGGACAAGCTGATAAATAGGAGTTGACGAAGTCAAATCGGAACTGAATTGATAAGGATAGATGGTATAATTGAATAGATACACCGTATAAAGTTCATGTATGTTTATATACAAATCATATTCAAATTTTTAAACCCATATTGATGTAATATATATATTATTTTCTCTTCTTAAAAATCAATATGTTACTTTAAGGAAAATAAATATACAACATAAAATCATCGGTTTAAATTTTTAAACCCATGATGCAGCTATACAAATAAACGTATAACAAGTAGATTCTATGTTAAATATATTTATGCTTATACTTTATAACCAGACTTATACATAAAGAAACTGTCGATTATAACTTAATATAGTACGCGTGTAAACTCAGGTATTAAAACTGACACACTTACACAACTTAAAGTATATAGACTGACCTGTTACAAATATCCTATAATATAAAACCGATAACTTTATTTAATAACTACAGATCCCTTAACTTATATACAAACCAAACTTATATACGCGTAAATTATAAATTATATACAACAGCTTATGTGTATACTAACTAACATCTTTAAACTAATATATGAATGTACCTAGCTTATAACTTTTATAAACCTTACATATAAATGTACCGTGTTGTGTTTTTTTTTTTAACACATTTCAAATAAATCTATAAATATACTCATTATGAAAGTCAATGTTATTACAACATATTTAAAAACAAACTACAGACTAATATAAATTTATATAAAAACTATGACACGTATCATCAATCAAATCTACCTTTAAAAAAAACTGTACCAAATTTATAACTTACTATATGTATACATAACAATTTACAAACTTATTTACTTATGTATGCTAACAGAATATATTAAACTTTTAGATCCGAATGCGAAATTTGAGAAGTATAAAACAACGGATACAAAGCTTGATATATATAACTAATTAATAGGGCACGTGCCTAAATTTTTATGCCGATTTTTATAGGCGAAAGAGGAAGGGTAGGCAAGGTAAAAATATATATGCAGTTATCACTTTATATACTTACCACATATATCTTCCATTCAAAAATACAGAGGCGAAAGAGGGGATAGGAACAACTTCACGGCAAGGATGGAACGTTGGCTGGAAGAGCAGCATGCGGGAACGGAGGTGAGGTGATTTTGATGGGTTGAGGGATGAAGAATTTTTTTTTTATTTCACAAAGAAGTGGGTTGCCTTTTGTAGTAGATAGGAGAGATAAAAGAAGTAAGTATATATCAGTAAAGAGAGGAAACGTAGAGGAAGAAATAAAAGAAATGAATGGATGCGTAAAGAACGTATAGAATTTTATACGTTTCAAAATCAACGGTGCAATTAAAGCAATTTTTATTATTTGTCAGGTTATACGTTTTATATTTATTTCTTTCCTAGATCTCAATTGATATCCGATTATAATATGCAGATTTATTATTATTATCAAACGTTCAAAAAAGTTATCACCCAAAATATAGAAATGGCATATCAACGTCTAGAAGCATAGATTTAGGAAAAAATATTGAAACAATAAATTAAAGGAAATATAAAAAGATAGGTACCAATCAATAGTCAAACCCTGAATTCAGGGAATAAAAAGGTGAGCTACTATTTGGTCTTAACTGATAGAAAATTTGAATGGACATGTAAATAAAAGTAGTTGATATTGTGAAGTCCCCTGATTTCGGGGGAATTATTTAGCAATTAATTGTTTACCTTGGGTAGCACTTTCAAATTTGAAACTGAAGGAAGAATGAATAAGAAACGGCTACAGATCAATTAAAGAAGGAGAGGAGTGTGCGTATTTGTATTCCCAAAGAAAAATGGAAAAATATAAAGAGAGGCAGAAGAATAAATTGAAAAGGAACGTTACGCATGATTTCAGAGAAATAAATAAAAGTAACGACTATTGATATAAAATCAACGCGCAAATTGAATGGTTTAAAGGAAGGAATCAGTGGACTGAAGGAAAGGAAAGAAAAGGTCATCAATTAATAATTGTGACCCTAAAATTTGGAAAAATATAAAAGCAACGACTATGATTTAGCTGAAAATAATTTATGCCAAGAATGGACAGCACGTTTGAATTTTGAAATGGAAGGAAGGGATAAAGGAGCAGACAGAGGCAAATAAAAGAAATGAACAGAGAAAAAAAAAACAAAGAAACGTACCATATGAAATAAAGTGTAATGATGAGAATGGTAACGTCTGTCCATTGACATACTTATTAAAGCAATTAAAGTGAAACGAAAGGAACGGTGAAAAATTAGCCCGGAATTCAGGCAGAAATAAAACAAATTTTTATGTACTAGCAACGGTCACCCATTTATTTAGCTGACAAATATTAAGGCAATTGATTTATGCGCGTTTAAAATTTGAAACGCAAAAGAAATCAGATGGTCACGGTTCTGGAGGAGGATATTTAGGAATGGTATATGAAGAGATATTGAAATACATTTGTGTCCATAAATAACGTAGATAGTGGACTAATAAATGAAATATCAACGTTTGATACATTGATTCAGCATAAAAATTAAAGCAAATTTGTTACCATAGTTTGGAGAGCAATAAGGGGGAACGGATATTATTATTAAAAATGAAGGATCTATGATTTAGAATTTTCTTATGTAAAAATATTCAGGCTTAGAAATATTTTTTTTTATCAGCAATATTTAACCGATATAGATTGAAATAGAAATATAAAAAAAATAAACTCCCATATAATTAAGTGAAAATTCACTATTTGCTGTATCTTCATATACGTATTCTAAATATAAAATTTTTATTTCAAAATTCAATTATTTAAAATTTTCTCAAAATTGAATTAAATATGAAAATAAAACCATTCAAAACTATCAAAATATTATGGGTCGTTACACTCTCCCCCACTCAAAACTTTTCGTCCCCGAAAAGGAAGGAGGTAGGAGAATAGAACAACCAGAAATAAAGGTAGATTGAAAGTCAAGGGTAATTAAAATTTTTAAACTATATAAATTTTACTTGAAATATTCATTTGCAATTCAGTTATCTTTAATACTTTAAAATTTTCAAAACTCATTGGAATTTAATATGTTTAACTAACATCTTTATACATATGCGAAAGCTATTTGAAAACAATTATTTGCATCATTAGTTATATTTACAAAGAAGCTATTGAAAACATTAAATCCATAATTCATAAATTTATAAATTTATCTCAAGATACTTTTCAAATATTATCAATAAATTAATAATCATTTTCTTTAAATATGTTTTATTTAATTAATAACTTCAAAGATATTTATACCACTAAAATTTTATATAAAACAATGCAGTATACAAATAAGCAATATTTAAGAGATTTATTCAAAAAGGAAAGGAAGGTAGATTCCGAAAACGGAATATAGATGAAAAAGAAGCTGAGCAGATGAGGTAGATTCAAAAGAATAGAATTGGGCACGAATAATTTATTTCAAACCATAAGAATTTAAATTTCAAATATTAATACAAAATTTCTTTGTTGAAAATACTTTTATAATAAAATACCTTTATAAATAAAATATTTTTATATCGAAACCAATTTATCTTTCGAAAATACTTTTATAACTCAATGTTTTAACAAGTTTATCCTCGTTCTTGCAGACTCTGGCCATGCGTTGATCAGGCGCAAAGCTAGAATTCTTCAAGTACTTAGTAGACTTGTTTCAACACCCAGTGAAAATACTTGAAAACCTTTAAAAACAGATATGGAAAGTACAATCCAAACAAAACAACCAAACCAAAACATTTGTCCGATCATGGTTCGCAGATACACAATGGTTACGCCTGGGTCCCCCAGGAAACAATCCATATCCGTAAGCTTTCTCAGCCCTGCGAGTTACGCCATGATGACTAGTAGAGTGCAGGATACACAATGGTTATGCCTGGATCCCCCAGGAAACAATCCGTACCCCCAGGAAAGACTCAGCCAGGCACTTGCGCTACTATTCGCGACCTACACAGATTGCAGGATACACAATGGTTACGCCTGGATCCCCCAGGAAACAATCCGTACCCCCATGCAAGACTCAGCCAGGCAATTGCGCTATGCATTCGCGAGAGAAAAAAAACCATGGGTTACGCCACGGTGGGAACAACTCGAGTATTACATCTGGAAAACCGAAAATCAGAGAGAATAATATCGATAGAATGAATCCACGATGTGGCCACAAAGCGGATATCAAGCAGAAGGCACTTTCCATATCTTTACTTCGAAAATATATATCATATAGTACCTTTTCAAATCACTTTCAAATATCATACTTATATAAAGTCCATTATATATAGGATTCCCTTTTTCCCAAATCGAATACTTTCCAAATCAATAGTAGATCAAATCATACTTATATAGACTTCGATTATATAAAATCTCTTTCCAAATTGAGTACCTTCCAAATCAATAGATTTCAAATCAACTTCATACTTATACAATCCATTTTATATAAGTTCGACCACTCCCAAATCAAGTGCTTAGTAATCTAAGGTTCTCAATTTCAAATCATTTCAATATCAATTCAGTTTCAAAATCATATATGATTTCACCAAATTTTCTTCCGAATTAAATATCTAATATTTCAAAGTTTCCCAAAAAAATAGGTTTAGAAAATTATCCCATTTCTAAATTAAAATAATTCAAGTCAAACAAATTCATTTCCAAAATCACCATATAAGTACTGGTTTTTAATTCCAATTTAATTTCAAAACCACATATTTTCCCAAAATCAATTATACTCAAAATGGTTTCCAAATTTATAATTATCCCTTTAAAACTTTTAAACTATCTATTTTTAGTTGAAATATTCAATTTACCTTTCTGAAAACTATTATTCAAAACTATATATTTTTTTTTTTCAAAACATTTCAAACTAAATTTATATTCTTTATCAAACATTTTATACTCTTCGAAATTTCTTAGTTTTAAAATTTTAATCTCGATTTGGAAGTGTTCGAACATTCAAAATAGTTAGGAAAATCAAATTTTAATTTCAAGAGTTGAAAATCAACAATAAATCAATTATTAAATCTGAAACTCGAGGACTGAACACCGGTCTCACTTTAAATTGTTTCGAATATATATATATATATATATATATATATATATCTTTTGAAAATATCAAATTATACTTCGGAATTTGAAATCATAACGGTTTTACAAAATCATTCGCATAGCGAAGCTATTAAAGTGGCCTCTCCCCCACTCTGAAACTCGAAAATCAATGTCGATGATGCGTGCACTCATCACCGAAATTATTCTCCAGCGACATAAGTGAGTTCTGGACTTCTATTTTTTTTGAAAACTTCTTTGAAATTTCTTCAAAATTATTGGAATTCATTTGAACCCATTTGAAACATTTCTTATTCGGAAAAATACTTTTAAATCGTATTATTTTTATATATTTTCCCAAAATCTTAAAACCGATTTCAAAATATCGGAATTCAATTCTCGAATTTCAAATTTAACCCTTCAGTTATAAATCCTTTTTATATAAATCACTTTCTTATAAATTTCCAAAATTTCCAATCCTTTCAAACTTTTATATATAGAATAACATTTCTTATTCGTTTTATATATAGGTATATAATCCTTATCGAAAACATTTTCACTTTTATATATAGAATAAAATCATAGTTATCAAAATAATAATTTCGTATAAAACAATTTTAAAATACAACAAACCCGATTTTCAAAGGATGATTCAAGAATGGATTTCAAAACAAAGATAGAGATTTAATTTAGAGGAACTCTAATCAATAGAATCCTGATTCGAAGATAGGCTCAAACAAAGTTGAGAAAATCAAATTACAAAATAGAAGATGGATATACTTCTATAAATCTCGGGCGACCTTAACTGGGTCAACTGTGACTTCAGGAATATAATTGATGCGGAATTCTAAAGCAAATCGACGTTCGATTGCCAGAGATAGAATTCGGCATACCAAGATATAGCAGCATCGTAAACCGAGGACACAGAAATCTTCGGTGAATCAACGCCAATTGTAAAGGAGTTTTCACCCCCTTTACAAAACATTTAGTGGAGTTGTGGGATACTCCAGAATCAAACGAATATAAATAGGGAGAGACAGAATGAATTTCGGAACCGAGGGACATTCCAAAACTCAAAGGAAATTGAGTCAAAAAGGAAGAGATTCAACTCGAACGAAAGTGATTCTGTAAATAAATTTACCGTATATGCTAAGTTTTGCCTAGAGCCAAAGCTCTGATACCAACTGTAACGACCCGCTATTTTAGACCATTCAAATCGACAATAAAACCATACATGTCCGACTTGAATAATTCAAAATACCGAATTGTTAATAAAATTTGGCAAAACTTAAAATATACAGTAAATAAATCAATCATAGATCACTTACACAGAGTAATACAATGCAGCGGAATAGATAAAGAATAGTAGTTCATGAAGCTACTATATACCTCGGCGATAGAAATAAAATATAACCGAATAGTTCAAATGCCATGAAGTCTCCAATGTAACAGATGGCTTCTCTGAACAAATCAACTGGATGACTGAAGGGATAGATAGCTAGATCTTCAAGCAAAGCTCCAACTTCGAAGATGAGTCTCAAATGCTGTGTCTCTCAGTCTGACCCGAGCGTAAAGCAAAACACAAAACACTCGAGTCAGGATTAACATTCTTATATTTATAAATCTAACTCAAGTGAAATATCAACTGAAATATAATTAACTTAGAGGATGTTTGGGATAACCATCCTCTAAGGGTCCATGGAACTATCTAAAAGATAAAAATATACACCATAACACCATGGTTATTTCAAATTAATTTATATTTCAAACCAAATATCATTTTACTTCAATTATCTCTATATTTCCCAAAATAATATTTATATATATAATACATAAGGTAAAGTATTCAATTCCCTCAACTTAACAAATCATTTCAACTTTAACCCGACCTTCCCATTTAAATTTAATTCAACCACAATTTATTAATTTAAATTCAACTCAATTTCTAAAATAACCACTTCAATTTTATCGATCTCAAATTCAGATTTGAAATCACAAAATACCCTTTATATTCAATATATTTCAAAACTTTAAGTATTCAACGTTTCAAACTAACTTTTAAATCAATTTAGTTTCTAAATACTAAATTCAACTATACTGATTTCAAATACATATCCGAATCTCAAAATAAACCATTTAAATCCCAATATAGTTCAAAGCTTTAATATTTAATTAAATGTTCAATTTAATAGTTCCATATAGATCTCGATTTAACCTCATTATTATCTAGTCTTAAATATTCCCTCATTAGATACAATATCATTTAAGTAACCTTAAATTACATTTTACTCAATATTTTCTTTAATGTATTTAAACGTGAAATATTCATTAAATCGCTTAAATAAAATCCAGTTACAAAATCATACCCTTAAATTTCCCATTCAAAAATTTCAAATTGATTTAATTGAATAAATCCTTATTTAAATACCATTTAGATAAACCCACATTTATCTCCCAATCTTAGTAAATTGCAGAATACTTTTTGGAATAAAATTTACATAAATATTTAACATAATTTATGTATTAAATCAAATTTTGACTAAATTAAATATTATTAAATATATATAGCATTACCCTTTATATATAAAAAAAAATTTAAGGATTAACATTTAATAAGTCCATATATTTCTTTCCAAAACAATGAATTAAATTTCAAAATATTTATATATATGGACCAACGATGTCTGTATATATTTCTTATCATATGGTCAAGTGTTACGGATATTTATCATTTCAATCCGTACACTAAATGTATACGGGTGGATAGCATTTCAACTCGTAATCCCAATTCAATTAAATGAAAATCGCTTGGGTTTATCATTTCAACCCATAACGATTTTCTCCTATTCTAAAGTCTGTTCGGGTATGTATCATTTCAACCCATAGTGATTTCTATACTAACAGGGAACTTGCAGAGTGATAACAGATATGTAAATATAATAACAACAGGCATATATCATCAAAATAAATATATAAACAATAGGATATGGTGTCATATCCCATAAGTGAATACTTACAGATAATAGCATATATAACAATTTAAATAACTACAGCCTCATATTTCAATTGTCGTCCCAATTGAAATCAAATTTAGTAAATAAAAGAATGTAAATCGTGAGTGATTGCTCACCTTTCGAGGTTAGAGGATATAGACAACGAAGTTGAGTTACGAAATCCAAGCATGAATTACGAAGCAAAGCACGAAGGACATGGGTTTGTCGGACAAGCTGATAAATAGGAGTTGACGAAGTCAAATCGGAACTGAATTGATAAGGATAGATGGTATAATTGAATAGATACACCGTATAAAGTTCATGTATGTTTATATACAAATCATATTCAAATTTTTAAACCCATATTGATGTAATATATATATTATTTTCTCTTCTTAAAAATCAATATGTTACTTTAAGGAAAATAAATATACAACATAAAATCATCGGTTTAAATTTTTAAACCCATGATGCAGCTATACAAATAAACGTATAACAAGTAGATTCTATGTTAAATATATTTATGCTTATACTTTATAACTAGACTTATACATAAAGAAACTGTCGATTATAACTTAATATAGTACGCGTGTAAACTCAAGTATTAAAACTGACACACTTACACAACTTAAAGTATATAGACTGACCTGTTACAAATATCCTATAATATAAAACCGATAACTTTATTTAATAACTACAGATCCCTTAACTTATATACAAACCAAACTTATATACGCGTAAATTATAAATTATATACAGCAGCTTATGTGTATACTAACTAACATCTTTAAACTAATATATGAATGTACCTAGCTTATAACTTTTATAAACCTTACATATAAATGTACAGTGTTGTTTTTTTTTTTTTTAAACACATTTCAAATAAATCTATAAATATACTCACTTTGAAAATCAATGTTATTACAACATATTTAAAAACAAACTACAGACTAATATAAATTTATATAAAAACTATGACACGTATCATCAATCAAATCTACCTTTAAAAAAAACTGTACCAAATTTATAACTTACTATATGTATACATAACAATTTACAAACTTATTTACTTATGTATGCTAACAGAATATATTAAACTTTTAGAACCGAATGCGAAATTTGAGAAGTATAAAACAACGGATACAAAGCTTGATATATATAACTAATTAATAGGGCACGTGCCTAAATTATTCATGCCGATTTTTATAGGCGAAAGAGGAAGGGTAGGCAAGGTAAAAATATATATGCAGTTATCACTTTATATACTTACCACATAATATCTTCCATTCAAAAATACAGAGGCGAAAGAGGGGATAGGAACAACTTCACGGCAAGGATGGAACGTTGGCTGGAAGAGCAGCATGCGGGAACGGAGATGAGGTGATTTTGATGGGTTGAGGGATGAAGAATTTTTTTTTTTATTTCACAAAGAAGTGGGTTGCCTTTTGTAGTAGATAGGAGAGATAAAAGAAGTAAGTATATATCAGTAAAGAGAGGAAACGTAAAGGAAGAAATAAAAGAAATGAATGGATGCGTAAAGAACGTATAGAATTTTATACGTTTCAAAATCAACGGTGCAATTAAAGCAATTTTTATTATTTGTCAGGTTATACGTTTTATATTTATTTCTTTCCTAGATCTCAATTGATATCCGATTATAATATGCAGATTTATTATTATTATCAAACGTTCAAAAAAGTTATCACCCAAAATATAGAAATGGCATATCAACGTCTAGAAGCATAGATTTAGGAAAAAATATTGTAACAATAAATTAAAGGAAATATAAAAAGATAGGTACCAATCAATAGTCAAACCCTGAATTCAGGGAATAAAAAGGTGAGCTACTATTTGGTCTTAACCGATAGAAAATTTGAATGGACATGTAAATAAAAGTAATTGATACTGTGAAGTCCCTTGATTTCGGGAGAATTATTTAGCAATTAATTGTTTACCTTGGGTAGCACTTTCAAATTTGAAACTGAAGGAAGAATGAATAAGAAACGGCTACAGATCAATTAAAGAAGGAGAGGAGTGTGCGTATTTGTATTCCCAAAGCAAAATGGAAAAATATAAAGAGAGGCAGAAGAATAAATTGAAAAGGAACGTTACGCATGATTTCAGAGAAATAAATAAAAGTAACGACTATTGGTATAAAATCAACGCGCAAATTGAATGGTTTAAAGGAAGGAATCAGTGGACTGAAGGAAAGGAAAGGAAAGGTCAGCAATTAATAATTGTGACCCTAAAATTTGGAAAAATATAAAAGCAACGACTATGATTTAGCTGAAAATAATTTATGCCAAGAATGGACAGCACGTTTGAATTTTGAAATGGAAGGAAGGGATAAAGGAGCAGACAGAGGCAAATAAAAGAAATGAACAGAGAAAAAAAAACAAAGAAACGTACCATATGAAATAAAGTGTAATGATGAGAATGGTAACGTCTGTCCATTGACATACTTATTAAAGCAATTAAAGTGAAACGAAAGGAACGGTGAAAAATTAGCCCGGAATTCAGGCAGAAATAAAACAAATTTTTATGTATTAGCAACGGTCACCCATTTATTTAGCTGACAAATATTAAGGCAATTGATTTATGCGCGTTTAAAATTTGAAACGCAAAAGAAATCAGATGGTCACGGATCTGGAGGAGGATATTTAGGAATGGTATATGAAGAGATATTGAAATACATTTGTGTCCATAAATAACGTAGATAGTGGACTAATAAATGAAATATCAATGTTTGATACATTGATTCAGCAGAAAAATTAAAGCAAATTTGTTACCATAGTTTGGAGAGCAATAAGGGGGAACGGATATTATTATTAAAAATGAAGGATCTATGATTTAGAATTTTCTTATGTAAAAATATTCAGGCTTAGAAATAATTTTTTTTTTATCAGCAATATTTAACCGATATAGATTGAAATAGAAATATAAAAAAAACAAACTCCCATATAATTAAGTGAAAATTCACTATTTGCTGTATCTTCATATACGTATTCTAAATATAAAATTTTTATTTCAAAATTCAATTATTTAAAATTTTCTCAAAATTGAATTATTTAAATTTTCTCAAAATTGAATTAAATATGAAAATAAAACCATTCAAAACTATTAAAATATTATGGGTCGTTACACCTTTTTTCCTTTAAGGCCTTGATGTCGAGACTCATCAATATTGCCGAGTGTCTTCTAAGATTTTATAATATGCTATACGAAGTGGTTGACCGCTATTTTATACCCTTATGTTTTACCAATAAAAGCTTTTAATATGTTTTGAGGGGCGAAGACCATCATCGACCATATTTTTGTAGGTTATATCAATGTAGAGGTTTTATATTATTTTGTGCTCTATAGCCTATGGTTTCGAAATGAGATAACTTCCAAGTAGTTTTAAGATTCATCAATATAATTTTATAAAATAATATATCATGGCATAAATATTTTGGATAAACAAAGGGCTAAAATTTTCCTTATATTAAATATGATTTCAAGGGTTAAGTCATTTATAAAGAAATTAATTTCAAAGAAATAGAAAAGGGTATTTAGCCCAGCGTTTTACTAAAGAATGATTACTCTTATCACTTTTGGATATACTGTGATAAGATAAATTTGACTCTGAGATTAGAAAACCAAATGGGACTAGTGTAGGGTAGCACCCTATACTTCAGCTATTAGCTTCTACCTGATATAAGTCCAAAATTCCAGTGCAAATGATTTTTTCAAGGATAAGACTAAAAGTGGGTTTATGCACAGAAAGAAATACATAACGATAAGATAGGTTATAGTTTGACCTGCAAAACCTTTAGGTTCATAGTAAGCCTAGCAAAACTATAAGATTAACAAATAGTCAGGCAAACACAAGGATAAGTATATTGTGACAAACTATCAAGTTTTCTTATAACATTCAATTAGGAAATTTGATATATTTAGCAGGCTCAAGTCATTCTTGTAGGTTTGTAATTACCCTATGAAAACTAAACATTGGGACATATAGTCCACTAATTTGATAGATAGTCATGATTACCCATGTAGCATGCATGCGCATGATCATTTATATCATCCATTTAACTGTTGTGGTTGCAGGATTTTGTTTTGCAAAAGATATATTTTAAAAAGACATTAGTGAGGCGAAAACCCATTCCACTCAACAGCGTGGTCTTATTGAATATCTATAAATTGAGATGGCATATTATTACTCACACCGGGATTTTGTCTGACTTGAGCTTTATGTTTTCTCCTTAAACTCTCGAGTGCTCAAAATTTGATTTGGGTAGGTCGGGAGTGAGGGTTTAAAGGTTAAGTATTTTGACAAATAACGCTTTTGGAGATGTACAAGAGGCAAAGCTAGCTGTATAGAAGTCTATTTATTACTATTGTCCGATGTGATATGCCAATTGTTGTATGAATGTATTAACAGTTGATATAACTACCTATTTAGTAACTCTGAACAACCTAGGGGGAATCTTCATATGTCGCTCTTGGAGTATTTTGTAATAATTATATTTCATCTGAATATGAGTAATGTTTGGGATTATGTAACACCTACCGAATATTATCTTTGAAATGAAATGTGAAAGTTTGCTATGAAATTGTGCTTAAAATTATTTCATACTCTTGTGTCTGATGTTGTGACATAAAACATGACCACATTTTGTCATAAGAAATTAATAATAAAGTTGGCTACAACATCCGTAACGCTTAGTTTTAGGCCTTAAAATGGTAAATGTTACACATAAGTAAATCTGTCCTTCCACCATTCCCGCCTTGCACCAGAACGTGCTCCTTTAAAGTTATCATGTGGGTTGTAATGAGGAAGGGTCAAAACAATGTTCCAGTGATTGATAAATTACACAATTTATACATAAGCCTAGTTTATGCCGATTGCTTTTCATTACATGTTATGTCTATTAGTTTACTTAGTCGTTTAGACTTCATGTACGCAAACGATACTCCATATCTACTCGAGTTAGATAATAACTACATACATATGTGTGCATCTATATATAATACCATATCCCCCTTTGGACTAGGATACTTTTCCCACTAGCATCTATAGCTAAACACCTCATAAGGATCCATCGTTAATATAGTATCACGTCCCCACCGTCATGCATACCAAAGAACTCTCATAGTGCCTAATAATGGCATTACAACTATTTAACCGAATTCTATCTCGTTTTTGAAAGACCACAATAAAAGGTCATCTAGCCTTGCCTCCTAACAACAAACTAACTAACAAACAACTGCAAGGCGATGCATGTCCTAACTGTGGTCTACACCTATAGGAGGTATAACCCATTTAGGCGCAACCCTTATCATTCCAATGACCGCTCAGGACCGATGTCTATCTCGACCTATGTAAACAACTCCTACTCCGTGTATATATGGTACCTACCTCATTGCCATAATACCAAGTCTATGCTTATCGTCCCATTTAGATTGCCTAATGCAATCAAGGAAATGGTTGTTTGGTTACTTAAAACATATCCCCTAAAAGGTTGAATGTAATGAACCATAATTTTCGATCATTTAAAATAGTTAATTTAGTAAGATTATGTGATTTAATGTTGGAAGAAATAAAAATTTCGGATTTAATAATAAGAATACAACTAGAATAAAATGTAATAGTATTAATTTAAGATAATTGATAACTGCTTTAATGTAATTCCAATTAATCAAAATGATTAAAGTTATAATTAGTTATCGATGGTAAATTAATTGTAATAATGCGTGTATTAATTGATAATTGGATTAAAAGAGTAATTAATAATTTAATGTTGCATTAATTAATGAAATAATGTGTAGTAAATTGTAATTGGGTAGAATTAGTATTGTGTAAGTTGTTATAACATTTATTTGTAAATAATAAATTTATAAATGTGATTAAAAGTTAATGGTGATAATTATTATATGCTACCTATTTATTTTGTCTGTTAAATCAGTTGCAACTAAATGAAATTAAATGTTACGTAAAACGAGTTAAGACGATAACTGTAAAAGGTAAATGCAATAAAATGTACAGAAAAGTCGGTTACATTGATAAGGTAATAATTGATTTACTAAAAAGGAGTTAGACCAAGATAAATTAATTTATTAAAATTTAAACTAAAATTAATGCGAAAATCAACAAAAATTCAATATAATTGAAATATTGCAACTAATATGGTAAAAGATGAAATTTGGGAATATTAGTGTAATTGTGACGACCCGGAATTTTTGAGAGTTTAAAATTGGAATATTTAATTGATTTTAATATTTAAGAGTAAATTTTTAACTTGAATTCAAATATCACTAATTATTGATAATTAAAATATTGAATTAAATAATTGGAAGTTGAGCTAAATGTTGAACCTGAAGTTTTAAGCATGTTAAAAATAATTTGAAAACTCGTAAAGTTTATACTGATAATACTGAAGATAGTAAAAGCGTTAAATTTGGATTTGGAAGTGTTTGGTTCAGTTTTGAATATATATCGTTTAAATTGAATTTAAAAATAGCCTTCCGAGGCACAGTCTCGGAATTCGACGAAACAAGTTCCATTGGATCCGTAATATTGTATTATTATCGAATTTCAAATTTCGTAGTAATTGGAGTAGTTGTGTGAGCATACGATATATAAACGCGTTGAACTTAGTTTGAAAACAAATTTAAATTTAAATAAAATATATTTGTTTTCTTAAACCGACAATACGTACAACCCGCCCCCAATTCGTTCCTTCGTACTCCCTTTCTCTTCTCTTCCCATCTTCTCAAATCATACGGTTGGGTCAAAAGAAAAAAAATGGACTGTGATTAAAAAGTTGCGAATCCATGTCTCCCTTCCTCAAATTAAAACTGCGTACCTCCTTTCCTTTTTGGTTTCAATTGAAATCGAAACCCTGGCTCCTCCTCCTCAAATTCGTTCAGGAAACCGATACCCCTCCTCAAAACTACAAATCCCCCTTTTCAAAAATCGAACGGCATCTCCCCTTTCCTCCACTTTTTAGTTCGATACCCAAGAGGAATACTCGTGATTCCCACTGCCGTTCAAATCGCGACGAGTTATAGCGAGTTTCAGGAGGTTGCGTGGGGCCGCGAGGGAAGTCTGGTGGTGATCTCGAGTCGCACGAGGCCTGGGATGACGTGATGAACCTCGCGACTGCTTTTGAGGGGTTCGGCCTTGTGGTGGTGGATGACTCGCAGCGTCGATTTCACGGCGGCTTTGGATTGTCGGGCGAAGGAATGAAGTCGTGGAAGAGAAAGCTAGGTTTTTAGCACTGGTATTATATTATTTTCTCTCCTTAGGTTTTAGTAAACAGTTTTTTTTTAAATATATATACATATATACATATACATATATATATATATATATTGATAAAATATATTACAGTAGGTATACAACTATTCTTGTTTTTAAGTTAGAAAGAAGTTTTATTTTTGTAATTTACAGGAGAAAAAAGAAGAGGAAAGAAAATATAAATAGTCAGAATATATATATAGTAAATTTTTAGGGTTTAAGTTATATAAATTAAAATTTTAGACCTATAATTAAAATATGTATATCTGTATATAGTTTTAATTAACTTGTTTAATTTAAATTAAATTTTTTATTCAAATCTATATTGCTTGTTTTTATAAATATATACATAGGGATTTAAAAGAAAATAAATATACATATACGTTTTAAATTTACTAGCTTATTTTAAATTATGTATATATGGTGACTAATTTGTTTGATAAGCATATTTCATTATTTTAAATGGTAAAAAAATATTTTATTTGAACAGGAAATCATTTGTTAAAATTAAACTTTTAGTTAAATGAAATTATTACAAGGAAAAATTGTTCAAAATAAAATCACTGGGAAATTACACTTATCAAATGAAATTGATTTATTCGATTTGTTTCGAATATTAATGAAATTTTAAAATTTGTTATGAAAGGTTTAAAAATCATAGGAAATCAAGTCAGGATTGGATCAGGATTTGCAAAACAAAAATCAAAGGTGAGTTAATCTCACTCAGTTAAATTTAAATAAATGATTAAATTTAAATAATTGTTTGAATGGTTGAATTGATTGATGTGCTATAGTATGGTATATTGTGGGATTGGTATTTATGTTGTGCTAATGTCTGTGGATGCAGGGAAACAGGTTGGAGGGATCCAACAGGATTCCTCAACATTTATTTAAAGTATTTAATATTATCTGCTTTGATTATTTGATATTCTATGATGAATCATATTGGAATATTGAATGCTATGGTTTGATTGAATACGTTTGAGTACAATGAGATTCCAAAAATATATAAATTAGATTTTGGAAGTAAATTTGTAAGCAAAATAACTAGAGGAAATTGAATGAATTAAGAATGAATTGAAAAGAATGAAAGTGATATTAAGATACTAACAAATAAAATAATTCCGAATATGGAAAAAGAGATTTTATAAATAGAAATTAATGAATTGCAACTTTAAATGATATCAATTAAAGGAATAAAGAATTATTTTAAATTTCAAAGTTTAAATTTATTTAAAAGGATTAAGAAGTAAATTGAGGAATCTAAAATTGGAATTTTCAGTTAAAAGTATTTTAAATCATAAGTAAGGAATGAAATCTGAAATTAAAGGATTTTGGAATAAATGAAGTAAATTGAAAATCAATTTGGAAATTGATTTAAGTGTTTGAAATTTGATATTTGGAAGAATAAATTCAAGGTGAGAATTTATTTAGAGGAAATGAGAAAATTTGTTTAAAGATAAATAGTGATTTATTTTTAAAGGATGTGAAGAGAAGTATATTTCCTTGGATAGCCAAGTACGCTTTCAAAGTAAATTTTAAAATATAGCATAAAAGTTTAATGTTGCTTTAAAAAGCATATTTTAGAAAATTTATTGTTTCTGAATGTTTAAAATTCTAAAGTAAATATTTTTCAAATCTATTATTGTAATAATTATTTAAAGGTGACTTAGTATTTTGTTTTAAAAAGTGAAAGCCTACTTTTATCTTTTATAAAGTAACCTTATTTTCAAATATTTATATAGTATGTATTTTTAATAAATTATTGAAGTAGTTTTAAACTAAATGTTTTTAAAGTATATTTCTAAGTAAGCGTTTTAAATTATTTTTAAAAAAAAATCTATAGTTTTGTGCTTGGTGATTTCAGTGGAAATAGAAATAATTGGGAAATTTATTCTGTAAAGGAATATAGTTTGAAAACTGTTTTCGAAAGGGTTTGAAAAGTGGTATCTTGTGAAGATATTTTTGAGATTAATAAATAATTTGGGAAATTATTTATTGGTTGATGGTTGTTTGTGAATATTAATTGATAGTTAAATCACCGACTATCAATATTGGACAAATACGTTGATCGTTTCGAAGAGACCGGGATCGAGATTTATTTCTCGAAAACCACTTCGATCCGGTTTGTACGTTTCGTGAAACGTGTTCGGAGTCGAAGATGGAGCAGTGAAGTGCAAGGGCTAGTCGCTACTAATCCTGAGGATATTTCCAAAATGGATGTAGTAGGAATAGTGCCTTCGGTTCCGTTCGAACCCGGACGGACTTGTATGGATGAATGCTTGCGAAACATCGTAAGGTGGACGATGGGCATTCTAAGGGATATGTTCTATAAAGGTAACGCTTAGCCTCAAGCCTCATCAAATGGGAATGACTGAAAATCAGGGTTTATGCAGCAAGGCTAGGTGGGTAGTACCCAAGCAGGGTGAGGTCATCCTTGTCTAGATGTCCCTTTTTATTTCGGCTTAGTGGGCGGTTGCTGATCCCAACCGCGGGGTGATCTCACTCGGGATTATCCAGTAAGGGGTAGTCCCGGTCTTGTGTTGCAGGGGATCGGGAGTGGTCCTCAGTACGATGATTTAGGCCCCGTACTGTGACAGGTGGTACGCCAGTGCCTAGTCATTAGTTGGAATCCATTCTCCCTATGAGCCTTATACGAGTTTTGTTTGTATTAACCACTCTGTGGCTAGTAGCTGGAATTTAATGAATGTAACAATTTTGGCTATTTTATAAGTATTTGTATATAGACCCTATTATAATATCAGAGGATTTCTATAAAAATGTTTTAGCTATCGTAAGGTAAAAACCCGACATGTTTATTTGTGGCGTGGTCTTACGAGATGCTTTTATTTTCAAAAGGATTTTTGAAACTTTAATAATCAATTGAGTATGATTTTCTCACTCTGGTATTCCAGACTGACTCGGGTGTTATTTAACTATAATGCTCGGGTCAGCCCGAGTATTATAGGATACAAGATATGATGCTGTGGAGCTCAGGAGACGAGCTGGATGACGATACGTACTCCCGTACTTGTTTATGTATATATTCCGCTGTGTTGAGTTGATGTGTATCCATTGGTATGTTGTTGTTAAACTGTGATTGATGTGCTCTGGTGATGTAATATATGAACAGATATATTTGATTTGAGTAAAGAATATTTATTATCTATTATATTTTATTCCGCTGTGGTGGTTAGATTCTGTTGTTGTTTTCTATTATCTTCTTCTACCTCTTCTTCTTTAACCCAAATGGTTCATATTTCTGTGTAACTTGAGTTGATTGTTGTGGAATAGTGTTGACTCAAGGGGTACGGATTTGTGGGCTGTTACAGTAATAAGATGTGACCCAATGTTAACTTTATTCATAATATGACAATTGATTGAATAAAAGATTGAAATCGAATTAAATCAATTTATTGCAAATTAAATATATATTTAATTGGATTTTTATTATAGTTGAAATTGAACACTATAATTAGTGTAATATTTAACCGTGAATTGATGGGTAAATTTGTTTTAAATTATTGAAAATGTCTAAGTAATAAAAAATGACAAGATTAGTTAATTATAAAATTTTAACTTAAAAGGTGATTTAATTGATGTGAAAATAGCCATTTTGGCCACTGTCTCGGATTTCGACGAAACCAGTTTCATCAGATCCGTAACAGTGAATCATTATATGATTTTTAGTTTTGTGGCGATCAGACTTGTAGTTTGATCGTACAGACTTGAAACGCGTAGAAATCAATTTAATTGAATTCAATCGAAATAAACTGATTTTAAAGCTCCATACGATGAAATTAGGACTTAAAACCTATTCCATTGAGTTTAAAAATATGAAAAACGTCTATTTTGATATATGGGATGACCCACTTTCGTTTCGAAAAAGAAACGTGCTTTTCGGGTCGTTATTGTCAATTCGAACCAATTCGATATGTTATTCATTCTTATCGGGCTTTGTTAACATTAATAGTCTTGTTTTCCAAACCCTGCTAGTCATTTTTTTTATTCTACACATACAGTTCTATTTGACAGCTCCTTCTCCCTTCCTCAATGGCAGAAACCTAATTTATGTCCAAACCCAAAATTCAATCTCCAAATCAATGTCAAAATTTAAACTCCTCCAAACCTTGACAAACTATATACCGGTTCGAAGCTCTTGATGAGCGCAACCTAGAACTGCAATTCGTTTTTCAATCAGAGTGACCATTTGTCCAAGAATCGAGGTTTAACCTCGACCGTCCATTTTAGGGTTTTGACGATCCAACGGTGGATCGTCGTCCGATCGACGATCAAGAGGCGGCATTGGAAAGAGAAGGTCGAGTAGGTTTGGGCGGTGGCGTTCGTTTATCCCTAGGTGGTTGGAGTTCTCCATAAAATGGCATTTACTATGGGCGGCAGCGTGGCACTTATGGGTAGCCGGAGCATCCTTATGGTGGCCATAGGGGTGGCTTTGGGTGGCAGGGACGGCGGAGCTTCCTGATCGAGGTGTAGCAGTGCATGGGCGACGCAAATTTTGGTCAAAGCTCTACCTGGTGTAGGCATTCAAACTTGTTTAGGCTCGCGTACGAGATAGGCAGGTTCGAACGGTAACTTGGTGACGTGTAATTATGAATTACTATTTTATTTATTTTAAATTTAAATCGTGTATTATTCTAATGTGTATAACTTTAACATACGAGGTCAGATCACGCGTGGTTTGTTCCACTATGATCGTATCAAAATTCTGGACATTTTGACGCTGGCTTGGATGAATTTTGAGACTGTTTAATTTTGGGCCTTATTTTTGATTTCAAATCGTTTTGAAATCAAAGGTGGTGTTTTGACCCACTCACAACTTCTATATTATCTTATGTTAGTCAAATTAAATTTATGATGTAATTAGCAATTGATTGGTTGACGTTTGGTATATTTAAATTGTCATTCCAGTTAAATACGACTTTAATTGCGTTTAATTGTCACTTAATTTATCATTGAATTTAATTGTCAATTGAATACCTGCTAATGATAATCATTCGTCTATTAATGTTTATTGGTTGATTTGGTTGATGATGTGATGTATGTTTGATTTGCTGATATTGGATGACTGGATGTTATATTTTATATTGTTATAACACTGCAATTTCCTTATGGGTTGAAATGATACATACCCGAACGATAATATAGAATAGGGAAAAATCGTTATGGGTTGACATGATAAACCTGAGCGATTTTCATTGAAATAAATTTTAGATTGCGGGTTGAAATGATATATACCCGTAAATTTAAACATTTCTGGATTGAAATGATAAATATCCGTACTGCTTGAACATAGGGTAGAAAATTATATACGGACATCGAATTGGTCAAATTTAATGATTTTAAATCTTTAAACTTTGAATTCAGTTAAACGATATTTGAAATATAATTTGACTGATATACATTGAATTGTTTTAAGTAATTATTTAAAGGATTTAAATTGAAATTTTAAAGTTGAATTTGAAGTATGAACGACATTCATCGAAATTGAGTTATTGAAATGTTGGAAACTGTAACTTTGAAAATATATTAATATTAGAATAGTTAAATTTGATATTTCAAGAGTTGTAATTGGGTTGGGATTTGAAATTTGGATATGGTCCAGATTTGTTGAAATGAAAGAAATAGTTAAATTTGATGTTAATTTCAAATTTATTAGCTCAATAAAAACTGTAAATGTTCTTTCTCACTTTAAGGTTTTCAACTAATAAAGTGAGTAAATCTATTTTAAACCAACTTAGTCAATTTAAACTATTTAATTTATTTTAATCTAATTTAACCTATTTTATACTGATTAACCTATTTAATCTATCTTAATCTATTTTAATTTATTTAAACTATTTTAATATATTTCAATAAAGTTTAAATCATTTAAACTTTATTGAACTATATTAAACTATTTTAATTTATTTTAAAATATTTAATCTATTTTAGTTCTATTTAATCTATTTTAAAATTCATTTAATCTATTTTAAATCTAATTAATCCATAATAAACCTATTCAATCTATTTTAAACCATTTAAACTATTTTAAATCTGTTTAAAATATTTTAATCTATTTTAAATTTATTTAATCTATTTTAACCTAATTGTGAATATAATTTTGAAGGTGATATGAATTGAATATGACATTTTGATACCAATATAAAATGGTTTGGGAAATGTAAAAGAACCATCCGGTGTGAAATAAGCGCATGGTTGTTAAAGAGGCTGGGATTGGATATTGTCATACTCTCTGTCGATACCGAAAAACACTTTAACAACTATGTACGTGGTGGAAATTCTAAAAATGAAGTAGGATGGTTTGGCGGACGATTTCTCTATGAGGTATTTATGTGTCCCTAACTTCCGTGGGTCAGCTTAGATGTGTTTAAAATAGGAGCCATGCCGGGACAAGTGAGGCCGCACCTCCGATCGGACACATTTCTTCGATATCATATTATGACTTTGTGATGATTTGGTGGCCACCCTTCGATTTTGATTATAGGAGTGTGTTCCAAGGTGGACGATAGCAGCTGTTATGCGTTACCACCAGTTCAGATCTGCAATTGGTATATCTACCCTAGCATTCCCTCAAGTGCCGTATTCACATGCCCTATCACACCTTCTACGAGTTAGTTTTGTGTCATACCTATGGAGTGCTCCCCGATAGCCCACCTGTCGGTGTAGTTTACAGTATCTGTAAAGACTATGACATTATACAACATATGCTAAGGGGATAGGGGTAACGTCTTGACGCTATTTTAATACTTTACTTTACTGTAGATGATATTATAATAGCGTATTGTACTATGTATGTAGATATTTTAACGGATCCTTAGAAGATGGGAATCTCGGATATCTCTTAAGTTATTGCACTCACGTTGACATTGGATAGGAGACGTAAAACCACGTAAACATCTCTGACGCTGTTACAATCATATTTATTGTTGTTGATTTAACTTACATAAGATCTTTTAAGTTTATTGTAGACTGCTTTCTGGAGAATGAAGATGAAGATTTTGTATTATTATATTTTACTATATTTATTCCACTACATCATGTTGTTCCACTGTATTTATTTATTATTTATTCTTGGTGTATGTAACTCTGATCTGTATTGTAAAAGTATAATCAATGTATTTGTAAACAGCTTCATGAACTGTTTATTTAATTATTATATTTTGTCATTCCACTGCGAGACTCTATACTTTTTCTTTCTCTCTCCGCTTTTCCTTATTTATCACATAACAATCCGCCCTTTTGAGTGTTTTGATTCTGACATGTGTGGTTTATCGTCAATTAGATCGTCCAAAAAGGCGGGTCATTACATTGAAGCAGACTCTACTTAACCTTTGACACTTTTACAGGGGCAAACCATCCTACTTTGGTATATTCCCTTCACTATACGTGAATGCCTGTGATGTTTTACATCAGTGCAATGTATACACTACTACTAGTAGCCCCTTTCGATGTGCAAACTTCTGTTGTGTAACATTGCCAACCTCGCATCCCAAACCATACTAATGACTTTGTCATTTTTAATTAATCTAAGTTATTGACTATATTCAATAATTCACACCCATCATAAACACATACTTGAAACTAGTATAATCTTATTTAATTACTATGCCTCTTATGTTCAACTGATGTGTTCAGTTATTACTACACAACTTACTTTTTGTTTCATCAATACTATTTTAATTCCATTTACTACACAATCTCATTAATTTAGGGACTACTTTTATCCTTATTTTCTAGATTCAAGTATATGAAATATTAAACTAAAGCTAATCATTCACAGAATATATTGCATGACTTATAAATTCATTACATGTATATATTTAAGCCTACAACTCCCAAATTACATTCATACATATAGAAATAGATTCATAACGATATAAATCAAATATTATACAAAAACATATAATTTCCCACTCACTTCTAAGCCCCTGAATCACTAGATCTAAACAATGTTATTTCTTGTTTGACTCTCTTTCCTTCCTACAGAAATATGTCCCGAAAGAATATACTTATTCATTAGAAATTTAGATTCCGGAATGGATTTGAATTTAATTTAATTTAGATTGATAATTTACTTTGGCTTTGACGACTCAATTCGATCATATTCTTCTTCTCCATTATTCTCCATTATTTTCCACCTATGTATATAGATTATAGGTTATTTTGATTTTAGAATTTGTGAAGAAAATAAAATTCCAAAGCCTCACCATGCTTTAGAAATATGAGAAGAAAAGTGAGAAGCTAGGGTCATATTTTTAGGGGTTAGAGTCAATGCAAGCTAGTAGGTTAGATTCTTTTCAGTCCGGGCCGTGCGACCTAGGTTTTGTTTATTGCCATCAGTCAAATAATCGTCGACCAATATCCCACCATCGGTCGATCGATAGCAGTCTACCGACTGTCCATTTTTGTTATGCATTAATTTATTTCCTTTTACATATTATTCTATATATTTTTAAATGATCTAATTTAAAGTTAATTATTCCTCACCATTAAGTAACTGTTAATGTAAATTAGTTGCATTTATTTTCTTAACGACATATATAATTATTTCTTAATGTTCAAACATTAATAACTTTTTAGTTTGAACTCTTATGGTGAGACATTATATTTGAAACTTGATCAAAAAAATCACCACGATGCAATTATGCAAGTATCATAGCAAAATTATGATGTTTGTGAAAATTCTATTTCTGGCTTCACTAATTATTAATTACTTTATTTTTTAATTAATTATCGTTCAATTTACGGGGTGTTACATTTTCCCCACTTAAAAATTTTCATCCTCCAAATTTCTCAAGGACTGAATCATTTAACAAAACGCGCAACCTTCTATGATGTTTATCCAGTTGTGTATAATAAATTTTACAACCAATGATGTTCAAGTACATGGTGTATCAAAAAATATATGATATGTATACTGAATAATTCTAAATTAGCACCTCCTATTTGAATGCATTCTTTATAAACAATTCTGAAAATATGATGCAAACAACCTATATTTTCTGGCGTTTCTATATGTATGCAAATTTTGAAAATCAAAATATCTGTTTTCGCATCCAAAATTTCCTACATTTCTAGGAATAGAAGTATAGTTCAACTATTTTGCATCCAATCCCTACCATCTAAAATCCTAACACAACGTATCTAACATCCAAAATTTGGAAAAATGCAGTTTTCTAAATTTATATTCTTACGTTAGAAAAGGGTTTAGCCGGAGAATTCCATATTTCCATCCTTCTCGTATATACCTTTTTCCACTATACTGTAGAACTTTCTCTTTTGCCCTTAATTCTTTTCCAACTTTTCCAAGTATGGCTCATATAAGAAAATTTACTTTTAAGCTTTTTAAAATTTTAAAGCTTAACTATTTTAAAACAAGTTTGTTCACCCGTCGACAAAGTATGGAAAAAAAGCACAAAGCTGAAATAGCTTTTTCCTTCGCCACTAACTATATTTTACACACTATCAATTCTGCTGCATAATAAAAATTATATTTGCTTTGCCATCAACTTTTCCTTTGCAAAATTTTTGGCTAGAAAAAAATCACTTTTCTATTCAAAATAGTTTTCAATCAAAATTTTAAAATAGTTGGAAATTTTCAAAATAGAAACTCATTTATTTTAAATAAGTATATTGAACAAAAGTTTTCAGAATTATATATCTTTGCTTTCAAAACAAATTTAGCCACATTTTACGCAGTCGAGATTTAGTCAATGAGTTAACATCTATGATTAACTCTTTTCTACTATAGGGTAAAATTTCAAACTTGTAAATGTTTTTTTATTTTTTATTTTAGCAGATCAATTAGCAACATGTTCATCTATAAATTTTATCCTTTGTGGCATTAGGATAGTGACCTATAGTTTTGCAGCAAAATTTCTCTATCCTTCACTCACTAAAATTTACATCCTAAAGTCTTTACACTTTTTAAGGCTTAACTTTACTTTTCTTTTAGTAGCTAATTAAATAAATTTCCAAATTTATTTTATAAACTTCCGGTCTTACTTTGCATTAGTTAAGCATCTACATGAGATCTCCTTGCTTACACAGTTTTCCAATTAATATAGAGCTCAATTCATAAAACCAATTTTCAAAATGAACATTTTTCACAATATAGTATGTGTTTTATACAATAGAAAAAACTAATGCTTACAACCCAACAAACCAAAAAGAAACAATTATTGGAAGTTGCCCTTCAATATCAACTGGAATCAACGATGTTGTGGCCCTATCACTACTTACTTAAATTAAAAGGACACTTTCTAAAATGATATTCTGCTATAACCTGCATTGAAAGTCACTATGGATTGAGCAATATGTAGTATTCTACTAAACTGATACATGTATACCAAAAAATTTTATGCTGGTCTAAACATCCCGTTCCATGCCCAATCCCAGACTCCTTCTGAATTTAAATAACACCCTCAATTCGTCTGGAGGAATAAGCACTTGGCAGCAAAACAGGATTTTAATACACTTGTTTGAGCAGCCGAATGGGACTCCAATAGTTTTGCCTGTGCAATGGAACAAGATTTCAGCTACTAAAATAGTAAACAGTTGACTTCATGTGCTCTAAATAACATAGATGAGTCGATATAGTACAACCTTCCTACAATCTTCATCATTAATGGTATAGCTTGTATTTATGAAGAATTGGAACTATATGATCACTCTAGAAATGTAACTTGAATGTACAAGTGATCAGTAGCTCACAATACAAATCTTTTGAATGTAAGAGAATTGAATAAGAGATAGAGAGATGAAATTAAGTAATAATTAGTTTGTTAAAATGATAGATTTTAACTCTATTTATTATGGTGAAAGTATCTAGTTGAAGGGTTACAACCACTAAAAGGATTGCAACCTTTGCGAAAGAAGACAACTCTCCAAAATTTAAATTTCTATAAAGAGACACTTCTTCTCATACAGGTCGACTGGCTGAAAATAAAATCAGATAGCTGATATTTTACAGGAAATGATAGAATCAAAATAGTTGAAAAATATGCCAATTTAGACATCTAAATTTATAATTCAGACGTCTGAAGACTGAATTTTTATTCAGATGTCTGAATTATAAATTTAGACGACTAAAGTTTTATTCAGACGTCGCCATAAAAGTATTCTGTTTATATTTTCTAGGTATTAACACATTTGAATTATAAATTTTGACATCTGAAACCCTGAAGTAAAAGCATTTGTAGCCCAGTGGTAAGACATGCAAATTTGTGCTTCATGACGCGGGTTCGAATACCACGTGTTGCAACAATTTATTTTTAAAAATCTTAATTTCTTGTTTATGGAAAGAATTTAAATAACAATTTTTCTGGAAAAAAATAATTCAGAGCAATATTTGTGTGCGTGAAATCATCGTACAGTGTACATGATATTAGTCGACTGAACTAGCATTAGTAATCGATTGATGTCATGTAACTTTGTCTTTAAGATATAAATGTTACTGTTATTGAATTGTGTGTATAGAACTTTGAAGAGATTTCAATATAAATATATATATAGTTTAGACATGACGATCTATGACTAATAATACGTTGTATGTCATCTTCGTTGTGTCTATGTCGTGTTAATCTCTTCGATAGTTAATATAATTTCCTGTAAAAGTCAATTATATGCACAATATTTTTTTATGTAGTTATTATTAACAGAATATCAAATAATGAGGTTCTAACATTCTTCTCATTTTTGATGATGACAACTATACAAGTTAACATTTATATAAAACCAAGTTAATTCTTTCCCTGGGTTATATACTCCCTTCATCGATACGGCTGTATAGTTTTCTCGTCATTTGTTATCGACAAAAAGGATATGTATATATATATATATCAATGGGAGTTATATAAGACTTTAGTTTGTAGATATTATAGTTGGGTTCTAAATATGAATTCTTAGTGGGATATTCAAAGACAAGATTGCTAAATTTTTGGATTTTCCTCCATTTGTAGCTCCATTTCCATAAGCATCAAACAATTGAAATGTATCTTCCCCTTTATGTGTGGTGTACTTATAAAAAAAGATATATGTTCTGGTACTCACTTCCTACGTTAGGTTTCGGGGGTTAGATCTTAGGAAGCCATACCCAAGTGGGTTTGGTGTTCCCTTTGAAAATAAAATCAGTATTTTTATGTGCATTTGATATAAATATCTCTATATATTCATTTCTTATGAGATAGTTATTAGTCTTCGAAACCATATCTTTATAGATTTATGCTTGCTTATCAGTTTCTTTTGACCATCATCCTAATTTTTGAAACTCGTATATATTGAGCTATGTTTCATAAAACTAGATTTAACTTCCTTACTCGCTTTATTATAACCCAAACCTTTCTTATTAAAGGAAGATTGTGAGTTATTAATAATTTTAGATAGATTTTGTCTATGTTTACTAAAATTTGAAACGTTTTTAGAAATACTTTCTAACTTTGTTTCAAGGTCCGTTACTTCTATCATAGCATATTAATACCACAATTTAAACCACTATTTTTTTGTTAATTTAACATTATTAATTATTTGAACTTCTAGTTCCCTACTTAATGTAATGACTTGGGATGTTATACCAACAAAAGATTCTTGAGATTTTACTAATTCTTCTTCTAATATATTTTTTCCATCTTTTAACATGTCATTTCTAATTTGATTCTATTTAACTTTTCTGAAGTATTTTTTATATTTTATTTTTAGATCCTTTTTAGTCTATCTAACAATTTAGTATTTATTTCAATTAGATCATCAAAAGAAAATTCACTTACATCGTCATTAGAAGCCATGAAGCACACGTTCGCTTGTTCTCAATCATTATCGCTATCTGATGATGAAGAAGATTCTATGTCATCTCATTTGAATGAAAATGCTTGCTTCCTTTTCATGTATAATTTCTCGTTGTTCTTTTTGAAGCTATTCTTTCCTTTTTGAAATTGGCAATCTTTCTTTATGTGGATTATCTTGTCACATTCATAACATTTGGGAGATGAAATGACGGATCATTATTACTATTGCCAATATTTTTAGTCTTCTAATACTTTAAAGTTTTCCTAAATTTTTGGCTAGAAATACAACATCATCGTCATCTATATTGGATTCTTTTTTCTTTGCTTGAAATACGATTGTCTTTCTGACTTGAGCTTATACTTATTTTTCCTACAAATTCACTTCATAGGACATAAGATTTTCTATCAACTATTCAAATTTTATGGTTGAAATTTCATTAGCTTCTTCGATAGCTATGATCTTTCATTTCCAGTCATTAGTCAAAGTGTTAAGGATTTTTGACATAATGTCAAAATCTATATATTTTTTCCTAGTGCAAGAAGAGAATGGTAGTTATCTTGAAATCTAGAGTACAAATCATTAATACTCTCATCTTGCTTCATTCTAAAATTTTGAAATTGATTTTTAAACATAGAGGTCTTGCTTTTTTCAACCTTGTTTGTACCTTCATAAGTTATTTTTAAGACGCGTCATATTTTATAAGCAGATATACACATACTAACCTCTATTAAATTCATTTTTGTCGAACGAGCAAAATAGCATGTTCATAACTTTAGCGTTACTAGTAGCATCTAGTTTGTGGGTGTTTGACCATTGTTCATAGACAGTAGTAGGAATAACGATTCCTATTGTGTAATGTTCCATGTGTTATACGTATTAGCTTGCAAATATATTCTCACCCTGTTGACCAATACACATAGTTTAATTTATTAAATAATGATTTGTCATATAGTAGACCGTCCTTCAAAAAAGTTGCAGTAATTTGTCCATATTACTTGAATATCAAAAAAATTGTTACAGTTACATGATGGTCTTGCTCTGATACAAAATGAAAGTCTCTATGGGTCGAGTAATATATAGTATTCTATCGAATTGAGACTTGTAAACCAATAGCTTAAATAAAGTATACATAACTAATCATCAGTAAATAAGCAGCAGAATAAATAAAGTAAAGAAAGTAAAAAAACGATCACATCAAAGATTTTATACTAGTTCGAACTTTCCGTTCTATATCCAGTTCTAGACTCCTTCTGGATGTAAACACCATCATTATGCCCAAAGGAATAGGCGTCTGAGCAGCAAAATAAGATTTTAATATATTTGTCTTGGCAGTCGAATGGGACTTCAATAGTTTTGCCCGAGCAGCAGAACGGGACTTCAACTACAAAAGTAGGAAACAGTTGACTTAGTGTGCTCTAAATAACATGGATGAGTCAATATGATACATTTTTCCTATAATATTCTTTGTAAGTGATATAGCATGTATTTGTAAAGAAATGGAAGTATATGATCACTCTAGAAATGTAACTTGAATGTACAAATGCTCAATAGTTCGCAATGTAAATCTTTTGAATGCAAGAGAATTCAACAAAAGATAGAGAGAATAAATCAAGTAAGAATTAGTTAGGTTAAAGGATAGGTTCTAACTCTATTTATAGTTGCGAAAGATTTTAGTTAAAGGGTAACAATTGTTAGAACGACGGCGCCCTTTGGAGAAGAAGACAAATTCTCCAAAATTTGGATTTCTATGAAGAGACACTTCTTCTCCTATAGGTTAGCTAACTAAAAATAAAAATTAGACAACTGAAATTTTAAAGAAAAATACAGAAACGAAATAGTTGAAAAATAGGCTAATTCAGATGTCTGAAATTATAATTCAGACGACTGAATTTTAATTCTAACGTCTGAATTATAAATTCAGACAGCTGAATTACCTCAAAATTGTTTTGTTTATATTTTATGATAGTTAGACGTTTGAATTATAAATTCAGACATCTGAAACCTTGTAGCAAAAGTATTGTAGTTCAGTGGGAAGACGTGCAAATTTGTGCTTCATGACCTGGGTTTGATTCATTTGTGTTGCAATAAATTCTTTTTAAAAACCTTTTATTTCTTGTTTATGGAAAGAATTTAAAATATAATTTTTCTATAAAAAATTTCAAAGCAATATTTATATGCATGAAATCATCATATAGTGTAGATGATATCATCAACTGATTCTGTGTAACTCTGTTTTTAAGATATGTGTGTATACCAATTTGAAGGGATTTTAACATATGTATAATGTAGACATGATACTCTATGACTAATGAAACATTGTACGTCATCTTTGTCTTGTCTCCGTCATGTATATCTCTTTGATAATCAGTATTATTTCTTGCAAAAGTCTATTATATGCATAATATAATTTTATGTAGTTTTCATTATCAAAATATCAAAAAATGAGGTTTTAACACACACATCTTAACTTACCTTTTTGGCTCCAAATAAGTAAGATCTATCTAATACTTTAATCATTACACCTAATTACGGGTAAACCATGCATCCTCACACTGTGAAGGTAAGAAATACAAACTATGCGCATTTAGAATAACTCATTGGAAAATTGGCTTGGCGGAATAATTTTTCCATCATCTATCTTGCCTTCCTTAACGTTGAGTCTACTCACATCCTCTATGTGTATATGCCATTTCATTACCCTATATTATTATCTTCATTTTATCCAAATCTCTTAATAGTTTTTTCAAATTATGGTATTTACTATCTTTATCCACGATCTTTCATGCGAGCATACCCTAGAACTCATATAAGTGTACTTTAATACCATTCAACATTCCTTTGTTGGTTCTTCTTATGACATGCACACATGCCTAATAAAACATTTATAGTTCTCAGCAACATTTCTTACCCTCTACAGGGATTTCTTATTACGACTCTACGAGCATTTGTAGTTATTATACTCATAGACTTAACTTTTATCCCATCTTATCTAGTCATTCGTTCCTATCTACTACATATTATAAAATTATCAAAATTTCTAGGCACGAATGCTTAACCCACAACCTTTATCTTTAAAATTAAAAACTTAGAAACTTTCATTAAATTTAATAACAATTCGGTACCTTTTCCTTTAACCCTCTAATTTAGGGTTTTTGAATTTAGTTAATGTATCAAGTCCAAAAGGAAATGTCAGCAATTTTATTTTTAAAAGATCCTTTCTTTCTTTTAAAATAAGGGTCAGATTTTATTACGTGAATGGTCATTCAAGTCAACTTTTCCTTAAAAGTCTTTTAACAACAAAGGTTTTACTTCTTAAAGTGGGATTAATAAACTAGTACTACTTTCTATTGTCCACCCCTAAAAAGAATTTCAAAACTTAAAATTTTTCATCACAAAAATATCAACAAGCTATTTATACACTTTGCTTTTCCTTCAAAAGAAATATGTCTTTATTAAATCCCTTTTTAACTGAAATTTTCCAGTCTAACAAATTTTAAGTTTCTACTATAAATTTTTATTTAAATATAGAAGGACATTTTATTCCATAGAAACATTAATATTTGCTTGCCTTTCAAAAATAGGGTTTTCTACTTTTGGATAAATCCTTTAAAAATCAATTCAATTTTTTTATTAAATTCTTTCATATGGGTTAGACTTAGAGGGTATTTTACTTGTCCCTACTTTTGGACTTTTCTGCTTTTCCACTTTCTTCTAACTTATCTTCCTTTAGCACATATTAAAAATCCGGCTATCATCTTGGAGTGACCTATACACACCTTCCTTGGGGAACTAGCTAAATTCTTTCATTTAGATATCTACAATACACGGATTCTTACTTCCCCTTATCCGATCTAAATATTATCAATCGGCAATCCAACAGGGATTTACAACCATTGGGGAATCCAAGCCAAGCAAGGGATTCATGCACCATCCAGCTTTAGGGAGCCTTCTATATACCGCATTCATGTTATTTAGTTCACTCCTTCTAATACGACCTATTTCCCATAGGGTAATTGAGATAGGTGTACACCATCAACTTCGTTTATTGTTTCAACTCATAGTCGCATTGTCCATCTTTTCAAAATACGGTTGCGACTACTTATATTGTCGGAATTTGTAGAGTGTGGTGTATTATATATTTATATAATCATAAGTAAAAATATAAATACGTTCACTCAACGTATCCTAATTTTTAAGACGCCAAACCTAAGATCTTGTACCAAACGTAAAAAAAACCACCTTAATAGGCTCGAATTTTTGCTTTATCAAAAATCCAAGTCCATCAAAGTATGGATCATTGTTATTTGGTATCCTGTAATAACAAAAACATATCGGTGCACTATCAATATAAACTTACAGCGGAATAGTAAAGTATAATAAAAAGTATTATTATTGATCAAGGCTAACCCGTTGAACTCTAGTGCCCTTGTCAGTATCGAGCATGCATAAGGAAATATGTCCTTCCACCGCTCCCACCTTAACTGTCCCTCTAAAGCTATCTTATGGCTCGTAATGAGAAGGGGTTCAAAACAACATTTTTGATGACTAATAAATTACACACTTCATACATAACACTAGTTTATGTTGACTGCTTTCTATTACATGTTATATCTATTATTTTACTTAGTCGTCTTGACTTATGTATGCTTACTATACGCCCCGCCTACTCAAGGTAGATAATAGCTACATACATGTATACATACATACATACATAAATACATACATACATATATAAGTGTTATGGTCCCCTTATGGACTTGGATACTTACCTCGCTAGTATCTATAACTCAACACCTCGTTAGGATCCATCGTCAACATAGTATCACGTCCTCGCCATCATGCATACCAAGGAACTCCCATAATGTCTAATAATGACATAACAACTATTTAGCCGTAAAATTTCTCATTTTTGAAAGACCCCCATTAAAAGATTATCTAGCCTTGTCTCTTAACAATAAAAAAACTAACAAACTACTATGAGGTGGTGCATGTCCTAAACAAGGCCTACACCAGTAGAAGGTATAGCCCATTTAGGCATAACCGTTGTCTTTTCGCTGACCGCTCAGGATCGATGACGACCTTGACCTATGTAAACTTCTCCTACTCCTCTTTTGTACCAACCTGAATATCATAGCACCGAGTCCATGCTTACCATCCCATTTAGATTGCCTAATGTAACCAAGGAAATGCCCATTTGGTTAATTAAACCGTACCCTCTAAAAGGTTGAAGCAGAATCTACTTGCTCTTTGACACTTCTACAAGGGCAAATCCTCCTACTTTGGTATATTCCCTTCACCTATACACGAATGCATTATTCCATAGGTTCTATAGTTGGTGATGTCATACATTAATATAGTGTATGCACAACCACTGGTAGCCCCTCTCGGTGGGAAGACTTATGTTGTGTGATATTACTAACCACGCATCCCAATCAATACTAATGACTTTGTCATTTTTAATTAATCTAAGTTACTGACTAGATTCAATAATTCACAACCATCATAAATGCATACTTGAGACTTATATAAACTTATTTAATTACTACACCTCTTATGGTTAACTACTATGTTTAGTTATTTTACACAACTTACTTCATGTTTCATTAATACCATTTTAATATCATTTACTACTTACTTCTTATTTAAATAGATTAATGACCTTTTACAACTTAACTTCTACTTTATACTATTAAATATATTCTACTATTCCTTTTTAACTGTTACTATCACCATTTGATTATTATAATCTTCATACTTACTCATTTAATTATTTTAAATATTCTTCATCGCCTATTGTTATTTTATAACTCATCGCATATGTTAGAGTTATAATTGAATTATTGTTATTATCTCTGCTTACAATACTTAGGCTATACTTAGGTTCTCTACATTTTAAAGCATTGGAATTACATCCTCCGAAGGGAAATATTTACGCTATAAATTTCCATAGCTTATCTAAAAGGGGAGTTATATTACATTTGATATTACGAAAAGTTATTTTTTTCCTGTTATTATTAAAATAGACAGCACAGAATACGCTGAATATCTATATGTTATACTTCTCTTTGTTTTAGGCATATTCCTTATTATTTCAAATGATAAACCATTATTCATATTCGTAGAGCCGAATAATTTATAGAAATTTACATTGGGACACACTTCATCTCAATGAATTAAATACTACTTAAATCCTAATCCAAATTATAATAACTTCCAATTTAAATTTACTCACATATACGATTTAACCAACAAACTTGGAATTACTACACAATCTCAATAATGTCGGGACTACCTTTACCCTTACTTTCTAAGTGTATGTATATGCAATATTAAATCAAAGTTAAGCATTCACAGAATATGTAGGCAAGATTTAAAATTCATTACTTACATATTTAAGCCTTCAACTCCAAATTTACATTCAGAGATATAAGAGCAGATTTTTACGACAAATAAATCCAATATTATATAAAAATATATAATTTCCCACTCACCTCTAAGCCTCCAAATCTTTAGATCTAAATATTATTAATTTTTGTTTGACTTACTTTTCTTCTTACTAAAATATGCACCGAAAGAATATACATGTTCATTAGAAATTTAGATCTAGGATGAGATTTGAATTGATTTTAGATTTGGATTTATAATTTACCTTGTGTGGAATATGCGAGTATATGATTTTTGTTTGATGATAATAAACATATATATATATATATATTCATTTAAATGTATTTGTTAATGTACTATTTTATTTTTCATAGATTAAATAAATATTTGTTGAATAAAATAAATTACACAGTATTTGAATGGAATTTGAATTCAAACAGAAATTTTATTCAAACAAATATTTATTACAATCTTGAATAGTACAAATTCAAGCTCTCACTATACATATACATTTTTGAATACATCGCAATTCAATTTACATTAATAACCTCACTACATATCACTCACACATGTATTTTGTCTTCAACTGCATTCCAGTTAGAATCCAGCATCTGAGCAATCTGCAAAAATAATCACTAACGCGGTAAAATTGAAAAAGAAATATTTTTGCAATATAAAATGAAATATGATTTTTGAAAATATTATTTGCCTCAGTTATTTGGGTTGTTCGTCATCATTTATATTTGAATTCATCACACACGAACAGTATGACATGCACAGTGTATCACTGTACATGCCATAAAGTCATGCACATAGATAAATACACTTGATAACGCTACAGGGACAGGTGTGCACAAGGTCAAACCCAAATATACAGACAGGTTCAACTCAGGTGCAATATATTCAAAATTACGACACGAACACAAGGTCAAACCTGAATTTTTGAAACTGGATTCAACTCAAGTGAAATTTCAAAAATCAACATGTATGGATGCAAAGACCAGCTGCAACATGAAGTGAATCAAGTTCAGTAAGGCAATGCACCAATGCAAATTCAAATAAGTATGTGCAACTGTGAAAACTGAAGTGAACAAATGTCAACAGCAATGAAAGCAACATGACCACAAGTACAACAACAAGTATGGTGAAGCACGGACTCAAATACATAACTACAAGGCAAACTGAAGTACACAAATGCAACAGTGAAAAGAGATTCAGTACTGAATCAAGTGCACTAGAAAAAAATACAATGCATGAAAGCTTGAACAAGTCCAAATACAACCCAAAGTGCAACAAGAATGTTGCTGTAATACAAATGCAACAAACAAAGTCAAGGGTCGAGCAACAGAATCAATTATGCAATAGTGAAAAATACAAGTCAGTGGCAAGCTACAAACACCAATGATACAAGAGAGGTAACAGCATGGAACAATGCTCAAGTATTGAAGTGACTCAAAACAGCAGTGTGCAACTCAAGCTTCAGAAAGAACAGAGACAAAACAATGCCCAACTCAATAACACAATATAATGCAATAGTGTCACAATATCAAAGCACAGAACAATCATGTGTCAATAACAATGCAACACAGTGGCAATCACAAGTTACAAACATCAAATGTCGACCAGGTAGCAATGATGATAATGCAGACACAAGTAATGATACATCAACGACAATTCAAGCAACAGTTCATGTATGCATCAGTAACCAAACACAGAACAATAAAAGCAAGCCGAGGCACAGTAGAATGAACAATAGCCGCAAGAAGGATGCAAGTTCGAAACAGATTCAAGCCAAAGTCAAAAATAAATCATTAGTGTTCAACGTCAAAGATCATGGCCGAAGTCAAATGAATTCAACACCGTGGTGACCATGTAACAAATTCAGTGCCGTGTAAATCAATGATACAGTGGATATGATTCACGAAATCAAAACAGTGCCGTGATGATCAAGACGCAAAATCAAAGTCAGAAATCAAGAGTGTGTATTTTTGAAAAAGTCAAACCAAATAAAAGAGGAAAGTTCTGTGCCGTTTGAAACATGGAAAATCGAACGATTGAAAATCAAAACCGTGTGTATCAAGTTGTCACAGAAGTCAGGAAATCAAATTTTAGGAAAGTATCGATTTGATTAGGGTATAGGAATTCATATAAATACCAACCCGCAAATCATCATCAAGTGGAAAAAAAAGATCAAATCAAATCCAAATATAAACCCAAGTTCATCATCGGCATCGAGTGCGCAACAAGAACAAATGATAATTCAAGCAAATTAAACCAGCAAAGAGATTACATACCGCAATCTGTCGAAAACGATCAAAGGAGCAGCTGCGAACGAGGCAAGCAACGCAAACCATCGATCATCAGAGAAACCGCGAGCAAGAGCAACACCAGAGAATCATATTTGAAGAAAGCCCCAATTTGGATCGAAGAACAAGCCCTAATTTCAAAGCAAGGCCGCCATTTTTTCACAAGCAAAAGAAAAAGGAACGGGCAATTGAATTGGGCCGGCATGTTTTATTATAAAGGGACTTAGTTTGTTTTTGGGTTTATTTATTGTCAAATAGGGTTTTAAGTTTTAAATTGTTTTTTTATTTATTGTTTTTACTTTTCGAATCAAAGTATTGGTAAATCACCACCTAGGTTGTAGGTAGTGTCAGATTGTCTAGTTAGAATTAGTTCAGTGAGCAGGGTGTGCGAGTTTGCAAAACTCTATAGGCGGAAGCAAGGGTTTGCGAGTTTGCAAAACTCTATAGGCGGGAGCAGGGGGTGCAAGTCTATTAGAGTGTTTGTAAGCGGGAGCAGGGTTTGCGAGTCTGTTAGAGTGTTTGTAAGCGGGATACTGTTTAATTCTAATAGAAATCTGGGAATGCAGCAGTAGGCAGGGGTTGCCGAAGATGGGTAAATTTTGTGTGTGATTTACTTTTCAGCATATTTATTTCTGCAGTTTGTTTCTGTGTTTAAATCGAGAAAATTTTCTATAACCCTATTCACCTTCCCCCCTCTAGAGTTAATCTAGATCCTACAAGTGGTATTAGAGCACGGTATTTTTCTTTAACTCTAGAGTCATGAATTCATCAAATAATGTTTTTTATGAGGGGCAATCTATTGTTAGGCCACCCATGTTTATCGGGAGTGATTATGCTTATTGGAAAGTTAGGATGGGTATTTACCTTAGTTCTGTTGATTATGATGTTTGGGATATTATTGAAACTGGCTATAAATCTCCCACTATAACTGTTGGTGATACTGAGATTCCTAAACCTAAGGATAGGTGGGATGCTAACGATAAGAGATTAAAAACTACAAATGCTAAAGCCATGAATGCTCTGATCTGTGCTCTTGATAAGAATAAATTTAATAGAATTTCTCACTGTAAAACTACACAGGAAATTTGGCATACTTTGGAGGTGACACATGAAGGAACTTCTCAAGTCAAGGAGTCTCGACTAGCCTTATTCAGCAATGAATACGAGAACTTTGTGATGGACAAAGGCGAGAGCATAAAGGACATGTTTGGACGCTTTTCAACTTTGGTGTACAATGCTAGAGCGCTTGGGAATGTATTCACTGAGGTAGAGCTTGTGAGGAAGGTGCTACGAGTTTTACCAGTGAGCTTTGAGGCAAAAGTCACGGCAATACAAGAATCGAAAGATCTGAGTAAACTAAGCATGGAGGAGTTGATCGGCAACTTGATGACATATGAGCTTGAGATAAAAGCAAAGGAGGAACGCCACTACTCAGAATCAAAGAAGAAGACGATTGCCTTAAAGAGCAAAGAAGAGAGCGATGAAGAAGAAGAAGATCCAATTGAAGAGTTTGGAATGGCTGTCAATAATCTTAGGAAATGGTCAAGATTCAAGCCACGCAAGAAGAAAACAAATGGTAATAGGTCAAAAGATTCTGACAATTTCGATAATGAATCGACGTGCTTTAACCGCAACAAGCCTGGCCACTTCAAACAACAATGCCCACTTCTCAAAAACAACAAAGGAAAGAAAAAGAAGAAGAAGGCATTTGCAGCAACTTGGGATGATGAAGAAGGAGAGGAAGTTTCGAATAGTAGCTCAGAGGAGGCTAACTTGTGTCTTGTGGCAAATCAGATTCAGAAGCAAGTTCAGAGGAATCTAGTGAGGCAGGTGACTATTCTTATAAAAAACTTGTTTTTATGTGTCTTGATCTTACTAAAGAAGTTGATACTCTTGAATCTAAAATTGAAAAACTGAGATCTGATAAGAGAGAACTTGCTCGTGAAAATTTTAGGTTAGAAACTGAACTTGAAAATATTCAAAACCTAGAATGTAAAAAATGTAAAACTTTAGATTCAGAATTATCAAGACTTAAGAATAGCTCTGAGAATCTTGAAAAAGAAAATTGAATCTAAAGGAAATCATTGACACTAGGAAAAAGGATTTTATAAATAGATGCACCTCACTTGTCACTGAAAACACAACACTAAAAACCAAAGTCCAAAATCTTGAGAAATCTTTGAATAACTTTTCAAGAGGCGAAAAATCTTTCAACATGCTATTGGGAAATCAAATTTTTTTCTAACAACAGTAAAGGACTGGGATTTGGGAAAACACAAGTTGAGGATAATGTAAAAGGTAAAAGTGTCTTTGATAGATGTGAAATAATTGAACATCGTGTTGAAAATTGTAGTCATAGGAACAAGAACACAAAGTTTATACAAGTTTGGGTTCCTAAGAATTCTACAAACAAATTTCATGTCTATTGGAACAAGAATGAAAGGACTAAACAAGTTTGGGTTCCAAAGGGTTTGTTTATTCAAAATGCTTCAGCCACTAACAATCATGGACCTATAAAAACAAATAGGTCACAAAAATCTATCATCGTGTAGGTATGGTGGCAGGCTAAGGAACAACAACAACGTTCTCTGGATTTTGGCTGTTCCAGGGTCACAACAGGCGACAAAGAAAAGTTCCTTAGCCTAATACCAAGGTGACAGAATCACAATGGGCAATCACGAAAAATTATCGTAAAGGTAAAACAGGTGAAGAGATGATTTTTTTGATCGATATATTAAATGTGATAATCTGCGCCGCATTCTGAATGAAATCAGCCAATGTTAATATGTTGAAAAGAGATGATTTTTTGATTCTGACTTGTTCGACATAGTTGGCCAATTATATTGATGCCAAAAACACTATTCTTTGAATTACTTCATACATATACGTTTGGATTAAACATAGTGTTTTGTTGGATGATAATATTGGCTAACTCTATATTCACATTTTCTGATTATTTACACGACTTCAATTCAAATTCAAGAATGTTGTAAAAATTTGCGAGTTTGAGTTTTCATGCACACTTCATGATCTGGTCTTTCAAATATAGTTAGTGATATTTTGGAGATGAAAAAGAAGTTCAGATGCAGATTACACTGGTAATCTAGTTGATAGAAAAATTACTAGTTGAACGTGATTTTTGAGACATTTAGTAACTGCATCGTTTTTCAAAGAAAATATTTGCATAATTTTCATTTCAAATAATTTTCAAATAGCAGAAAATTCTCTCATATAATCCCCTCGAGAAAATCATTTTTGACCATATTTTCAGATTAGTCATTTTTATTTGATTTTAAATGACAAATTTTTGACTAATCCGACTCCCTACTAATTATCAAAAAGATAAATAGTGATTGAAAAGGTGATAAGTGTTGATATTTAACATACATTACTCAAGAGAGTATATTTGGAAAATTTCTTTAGGAATTCAAAAAAGAGTTATAAAACTTTTTGTTGGGTAAAGATTCCTTGACCATTTCTATATCTATCATATTTCTATCGACCATTGTTTATCAAAGCTTAAATATAGTTTGTCGATATGTGGTACTATAATCAGGGATCATTTGTTTTTCATTTCATATTTTTTTTAAATAAATAAATATCCAAAGTATTCACTCTCATTTAAAAGTCCTCACGGTTATGCATGGGTGAATTACTTGGATTTTTGATTATGTGCTTCCATGCTCATTTAAAAGTCCTTACGGTTATGCATGTATGGAACGCATATCAAAATTAATTGATTAAATAGACAAGTTGATTCTAATCCCATTTAAAAGTCCTCACGGTCATGCGTGGTCAGAAGATACTTGATTTAATTTTTAAAATTAAATTGGAATACTACTAGTCTCATTTAAAAGTCATAACGGTTATGCATGATTAGTAGATATTCAAATTCCTGATATAAATGTACCACAAGTAGATACAACTAAATGATTTTATATTAGAACATCATTTCCATTCTTTCTAAAAGTGGAATATGCGCCTAACAAGGGTAGTTATGATTTTTGTTTGACTTTTATTGAAGTTTAATATTTATATTCAATTTGAGTTTAATGTTGGATTAATATTGATCACTCTAATCTCTTTTTTTCTCTAACACTATTATTCTTTTGCTGATAACAAAAGAGGGAGAGAAAAGTAAGATTTTGTCAACAGAATCAAGCAAAGGTCAAATAATTTTCCATTTGCATCTAGGCTTATTTATATATTTCTGTGCATATATGTAGGGGGAGCATCATGTAGAGAGGAAGCATTTAAATAGAGGGAGCAATTAGTGTATATCATTGTTCAAATACATTTAACTCAGTCAAAATCTTAAATATATGTTTGTTATCATCAAAAGGGGGAGATTGTGGAATATGCGAGTATATGATTTTTGTTTGATGATAATAAACATATATATATTCATTTAAATGTATTTGTTAATGTACTATTTTATTTTTCATAGATTAAATAAATATTTGTTGAATAAAATAAATTACACAGTATTTGAATGGAATTTGAATTCAAACAGAAATTTTATTCAAACAAATATTTATTACAATCTTGAATAGTACAAATTCAAGCTCTTCACTATACATATACATTTTTGAATACATCACAATTCAATTTACATTAATAACCTCACTACATACCACTCACACTCGTATTTTGTCTTCAACTGCATTCCAGTTAGAATCCAGCATCTGAGCAATCTGCAAAAATATTCACTAACGCGGTAAAATTGAAAAAGAAATATTTTTGCAATATAAAATGAAATATGATTTTTGAAAATATTATTTGCCTCAGTATTTGGGTTGTTCGTCATCATTTATATTTGAATTCATCACACACGAACAATATGACATGCACAGTGTATCACTGTACATGCCATAAAGTCGTGCACATAGATATATGTACTTGATAACGCTACAGGGACAGGTGTGCACAAGGTCAAACCCAAATATACAGACAGGTTCAACTCAGGTGCAATATATTCAAAATTACGACGCGAGCACAAGGTCAAACCCGAGTTTTTGAAATTGGATTCAACTCAAGTGAAATTTCAAAAATCAACATGTATGGATGCAAAGACCAGCTGCAACATGAAGTGAATCAAGTTCAGTAAGGCAATGCACCAATGCAAACTCAAATAAGTATGTGCAACTGTGAAAACTAAAGTGAACAAATGTCAACAGCAATGAAAGCAACATGACCACAAGTACAACAACAAGTATGGTGAAGAAATGACTCAAATACACAACTACAAGGCAAACTGAAATACACAAATGCAACAATGAAAAGAGACTCAGTACTGAATCAAGTGCACCAGAAAAAAATACAATGCATGAAAGCTTGAACTAGTCCAAATACAACCCAAAGTGCAACAAGAATGTTGCAGTGATACAAATGCAACAAACAAAGTCAAGGGTCGAGCAACAGAATCAATTATGCAATAGTGAAAAACACAAGTCAGTGGCAAGCTACAACATCAATGATACAAGAGAGGTAACAGCATGGAACAATGCTCAAGTATGGAAGTGACTCAAAACAGCAGTGTGCAACTCGAGCTTCAGAAAGAACAGAGACAAAACAATGCCCAACTCAATATCACAATATAATGCAATAGTGTCACAATATCAAAGCACAGAACAATCATGTGTCAACAACAATGCAACACAGTGGCAATCACAAGTTACAAACATCAAATGTCGACCAGGTAGCAATGATGATAATGCAGACACAAGTAATGATACATCAATGACAATTCGAGCAACAGTTCATGTATGCATCAGTAACCAAACACAGAACAATAAAAGCAAGCCGAGGCACAGTAGAATGAACAACAGCCGCAAGAAGGATGCAAGTTTGAAACAGATTCAAGCCAAAGTCAAAAATAAATCATCAGTGTTCAACGTCAAAGATCATGGCCGAAGTCAAATGAATTCAACACCGTGCTGACCATGTAACAAATTCAATGCCATGTAAATCAATGATACAGTGGATATGATTCACGAAATCAAAACAGTGCCATGATGATCAAGACGCAAAAACAAAATCAGAAATCAAGAGTGTGTATTTTTGAAAAAGTCAAACCAAATAAAAGAGGAAAGTTCTGTGCCGTTTGAAACAAGGAAAATCGAACGATTGAAAATCAAAACCGTGTGTATCAAGTTGTCACAGAAGTCAGGAAATCAAATTTTAGGAATGTATCGATTTGATTAGGGTATAGGAATTCATATAAATACCAACCTGCAAATCATCATCAAGTGGAAAAAAAAAGATAAAATCAAATCCAAATATAAACCCAAGTTCATCATCGGCATCGAGTGCGCAACAAGAACAAATGATAATTCAAGCAAATTAAACTAGCAAAGAGATTACATACCACAATCTGTCGAAAACGATCAAAGGAGCAGCTGCGAACGAGGCAAGCAACGCAAACCATCGATCATCAGAGAAACCGCGAGCAAGAGCAACACCAGAGAATCATATTTGAAGAAAGCCCCAATTTGGATCGAAGAACAAGCCCTAATTTCAGAGCAAGGCCGCCATTTTTTCACAAGCAAAAGAAAAAGGAACAGGCAATTGAATTGGGCCGGCTTGTTTTATTATAAAGGGACTTAGTTTGTTTTTGGGTTTATTTATAGTCAAATAGGGTTTTAAGTTTTAAATTGTTTTTTTTATTTGTTGTTTTTACTTTTCGAATCAAAGTATTAGTAAATCACCACCTAGGTTGTAGGTAGTGTCAGATTGTCTAGTTAGAATTAGTTCAGTGAGCAGGGTGTGCGAGTTTGCAAAACTCTATAGGCGGGGGCAAGGGTTTGCGAGTTTGCGAAACTCTATAGGCGGGAGCAGGGGGTGCGAGTCTATTAGAGTGTTTGTAAGCCGGAGCAGGGTTTGCGAGTCTGTTGGAGTGTTTGTAAGAGGGATACTGTTTAATTCTAATAGAAATCTGGGAATGCAGCAGTAGGCAGGGGTTGCCGAAGCTGGGTAAATTTTGTGTGTGATTTACTTTTCAGCATATTTATTTCTGCAGTTTGTTTCTGTGTTTAAATCGAGAAAATTTTCTATAACCCTATTCACCTTCCCCCCTCTAGGGTTAATCTAGAACCTACACCTTGTGTTTGGTGATTCAATTTGATCCAATTCTTCTTTATTATTTCCCATTATCCTCCACTTATATATATATTATAGTTTAATTTGATTTTAAAATCTGTGGAGAAAAGAAAATGGCAGAGCTTTGCCGTGCTTTAGAAAATATGAAATGAAAAATGACTAATTAGGCCCATATTTATAGGGGTTCGAATTAATGCCAGCTTTATAATAGAATCTTTTAAATCTGGCACGTCCGGCTTTGGTTCAATTTACAACCACCATTCAAACAGCAGTTGACCGTTACCTACCACCGGTCGATCGGTTGTCCATTTTTTTATGCGTTCCTTTAATTCTTTTTGTAAGTTATTTTGTATATGTTTAACCGATCTAATTTAACATTAATTATTCTTAGCTGTTAAGTAAGTATCAATGTTAATGAATATTAACTAGTTACATTTATTTCTTTAATTACATATATAATTATTTTCGAATATTCAAATGTTAATAACATTTTCATTTGAACTCAAATCGTTATGTGATCAACGAATAATTTCTCAAAGATATTTCCTAGTCTATGATTCCAAGAATAATTGTTAAATATTCTAAATGCTTTTGTATCTTCTATACAGCTAACATATAACTAAAATAATGAAAACAGATACCATTGTTGAAATACCAAAAATAATTTTATTTTATAATCAACATTCATAATATTCATATTTAAAATAGTAGTATCTGTTTTTGGTCAAAACAAAAAACCATTGTTATTTTATGAAAAATATTTTGTATACAAGAAGGTAAATTTTCAAAACTTGATGCATCCAATAGCAATTGTTATATGGTATGCTACCACTATTTTCACAGTTGCAAAGCAACATATGAAATGCAAAGCTCCACTCAATCACTTACAATCTTGAACTCCATGGTCTTATAGAGAAAGGTTTTCTATAAGAAAAACACATTTGGAATAGAAATAATATTGTTTACTAAGCGTCTACAAATATTTCACAATTCCATTTTAGATATCTCTTCATGAAGTGGAAATGAGCATTCACTCTCTTCATCCCAACCGTGACTATGTTACATCCACTATCGGACTTTTACTTTCTTAAATAGTCAAACCATTCAAAAGGAAAACCTTTAATATAAGATTGAACCATATTGTTTAAAAAATTCATTCAGTCATCCATAACATATTAAGCATGTCGAGTAAGTTGCACTTAAGTAAACATATCGTAACTAACATTTTAATAATTGAATTCATAGGTCTGTCTGTAGTCCTTAGTATAATATTGTATTCAACATGATAAGATCCTCATTGAATTCAGTCATACTGAACACAAGACCTCGCATTATGGTTTACTTTCTCATTTTAAACGAAACATCTTTATTGGAACTCTATTTATTACGAACACAATTGTTTACCATATGACTTATGTATGTGATTGAATAACCATGCTCTTATATCATTTTAGAGTCCAAAAACATAGAATACAACATACAGTCTTGGTCAAATTCACACTTAAATGATTAAGCTACAAAATTTCCAAGGGTTGGATTATTCAGCTCTTATATGGGTATCGAAGTGACAACATGTCAAAAGATTTATTTATTGGTAAGTATATTCTTACATTTCACTGTCTGTCTTTAACCCAATTCTTTTAGTATATGTTAGTGAAGAATTTATTTTACTAATTGTATTATTTTTGCAAATTTGTTACAGAGGTTATTATAATATTAAAAATGTTCTGATGCTTATTAAAATTATTTGTTATATTTATCTAATAAGGCTCGAACTAAATTTACATCTCTAAATAACCTAAGTGAGATGTGGAAATTTCATATATTCCTTATTAAGTGTTAGGATCCATCAATAATGTTACTACAATCATGAGAGTTCTTATCAAATATGGTCCTCGTCAATTATAAATAACACGTTATTAGTTACATCTTGTATATAACTCCTAGTTGTACACTCTTTGCTCCTCATCATCTTTGTTACCAAGAGAGTGCAAAGAAAATGTAAAGCAAATTAGATACTCATAATCTATAATTTGGTGAGAGCTTAAGTAAAATTTTGTAATTCTTGAGGGTGCTTCATAAACTTACACAATGTTCTTACCAATATAGGAACAACGTAGACATCACCATAAACATTTTACGGATTTAGGTCGCATAGTAACCATAAGTTGTATAGTGCTCTATTTATATTGCAAATGATAAAGAGAAATATTATTTCAAATGCGTAATATTGAAATACTTGATAGTATTATAGTCTATACGAAATAATGGAATATAATAGTCTATGATTTTTTTGTTGCTAATAAACATATAAACACACACATATACACATTTTAAATGTGTTTTTGTAGTACTATTACAATATCACAAAAAGAAATAAACAAATAAATATTTTATTTCAATAATTTTTAATAGTATGGTTATTACCATAATAACTACCATAATATTTTTAATACAGTATTTCATATGCGCTATTTTTATACTCTTTTACATACATCAATTTGCACTCTCTCACTTACAACACTTTAATATAGTAATCACTCTATAATCATCCTCACTCGAATACAATTTCTTTCTTCTTGCTTCAGCTTTTGTCTAGATAGAAATTTATTTTACCTAGTAAACAACAAAGCAGTAAAAAGAAAAAACGAATAAATTGAAACTTCAAAAATAAAAATATATTCAAACTTTACATTGCCTCATTTTATTAGTTTTGTTTTCATACTTTTAATATGCACCAAAAATAACAAACATGACTAGTACATTAGGTATATACAAGGATCAGTACAACATGTTCATGTGGAACAAAAATTTAGAATTGAGTCAATATGTGCACAAATAACTTAAGACATGAATTATGTATTAATGTACATACCTTAAGGCCAAGAACCTTAAAATAAACCAAACCATAAAAGCAAAATGGTGCACAAAACCATAAACTAGTAAGGATAAGTATAAATGAACATTAATTTCAGAAAAACAGATTAGGCCGGGCATGCACAAGGCACATACACCGGACCAATAAAAAAAGCGTAAAACAGGACTCAACAAAGTGATAGCACAAGCCAAAACACAAGTTCGGATTTAAAGCGCAAGTGCAAATGCACACAAGCCATAGAAATATGAGAGCATGCTAGCCATGACACGCATTCAAACAAGCAAAAACACAAGTTAAGGTTAAAGTGCAAGTGCATAAATTATTGTTTAAAAGGAAAGGAACATGCCATAACACTCAAGTTTAGGCAAGCTCACATGCTACCAGGCAAAGATTTAAACACATAAGGCATGAACAACAAACCAGAACAACAAGCCTACATAACACACATATGTCACAATTGAAACTAATAAGGTGCATACTAATAGGTCAGTTTTAAAGTTCAAGTTACTAGGAATGCACAGTCAGTGCACATACAGGCAAGCATACAAGGGAATTCAAATATATAGGCATACAAAAACATACAATGGCAAGCTCGAAGTCAAGCAAGATGACAAGCACATAAGGGAAGCGCACTAAGCCAGTATGTTGGGCACACGCAATCAAGGCCAACAACACATAAGAACACAGGGCACACAACAAGGAAATGTGGATAACTCAGATGTACATAAGATGCAACGGGCCAGCAAAGTCATGCACACACACCAGGTTCATAAAAGTGCATAAGGAAGTTAAGATCGGAAGATTTTCGCTGAAGTGCACTAATTAAGTGGACAGCCAAAGCAACATTTTCAAAACCAGATAGGATGAAAATTTCAAAAATAATTGAGTGCACAATTGAACTCACAATGATGATTCAGAAAGTTGAACAAGTCCACAATATCAGGCTGAAACCACAAGTTGAATGAATCCAAAAATTCAGGCCAAAGCCGAAATATTGAATAAGTCAAAATCTTAGGTTGAAATCCATATAAAAAATCAAGCTAAAGATCCAAATCGAAAGTCAAGTTAACAGTAATAAGGAGCAAGAGTAAAATAAAGGTTAAATAGTTCAAAAAAATATCCTAAAATATATGAAATGTTATAGAATAAGAAGACATTAAAGAAAAAGGAAGAAAATATTTTATTCACGGTAGAGATTCATCATCCATTTTCATTACATTAGCTCCTTTATATAAAGGCCTAGGAGCTTGGGATAGAATTAATCCCATGGTGAGGGACTAAATACAAAATAGTATATAGCATATTCACTATTTATATTAACATATATTATAACACTCCCCCTTGAATATGCGTCTTCAAAATCTTGAATCCTTTGATAACTTGAAATTGTCCCTTTTGTTACGTATATGATGATTGCTCCCCTTCATTGTTATCTTGCTTGCATTTATTCGTTCAGCCGATCTAGATATTTTCCATTGCCTCATTAAAAACCTCTGTTAGGAAAACCTAGTGGAAAAAAACCTTGAATGCGGAAAAGAGTGCAACTTGTAAAATCATGTTAAAAATGATATTCTTTCTAAAGGGTTTGGTACTTTGGGATCAAAACAATACCTCATTAAAACCTTACTAAGAAAAACCCTATGGAAAAAATCTTAGTGAAGGAAAAAGAGTACAATATTGTATGACATATTTTAATAATTTACAGCATCAAATAGTGTTTGATACTTCTGGATCAATATATAGTTCATTAAAAACCATACAAGGAAAACCCAATGGGAAAAACCTTAGTCGAGAATAAAATACAATTTAACTTAAATAACATATTTGTGATATTATAACTTGAAAATACATTTGATTCTTCTAGATCAAGATAATGCCTCGTTAAAACTTTACTATGAAAATCCCGGTGGGAAAAATCTTAAATAAGGAAAAAGAGTACATTTTAACTTATTTTAAATGTTGCCGGGAGTAGATACTTCTGGATCAAGATAATGCCTCATTAAAACCTTACTAATAAAAAAAACCCAGTGGGAAAAATCTTAGTTAAGGAAAAAGAGTGCATTATAAAATACTTATGGATGTTCCCCCTGATTTAAAAGTTCCCTCTGAATTCGTATTCGTCTTTTGAAAACTCAAATTGGTTATGGATACTTTTGGATCCATATATATGTATCTTATTAATAATACATTTATTAATAGTTTCCTTTGATACAATCAAAATTTCCAAGATTGTTTCTTCCAAATATAATTTGCATTTTGTACGCTACTTTTATGAAAAACACATCATGTGCTTTCATTTTTGTGCTTCGAATCAGTTTTGCTTATTGCAACTACATCTTTGATGAATATTAAAAATTTCATTGCAACAATACTAAAAAGAAGAACGTAATCTACTCATTTTGAAGTGCATTTAGATTTTCATTATAATATTACTTATTAGAATGTTGTAATCTGCATTCCATATTCTCTGCATTATTTAGAATCATCAAAGTTATTTACATTATTTTATAAACTTATATATTATAATAAGTTTTGCATATCACAACAAATACTTTGACTGGTATTAAGAGTTTCATTACAACAATACTTAAAAATAGGAAGTAATCTACTCATCATGAATTATATCAAGATTTTCTGTACAATAATAATTGAAAGTAGATTGTAATTTACACTCCTAGTTTTTTGCATTCTTTATAACCATGAAATTTATTTATATTCTTCAGGAATTTGTATACTTTCATCATTTAATATGATTAAACCATATGTATACCTTCGGGATATATTAAGCGTTTCAAGCATTTTCACTACTTTGCGGATCACATGTCCATATTTCTCTATTAGTAAAGAATTCATGATGCCCAGTCATGTTTTCCACTAATTCAAAATTTATCATAGATGATTATTTCTTGTTAGTTCTAGAATGATTTATTTAGATCTCTTTATTTATCATGTTTTAGGTACCTAAACCACTTCTAGGGCTATTAGACAATCATGTCATGGATCTCTTTCAGAGCACCCTTTAGTGTTTCTTCAAGAACATTCACCTCCTTTATTTGGCATCTTTATTACTTACTCCATAAATATTCGAACTGACTTCTGTACCACATTACAGATGTGGTTTACACCTTTTGATCCTTCAAGGATTCAAAGCTATATCGGAGAAAGTCTACTAGGGATATTATTGATAATTTATTTAAGTTAATCAATATTTTGCATCATTGTATATTTTAACAAACATTTAACATTGATGATCAAAAGGAACTTGTATCCCTTTATTCCCCCCTCAATGTTGACAAACATTGTCACATTGAATAATAATCTTCTTTGGATTCTCATTTTGATCCATTATGATATTGCTACTAGCAAATACATCATACATATTAATTATAGGAGGATAATTCTTTTATAAGTTGGTAAGATGCATTCAATTGATATTGCTTATTAAAGTTTGTACTCATCCATTGATCTAGCTAATTGGAGGAATTTACTAATTGCGTAAATCATTTGAATGCATACATGACTTCAGGTCATTCACCATTTATGTTAACTGAATTAAATCACTGAATGATATCTATGCATAATCTATAAGATGAGCTCATAACAATCTTCAGGTTGTTAGTTCAATATCTGCATATATGGATATATACGTGCATCCACGTATTATATATTGAGTTAGTGATTTTAGACCAAACTATTACATGGATCCAAACTACTAAATTTTTTATTATAGATCAATGTCAATGTAAATCCTTCAAGACTGCATGATAATGTTTAAAACATCTGGTTTGGAACCATATTGAACTTCTGGTTCAATTCACACAACTTCAAGTTGTTAATTTTTATTCCTCGATAATATCTCAAATATATCTTTGAATATTAATTATGATTACTTATTAGAGAATAATACATAGTTATAATTATATATAAACGTCTCTTCTAGAGAGTTCAATAAAAGAGATATATTTACAACATAAATAAGCGTATTTTCTGGACCCTTGAAATGTTATACAAATAAGAAATTATATCGGTTGCACATACATGTTTGTTTAAGATCGTGTTTGTAGCTTTATAAAAATATAGATCACATTTACACTTAAATTTGTCTAATGGAGCTACGGATCCATGATAATGAGCAATTGAATTTTGTAAATATACCGTGTAATCATTACTACCGGTCCTATATTGCCATATAACTTTCATATTTGAAAATATTTCATAGGCAATTCTTTTATAGTGCAAACGAGGATATAATATCTCTTCTGGAGATATTTTATAAACACCATTTTTTGAGTGTGATATTTAAATTATTATGTCAATAGTCTACTTATGGAGTATTATAGTAATACATATTTTCTCCTTTGGGGATATTTTATAAATCTAGATATTTTTCCATCACCGCTTCTTGAGTGTCACACATCTCTTCTAAAGATACTTCATATGCACTACTTTTGAAATGTCATATCAATATATGGTATCCTTTTCTACATAAATTACATAATCACTACTTCAGAGTAGTATAAAATATCTCTTCTGAACATATTTACCATCACTAATCTTTCAGAGTAGCTATATAATAAATCTTTTGGAGATGAATTATTATCACTGCTTCTGGAGTTTTAAAAGATATTCCTTTAGGGACATAGCGTTCTTTTTTTTAAGCAATTGCAATTTAACTAAAAATATAAAAATAAAAATTCTATAACATCTCTTCTGCGATGTTGGATTTTGCAATATAATAAATATAAGTAAAGCTCCAAAAAAAATCTAGTAATCTTTTCTAAAAATAATAAAATCTATTTCTTCAACAAAATAGCTACGCGTACGTGCATAAAAATACACGTACGTGCATAAAAATAATTTATCAAAATTTCAGATTTTACATCAGTGTGTGATTAGTGAAAATCATCAGATCTACTAATGTAGTATTCACTCAAACTTCAAGTCTAAGTTATATGAGATACATAAATAATAAAGAAAGAAGGAGAACAACAATTTGATGCATAACCATGTAGGTTGTATTGACCAAATGAACCAAAGCCATTCAAATCCTGCTGCTTTTTAAAATTTTAGTTTTGCTTTTATTAATAATAGTACATACATTAAGTTGTTGATAGAGTAACGTTAAATATACAAAGAAATATAGATGCGGAAACAAAGTGAAAAGGCGAAAAAACTTTGCTTTGAGGTCAAATATTCTATCTAAACTTAATTAATACAAACAATGTCAGAATACTTTAATCTTACTACACTCAATAATTTCGATTTCCTTGAATTTGAAAACATGTAAACATTCAAGCTGTATTGGATATTGAAAAAAAATACAACGGTTGATACTAAACTAAAAGAGAAGTGTAAAACAAGGGTTCGCTAATGAAACAAAAACCTTGGTATTGTTGTTCTATAATTTGGTTGTCAAAGAAACTCAACAAGCTATATACTGCCAAATGATTTGGAAAACTGATTCAAATGCTTATGGCAGCTTGAATAACTGAGTCATTATTCACATATTCAATACGAAAAATCTTAGACATACAAAACTAGGACTACTAGATTTCATAAATATTAAAATAGTTTTCCTCTTCAATATTACATCCGAACACAAAGAACAGCTAAATAATCAAACAAGTGAACCATTGAAAAAGTCATTTTGATTTCAAATCAGAACCGATCTTCAAATTGATAAAATATTAATTCAAAAGTATTATTGCTGTTAGAGATTAAGCATGATCAAATTAATCTTAAATAAAAGCCAGAGCTATAATTAAAAGCGAAGACATAAATATGTGGACTGACATAAAAATAATGATTGAAAAGAAGCAAAGGATCAATAAATGCTGTGAAATAAAAAATAAAAAAATTCATGCGAGGGTCCTAGATCTGACATAACTTGAAAAAAATAGTACCTTTATTCCATTTTGGCCATTTTTGTGTTCTGGATGAAAGGATCATAAATAAAGCCAAAAATCCAACGTAAGGTTAAAGGAAACATATTAGCTGCAGCAAAGGAATGGCAAAAAAAAAACATAAGTCGGATTCATTGAAGCATTTGCTGGAACAACTCTTGATTCTTCAGGAATAATTTCCTTACCATCAGTTCCTTACAGCTATACTCAATATCCCTTTGCTTTTACTTTATTAGGAATGGCTGAGCAGTGTATTGTAGATCAGGTGAGTCTCAACTTTTCTGTAGGAAACAGGACATTGATCTCCGAGCAGGACGATGTAGATCTAACAAGCTTCAATTTTTGCAGAGGCAAAAAGACTCTTGCGCATCTCCGCTTTGTATTTCTGAATCTCCCTCTGAGATAAAGCATGGATCTGTAGATTATGAAGAGATCTCAAGGCAATAAGTTGTACTTTAGCACTCCAGATCAGAGTTATGGCGTCAGACAATCATTGAGAAATCATGCGATGGACTGAAATGACATTGTAAACTTTTTGCTAATTCGACTTAGGCAAAAGGGGAGTGTAGCGAAGGGGTGGAGGAAGCAAGATTGCGAACAAAAGAGTGGCGGTGGAAAAGTTCAGACCGCCATGATTTTAACACATTGCAAAGATTTTAATATGCCTGAATCCACTATAGTTTAATGAAAATGGATTTTATATATAATTTTGATTGAAGGTCTTGCTGATAACGTGTTATAGAATAATAAGACATTAAAGAAAAAGGAAGAAAATGTTTTATTCACTGTTGAGATTCATCATCCATTTTCATTACATTAGCTCCTTTATATGAAGGCCTAGGAGCTTGGGATAGAACTAATCCCACAATGTGGGACTAAATACATATTCACTATTTATATTTACATATATCATAACATGAAATTCTAGAGAGATTTTTTTCCAAATCAATCGCTATAAAAACCCAAGTCATCATTAACGATTATACATTGTTAAGTTCAAATAAAGTATTCATTTAATTGAAAATCAAAATCATACTAAGTTTTTAACTGCAAAAGAGATTGACATTAGAAGCAACCACAACCAATAATCACCAAGCCATTGAAGGAAACAACTGATTAAGGAAAGAGGTGGGGATTCAATATTTAGTTTCAAAGTTAGCGGCTTTAAGAATCAATGAAGACAAACCCTAAAAGAAATTACAACAAAGAAAGGGGTCGCCCTGAAAGTAAATAGGGAAGTGATAAAAGGGACTAACCTTAATAATACAATTACTTGAACATATATATATATATATATATATATTACATGTGTTAGGGTTTGTCTTTTCAATTTAATTTTTATATTTTATTTTATTTTCAAAACTCTAATTTTTAACTAGGACTGAATTACAGTTTGTAGTTTGGGAAATTCTCAACTCGAGGATAGAGTTAAGACATGATTTCTAGGCATAGGGTTTGAACAATCAAGTTACCGATGGTCGCAAGTTTACAAGGAATTTATAAGCGGTCGATTGTCCAATCGTAGAAGAAATCTTAGGGACTGCAGTAGGCATGTTTTACCAAAATTTGGTAGATTTAAGTGCTGCTTTAATTTTCATATTTTCTTGATTATTATATATGCTACAATTTTTATTATCTTATGAATTTAATAAACCCTATTCACCCTCCATTAGGGTTAATTCGATCCTACAAGTGGTATCAGAGCTAGGTAGTCAAATTCACTTTTTAACTATGGTAAGTTTTAATAATGATTTTTTCTAAAGGACAGTCAATAGCAAGGCCATCCATGTTTAATGGCACTGATTATTCATATTGGAAAATAGGATGAAGATTTTTTTTTAAAAAACTATTGAGGCATTGGATATAGTTAAAACCAGTTATAGTCTACCGGTAATAAAAATGAATAACAAAAGAAGACCCTAATCCTAAAGATATATGGGATATAAACAAAATTAGTCTTTATCATTCAAATGGTAAAGCTATTAATCTATTTTCTATGCCTTATATAAAATGGAATATAATCGTCTTTCTCATTGTGTGACTGCATAGGAAATTTGGCATAGTTTGAGGTGACTTATAAAGGCACATCATGGGTTAAGAAATCTCATTTAGCCATGCTCAGCAATGAATATGATAATTTTGTTATAACAAAAGATGTAAATATTAAAGATATATATGGATAGTTTTTCAAATCTAGTATTCAAACCCAAAATGCTAGGAAAAGCATATATAGAATTGGAGATAGTCTGAAATTTTGTGAGAATCCTCCCGAGAAGTTTTAAAGCAAAAGAGATAGCAATTCAGGAATTCAAAGACTTAAAACAACTTAAGGTGGAGGAATTAATTGTAATTCTCATCATCTGTGAAATGGTGCTGAAAGTCAGGGAAGAATGTAAAATTGAAGATTCAAAAAAGAAATCGATTGCTTTAAAGAATACAATCGACAGCGAGGAAGAAGATGAAGTTGCAACTGTGCTAGCACTATTAATGAAGCAGTTCAAAACGTAAACCAGAAAGCATGAAAATCTAGCCAAAACCAACAGATAAAATCTAGCATTGTCAATGAATTGGATGCTTCCAAGGAAGAATTCACAAGTCATAAATGTAAGAAGCCAAGACACATCAAATCAAACTATTCATTAAATTTACTTGGTGAAGGAAAGAAGAAGATAAGGAGTTTGGTAGATTCTTGGGATGAGAGTAAAGAAGAAGAGAAGGAGAACACTAATAGTGAGAATGAAGAAGCAAATTTATGCCTGATGGTAGAATCAATTGACAACAACGATGAACCTAATAAGGTAGCACGCTTATCCCGTATTGATTTACATTTGTTATATCATGAATTAAATGAAAACATCGATAGACTTAAAAAAGATATAATAAAATATAATATGAGAAAAAAGTCTACTTGATATAAATAATGAGTTTGAACTAATGATTTAATTAGAAAATTTAACTTTGAATGCGAATAGTATCAGCCTTTAGAGGAAAAAATAAATATATGTTAAACTAAAATTGAAATCCTCAAAAATGAATTTTCGACTCTGAAAAACAGAGATGAGACAAAAGGAGAAAATACCATTAAAAGATGCACCTCACTTTTAAATGAAAACATCTCTCTTAAACCTAATGTTCTACAACTTGAATCGACAGTAAGAAAATTTTATAAAGGAAAAAAATCACTGAATATGTTGTTGCGTAGTCAAACGATCACCAAAAATTGGAAGGACTTAGATATGATACGGTTGAATAAATTAAGAGAAAGAATAGCAATAAGATAAATTTCATAGAGAATTTCCAAAATGTTTGGTTTGTGGAAAAGTTAGGCATAAATAAAATAAATGTTGGAATAGAAACAAACACAAAACCATTAAACAAATCTAGGTTCCAAAGGGTATAAATTTAAATTGACTTAAATTAAAATAAGTTTTGGTTCCCAAGAGTACAATTGTTAATGCTAACGGTTTGCTCGGTTCGCTACATAAAAAACTTGGGTACCAAAGATGCCAAATGTAAATGAATATAGTCCCACATCCTTTGCTAGTCCACTTGCTTCTTATAGGTACAAAAATGGGCTAAGGAATTGTAACGACCCGTAAATTTTCGATAATTAAATTAGCTAATTTAATAAGATTTCGTGATTTAATGTTAAAAAAAAATTTGTAATTCATTTGGAATAATAATAACTGGAATGAATTGCAATAATTATCCAAGTAATGAAAAAAAAGCTACTTAGTGAATGCCTTTGAAATCAATAGTTGAATAGGATATTAAATGTTGAATTCATTGGGTATGATAGAGTAATTGATTGATAAGTAAAATCTATTTGAAATCAAATATTGAATATTGAACACGTAATTGTTTAAATTAAATATTTAAAACTTATTGAATAATTGAATAACTGTAAAATGAAAATAGTGTTCTAAATTTTGAAATGGTTTTAAAAGTTGAATCTTATAAGTTCAATTTTAATATTTCAAAAGATAATGAATTATTGGATAAGCGAAATTGTCTAAATGAAATATTTGGAATTTATTGGATAAATAAAATAACGGGTTTAATATGATTAAAAATGATTTGTAAAATTTTATTTTATCATATTGGAGTTATAGTGATGTTATAGAACTTTTAAAACTGAATTTAAAATTTATTTGTGAAAATTGAATATTTAATATTTAATTATCGACTGGAAAATAGCCAATTTTTGAACAGTCTCAGAATTGGACAAAACTAGTTCCATTGGATCCATAATAGTTAGTTATTATCGGATTTCAATTTTCGTAGCAATCGGAGTTGTCGTTTGACCGTGGCAGCTCGAAACGCGTTGAAATTGTTTTAATATTAATTTGGCGAGTTAAAATAGTCATTTTTCAAACGGTCTCGGATTTCGATAAAACTAGTTTCATTGGATCCGTAATGTGATATTATTGTAAGTTTTCAAATTTCAAGTCAAACGGATTTACCGTTTGTCCGGGGCAAGCCAAAACGCATAGAAATTCGTTTAATCGGTTTAATTTAAATTTGATAGTTTATTGTCGTAACTCGCGCATATGATCGAATTAGCCTCCGAAACCTATTCCATTGTGTCCGGAACGCGGGGTAAACCTTAGAAACGCCTGGCGGCACGTCTCGATTGGAGTTCGGATGATTTTGGACCTACCTATATAAATACGCACGCAAACCGAGGCAGTTTTATTATTATTTTAATCCAGAAACCCTAATTGACTTCAGCCCTAGCCGCCATTTCCTGAATTAATGGCCACGAAATTCGAAACTTCTTCCTCATTTTCCTCTCAATCCATCAACAATTAGCAAAAACTCTCAACTACAAAGTTGTAGAGCACGATGAAAGCTTCAAATCCATACGGAGATGATCGAAAACGGAGCCACGGATCAACGGGAAATCGTGTTGGAAGGAGCTACGTTTTTCACGCAATTCAGGGCAGAGGATGAGGCCGAGCTTGGAGCTATTTGTGGTGAAGGTGGAGTAAGGCGGTGGCTTCGAAGTGGTGTAACCTGATCGTCTTCAAGTTGCTCGGTTTGGTCGTGAAAAATCGATGAAGATGGCGGCTGATGGGTTTGTTTCTTGCGTTCAAACCTGGGCATTCAACGTGAAGAGGAAGAAGATGCAGCAATGGCTCAGATCTGAAGATGCAGAAATCGATGGCCAGGATGCAGTTGAGGGTTTGATATTTAAAATAAAAGCTGAAATTGTATATTTAAATTCGTATAAACTTTAAAATAGCATAACTTTTTCATACGAGGTCGAAAATGCACGAAACTTTTTGCGTTGGAATCGTATGGACGAGCTCTTCGCTATGGAACTGGATTGGAATCATTTGGAGCTAGAGAAAATTTTGGGTTAAATGGAACGTCGTTCGATTTGATTTAAATCGTAAAAATCAAGGTGAGTGTTTTATAACGCTCACAACGTACTAAATATCTTTATGCTAGTTAAATTGATATTATGAAGTGATATGAATTTTATTTGTCGTTGTTTGATATGAATTTAATTGTCGTATAGCTTGTTATTTGAATTAACCGTTGAAAAATTAAGTTGACAGTTAAATTGAAATTGAAATTTGAATGGCGATTAAATTACCTGACCTTGATAACTATGAAATTGCCATGGATTGTATTGTCTATTGGATGATTTATTTCGATGGATGTTATTGTTTGATATTTAAATGTTTGGATGTTTATTGCTTATATATATCCTGTTATGCATACATATGATACCGTGATTTAATTTAAGTAATATATACTCATTCTTGACATTTAATTGAAATAAATAACTACTTGGCCATAGGATAGAAAATTATATACGGACACCGAATTGGCTAAATAAATAATTTTTGAAATCGTCGATTTAAAATTTATTTAAATGTTTTGATTTAAAAGTTATAAATAGAAATCAATTTATAGAAATCGAATTTGTCGAAAAATTGAGTTGGAATGTTGAAATAAATTTTGGTTAAAAGAAATTGGTAAATAATTTAAGTTATGACTTTAAAATTTAAAATTTGGATATGATTGAATTTCGAAAATCTATTTATTTTAAAGATTGAACATTATTTCGAGCTTTGAATATTACTAAGTAAAAGTGATATGAAAATGATATTTGAAATCGAGTTTGGAATTGAATCATATTTGGAATTTGGATTTAAACTTGAATATTGTTGGAAATTTTGTTAAGTGTTATAAATTGATATTTTGAGAAATCAAGCTCCAAATCGATATAAATTGAAATTGAATTAATTAAAGGTGAATGTAGAATTGAATTGATTTGAAGTAAAAGTTGACATTGTTTTGAATTGAAATCGAAATTGAATCGGTAGAATGGAAATTGAAATTGATTTGAATTGGGAAGTTATAATTGAAATGGATTGATTTTGAAGCTGTTTTAATTTGTTTTCCAAATTACTCTGTTATATAAACCATTTTGAATACTTAAACTATTTTAATCTATTTTAAATCTACTTAACCCAATTTAAATTATTTTAAACTAATTTATCTATTTTAAATCCATTTTAAAGATTTTAAGTGTTTTTAACTATTTTAATTATTAAAAACTACTTTTAAACTACTTAAAACTATTTTTCTAAAATCCTAAGCTGGTCAATAAGGTGAAATGTTTATATCTAAATCTTGAATTTAAATATGAAATCTGATATTTTGAAAGATACGATGATATTTGAATGGATTTGATTTTTGAAGCGAATATGATATTTTGATATCAATTATGAATCGATTTGAAATATAAAGAGCCAAAGGTGTAATAATACGTAGTTATTAAAGAGACCGGGATCGGATATGGACATACTCTCTGTCGATACCGAAAACCACTTTAATAACTATTATACGCGGAGTGATGATCCAGAATGAAGTGGATGGTTTGGTGAACGCGTTGACTGAAGAAAGAGAACGATTATTGGATGACCCCTGACATGACTAAAACAGGAGCCGCGCCGGGCCATTGAGGTTCGCCACCTCTAGCGGACACACTTCTTCGATACCATATCTATTACATTTGTGATGCGATTTGGGTGCACCCCTTGATTTTGGAGTGTTGTTTCGCGGTGTTGGGGTAGCTGCTGGCTATGCCCAACATCAGTCCGGATCACGCAACTACTAGTATCCTAGTTGGTATCGCCTCATGTACCTTGTCATACTGATTATCCTATTCGCGACCACTACGTTTTGATTTGTACCTTGAGTATATGGATTGCCCTCTGGTGACTTCCGGTTTTGGGGAAACTACGGTCTTGTATATGCTTTTGGGAATATAAAATGTGTTAAGGGGGATTATGGTAACGCCTTAACGCTATTTTGATACTTTATATTACTGATAGACATTATCTACTTAGCGTATATTACTACATAGTAGATAGTTTAACGGATCCTTGAGAGATGGAAAATCCCGTAACATTTCTTAAGTTATTGCACGCACGTTGACACTGGATATGAGATGTCAAACCCCGTAAACATCTCTGACGCCGTCACACTCATATTTATTTACGATTGATTTAACTTTCATAAGGATATTTTAGTCCTGACTCGAGTGTTTTGTCTTTTCATTACGCTCGGGTCAGTCCTGAGTTTTCAGTTTAGGTTGAAGATCATTTCCTTGGAGGACGGAGACGAAGATTTGGTATATTATCTACTACTATTATATTCATTCCATTCCGCTGCATTGTTGTATGATATTTGTTGTGTATGTAACTCTGATAAATGTTGTATAATAATAATCAAATGTATTCATTTCAAATGTATTCATTTAATTAACAGCTTCATGAACTGTTATTTTATTATTATACTTTAGCCTTCCGCTGTGAGATTCTGTGTTGTTTCATTTCCTTTATTTCCCTTCCTTTTCTTTTCTTAATTACCCCAATAACTATCTGCCCTTTTAATGGTTTGAAATCGACATGTGTATTTGATCGTCGGTTTAAACTGTCCAAAAAGGCGGGTCGTTACAGTTGGTATCAGAGCTTTGGTTTAGCGATAAACCTTGGCTCTAGTGGGGAATAACTCATTGAAATAGAGGTAAACTATATGAATGAGTTGAGTGTATATGAGAGAGCGTACTTGTTATTTGATATAAAATGGTTTTATATTGTGTTAATTTGTTCCGTTGAGTATTTATGAATTCTGGTCGATACTTGGGACGCCAAGGCGTCGATAGGAATTTCTAAACACTCGAATAGGACAAACCAACACAATATCGTTTTGGAATATATTTTTATATAAAGAATTATTTGAATATTTAGTCATTTTGATTGAATTGATTGTTAGGAGATGATAATATTAGATTATTATCGTTATTGTTTGATCAGTCAATATTTACAACAATTGATTAAATAACAATGGATTTAGGAAAATGAAATCTTGTAAACACAATTGATAATGAATATAAATGAATTTTAACTTGGATTTGGGAATTTAAATTCCGGTGCTTGAAATTGACTTACAAGAATATGAAAAACATAATATGAGTATTATATGATAGTATAATTGAGTTGAAATTGTTTTCGAAGGATTTTTTTTTATGATAAGTGTTATATTCCCTTCTCTTGACGCTAGAAAATGATTTCGGTGATGAGTGCACGCATCATCGGCGTTTATTTTCGAGAGTCCGAGTGGGGGAGACCACTTAATAGCTTGTCTAAACCTTGTTTTGACTCAAATTTTATTTTGTTTTGCATTCTCTATAGTATGATTTGATATATAAATTATATAAGTATATATTATTTCAAACCTTGATTTGAAATGAAACTGGGATTGGAATTCTTAAGTTCTTTAATAATTAATGATTTTTTTTGATTGAAATGAATTTAGACTTGAATCATTAAGGAACTTCTGAATTGTGAAATGAGAAATGAACCTAAGAGCTAAGTGAAAATATCAAGTGAAGTAGAAATCCTTAGAATTAGGAAATTATGAACTTAAAATAAAATTGAAACTGTAAAACTCGCATAGTATTAAATTTCATTCTATAGCATAGATATAACTTACCAAAATACTTAAGAAGTTCAAAATGTTATATGGATTGTTAATTGGATAATATACGAGTATAGGTTTGAATAATGAAATGTGCATTTAATTAATGGTTTGCAAATATAAATAAAATTGTTAGTAAATGATTGGAATTTAAATTAACATTTAAAGGAGATTCACAATTATGTTAATATAAAATGGAAATACTATATGTGAATGTAAATGTGAAATTAAATTATAGTGAAATTTAAGTAATGACTTAAGAATTAATAAATTGAAAATTCAACTTTAAATGGAAAGAAGTTGTATGTTGTTAACTACATTCTATTTGCATAACTATAACTTACCAAATACTTAAAAGGTTTAAAATGCTAATAAGGATAAGTAGAGAAATAATATACCAGTGAGAGAGTGAAAAATAAAATGTGAAGATCTAATTGATAGTTGTAAATATAAAAGAAATTTAAGCGGTAAAATGAATGATATTGTAACGACCCAGAATTTTAAACAATTTAATTTAGAATATTAATTTAATTTTAAATATTTAAATGATGGTTTGAATTAATTTCAAGTTATCAGAATGAATATATCGAATAAATTACAGAATTTAATCAATTGAAAGTTGAATAAAAATTTGAATCTTCAAAATTAAGCTGCTTTAAAATATTTCAAAGACTTGTAAAATTCATATTGATAATATTGAAGATAATAGAAGCTTCAGATTTGAAATTAATAGTGAATTGTTCAATTTTGAATTTATATCGTTTAAATCGATATTTAAAAATAGTCATTTTTCATACGGTCTCGGAATTCGACGAAACCAGTTCCATTGGGTCCGGAATATTGAATTATTACCGGATTTCAAATTTCGTAATTTTTGGAGTTGTTATGTGAACACACGACGAATAAACGCGTCGAGATCAAATTGAATTCAATTTAAAAATTTAAATTATAATTAATTAACAAACACGTTGTCTTCCCTTAAAACACGTTCCTTGGTCTCAGCCTAAATTCACGCTGAACATCACGAACGAAAATCGTGTAAGCACGTCTTCCCCTTCGTCCTTAAATCACCTCGTTCTTTCCCCTTCTCTCATTCATAACCGAAAACAAAAATCTCAGAACGAAATCAAAGAAAAAAATCGAAGCCCATCTCGTTCGAATTTTAAATCATGGCCGATACTCGTTCCATTCTTCGAACGCAAATTTCATTTCCCCCTCTCTGAAAAAAAAAAAAAAAAACCAAATGGCCTTAATCCCAAATCGCGTGCACGAGGCGGAGGTCTGAATTCTGTTGATGGCGCTCGGCTTCGTGAGGAGGTGGATGGCGCGGAGGGGGCTACGGTCGATCTGGAGTCGCGGCGTCAGCGGCAGCGGCAGCATGGATTTTGGGCATCTCGAAGGCAATGGCGATGGAGATGGGGCAAAAGGGAAGGCGGCGACTTCGAATCGTGAGTTTGGGGATTGGGGAGTGGAACCAAGTGCGAGATGGATGGTGGATAGTGGCGGCGCTAGCTGAGAGGGAGAGCGAACGTGGGTGAGTTAGGGTTTCGATCGCGAGTGGGGTCGCGACTTCTTCGGAGGCGCGGCAGCATCCAGGGGGGGGCTCGCGAGTGCAGTAAGATTTTTTCAATTTCTTAATTTAAATTTAATTCAAAAATATATATATATGTATATACAGATAAAAAAAATATGATAAAAATAAAATTTCTAGTTAGAATTAAAATAGTAGTTGGAGTTAAATTTTAAAATGGAAATTAGATTGTTCGTTTTGTTAGGATATTAATTAAAATAAAGTTAGCAAATGAGTATTTAACTTGTTAATAAACTTATTTAGCTATTTTAATTACTAAGAAATTTTTTTTTTATATATAAAAGAAAATTTGTTTAAAAATTTAATTGGATGAAATGATTTATTTTTGAAATATGGAAATTCAATTTATTAAGTGAAAGATTTATTTAAAGGGAATCATTTTGATTGTTAAAAGTTTTTTTTTAAGAAGAAAATTAGTTTAAAATTTAAGTTAAGTGGTTAAAAATAATTTATTTTAAGGGAATTTAGTTATAAATTTAATCCATTGAAAAGTAATTGTTTTAAAAAGGAATTAGTTAGTTAGAATTTAAATCTATAGTTAATAAAATTATTTAAAAGAAGATTTAAAATAAATAAATAAATATACATAAGCAGTTTTTAAATTATATATATACATATATATACGAGAATTTGGAAATATTGATTTACTAAGATATTTTGAAAATGTGATAAAGGATTACGGTCTGCTTATTTTTAAATTTAGATTTAAATAATTAGTTAATTAAATCTATTGAACGATAATTTGTGATTTGAATTTTTCGAATATTTATAAGATAAATATGGTTAATTTAATTTATTAAAAGAAAAGAAATTTAACAATTAGTTAAATAAATTTGTTGAAACGAGAAATTGGTTTAAAAATAAAACTATCAGTTAATTTAACTATAAAAAAAAAAAAAATGAAATCGCCGATGAATCGAAATTATCTAATAAAAATTTAATTTGTTTGATTGATTCGAATATTAATAAATTGTGAAATATTTATACAAGGTATAAATCAAGAAATCGAGTCAAGATGGGAAAATGGATTGCTAATAAAAGCAAAGGTGAGAGCTTCTCACTCAAAAGGAATTTCTATTGTTTATTTAAATTTTAAATAGTTAGATTTAAAATTGTTTGACTGTGTTGATTGAATGTTTGAATGATGATTGTTATATATATTGGATGTGAATAGACCCTATACGCCGTTAGTAAGCGGAGGTTATTTAGTACACACATATACCGCGATATTCCACCTTGAAGTGGAATTGGTATTATATTATATATATAGCAATATATATATATTGGCATATGTATATATTGCAGTTGATTGATTTCCCGCATTTTCTTTTAGCGGATGAGACCCTATGCGCCGTTAGTAAGCGGATATATATTTATAAAATCCCATGTACCGCGATATTCCGTCTTGAAACGGAATGGTATTGTGCTAATGTCTGTAGATGCAGGGAAACAGGTTGGAGGGATCCAACTGGATTCCTCACAAATATTCATTGATTTTAAATATTGTGATGCTTGATTGTTTATTAAATCGATATATGATATTGAAAAATCGTGATTGACTATTGATGTGTTGCATCATCGGATCCAATTTTGAAAGTTTAAAAATAACGATTTTTATTTATAAAGGATTCTAAAGTAATTTTGAAAGTATACGTTTATAAAGTATTTTTGGAACTGATTTATTATAAATAAATAAACGTTATAATTTTTATGTTATAAAAATTATGATTTTTGAGGAATGTAGTTAAAAGTTATTTTTGAGAATATGAGATTAATGATTTGATAAAATAATTTAAACTGGGATTTTTTTATAAAAAGTTAAAAAAATAGGATTTATGAAATTTGATTATTTTATAAATCAAAGTGATGAAATTATGAAAAACTTTGAAGATGTTTCAAAGGAATAATATAAATTGTTTATATTAAAAGATTTATAAATCGATATTTATAAATTAAAAACATTAGAATTTGTAAAACGAACTTTTCTAAGTATTAAAATAAATTGAAAATGAATTTCATAAATTGGAATTATAGAATTATAACGGTAAAGTTATAAATAGAATTTTATAAGCAGTAGGTTTATAAAAATTTGTAAAGTTATTTAAAAGAATGGAATTTGGATAAATAAATGAATCTTATAAGTTATAAGATTTATAAAATTTATGAAGTTTAAAGGAATAATTTTGTAAATAGATAAATTATAAGTATTTGACTTATAATATGAATTTTTAGTATATCATTGTGATATGAATTGAGATAGGTTAACAAAGGAAGTTTATAAAAGGAAGTTGATATAAAATAAATAGAATAGAATTTATAAACGTTGTTTTATAAATTCAAAATGACTTATTTAATAAGTAAATTGATCTAATTTATTTATGGAGATATATTCATGTTTTAAACAGTGAATAATTCCTTAAAATAAAGGCAATAGAAGAAATGAAATTTATTAATAATATATATTCACGTTTTTGTATAGTGAATATTATGTTAAAGAATTATTTGGAATGTGATATTTTAAACAGAATTAAAATGATCTAACGATGTTTTAAAAATGTATTGAGATTCGAAATTATAGATTTCAACATTTATGTTGAAATAGATGTTTTCGAGAAATAAAAGGAAATGGTAGATTATAACACTGTTGTTATAATAGATGATAATTTTCGAAAGGAAATGTTTTGTATAGTATTGGGATTTATATATCTATTTTATTTCGAATCCCTATACTAGTGATTTTGGGTTGTCGTAACGATGTTTTACGCAACATCGTTTTGGCCCAAATAAATACGGTTAAGTGAATGATTTCCTTAAAGAAAGAAATATATACTTAATTTCGATTTAAGTATATAGAATATTTTCTAAGTGTTGAAAATAAAAGATTGTGAATTACTTATTTAATAAGTATAGAAATGTTTTCCAATATAAAGTGAATATGTTGAGAAATTATCTTTTTGAAGATAAATTGAAAAATGGATATTTGAAATCATATATTCATAAATATTTTGGAAATATAAATTCAATATGGAATTTATAAAAGGAATTGGGAAAATAGGTTTAAAATAAATATTGACTTATTTTTGAAATATGGAAAGTTATATCTTCTAAAGATATTTTTTTGGAAATAAATAATTTGGAAAATTATTTGGAATCTGGTGATGTTGGCATATCTATTGATAGTTCAATGACCGACTATCAATATTTACCTTTAAATAGGTATTTGTTGTGAATTGTTTGAAATTGAATGCCACACTTATTTTTTTTAAAAATAAGCGCTCACTATTCGGGTTAACCGGGAAAGGACCATGGGGTCGTATAACCCATTCCGAATATGTGATACGTCGTTATGAATTGCATTCGAAGAACGGTGTTGAAGACCGGATATTTTCGAAAGCGAAAGGATTTCTTGTTGATTGTCTCTGCACTGGCTGATCCCTGGTATAGAGATCTCCATAAGTGATGGGAAATCCGAACGTGATTAGAGATTATTCGGATTGCAAGGACTTCTTTGTAAGTGCCTTCGGTTCTGTTCGAGCCCGGAACAGACTTGTATGGATTGCATGTCTGACATTACAAGTTGAGATATAAAGCCGATTTCTTTCAAATATATTTCTGAGGTGGCGGAGAAATTATTCTTTTAGCTTAACACCCTTCTCTGAGACGTACGAGCTCAGAGGTTATATAGTTGAAGTTATCAGCGATATATTCCCAGTTTGGTAATGTGACATGCTGAGTGATGCTGAAATGATCATTGTGTTGATTATTTGTGATAGGATCATTTATTTGATCGTCTATCCTGATGATCATTGTGTTGATCATTTGTTGACCCAAAGCACGGCTTTTTGTACAAAGTGTGTTTTTGTGGACGTGAATTCATCGAGCCTCACATCCCGGTAATGGTCAAAACAGGAAAGATGCAGCAAGGTTATTAGGGGTTGCTGTAGCTCCCCTTAGGGTATGTACATTTCCTTCTGGATAGAGGTTGTATCATGGTATGGAGCCCAGATATTTAACCTATGTGGTTACTACGAGTTTATTACTTTGTGGTTGTTGGTTATCGGGATCCCGTGAAAAAGGTCGTTTACGATCGGGGAATGGCATGCTCGTGTCAGTAGTTACCCAGTTAAGGGGTAACCCGGCCTTGTGTTGGCAGAGTTCCGGTTTGGTTCTCGGGGATGTCCATCCAGAGGCATTCTCAGTGGAAATGGGAAGTTCCTTGGCCTGACCATTTGTTGGAAATCCAATTCCCAATACGAAACTTTTACGGTATTAGTTGTAGAACCTGCTATTCACTTATGGTGGTCACCACTGTTTGGATAGTAGCTATAGTAGGCATAGTTCGAAATGTCTATGTTGGCTAAGATTTATATTCTACTTTCAAAATGAATTTTTTTCCCTACACTATGCACTAATAATAATATGAAATGTCCTTTTAAATGCGTATCAAGCATCTTTGACTATCATAAGGAGAAATCTCCTCCGATTCTGCGTTTGCATGTGTGTGTGTGCGGGAGGCCTTATGGTAGTCTCATTTTTAAAAGCATTGCGAATTGATTTTAAAAATATTCCTCTATTTGATTTTTAAAGATAAATAAACTGTTTTGAGTTCTCACACCAGTCACATGACTGACTTGGAGTTTATTGTTTTCCTTCCTAAACTCTGGGTGCCCACCAATTTCCACACGGGCAGTCAAGAGTTAAGGTTTATCAGGATATTCTGGATATTCAGGAGTTGCTGGAGGCAAGCTGGATGGCATGGCGTATTACTAGTTTATATAGTATTTCTTTTTCCGCTGCACTGTTGATGTTGTATGATGTTGTACACTCTGATGATATGATGTAATGTAATAACTGATATAGTTCTTTGTTTAAAGATTATTCATTTACTTATTATATGTTGTTCCGCTGCGAATTGTGAGATTCTGATGTTCTTTCTGTTCTGTTGTTTTCCATTCCGTTCTATTCTCTTTTCTTTCTATTTTAAAATTTTCTATTTTCTTTTCCCTATCTAAATCTCCTATCTTCTTCTTTCTTCTTCTTTTCTTTCTTAAATTCTTTTTTTAAAAACCCCTAACTATTCGGTTTTTCGGCAACGAAAATCCTCGTCGTTACATTTGGTATCAGAGCTGTTGGTTAAGCGACAACCATGGTTCTGTAGGGTATTACTCGTTAGAGATAGAGTCAGCAGTACTCTAGAATGAGTTTGAGTGTAATAATAGATATGAGCGCGTATTTGTTAGTGAATATAAAATTGATTTATATTATAAAATAAATTTTGCCCAAAACTATTTTTGGTATAGAAAAAAAGAAATGATTTTCTATGAATTATTATAGTATATGGTTGCATGATTGTTAGAAGTGATAATATCGAATTATTATCATTAATAATGGAAAGAAATAGATGGATTGAATTCAAGTAAGTTAACTTGATAATTTATTCATTTGTGAAATAATTTCAAATGGAATGAAATTTGAAATGCTAAAGTTGAATTGAGTAATTAAGTGAAATCAAGATGAATTGAAATAGTGAAAAGAGTTAGTGAATGAAACTAATTTAAATTAGTAATATGAATTACTAAATGAAAGTTAATCGTTAGAATTCAATATTTAGAATTGAGAATTGAATTCGAATGAAATTTAATTTGAGAATTGAATTCAAATAAAATTGAAATTGTAAATTGAATTCCAACGAAATTGAAATGTAAAAATTGAATGAATTGAATATGTAACTTCAATAGTGAAGTAAAAACGTATAAGAAGTATATGTTGAAAATTTTGCAATAGAATTGGCAAAATGGTTTGAATGTTGGATTTGGATGCTACTACTAGCAGATTATACAGGTTATACAGGTATATAAAGGAATGGAAATTTTGATTTCAAAGATAAAAAAATTGAATTGCTCGACAAAAAGGTACGTATTTCAATTTTTATATGAGATTTGATGACTTTCTTCTCTAGCCACTTGGCTTTTCTCTTTTCTTTTTGGTTCTGAGGGGCCGTGGTGCCATTTTGTAGTCGTACCGATCGAGCCGCGCAAAGGAGACGCTGGCGAAATTTTTCGAAAATTTAGGGTGTTAGAAAAATTTTGAGAAATTTTGAAAGTTTGAAATTTGAATTTGAATTGTTAGGAGAACAATGTTGTTTGGAACTTATAATTGAAGTTAGAAAGCTAGTTGAAATGATAGTGAATCTCTAGTAAAAAGATTTAGGTTAGTGAGTTGATAAAACTATTTGAATTGTGAAAAATGATAAACGGGATAAGGGCATTCTTCTTAACTTGTAATTTCGGGACGAAATTCTTTTAAGGGGGAAAGATTGTAACGACCCAGAATTTTAAACAATTTAATTTAGAATATTAATTTAATTTTAAATATTTAAATGATGGTTTGAATTAATTTCAAGTTATCAGAATGAATATATCGATTAAATTATAGAATTTAATCTATTGAAAGTTGAATAAAAATTTGAATCTTCAAAATTAAGCTGATTTAAAATATTTCAAAGACTTGTAAAATTCATATTGATAATATTGAAGATAATAGAAGCTTCAGATTTGAAATTAATAGTGAATTGTTCAATTTTGAATTTATATCGTTTAAATCGATATTTAAAAATAGTCATTTTTCATACGGTCTCGGAATTCGACGAAACCAGTTCCATTGGGTCCGGAATATTGAATTATTACCGGATTTCAAATTTCGTAATTTTTGGAGTTGTTATGTGAACACACGACGAATAAACGCGTCGAGATCAAATTGAATTCAATTTAAAAATTTAAATTATAATTAATTAACAAACACGTTGTCTTCCCTTAAAACACGTTCCTTGGTCTCAGCCTAAATTCACGCTGAACATCACGAACGAAAATCGTGTAAGCACGTCTTCCCCTTCGTCCTTAAATCACCTCGTTCTTTCCCCTTCTCTCATTCATAACCGAAAACAAAAATCTCAGAACGAAATCAAAGAAAAAAATCGAAGCCCATCTCGTTCGAATTTTAAATCATGGCCGATACTCGTTCCATTCTTCGAACGCAAATTTCATTTCCCCCTCTCTGAAAAAAAAAAAAAAAAAAACCAAATGGCCGAAGCCTTAATCCCAAATCGCGTGCACGAGGCGGAGGTCTGAATTCTGTTGATGGCGCTCGGCTTCGTGAGGAGGTGGATGGCGCGGAGGGGGCTACGGTCGATCTGGAGTCGCGGCGTCAGCGGCAGCGGCAGCGTGGATTTTGGGCATCTCGAAGGCAATGGCGATGGAGATGGGGCAAAAGGGAAGGCGGCGACTTCGAATCGTGAGTTTGGGGATTGGGGAGTGGAACCAAGTGCGAGATGGATGGTGGATAGTGGCGGCGCTAGCTGAGAGGGAGAGCGAACGTGGGTGAGTTAGGGTTTCGATCGCGAGTGGGGTCGCGACTTCTTCGGAGGCGCGGCAGCATCCAGGGGGGGGCTCGCGAGTGCAGTAAGATTTTTTCAATTTCTTAATTTAAATTTAATTCAAAAAAATATATATGTATATACAGATAAAAAAAAATATAATAAAAATAAAATTTCTAGTTAGAATTAAAATAGTAGTTGGAGTTAAATTTTAAAATGGAAATTAGATTGTTCGTTTTGTTAGGATATTAATTAAAATAAAGTTAGCAAATGAGTATTTAACTTGTTAATAAACTTATTTAGCTATTTTAATTACTAAGAAATTTTTTTTTTATATATAAAAGAAAATTTGTTTAAAAATTTAATTGGATGAAATGATTTATTTTTGAAATATGGAAATTCAATTTATTAAGTGAAAGATTTATTTAAAGGGAATCATTTTGATTGTTAAAAGTTTTTTTTTAAGAAGAAAATTAGTTTAAAATTTAAGTTAAGTGGTTAAAAATAATTTATTTTAAGGGAATTTAGTTATAAATTTAATCCATTGAAAAGTAATTGTTTTAAAAAGGAATTAGTTAGTTAGAATTTAAATCTATAGTTAATAAAATTATTTAAAAGAAGATTTAAAATAAATAAATAAATATACATAAGCAGTTTTTAAATTATATATATACATATATATACGAGAATTTGGAAATATTGATTTACTAAGATATTTTGAAAATGTGATAAAGGATTACGGTCTGCTTATTTTTAAATTTAGATTTAAATAATTAGTTAATTAAATCTATTGAACGATAATTTGTGATTTGAATTTTTCGAATATTTATAAGATAAATATGGTTAATTTAATTTATTAAAAGAAAAGAAATTTAACAATTAGTTAAATAAATTTGTTGAAACGAGAAATTGGTTTAAAAATAAAACTATCAGTTAATTTAACTATAAAAAAAAAATAAAAAAAAATGAAATCGCCGATGAATCGAAATTATCTAATAAAAATTTAATTTGTTTGATTGATTCGAATATTAATAAATTGTGAAATATTTATACAAGGTATAAATCAAGAAATCGAGTCAAGATGGGAAAATGGATTGCTAATAAAAGCAAAGGTGAGAGCTTCTCACTCAAAAGGAATTTCTATTGTTTATTTAAATTTTAAATAGTTAGATTTAAAATTGTTTGACTGTGTTGATTGAATGTTTGAATGATGATTGTTATATATATTGGATGTGAATAGACCCTATACGCCGTTAGTAAGCGGAGGTTATTTAGTACACACATATACCGCGATATTCCACCTTGAAGTGGAATTGGTATTATATTATATATATAGCAATATATATATATTGGCATATGTATATATTGCAGTTGATTGATTTCCCGCATTTTCTTTTAGCGGATGAGACCCTATGCGCCGTTAGTAAGCGGATATATATTTATAAAATCCCATGTACCGCGATATTCCGTCTTGAAACGGAATGGTATTGTGCTAATGTCTGTGGATGCAGGGAAACAGGTTGGAGGGATCCAACTGGATTCCTCACAAATATTCATTGATTTTAAATATTGTGATGCTTGATTGTTTATTAAATCGATATATGATACTGAAAAATCGTGATTGACTATTGATGTGTTGCATCATCGGATCCAATTTTGAAAGTTTAAAAATAACGATTTTTATTTATAAAGGATTCTAAAGTAATTTTGAAAGTATACGTTTATAAAATATTTTTGGAACTGATTTATTATAAATAAATAAACGTTATAATTTTTATGTTATAAAAATTATGATTTTTGAGGAATGTAGTTAAAAGTGATTTTTGAGAATATGAGATTAATGATTTGATAAAATAATTTAAACTGGGATTTTTTATAAAAAGTTAAAAAAATAGGATTTATGAAATTTGATTATTTTATAAATCAAAGTGATGAAATTATGAAAAACTTTGAAGATGTTTCAAAGGAATAATATAAATTGTTTATATTAAAAGATTTATAAATCGATATTTATAAATTAAAAACATTAGAATTTGTAAAACGAACTTTTCTAAGTATTAAAATAAATTGAAAATGAATTTCATAAATTGGAATTATAGAATTATAACGGTAAAGTTATAAATAGAATTTTATAAGCAGTAGGTTTATAAAAATTTGTAAAGTTATTTAAAAGAATGGAATTTGGATAAATAAATGAATCTTATAAGTTATAAGATTTATAAAATTTATGAAGTTTAAAGGAATAATTTTGTAAATAGATAAATTATAAGTATTTGACTTATAATATGAATTTTTAGTATATCATTGTGATATGAATTGAGATAGGTTAACAAAGGAAGTTTATAAAAGGAAGTTGATATAAAATAAATAGAATAGAATTTATAAACGTTGTTTTATAAATTCAAAATGACTTATTTAATAAGTAAATTGATCTAATTTATTTATGGAGATATATTCATGTTTTAAACAGTGAATAATTCCTTAAAATAAAGGCAATAGAAGAAATGAAATTTATTAATAATATATATTCACGTTTTTGTATAGTGAATATTATGGTAAAGAATTATTTGGAATGTGATATTTTAAACAGAATTAAAACGATCTAACGATGTTTTAAAAATGTATTGAGATTCGAAATTATAGATTTCAACATTTATGTTGAAATAGATGTTTTCGAGAAATAAAAGGAAATGGTAGATTATAACACTGTTGTTATAATAGATGATAATTTTCGAAAGGAAATGTTTTGTATAGTATTGGGATTTATATATCTATTTTATTTCGAATCCCTATACTAGTGATTTTGGGTTGTCGTAACGATGTTTTACGCAACATCGTTTTGGCCCAAATAAATACGGTTAAGTGAATGATTTCCTTAAAGAAAGAAATATATACTTAATTTCGATTTAAGTATATAGAATATTTTCTAAGTGTTGAAAATAAAAGATTGTGAATTACTTATTTAATAAGTATAGAAATGTTTTCCAATATAAAGTGAATATGTTGAGAAATTATCTTTTTGAAGATAAATTGAAAAATGGATATTTGAAATCATATATTCATAAATATTTTGGAAATATAAATTCAATATGGAATTTATAAAAGGAATTGGGAAAATAGGTTTAAAATAAATATTGACTTATTTTTGAAATATGGAAAGTTATATCTTCTAAAGATATTTTTTTGGAAATAAATAATTTGGAAAATTATTTGGAATCTGGTGATGTTGGCATATCTATTGATAGTTCAATGACCGACTATCAATATTTACCTTTAAATAGGTATTTGTTGTGAATTGTTTGAAATTGAATGCCACACTTATTTTTTTTAAAAATAAGCGCTCACTATTCGGGTTAACCGGGAAAGGACCATGGGGTCGTATAACCCATTCCGAATATGTGATACGTCGTTATGAATTGCATTCGAAGAACGGTGTTGAAGACCGGATATTTTCGAAAGCGAAAGGATTTCTTGTTGATTGTCTCTGCACTGGCTGATCCCTGGTATAGAGATCTCCATAAGTGATGGGAAATCCGAACGTGATTAGAGATTATTCGGATTGCAAGGACTTCTTTGTAAGTGCCTTCGGTTCTGTTCGAGCCCGGAACAGACTTGTATGGATTGCATGTCTGACATTACAAGTTGAGATATAAAGCCGATTTCTTTCAAATATATTTCTGAGGTGGCGGAGAATTTATTCTTTTAGCTTAACACCCTTCTCTGAGACGTACGAGCTCAGAGGTTATATAGTTGAAGTTATCAGCGATATATTCCCAGTTTGGTAATGTGACATGCTGAGTGATGCTGAAATGATCATTGTGTTGATTATTTGTGATAGGATCATTTATTTGATCGTCTATCCTGATGATCATTGTGTTGATCATTTGTTGACCCAAAGCACGGCTTTTTGTACAAAGTGTGTTTTTGTGGACGTGAATTCATCGAGCCTCACATCCCGGTAATGGTCAAAACAGGAAAGATGCAGCAAGGTTATTAGGGGTTGCTGTAGCTCCCCTTAGGGTATGTACATTTCCTTCTGGATAGAGGTTGTATCATGGTATGGAGCCCAGATATTTAACCTATGTGGTTACTACGAGTTTATTACTTTGTGGTTGTTGGTTATCGGGATCCCGTGAAAAAGGTCGTTTACGATCGGGGAATGGCGTGCTCGTGTCAGTAGTTACCCAGTTAAGGGGTAACCCGGCCTTGTGTTGGCAGAGTTCCGGTTTGGTTCTCGGGGATGTCCATCCAGAGGCATTCTCAGTGGAAATGGGAAGTTCCTTGGCCTGACCATTTGTTGGAAATCCAATTCCCAATACGAAACTTTTACGGTATTAGTTGTAGAACCTGCTATTCACTTATGGTGGTCACCACTGTTTGGATAGTAGCTATAGTAGGCATAGTTCGAAATGTCTATGTTGGCTAAGATTTATATTCTACTTTCAAAATGAATTTTTTTCCCTACACTATGCACTAATAATAATATGAAATGTCCTTTTAAATGCGTATCAAGCATCTTTGACTATCATAAGGAGAAATCTCCTCCGATTCTGCGTTTGCATGTGTGTGTGTGCGGGAGGCCTTATGGTAGTCTCATTTTTAAAAGCATTGCGAATTGATTTTAAAAATATTCCTCTATTTGATTTTTAAAGATAAATAAACTGTTTTGAGTTCTCACACCAGTCACATGACTGACTTGGAGTTTATTGTTTTCCTTCCTAAACTCTGGGTGCCCACCAATTTCCACACGGGCAGTCAAGAGTTAAGGTTTATCAGGATATTCTGGATATTCAGGAGTTGCTGGAGGCAAGCTGGATGGCATGGCGTATTACTAGTTTATATAGTATTTCTTTTTCCGCTGCACTGTTGATGTTGTATGATGTTGTACACTCTGATGATATGATGTAATGTAATAACTGATATAGTTCTTTGTTTAAAGATTATTCATTTACTTATTATATGTTGTTCCGCTGCGAATTGTGAGATTCTGATGTTCTTTCTGTTCTGTTGTTTTCCATTCCGTTCTATTCTCTTTTCTTTCTATTTTAAAATTTTCTATTTTCTTTTCCCTATCTAAATCTCCTATCTTCTTCTTTCTTCTTCTTTTCTTTCTTAAATTCTTTTTTTAAAAACCCCTAACTATTCGGTTTTTCGGCAACGAAAATCCTCGTCGTTACAGATATATATAAGTGAATGAATAAAATTTAAAACTTAATGAAATATAGAATTGGTAAATGGAAACTAATTAAATTTGAATATAGCTAAATGTCAATAAACTTGGAAGTGTATGAAATTAAAGTTGACTTGAAAATGTATAATTGATTTAGTGTAGATTTTGGATGGATGTTAATGTTTGATATGCATTGGTTGTTAGATGGATGATAATTGATTAAGTAGAATTCATTAGTGTTAATGGAATTGAATAAAGGGAATAAAATTTTAAAATAATAAAATTCAAATTCGAAGCAAAGTGAAATTAAATATAATGGAATTCAATTTAAATTGAAGCAAATTGACTTTAATTTAAAATATGAATGAAACAAACTTGAATAAATCGGAAACAAATTGAATGTAAACCTATTGTGTGGATGAATAAGAAAATAAATAGCTTTGTGTTTATGATTGTTCTTTAGAAAATTTGATGTTTTGATGGTTTGTACTTTGAAATAATAAAAGCAAAATTTTGGAAGGAAAAAAAAAAAAAAATCCAAAATGGTCCAATACATGCTGAAACGAAAACAATCATAACTTTTAAATGGCTGAACGAAATTCGACGATTTTGGACTTTTCGGAAAGCTTAGAAACTATAGCACAACTTTTGTTTATATAACTTGAGAAAATTCCTTCGTCTGCTTGGTAAAAACTTGAATGTTACTCGCTGTCCTGTGTAAAAATAAGTAAAATCTGTAGTATACACCCTTAGTATTTTTGCCATATCTTTTGACTGCTTTATCGGATTTTGGTGATCTTATACTTTCTGAAAAGATAAGAACTTAAGCTAAAACTTTTGTTTTAAGTGTTTTGTGTTTTGATATTGTTTAGAAGGTCGAAAACGTGGGTGAACGTCGCTGACCTGCGCAATTCATTGCCCAGGCTGAGGCGTATCCTCTAAGTAAAACGGCCATAACTTTTGAACGGATAGTCCGAATTCGATGATTTTGGACATTCCGGAAAGCCTGAAATGAATAAAACAACTTTTGTTTAGATTCTATTGTCAAATTTTACAGTTTAGGTGACCTAAAGCTAAGATTTGTTTGCTGTCCAGAAATTGAAATATCAGTTTTGAAGCTAAATATGTTATATATATGTTGTGTAGGCTAAATATATCGATCTATCTTTATATGCATGGTTCTAACTTAGCTATTGAGCATTTTAGTAGGTAGCAAAGGGGTTGCGCTTCGTTGTGGAGTTCGCTTCTACGCTAAACGCATAATGTAAGTAAAATGCTAATAAATGCTAAATAAAAGGTACGCTTACGGTTTTATATGATATTGGTGATATTTATATGTTGTTTCCCACATATGGGATGCCTCATCATTGAGATGAGATGTATATTTATGATATATATGCTATTATATTTTTTCCGATCGAGCCGCGCAAAGGAGACTCTGCCGAAATTTTCCGTAAAATCCGGGTCTTAGAAATTTTTTCAAGTTTTAATTTTTTTTTATAACTTGTTTTGATTACTAACTTTTAAAGTTAGGAAGCCGTTCGGAGTAAGTTAGTGGAAGCGTAGTTATGACTTTATAAATGGAATTTCATTGTTTTATAAGTTGGTAACTTTGAATAAAATATATCTAATGTTGAATTCTATACTTAGTTTTTTTTCCTTTCTTTTCCCTTCTTTTCCTTTTCGAGGACGAAAAGTTTTGAGTGGGGGAGAGTGTAACGACCCGTAAATTTTCGATAATTAAATTAGCTAATTTAATAAGATTTCGTGATTTAATGTTAAAAAAAAAATTTGTAATTCATTTGGAATAATAATAACTGGAATGAATTGCAATAATTATCCAAGTAATGAAAAAAAAGCTACTTAGTGAATGCCTTTGAAATCAATAGTTGAATAGGATATTAAATGTTGAATTCATTGGGTATGATAGAGTAATTGATTGATAAGTAAAATCTATTTGAAATCAAATATTGAATATTGAACACGTAATTGTTTAAATTAAATATTTAAAACTTATTGAATAATTGAATAACTGTAAAATGAAAATAGTGTTCTAAATTTTGAAATGGTTTTAAAAGTTGAATCTTATAAGTTCAATTTTAATATTTCAAAAGATAATGAATTATTGGATAAGCGAAATTGTCTAAATGAAATATTTGGAATTTATTGGATAAATAAAATAACGGGTTTAATATGATTAAAAATGATTTGTAAAATTTTATTTTATCATATTGGAGTTATAGTGATGTTATAGAACTTTTAAAACTGAATTTAAAATTTATTTGTGAAAATTGAATATTTAATATTTAATTATCGACTGGAAAATAGCCAATTTTTGAACAGTCTCAGAATTGGACAAAACTAGTTCCATTGGATCCATAATAGTTAGTTATTATCGGATTTCAATTTTCGTAGCAATCGGAGTTGTCGTTTGACCGTGGCAGCTTGAAACGCGTTGAAATTGTTTTAATATTAATTTGGCGAGTTAAAATAGTCATTTTTCAAACGGTCTCGGATTTCGATGAAACTAGTTTCATTGGATCCGTAATGTGATATTATTGTAAGTTTTCAAATTTCAAGTCAAACGGATTTACCGTTTGTCCGGGGCAAGCCAAAACGCATAGAAATTCGTTTAATCGGTTTAATTTAAATTTGATCGTTTATTGTCGTAACTCGCGCATATGATCGAATTAGCCTCCGAAACCTATTCCATTGTGTCCGGAACGCGGGGTAAACCTTAGAAACGCCTGGCGGCACGTCTCGATTGGAGTTCGGATGATTTTGGACCTACCTATATAAATACGCACGCAAACCGAGGCAGTTTTATTATTATTTTAATGCAGAAACCCTAATTGACTTCAGCCCTAGCCGCCATTTCCTGAATCAATGGCCACGAAATTCGAAACTTCTTCCTCATTTTCCTCTCAATCCATCAACAATTAGCAAAAACTCTCAACTACAAAGTTGTAGAGCACGATGAAAGCTTCAAATCCATACGGAGATGATCGAAAACGGAGCCACGGATCAACGGGAAATCGTGTTGGAAGGAGCTGCGTTTTTCACGCAATTCAGGGCAGAGGATGAGGCCGAGCTTGGAGCTATTTGTGGTGAAGGTGGAGTAAGGCGGTGGCTTCGAAGTGGTGTAACCTGATCGTCTTCAAGTTGCTCGGTTTGGTCGTGAAAAATCGATGAAGATGGCGGCTGATGGGTTTGTTTCTTGCGTTCAAACCTGGGCATTCAACGTGAAGAGGAGGAAGATGCAGCAATGGCTCAGATCTGAAGATGCAGAAATCGATGGCCAGGATGCAGTTGAGGGTTTGATATTTAAAATAAAAGCTGAAATTGTATATTTAAATTCGTATAAACTTTAAAATAGCATAACTTTTTCATACGAGGTCGAAAATGCACGAAACTTTTTGCGTTGGAATCGTATGGACGAGCTCTTCGCTATGGAACTGGATTGGAATCATTTGGAGCTAGAGAAAATTTTGGGTTAAATGGAACGTCGTTCGATTTGATTTAAATCGTAAAAATCAAGGTGAGTGTTTTATAACGCTCACAACGTACTAAATATCTTTATGCTAGTTAAATTGATATTATGAAGTGATATGAATTTTATTTGTCGTTGTTTGATATGAATTTAATTGTCGTATAGCTTGTTATTTGAATTAACCGTTGAAAAATTAAGTTGACAGTTAAATTGAAATTGAAATTTGAATGGCGATTAAATTACCTGACCTTGATAACTATGAAATTGCCATGGATTGTATTGTCTATTGGATGATTTATTTCGATGGATGTTATTGTTTGATATTTAAATGTTTGGATGTTTATTGCTTATATATATCCTGTTATGCATACATATGATACCGTGATTTAATTTAAGTAATATATACTCATTCTTGACATTTAATTGAAATAAATAACTACTTGGCCATAGGATAGAAAATTATATACGGACACCGAATTGGCTAAATAAATAATTTTTGAAATCGTCGATTTAAAATTTATTTAAATGTTTTGATTTAAAAGTTATAAATAGAAATCAATTTATAGAAATCGAATTTGTCGAAAAATTGAGTTGGAATGTTGAAATAAATTTTGGTTAAAAGAAATTGGTAAATAATTTAAGTTATGACTTTAAAATTTAAAATTTGGATATGATTGAATTTCGAAAATCTATTTATTTTAAAGATTGAACATTATTTCGAGCTTTGAATATTACTAAGTAAAAGTGATATGAAAATGATATTTGAAATCGAGTTTGGAATTGAATCATATTTGGAATTTGGATTTAAACTTGAATATTGTTGGAAATTTTGTTAAGTGTTATAAATTGATATTTTGAGAAATCAAGCTCCAAATCGATATAAATTGAAATTGAATTAATTAAAGGTGAATGTAGAATTGAATTGATTTGAAGTAAAAGTTGACATTGTTTTGAATTGAAATCGAAATTGAATCGGTAGAATGGAAATTGAAATTGATTTGAATTGGGAAGTTATAATTGAAATGGATTGATTTTGAAGCTGTTTTAATTTGTTTTCCAAATTACTCTGTTATATAAACCATTTTGAATACTTAAACTATTTTAATCTATTTTAAATCTACTTAACCCAATTTAAATTATTTTAAACTAATTTATCTATTTTAAATCCATTTTAAAGATTTTAAGTGTTTTTAACTATTTTAATTATTAAAAACTACTTTTAAACTACTTAAAACTATTTTTCTAAAATCCTAAGCTGGTCAATAAGGTGAAATGTTTATATCTAAATCTTGAATTTAAATATGAAATCTGATATTTTGAAAGATACGATGATATTTGAATGGATTTGATTTTTGAAGCGAATATGATATTTTGATATCAATTATGAATCGATTTGAAATATAAAGAGCCAAAGGTGTAATAATACGTAGTTATTAAAGAGACCGGGATCGGATATGGACATACTCTCTGTCGATACCGAAAACCACTTTAATAACTATTATACGCGGAGTGATGATCCAGAATGAAGTGGATGGTTTGGTGAACGCGTTGACTGAAGAAAGAGAACGATTATTGGATGACCCCTGACATGACTAAAACAGGAGCCGCGCCGGGCCATTGAGGTTCGCCACCTCTAGCGGACACACTTCTTCGATACCATATCTATTACATTTGTGATGCGATTTGGGTGCACCCCTTGATTTTGGAGTGTTGTTTCGCGGTGTTGGGGTAGCTGCTGGCTATGCCCAACATCAGTCCGGATCACGCAACTACTAGTATCCTAGTTGGTATCGCCTCATGTACCTTGTCATACTGATTATCCTATTCGCGACCACTACGTTTTGATTTGTACCTTGAGTATATGGATTGCCCTCTGGTGACTTCCGGTTTTGGGGAAACTACGGTCTTGTATATGCTTTTGGGAATATAAAATGTGTTAAGGGGGATTATGGTAACGCCTTAACGCTATTTTGATACTTTATATTACTGATAGACATTATCTACTTAGCGTATATTACTACATAGTAGATAGTTTAACGGATCCTTGAGAGATGGAAAATCCCGTAACATTTCTTAAGTTATTGCACGCACGTTGACACTGGATATGAGATGTCAAACCCCGTAAACATCTCTGACGCCGTCACACTCATATTTATTTACGATTGATTTAACTTTCATAAGGATATTTTAGTCCTGACTCGAGTGTTTTGTCTTTTCATTACGCTCGGGTCAGTCCTGAGTTTTCAGTTTAGGTTGAAGATCATTTCCTTGGAGGACGGAGACGAAGATTTGGTATATTATCTACTACTATTATATTCATTCCATTCCGCTGCATTGTTGTATGATATTTGTTGTGTATGTAACTCTGATAAATGTTGTATAATAATAATCAAATGTATTCATTTCAAATGTATTCATTTAATTAACAGCTTCATGAACTGTTATTTTATTATTATACTTTAGCCTTCCGCTGTGAGATTCTGTGTTGTTTCATTTCCTTTATTTCCCTTCCTTTTCTTTTCTTAATTACCCCAATAACTATCTGCCCTTTTAATGGTTTGAAATCGACATGTGTATTTGATCGTCGGTTTAAACTGTCCAAAAAGGCGGGTCGTTACAGGAATAACTACGATAGTGGTAGACTTCATGTTGTTCTATATACGTTTGATAAGGAATAATTGCAATGTTACCATCCTAGAAAATGAAGTGGAGATCAATATACTTTGAATAAAAATAGTGAACAAGAGTACATCATCTATGGTAAGTAAAGGTATGATCGCCAAACCCTACTCCTTTCTTGTTGTGAATTCTATTTTTTGTTGACAATACTAGTATAATTTCCATATATTGAGCTCCATAACTCCGATTTGCAAAATTCAAGATGTTTTGGAAAATAAACAAAGAATTCAATTAGTGTTCTATTATGTTTTACCAAAACTAGAACTTAAACCAATGGAAAAATACAAATCATTTAGTATATTATTTTAAAATTGTTTCAAAAATTCGCAACACAGCTATAGTAAATCGATCATACTTGAAGATTATTACTCCAAAATTTAGGATTCTTGAAATTAAGAAAAGCTAATTGATAAAACTATAACATTAATGTTTTGGGTTTTTTACAATTTATTTTACAAAAATTTAAAAAATAGCAATCATATCAGCGCACTACTTGAAAAGTTTTTCTGATTTATGCAAACATGTCGTGGTATTTCAAATATAACTTTTGATTGATTTTTATCATTTTGACTTTAAACTAGTTTTGTTGATTAGCAATAATGAATATCTGAATCTTCCAAGTTTGGTGTTAAATTAAATTATGGACTTAAAATTTTCAAATAAGGGTTTCAAATGGATTGAATTTTCAAAACAACAATGGTTGATTGTCTATATTCGATGATTACTTTTCTACATTCATTTCCTTTGATGACGGCTAATAAATCATTGGTTGGATAATTTTTAGTTATGCATGCCTTTTTCGAAATAGATGACTTTGTTGGGAAATTCAATTTTTTGAACCAATTCGATTGATATTGTAGAGTACGTAGTGTACTTGTTTAACGATGCTTATATTTAATGTTTAACATTGATGGTGTGCATCACTCTCACACTAAATGCATAGATGTAAGAAACTAGTTTATTAAAGATCATGTTTCAAAAGAAGATATTTGCATTGAATTTATATCAATTGATTCCTCTTCCAAAAAATAAATTTTTGTAACTTCGATTGAATTTGTGAACTTTAGAAATGACTTATTTTTTTGAAGTCTTTTCCATCTCAGGTTTTGATTTTTGATTCTCTAGTAAGGAATTTATTCTAGAAAAGATGGCGCTTGACTGCTTGAACTTTTTTACATATATAAAAAATTATTAATAGTGATTAAGGAAGGGATAGGTAATGATTAAAGTATACCTCATTACTACAGAAAAGAGATGTTTAAAATTTAATGATTAAAGTACATCTCATTACTAGAGAAAAGGATGTTTAAATTTTTTTAAAATTGAACAATTTTTATAGTATTTTTTAATTAGACTAATTCCATGATCATTTATATTCCTATCATCATTCTTATAATTCATACACCAAAGTTGAATATAGTGTGAAAAGATCGGTATTTCAAAAAACATGGAGTTATATTCGTTGAACTGATTTAAATAATTATTCTATCCCAAAATATTCGTTGTTCTTTAGAAGTTCTCAAGAGTTATGCATGGATGAATAACTTTTAATCTCCAGATATGTGCTTCTATTCTCAGTTAAAATTCCCTATGGTATGCATGGATGGAACACTTACCTAAGAGAGGGATAAATACTCAAGCAACTTCTAACTTCATTTAAAAATCCCTAACAGTTATGCATGTTGATAAAATGCTTGACATTTTTTCTTTAAGTAACCACTAATCTCATTTAAAAGTGTTAATGGTTATGCATGGTTAGAAAGTGCTTAACATTCTTTGTGTTTTACCTTTCTTAGTTTAATTTTTAAGAATTTCCTTTTATCAAAAATACCATATTGTTGTCGCTATATAAAATTCTCCCTAAACCAAAATCTGATCATCACTCTAAAATGGGATATGTTTCTAATTAACAAAATATTATGATTTTTGTTTGACTGAGCAAAATTTTTGATACTCTTACCTCTATATGATATATAGTATCTGTTATCCCGCTTTTTGACTAAAGCGGATTTCAACCTGAGTTAGAAGGCCAAGGCGGAGTTGAAACGAGTCAAAATTTGGAAGTAAACTTAGAATAAGTAGAGAAACAATTAGGAGAAATTTCAACGGAAATTTGATTAAGGAGATAGCTAGATGAAGAGAGATTTTGGTCAGTGAAGAGCGATTTATCTCTCTCCTTTCTACCTCCCAAACTCCATATACCTCATATGCTACTCCAACCAATCATGGACGTGTGGTTTTACTAAAGTTTGGACGAGCAACTCCAAGGATTGATGACAAGAAAGTGAAGGAAGCTGGATAATTCGAATGTTATCGGAAGATCGTTATAATTAACTCAAAGTCGAAGGAAAAGTGCATGGAACACATCGAATAGAGGATAGAAGAGCATAATAAGTGGAGGAGTGCACTTTGCAACAAGCAAAACAGATCCGTACCGATCCATTTTAGATCAGTACCAAGTTGTTTTTTGGTTTATGGGCCTCCAAGCTTACTTGTACAACACCAGGCTAACTTTTGGACTTCACTGTAAGTGGGCTTGTAAACCTCTTCGCCTCTTTTCCTTTAAATATTAGCCCTGTGGCAACAATAGGATCGGATTCTCTGACTTCAGACATTTTCTTCTTCTTTATGTTGACCTCTCCTCTATTAAAGTCACCTAATATACTACTATTTGCTATTCTAGGACTTAGATCAGCAAATCTTTAGTACTAGTGACTCTCAAACAAACTAGAAAATCCAATATAAATTTGAGATCCACTAGATTGTGGTCAGATCTAATATAATTCATTATAATCCAGAGAGAAGATAACTAATAACAAAACATAAAGTGGACGTAAAACCGAAATTGTCGAACCACTATAAAAATTCTTATGTATCGTTTCCTTTTATTTTCTTGTTGATTTTTGCTTGTTTGATTTAGATCTTTATGTATTGGTACTTTCATCTGACATTTTGGGTGTTGGTGCCATTTTTGGAGTCAACATTTTGGTGTTTTCACTAAGAAAGTGCTTGATTTCACAACCTAAAGCTTGAATCTGAAGTTTAGAAAAGATGAGGAGACCTTAAGTTAGATCTAAGATTGGGGGAAGTCAACCAAATCATGGGGATAGTCGGGAGATGTCCTCAAATTCCAATCAATCCATCCACATGACTAGAGAGGATATGGAGAAAATGATGAAGGAGATGCAAGATGAGATAAAGGCTTTGCAATAGGAAATGTAGAAGGATTTTTCCAGAGGATGGGACAATAAATAACAACCGGAGTAGCTGGAATTCAGAACCCAAGGCCAAAAACCAATGCAAGAACATATGGAATTGGAGCAAAGCAAACTGGAATAATGCCTCTATGACCTAAATAGGTTGGTACCAACCTGAATCAAACCGGTTCCAAGGGAATTTTCTTGGGGGCACGATCAATTTGGATCTAGGATGAGCTTTAATGTTTGGAATGGGCGATGTTGGAGTCATAGATGCAGATTGGAATGTAAATACAGTACATCAGGAACTAGAACCAGAAGCTCACCATACGAACGGAGTGTATGACGAAGTTATGGATCAAAGACTTCCATTGGATAACAACCCCATAATAGGGATGGATTGGAGTCAGTTCATTTCCGTTATCTTGCCTTTTATTTGAAATAAATGATTCAAAATCACCATAAAACCGCTAACATGTGCACGTGATCCTAATAGGTCCCTAGGCACGCTTTGAGGTGGAAGTCTAAAGGTGATCCTTGATAGGACTAGATGTTTTTTTGATTGCTAGATTCCCTGACTTAGGATTCATAAGAGACGACTGACACCGATTTGGAACCCTAAACTGAGATTGATGACCCTTTGAAACTATTTAAGATTTTACAAACCATTTGAATGTGATGACAGATATAGATCATGGTAGTCATCCAGAGAGAATGGGTAGTGACTGTAAGGTGCAAGTTCCTATGCCAGAGAGCAAGTGGATGGACTTGTACAAAAAGTAAATTCCCTCAATGGAGAGTGAGTGGATAGGCTTGCTTGGTCATTGAGTTTCCATGCTGGAGAGCAAGTAGATTGAGTTCAACAACGGTCCCGAGAGATCATATCCTAGATTAGATGATAATGCTCCAGAGAGATCAAACCCTAGATTGGGTGAAAAATTATTCAAAGAAATCGAATCCTAGATTGGATGATAAACGATCTGGAGAGGTCAACCCCTAAATAGAGCGATAAATGACCCAGAGAGATCGAACCCTAGATTGGGTAATAAGTAATCCAAAAAGATCAAACCTTAGATTGGTTGTTAAACTATCTTGAAACACCACATACCCCTTAGTATATCCAAAGGACACACAAAAGGATATGGTGCATTATATGTATAGCTAAGAACTTTACAAAGACTAAGATTCACAAGATAAATAAATAAAATAGCGGAAACATTTAAAATTGAACTTTATTATTCCTTAGAATAAGTCATAAAACCAAATACATAATATGTCTTAAAAACCAAATACATATGACTCGTGAAAATACCATCTTGGTCACATCATCAGAGTACATAAAAATAAAAATCATCCCTCTCATAAAGTACCATTACATCCCAAGTCAAATGAAAAGAAAACTGAAAAGAATCTCCAAGAAATCCAAATTAACCGTTCTTGCCTCTGCTGGCCTATGAGGGGGAAGGGAAATAGAGGAGTGGGCCAGACAACAAGTCTAGTAAGTGAAAGTAACTACTAGTATTTTTAAGCAAGATAACGATAATAGACTTAGCAACAGTTCTAGTGTAAAATGAAATAAAGGAAAAGATAAAGTTGGAATAAAATATTTTTTAACTGTATGCTTTGCTTAGATAGCTCTAATTATCTTCGATTGTCTGCACTTGTCTTAGATAGGTGCTTTGATTAGGTTGAATCCCCGTTGTGCCACAGTGAGCTAGTCCCACCCTATGGGTCCCATAGCAAAGGATGCCTATTTAGCACTTTGGAACTCAATAGCGACTTATATCTCTACACCGAGACCGCACGCTCGACCACCGTCAGTTCGCACTATCTGTTGCTCCCTCTTTTGACCTCTTATTTACTATTACTTCAACATAAGCGTTTCTAGCCTCACCTGATTAGTTGTAAGACCATCAGTCCTAGTCTGATAAGGTCCTGTCCAGTCTCACCTAATTGTCTTGTGAGACCATCATTCCTAGTATGAAAGGGAGATGCTGCTGGTACAGGTCCTAACAAACAAAATTTAGTTGCACCCCTTGCCCAAATCCCCTGATTTGAGCTTCTATCTATTGACCGCTTATTTACCATTACTTCAGCAAAAGCGTGTCCCAGCCTCACCTAATTTATTGTGAGACCATCAGTTCCTGACTGAAGGGGAATGCTACCGATACAGGTCCTACTTTTATCTTTGCTTATTAAATTAGTGTAAGTTTTAAACCAAGCTTCTTCTATTATTTCTGCTCTGTAGGCTTATTAACTTAATCTAAGTCTTAAAATAAGCCTCTTCTGTTTTCTCTGCTATATTTAGTTATTAACTTAATTATAAGTTCTAAAATAAGCCTTTACTATTATATCTAATATAACCTGTATGTTATAATATTGCTTATTAACTTAACCCAAGGTTTAAGTTTAAAAATAAGCTTCTTCTGCTATTTCTTCTTTTTCCCTTTTTAGTTATAATTACATGTTATAACTATGCTTGCAAATGTCTTAAATTTACCTATTCCAGTCTATGTCCAATTTATTACAATTCTTCTTACTTTACATTTAAATTTTTGTAGATTTAGTGCTCTTGTATTATAGTCCATATTAGAATTATTCTTTTTTATTTATTTTATTCGCACAAAAAGAAACTAACCTTTATAGGCTAAATCCCAACGTTGAATAGAGGTAAATGAAATGTAAATAACAGTAAATAATTGTAAATACTGTAAATAACTGTAATAAACTGAATAAAATAATTGAATAAAAATAACCAAATAAAATAAACTGAAAAGAACTTTAAAAACTAGTCGTAGATAACATATATAGAAATTGTCTCAAAATTGCAGAAAAAATACAACTATTGAGAACCCTATTATTTTAAATTACTTAAAAACCTAAAATAATTACTTAAACACTCACCTGTGGTCTTTAGCTCTTTTCCCTGGCCTTTTGGATCTGCTTTTAGGGTATAAAATATTTTAATTAAAAAATATTCTCCTTGGGAAAATATTCCTTTTAGGGTCCAACCTCAGGCAATGAACCCAAACAGAGAAAACCTGAATGGAAAAAATAGCTAGGCCAAGGGTCTTATTTATAGTGTCACTTGTGGATCTCAGGCTGCTTGTTTGAAGATTAAATCTAGCGCAACCATGTCATAGGTTCGATTGAAACCGTCGGATGGAAGCACGGACGCATGAGATGTAAAAGAAATCAAAAAACACATCAACGGTTCGAATATGGACAAATTCACGTCCACATAAGAAGGCAGGTCGACCTCCAAGTCGACCTTCATAGGCTATGGGTCGACCCTAGGGTCGACCTCACCTATATTATTATTTTTTCTTTTGTTTTCTCGTTTCTTGGTTATTCCATAACCTCTTCGTCTTAACCCAAATTTTGGCAATCTATATATGAAAATTGACCAGAAAATTACCACGGACACAATAGTGCTACTCCCGTGGCTCAATTTTGATAATTTCACAAAGTTATTTTACTATTTAATTAATTTGTTAATTAATTATTATAGCTTAAATTTTGGGTTGCTACATTCTCCCCCCTTAAAGGATTTCTTCCCTGAAATCTCTAATGATAGAAGAATGAAGCAAATGTTTTCATCCAAGTTCTACAACCAACTACTCAACCATCATCCATAACATCCATTGTCCTTGAGCTTTTCTAATGCAATTTATGATATATATATATATATATATTCAAATAGTGTGGTGTCAATGTCCCTAAATAATGCAAAAGATTAGGTGTCTACTGATTCAGTCGACCTCCTTTTTATGCAATCATGTTTGTGTCATGTATCCAAATGAATGCAAGTTTCCTAATGATAACTGATAGTTCTATATGCATGCTATAATCATCACCTAAATGCAACAATCATTTGGTGATCATCCACTTACAGCAACTGTGGATATAAAATAAAAATGCAAATGCGCACACATCCATATGCATATGCTCTAGTGACCTAGTTAAGCCAATCCCTAAGAGATAAAAGTGCCTAGTGTAAGTATATGCGTCCATTAGTGTCCACTAGCAAACAATTGCAGCCATTATCATCCATCATACATAACATGTTCTAATAACATGTTTACATAAAATCCTACCATCCATAGATTAAACCCTAAGATCTACCCTCCCAAAGGATAATAAAGGAGAGAACCTATTCAAAATTAAAGATGGAAATAGGAAGTTTGAAAATTTATTATCAAAGAGATGTGGGTAAGAAGTACGTATTCTCTTCTAAGTCAATCAATCTTCTTCGAAGTCTCTTTAACCATGTCGGGACCAAGTAGCAATCTCTCTTTAGACTCTAACCAACACGAAGATGACTTGCATAGTCTCCCATAAAGAGCTTCGAATGGTTCCATTCCAATGCTAGCTTGAAAACTACTATTATACACGAATTCCACTAAAGGATGATGCTCCTTCCAAATTCGTCCAAAATCAAGAATGCACACCCTCAACCACATATGTTTTACTATCTTACTAATATCACCTTACTATATAGTCTTCACACATGTAGCAACAATCCTAGGTTCTTCACTAGTGTTCTATACACTTTTACGGAAACTTCTATTATTACTTGATAAAGTAATCACTGTTATATTCTACATAGCCTTGCACTTTTTCCGTCACACTTAAGAAATAATTCCTATCTACTCCACATTTAAAAGTTTGGTTTGCTATCTATTATCCCATTTCAAAAACTAAAGTTTCTAAATTTTTAAAACACCAGATCCCAAAAAAAATTCCTATAAAAGTATTATTTTCATGTTTCTATTAAATTCAAAGGTACTTGGTTACTTAACATTTTATCTTTCTAGGCGTGCATCCTTACAGCTTTTTGAATTTACATTATTCCCTAAATCTGGAGGGGTAAAATCACAAATTCTTAGTTCGAAACTTATTCCTCTTTTTCTTTAAAAGGCCTGTACGGTTTTCCATAAAAATTTGGATTTTTAAATTTAACTGTTACTAAGCTTTTCGCTTCCAAAAACTTATTTACCTTTTCACCAAACCATTTTTCTTTAAGATATCTTTAAAATGTTCTCATATGTTTTTAAAACATCTTCTTTTAAAGGATTTTCAATTTTTGCAAAAACTGGAGTAGATAAGAACAATTAAACACCCCTAAACTTTCCAATTACGTAACCTTGTATGAGTTCTTACTACAAATGAGGATTTTCTATAAAGGCAAGCAACCAATGCACATAATCAGTGAAAAAATACATGAAATCTCCCATTGCTTAGTTTTTCAACGAAGGCTCTCTATAATATCTCTTCTAACTAACACCGTCTCTAATTTTTACACTTCTTATTACACCTAATGGCTTTATACCTTAATTTATTGGACCTACTTTCTCTTATGAGAAACTATTAACACTAAAACCTTCTATAAATATCTTAAAAGAGGACTTCGTGTTTATGTGAAATCACAAAGAACTTTTTTTTATATTTGTCGAAATAGGCTATACGAAATATGATGCTTTCCATACCTTGTAAATCTCTTTCCCGATTTCCTTATAACTTGCAAAAAATATCTTTATTTGTGATTTGGTTTCATAGAAAGTTATATCATTATTCATTTCATTCCAATAGATTAAAGTATGTTTAATCTATATTCACTTACAATAGACAATTTCTATGAAATTTATTAGTTTCCTAAAATTTAACTTACACTTTTCTTTTCAGAAAAACTCATTTTCAAAACTATTTTAATATATCCATAACTAGAAAACATTTCCTCATATTTATTTAAATAATAAAGGTACTTACAAACCACTTTATTTCTATACTTAGAAATTATCTTCAAAACACATTTTTATTTGGGTCAAAACAGATGTTGCGTAAAATACTATTACTACAACCCAAAATACTAGTGTATTGATTCAAAAATAAATCCTATAAATCTCATATACTATATAAAAACATTTCCTTTGGGAGTCACCTACTATAACAGTAATGTTATAGTCTTGCCCCCTTTATTTTCTATGGAAACATCTATTACAATAGTAAATGTTGTAACTTATGTTTTCTATACTCAATGCACTCTAGATTTTTTATATTTAAAATCTTTGTTTGCCTACAAGGAAACTAGCGAGCTATATATGCTCTATAATTCTTCATAAACAATTTCACTTTTAACAAAATTTACATCATATAAAAACCAAAATAAATTTCATACTTTTTTTTCAAAGACCCAATATTTACTTCCTCAAAAATACTGACAATTATATTTTTCAACTTTCTAATTCTAACAATCTCATTTTATTGGGCTAGGCATAAAGTGAATTTTCTTCTTACTGCCCTAGGAGTACCCTTCCTAAACTTTGGTAATCTCATTCCCTTACTAAAGTCTTTTATTCCTCTATTTATGCTTATGTTTGCTTCAAGGCACTACTGTTAAATCTACACATGGGATTTCCTTTTATTTTTCAACTTAAACTATTGTACATCTTCAATCTTTTCCTATAACTCTTTGGATCTCCAAAATACAATCCTAAATGTACAAAACCATTTCTCAAATTCTTTGCACGTATTGACCTTCTCTATGCCCCAAAAAACGCACTTCCTTACGTAAAAAGTGACGCTTCAAGAACTTTGCCTTCAACTGATGAACGCGAAGTGTACCAAGAACCTCCTCTAAATGAATAACATACTTTTCCATTTTCTTGAAAAACACCAAAATGTCTTCCACGAATACTTCTACGAACTTATTTAGGACATTTTCAAAAACGCGGCTTATCAAATCTACAAAATAGGCTGGGGCATTGGTTAAACGACATAACCAGCCACTCAAAGAATCCATCTGATGAAGCCTTCTCCAATAGCTCACCAATCTGCTTAATTAACTCCGTTCTTCCATGCGTCTCATGGGTAATGCCACTGGCTTAGCATTGTTATTCATGTAGATCCTAAAGTTGATCTTTCTCTTAAGGGGAAATCCCTTAACCTTCTCAAAAATGTCTAGGAAATCTCTAACGACTGGAACGAAATCTAGCTCTCCAAGTGATGAATTAAGGGAATAAATGAAGCTCAACATGACTGACACATGTGGGTCGCAAGAAACCTCGAAAGTCCTACTACTGCATGTCTCTAGTCTAGTGACTCTCCTCTCGCATTCCAATATCGCTCCATAAGTGGATACCCATTCCATCTCCAAAATCATCCCATACCCCGAAAATCCCAGTACATAGGCATCACTGTCAAACTCTACGCCTAGTATAAAAATTTTCAAACCCCTACAAATCATGAATAAATGTGTCGATCCTCCTGTGGGGTTTTGAAACAACTATGGCATAACTAAAGAGATATCTAAGTGCAAACAATCAATCAAGGGACTAGGAATGAAAGAATGCGATGCTCCTAAGTCAAAGAGAGTCTGAATAGGAAAAATTCGAAATAGAAATCAAACCTTCTACGGAGATTTTCCAACCTCTGTCTGATCCACTACTAGAAGGTGTTGTATCCAAAGCCTATGCTTGCATTGCGCACCTGCTCTCTGCCCCATCCCGTGGGGGATAAGTTCTACTAAGGTGACCAGGTTGCCTCAGTTGAAACATCTCCCCTTCATCATTTTATTCTTACAGCCCTTTGTGTAATGACCAACCAATTTACAGTTATGACATTTTCCACTTTTCTTGATCATCTTATGAAGTCCTCCTTCTTTTCTATTATCCTTATCCTTCTTGTTCTTCCACCAATACTTCTTAGAGCTTTTTGACTTAGGAACCCCTTTAAGATCTCCCTTAAGCTACTAAGATGCATGTTGAACTTTCTGTCGGTCCTCCAATCCTAAAAGTCTAAACAATTGCTCCGTATCCTTTAACCTAGCTCATGCCTCCTTAAAATCCTCTGTGCTAGAGAACTTCTTGCCTCCTAGACTAGCGAAATTGTTGCATAGCTTAGAAAAATTGGCTGCTGCAGGTGGATTAATGGGAATCCCCGCTTGCTGGTGCTGGGTTGGGCGCTTGCCCTTACACCTCTGCTACCATAGCTCTACAGAACCAGTAAGCAATATTATGTAAAGGAAAGAAAATTTAGGCTCAAAAGAATTGAAAGAAGATTGAGTTGGACTTTGAGGGGAATTTTATAAAAGCTCTTTTATAATTGAAAAACTATTTCTACAATAAGAGTTTCTTTTTGAATAATACTTCCAGTTTGAAGATATGCTACTTTTAAAAATAGGCTACTTTTGGGAAAGTGGTTTTCCTAGAGTTCGGATGAGAATTTCCAAGGATTGATGAGAAGAAAGCGAAAGAAGCAGGATAATTCAAGTGCTATCGGCAGATCGGTAGAATCAACTTAAAGTCGATGGAAAAGAGCTTGGAACACATCGAATAAAGGATAGAAGAGCAAAATAAGTGAAAGTTCACTTTGCATTAAGAAAAATAGATTGGTACCTATCCATTTAGATCAGTATCGAGTTGTTTCTTTGGTTCATGGGCCTCCATGCTCACATACAACACCGGGCTAGTTTCTGGACTTAATTGCAAGAGAGGTTCTGAACCTATTCACCTATTTTCCAATAAATACCAACCCTATGGCAACCAAAACAAGATCGGATTCTCTGACTTAAGAGACTTCTTTTTCTTTTTCACCTCTAACCTCTCCTCCATTAAAGTCATCTAGGATACTATTTGCTATTTTAGGACTTATATCAGTAAATCCCTAAAACTAGTAACTCTCAAACAATCTAGAAACTCCATTGTAAATCGAAGATCTACTAGATTGTGATCAGATATGATATAATTCATTATAATCTTGAGAGAAAACAAGTAATAACAAAATATAAAGTGGAAATAGGCCAGAGATTATTAAACTACAAAAAAATTCTTGTGTCTCCTTTTACTTTTCTGTTGATTTTTGCTTGTTTGATTTGGATCTCTATATTTTGATGCTTTCATTTGACATTTTTGGGTGTTGGTGCCATTTTGGCGTCAACGGCATCAATCAAAATCTATCATGGTGTCGACTATTATTTTAGTTATTGGCTATAAGAAGAGAGAGGGGGGGTTTATTTTGGTGGTTGAATAAAAACCTTATTGAAAATTAATTTTTTTTCTCTTTTGGTTTCAAAACAATTATTTTTCAGTTTTCTTTGTCTTTGGCATTTAGATATTTTTTTATGCATGCATCTATATATGGGGAGCATTGTTGTAGGGTGGCATCTAAATAGGGGAGCTTATGATCACAGCACAACAAACACATTTCTTTGTCTATGGTAATGAAATCTTAATATATGTTTATTATCGTAAAAACAAGAGTGGGAATATAATAGTCCTTTTTTATGCAAATAAATACCAATAGATACACACACATGTTTTAAATGTGTTTATTGTAGTGCTATTATAATATCACAAATAGAAATAAAAAAATAAACATTTTATTTCAATAAAATTTTAATAGTATAATAATTACAAGAAGAACTACCATAATATTTTAAGTACAATATTTTGTATGCACTGTTTTTATACTCTTTCATATGCATTAATTTGCAGTTTCTTACCTACGACAACTTCAATACACTAATTACCCTATATTTATCCTCGTTCACTTGAATACAAATTTTATCATCTTGCTTCAGCTTTTTTCCAGACAAAAATCTTTTTCTTAATAAACAAAGAAGCAACAAAAAAACGAACAAATTAAAAATGCAAAATATAATATATTTAAACTCGACATTGCCTTAGTTCATTGGTTTTGTTTTCGTATTTTAAATAGGCACAAAAAATAACGAACATGGACCAGTACAATAGGCATTGGCGCCGAAATGGATCGACACTCATAGTTAAGTTGTTATGAACTTATGAGATTCAAATCAACACATAATAGTAAAATAACATAAAAGAACAATAAGATGCAAGATTTTTGTAGTGGTTTGGCAATCTTTGGCTTACTTCTACTTTATAGTTTTATTGGTTGTTGATTATAGAGAATTAAAGTCATTAGTACAAGGGATTGATAGGTTCAAGAGCTTAGAACTGCCAATAGTATCTGCCTAGGTGACTTATGAATGAAGAAGATAAGAGACAATAAAGCAGCAGAGTGAACCTCCCCCCTTTAGTTGCAATTAGGTGGATATGTACAGAGAAACAGGTGCATAGAGCCAAAAGGTCACTTGAGTCGAAGCCCAAGAGAAAGCCCAGTGTGTACATGTTAGCACATAGGCCTACGTGCATAAAAGGAGATCAACTGAATCAGTAGACCGCCTAATCTTTTGCATTAGTTAGGGACATTGACACTATACTAATTGCAAAAGTATCATAATTGCATTATAAAAACATAAGGACAATGGATGAATGGTTGATGGTTGAGTAATTGGTTGTAGAACTTGGATGAAAACATCTAGTTCATTCTTTTATCCTTAGAGATTTCGGGAATGAAATCCCTTAAGGAGGGGAGAATATAACAACCCAAAATTTAACCCATAATAATTAATTAAAAAATTAACTAAATGACAAAATAACTTTGTGAAATTATCAGAATTAAGCTACGGAAGTTGTACTATTGTGTCCATGGTGATTTTCTGGTCAATTTCCATATATAGAACGTCAGAATCCGAGCTAAAATGAACAAGATACGAATTAAACAATATAAGAAATATCGAGAGAAAATTGGGGGGTCGACCTAGAGGTCGACCATCCCACTGCCTAGGTAGATCGACCGGTTGACTTGGCTATATGGACGGTCGACCTGCAGGTCGACTTGCCTCAGCAATTGAACGAAGGAATTATTCCTTCGTTCCAGTAACGTTCAAACACCTTATTTTTCATTCTTTTGTATAATCTGGTCCTTCCGTACTTCCATCTTATGGCTCCTATTCAGCCTATGACGTGGTTGTATCATATTCAATCCCTAAATCAAACGGTTTGAGATCCACTTCTGCACCTACAAATAAGACCTTAGGCCTAACACTTTTTCTCATTCTAGATTTTCTTTGCTTGGGTTCACCTTTTCAAGAAGGACCCTAAAAGGAATAATTTTTCAAGGAGAGAATCTTTTTAAGAAAAATATTTTAATATCCTCAAGTAGATCCGGAAATACCAAAAGGGAAGAGCTTAGGACCACAGGGGAGTGATTGTAATTATTTAGATTTTTAAGTTATTTAAAATAATAGGGTTTCCAATAGTTGTAGTTTTACTATGATTTTTGGAATAACCTTTTTAGTAGTTTATTTATAGTTTTTAGAATTATTTTCAGTCTATTTCTTTTAGCTGTTCTTTTCAGTTAATTTTAGTTTATTTTTGTTAGTTATAGATTTTCCATTTATTTACAGTATTTTCATTTGTTTACTGTTATTTGTGCATTATTTACATCTTTTTCCTACTCTTTGGATTTTCTTCTACTTTCAGTTTTCTTTTATTTCTCCTTCTTCTTTGCGTATGGATTAGAATAGATTAAGTGCGAATATGGATTAAAGTTATAGGAATACTAAAGCAATGAAAGATAAGAAGTAAATTGTAAAGACTGTAATAAAAATGGAATTAAGAATGAAATTGAGCCTAATTATGATATTTATATTAGAATTGAACTAATTAAAGACAGTTGGCCTAGTTACAACTTAGAATTATAAGTAAAAATAGTATAAGATGAAAGGAGCTTAATTTTACACTTAGACCTTGGGTTAAGTAATAAGCATGATTATAACGTAGGTTATAATTAGAAATGGAATAGGGTGAGGCTTATTTTAAGACTTAGGATAAATTAATAAGCATAGATAATAAGAACAAAAGTAAAGGCTTATTTAAATAATTTATCTAAGTTAATAAGAAATGAATTAAAGTAGGACCAGTACTAAATAACATCCCTATATTTCTATAGACATGGTGTTTCACATAACCCTGAAGTGAAACGAGGTGTCTCACAAAACCCTGAAGTGAGACGAGATGTCTCACGTAATCCTGAAGTGAGACGTGGAGCATACTTATGTTAATAACGGTAGTAAATGGTCAATAAGTAGAAGTCCAAATCATGTGATTTGGTCAAGAGACACAACTAGATATTATAATCCTAAAGTGAGACGAGGTGCCTTACATAATCATGAAGTGGGATGAGGGGCATGCTTATGCTGGAGCTTAAGGTAATAAGAAGACCCAATAGGTGGAACAACAAGTAACATGAGCTTGGTGGCAGTTACGTGTGTGACTTCCATTCGGTTGCTCAGTAAAAGCGCTTAGTGTGGGCTTTTCGTAGGCACCAATGTCTACTACGTAGGGAGCTTTAGCGTCTGGTCCATAGTAGATTCTATGGAGTAGCAGGCCGATCAAAGGGTAGTATTGGAAATTCAGCCTAGTCTAAGAAACTGTCAAAAACAAGTGCAAACAATCAAAGTTAATCAATTATGTTGACGTAGTTAGTTCGTATTTATTTCCAGCTTATTCCTTTTCTCTATTTCCTTTGTTTCTTTTTATATACTAGAACTTTTGTAAAGTCTATTACTTTTACTTTGCTTAAAGATTCTAGTAATTACTACCATTCACTAGACTTTTAGTCTGACCCATTCCTCTATTTTCCCATTTTCCCCCATAGGCAATCAGGGGTAAGGACGGTAGATTGTAGGCATTTAAAAACTTTGAAAGGGTAAATTTATTTTGGATTTTGTTTTATTTTAAATCCAAATTTTCTTTTATTTACAAAAAATTTTAAATCCCAATTATCTTCTTTAAAACTCATTTATTTAATACATGTCAAAATTTGCATTAGCCTTAACTTAAAACCTTCATATTTAAAAACCTTGAACATAATTCTTACAAAACTAAAACTCAGTTACAAAAATCAAACAACCCGAGTTAAATTCCCAAAGACTCGAACAACAACCCGAGGTCAATCCCGTACGCTCTCTCTTTGCTACTTCCCTCAAGTCTCACCACCATTTTACTCGAGAACGACCCGAGTGGAAAGCTTCTTCACCACTTAAAAGAATAACAGACAGGAACACATGTGCACCGTGCACATGCACCATCCCTCTGACCAACTCTAATCATCGCCGAAGACTTCAACAAGTCGTCGCCACCTACCTCAGTCCCCACGACCCTCCAGAACAACAAAAACGATGGCTAATCAAAATCAAACTATCGAACTCACAAGATCCCCAGACTCGATCATTCAAAACATTCGCCGTCGATGAATGCAACCACTGGAGCATCTGTTTCTCTGACCACAGTAGCATCATAGGCCATGCAACGTAATCCCTCCTACGCAATCCTTCCCGATGCGCCATCGACTTCAGAAACATCTTGATTATCCAACACAACCAAACAGCATTCCAAGCCCTAGTTCACCATACTTCGGTCACCACGGTCATTGATAAAGCATTTGGCCATTTTTCCATAGATCATCAACCCCCAGCCATCCTCGACATCAACCCCAAACTCCAATTCGACCTAGATCATCGGCAATTGTCGAAAGTCTCAAAATCACTCATCTCAGATAAACCCATCAATTCCTTATCTAAAAATCAGGATTTCTCTACCTAAATTCACGATTAAACATTTCAAATCTGATCTTGAAATCAATAATTGAAATCGACATGTTTAATTTTTCCTTATTTAGTGATCATCACTGTGTTTTTATATCTTTGTAAAAATTTACTTAATATAAAATCTCGAAACAATTTTTAAATTTAAATTACATTGTAATGATCATTTTTTATTCTGAGATCAAAGCATATATTAAATTGTATAAAGAGGTTTAGATTTTTGAAAGTAATTCAACCCAGGTGAAAATGACAGAGGCAAACTGCAAACATACTGATATATTCACATTTAACATACCAGATCAAAGCATATATATACCCAGAACAATCATGCAAACCATCATACAACAATTTCTAGATGGATTTGTCACATGCAACAATTTTTTCAGTGATAACTACCAGAGACCTGCATGTATATATGCAGTATACCCAACATGTATACCAGCCATAAATTCAATTTCCATACATGCAAAACAATAACTCAACATTGTTATCATTATTATCCCTTGCATCAGATAAATGAGCAAATTAGGCTTGAAAAAGAGTGAAGCTACTCACAGTGAAACTTGATCAGGAAGACAGAGTTTTGAAATCTGCAACTTCACTTGAAAACTGCAAATTTAAATTCATTTTGATCTGCTTGCATTATCTAGGTTAAATCTAAAATTTTTATGTTGAATTAGTAAAGAAGGATTGCCTTGCTTAAGATTTGAATTCCTCCGGTTTCAGCCTTTACATGTTTTGATTTTGATTTTTTTTATTTGATTTTCTTTGCTCTGGTTTGATTATTAGCTGGTTTGAGGATTTTAGATCTAGTGTGAAATTTTTTTAGGTTTGTTTTCTTTGTTTTTGAAATGAGAATAGGAAAAAGAATAAGAAAAGTAAGAGGTATGCTTATATAAACTAATTTATGATTTGTTAAAAATTAAGAAAAATAAAATGTAAGGGGTACACTTGTCCTCCATCCTATTTAATTTCTTGACACATGTTACTAAAGATGTTTATAAATTAACACATGTATTTTCATTTTTTTTATTTTATATATTTTAATTAATTTAAAAAAAGCTTTTATATAAATTTCCTAATTAATTTAGTACATTTTTTAATAAATAAATGCTTTTATAAAAATAAAACCTTTAAAAGAAAATTAAATAAAACCAATCATATCTTAAATAAAATCATACATAGTACATTTAATCTATTTATAGATGTAAATATAAACTTCTATATTTATTTACTATTTAAATAAATACTTTCATAATTTATATAAATAGATTTCTTTAAGGAAAACAATATAAAACAAATTATATTCTAATGAAAACTTTATTCATATATTTTATATCTAAACTATTTCAAAATAATTATTCTTTAAATTTCAATTTAAACCCAAATATTAAATTCAAATTTAAAAATCCAATTTAAAATCAGCTTAAACACACACACACACACACACACACATATATATATATATATATTTAAACAACACAAATTAAATTTGTAAATAATAATTCTATTTTAAAATCTATTCATACCTATATCTAAATAATTTATAAAGGAGATTATCACATTTATTTGTTCGATCTATAAATCAGTATTCTCAATAGTTAAATTAGATAATTATCCAATTATCTGATGCTCGAAAATCCGGGTTATCACATTCCTCCCCCCTTTGAATCTTTTCGTCCCCGAAAAGGAACGAAGCCAGAATTTATTAAAATACTTAATATTAGTTAAATCACTTTTGATCATTTTTAAAACACTTTAAAATCTATATAATATTGCCCAAAATAGTTTTTATAAAAAAATGCTTTTATAACTCGATGTTTCAATAGGTCCATCCTTGTTCTCACAGAAATTCGGTCTTACGTTGATCAGACGTAGGACTGAAAATCTATAAGTGCTTGGCAGACCCTTTTTCAACATCCAGTGAAAATATTTGGGAAAATAATTTTATTGAAAATATAGAAAATAGTTTTTGAAAATAGAGGATATATCTTTGGTGAGAATGCTCTGCAAATCATCACCCGCATCCATGGTCGCAGTTAACCCGATAGTTACGTTGCCATCCCGACAAAATCCAAAGATAAGTGTAGGCCTCCGCCCCCCTCGATTACACCATGGAACCCGCTACAGATCACAGCTACAACTGGGGTTACGTTGCTATCACAGCAAAAACCCATATAACTGTAGGCCTCAGCGCCCTCGAATTTCGCTACCCAATAATCCTCAGGAGCTAGTTTTGTCCGGACTCCTCACAGGAACAACTTTATAACCTCCCCCTTAGAGGCTCAAGGCAATACCAACCTATGGTACTCCTGAGAAGTTCATCCTAAGGGAGCACCTTTTTCTCCAGAGCCATTTTCAAAACACTTTATACTATATACATATAGTATCTTCCAATATCATACACCTAGTATTAATCTCATATAAATCTCCTTTCCCAAAATAGATTATCCCAAAATCGATAATTCTCAAACTAGGCTTTCCAAATTCCAATATTGATTTTGCCCAAAAATCAAAAAGCCTTTCCAAATCCAAAGGTTCCCAAAACCTTTTTCAAAATCATTCTCACAAGATCCTTTATATATATATATATATATAACCTTGATAAAAATCTTCGGATCATTTCAAACTTGTATAAAACCCTTTTATACTTCAAACACGTTCAAAAATCCTTTTCTTTCGGCAATAGATACAACAAGGGGAGATTTATCTTATATAACAAAGATATTTAACTTTTTTTTATTCTAAATCAAATATTCAAATTTTATTACTCTTTTCAATATCAATTTCACTCAAATCCGTGCGATGTACACATATCATCCGTACGCTATACCAATCTGATCGCTCACTCGATCACACAATTTCACTTCCGAACTAGTATCGTCCACCCGACTTCCTAGTGCGGACTCAGACCTGGTTTCTTGATCAGAAACCACCATTCTCTTTGCATAGCCATAACTATGATAGAGAATATCCAGAATCAATCAACAAATCATATCCAGGTTCGTCGTCGAAAATTGAGTGAAAAATCCCAACTCGGATCGATATAACTATCTCAAAATTCTATGCTCGAATCTGGATCAAATCACTATGCGAATAGAATAATATACATACATCATACGTCTTTTATCTTTATTGATTATTAGCCAAATCAATCTCCTTTTCTATTCACATTCACTTTAATTCATATTCACTTATTCACATTTCCTCCCAATATCCCTTTGATTAATACTTCAATTCTTATCCCAAATGGATATTTAATCATAAACAGTTCGAACTATGTCCAGTTTAAATTTAGAAAATAGCTTGAAAAGTTAAAAATAGATAAATAATTGAAAAATAATTATTAGTTTGTAAAATAGCTGCAAAATAGTTAAGTAATTGTAAAATAGTTGGAAAATAGTCAAATAGTTATAGAAATTTTAAATAATTGCAAAATAGCTATAAAATAGTAATTAGTTATAAAGTAGTTGAAAAACAGTAATTAGCTATAAAGTAGTTGAAAAATTATTAAATAGTTCCAAAAATAATTGTAAAACAAGTATAAGATAGTTTTAGGTTTAAAAAGAAAAGTTGTATAGTAAATAGTTTGGAAAAATAGGTTTGTATTAAAAAAATTATTTTGAAAATAGTCCAGAGTCAAACTGTTCAATTCCCAATCTCTATTTCCAATCAATTCAATTTAAATTTCCACTTCCATTTAAATTGACTCAATTCTAATTTAAATAACTTCAATTTCCATTGAAATTAATTTATCCCCAATTCAAGTTGAATTAATCCTCAATTTCTTTCCTAAATTCAAATCAAATTCTATATGAATGTACTTATTCAACTTTGATCACAATTCCAAATTATTCAAACAATTTGGACTAATTTCAAATGAACCCATTTCAATTTCGAATCAATTCTGGTTTGAATTAATCCCAATTCCCATTTGAATTTGATCTCATTCAACTTCAATTTCATTTCAAATTAATCCAATTCAAATTTCTATTTGAATTTTAAACTTATACATCTTCAATCAAAATCCTAATTAGTTCAAATCAAATTTAATTTGAACTAATTCAATTTAAATTTCAACTTTAAACCATTTTGAATTATAAATTCGAGTTAAATTTTTAAATGTTGATTTAATCCTTCAAATCAACTTATATCTTTAAAATCATTTAATTCTGAATCCAAATTCCATTTTATTAAAAAAAACATCCATCCATTTCCAATTTTTGGATTTCAAACCCAATTTGAGATCACTCAAACTTCCCAATTAAAATTAACCATTTAACTTTCCAAGTTAAATCTTAATTTCATCTTGAAAATTTCCAAATCAGGTTGATCATTCAAATTTATTTAACTTCTTCCAAGTTAAATTCCATTAACCCCGTTAACCTTACCCAAATTTGAATTCTCCATTTCAAATTTCAAAATTCTTTCTCACTTATAAGTTCAAAAACTTATTACTTTGGATATCACATCTCATTAAAAATTTAAAACTCAACATTTAGAGTTTATTTCAAATTATCTTTGATACTATGTATATTCCTCATATATAAAAATTATTTTCTTTACACACCAAGTTATCCTTAAATTTTAAACCACTTTTGGTTTTAATTCAAAACAAATTCCTTTAAATTTTCAAACAAATCTTGTTTGGATTATGACCCTTTCATTCAAACACATTAGCTAATATTATTTATTATTTTGAAACAATTTTCAAATTCTAGACTCAGATTTAAAACTACCCAATTCAGATCATCTTCCATTCCAAATTTAAATGCTTTATTTCCCTAAAACATTTCATTTTCTTACTCACTAATACACATTCTATTATTAAACACAACAATCATTTATGATAATAAACAAGATTATCATATCTGGAAATCAATTCATTATTATCTTATTCTGAAACTCTTTCCCAAATTCAAAATTTTAATTTTAGTTTGAATCCATTTCAAACTTATTTTTATCTAATTTCAATTTGGTTGTATTTTTATTACCACTTAATTTAATTCCAACAATTTAACAACCAATTACCTTAATATTTATTAGAAAGAAATATTGCTTTATATATCAAAATATATTCTTATATAAAATCATTTAAAATCTTTATATAAGAAAATAACAAGTACGCACTCATATATATATATATATATATATATATATATATATATATATATATATATACTCAACTCATTCTAGGGTACGATTGACCCTATCCTTAATGAGTAATCCCTCCAGAGCCAAGGTTCTCGCTTAACCTTCTGCTCTTATACCAAAATGTAACGACCCGGAAATTTCGATCCCGAAAATTCCAGATAGTTAGGAAAAGAAGAAAAGAGAAAGAAGAAGAAGCAGAAACAAGTCACAGAAACCTCACATTCGCAGCAGATCAAAACATAATATCACATAAATAATAGTTATACAAAGGAAAATCGTATTTGTCAAATTACACTTTAATATATCAGAGTTACAACATATATACAAACATAGGACAGATACAATCAATCTGTCTCAGATATACAATAATATATCACAGCGGAAACACTCCATGCGTTCCTGCCATCCAGCTCGCCTCCTGAGCTTCAGATCATCCTTACCTAAAATCTGTAATACTCGGTCTGACCCGAGCATTACATCAAAGTAACACCTGGGTAAGGGTGGAAGCCAGCGTGAGTAAGCCCATCAAATATAGAATGCAAAAGCATACAACCTATATAACCCAGGTAACTTATATCAATTTACAACTTCACAAGTTGTTATAGACATCACTTATTTCACACATCAATTTCTAAGTACCTGTAACGACCCAGAATTTTTAGAAATTAAAATTTTGAATATTTAATTTATTTTAAATATTAACAAGTGAATTTATAAGTCAAATAAATTTTTATTTGAATTATTGAATTTAATTGGATTATTAAATCGATAATTTAATATGTTAAATTATGGAAATAATGGAAAATTGAGTTAAATATGATTGAAAATGATTTGTAAAATTTTATTTTATCATATTAAAGTTAGAATGATATTTTAGAACTTTTAAAATCGAATTAGGAGTTTATTTGTGAAAATTGAATATTTTAATAATTTAATCGACTAGTGAAAATAGTCAATTTTTGAACAGTCTCAGAATTGGACGAAACCAGTTCCATTGGATCCGTAGTAGTTAGTTATTACCGGATTTCAAATTTCGTGTCAATCGGAGCTATCGTTTGATCGTGGCAGCTCGAAACGCATCGAATTATTTTTAATTTTAATTTGGCGAGTTAAAATAGCCATTTTTCAAAAAGTCTCGGATTTCGACGGAACCAGTTTCATCGGATCCGTAATGTGATATTATTGTAAGGTTTCAAATTTCGTGTCAATTGGATTTACCGTTTGTCCGGTACAAATTAAAACGCCTAGAAATCGATTTAAATCGGTTTAATTTAAATTGAACGTTTATAGCCATAACTCGCACAGATGTCCGAATTAGCTTTCGAAACCTGTTCCATTGGATCCAGAACGCGGGGTAAACCCTAGAAACGCTGGTTACGGCGCGTGAATCGGAGTTCGGAATTTCCGGATGAATAGTGTCGATCGTTTCTTTATAAATATCCCCAACACCTTCATAAAATAAAATAAAAATAAAAACCCTAATCTAAAACTGCACAGCCGCCACCCCCACTGTCAACGGCCAGAAACACGCAACCTTCCTCCTCCTTTTTCTCGAAATCCACACATTAATACCAAAAACTATGAACTAGAGAATTGAAGAGCATAGAGAGATCTTGGGTTTCAACGGTTATGATCGCAAAAGAAGCGATGGATTGTCGGCAATTGGAGCTAGAAGGCTGCGAGTTCAAGCACGTATTTCGAGCACCATGGACCGCCGAGCTCGAAGCCACTTGGGCCGAGCATGGAGTGGGGGCGTGCGCACGGAATGGTGGCGAGATGATCGGGTTTCGTCATCGTTGGGGGGTGCGTGTATTAGGGTTGCACGGCAGTTTTGGGTTCGGCCTGTATATGTCGCGTGCGCGCGAGTTTGAGAGGGAAGAGGAAGATGCAAAGCACGGCTGTGATTTCAGGGGGCAAGGATCTCAGGGCCCAGATTAAAGTTAGGTTTAAAATTTAATTTATGTTGTAAATTTATTAAGTAAAAATCATGCAAACTTCAAAAATTCATATCCTTTTCATACGAGGTCGAAAACGCGCGAAACCAGTTGCGTTGGAATAGTATTGATGAGCACTACGCGATGGAATTGGATTGGAGTCGTTTGGAGTTAGTGAAAATTTTGGGTAAAATTAAACGTCCGTTTAATTTTATTCGAAATAAATCGCTAAAACGGAAATAAAATCAAGGTGAGAACTTCTCACTCAATCGAAATAGTTTCGATTTTATTTTAAATAGTTAGATTTAAAATATTTGAATGCATGTTTGAATGTTGATTGATATCTATTGATTGTTAAAATAGACATTATGCGCCGTTAGTAAGCGGATGTTATTTATTAAAAACATATACCGTGAATATTTCATAAACAGTGAAATTGGTATTATATATAATAGCAATATATATATATTGGCATATGTATATATTGGAGTTATTGATTTCCCGCATTTTTTGTTTAGCGGATGAGACCCTATTGCGCCGTCTATTAAGCGGATAATATTTAAAATCTCATATACCGCGATAATTTCGTACTGGAGCGAAATTGGTATTGTGCTAATGCTTGTGGATGCAGGAAAACAAGTTGGAGGGATCCAACTGGATTCCTCAACAGTATTTATTTGATTTCAGATATTTTGATATTTGATGGATTATCATATCGATATATGATATCGTTGTTGTCGTGATTGACTATTTGGTATGTAGCATCATTGGACCAAGTTTTGGAATTTTAAAATGATTTATAAAGTGATTTTTGAAAATATACTATATGTTTGGAATTTGATCTATTTTAAATAAATAAACGTTATAATTTTTAAAGTTATAAAAATTATGATTTTTGAGAAAAATAGTTAAAAACTGATTTTTGAGAATATGATGCTAATGATTTTATAAAATAGTTTAATCGGGATTTTAGAATTTATTGTGAAAAGTCTAAATATAGGATTTATAAAATTTAATTATTTTATAAATCAAAATGGTAAAATTATAAAGGAGATTAAAGACGTTTTGAAATAATAATATAAATTGATTTATATAAGAAATTATAAAGGGATATTTATAAATTAAAAACGTTGGAATTATAAAACGAGTTTTTATAAGTGTTTGAATGAAGTGAAAATGAATTTCATAATTGAATGGAATTTATAGAATTTTAAACAGTGAAGTTATAAATGAAATTTTATAAACAGTAGGTTTATAAAATTTATAAAGTTATTGAAAGAATGAATTTTGGATAAATAAAAAATCTTATAAGTTATAAGATTTATAATTTGGAAAGTCTTAAAAAGAACGATTTTGTAAAATAATCGTTTTATAAGCATTTAACTTATAATGTGAACCTTTGGTTCATAATTGAGATATAAAGTGAATAGGTTAATAAAGAAAATTTATAAAGAAAGAAGTTATAAAACAAATAGAAATGGAGTTTATAAACGTTGTTTTATAAATTCGAAAACGACTTATTTTAAGAAGTGAATTGTTGAAACCTATTAATGGACTTATATTCACGTTTTTGACTGTGAATAATCCTTTGAAATAAAATGAATAGAGAAGATGAATTTGTTAACATAGTATATTCACGTTTTTGAATAGTGAATAATATGTTAAAGAAATGTTTAGAATGTGATATTTGAAATAGAATTAAAACGATCTAACGATGTTTTAAAATGTGTTAAGATTCGAAACCATAGATTTCAACATTTATTGTTGAAATAGACGATTTCGAGAAATAAAAGGAAATAGTGGACTATAACACTGTTGTTATAGTAAATGATTTCCGAAAGGAAATGTTTTGTATAGTATTGGGATTTATATATCTATCTTAATTTCGAATCCCTATACTAGTGATTTTGGGTTGTCGTAACGATGTTTTACGCAACATTCGTTTTGGGCCCAAATAAATATGTTTAAGAGAATGATTTCCTTAAAGAATGAAATATATACTTATTTTTGATTGAAGTATATTGAATATTTTCCAAGTGTTGAAAATAAATAAAATTTGTGAATTACTTATGAATAAATAAGTATGGAAATGTTTTCCAATATAAAGTGAATATTTTGAGAATTTATCTTTTTGAAGATAAATTGAGAAGAAATATTGAAATGAATAATTGAAATCGAATATTCATAGATATTTTGGATTATAAATTCACTAAGGAATTTATTAAGGAAAAGAGGAATTTGTCTAAAAATAAATATTGATTTATTTTTGAAGTGTGGAAATTATATATCTTGTAAAGATATTTTGTGAAATAAATAATTTGGAAAATTATTTGGAAACTGGTGATGTGTGCATATCTATTGATAGTTCAATAACCGACTATCAATATTTCCCGTTGAATGGGTATTTGATGTGATTTGTTTGAATGTGAATGCCACACTTATTTTTGAATAAGCGCTCACTATTCGGGTTAACCGGGAAAGGACCATGGGGTCGTATAACCCATTCCGAATATGTGATACGTCATTGTGAATTGCAATGAAGATCGGTGTTGAAGATCGGATATTTGCAAAAGCGATAGGATGACTTGTCGATTGACTCTGCACCGAGTTGCTCCGGTATTGAGTTCTCCATATGTGATGGTGAATCCGATCAGGATTGTGAATATCCGGATTGCAAGGACTTCTTTGTAAGTGCCTTCGACTTTGTTCGAGCCCGGAACAGACTTGTATGGATTGTATGTCTGACATTACAAATTGAGATGTAAAGCCGATTTCTTTCAAATATATTTCTGTTGGTGGCGGAGAATTTATTCTTTTAGCTTAACACCCTTCTCTGAGACGTACGAGCTCAGAGGTTATGTAGTTGAATGTTATTTGCGATATATTCCCATTTTGGTAATGTGACATGCTGAGTGTTGCTGTAAATGATCATTGTGTTGATTATTTGTGATAGGATCGTTTATTTGATCGTCTATCCTTGTGATCATTTCTATGATCATTTGTTGACCCAAAGCATGGCTTTTGTATAAAGTATGTTTTTGTGGACGTGACTTCGTCGAGCCTCACACCCCGTGAATGGTCAAAACAGGAAAGATGCGGAAAGGTTATGAGGGGTAGCGCCCTTTAGGATGTGTGCATTTCCTTCTGGAAAAGGGTGGTATCATGGTATGGAGCCCAGATACTTACTCATGTTGAAAACACTTTGTTATGATTGTGTGAATTGATTGCGAGCGCTCGGTGAAAGGTCCCAAAGGACCGAGAGATGGCATATTCGGTCAGTTGTTACTCAGTTAGGGGTAACCCGGCCTTGTGTTGGTAGAGATCCGGTTTGGTTCTCGGGGATGTCCATCCAGAGGCATTCTCATGTGGCAATGGGAAGTTCCTTGGCCTGATCATTCGTTGGAAATCCAAAGAAACAATACGAGACTTGTACGGTTTTAGTTGTATAACCTGCTATGGAATGTGGCGGTAACCTGCTATTGAACATAGTTAGCTATAGTAGGCATAGTTCGGAATGTCTATGCTGGCTAAGATTTATATTCTACTTTCGAAATGAATTTTTCCTACACTATGCACTAGTAATAATATAAAATGTTTTTTTAAATGCGTATCAAGCATCTTTGACTATCATAAGGAGAAATCTCCTCCGATTCTGCGTTTGCATTGTGTGTGTGCGGGAGGCCTTATGGTAGTCCCATTTTTAAAAGCATTGCGAATTGACTTTAAAATATTCCTCTATTTTGATTTCAAAGATAAATAAACTGTTTTGAGTTCTCACACCAGTCACATGACTGACTCGGAGTTTATTGTTTTCCTACCTAAACTCTGGGTGCCCACCAATTTTCACACGGGCAGTCAGGAGTTAGGTTTATCAGGATATTCTGGATATTCTGGAGTTGCTGGAGGCAAGATTGATGGCATGGCGTATTACTAGTTTATATAGTATTTCTTTTCCGCTGCACTGTTTGATGTTGTATGATGTTGTACACTCTGATGATATGATATAATGTATGAAATGTAATAACTGATATAGTTCTTTGTTTAAAGATTGTTCATTTATTATTATATGTTTTTCCGCTGCGAATTGTGAGATTCTGTTGTTGTTCTGTTGTTTTCTATTCCGTTCTATTTTCTTTCTGTTCTATGTTCTATTTATTTTCTACTTTCTTTTCCCTATGTTCTCTATTCTCTTTTTCTTCTATTAAAAAAATTTTCTATCTCTTCTCTATTTTCTGCTCTCTTTTCTCTCTATCTTCTATTTTTTTCTCTTCTCTTTTCTTAAATTCTTTTTCTTAAACCATAACTTTTCGGTTTTTCGGCAACGAAAAATCGAAAACGTTACATTTGGTATCAGAGCTTATGGTTAAGCGAGAACCAGGGTTCTGTTGGGTGTTACTCATTAGAGATAGAGTCAGTAGTACTCTGGAATGAGTTGAGTGTAATAATAGCTATGAGAGCGTATTTGTTAGTGAATATAAATTGTTTTGTATTGTGTTGACTTATCGGTTGATTGTTTATAGATTTCGGTCGATGTAGTCTAGCTAACTATCGTAGAAAGGGGTTTCTAAACTCTTAAACAAGATAAATCGACATAATATTGTTTTAAAATTGGGTAAATGAAATAATTTTACCTTGATTATATTTTTATATATAAAGGAATAATTTTTCAGAATTATTAAAGTGTATATAAGTTGATTGTTTAGTTGTTTGAATAATCTAAATAAATTGTATAAGCAAAAGAATTATAAAATTTGAATTATAATTAAAGTGATTTACAATTGTGAAATAAACTTATATATATAAGAAGTGAAACTATATGAATATATTTATGAATTTAGTTGTAAATAAAAATGAATTTAAAGTTAAATGAAAATTTACTTTAGAATTTGGAAGCTGAATTGATTTATAAGTGGGAATTTAAGTTATGTAAAAACAAGTGATGATTATAAATGAAATATAACTTAAGTGATGTTGAATGAAGTTGATATTAGTATCAAAGTAAATTATTAAAGTTAAGTGATAAATATAAACTTGAGTTATATAAATGAAATTCAACTTTAGTAATTGAATTGAATGAATGGATTGAATGTTAATCAATTAAATGTGAATAAATTGATATGAAATAATGAATGTAAGTGTTAATTCATTAAAATCTAATGTTATTAGGAAGTTGAATAATAGAATGAAAATCAATTAATTAAACCAAATTGAATGAATAGAAGCAAAGGAAATTTGGTTGTAATTAATATACATTGGTTGTTATATGGTTGTTAGTTGATTGTATATAATTCATTAAGTATCAATAAAATTGGAAGCTAAAGTAATTGAAGTTCAATTGGAAGTTAAGTGGAACTTAAACAGAATTGAATTTGATTTGGAAGTGAACCAACTTGAATATGAATTAGTAAATATAAACTAATTGAAAATGAATGTTAGAAAACATCCACTGTTAATGAATCAAATGTGATTAAATTGAAAACCATTTCATTGAAATATTAATGAGAATATAAATGAATATTGATTTGGTTGGATGATAGTTGGTTGATGTTTGCATTTGTTGCTTTTATTGCATATGCTATGTTGACATATATAGTTATTATGTTGCTATATGTTGTATATTGATACTATTATCTATATGCATGTTCTCATGTTGTTTGTTGAGTGTTTAGTAGGTGCGGATCGCGTTGCTTCGCATTTGGAGCCCGCTTTCGCGCTATATTAGCCATATATGCTTGCTAATAAAATATAAGGTACATATCTCGGATTACATACCGTACTTTTATACTTTTTCCCTGCGGGATGCCTCATTACTTGATGAGATGTATATTTGTGATATATATACTGTCATTTTTTTTCGGATCGAGCCGCGCAAAGGAGACTATGGCGAATTTTTCCGGAAATTTAAGGCGTTAGAAAAAAATTTGAGAAAAATTGGAATTTTTTTTTTGAAAACTTTAACTTTGATTTTTGAATTGAAAGTTAAACAATAGTAGTTGTTTTTGAAAAGATAACTAAGTATGATTTGAAAACTTAGTAAAGTATTATAAGAAGTTTAAATTTATTTTGGAAAGTTAATAAATTCTATAACTTTTCTTACTTAATAATTTCGAGGACGAAATTCTTTTAAGGGGGGAAGATTGTAACGACCCAGAATTTTAAGAAATTAAAAATTTAAATATTTAATTTATTTTAAATATTAACAAGTGAATTTATAAGTCAAATAAATTTTTATTTGAATTATTGAATTTAATTGGATTATTAAATCGATAATTTAATATGTTAAATTATGGAAGTAATTGAAAATTGAGTTAAATATGATTGAAAATGATTTGTAAAATTTTATTTTATCATATTAAAGTTAGAATGATATTTTAGAACTTTTAAAATCGAATTAGGAGTTTATTTGTGAAAATTGAATATTTTAATAATTTAATCGACTAGTGAAAATAGTCAATTTTTGAACAGTCTCAGAATTGGACGAAACCAGTTCCATTGGATCCGTAGTAGTTAGTTATTACCAGATTTCAAATTTTGTGTCAATTGGAGCTATCGTTTGATCGTGGCAGCTCGAAACGCATCGAATTATTTTTAATTTTAATTTGGCGAGTTAAAATAGCCATTTTTCAAAAAGTCTCGGATTTCGACAAAACCAGTTTCATCGGATCCGTAATGCGATATTATTGTAAGGTTTCAAATTTCGTGTCAATTGGATTTACCGTTTGTCCGGTACAAATTAAAACGCCTAGAAATCGATTTAAATCGGTTTAATTTAAATTGAACGTTTATAGCCATAACTCGCACAGATGTCCGAATTAGCTTTCGAAACTTGTTCCATTGGATCCGGAACGCGGGGTAAACCCTAGAAACGCTGGTTACGGCGCGTGAATCGGAGTTCGGAATTTCCGGATGAATAGTGTCGATCGTTTCTTTATAAATAGCCCCAACACCTTCATAGAATAAAAAAAAAACCCTAATCTAAAACTGCACAGCCGCCACCCCCACTGTCAACGGCCAGAAACACGCAACCTTCCTCCTCCTTTTTCTCGAAATCCACACATTAATATCAAAAACTATGAACTAGAGAATTGAAGAGCATAGAGAGATCTTGGGTTTCAACGGTTATGATCGCAAAAGAAGAGATGGATTGTCGGCAATTGGAGCTAGAAGACTGCGAGTTCAAGCACGTATTTCGAGCACCATGGACCGCCGAGCTCGAAGCCACTTGGGCCGAGCATGGAGTGGGGGCGTGCGCACGGAATGGTGGCGAGATGATCGGGTTTCGTCGTCGTTGGGGGGTGCGTGTATTAGGGTTGCACGGCAGTTTTGGGTTCGGCCTGTATATGTCGCATGCGCGCGAGTTTGAGAGGGAAGAGGAAGATGCAAAGCACGGCTGTGATTTCAGGGGGCAAGGATCTCAGGGCCCAGATTAAAGTTAGGTTTAAAATTTAATTTATGTTGTAAATTTATTAAGTAAAAATCATGCAAACTTCAAAAATTCATATCTTTTTCATACGAGGTCGAAAACGCGCGAAACCAGTTGCGTTGGAATCGTATGGACGAGCACTACACGATGGAATTGGATTGGAGTCGTTTGGAGTTAGTGAAAATTTTGGGTAAAATTAAACGTCCGTTTAATTTTATTCGAAATAAATCGCTAAAACGGAAATAAAATCAAGGTGAGAACTTCTCACTCAATCGAACTAGTTTCGATTTTATTTTAAATAGTTAGATTTAAAATATTTGAATGCATGTTTGAATGTTGATTGATATCTATCGATTGTTAAAATAGACATTATGCGCCGTTAGTAAGCGGATGTTATTTATTAAAAACATATACCGCGAATATTTCATAAACAGTGAAATTGGTATTATATATAATAGCAATATATATTGGCATATGTATATATTGGAGTTATTGATTTCCCACATTTTTTGTTTAGCGGATGAGACCCTATTGCGCCGTCTATTAAGCGGATAATATTTAAAATCCCATATACCGCGATAATTTCGTACTGGAGCGAAATTGGTATTGTGCTAATGTTTGTGGATGCAGGAAAACAGGTTGGAGGGATCCAACTGGATTCCTCAACAGTATTTATTTGATTTCAGATATTTTGATATTTGATGGATTATCATATCGATATATGATATCGTTGTTGTCGTGATTGACTATTTGGTATGTAGCATCATTGGACCAAGTTTTGGAATTTTAAAATGATTTATAAAGTGATTTTTGAAAATATACTATATGTTTAGAATTTGATCTATTTTAAATAAATAAACGTTATAATTTTTAAAGTTATAAAAATTATGATTTTTGAGAAAAATAGTTAAAAACTGATTTTTGAGAATATGATGCTAATGATTTTATAAAATAGTTTAATCGGGATTTTAGAATTTATTGTGAAAAGTCTAAATATAGGATTTATAAAATTTAATTATTTTATAAATCAAAATGGTAAAATTATAAAGGAGATTAAAGACGTTTTGAAATAATAATATAAATTGATTTATATAAGAAATTTATAAAGGGATATTTATAAATTAAAAACGTTGGAATTATAAAACGAGTTTTTATAAGTGTTTGAATGAAGTGAAAATGAATTTCATAATTGAATGGAATTTATAGAATTTTAAACGGTGAAGTTATAAATGAAATTTTATAAACAGTAGGTTTATAAAATTTATAAAGTTATTGAAAGAATGAATTTTGGATAAATAAACAATCTTATAAGTTATAAGATTTATAATTTGGAAAGTCTTAAAAAGAACGATTTTGTAAAATAATCGTTTTATAAGCATTTAACTTATAATGTGAACCTTTGGTTCATAATTGAGATATAAAGTGAATAGGTTAATAAAGAAAATTTATAAAGAAAGAAGTTATAAAACAAATAGAAATGGAGTTTATAAACGTTGTTTTATAAATTCGAAAACGACTTATTTTAAGAAGTGAATTGTTGAAACCTATTAATGGAGTTATATTCACGTTTTTGACTGTGAATAATCCTTTGAAATAAAATGAATAGAGAAGATGAATTTGTTAACATAGTATATTCACGTTTTTGAATAGTGAATAATATGTTAAAGAAATGTTTAGAATGTGATATTTGAAATAGAATTAAAACGATCTAACGATGTTTTAAAATGTGTTAAGATTCGAAACCATAGATTTCAACATTTATTGTTGAAATAGACGATTTCGAGAAATAAAAGGAAATAGTGGACTATAACACTGTTGTTATAGTAAATGATTTCCGAAAGGAAATGTTTTGTATAGTATTGGGATTTATATATCTATCTTAATTTCGAATCCCTATACTAGTGATTTTGGGTTGTCGTAACGATGTTTTACGCAACATTCGTTTTGGGCCCAAATAAATATGTTTAAGAGAATGATTTCCTTAAAGAATGAAATATATACTTATTTTTGATTGAAGTATATTGAATATTTTCCAAGTGTTGAAAATAAATAAAATTTGTGAATTACTTATGAATAAATAAGTATGGAAATGTTTTCCAATATAAAGTGAATATTTTGAGAATTTATCTTTTTGAAGATAAATTGAAATGAATAATTGAGATCGAATATTCATAGATATTTTGGATTATAAATTCACTAAGGAATTTATTAAGGAAAAGAGGAATTTGTCTAAAAATAAATATTGATTTATTTTTGAAGTGTGGAAATTATATATCTTGTAAAGATATTTTGTGAAATAAATAATTTGGAAAATTATTTGGAAACTGGTGATGTGTGCATATCTATTGATAGTTCAATAACCGACTATCAATATTTCCCTTTGAATGGGTATTTGATGTGATTTGTTTGAATGTGAATGCCACACTTATTTTTGAATAAGCGCTCACTATTCGGGTTAACCAGGAAAGGACCATGGGGTCGTATAACCCATTCCGAATATGTGATACGTCATTGTGAATTGCATTGAAGATCGGTGTTGAAGACCGGATATTTGCAAAAGCGATAGGATGACCTGTCAATTGACTCTGCACCGAGTTGCTCCGGTATTGAGTTCTCCATATGTGATGGTGAATCCGATCAGGATTGTGAATATCCAGATTGCAAGGACTTCTTTGTAAGTGCCTTCGGTTTTGTTCGAGCCCGGAACAGACTTGTATGGATTGTATGTCTGACATTACAAATTGAGATGTAAAGCCGATTTCTTTCAAATATATTTCTGTTGGTGGCGGAGAATTTATTCTTTTAGCTTAACACCCTTCTCTGAGACGTACGAGCTCAGAGGTTATGTAGTTGAATGTTATCTGCGATATATTCCCATTTTGGTAATGTGACATGCTGAGTGTTGCTGTAAATGATCATTGTGTTGATTATTTGTGATAGGATCGTTTATTTGATCGTCTATCCTTGTGATCATTTCTATGATCATTTGTTGACCCAAAGCATGGCTTTTGTATAAAGTATGTTTTTGTGGATGTGACTTCGTCGAGCCTCACACCCCGTGAATGGTCAAAACAGGAAAGATGCGGAAAGGTTATGAGGGGTAGCGCCCTTTAGGATATGTGCATTTCCTTCTGGAAAAGGGTGGTATCATGGTATGGAGCCCAGATACTTACTCATGTTGAAAACACTTTGTTATGATTGTGTGAATTGATTGCGAGCGCTCGGTGAAAGGTCCCAAAGGACCGGGAGATGGCATATTCGGTCAGTTGTTACTCAGTTAGGGGTAACCCGGCCTTGTGTTGGTAGAGATCCGGTTTGGTTCTCGGGGATGTCCATCCAGAGGCATTCTCATGTGGCAATGGGAAGTTCCTTGGCCTGATCATTCGTTGGAAATCCAAAGAAACAATACGAGACTTGTACGGTTTTAGTTGTATAACCTGCTATGGAATGTGGCGGTAACCTGCTATTGAACATAGTTAGCTATAGTAGGCATAGTTCGGAATGTCTATGCTGGCTAAGATTTATATTCTACTTTCGAAATGAATTTTTCCTACACTATGCACTAGTAATAATATAAAATGTTTTTTTAAATGCGTATCAAGCATCTTTGACTATCATAAGGAGAAATCTCCTCCGATTCTGCGTTTGCATTGTGTGTGTGCGGGAGGCCTTATGGTAGTCCCATTTTTAAAAGCATTGCGAATTGACTTTAAAATATTCCTCTATTTTGATTTCAAAGATAAATAAACTGTTTTGAGTTCTCACACCAGTCACATGACTGACTCGGAGTTTATTGTTTTCCTACCTAAACTCTGGGTGCCCACCAATTTTCACACGGGCAGTCAGGAGTTAGGTTTATCAGGATATTCTGGATATTCTGGAGTTGCTGGAGGCAAGATTGATGGCATGGCGTATTACTAGTTTATATAGTATTTCTTTTCCGCTGCACTGTTTGATGTTGTATGATGTTGTACACTCTGATGATATGATATAATGTATGAAATGTAATAACTGATATAGTTCTTTGTTTAAAGATTGTTCATTTATTATTATATGTTGTTCCGCTGCGAATTGTGAGATTCTGTTGTTGTTCTGTTGTTTTCTATTTCGTTCTATTTTCTTTCTGTTCTATGTTCTATTTATTTTCTACTTTCTTTTCCCTATGTTCTCTATTCTCTTTTTCTTCTATTAAAATTTTTTTCTATCTCTTCTCTATTTTCTGTTCTCTTTTCTCTCTATCTTCTATCTTTTTCTCTTCTCTTTTCTTAAATTCTTTTTCTTAAACCATAACTTTTCGGTTTTTCGGCAACGAAAAATCGAAAACGTTACAGTACCAAAACTTAGATTAAATGGTTCAGTTCACTTAAATCATTTCATTTCAACATATTGATTTCACATATCAATCTATAAAGAATCGAAGTGGTTTCGGGTATTTACTAATACCCGACTGCGGTCTCTTCGAATCCAATGTCATCTTAACCCATGTTAATCAAGTGAAACACAATTCAACCTTTAAATTCAAGATGTCACTTTTTATACAACAATTTATCGTTGACAGATAACCACACAATCATTATTCAAGATAAACATATCATATCACAAACATTTCATATCAGAAATATCAACAAATCATTCATAAGCAAGATTTGTTAGCCACCCGCTACTAATTAAATCAAATTATTTACTTTAATCATTATTAAATCTTTCTTACTTAACAATAATTAATTACTAGCCATTAATTAACCATCCCCTAATTATCCTCTCTAATTACATTCAGTAATTAGCCTTTAATTAATTTACCACATTCATTAATCAACCTTGATTAATCACATTCAGTAATTAATTAGTCTTAATTACTTACAGTAATTAATTAATCCCTTAATTAATTAATAAATCCTTTAATTAATTACACTAAGTAATAATTCTTAATTACTTCTCTTAAGTAATTAACCTCTAATTACTTTTATCAAGTAATTATCCATTGGTTAATTATCCTTAACTAATTACCTTAATTAATTACATTGATTAATTATTCTCTAATTACATTAAACAATTAGCCCTAAATTAATTACATCAATTAATTATTCTTAACCATTTGCTTTAATTACTCTTTTAGTAATTTATTAACGATTATCTAATTACATTCACTTATTATAATTTTAATTAATCCCATTTCGGATTAACTATCCCTTAATTACTTATTTTAATTAATCATTTAATTAATTACACCCAGTAATCTTTCCTTAATTACTTTACTATAAATTAGTTATTCAACTTAACTTAATTAACATTGGTTGGTTAATTAAGTTAAGACAAATAAGGTTTAATTTTTAAATAAACCTCTCAACTTTAATTTATCAAATATTAATAAATCAATTATCATTCAAAACGGTTCAAAGATAATTAAATTTAAAATTAATTTATTAAACAATAAAACTCTGGGAATTTAAAATATTTAAAACTCAATAACTAAACCTATTTGTTAAAAACTTTGAAAGGGTAAATTTATTTTGGATTTTGTTTATTTTAAATCCAAATTTTCTTTTATTTACATGTTTTGATTTTGATTTTTTTTCTTTGATTTTCTTTGCTCTGGTTTGATTACTAGCTGGTTTGAGGATTTTAGATCTAGTGTGAATTTTTTTTATAGGTTTGTTTTCTTTGTTTTTGAAATGAGAATAGGAAAAAGAATAAGAAAAGTAAGAGGTATGCTTATATAAACTAATTTATGATTTATTAAAAATTAAGAAAAATAAAATACAAGGGGTACATTTGTCCTCCATCCTATTTAATTTCTTGACACATGTTACTAAAGATGTTTATAAATTAACACATGTATTTTCATTTTTTTTTAATTTATATATTTTAATTAATTAAAAAAAGCTTTTATATAAATTTCCTAATTAATTTAGTAAATTTCTCAATAAATAAATGCTTTTATAAAAATAAAACCTTTAAAAGAAAATTAAATAAAACCAATCATATCTTAAATAAAATCATACATAGTATATTTAATCTATTTATAGATGTAAATATAAACTTTTGTATTTATTTACTATTTAAATAAATACTTTCATAATTTATATAAATACATTTCTTTAAGGAAAACAATATAAAACAAATTATATTCTAATGAAAACTTTATTCATATATTTTATATCTAAACTATTTCAAAATAATTATTCTTTAAATTCAAATTTAAATCCAAATATTAAATTCAAATTTAAAAATCCAATTTAAAATCAACTTAAACATATACATATATATATATATTTAAACAACACAAATTAAATTTGTAAATAATAATTCTATTTTAAAATCTATTTATATCTATATCTAAATAATTTATAAAGGAGATTATCATATTTATTTGTTCGATCTATAAATCAGTATTCTCAATAGTTAAGTTAGATAATTATCCAATTATCTGATGCTCGAAAATCCGGGTTATCATAGGTAGAGGCAGAGTATTCACTCCCTCTAAGTTTACAAAGAAAGTTTGGTTCTCTAGGTTGTCGAAAAAAAATGATTATTAAGATTTATCGGTTTCACTTTTGAAGGTCGCTTCGAAAAACAAAAGTAGAAAGAGTTCTACATATTCAAAAGTTCTTTTACTTTTAGAAAGATAAATGATTCAGTTGACATACTTCTGATTTATATGTAAAAATGAAAAACCTAACGTGGAATTTTAAATTTAGGATTTGGGTTTTGAATTTTTAACTTGGATCTTGAATTGGAAAAATTGAGTTTTGAGTTGGAAGTTGAAAATTTTATTTTGGAAATTTTGAAAACTTGAATATACATAATGAGCTAGAAGGATTTCTGCTAATTAAGTGTATGATCAAGTGACACTTACAAATATTTATTTTATTGTTATTAAAACAAAATGTCCCACAAACTAAATTTTGAATCTAGATAACTAATTATAACTTTTCACAATTTTATCCAAATACTTTTATATTGATTTTCGATTTTAATTGATTTAGACATTTTAGTAAACTCGCGTGTAATACATATATACACATGCGTCTACATACACATATAGCCGGTTTAGGAGCAAGGTCGAATATGTCATGGAATAAGGCAACTCTCCCCTAAATGGTACAATCATTGAAACTTCTCAAACTATCAATAAAAAAGAACATGCTAACTTCACCTAGATCATGATTGCTCCTAAACTCCCACATTAAATTCACTGCACAACTATAATAAGCTCATGTACCCACATTCCCTAAAGCTAGTCATCGCTACTGATTCAGTGCCTATTCATTGTGCTTACTCAGCTCTGCTCTACTAATTACTCGCTGATTTTTTGCTAAGTCTGAATTTTGATTGCAAGGTAATTTGTTTAATGCCTTTAGATTTAAAATTGTACATTATCAAGAAAACTATATGAATTCGATTAGTTATTTGATTTGGATGTCATTGCTTCTTTTGTCAATAAGGATTTTTTTTTTTGGAAATTTGAAAATTGGGAAAGCAGGGATTGAATTATTTGAATTTAGATATTTCCATTTAACTATTAGGAAAATACTAAAATTTTTTAATAAAAAATAACATTATATAAGGTTAAATTTTAGTTTATTAAAAATGAATTTTAGTTTGTTTTGTATAAATTTAATATCTAATTTTAATTTTATGATTAAGCATATCAAAATTATAATTGATATCATGTTAAAACTTATTTTATTTCATTAAACTGAAAATGTGTAGGAGATATGCAGAAGAATGAAGATGGTAAAAATTGAGTTAGATTTTGAAAAACCAAAACTCTGGTTTTAAAACAGAAAATTCAAGCAAAAGAAAGATGAACTAGCAAAGATTAACCTCTAATATGCTCCAAGAAAAAATTCGAAGATCCCAATCCATAACTTCAAGTTGGTTTGAAGAAAGCAGACCAAAAGTGAGTATTGATATCAAAGAAATGATAATAAATGAAAAAGTTGAAGTAACAAATCATAACAAAGAAAATGAATTTGTTAGCAAAGATGCCAGCATTAATGAAGAGGCTGTTATAAACGAAGAAAAAATGTAAATGAAGAAGACAAAGATGGTAATGGGATCGATGTGAATGAAGGTGTTAATGATCTGATAGTACTCAACCTTGAAAAAGATGTTGATGGCAATTATGATCATAAGCCATATGAGGGATAACCGATAACAAAAGGTTAGTCCTAGTTAAATGTGGTCCCATTAAAATTATAAAGGAAAATGAATTTTTTACTAAAAATGAAAATTATTTTCTAAACATTATATTGTTTACTATCCAGGCGGAGAAGAACATGAAAAAAATGACTAGTTTACTCAATGAAGCGAATATAATATTTTACTTTGGTTTCAGGCTATTTAAAAACTAATAAAAGAAGTTCAATTTAGGAGAAGAAGGAATGAATATTTGGCATAACATTACAACAAAGCAACAAGAGCATCAAAGTAGACTAGAGCATATTGCAAATTTAGTAGAAGGGTTGATTTGTACAGAGGCCTTTTACAAATGATAAGAATTGCTGAAGAAAAAAAATGGAATCTCTCACTAATCAAGAGAGATAACATTGGAAAAATATATTGATGTACTTAAATGGAATTGTGAAAACTCTTTCTCAGAATAATTTTTTTCTGTGGTACTATTGAAAGGATTTATGAAAAGAACAAAGAATAGTTTTGCCAACTAGTGGAATTTGTAGCGGAATTTGATCTAATAATGAAATACCACCTTATACATATGGTAAACAATGAAATAAACCATCATAGTAATCCAAGTGAATTAATATGTTTTGTGGCAAAAAAGAGAAAAGAAGCAATTTGTTCGAAAATATTAAAGGCAAAACACTAATGAATCATTCACAATCATACTCTATATTTTAGTCATAAAGAACAAATGTTAATCTTTATATCATGTGTTGAAGTTGAGGATGCAATCAAGGTCGAAGAATTTTTTTTCTTAGTTTGGTAGAAATTGATGATACTTCAGAACTTGGCCTTTGCAAAAAGCTTGAAAATATTTTAATAGATCTGAAACTTAACATTGATAACATGACGGTTAAGGATATGATAATGGATCGAACATGAAGGGAATATTATATTTAATTACATTGATTTAGTAGTTTAATTTCATCATATTTTTTTGATGTAGTAAATAATTTGAATTTGTTATTAGGTAAATACCAAGGTGTATACAATTGTCTTCTTGTTCAAAATCCTAGAGCATTTTATATTACATGTTGATGTCATTGTTAGGGATTTTCTTAGGATCCCTAGATAATTAGATTTTAGAGGAGATAAGAAGTGAAGAAAAAACATAAAAATTCCTCCAAACAAAATGTTTATTAATTCACCAGAAAAATAAAATAGAAAGATATCTTAATCGCCATAACTCTAGAAAAATAAACTTTTCCGGCACATGTTTATTTATAATTACCGTGAGAAAATGCATTCTTTAATCAGCTAATTAGGAGTTGACTAATATACGTCCATCTACCAAAATAAATCATTCCTATATAGGTAATTCATTGTCTTTTTTAATGCAATAAAAGAGGTAATTAATCACCCTTCAAAATCTACAAAATCCATAAAAGAGGGAATGTATCTGACTTATAAATCCACCTTGATTCAAATATCTACAAAATCTATTTAGACATAGAATATTGTATCACCAAAATCTAATAATCTCCACCTTGATACGATATTTCCATATGAATCTACGAACTCCACATACATCTTCATACTCCAAACAATCTTCAGCATCACAATGGAAACAAATATCTCCATTCGAAAAAAACTTAACCAACCTCCGAACCACCAAAGTATGCATGCCCCCCAATTGAACATGCGTATTACCAATAAATCTGAACTGCTTTTAATAACACAAAGGCCTCCATGCAATCTTTGCAACTTTCCATCGTTGGATCCACCTTGATTCTAGCAAAAAAAATTTCCAACTCCACTTTGAGAAGTTTCTTCGTTCTCCACTGTTTTTTAAGCAACATATATACATTGTTGCTTCCCCTTTTGCACATAGCACCTCTATTACCCTTTCAAACCCTTATGACTCCACCTTGGGTCAAAAAGTTGTAGCCTTTTATCTTCAATCTTCCTACTGAAATAAGATTCTTTGCTATTTTTGAGATGTGCCTAACACATGTAAGCTTCACCACTCTTTCATCATGCATCTTCAATCTAACCAGACCTATGCCCTTTACATTTAGATCTCCACCATTTGCAGATTTCACCTTATCATCGTGCTCTTTATAATCAATAAATGATTCTTTTTGACTGCATATCTGGAAATAAAAACTTAAATCAAGCACCTAATTTTGGTTTTTCCCTTTATCTACATATACATGGTGATCAAATTCCTTACCAAAATGAACCTCACTATCGCTATTATCTTTTTCTTTCTTTTGATCTTCTTTCAGTGCCCGCATGCTCTCCGTGTTCCATTTAAGCTTATTGAAAAATTTGAGCTGATGACTACGTTTTTTACAGTAATAGCGGATAAAATATCTTTCCATGTTTAATCTACTCGACCGCCTTTCCATATTTGGACAATTACCCCTCCACTGTAAGAAAGGCTGCCTATAGCGGTTGCCTTTTGCATCGCCTAGCGACGACTAAAATAATAGACCGACGTGCAATCTGGGTATACCGATCTGAACCTGCGAACTGGAAATGTTAATTCCTCCAACCAAAAAAACGAACGATGCCACAATTGAAGATGCCGCCACCTACCCATGTCAATCGCCGCCAGCCACCTCGATCATCTAAACCCTCCAAAGCTTGTAGTATCTTCTTTCTTTCCAATTTCAGCTTAATCTAGGAATGATTAAAACCCTAGTTTCGAAAATTGGTTGATTATGGGTTGGAAATTGATTATTTTTCCGCATTAGTTGATGATAATACTGTATTAGTTGATTTGGTGATATATTTAAAATCCTAATTTTGAAAATTAGTTAATTATGAGTTTAAAATTGATGATTATTATGTATTAGTTGATGATAATAGTGTATTAGTTCTTTTGGAAATATTAATCAGTGGTTTGATTGTTTAATTTGTAATTAAAAAATAAGGATGATTTCAAATTCGAAAATTAGTATATAATTATTTATTAATATACTAATTGATAAGTTTACGCGAATGTTTATTGTAGATTAGAATAATATTTGTTATAGTTTACACGAAAATTAGTGTATAATTATTGATTAATATGCTGCTAGATTGGTACGGTTAAACATAAGTAATATTTTTTAATTAGTTAGTGTCTGTTAATTATAAGTGTTAGTTGTTAGTATAAAATTAATTTATTATAAGTGCAAACTTCAAATTTCAGTTTACAAAATCGGTAGATTAAAATTTTAAATTGATAATTGAATCATAAAATGTGTTTGAACATTTCAATTTTAGTTAATAAAATATTTAAATAGTTGAATAAATGACAAAATTAAGAAATGAAGTGAAATAATAAATTAAGAAATAATAATTTTAGTTTGAAATAATTGTTTTTGAAACAAATATTCTACTAAAATCAATGCTAGCCTTTTGCATCGGCCGGGGAGGGCCATGATAAGCGGTTGACGCTAGCTGTCGCTGGTCAACGCAGATCTGTGTACACAAATCAAATACCCACGAACCAGAAATCTTTTCATTCTTTTGCGCTAGAAAGTAACGTTGATTTAAAATCCAAAAATTGGCGTACAATTATTAATTAATATGCTTATTAATAAGTTTACGTGAATGTATAGTATAGTTTAAAACAACGTTTGTTATAATTTACGAAAAATTAGTGTATAATTATTGATTAATATGCTGTTGGATAGTTAAATGAATTGTAAAATATGTTTTAAAATTAGTGTATGATTATTGATTAAAATAAGTGCAAAAATAAGTGTATAATTATTGATTAAAATTAGCACAAACTTTAAATTTTAGTTTATAAAATCAATTTAAAATTTAAATAGTTAATGAATTGTAAAATATGTTTAAAACCTAAAATTAAAATATTTAAATATTTGAATGAAATATAAAATTAAGAAATAAAGTGAAGTGAAATAATAAATTAAGAAATAATAAATTTTAGTTTGGAACAATTTTTTTTTGAAAAAAAATATTGTACTAAAATCGATTATTTAGAAGACTAAGTAATAAATATAATGTTCTAAAGTTTAGCTAATGTTTGTTATAATTTAGAACAAAGTTTTTTAACTTTATGCTAAAATAAGTGTATAATATTTTTTAAAATTCAAATTTAGTTCATAAAAAATTTAAATAGTTGAATGAATTATAAAATTGAGCAATGAAGTGGAACTGAAGTGAAATAATAAATTAAGAAGTAATAAATTTTAGTTTGAAAATAAGCGTTAAGTATTATTTTAACAAATACAATAACAACAAATTAAAGCCTTTAATCCCAAAATCCTTTAATTTAATTTAGAAATACAACAACAATATACCCCTTGGATATAAAGTTATGCGTAGAAGAGAAGAAAAAGGAAGTGTTGTTGAAATTAGACAGAAGTGTTGTGTATTAAGTTTTTGGTCCCAAAAGGCTTTAATTTTTTTTAGACAGAATTTAGGTGTTTTCGAAATTACTAACATATATTTTTAAATTAGGAACAATTTTCAATTATTTTCTTGATCAAACTTGGATGTATCAAGTCGGAACTGGTATGAAAGGCTCGGTGAAAGAACATTTTTATAATGTTGTACGTGAATTTATTAGATTCGCTACATCTAATAGTCGAAATAACGAATAACTTCATTGCCCTTGTAGTAAGTGCTAACATTTGAAGCATTGGAAACCAAATATTGTTAAAGTACATTTGTAGATATCTGGTTTTGTGCCAAATTACTATTTATCAGATCGTCATGGAGAACTTGTTGCACCTACACCTAATCTTGTAGTGTTAGAGAACGATTATGTTATGATAGATCCAATACAAAATATGATGAAGATATAGCATGATCAATGTTCCCTACCATTCAACTTGACGATGAAAATGTAAATATCGAAGAAGAATTGAATGTGGGAGCGAAAAGAATTTATGATTTATTGGATGCTGCTAAGAGGCCATTGTGGGATGACTGTAAAATTGGAACCAAATTATCAGTAACCACTGAATACGTCACTATGAAATCAAAATTCAAATTTACAGAAGCTGGATATACAACAGTTGCACAAACTGCAAAATAATGTATGTCACCCAATATTCTGATGTGCGATAGTCATAATAAAGTGAAAACAATTGTGTCGGCTTTTGGTATGCCGTGCTAAAAGATAGATACATGTATAAAAGATTGCATGTTGTATTGCAAAGATGACATTAACCTTAGGAACTACAAAATATGTAACAAGAAAAGATACAAACCAAGAAAAAAGAAAGAAACGGAAGTTCCATACAACAGAATGCATTATTTACCCATCACTCCTAAACTTCAAAGGTTATATGCATCTTCAGGTACGACATGTCATATATGATGGCATAGAGTGAGAACACAGGAAGAGGGAACTTTGTCACCTCCATTTGATGGAGAAGCATGGAATGATAAGACATATCCCATGTTTGCTGTGAAGAGTCGTAATGTCTGACTTGGTTTATGTATGGATGGATTTTTACCATTCTCTCAGTTTGGTAGTAAATATTCATCTCGGCCTATTATCATTACTCCTTATAATTTACCTCCATGGATGTGTATAAAAACTCCATATATGTTTCTCACTATTGTCGTTCCTGACCTGATGATCCGACACAGGGAATCGATGTTTGTTTACAATCGTTGATAGAAGAGTTGAAAACATTGTGGCATGAAGGAGTTGAAACATACGACATTTCAGAAAAAATGAATTTTCATATGTTCACTTCTTTATTATGGACTATTTGTGATTTTCCTGCATATGCAATAATTTCAGTTTAGAGTGTAGCCAATTGTCTGGCTTGTCCTTATTGCACGAAAGAAACACGAGCATTTTCATTACGGTATGGGAAGAAAATTTCATGGTTTGATTGTCTTTGGTGTTTTCTCCATCTCAATCATACTTTTAGAGGAGATAAAAAAACTTTAAAGCTAACAGGGAAAAGAGAATGCTACCACCAAAGATTTGGTTAAGTCAATAAATATATGAAATTGTAAAGGACTATCTAAAGTACATGAAACTGGAGTACAGACTAAAATTCTAGGTAAATCGGACATTCATAATTGGTGCAAACAAAGTATATTTTGAGAGTTGCTTTATTGGAAAGATCTTTTACTTCAACATAATATTGACATGATGTACAACAACAAAAACATGTTTGATAACGTGTTCAATACAATTTTGAATGTTAAGGGGAAAACTACGGATGATTTGAATTTAAGACTTGATATAGCACACTTTTATAGATATCCCGAACTTCATATGAAGCCCAATGATAGTAAAAAAACCCAAAGCATGCTGTGAGCTAGACAGCAAGCAAGTAAAACTCATGCTAAAGTGGGTGGAAGGACTAAGATGTCCTGATGAGATTTCTTATAACCTTCGTAGATGTGTTGACTTTAAAAACAACAAATTGAGTGGGATGAAAAAGTCACGATTGCCATATCATGATGGAATATTTATTATCCATGGTTTTCAAAGAACTATTGCTCGTAAAAGTATGGAGTGTTATAGCATAATTAAGTTTGTTTAAACAGCTTTGTTCGATGACATTAAAAGTCGACCATATACGTAAACTTGAAGGCAAAATCCCTAACAACTCTGCAAACTGGAGAAAATATTTCCGCCAGGTTTCTTTAATGTAATAGAGCATTTACCTGCTCATCTTCCGTCCAAAACACTTCTTCGAGGTCCTGAGCAACATGGATGGATGTATATGTTTGAGACGTAATATTAAATATCCTTAATATTTATTTTAGTTTAAAATTCAGATTTACACAAGTAAATTTAAATTGAATTAATTTTGTAATAGTACTTGGATCAGCTGAAGAAAAATGTTAGACAAAAAGCATGAGTTTAAGGTTCGATTTGCAAACCATATTTTGAAAAAGAAGCTTCATTCTTTTTCTCTCACTTTAGTGATCATGTGAACTTATCATTTGTAAGTGTTCCTCGTAATGATGAAGCCATTGGACAAGATTCTTCTCAAACAACGTTATCTATATTTAGAGAATATGGCCGACTTGTTGGAAAATGTGTGAAAATATTGTTAGACGATAAAGATCACCACGTCACACGCACGTATGTTCTTCTTAATTGTGCGACCATTTGTTAGGAAATAATAAATTCATATTTATTTCAATTATACTTACGTATTAATTATAATGGAACATATTATACATATTTGCAGTATTTACGAATCACAACATCCATCTGGCGATTTCAGTAAAAAAATTGCTAAATGTTCGAACTACATTTATGATCCATGAAATTTTTTCGTTGATGAGGATTACAACATTTTACGCTCGGACCAAAAAGAATTGTTAAGACTTATCTGATATTCTTCATCAATGAATTTAAATTCAACAACAATGATTATTGTGCTAAAAAATTAACATATAACAACGGTGTATTTGTCAAAGGTAGTGATGATCCGAATGACCATATAAACGTTTTTTACGGCATCTTAACGTAGGTTTTAGAATTGACCTATTACATACAACCTGTAGAAAAAGTTTTTTTTATTCAAATGCAATTGGTTCAGCAATGTTTCTGATTCTGGAAAGATTAAAAACTTATTGAAATAAAGCATACCTCACATACTATAAGTATGATCCTTTTTTATTATCCACGCAAGCATTACAATTTATTTTTCTCCTTATCCATCCTTAAAAAAAGATAAAGCGGATTGGTCAGCTGTTTTTAAAATAAAGGCAAGGTTTACGTTTGATGGAAATAATATTCCAAACAAAGCAGCATATCAAACAAAACTTGAGCCAAATAATGAAATAACAATAACAGATGATATTGATTTAGGGCCATTGAATGATGAATCAAATGTTTTAATAGAAGCGTTTGAGAGTACAGAATAAAAAGATATTAGAGTACGAGACTGAGTCTAAATCAGAAAACGACGAAGGATGATAATTTTGAATATCTTTATCACTTATTGTTGTAACGACCTGCCCTTTTTGGATAGTTTAAATCTACGATAAAGCACACACGTCAGACTCAAACCATTCAAAAGGGCAGACTGTTATGGAGTAAATAAAGAAAAGCAGAGACAGAAAAATAAATACTGAATCTCGCAACGGAACGACAAAATATAATAATCAAATAAACAGTTCATGAAGCTGTATACAAATATCATTGATTATTCTTTTATAATACAGATCAGTGTTACATACAACATGAATAAATAATAATAAATGCAGCGGAACAACATGATGTAGTGTAATAAATAAATAATAATAGGAAAAATCTTCATCTTCATCCTCCAAAAAGCAGTCTTCGATAAACTGAAAAGCTCAGACTGACCCAAACGAATTGAAAAGACAAAACACTCGAGTTAGAACTAAAAGATCTTACATGAGTTAAATCAACAGTAAATAAATATGAGTGTAATGGAATCGGAGATGTTACGAGGTTTGACATCTCCTATCCAATGTCTAACATGGGTGTAGTAACTTAAGAGATGTTCAGGATTTACATCTCCTAAGGATCCGTTAAACTGTCTACTATGTAGTACAATACGCTATTATAATATATCTATAGTAAAGTAAAGTATTAAAATAGCATTAAAGCATTACCATATCCCCCTTATCACATTTTATATATTTCCATAGTCCGTACAGTACCTTATGCTCCTTTTTAAGTTCACCTAAAGGGCACTTCATAGGTATGGTACAAAACAAACTCGTAGAAGGCACGATAAGGCATGCGGCAAGGCACATGAGGCAATGCCCAGGGTAGGATTCTACCGTTTTGCGGATTCAAACTAGTGGTAACGCGTAGCAGCTACTACCGCCCACCTTGGAACACATTTCCAAATCAAAATCAAAGGGTGGCCACCAAATCTGTAACAACCCTGGGATTTTGTAACAATTATTTATCGTCAAAATGACGATTAAATCGTTGTTAATTGCTAATGCAGATTGTAATCGAGTTGAAATCCTTCTGAGAAATGGTTAAAGGTTATTTGGGCTTTTAATAAACACACTTTTCTATTTTAATTGGCCCATTTGTTTTGATGAAGAGATGATACCCACTGCCGTTCTCTTTGGTTGATTCAAACCCGTTCCCCCTTTTCATTTTTTCGCGAAACCCTAAAAAAAAACCATCGAACGAAAAATGGCAGCCTCGTAAATCTTCGTTCGTTCTCATTTGTTCCCCCTGAATCAAGTTAGGGCTTGTATAAATAGAGGATGCCGACCTTGGATTGCTCGATCGAAGGCCCTTGCTTGTCTATCGACTAGAGTGCTCGCGGCGGCGTCTTTTTGGTCGATGCCGATTTATCTGATGTGGCTCGATGTCGACTTCGGCTGCTTCAATTTGGCGACTAAGGTGAGTGATTTCAATTGTCACTCACATCTAGTTCAAGCGTAGGTTGGTAGAGTTTAAATTCTATGATTTTCGTTCGTATAAAATTGTTGATGTCTGGCTTGTTCAAATTCGAGATTTGCGTTGTTTGCCTAATTGATACCCACGGCTTTGAACTTGCTGGTTCTTTATTGACTACGGTCATTTTGATTTTTGTTGATGTTTGCTTGGTTGGCAATAATATATTAGCCATTCGATCTTCGTTTAGAGGTTCAAGGTGGTTACTGATTTGTCGTATGTATTCTGCTGAGTTCAATTGCCACCACGGTTTCGAAACAAATTTTTCCAATGTTGATTTTAAACTTTGTTTGACTTATGGTTTTGTTTGATTTTGTAGCCACTACGGTATCGATTTTCTGGTATTTAAATTTGTGACTTCTGGCACTTTTCTGACTTGTTCGTCATGGCTTTGAAATTACTATCTTAGTTGGAAACTGTATATGTGACTGGGTTGATTCGTGCTTGTTGCTTTGCATTTTTAATATGCAGACACTTGAGCATTTTTGTTGTTCACTGCAACTTTTTGTTTGCATTTTTAATATGCAGACACTTGAGCATTTTTTGTTGTTCACTGCAACTTTTTGTTTGCATTTTTAATATGCAGACACTTGAGCATTTTTTGTTGTTCACTGCAACTTTTTGTTTGCATTTTTAATATGCAGACACTTGAGCATTTTTTGATGTTCGCTGCAACTTTGGTTTTTGCATATTTAATATGCAGACATTTGAGCATTTTTCTTTTGTTGCTTTACTGCAACTGTGGATTGCATACTTGATATGCAGTAACCTGTAGCACTTGACTTCGGCTGTTTCTTTGATAGTGAACTTGTTCACTGTTTCCATATGCTCGAATTGGATGAACTTGGTTTGTTGGTTCTTGATTATTTCAAGTTGATTTTAGAGATTTTACAGTGAGTTGAATCCAGTCTCAAAGACTTGGGTTTGACCCTGTACTCGAATGTAAGCTTTCATAGTGCATTCATATGTACATCACTTGTTGTTGTTGCATGTGTTTGTTTCTCGACCTAGTGCAGTGTAATCTTCATGTTTTTGGAGCTCGCACTGTTATTTACAGTAGCATACCTGTTTCACCTTTGAGTTGAGTTTCACTTGCATACTAATGCAGCTTTGTTCTCTGGTCCTGGCTCCTGTAGCCTTGACTTTGAGTATTTATGTGTACGAGCACTAGTATCTGGCACATGTGTTATGTGCATTTCAGTTGTACTTCTTTTATTGCCTGGTCTGTATTTGTGTTCTGGTTCTTGTTTAAGCACTGTTCACTTTGTGTTAGCATTACACTTGTGTTGAACTCGGTTTTCGAGTTTGACCTTGTGATCATTTGTGACTTTCACTGAGCTTTTGTGTATTTTGTGCGATAGTGGCGAGGCAGTACACGCGTGCGTGTACTGCAGCCCTATCAAATTTGGCAGTTTTAATTGATGATTCGATTTGTTGAATTGTTTCGTTGGTTCAATTCAGTATTTTGAAGTTGCGTTCTGATTGGGATTTACTGATTTGTTGTTTAACACTGTTCAGTGTTATATCTACCGTTATCCGATTCTCTTATCGAGAAGTTGGATATACGGGATTTCTGTGACTGTCGTCTATTTGATATTTGATTATTATTGCTTCTGTGCATTAATAACTGAGTTTGAATTAGACTGACCCGTGTATTATTTTCTTTTGAATTTAATACTCGGGTCAGACCCGAGTTATTTCAGGTGGTAGATTTCCTGCTTTGGGTTGCCGTTTGAGCTATGAAGACTTTTCGTATCTTTGAAGTGGTCTTCGTCTTTTTTAGTAGTCAGTGTGTCTGTTTTAAGTTGATATGTATTCATGTATATTAGTCGATAATGTACTTGTATATATAACTTCTTAAGTCGACAGTTGTAGTTGTATCATATGTATTGTATCACATGTATATCAACAGACATCAGTTATTATATATATGAGACTTTTGTTTTATCTGTGTTCCGCAATTATGTTATCTGTGTTATTATTATATCTATTGTCCTAAACTATTATGAACCATCGTAGTTCGTTTTATACTGGAATTGGGTATGTCGATGGGAGTAAATAAATATGAGATGAAAAATGAAAAATATATACCACTCCTATCGAGGTAACAAATGCTAGTGTAAGGCCTAACTACGGATGGCCGCTCCTATCCAGCCTTATTCTTCATAATAACAGACAGTATTTCCTTTAATACTCTTTGTTATTGTGAGCATAGAGGTGGGGCGTCACAGTTGGTATCAGAGCTTGGGGTTTATGGACATAATATAAAACATAACTTAGATGGAACATGTGTTACAACTAATTGTCGATGTTTTATATGTGCTTTGAGTCAAAACTAAAGTTTTGAAATTATGATGAAATTTTTTAAAATTTCCTTATTTAAAAATAAAAGTGAATTTGTGTTTTGATGATTGATTGAGTGTGTTCTGTTTATCAGAGTGCACAGCGTAAACAGCGACTGTCTTCGTTGAGTACAACTGATAACTTTTTGATTTAAAAATCAAAATATGAAATTGAAATAAATTTCATTTGTTGTTTACATAACTGTGTTTAATTTGTTTTCTTTGAAAATTTCGAATCCAATTTGAGAATTCGAGGCAATTGCAGCTATGTGAATTTGTTGAAGTTTTGGCTGGTTTTCTTTGATGCTAATCACATGTTGATTAGATTTTGATTGTTTTGAATTATCTTCATTGAAGATATATTTGAATGATTTCTTTGTTCATTTTGCGGTATACGTGCAAATTTATGTTGCACGTTACTACACTAATTTTACGTTGAACCGATGTTTGGTTTAAACGTATTTTGTTGCCGTTATTTTTTATATAACGGGATTTTTACACCAATGCTAAATCTTTGAAACATGGTGTTTTGTTGACATTTTAATGAATGAAAATTCACTGATATTATATTTGATGCAAATTATTTAGATGAGATTTTGACGTTTAAAATTTTCTGTCGCTTTGACTTCAGTATCCGTCAAATTTTAAAGTGGATTTTCAAGCGGTTATTCCGCAATTCTGATTTTTGAGATCCGTTTTTACGGTGTTTTGAGAAGAACAATTTTCTTATTGAAATTGTCACTAATGTTGCTGTTTTTATCATGGATATGCAAATCGTTTTAAAAAATAAAATTGTTTTTCAAAATTTTTATAGTTTATACTTTCAAAAGAATGAGGAAGCGATTTAAACGATTCAGCAAAATCGAGGACTATGAACCCTTTCTTTTACTGATTCGCTTAATTCCGGACTTGTTCGTTTGAGAATGTAGATTATTTACTTTTATAAAATAAATGAAATTGTTTTCAGAATTTTTACAGTTTGTGTTTTCAGAAGAATGAGAAAGTGACTTAAACGTTTCAGAAAAATCGAGGATTATGACCCCTTTCTTTTACTGATTCGCTTAATTCCGGACTTGTCCGTTTGAGAATGTGAAATGTTATTTTTGGAATACACAATTTGCACTTTCAAGGAAACGATGAAGAGATTTAAACGATGTAGCAAAAGTGCGGAGTATGAAACCACGCTTTTACTATTTCGGTTAATTCCGGACTCGTTAATTGAAACATTTGCTGTTTGATGATTTTGATGATTTTACACGTTCAAGAAAACGATGAAGAGAATCAAACGATTTAGTAAAACACGTGGTATGGGACATGTGCGTTTTCTATTTCGGTTAATTTCGAAATCGTTAATTGAATATATGATGATTTTCGTGTGCTTTCGAGCCACTATGAGGACCTTCGGGTCATATGATGGACCTTCGGGTCAAATACCAGTACCAGACCTTCGGGTCATATGTTGGACCTTCGGGTCATATGATGGGCGCCAAAATTATGATGGGTACTTGGTAGGCTTCGGCCATTATGATGTTGCACGTGCGGCGTAGCTTAGACTCGCCATATGATGGGATCGATCCACTTTTATGATGTTGTCTAATTATCTGCAGGTAATTAGATATTTGATGTTATGAGTTCTGATTATCGTTTTTGATAATCGGATATTTGTTGATTTGATTATCGTTTTTGATAATTAAATATTTGTTGATTTGATTATCGTTTTTGATAATCGAATATTTGTTGATATGAGTTCTGATTATCGTTTTTGATAATCGGATATTTATTGATTTGATTATCGCTTTTGATAATTAAATATTTGTTGATTTGAGATTTAATTATCATCTTTGATAATTAAATATTTGTTGATTTGAGATTTAATTATCGTCTTTGATAATTAAATATTTGTTGATTTGAGATTTAATTATCGTCTTTGATAATTAAATATTTGTTGATTTGAGATTTAATTATCGTTTTGATAATTAGATATTTGTTGATTTGATTATCGTTTTTGATAATCGGATATTTGTTGATTTGATTATCGTTTTTGATAATTAAATATTTGTTGATTTGATTATCTTTTTGATAATCGAATAATTGTTGATATGAGTTCTGATTATCGTTTTTGATAATCGGATATTTGTTGATTTGATTATCGTATTTGATAATCGAATATTTGTTGATATGAGTTCTGATTATCGTTTTTGATAATCGGATATCTATTGATTTGATTATCGTTTTTGATAATTAAATATTTTTTGATTTGAGATTTAATTATCATCTTTGATAATTAAATATTTGTTGATTTGAGATTTAATTATCATCTTTGATAATTAAATATTTGTTGATTTGAGATTTAATTATCGTCTTTGATAATTAAATATTTGTTGATTTGAGATTTAATTATCGTTTTGATAATTAGATATTTGTTGATTTGATTATCGTTTTTGATAATCGGATATTTGTTGATTTGATTATCGTTTTTGATAATTAAATATTTGTTGATTTGATTATCGTTTTTGATAATCGAATAATTGTTGATATGAGTTCTGATTATCGTTTTTGATAATTGGATATTTGTTGATTTGATTATCGTTTTTGATAATCGAATATTTGTTGATATGAGTTCTGATTATCGTTTTTGATAATCGGATATTTATTGATTTGATTATCGTTTTTGATAATTAAATATTTGTTGATTTGAGATTTAATTATCATCTTTGATAATTAAATATTTGTTGATTTGAGATTTAATTATCATCTTTGATAATTAAATATTTGTTGATTTGAGATTTAATTATCGTCTTTGATAATTAAATATTTGTTGATTTGAGATTTAATTATCGTTTTGATAATTAGATATTTGTTGATTTGATTATCGTTTTTGATAATCGAATAATTGTTGATTTGAGATTTGATTATCGTTTTTGATAATCGAATAATTGTTGATTTGATTATCGTTTTTGATAATCGAATATTTGAGATTTGATTATCGTTTTTGATAATCGAATAATTGTTGATTTGAGATTTGATTATCGTTTTGATAATCGAATATTTGAGATTTTATTATCGTTTTTGATAATTAGATATTTGTTGATTTGATTATCGTTTTTGATAATCGAATATTTGAGATTTGATTATCGTTTTTGATAATCGAATAATTGTTGATTTGAGATTTGATTATCGTTTTGATAATCGAATATTTGAGATTTGATTATCGTTTTTGATAATTAGATATTTGTTGATTTGATTATCGTTGTTTGATAATTGAATATTTGTTGATTTGAAATTTGATTATCGTTGTTTGATAATTGAATATTTGTTGATTTGAGATTTGATTATCGTTTTTGATAATTGAATATTTGTTGATTTGAGAATTCTGATTATCGTTTTTGATAATTAGACCTTTGATGTTTTCTGATTACCGTTTTGGTAAATAGATAATTGCGGTTTTGCGAATTGTAATTTGTGTTTCCTGATTATCTTTGTTGATAATTAGATTTTGCTATTTTTATTATCGTATCGACAATTAGATATGGCTGCTTTGTGATTTTTATATTCTAATTGTCTAATTGATAATTAAATATTGCTGATAATTGCATTTATTTGGTTTTGTTGTTTTCTGATTATCTACTTGATAATTAGATTCTTTTGAGAATTTGTGAATTTCTTTTATGAAATTAAAAGATTTCTTTAGCATTGTGTTCTTGATCTGTATTTTCTAGCTAAACCAGTTTAGGTTAGAAAAATATCTATGATTGACGACCTTAATTATGAAAATTGCAGGGACGCAATTTTTATAAGGAGGGGAGTCTGTAACAACCCTGGGATTTTGTAACAATTATTTATCGTCAAAATGACGATTAAATCGTTGTTAATTGCTAATGCAGATTGTAATCGAGTTGAAATCCTTCTGAGAAATGGTTAAAGGTTATTCGTGCTTTTAATAAACACACTTTTCTATTTTAATTGGCCCATTTGTTTTGATGAAGAGATGATACCCACTGCCGTTCTCTTTGGTTGATTCAAACCCGTTCCCCCTTTTCATTTTTTCGCGAAACCCTAAAACAAAACCATCAAACGAAAAATGGCAGCCTCGTAAATCTTCGTTCGTTCTCATTTGTTCCCCCTGAATCAAGTTAGGCTTGTATAAATAGAGGATGCCGACCTTGGATTGCTCGATCGAAGGCCCTTGCTTGTCTATCGACTAGAGTGCTCGCGGCGGCGTCTTTTTGGTCGATGCCGATTTATCTGATGTGGCTCGATGTCGACTTCGGCTGCTTCAATTTGGCGACTAAGGTGAGTGATTTCAATTGTCACTCACATCTAGTTCAAGCGTAGGTTGGTAGAGTTTAAATTCTATGATTTTCGTTCGTATAAAATTGTTGATGTCTGGCTTGTTCAAATTCGAGATTTGCGTTGTTTGCCTAATTGATACCCACGGCTTTGAACTTGCTGGTTCTTTATTGACTACGATCATTTTGATTTTTGTTGATGTTTGCTTGGTTGGCAATAATATATTAGCCATTCGATCTTCGTTTAGAGGTTCAAGGTTACTGATTTGTCGTATGTATTCTGCTGAGTTCAATTGCCACCATGGTTTCGAAACAAATTTTTCCAATGTTGATTTTAAACTTTGTTTGACTTATGGTTTTGTTTGATTTTGTAGCCACCACGGTATCGATTTTCTGGTATTTAAATTTGTGACTTCTGGCACTTTTCTAACTTGTTCGTCATGGCTTTGAAATTACTATCTTAGTTGGAAACTGTATATGTGACTGGGTTGATTCGTGCTTGTTGCTTTGCATTTTTAATATGCAGACACTTGAGCATTTTTGTTGTTCACTGCAACTTTTTGTTTGCATTTTTAATATGCAGACACTTGAGCATTTTTTGTTGTTCACTACAACTTTTTGTTTGCATTTTTAATATGCAGACACTTGAGCATTTTTTGTTGTTCACTGCAACTTTTTGTTTGCATTTTTAATATGCAGACACTTGATCATTTTTTGATGTTCGCTGCAACTTTGGTTTTTGCATATTTAATATGCAGACATTTGAGCATTTTTCTTTTGTTGCTTTACTGCAACTGTGGATTGCATACTTGATATGCAGTAACCTGTAGCACTTGACTTCGGCTGTTTCTTTGATAGTGAACTTGTTCACTGTTTCCATATGCTCGAATTGGATGAACTTGGTTTGTTGGTTCTTGATTATTTCAAGTTGATTTTAGAGATTTTACAGTGAGTTGAATCCAGTCTCAAAGACTTGGGTTTGACCCTGTACTCGAATGTAAGCTTTCATAGTGCATTCATATGTACATCACTTGTTGTTGTTGCATGTGTTTGTTTCTCGACCTAGTGCAGTGTAATCTTCATGTTTTTGGAGCTCGCACTGTTATTTACAGTAGCATACCTGTTTCACCTTTGAGTTGAGTTTCACTTGCATACTAATGCAGCTTTGTTCTCTGGTCCTGGCTCCTGTAGCCTTGACTTTGAGTATTTATGTGTACGAGCACTAGTATCTGGCACATGTGTTATGTGCATTTCAGTTGTACTTCTTTTATTGCCTGGTCTGTATTTGTGTTCTGGTTCTTGTTTAAGCACTGTTCACTTTGTGTTAGCATTACACTTGTGTTGAACTCGGTTTTCGAGTTTGACCTTGTGATCATTTGTGACTTTCACTGAGCTTTTGTGTATTTTGTGCGATAGTGGCGAGGCAGTACACGCGTGCGTGTACTGCAGCCCTATCAAATTTGGCAGTTTTAATTGATGATTCGATTTGTTGAATTGTTTCGTTGGTTCAATTCAGTATTTTGAAGTTGCGTTCTGATTGGGATTTACTGATTTGTTGTTTAACACTGTTCAGTGTTATATCTACCGTTATCCGATTCTCTTATCGAGAAGTTGGATATACGGGATTTCTGTGACTGTCGTCTATTTGATATTTGATTATTATTGCTTCTGTGCATTAATAACTGAGTTTGAATTAGACTGACCCGTGTATTATTTTCTTTTGAATTTAATACTCGGGTCAGACCCGAGTTATTTCAGGTGGTAGATTTCCTGCTTTGGGTTGCCGTTTGAGCTATGAAGATTTTTCGTATCTTTGAAGTGGTCTTCGTCTTTTTGTAGTAGTCAGTGTGTCTGTTTTAAGTTGATATGTATTCATGTATATTAGTCGATAATGTACTTGTATATATAACTTCTTGAGTCGACAGTTGTAGTTGTATCATATGTATTGTATCACATGTATATCAACAGACATCAGTTATTATATATATGAGACTTTTGTTTTATCTGTGTTCCGCAATTATGTTATCTGTGTTATTATTATATCTATTGTCCTAAACTATTATGAACCATCGTAGTTCGTTTTATACTGGAATTGGGTATGTCGATGGGAGTAAATAAATATGAGATGAAAAATGAAAAATATATACCACTCCTATCGAGGTAACAAATGCTATTGTAAGGCCTAACTACGGATGGCCGCTCCTATCCAGCCTTATTCTTCATAATAACAGACAGTATTTCCTTTAATACTCTTTGTTATTGTGAGCATAATGGTGGGGCGTCACAAAATCAATCACAAGAAGTCAAGTTGGAATCTCCACCACGTACACAGTTGTTAAAGCGGTTTTGGGTATTGGCAGAGTATGACAATATCCGATCCCGGTCTCTTTAACAACCAAAGGCTTATTTCACACTAGATGATTCTTTTACATTTCAAAAGTCAATTCACAAGGATATCAAAATATCATATTCTCAAAACCATATCACCTTCAAAATCATATTCAATTTAAAAACTATATTCACTTTCAAAATCATATCCCCTTTCAAAAATATATTCACTTTCAAAATCATATTCCCTTTCAAACTATATTCACTTTCAAAATCATATTCACTTTCAAAACTATGTTCACTTTCAAAATCAAATTCACTTTTGAATTTATCGATACGACAGATTAATTAAATCCTCATTCCAGAATCATCATATTTACTTAAATATGTCATTTCACAAAAGGGTATTAATTCCAAATTACAACTTAGGTTGTATCATCATCAAAGATTTAAACATAATTACTTCGACTTTACACAGTCTGAAATTTTAAAAACTAGTTTAGATAGTCATAAATAGTTTTAATAGTTTTTAAAAATAGTTTAAGATAGATTAAAATAGTTTAAGTAGTAAAATAGTTTAAATAGATTTAAATTAGATTTAATAGGATTTACAATGTTTTACATAGATTAAATATAGAATAAGTACATCTAAATTATATTAAGTAAATTTTAAATAGAGTAAATAAATTTAAAATAGATTAAATAGATTTAAATTATATTAAATAGATTTAAAATAGATTAAATAAATTAAATTAGTTTAAAACAGGTAAAATAGATTAAATTCGATTAAATAGGTTATAATAGATTCAATTAAATTAATATAGTTTAAATTGATTAAAATAGATAATTTAATTAAAATAGTTCAAATTAGTTTAAAATAGATTTCAAAGTTATATCCAAACATTTCAATAACTCAATTCTAATAAATTCATTTGTATTTGACACTTCAACTTTGAAATTTCAATTTAAATCCCTTGAATATATTCATTAAACCAATTTCCAATTTCAGCATTAACACTCAGACTACCGAAAATAATTCAGTTTATATAAATCAATTTCTATTTCAAAATACCAGTTACTGAATTCAAAACTTTAAAGAATTAAAAATCATTTAATTTAACCAATCTGGTGTCCGTGTATAATTTTCTACCCTATGGTCAAGTGATACGGATATTTATTATTTCAATCCGCGATTTAAAATTTTACGGTTATATATCATTTCAAACCACAACCTCAAATTAAATAATAAATCCATAAAATCGCTCGAGTCTACCATTTCAACCCATAACGATTTATCCCTAATCCACAGATCGCTCAGGTATGTATCATTTCAACCCATAGGGAACTTATAGTATTATAATAATATAAAATACAACATTCAGTCATCCAATGTCAACAATCCAACATCCATCAAAATCATCATTCAAATCAATCAATAAACATCAATAGATAACTAATAATCAATAACAGGTATTAAATTGGCAATTTAAATTCAATATTAAATTAAACGATGATTAAATGCAGTAAAAGTCAACCAGAATAACAATTTAAACATACTAAACATCAATTAATTGATTTCTAATCACATTGTAAGTTTAATTTAACTAATATAAGATAGTTTAGTAATTGTGAGTGGGTTAAAAGGCTCACCTTTGATTTCAAATCGATTTGAAATTCAAACTAGAACCCCAAATTCAACAGTCTCGGAATTCATCCAAACACATGTCCAAATTTCCAGAATTTCGATACCGTCCCAATGAAACAAACCGTGCATAAATCCGACCTCGTACGTAAAAGTTATTAACATTAGAATATTTGACAATTGAAATTTTAGATTAAAATAAAATAAAATATACACAAATCGTCCCTGACCATGTCAGCGTACACGAAGCACGTTTGAACCCTAGCCGAGATACGTGATCAAACCCCCGGTCGCCATCACATTCAAACCTTCGACTAACTTTGTCGTGCCCACGGTCATCATCGACCGGATCTGAGACCACCGCCAACCACCACACTCCTAGCCGACCCCACCACCAACTCCTGACCCTCCACCAAGCTCATCTCTGGGTGGAACGAACATCATGGATGGGACCTGCACGACACTACCTTCCGAACGCCGCCTCCCGATCGTTAATCGGACGACGATCCACTGTTGGATTGTCAAAACCATAAAATGAACAGCCGATGTTCAATCTCGATTTCTGGACAAACGATGATTTCATGGCAAAAACAAATTGTTGCAGTGGATAACGCTCGTCGAGAGCTTCGAAATGGTATATAATATGATATAGTTTGGAAGAGTTTGATTTTTTTTCGATTTGATTTGCAATTAGGGTTTGGGAATTTGAGTATGTTCTGCCATTGAAAGGAAAGAGATGGACATGAGATGTACGTACTGAATAATGGAATAAGAAATAACTAGAGTTTATAATGAGCTATATATAGGCAGATCAAAAATAGAAATGAATGGACTAGATTGATTTGGACTGAAACGTTACTACGACCCAAAAGCCCGTTTCGTTCCCGAAACGAAAATGGGTCTTTCCATATATTAAATAGATGTTTTCGATATTTCTAAATCCAATGAAATATGGTTCAAGTCCTAATTCTATCGTATATAGAAGTTAGTTAAAAATCCGAGACAGTGGCCAAAGTGGCTATTTTACATTAATTAAATGAATTATTATTAAATTAAATTTATCACATCTTATATTCAAATTAATTAACTAACTATTTTTATCATTTTTGGTTATATAGACATTTATAAGAATTTAAAACAAATTTACATATGAAATTCAGTGTTAATTATTTCACAAATTACAGTGTTTAATTTCAACTGTAATTAAATCCAATTAATTAAAATTTAATTCAAATAAATTTGATAAAATTTTATTTCAATCTTTTTATTAAATCAATTATTACTCTATAGACATAGTTTACATTTGTTTATATGTTATTACGCTAATATTACACTAATATTCTACAATTATCATTCTTTAACACAATGGTTGCAATTTTTCAATTACATCGAATTTATGTGATTTTCTTGTTATTAAATCAATTATTGCCCTCTGAATATAATTAACATTTCTATACATTTTATTACATTCTCAATTGGCAGTTATTGTCTTAACTCACATTAGTGTAACATTTATTTATATTTATTTGTAATTGATTAATTAAATTTGTAACACATAACTATTGTCACCATTTCTATATTTAGTAACATTTGTAAGTTTATTACTTTCAAACAAACGTTATAACAACTCTAGTTGCACTAATTTTATTCCATTACAATTAGTTATAAACTATTTAATTAACACAACATTTAAATTATCAATTACTCTTTAAATCAAATTATAAATTAACACACACATTATTACAATTAATTTACAATCTATAACTCTTTAATTATTTTATTTATTGGAATTATATTTAAATCAATTATAAATTAACTTAAATTAATACCATTACATTTGCATTCCCGTTATATTCTTATTATTAAATCACAAATTTTTTATTTCTTTCAACATTAAATCGCAAAACCATATTAAATTAACTATTTTTAATTATTGAAATTTACGGGTCGTTACAATTGTAAAATGTATTTTCTGAGTTTCTGCGGTTTTTTAATAATGATGACTATGTTGTGAGCTATGTATTATTCTATTTTGTTAATTCTATATATGTATTCAGGAGATCTGTTTCATTTATGATGTTTTATTGTTTTACGTGATGATTGATCAGACATGTTTTCTAATGATAAATTGATATGTTTTCCATTATATGAAATGATATGTTTGTGGCGGATATATATCTCATACAGGAGACATTCCAGCAGACCTCGGCCTTTTACTTCTCCTAGCGCGCGTGCCAGTGGCACGGTATCGGATTTACTCCAGTAGTGGAGGTCGTTTCGAGGAGTGTCCAAAAGGCTCAATTAAAAGATGTGTGTATATATATGTATATGTGCGTGTATACATACGTGGGTGTGGGTACACATATATATACATGTAGGCACACATGCGTGCTTAGATTTTCATGTGAGCATTAGAGCTTTTATTCGCTTCTCACGATTTTCAAAATTCAATCATTTTTTCAAATAAATTCCAACAGTTACTCAAGTGTCTTCTGCCATTCACAAGAGCAGCTGTCTGGATCATAATCTCAGTTTGCATTGAAACAAGAGACAAAGGTAAGAGATCTAAGATAACATAAAACACGAAAACAAAATCATAACTCTAAAACTTTATTACCAATAAATCATCCAGCGAAATCATATCATTATTTTCTGATTGGAACAAAAAACCATCTCAATTGTTAATACTGTTTAGTACTTGGAACAAGTGAACCCATTGCCTGAACTAAGCTTCCTTCCTTCGTTAAACGTCCGACTTCCTGCGTAAGGCAAATGCGGGATGAAAACTCCAGTTCCTTTACCTTTAGGTTTCGATTCCCAATTAGAACGCCCCATTTGCTCTGCGTATTTTGCCATTTGCGCTCTATTCGACGCCCATGCTTCAGACGAATTCTTCTTCAAATGACTGTCAAATGAATACTTCTTCTCTTCCCTCTCTTCCGTTTCTGAAATCAGAAGCAGAAGCCGCTCTTCAATCTCCACGTACATAGCATCTTCCCTTAAATCTGAATACTCCATTAATTTACTTTCGAATTTTTGAGAGTGATGGTGGAAGAAGAGGTTGGAAGAAGGGGTTTTAATAATTGGCGAGGTGAATGTTCTAGGGCGTACACGGTGAATTTGAATTAATGTAGAATTACTGATATGGTATTTTTTTTAAACTCTTTTAGGATGCTTCGTTTTATATTAGCTGTCTCCTTTCTCGATTTCATTATGCATTAAATTCGATCTTGTCAGCAGGTTCACTGTTGTTTGAGCATGTATGCAGCGGTAATTCCTTATTTGAGACGCGGTAATTCCTTTTCTTCGTGTTCAAGCAATGCTAAGAAAAGTACTGGATTATGGAAATGTACAGATACATAACTGAAAATGTACAAGGTAAATAAAATTGTAAGGATGCGTTTAATTCAATGAATAGTTGGATGGTTCTATGAACTTTCGTTTTCCTTGTTTAATTACTTCGCATGAAACATAAAATCATTTTATTTAGTTAATTAAATAATGATCGTACAATTAATTACGTTTTAAGTACTAATAATTAAGTAATTAATAATTTAAATGTAAACTAATTCAACTGTATAACGGTAAACCAACCGATCGATTGTATATTTAAAATAATAATTATTAATTGTAAATTTCATTTATTTAGTTTTATTTCATTATGAACCTCACTTTTATTTTATTTTTCAAGGTTTAAAACCACCTATGAACTGGAAGTTACAATTGAATTTCAATTCTAATATAAAATAGGCTACAAAAAATTTAATTAAGTGATAATTGTACTCTAGATGTCTTGGGTTGAGTTCACATTGGACACCAAAACAACTGCTCCACTTAAATTATGTACCACTCATGCTTTTTTTGAAGAAAATATTATATGATCCGAAGATACACACTTACATACAAAATGAAACACAAAAGATCTTGACCATTAGATCTTCTCCTGATTTCTACCTCTCATGTAAAGACAAAAGAATCCAACGGTCTATAATTGTGTCTAATTTTATGTTCTAACAGCTACTCCCATTTACATGTATATATATTTAAATAATTGGCCAACAATGCTTAGCCGATAGCCCAACAATTTTTAGGGTGGACCGGCCACCCAATACAACATTAAAGCATAGATGTTATGCATAAACTCCACAACAGCTATTACTTACAAATTCAAGCACCAAACACAAATAACTGAAAAATAGAAGCACAGGTATCTAAAGACAGCAATTCCAAAAGGAAAAAGATCGACATCCCCAATTCCAAATATCGCAGAGGTAGACCAAAGCTACTTGAATTTCCACTGGAACCAAAAAGGAAGCCGGTAAATTCCATATGAAGGTGATCTTCAAACTCAAGAGCCAAAATATTGCAACCAACAAAAATTACTTGGCAATCAGATTCCAAAATAAAACCATCCATGATCACAACATTGATCTAACATAGAGACCATCAAAAGGTATAGCAAACCACTAAGAAACATCAACCAAATTGTCCATGTAGCACAACAAGCTAGGCCGACCACAGCAAAGGGAAATGTTGGAGATGACAATGAAAATCCTGATAGAGTGAAATGATGGAGATGAAAGTAGGCGAGGTATCAACATCCAAGTGACTCAACCAGCTAAACCAACCATAGCAAAGGGAAGGTATATCACACGGATTAATGCCAATATCCATTACAATGCCGACAAACATGTTGCCAATGACAAACACACATACTAAGTCACAAAATTCAAATAAAAAACTAGCAAGACATAGACACAATGATGCACAACACAACCACAAAAACCAACCAAGGAAAAAACCAAAACACAATGACTTACAAGGCCCAAAGCCATCAGTTTCCAAAAGAGATAAAAATTTCCCTGCTACCTGAAAGAATCAACGCATTGGTATCCAAGCAGCCGATACCAAATGGAGAACATCAATATTACCTGCGGCATAGAAAAACATATAACATGCAAAGAAAAAGCAAATCCATCAAGACAACACCCAAAACACGGAGTGACCTATCGTTACAAATGAAGGACAGCCTGAAAGCAAGAGTAAGTGCCAAAAATGTAACGATCCATCATTTTACCACATTGAAAATGGAATATATTTTTTATATTTAAATATTCAAATGTAGAATTTTCAAACATTAAAAAATCATTTTTTATATGATAAATAAGAACGGTAAACTTATTTTTGATATTGAATAAAGGTTTTGGATTTCTGTTGTAAAACTGAAAAAAGTTGGATTCCGATAAAGTGGGATAAATATTCGAGAATTTTTTTTAAAGGATGAATAATTCTTTTTAAATATATAATCAAACTCATTTGACAATAATGGTAATTTAATTTATAATGGTTCGATAAATATATAAACCTTGTTTTATAAAAGTTGATAAATTTCGTCGCATATCAATAATTCGATGTCGTACTTTTACAAATAAATTTTGATATTTTTGATATTATTTTATAAGTCAAACATACTTTTCTTAATTATTTAAAGATAATAAAAAATTTATTATGAAATTTGGTTTACATGAATAAATAGTTTAACAAAAACATCAAAATGTAACCGAAAAACGTTTTGTCAAAAATCAACGTTTTGTTCAAAATAAGTTGTCGCAACGTTGTCGTACTTTTGTTAACATGTTTTAACATATATATTATACATTTTAATAATGAAACATGTTTACTTTTACTAAATATAATTACAAAACTTATAGAAGTTATTAGTAAAAATAAGTAAGAATGAACAAAAGTAAAAAAAAGTAAATATCAAATAATTATCACATCAAAAACCAACATAATTATTATTTTACTTAGCTTAGTTCTTAAGCGATTAAGACATAAAGTAAGAAGTGAAAGGACGATGTTAAGTGAAAAATTGGAGGTTGCTTTAGGTTGAAGTACGGATAGTTTAGTGATTTGGTAAAAGTTTATTTTGGTAAATTTACCACTTGTGTCTTTTTCTATAAATACACACCTCCTTCTTCACTTTCATCCACACTTTTTTTCTTCATTTCTCAAGCTTCTTCACCTTCTTCCTCTCCTTTTTGATGGCTTCCCAGCCACAGAAAAAAGTAGAAAGAAATAATGTCAAAATGTTTACAAAATATTCAAAAGAAATCAATGTTCATTCTCTTCAAATCAAACTCATCTTTTCTCCATATTTTACCTCTTCTTCTCTTGGTTATAACTTCTTCAAAACAGAAGCAAAATAAAAAAATTTCTTCTAATCATGTATTTTTCCAGTGGCCACAACTTTCATGTTGACCACTTTGTCTCATTCTAAACTTAGCTATATCAAAAATCCACTTATTTTCAGTGCATTCTCTGACCTAGTTTTTGAGATAGAGAATAACCCATTTTGTTTGATCATAACTTAGTAATGTCTGATCCAAATTTAAAAAATATTTTTTTTCAAATCATATAAAATTTCCGTGGCTACAACTTTCATTTCGAGCCTTTCTTCCAAGTTTGAGGTATTCTATACCTGAAACTCAATTCTTTGAAGTGCATTTTAGGGCTTTATTTGTGACGCCTCACCTCTATGCTCACACTAGCCAAAGACACTACAGAGTAATGCCGTCAACTAGCGCGAAGAATAAGCCTGTTGAGGAGCGACCATCTGTGTAATTGCTTTGTGTGAATACCAATATGCCAGATAGAAGGCCACACATTTCATTTCAAAAGGAAATCCGACATACTGATACAAACTCAAAGCTACTACACAGTGGCTATGTGGTCTCCGGAAACAAATATAAAATAAGCATAACACAAATCATTCACAGATATTCATATTACAAAGGCGGAAACAATATGAATATAACACGTAAAAGTGTACATCAAAGTAATGGTCATGTAAGATCCACTACACCACAAAAGAATAGGTACAAGTGCCTGACAAAAGAATATGTATACATAAAAGAGTCTCTATCTCGAGTGTATACAACAAAAACTACTAACTAAGTAGTTAGCCCAAAAGTCAAAAGCTCGTCCCAGCTAAGAAGTCAAGTGGAAGCACCTGAAATACCTCGGTCTGACCCGAGTATTATTTACAAAGAAAATAATAAACGGATCGGTCTAGCTATAATTATCATATAAAATGAGATAGAATAAGAGATATGACAAAAAACGTATGATAACAATAATGCCATACTGTGACAAGTATACATTTAACAATAACAAAAGTCATACGATATCTCTAGAATCTCAAACACACAAAAGAATGTCATATTCTTTATTTTATTCACCAAACTACAAATATTGACAAACATATCAATGCCAATCGCCAAAATCGGTGAAACACAAATTCTAGAAATCATCAATTAGAAATCCAAAAATCACAAAGGGGGAGGCCTACTACAAACGTGAGTATGAAAACTCACCAACAGGTGCATCACAAACGAAATGCTATTCCGTGGTCGCTAACCATAAATTCAAAACATCGACGTAGTACAATAACGGTACATCCAATGAACCGAAACTCAAATAATTCGGAACATCGACGCAGTACAATAACGGTACGTCCAATGAACCGAAACTCAAATAATTCGGAACACTGACGCAGTACAATAATAGTACGTCCAATGAACCGAAAAGCCGGGATATCGATGTAGCACAATAACGGTACATCCGACGAACCGACCACCATAAAAGAACATGGGTCGCTAGCCCATAAAAATGAGATGAAACTTCAAAGAACCCATAGGTCGTTAGCCTATAAAAGTAATGAGACGAAGCTCAATAAAACGAGGTATAGTCCCCCACGTAGACAAAGAGACTTCGCACACCGATGGTTTTAACCCACAAAATGATCATCATTGATCGATAAAAAGTGTGAATTACACTAAGCTAGTAAATAAATGAGTTTAGCTTTATGTCCCATAACCACTGGCTTAACTTAAGTATTACGAACAAACTATAGATTTCCACTTGAAAATTGTCACAAGAGTTTCAATCGAACAAGTCTAAGAATTAACCGACAAAGTAAACGCAAGCGTTTCATACCACTTGTTTTACTAATTCGTTTAATTGGATTTCTCGAACGAATGAGGTAAAGGTTTGCATATACTAATAGATTGGAAAACGGTTTTAAAAGCGAGTTTGGTATTGAAAGTAAATGTTGAAATCGTTTTGATAAAGATTTTGAATATTTACTACTAGTATAGAAACTTTTGCATTTTAAAGTGACAAACCATAGAAATGATTGTAGAAACAATCAATCACCAAAAATTCACATACGAAAACGTGAACTAAATCCAAAGAAAATGATACCAAAGCCATCAAAATGGATATTCTCAAAAATCCAGAAAAAGAAGTCATCAAAGTCAATAAAAGTGATAACAACTAATCGGATTGACATAAATCGATAAACATTGGAAATTTACTCAAAAAATAGACAAGTAGGAAAAAATGCACAGTTCCATACGTCTGGAGGTCAATCCACACGTCTGGATTTGGTCTCTGGAAATATTCCAGAAAACCATCCAGACGTCTTAGATTTCAAATCAGACGTCTGACCTCTTTTCAGACATCTGAACCATAATTTTAAACGTCTGAAATTAGTCATTACCATTTTTTTATTGTCTGCCATTTCTTCTTTTTCTCCAAAATGCAAAACTAGTCGTTTGAACCTATATTTCAGATGTCTGGATGCCTGGGCTGGGCAACAATTTGCCTTGGCCATGATGGCCAAAACGATTCGGGAGCGATCAAGCGAGCAACGACGACTGGGAATTTACGCCAAGCGACAAACCAGCCTTATAAGCTCTTCGACACACCCTGAATATCATGTCCAAACATCCATAGAAGGATTTTCATAAAAATTGGACTTCAAAACCAAAAATTGGAAAATTCACCAAATCAATTCAAATCAAAAGCAAATGAACATGAATAGATGTTAGGAATTCACACCTAACAACAAAGAAAGTTATAGACATGGATGTGAGTTCAAGAACTCACCTTTAACTCAAAAACACAAGTGAGAAGCTCTAAAACAAGCTAAGATCAATTCCTACTTCAATCTAAGCTTATAACAAAATATTTCCTAAGTTAGGGTTTAGGAATTTCTAAAATTTGAAGAGAGATTTAGATGGAGAAGATGAAGAGAATGCTTACCGAAGCTTCTCATTGATTTGTAGCTTGAAGTTGATAATTCCTAAGAGAATTAGGGCTTAGGTATTTCTAATTTCCTTTCTCTTCCCCCATTTTTCTTTTAGCTTGAGTGTTAGAAAATAATAGAGTGAGTGAAGAGGAGTTGGATGAAGGGTTAGGTTATTAGACAAGTCAAAGGGCTGAAACCTAAACCCAAAGCCCAACAGAAAAATAGCAAAATTCTAGCCAACTTCAAACATATCGATGTTTATACTTAAAAGGATCGCAAACATCATTTTGAACTCAATGTAAGTAGTCTTGAGTACCAATATGACTGTTTGCAAAAAGTAGCATTTCAGACTTTAATCCGACTGATGATGCTATATTTAAATAAATCATTTAAATATACAATCGTAAAATATGCGGGTTGTTACATTATTTTTGTCACTCCGACAATACCTCTTCTTCATTCTACCATATCTCCCTTGAAAAACTTGGATTCAAATGATTATTTTTTTCAAATTCAAGAGAAAATAATTTTCAACAAATTTTTAGTTAACAACTTTTCTAAATTTTGAGATTTAGAGGGTCCAAAACCAGATACAAGATAACTTATTTTTCGGATCTAAATCTTGAGAATTCAACTTCAAAGCTCTACCGCTTCTCTATACTTTCAACCAACTTCTATCTCAAACCTTGACCGAGCTATTAGAAGGAAAAGGATGTTGTTTGCTAGTGTTTAAATGGAGTATGGATTAATTAGTGAAGCGTTGATTGATTAGAATGTTGGTAGGCAGTTAATCGCTTTGGTTTATGGTGAGAAACTCTACTTAATATCTATATTTATATATATATATATATATATATATATATATATGCATGTTTGATGATGTGTTATTATTGCTATGGATGCTTATATATGCTTTGATAATCAAGTATTGATTGTTTGATATAATTGTTAAATTGTTTAACAAGTCACGTTTAAAACACGTCGATAAGCACAAAGGAAATCACTTTCCTTTTGAAAAATGAAATGATATGTATGGAATGTTTAAACCCTTTGAAATGATTTAAAATGAGTTAGAAAGGTTTTTCAAATGTTTAAATATTTTTAAAGAAATAAAGAAAGAAAATTAAGATTTTATTAATTAGATTTTAAAATATGTCCAAAATAATTTTTCAGAAAAATCGCGCTTTTGCAGTAAAGTGACCAAAGTTTAAAATTAATATTTTAAATGTTTTAACTAAATGAAATAAATTTAAAAGTCTTTTAAAATGTATTAAAAGAGATTTAAGTTGAAAAAATGGATTTTTAAATGATATAAAAGTCATTTTGAAGAATATAACTTTTAAAACACTATTTGCAATACTTTTGGCAACACTTTTCGCAGCAGTTTTAAATAACTTTTGAAATGTAGTTTTAAACTTAACAATTCTTTCCTAAATCTTTAGTAATGATTTTAAAAGAATAATTAAGTAATTTAAAGATGATTTGTAATTTTCATACGAGTTTGAATAAATGGTTAAGTGGAATTGTTTATAACACTTAAACAATAATTGAAGAATATTGAATATAATAACAAATTGAGTATGCGGAATCGACTAGTATATTTGTCTTGCTTGTGAGAGCTAAATGATAAAACAAGGGGTGTAATTAAGGTTAGAAATGGAGCAACCAGTGTCCTGAACTTACCTGGCCTTTGCTTTATCTTTTACACGAGGGGTGGAACAGATCGAAAGGAAAGCCCAGATGCTCTAAAAGATCATATTTAAGTTTTTCCAAGATAAAATAAAAGAAACAAATGTTTTGAATGTTATTTAACCACTTAACATTTTTTACTCGATGATTTGTATGAAGGAACGAGGATCGGATTTGGATGATTCCTATCCGTAAAATGGGATCGGATTCGGGTGATTCATATCCGAAAATGCCTTCAAACTAATTTTTGAAATAAAATATATTGTAGACAAAGATCATTGAAAACAAAGATCTTCATGACGTAGGACTTTTTGCCATTGGTCCCTCGAGGTGAAATTTACCATATCTAGGGTAGAAGTAGTGTTCTGTTATGAAAATCTTTGATTTGCAAGAATATGATTTGAAGTTAAGAAAGAAACATTTGATTTAGATTTAATGAATGATTTGGAAATATTTTCCCTAAGTTGAAAGTTATAACTTGAATATAGGAAATATTTGATTAAAATTTAATGAATGACTTTGAAATGTTTTCCTAAGTAAAAGATGAATAGGTTTGGAATTATTCCAAGATAAAAAGAAAGGTAAATAAACCAAATAATTTGGTAAAGGAGGCTTAAGGATTCCATATACTTATGAAAGAAAATGAAATAAATTGAAAAGAATATATCTAAGAAAGGTATTTGATTAAATTGAATGTTAAAGAAATTGATTGATGATTGATAATCATATATGAACATAATATCTTTTTGTTGATACATGGATTTCGAAAGAACCGGTGTCGGATTTAGGTTATTCCTATCCGAGAACCACTTCGAACCAATTTACATATTTGAAGAATTAAGCTGATTAAAGACGAGATAGTGAGGCGAACAATAATAAAGGACTACTTATTGATTAATTGGGATAAACTCCTAATTTACTTATTGTAGCAATGGTCTCCTTGTTATAAGAAAACCTCAAAAAAACAAGGGCTTCTCGCCTAGTAATGGTCGAGAAAAGTACCTTTGGTTTCGTTCAGTCCTAGAATGAACTTGTATGGACGAATATCTGACCTTGCATTCTAAATTGCAGTAAGTGATCTCTGTAAATGTATATCTATGAGGAGGCAAAGAAGGCAACTTTTCTTAGCTTAACACCTTTCTCAGAGACATACGAGCTCAAAGGTTATTGTTAGGAAATCAAATCTATAGTTTCGATGACAAGAACTATACAATGGAAATCGAATATGCATATATATATTTCTACTTACAGGTAATTGCTAAAGCACTAGAGAGAGAAGAACGAAGCTCAAAAAACATTACAAGAGACGACAAGTCGATAGGATCAGTAGAGCAATAACACAGATGCACAAAAAGCAACACGCACAAGATCAGATATCTGGGTGCACTAGCCAGACGTCTGAATAAATTCTCTGGATTACAAACCAGACAGAATCAGACGTCTGGTTAATGTAGTCAGACGTATGAAAGGCTAATATATACAAAAAATATATAGATCCAGACGCCTGAAACATATTCCTGACGTCTGATACTAAACTCGGATTTTAAAATTCAAATAACAACTGCCACATTTGAAAAGACATCTTCGCTCCTCTTCGCTGCAACTCTTCATCACCATCAAAAGTGACCATAAAGCACTTGTTAATGGATGCAACTACTCAAGGAATCTCTCTACCCCTATAAATAACATCAAGAGTCAAAGAGAAGACCACACCTTACTTACATGTGCTCTTTACTCTTATACTCTAATATATTCTTGACCTCTAGCAATCATATATTTGTATTCCACTCTTCCATATATACAGAACTCTTCAATTAATATTCTCTAGATATTGTCGGAAGCATTTGTACTTAATAGTTAACATTCGTGTTATAGAACACATATTTGACAAGAACAAGCTATTGTAACCAAGCCTATTCCTCCGGGCGAAGTGAAGGTGTTTGATAGTCGAATTCTGAAGGGGAGCTTCGGGACTGGACGTAGGACGAGAGGTCCGAACCAGTATAAAATCCTGGTGTGCTTACTTTATAATTTACTAGATTAATATTATAATTAGTTACATCATATAGTTAGTCACATATACTTGCATATACACTACATGATCCATCCTATAGACTTTCAATTGGTATCGGAGCAAGGTTTGATCAGCACAATAACACGTTTTTGAATCATTTTAATATGGCAAGTATTTTTCAAGATGGACAATCCACAACACGACCCCTACTTTTTAATGGCTCTAACTATGCATATTGGTCAACACATATGAGAATTTTTATGAAAGCTAATGGTCTAGAAATTTGGTCAGCCACTCAAGATAAATATGAAGCACCTACTACTGCTATGAACACATGGACCGATGCACAAAAAACAACAGCTTCTAATAATGCCAAAGCTATGAATGTTTTATTTTTCTCACTAGACAAAAATGAATTTTCACGTGTCATGCTATGTAGCACTGCATCTGATATTTGCCGCACTTTACAAGTCACACACGAAGGCACAAACAAAGTTAAACAAACCAAGATTTCAATTTTAGAAAATCAATTCTCATCATTTAAAATGAGACAAAATGAATCTATAGTAGATATGTACTCTAGATTTCAAACCATCCAATATGATTTAATTTCACTTGGAGTCAAATTTAAAATTTTGATTTAGTTTCTAGAATACTCAATTCTTTAATTCCAGAGTGGGAAAGAAAAGTATTAGCTATCGAAGAAGCTAATGATCTTTAAGCATTCTTAGATGAAGAATTGATAGGAAATTTAATGTCCTATGAAGCTAATTTACAGACACGAAAAGAATTAAATTCGAAAGAGAAGAACATAGCGTTCCCAGCAACAAATGAAGACTCTGACTTAGATGAAGAAGAAATTGTATTTATTGCCAAAAATTACAACAAATTCAGAAAAAAGACTAAATTTCAGAAAGGAGGAAAATCAAGCTCAACGAATCAAACATCAATCAAATGCTATGAATGTGATCAATTTGGACATATGAAGAAAGACTGCCCCAAGCTCAATAATGATAAAAAGAAAAATCAAATTTGAAAAGGTCAAAAAGAAGAAGGTTTTCAAAGTAACATGAGATGACTCGGATTCTTCATCATCTGAAAGTGATAGCGATAGTGACAGAGGAGAAGCTAATGTGTGTTTTATGGCACAAACTGATGAGGTATGTCCCGAACTTAGCTATGACGAATTATTAGAACTTAGCATGGAATTAGATGATAAATTTAGACAAATTAAAAAATTGAACAAATAATATATAGTCAAAATAAATAGATTAGAACTTGAAGTAGGAATGTTAAAAGATGAAAAAATTATCTTAGAAGAAGAACTAGAATTATCTCAAGAAAAAATTAAAAATAATTTGATAAAAAGTGAGGCTATTGTTATTGATTTTGAAAACACTAAAATAGTAAAGGATAATTTGTTAAAAGAAAATGTCAACTTAAAAAGCAATATTGAAATATTAAAAATTGAAAATGTAGAATTAAAAGAAAATTTTGATAAAATTACAAATAATGTGTCAGAATTTAATAAAGGAAAACAAGATTTGGAAAATCTTATCAAGACTTCAAAACCATCAGGTAATTGAAATGGAATAGGATTTAAAAATACTCCTAAGCAAAAAAGAAATGATTCTAAGAATTATAGTTATAAAAAGAATAAAAGTTAACCTACGTCTAATATGAATACCAAAAATATGAAAATTTGGATTCCTAAGACAAATAACAATTTAATTAGACAAACACATTTTAATAACTTCTTAGAGAATGTAATCTATAATAAAAATTATATTTATCAAGGTACCAAACCATCTTGGGTATGACTACCTTCTTCTAATATCTAGGACCCTAACAAAGTATATAGGTACCAATTAAAACATCTTTTATTTTGCAGGTATCCAAAATAAAAATAAGGAAAAATGGATACTAGATAGCGGATTCTCCAAGCATATGACCGGAAATTCAAAAATATTATCAAATATAACATACATCGATGGTGGAACGGTAACCTTGGAGATAATTCAAAAGGATATGTCATGGGCATTGGAAAATTTATCAACTCTGGTATTTCTAAATCTCCTATTATTACAAATGTTTTATTAGTAAAACACAACCTACTAAGTATTATGCGATAAAGGTTTTCAAATAAATTTTGAAAATACAGATGTAATATTGTCAATAATAATAAACAAACTATATTTAAAGGTTTTAGAAACAAAAATATTTATGTATTAAACATGAATATAAATAAAAATTCAAATTTATGTTTGACCGCTAAACATGATGATCCATGGTTATGGCATAAACGATTTTGTCATATCAATTTTAACTATATTAATAAATTGGAAAAATAAGAGCTAGTTAGAGGCTTACCTAAAATAAATTATGAAGTAGAAAATTTATGTGATGATTGTCAAATTGGAAAACTAAGAAAAAGCTCTTTTAAATCTAAAAATAATATTTCTACAACACAACCATTAGAATTATTACATTTAGATTTATTTGGTCCAACACAAATACGATTTATAAATCACAACAAATATGTTTTCGTAACAAGTGACGATTTTTCGAGATATACATAGACATTGTTTTTTAAACATAGAAGCGATACTTTTGGTATGTTTAAAATATTTGCTAAAAGAACTAAAACACAAATGGACTTGAAAATTAAAAATATTCAAAGACCATCACATTGTGACAAATTGTGACAAATACTCATTTTGTTCCTATAACCGATTGATCTTCTGGTCTTGGTACTAATTCCCAAACTTGAACGTAATAAAGTTTGGGAATTAGTACTAAGACAGAAGAACAATCGGTTATAGGAACAAAATGAGTATTTAAAAACAAAGCGGACTAGAATGGAAATATTGTTAGAAATAAAGCACATTTAGTTGCTCAAGGCTATAATCAAGAATAAGGTATCGATTATGACGAAACCTTTACTCCAGTAGCTAGATTAGAAGCCACTCGTGCATTACTCGCTTTTGCAAATCATCACAATTTTAAAATATTTCAAATGGATGTCAAAAGTGCTTTTTTAAATCGTTTTATTAAAGAAAATTTATTTGTAGAACAACCCCCATTATTTGTTCACGAAAAATATCCCGATCATGTTTTTAAATCACACAAAGCATTATATGGATTAAAACAAACTCCTCGAGCACGGTACAAACGTCTTAAAATCACTTAATTACATCTGGTTTTCAGATAGGCAAAATAGATACAACTTTATTTATTAAAAGAGAAAATAATGATATTTTAGTTGCATAAATTTATGTTGACGATATTATTTTTGGTTCAGCCAACGAAAATCTATGTAATCAATTTTCAATATTATGAAAAATGAATTTGAAATGTCACATATGGGAGAATTGAATTTCTTCTTAGGTTTACGAATAAAACAACTTGAAAATGGAATTTTTATTCATCAAGAAAAATATTGTAACGATCTACTATGTCGTTTTGAAATGGATAAAACTTCGAGCAAACACCAATGAGTACTACTATTCACTTAGAAAAGGATGGCAACGGAAAAGATTTTGCTGAAAAATTATATCGTAGCATGATTGGTTCTTTATTCTATTTGACGGCTAGTCAATCCATTATCATGATGAGCGTATGTCTTTGTGCTCGATTTCAAGCAAAACCAAAAGAATCTCTTTAAGAGATGTTAAACGTATTTTACAATATCTATCTAGTACTAGAGATTATGGTTTGTTTTACCCCAAAGGATCATCGTTTGAACTTGTTTCATATAGCGATGCTGATTTTGGTGGATGTAAAACAGATCGTAATTGTACTAGTGGAACATGTCACTTTATTGGACAATCATTAGTTCCATGGTTTAGCAAAAAGCAAAATTGTGTTTCTTTATCTACTTGCGAAGCCGAATATATCTCAGCAGCTTTAGCATGTGCACAAGTGATATACATACAACAAACACTTACGGATTTCGGCAGAATTACCAATAAATCCCCAATATATTATGGTAACACGAGTGCAATAAATTTATCAAAAAACCCTGTCAATCACTCGCGAACTAAACATATAGATATATGACATCATTTTTTACGAGACAATGTTGAGAAAGAAACTATTTCATTAGAATACGTAATCACCAAAAATAAAATAGCAGACATCTTTACAAACCACTAAATGAACAAACTTTTATTTAACTTCGACGTGATTTAGAGATTTTCTCTCTTCATGATCTGCTCACTAAATATACTCACTCCTTCTTTTAGACTATGATTAGCCATTAGTTTTTTCATCCACAAATTATAATTAAATTCTGCACCTTTGTCTTTGTTTTTTTAGGTTATAGTTAGTTTTTTAAAGCTTTCTATAAATAATCTTCAAAACTTCTATATAAACAGTTTTACATCAAAAAATACACAAATTCATATTTTTTTCAAGAAACAAAATATAGCCATGTCTTCTGAAAATTCCTATATATCCATCTCAACACCTACGATGGATAGCTCGGCCGATACACCACAGTGACTTCCTACACCCATGCCATCGTATAGGTGGTCATCATATCACACGGGATTCACTTCTGATAACAAAAAGACCAAATGATCTCTATTTGTCTCTCCTAACACAAGGGAGAAAATTGATGAAATTCGTCACTATCAAAAACAACAAATAGATCTTCAACGAGAACTATATTTTGAACAAAAAGTAACATCATGTCGGCTAAGCTTTTTGGAGCAAGTAGCGATGAAGTTTTATACGTTGCGGAAGAAAGATGTCCATGAACTATTTCCAAAACCATGCAGTTCCTTGGATCCCTCTTCTTCCTATCGTACCCCTTTGGATCCTTCATCGAGATGATTTTCTGGCTCCCCGAAAACCCACGAACGTGGAAATATATGGTCTCCACTTAAACCATGGAGGGATAACAAGTCAGAAGATCATAAAACTCCATCGCCATCTAAATAAATTATATTTTTTATTATATGTTTATCTATGTTTATTTGTTGTTCTATTTCACACAAATAATACTATATTTTGTTTTAAAATAATAGAGAATCAAGAAATAAGCAAAACCATTAAATTTTAGGCTATTTTTATAAAAATTGCCTATTTCAGACGCCTGGATTATGTCTCCGCCACAAAGTTTTCAAAACTTGACGTTTTTCAGATGTCTGATATTTATCCCAAACGTTTGGAAAAACTCTCTGACTATTAAATTTTACAAATTCGATCAAACCAGACGTCTAACACATAAAATAGACGTTTGAACTTATCTACTGCATACAATTTAGGGCAAACCTGACGTTTGATTTAGCGTCCAGACGTCTGAAATTCAATCGACACTTTATAATCACCGAGATAACGTCATTTTTCCACTTCCATCTCAATTTTTTTTCATCTGCGATTTATCCAACGATTTCTCTCTCAAAATCATCTTTTACACTAACTCAATTCATAATGCCTCCTAGAACCAAAAATCCCAAGATATCCAAATGAAAACAAGACCAACCAACATCATTCTCAAATCCTCAAGTTTGCTCGGATGATCAAATTGAAAAATGAATGAATAGAGCACCTCACTCAATCAAGAGATATGAGGATATACGAAAGAAAAAGCTTCACACAGGTTCGTTCTATAATCTACTTAAATTTCCAATGTATGATTTGGATGAAATGTGTGAAAATGCCGGACTAGAAACATTTATTTCGTTCACTCCTAATGACATCCAAATCTATCAATTGGCAATATTTATTTTCTATGCAAATTTGGATAACACTTCAGTATGGAACACTGAAGATGAAGATAAATGGCTATGGTCTGGCATGTATGGCCACACGATCAGACTTATCCCTGGCATAATTGGTAGAACACTAGGATGTTCTGACATGGGCGAAGATTTATACAACATTCTCGATATGCGTTTCAAGCCAAGGAATAGTATAACCCATCAAATTTGGGAGGATGACATGCCAAAATTTGCCTCCAAATATCTATGTCCAAAAGCACGAATCCTTACTCGAATGATAATAAATACCATTGTTCCACAAATGGGAAGCCATGAGCAAATAACCGAGTTAGAGCACAAAGCCTTATATGCTCTATTTAGTGGAACAAGGGTAAATTGGGCCAAATTCATCTTCGACAAGCTCAAACATTTTTGGACTCGATCGCGGCCATCAATTATCTACCCTACGTATATTATGAGACTTCTTTGTGCACACAGCATCTCTTCCTACCTATCGACTTTTGAAGAAATCTCTCCAAAATATGCTTCCACTAAGTTCCCCTAGAGTTTATATTCGAAGATTGGATGCACAATCATCAAATTAGACAAGTTGAGCCTCCACCTCCCTACACAATGAACCATCTCAAGGGAAGGAACAACATCGACAAGCAACTCCACCTCCTCCTGCACTATTTCATTATCGAGGCCAGGATGAGATTATGGAGACTCGAACAGATACAAATCCAAATGAAAGCGTTCGAGACCTCACCCTTCGAAATCAACATATATTATCTCAAAATCAAAAACGTTTAGCTAAGTGTATTGGCAACTTCAAAACATCGTTTGCTACACGCTTAGCAAAAGTTGAAGAATCACTTTCAACTGTCCTATCGGTTCTCAATGAAGTACTCCAATGGGTTCATGCTCCAACACCGCCTTCCGAAGATTGGCTAACCCCAGTACCTTCTCCTCCTATAAAACATTCCAAACTTTCTGAGGATGTACCTCTCAAACAAGCTTTGACATCTCCTACAAAGCCTAACACTTATCAAAAAGAAGAAACATAGGATGTTCAAGAAAAAGATTCTCCGAAGGAATCATAGATTTTAGGATTTTGGGATTTCAAATCTTGTACATTAGCTAAAATCTATGAATGTAATCAATTTCGAATAATTAATGAAAATTTTCTTTTGCGTGTTATCTTTGATGATTCGCTAAAATTTTATAATTCTTTTTGATAATGCCAAAGGGGGAGAAATATAAGTATAATTATATAAAAAGCACATATTCAGGGGGAGATTTATAAATTATATAAGTACATTGTATAGTTGTCATCATCAAAAAGGGAGAGATTGTTAAGAAATTAAATCTGCTGTTTCGATGACAACAACTAACAATGAAAATCGAATATGCATATTTATTTCTATTTACAGGTAATTGCTAGAGTAACATCACTAGAGAGACAAGAACGAAGCTCAAACAACATTACAAGAGACGACAAGTCGATAGGATCAGTAGAGAAATAATACAGATGCACAAAAAGCAACATGCACAAGATCAGACGTCTGGATGCACTAGCCAGACGTTTGAATAAATTCTCTGGATTACAAACCAGACAGAATCAGACGTCTGTTTAATGTATTCAGACGTCTGAAAGGCTAAAATATACAAAAAATATATAGAGCCATGCGTCTGAGACATATTCCAAACGTCTGATACTGAACTCGGATTTTAAAATTCAAACAACAATTGCCACATTTGAAAAGACATCTTCGCTCCTCTTTCCTGCAACTCTTCATCACTATCAGAAGCAACCATATAACACTTGTTAATGGATGTAACTACTCAAGGAATCTCTCTACCCCTATAAATAACATCAAGAATCAAAGAGAAGACCACACCTTACTTACGTTTTCTCTTTACTCTTATACTCTAATATATTCTTGATCTCTAGCAATCATCTATTTGTATTCCACTCTTCTATATATATAGAACTCTTCAATCAATATTCTCTAGATATATATATATTGGAAGCATTTGTACTTAATAGTCAACATTCGTGTTATAGAACACATATTTGACAAGAACAAGCTACTGTAACCAAGCCTATTCCCCCGGGTGAAGTAAGGGTGTTTGATAGTCGAATTCCAAAGGGGAGCTTCGGGACTGGACGTAGGACGGAAGGTTCGAACCAGTATAAAATCCTGGTATGCTTAGTTTATAATTTACTAGATTAATATTATAATTAGTTACATCATATAGTTAGTCACATATACTTGCATATACACTACATGATCCATCCTATAGACTTTTAGTTATATGTTTGTGGAAATCAGTCATGTGTTATGGAATGGAAATGTGGCATTCAAGGTGAAAGAAGATGTGCTATGTGAAAAGATAATCGTTACCTCAAGCCTCATCAATCGGAAATGATCGAAACATGGTAGATTCAGCAAGCTAAGTGGGTCATTCCCATCAGGGTATGATCATCTCCTTCTAGATATATGTCTTCCCGCTATTACGTTCAGGATGTAAATTAATGTGGTTTATATGCTAGAGTGCGCTCAGATAAACGTCGGTAATGACTGGGGGATGACATATTCGGTACTATCTAGTTATAGTGGTAGGTCGGTCTTGTATTGGTAGAGGAGCTTTATGATGGTTCCTCGGGACATCCATCTAGAGGTGTACCCATCAGAAGGTAGCCACTTCACCTAGTCATTTGTATGGAAATCCATTCTCCAATAAGAACTTGTGGTTTTGTTTGTACAACCTAATATACTGGAATTTAATCAATGTAACAATTTCGGCTATAATTAATAAGTTTATCCGCAAATGTTTTCAAAGAATGTCATTAGAAATAATATCAAATGTTTTGATATAAAAGTGTTTTAGTTATCATAAGGTAAAAACTCATCTTTGTTTATGTGTGGGCGTGGCCTTATGAGATACTCTTTCTTTTCAAAGGATTTTATTTCCAAGACTGATATATGACACTGTCATTCATTACTGAGTTTTATTCATGCTGGTTTATCACGCCTGATCCGGTTGTTTTCAATACTCAGGTCAGAGCCGAGTAGTTTCAAGTGTAGTGGAAGACGATTGGAGTCTCCAGAGGAGAGCTAAAGATATTCATCTACGTATAAACGTATCCTATTATCCGCTGCTTGTTTTTGTTTGATGTTTGTCAGCATTTGCAAGGATAGATGTTTATAACTGTTGAGGCTGAATCTAGGTAGACTCCGATATATATAGCCTACAAAATTTCTATTGTAAAGATTGTTTTTTAATAATATATGTTATTCCATTGGAGTAAGATTCTGTTCTGTCTATTTTTCTTTATTACCCTTGATAATCTATCTTTTCGTGCAATTTGGGTTGGACATGTGTGGTTTATTGTCGGCTCAAAGCATACGAAATTGTGGATCGTCATATTTGGTATCAGAGCTAAAGGTTAAGTGAGAAATTTGGCTTTGATGGGGTATAGACACATCAGAGATAGGGTTAGTAATGCCCTAGGATGAGTAAGTCATTAGAGATAGGGTTAGTTGCACCCTAGAATGAGTTTGAGTGTATTACATATGAGTGCGTATTTGTTAATGTTTTATACAGTTTTGTTTTGAAAAATTGGCAAATGAAATAATTTTACCTTGGATTATACTTTGATTACAAAGTATATATTTTGAAAAGTTATGTAGTTAGGAATCAGGATTGGTGAAATTTAAATATAAACATCCGGTGATTAAAATTTCACAGTTTGACTATAAGATATTTTAAGATAATTAAGATCCTTAATATATATCCTAAAATAATAAAGAATGATAATGTTAAGTTATTATCAAAAAAATTAATAAATGTTGTTTCTCAAAGTTTAAGTACAATTACCTTGTGAATTAAGTATCATGATTTGACTATAAGGTGTTTGATAATAAGATTGGTTTTAGAAATGATTATATAAAATAAAAATGTATTTAACAAATAAAAAATGATTATGTAAAAGATAAATGTAAAAGGAATGATAATTTAAATTCGAGTAATTTAAAAGAATTATGGTAATTTAAATTAAGTTAATTAATATAAGATGAATTTATAAAAAGAATTTATAAAATAGGTTTTATAAACAAAAGTAATCTCTAAAGGATTTTGAAATGGTATTATTTCAAATAAAAGGGACATTTTATGATAACTAGTTCGAATGGCTCAAAAATAAACTAAGAATAGGCAGGAAATGTGTTCGGATGGTAAACACTTCTCTTAAGTATAACTGTTCTTGTTAAGAGGACAACCCAATTCCTAGGTATTATTTGGGAGCTCGATCTATATAATTTTCTTAAGTAAAAGAGATAATGTGAATTATTAATTGATAAATGGATTAGTAATATCTATAAAAGCATGTAAACTAAAGATAAATTTGAAATAGCTAATTGATAAAATAAAGCGGGATTCTTGATGATTTTGGACAATCGAAAATTTCTAAATCACACCTAACTTAGAGCTATGGAATTTGAGAAAACTTTTGGTAAAAGATAAACAATTGTGAAATGTTTTGAGTAATTGAAGTTGGATAAGTATAGTTTATAAATGTGATTATAAATAAAAAGGATTTAAAAGCGAGGAATTTATAATAGCATTAAATAGGAAATAAATTTTATAATTATGAATTTGAAATGATAGTAACCTACAACAAATTTTAAATATGTAATTCACTTGGATATAAAACCTATTGGGAATTTGGAATGTGTATATATACTGTTAGGATGTAAAAGAGTATTATACAAAAATTGATTTAAGTCATGAATTATTTATACACTTAAGTAAAATCATGACTCTTCAAATGTAATTATAACCTAGAAAAAGTTTTATTAATGAATTTTGGCATTAACTAAGGATTTGGAATTAAGTTTTTTTTTAAAAGTTATGAATTTACATAGTCGTGTTCATAAGATATAATAAACATAAGTAATAGTTTTATTAAATGATTCATAAACAATATTAGTATTAAATAAAATATACTAGAAAAAAGGAATGTGAAAAATAAAGGATGGGAATAAAGAGAATTTGGTATAACTGAGAAAAACTAATAGGAATAAATGCGTAATTTATACATAAATCATTTCTTCAGACAAGTTTTGATCTAATATCCGAGTATGGAACTTTGAGGTGTTTACACTAATCTGGAAAAGGATTTATCACTTGATTTCTTAACGACGAGCATTAATGATGGTTTGTGGTTAGTTTCTCGAGTTTTCTATCATAGTTGAGAGCTATGCGAGGAAAACAAGTGTATCTGATCTAGAAGCTTGATCAGAGTCCCCATTAGAGGATCAGGGGATCGATACTAGTTCGAAAATAAAGTTGCGGATTTGAATGGAAGATCAAATCAGATATTTTATATGGATGATTTGGGTACATCTTATGGGTTTAAGTCTGTGAAATAACGATTTAGGTAAAATATTATGGGTTTAGGTTCAGGTCAATTTCGGGCACGAAATTCTTTTAAGTCGGGGAGAATGTAAGCACCCGTAACTTTACCACTTTGAAATGGAATACTTAATTTATTTAAATATCCGAATGTAGAATTTTCAAACATTAAAAATACCATGTTTTATATGATAAATAAGAATGGTAAACTTATTTTTGATATTGAATAAAGGTTTTGGATTTCCTTTGTAAAATTGACAAAAGTCAGATTCCGATAAAGTAGGATAAATATTCGAGAAATTTATTTTAAAGGATAAATAATTCTTTTTAAATATATAAATCCATATCAAAATCATTTGACAATAATAGTAATTTAATTTATAATGGTTCGATAACTATATAGAGTTTTATAAAAGTTTACAAATTTCGTCGCATACCGATAAATCGATGTCATATTTTTTTCAAATAGATTTGGATATTGTTCTATATTATTTTATATGCCAAATATTTTTTTTTAATTATTTAAAGATAATAATAAATTTATTTTGAAGTTTGGTTTACATGAATAAATAGTTTAATAAAAACATCAAAATGTGACCGAAAACGTTTTGTTCAAAATAAGTTTTCACAATGTTGTTGCACCTCTGGTAACATGTTTTAACATATATTACACATTTTAATAACTAAACATGTTTACTTTTACTAAATATAATTATAAAACTTCTAGAAGTCATTAGTAGAAGTAAGTAAGAATAAACAAAAGTAAGATAAAGTAAACATCTAATCAATATCACATCAAAAACCAACATATTTATTATTTTACTTTGCTTAGTTCTTAAGGGATTAAGATATAAAGTAAGAAGTAAAAGGATGATGTTAAGTGTTGGAAAAGTGGAGGTGATTTATGTTAAAGTAAGGTTAGTTTGGTAATTTGGTAAGAGGTTGTTTTGGTAAATTTACCACTTCTTTCTTTTTCTATAAATATCCACCTCGTTCTTCATTTTCATTCGCATTTCTTCTTCTTTTCTCTAGCTTCTTCCTACTTCCTCTCTTTTTAATGGCTTCCAAGCCATAGAAAAAATTTTAGAAAGAAATAATGTCAAAATATTTATAAAATATTCAAAAGAAATTAATGTTCACTCTCTTCGAATCAAACTCATATTTTCTCCATATTTTACCTCTTGTTCTCTTGACCATAACTTCTTCAAAACAGAAACAAAATACAAATTTTTTTTGATCATGTATTTTTCCAGCGGCTACAACTTTCATGTTGACCACTTTATCTCATTCTAAACTTAGCTATATCAAAAATCCACTTCTTTCCACTGTATTTTCTAGCCTAGTTTTTGAGATAGAGAATAGCCCTTTTTGTTTTGATCATAATTCGATAATAACCTATCAAAATTAAGAAATTATTTTTTCCAAATCATGTAAAATTTCTATGGCTGCAACTTTCATGTAGAGCCTTTCTTCCATTTTTGAGGTTTTCTATGCCTGAATCTCAATTCTTTGAAGTGCATTTTAGAGCTTCATTTTTGTCAATCCGACAATACCTCTTCTTCATTATATTGCATCTCCCTCAAAAAACTTGGATTCAAATGATTATTTTTTTTCAAATTCAATAGAAAATAATTTTCAACAAATTTTTAGTTAACAACTTTTCAAAATTTTGAGATTCAGAGGGCCTAAAACCAGATACAAGAAGACCTATTTTTCGGATCTAAATCTTGAGAATTCAAGTTTAAAACTCTATCGCTTCTTCTCTATACTTTTGGCCCACCTCCATCTCAAGCCTTGACCGAGCTACTAGAAGGGAGAGGATGTTGGTTGCTAGTTTTTAAATGGAGTATGGATTACTTAGTGAAGTATTGGTTGATTAGAATGTTGGTAGGAAGTTAATCACTTTGGTTTCTGGTGATAAATTCTATTTAATATCTATATCTATATATACAAGTTCGATGATGTGTTATGATTGCTATGGATGCTTATATATGCTTTGATCATCAAGTATTGATTGTTTGATATGATTGTTAAATTGTTTAACAAGTCACGTTTAAAACACGTCGATAAGCACAAAGGAAATCACTTTTGAAAAATGAAATGATATATATGGAATGTTTAAGCCATTTGAAATGAATTATAAATGTTTTATAAACATTTAAATATGTTTAAATAAATAAAGAAAGAAAATAAAGATTTCATCAAGTAGTTTTTACAATATGTCCAAAACAATTATCCAGAAAAATCGTGCATTTGCACTAAAGTGACCAAAGTTTAAAATTGTTATTTTAAATGCTTCAAAAATATGAAATAAATACTAGAAATATTAAAATATCATAAAAGATATTTATGTCGAAAAGATGGATTTTTAAATGATATAAAAGTCGTTTTGAAGAATATATCTTCTAAAACACTATTTGCAACACTTTTTGCAACGTTTTTCGCAGCAATTTTTAAGTAACTTTTGAAATGTAGTCTTAAACTTAACAATTCTTTCCTAAATCTTTTGTGAATGATTTTAAAAGAATAATTAAGTAATTTAATGATGATTTGAAAGTTTTAATAAGAGTTTGAATAAATGGTTAAGAGAAATTATTTACAACACTTAAACAATAATTGAAGAATATTGAATATAATAACAAATTGGGTATGTGGAAATGACTAGTACATTTGTTCTGCTCGTGAGAACTAAACGGTAAAAAGCGGTGTATAACTAAGGTTAGAAATGAAGAAATCAGCATCCTAAACTTTCCTGGCCTTTGCTTTATCTATTAGACGAGGAGTGGAACAGATCGAAAGGAAGCATGGATGCTCTAAAAGATCATATTTAAGTTTTTCCTAGACAAAAGAGAAGAAACAAATTCTTTGAATGTTAATTAACATGTTTTATTCGATGATTGGTACGAAGGAACTGGGATCGGATTTAGGTGACTCCAATCCATAAAACCGGGATCCGATTTGAGTGATTCCTATCTGAAAACCCTTTAAACTAAATTTCAAAATAAAACATATTGTAGACAAAGATCATTGAAAACAAAGATCTTCATGATGTAGGACTTTTTTACCACTGGTCCCTCGTGGTGAATTTTACCATATCTAGGGTGGCAGTTGTGCTATGTTATGAAAATCTTTGATTTGCAAGAATATGATTTGAAGTTAAGAAAGAAATCATTGATTTAGATCTAATGAATGATTTGAGAATATTTTTCCTACGTTAAAAGTTATAACTTGAATATAAGAAATTTTTGATTAATATTTAATGAATAACTTTGAAATGTTTTCCTAAGAAAAGATGAACTGAATTGGAATTATTCCAAGATAAAAAGAAAAGTAAATGAATCAAATAATTTGATAAATGAGGCTTAAGGATTCCATATACTCATGAAAGGAAAATGAAATAAATTGAAAAGAATATATCTAAGAAATTGATTAAGTGGAAAGATAAAGCAATTGATTATGATTGATAATCTTATATCTTGATATCTATTTATCGATAATTGGATTTCAAAGGAACTAAAGTTGGATTTGGGTGATTCCTATTCGAGAACCACTTCGAATTTACATTTTCAAAGAATGAAGCTGATTGAAGACGAGATATTGAGACGAACAATACTGAAGGACTACTTGTTGATTAATTGGGGATAAACTCCCGATTTACTTATTGTAGCAGTGGTCTATTTGTTATGAAAAAAACCTCAAAAACACAAGAGCTTCTCATCTAGTAATGGCCGAGGAAAGTACCTTTGGTTTCGTTCAGCCCTAGAACGAACTTGTATGGACGAATATCTGACCTTGCATTCTAAATTGCATTGAGTGATCTCTATAAAGTATATCTACAAGATGCGGAGAATGCAACTTCTCTTAGCTTAACACCTTTCTCAGAGACATACGAGCTCAATGGTTATATGATTATATAAATCAGTCATGTGATTATAGAATGGCAATGTGGCATTCAAAGTGAAAGAAGATGTGCTATATGAAAAGTAATCGTTGCCTCAAGTCTTATCAACCGAAAATGACCGAAACATGGTAGAAGCGCAAGGCTAAGTGGGTCATTCCCATCAGGGCATGATCATCCCCTTCTAGATATATTTCTTTTCGCTATGACATTCAAGATGTAAGTGAGTATGGTTTGTATGCTAGAGCATGCTCGGATAATGGTCCACAATGACTAAGGGATGACATATTCTATACTATCTAGTGGTAGAGGTAGGTTGGTCTTATGTTGGTAAAGGTGCTTTGTAATGGTTCCTCGGGATATCCATCTAGAGGTGTAACCATCGGAAGGTATTCCCTTCACTTGGATATTTGTATGGAAATCTATTCTCTAGTAAGAACTTGCAGTTTTGTTTGTGGAAGCTAATATGCTGGAATTTAATCAATATAACAATTTTGGCCAAGATTAATAAGTTTATTTGCAAATTCGTTCAAAGAATGTCATTAGAAATAATATCAACTCTTTTGATATAAAAGTGTTTTAGTTATCATAAGGTAAAATTCCGTCTATGTTTATGTGTGGGCATGGTCTTATGAGATACTCTTTCTTTTCAGAGGATTTTATTTCCAAGATTAATATATGACACTGTCATTTATTATTGAGTTTTTCTCATGCTAGTTTATCAAGCATGATTAGGGTGTTTTCAATACTTGGGTCAGATCCGAGTAGTTTCAGGTTTAATTAAATACGGTTGGAATTTCCAAAGGAGAGATGGAGATATTCATCTACATATGGACGTATTCTTTTATCTGCTAGTTTTTCTGTTTGATGTTTGTCGGCATTTGTAAGGATAGATGCTTATAACTGTCCAGGTTGAATCTAGGTAGACTAGGATATATGTATCTTAAAAAATTTCCGCTGTAAAGATTGTTGTTTAATAAATATGTTATTCCATTCGAGTAAGATTCTATTCTTTCTATTTTTCTTTATTACCTTTGATAATCCATCTTTTCCTGCAATTTGGGATGGACATGTATGTTTTTTTGTCGGCTCAAAGGCTACGGAATTGTGGGTCGTCACGAAAAACTCCGTTGATACATTACACCAACATCAAGAACCAAACCACCTATTGTGAAGTAATCACCATGATTATCTTGAATGTAGCAGATATCGGCATGGAAGGGTTCTCCATGAAACAAGCACTAACCACCAGAAAGGAAAAGTAGCTAAACATGAACATATGCTAAAGACGGAAGGTAGGCTCGTATAAGGATAACAAGATCCAAGACAAATCAAGGAAAATCCAATCTATGCTAGTAGCCCTAGTTAAGTGAATTGAAAAGCCGAAGAAGTACATCGCCAATGGCTCAAAAACTAATCATGCAAACTAATACAAATTAGGAGAACGAGACACATAGGAAAGACAAGGATACACGAAGAAAGTCGGCACATTAGCAATAGTGAAAGTTAGGGAAATTATAAGAGAAGCTGAGATGATTGCGTAAGAAATTAGAAATGATTTAGAGGTGGATGCAAAAAAAGAATAGGGTAGCGACTAAAGAGAAATGCCTTAGTCGTCATTGGTGCTATGCCCTTTTCAATCTTATCGTGCCACTCATGCTATTTAAAAAAGAAATCCACACTCAAATTACCAATAAACTGACAAAGATAAAAATAGGACACTGGAAATGTATATGTTAATGTAAATTTATAGTTTAAATTAAACAATTGACATTGTAAAGATAAAAATGTGAACTCCTATAAGCATAGAATATTGGATCGGCCACAGTGAAGTGAGATAAAAAGATGAAATTTAAATAAAATATTTTATTAGTCTACATATGATGGTATTTTGGCAATATATACATAGGACTATAAGTCATCACGGATCTCTAGTTCAAGTGGTTAGGGTGTGATGATTTAGACAGAGGTTCTAAAGGTCAAGGGTATAAGCCCCCAAGACATCAAAAAAGAGTGCTAGTTCGAATAAAGTATCATCATGTTATCAAAAAAATATTGGTACTACAAGCCTTAAGTAGTATATAGCATATTTCATATCAAAAAATGTCCAGCGATTTGAATCACGCTGCGTAAGTTTCGAACCTACGACCTCTCGCACTATAGTCGGAGCGTCTAACCAATATGACAGTGGTGCTACTCGTATTTAATGAATTTGTATAATAAAATTTGATGTTTGTTTGTTTTTATTTATTTATAATATACTAATTTTTTATTTTAATTTTATAACATGTTTGTATTCAAAATACAAACATTATAATTACTACGTCAAATATGGTGGTCTAACCTAAGGTAAACATGATGAATATATATACACAACTAACCATAGTGATTTATGATTAATGAATAGGTTTAATGTCATAAGCTAACAATGATGTTATATACATATATCTATGCTAATGTAAACTAATTATTATGATTATTTCTCGACTATTAATTTAATAATGGTAATATACATATATATAATATCATTATTTAAATCAAATGTGTATATATATTATAAAGTTATTTTCGGCATATATATACATATATGTTATGTAATTAGATTTTAAAATGATCTGAATTATTTTATTTTTATTTCGTAATACTGTATATATATTAAAATTAGGAATTTAAATTAATTTGACTTTTTAAAAAACATTTTTCATATAAGAAGTCATGAACAAAAATATTTTTTATATTATCCATGCGTGTGCATACTGGCATATGTGTCTAGGTTTAGTTCAAAATCAAAAAATAAAAACAATAATTTTTTTGTTTGAAACTGAGAATAAAAATGGATTTTTTATTAAATTTAAATTGTAAAACAATTATGTATAGTTTATATATATAGGTTTAATTAAAATCCGAACTGGCACTCCTATCCCAATTAATATACTGGATGTTAGAGCTAGCTACCTCACTTCGGTCATTGTATACAACGTCCCTCCCTTGTTAGTTGTCGCCTCCCGGAGCTATGCTACCTCCTTTCGAAGTATACTGGACCTCTAGAAAGAAGAGGTCGCCTCGGTAGCGAAGCACATAAGATGAAGCAGCGGTAAAATAAAATAATTATTTTATCTGGAACAATAATAAATATGTTTTATGATAAGTGTGGAAATTTATTCAAACGGAGCACTTATTTTGATGTCTTAAAGGTTCAACCCATTACCTCTATGATCTTAGCTTACAACGCTATACCACTTGCCACTTGAACTACTGATCTTTGGCTAAAAATATTTCTGTATATGTAGTTTCGAAACAATTTTAATTTTTCTAAAGATCTAAATTATATTATATATATTAAATGAATTTTTGTGTTATTTAATTATTAAAATTATATTTAGTTTTTTGAATTTTTTTAAGATAAACGATGTATGATTTGAAAATCATACAATAATACTATATTATAAATATAATGAAAATTATATAGGAATCCCAGGCTCCCAGGCCTACACTACAGAAAACTCCTAACATGGCTGACAAGGTAGCAAATATTAACGAAAAGCATAAAGTCAATATGCCTGGCCTAATAACAATATATATACGTAAAAACACAAAAATACCATGAAAGAGCTAATAACAACCAGTGAAAACTTGGTAGAATATCCAATCTAAACTAAATCTCGGTGCTTCTATGAAACTAATAGATAAGATCAGAGTAATAATTAAGGGAATGTGGAGAGAATATATTTTCTCTCCCAATACATTGTATCCAAAATCTCCTTGTTGTTGGTGCTGTTTTCATCATCATTAGAGAGGACCAGCTAATTATTCAAGAGTCTGTAGTAGAGTTCCCATTCTTCTTTTCCATTGTTCGAGATCCACTTTGAAAATATCTTCCATTTTGAGTGGTAGCAAAGACCACTATCTAGATGAGACCATCTCCCAGCTTATGGCACTAGATAAGCAGAATAATTTAAATAGTTTATTAGCAAGCTCTCGAGCAATGTGCTTAGCACTAGGGGGTCAGAATGGAGGGCATTAACAAATCTCTTCTTGAGATTTGTAATTGGGGCTGTTGTAGGATAGATCGGAGGGTCGTAGGGAGGAGAAGTTAGACCAAGCAGAGTTGGATATGACATCCAAGGGGTGGCAATAGGGAAGGATGAGGACGTCACATGGGAGGGAAAATCAACTGACGGGTTGGAGGATAGGGAGAAACATAGTGCAAACCAGGAGGGTTAGATTGAGGAGGAACCTTTATCTACCAACAACGAGTAGGAGGATTCAATTGGAGAATATTTGGGGTTGTTGGAACTGGGCCCGCCCATAGCGAATTTTAAGCGTAAATTTCAAAAATAGTTTCTTTTTGGATCTTTAATAGGCAATGAAGTCTAAATTCATTTATGACTTTTTCATGTTTCTTTTAAATAAAATTAATACTTTATTTATTTCATAATTAAAGGAGTTTTAAATTTAATTCAAATAAATATGTAATATGAAGAATGTATCAAATACCCTTATGTTTTCAATGATAAGGACAAAATATGACCATCACAAAAAAGTACGTAAATAAACACGTAAAAATTCTAAAAAAGAAACCATTTATTTTTTCTCTTAACATAAATAATTAATTAGGAGAAGATGAGGCCATGAATGTAGAGAGAGAAACTTTTCATTTCTCCTTTTCTTAATTAGGTCAATTGACAAATTAGTGACAGTTCCTCTTAATTCGCATAAGCCTTTGATGTCCAAAATTTTAACCAATAATGTATAATAAAATCCTACCTTAACAAAATGATTAAAGGGGGCATGCGACATTTTCCACGAAAGTTCACTTTTAATAATAAATAAATTTCTTTTTCTTTAGTGTACAATGATGAAAATATTTATATCCAAATCAACAACCATACAAAACTTATAGCCACGTTCCAAAATTGTTTCAAATAAATAATATGTGTATTTTTTCAAGTTTTTAATTTATGTAATAAGCAATAAAAATATATTACGTAATTTAACATCAAATTTCAATCAAATTGCTAAGCTTTCCTTCTTTTAATTTGCTTATGAATTTTAAGTATACCTAAAATTTTATGTAAACAACAAATAAAATTATTTTGAAATTACTAAACCTTATGTAAATAAATTATTTCAAAATGTTATTCAAAAAGAGTTTTTATATGAAAGAATCGGACAACGTAGGCATGTTTGAATTGTGGCAATAAAAAACAGATCTAATTAAATACATAACATAAAAAATCAAACAAAAATTGGGATGGATCCATAATAGTTATCATTAGTGACATGTGAATAACTAAGAATGTAACCAAAATGATTTTAATCATATTAATACAATGAGGATAAAGATGGTTCAAGGGAATAAACAAAATATTCAAAACATAGTCCAAACACATAAATGAATGAAATAGGTAAAGAATAGAAACATGTAATCATCATGAAATAATATATAAACAAAGCAAGAGTTCACCTTTTAGATGAAGCCAAGAGAAATACCTCAATTTTAGATTTCTCCTTAGATCTTAAGCAGATCATTACCCAGCTTTGTAAGAGAATGATGAACCACTTACTTTTATTTTATTTAACGTTTGCATTTTGTATCGAATTTGATGAAATTTTGGAAATATTGATTTGATTTTCAGCCATGGAAGGTTAGGAGGGGAGAAGGAAAATATGAATACGAAAGTATGAAAATTGTCTATGGAAAACAAATTAGTGGATGTGTTTTAATCGAAAGAAAAAACATTTTTTAGTCTTTTAATTAAAATTTCCCTAATCAACTCCCTTAATTCTCTCCCCCCTCCATTTTTCCTTTTCATATGGTATGACTGAAATTATTTTCCATCAAATGTTACACAATTTCCATATATATTTTGATGCAAATATCTTTAAACTTGTTTAAAAATACACAAATATCATATATCGATGGTTGCGAATATAACTTTTATATATGCATTCAAATTATTCCAAATCACTCTCGAGCATCAAATAAAATAAATAATAATTAATACTACATCAAAACTACCCTTCTACAACGCATTTTTTACAATGGGCCACAAAAAAATGTTGTGATAAATGACTTTTACAATGCTTTTTTAGTGCCCGTTGGAATAGGTGCAAGTTTCCATCTTCTAGTATATCTATTACAACCTTTTCAGCTAGCCCGTTGTAATATAGTCCTATTACAATGGTTCAGACCCGTTGTAATAGATTGTAATCCTCGGCTATATTACAACGGTTATAACCAGTTGTAATACTGATCTATTACATCAGTTTTTAGCCCGTTGTAATATAGATCTATTAGATTTCCTATTACAACTTTTTTTGGCCCATTGCATTGTATATCAGTTGTCGGCTCTATCTACCCATTGTAATATATGTCAATTACAACTGTTTTCTTCTGCACATTATAGTAGATGCCAATTTTCAACAACTCTTAACGAATGATCGTCGTTGCCTTCAATTATTTTAGACATCGTATTAGGATTTAATCATTATTCCAGCGGACTAAATTTTACTTTCCAGTTATTATTATGTAACTTTATACGAAGTTTTTCAAAATAAAATACAAGTTGCTTATAAATTATCAGAATATTACAAACTTTCAGAATATAATATCTAATTATTATTTTCTTCTTCACATTGTAGTAGATGCCAATTTCAACAATTTTTTTATTTGCTTATAAATTATCAGAATATTACAAATTTCCTATGTTATCCCATTTTTTGGTCAAAACTGGAATATCAATGTTGTGTGCATTTCCACCACGACCGAACCAAGAAGAAGCAGCCAGCAAGCGTATATAAGTCTGGGATTTCACTCATGATTCAAGTATAAAAGTCCATTCGGCAATGTAGAGCGAAGTTTCATTCGGCATTCAAGATGCCTTGGTTCATCCGGCGTTCCCAATACAAGAGCTCATTCGGCACTCCCAAACACAGAAGCATTCGGCATTCCCAACTCATCACCGAACCAACACCACTTTCCTTCCTAACCGAACCAACCACACTTCCATGTACTACCGAACGAGCTCCACCGAATCACCTCCATCGGACCAAGCTCCACCAGTCCAAACCCACACCGAACCAACCCACACCGAACCAGACTCCACTCAACATACCGCCGGACCAACACTCCACTCAACCTACCACCGGACCAACCTACCACCGGTCCAACCATCCCAGCTACGACCGAACCAAGCTCCGCCGAACCAGATGTGCCAGGCTAGATTGCTTCAGCCCAGGCCCACCAGCAGCTATATACATCCAGGACCCCTGACCCCATCCTGACTCTATAAATAGAGGGGCAGGGGTACAACAATGGCGGACAAGTTGGAGAGCTCAAGCATGGAAGGAACTTTCAAACAACTTTCATATACTTGTAATCAAAGCTTTGTACTTGTAATCTGAGGAGAAAGAGGAGAATAACATATAAAGTGGATGTAGGCACGTTCTGGCCGAACCACTATAAATCTGCGTGTCTTTTACAGTTTAGCCCCTGCTTTTTTACTTATTTGCATAACTCACCCATATCGCTAAGAACAACATATAATCAACTAAATCGTACGACTTTGAGGTGTTTGCCCATTTTTTGAGCAAACATTTTTGGTGCTTTCACTGAGAGTTGAACTCAAGGACCTACCGCTTGGAAGTTGAATTTGAGAGTTTAGAGATTCAGATTGGAAGAGTCATGGCGAGACAATCAAGCAGAAGGCCAAGGCCAGAGCAGAGTCAACAGGAAGGGAGTCAAGAGGCTTCCTCAGGAGCAAACCAAGCTTCAGCCTTCATCACCAGGGATGAGATGGAGGCTATGATGAGAAGACAAGAAGAGATGATCCAGAACTTGCTTCAGCAAATTGGGCAACTTGGAGCACAAAACCAAGGAGCAACTGGAGTTCAGAACGGAGCAGGACCATCTGGCGTAGCACCAGAGCTAGGGGGCACTCACGCAGAGCATGTTGATCCGACCCCGGGAAGAGAGATGAGGGCATCCGAGCCACCTGGTAGCAATAAAGGAATGAACGTTCAGCCAGGGAGGCATACACATGAAAACTTCCGTGGACTCGGGGGGCAGGTCGAAGGCAGTGAACGAGGACTACGGCTTGGAGACAATGATAGATTAGCAGAAATGGTTAGAAGAGCTATGAGAGGCGGTTTAGTAAACAGAGACTTGGAAGATGTAAACAGGAGTCCTTTTTCTTCTACGATTAGGATGGCTAGGAACCCACCAGAATTCAAGCTACCATCAGTAGAGATGTACGATGGGAGGACAGACCCTGCGGTCCATCTTACTAAGTATATGAGGCACATGGAAGTGCTGGGTGCATCACAGGAGATCATGGCCCGGTGCTTTCCACTGTATTTGACGGACATTGCAGCGTTATGGTTTAGGCAACTGGAGAGCGGCTCCATAGGAACGTGGGCAGATTTAACTGAGAGATTCATGAGGCAATTTAGGGTTCATATTGCGAGACCCAAGAATGTGATGACTTTGGCAAACTTGAAGCAGAAAACTGGAGAGACTTTGAGGAGCTTTCTAACGCGATTTAATGCGGCGGCAACATCAGTGGATCGACCAGATCCATCTATGGTCATGATGGCGGCTGTATCTGGAATAGCTGATAGTACAGAGTTCAAGAATTCATTAAACAAGGACCCGCCTATGAATCTGGGAGAGTTCTATCATGAGGCTGAAAAGTTTCTGCGTTTGGAAGATGCTAGTGCAGAAAGAGAGGAAGAAGATGACGTTTACGCAATTAAGAGCGGAAACCCACCTGGAAAGGATGCGGAGACTAGCAAAGGAAAGAGAAAGGCTGAGGATAACGATGACAGGACAAAGCGGCTACCAAGAGAGCCACGATTCACCACTTACACTGAGCTGAGTGAGAGTCTGGAACGAATTTATCAGGATACCAAGGAGCAGGTTCCGTATCGTAGACCAATGCGAAGGGATCCAACCTCTGACGAAAGAAAATCAGATAAGTTTTGTGTATTCCATGAATTAAACGGTCATAACACTAATGATTGTAGGCATTTGAAGGACGAGGTGGAAGGGCATATCAGGAACGGTATGCTCCTTCAGTATGTGAGGAGGCGAACTCCAGCTGTGGAGCCAGAGCGACCACCGTCTACATCGGGTAGAGGTGACCCTGGATCGGGGCACCGTTTGATTATCCATTGATTGCTTGATTAAAATAACGATGAACAAGTTGTAAACCTCTCGCTAACATGGTTAAATCATTTACACATGTGAGCGATCGCGCACGATCCATAGGCATGCTCTGAATGACTACCAGCCGCGTTATAGTAAGAGTTTACGCTTTAACATCTTCATTCTGCTCTTTGCTTTGATTTTGATTTGAACATTTAAATTCTTCCTGTTTGGACATGTCTGCTGTAAGGTTCATATGATTATTGCTTTAACATTTACAATTCTATGGAAAAATTTACTTGTATGCCCGTTGGATCGCGAACGGTCCACGAGCACCTTTTGCATGGCAGCGAACTGCCGAAGTCTTTGATTCAGAAACTCCCCCGAACATGAAATCTGGCAAACGATCCAGGGACCCACTCGAACGTGAACCTGGTATCAACAATACCAAGCCCCCCCGGCACACTTACTCGCCTCCAATAGGCACACAAATGATCCAAGGACCCACTCGAACGTGAGCCTGGCATCAGTAGTACCAAGCCCTCCTGGGCACACTTTCTCGCCTCGAACGGCACCCCAAGCCCTCCTGGGCACACTTTCTCGCCTCGAACGGCACCCGACTTCGAACAGTCACAATTCGCCTCGAACGGCATCCGACTTCGAACAGTCACAATTCGCCTCGAACGGCACCCGACTTCGAACAGTCACAATTCGCCTCGAACGGCACCCGATCACGAACGATCACAACTCGCCTAGAACGGCACCCGACCTCGAACGGTCACAACTCGCCTCGAACGGCACCCGACCTCGAACGGTCACAATTCGCCTCGAACGACACCCGACTTCGAACAGTCACAAACTCGCCTCGAACGGCACAACTCATCTCGCCACAAATGGCTCGATCGCGAAAGGTCGCCATTTGAGGTCCACCTCGTGACCGCCAACAGTCGCACCTTACCACGAATGGCTCGATCTCGAATGATTGTAACGACCCAGAATTTTTAGAAATTAAAATTTGAATATTTAATTAATTTTAAATATTAATAAGTGAATTTATAAGTCAAATAAATTTTTATTTGAATTATTGGATTTAATTGGATAATTAAATCGATAATTTAATACGTTAAATTATGGAAATAATTGAAAATAGAGTTAAATATGATTGAAAATGATTTGTAAAATTTTATTTTATCATATGGGAGTTAGAAAGATATTTTAGAACTTTTAAAATCGAATTAAAAGTTAATTTGTGAAAATTGAATATTTTAATATTTAAATCGACTAGTGAAAATAGCCAATTTTTGAACAGTCTCAGAATTGAACGAAACTAGTTCCATTGGATCCGTAATAGTTAGTTATTATCGGATTTCAAATTTCGTGTCAATCGGAGTTATCGTTTGATCGTGGCAGCTCGAAACGCATCGATTTATTTTTAATTTAAATTTGGCGAGTTAAAATAGCCATTTTTCCAAAAGTCTCGGATTTCGACGAAACCAGTTTCATCGGATCCGTAATGTGATATTATTGCAAGGTTTCAAATTTCGTATCAATTGGATTTACCGTTTGTCCGGTACAAATTAAAACGCTTAGAAAATCGCTTAAATCGGTTTAATTTAAATTGAGCGTTTATAGCCATAACTCGCACATACTTCCGAATTAGCTTCCGAAACCTGTTCCATTGTGTCCGGAACGCGGGGTAAACCCTAGAAACGCTGGTTACGGCGCGTAAATCGGAGTTCGGAATTTCCGGGATGAATAGTGTTTCGTCGGTTCCTTATAAATAGCCCACTATCTCAAAAATTAATAAAAAAAAATATACAAAACCCTAATACAAAACTGTAGCCGCCACTTTATAATTGAATGGCTAGAAATCATTCTCCTTTCCCCCTCAATCTCTCTCAATCTACAAAGATTTAGCCAAAGTGTTCAACACGAAGGTTGGAGAGCACGACGAGAGCTTTAATTTCATACGGAGATGATCGGAAATGGTGCAACGGAGAGGGAGCTATGGGGGGCCGTTCTCTACAGGTCATGCACGCGTTTCTAGGTGCTAAGGGTGGCCGAGCATGATGCTCTACAGGCCGAACATGGTGGAGGAGATGAGCTTCGATTTGCAACTCCCTGATCGAATTCAAGTCGAGTGATTTTGGTGCAAAATTAAACCCTAATCTATAATGATGGGTTTGTGTGTGCGTGTTTGGGTCTGAAGATGCAAACATGAGGGGAGAAGAACAACGTGGGGCGTTGGATCTGAATACACGGCCCAGATTGCTTTGGGTATAAAATTAGTAAATTTATATTGTAAATTAGCAAGTTTAAATACGTGTAACTTCAAAAATTCATAACTTTTTCATACGAGGTCGAAAAAATGCAAACTCAGTTGCGTTGGAATCGTATAGACGAGCACTACGCGATGGAGTTGGTTTGGAGTCGATTGGAGTTAGTGAGAATTTTGGGTAAAATTAAACGTCCGTTTAATTTTATTCGAAATAAATCGCCAAAACGGAATTTAAAACCAAGGTGAGAACTTCTCACTCAATCGAATCAATTTCGATTTTTATTTTAAATAGTTAGATTTAAAATATTTGAATGCATGTTTGAATGATGATTGTATATATTGATTGTTAAAATAGACATTATGCGCCGTTAGTAAGCGGATGTTATTTATTAAAAACATATACCGCGAATATTTCATAAACAGTGAAATTGGTATTATATATAATATCAATATATATATATTGGCATATGTATATATTGCAGTTGTTGATTTCCCGTATTTTTTAGCGGATGAGACCCTATTGCGCCATTATTAAGCGGATAATATTTATTAAAAACATATACCGCGATAATTTCGTACTGGAACGAAATTGGTATTGTGCTAATGTTTATGGATGCAGGAAAACAGGTTGGAGGGATCCAACTGGATTCCTCAACAGTATTTATTTGATTTCAGATATTTCGATATTTGACGGATTATCATATTGATATATGATATCGTTGTTGTCGTGATTGACTATTTGGTGTGTAGCATCATTGGACCCAGATTTTGGGATTTTAAAATGATTTTAAAAGTGATTTTGAAAGTATACTATATTTTTGGAATTGATCCATTATAAATAAATAAACGTTATAATTTTTAAAGTTATAAAAATTATGATTTTTGAGAAATACGGTTAAAGTAGATTTTTGAGAAATATGGATTAATGATTTTATAAAAGAGTTTAAATTGGGATTCTGAACTTGTTATAAAAAGTTTAAATATAGGATTTATAAAATTTGATTATTTTATAAATCAAAATGGTGAAGTTTTTAAAGGAATTTAAAGGCGTTTTAAAGAATAATATAATTTGATTTATATTAAGAGATTTATAAATGGATATTTATAAATAGAAATATAGACATTATAAAACGAGTTTTTATAAGTGTTTGAATGAAGTGAAAATGAATTTCATAAATGAATGAAATTTATAGAATTATAAACTGTGAAGTTATAAATAAAATTTATAAATAGTAAGATTTATAAATTGGTGAAGTTAATTGAGGAATAGATTTGGGTGAATAATTGAATCTTATAAGTTATAAGATTTAAAATTATGAAGTTCAAAGGAACGATTTTTGCAAACAAATAGATTATAAGTGTTTAACTTATAATATGAACTTTTAGTTTATAATTGAGTTATAAACTGGAATAGGTTAATAAAGGAATTTATAAAAAGGAAGTTTTTATAAAATAAATAGAAATGGAATTTATGAACGTTGTTTTATAAATTCACAAACAACTTATTTTGGTAAGTGAAGTGTTGTAACTTATTTAATGGAGTTATAGGCACGTTCTAGACTGTGAATAATCCTTTAAAATAAAGTGTATAGAATTGATGTAATTTGTTAACGTAGTATATTCACGTTTTTGAATAGTGAATAACGTGTTAAAGAAATTGTTTAGAATGTGACATTTTAAACAGAATTAAAATGATCTAACGATGTTTTAAAAGGTGTTGAGATTCGAAACCATAGATTTCAACATTTATTGTTGAAATAGACGTTTTCGAGAAATAAAAGGAAATAATGGACTATAACACTGTTGTTATAGTAAATGATTTCCGAAAGGAAATGTTTTGAATAGTATTGGGATTTATATATCTATTTTAATTTAGAATCCCTATACTAGTGATTTTGGGTTGTCGTAACGATGTTTTACGCAACATTCGTTTTGGCCCAAATAAATATGTTTAAGTGAATGATTTCCTTAAAGAATGAAATATATACTTAATTCGATTTAAGTATATTAAATATTTTCCAAGGTTGAAAATAAAAAGATTTGTGAATTACTTATGAATAAATAAGTATGGAAATGTTTTCCAATATGAAGTGAATAATTAGAATTTATTTTTTTGAAGATAAATTGAAATGAATAATTGAAATCATATATGCATGAATATTTTGGAATATAAATTCACTAAGGAATTTACAAAAGAAAGTGGGATTTGTTTAGAAAAATAAATATTGATTTATTTTTGAAATGTTGAAATTTTATATCTTGTAAAGATATTTTGGAAAGTAAATAATTTGGAAAATTATTTGGAATCTGGTGATGTGTGCATATCCATTGATAGTTCAATAATCGACTATCAATATTTTCCCTTTTGAATGCGTATTTGATGTGAATTGATTGAATTTGAATGCCACACTTGTTTTTGAATAAGCGCTCACTATTCGGGTTAACCGGGAAAGGACCATGGGGTCGTATAACCCATTCCGAATATGTGATACGTCGTTGTGAATTGCATTTGAAGATCGGTGTTGAAGACCGAGTATTTGCGAAAGCGATAGGATGACCTATCGATTGTCTCTGCACTGGGTAGCTCCTGGTATAGAGATTCCTTAAGTGATGGGAAATTCGATCGGGATTGTGAATACCCGTATTGCAAGGGCTTCGTAAGAAGTGCCTTCGGTTTTGTTCGAGCCCGGAACAGACTTGTATGGATTGTATGCCTGACATTACAAGTTGAGATATAAAGCCGATTTCTTTCAAATATATTTCTGTTGGTGGCGGAGAATTTATTCTTTAAGCTTGACACCCTTCTCTGAGACGTACGAGCTCAGAGGTTATATAGTTGAAGTTATCAGCGATATATTTCCAATTTGGTAATGTGACATGCTGAGTGATGCTGAAATGATCATTGTGTTGATTATTTGTGATAGGATCATTTGTTTGATCGTCTATCTTGATGATCATTGTGTTGATCATTTGTTAACCCAAAGCATGGCTTTTGTATAAAGTATGTTTTTGTGGACGTGAATTCGTCGAGCCTCACAACCCGGTAATGGTCGAAACAGGAATTGTGCGGCAAAGTTTTCAGGGATAACTTCCCTAGGGTATGACCATTCCTTCTGGAAAAGGGTAGTATCATGGTATGGAGCCCAGATACTTACTCATGTTGAAACACTTATTATTATGGTGTGATGTTGGTTAGAGAGCGCTCTCGTTTAAAGGTCCCAAAGGACCGGGGGTGGCATATCCGAGGGTTTGTAATATTCCTTGGGAAAAGGAATTCCCGGCTTTGTTTGGCAGAGGACGGTGGTTCTCGGGGCGTCCAGCCAGAGGCGTTTCCATGTGGCAATGGGAAGTTCCTTGGCCTGACCATTTGTTGGAAAAATCCATTCTCCAAATACGAAACTTGTACGGTATTAGTTGTAGAACCTGCCATTCACTTATGGTGGTCACCACTGTTTGGATGGTAGCTATAGTAAGCATACGATAATGGTCGTATGTTGGCTAAGATTTATATTCTACTTTCGAAATGAATTTTCCACTACACTATGCACTAGTAATAATATCAAATGTTATTTTAAATGCGTATCAAGCATCTTTGACTATCATAAGGAGAAATCTCCTCCGATTCTGCGTTTGCATGTGTGTGTGTGCGGGAGGCCTTATGGTAGTCTCATTTTTAAAAGCATTGCGAATTGAATTTAAAAATATCTCTCTATTTTGATTTTAAAGATAAATAAACTGTTTTGAGTTCTCACACCAGTCACATGACTGACTTGGAGTTTATTGTTTTCCTTCCTAAACTCTGGGTGCCCACCAATTTCCACACGGGCAGTTAAGAGTTAGGTTTATCAGGATATTCTGGATATTCTGGAATTGCTGGAGGCAAGCTGGATGGCATGGCGTATTACTCATATAGTATTTCTTTTTCCGCTGCACTATTTGTTGTTGTTGTTGTATACTCTGATGATATGATGTAATGAAATGTAATGTAATAACGGATATAGTTCTTTGTTTAAAGATTATTCATTTATTATTATATGTTGTTCCGCTGCGAATTGTGAGATTCTGATGTTGTTCTTGTTTTTTTGTTCCGTCCTATTTTCTTCTGTTTTCTTTTTCCTCTATTCTCTTTTCTTTCAATTTTAAAATTTTCTATCTTCTTTTCCCTATCTAAATTTTCTATCTTATGTTTTCTCTTCCCTCTATTATCTATTTTCTTTTCCCTTTTTATCTTCTATCTTCTTCTCTCTTTTTCTTTTCTTAAAATCTTTTTTTAAAAACCCTCAGTGTTCGGTTTTCCGTCGTTCGATTGCTCGGCAGTCGATAAAGTGAGTATCGATGTCGAATTTTCGGAAGACGAAGAATCGTGTCCTGACAATGTGGTATCAGAGCTTATGGTTAAGCGACAACCATGGTTCTGTTGGGTATTACTCATTAGAGATAGAGTCAGCAGTACTCTAGAATGAATTTGAGTGTAATAATAGCTACGAGTGCGTATTTGTTAGTGAATATAAAATTGTTTTATATTGTGATGATTGGTTTGTTGAGTGGTATATAGATTCTGGTTAATACGAGTAATTAACATTGTTGATAGGGATCTCTAAACACTTGAATAGAACAATTCAGCACAGTATGATTTTAAAATTGGGTAAATGAAATAATTTTACCTTGAGTATATTTTGTATATATAAAGGAATAATTTTTAGAATTATTAAAGTATATAAGTTGATTGTTAGGTTGTTTGAATAATCTAAATAAAAGAATAATTGTATAAGCAAAAGAATTATAAGAACTAAATTATAATTAAAGTGAAGTACAATTGTGAATAAACTTATATATATAAGAAGTGAAACTATATGAATATATTTATGAATATGAGTTGTAAATAAAAATGAATTTAGGTTATGTAAAACAAGTGATGTTTATTAAATGGAATATAACTTAAGTGATATGGAATGAAGTTGATATTAGTAATAAAGTAAAATGAAATATGAACTTGAGTTATGTAAGTGAAATTCAACTTTTGTAATAGAATTGAATGAATGGATTGAATGTAAATCAATTAAACGTGAATAGTTGATATGAAATAATGGATATAAGTGTAAATTCATTAAAATCTAATGTTATTGGAAGTTGAATAAATTGAATGGAAGTCAATTTAATTAAAGGTGTAAAACCAAAATAAATAGAAGCAAAGGGATTTGGTTGTAATTAATATACTTTGGTTGTTATATGATTATTGTTCGTTGATTGAATATAAGTTCATTAAGTGTTAATGAAATTGGAAGCTATGAAATTGAATTCAAATTAGAAGTAAATAAATTTGAATAGAAGTGAATTTGATTTGGTAGTGAACCAACTTGAATATGAATTAATAAGTGATAACTAATTGAATTGAGAATGAATGTTGATAAAAATCCAATGTAAATGAATCAAATATGATTTAAGTTGAAAAACCATTTCATTGAATATGAATGAGAATATGAATGAATATTATTAGTTATGAATGATAATTGGTTGATGGTTGAATATATATTGCTATTGAGTACATTTGCTATGTTAGCATATGTAGTTATTATGTTGCTATATGTTGTATATTGAGATTATTGTCTATGTGCATGTTCTCATGTTGTTTGTTGAGTAATTAGTAGGTGCGGATCGCGTTTGCTTCGCATTTGGAGCTCGCTTTTGCGCTATATTAGCCGTATATGCTAGCTAATAAAATATAAGGTACATATCTCGGATTACATACCGTACTTTTACACTTTTTCCCTTCGGGATGCCTCATTACTTGATGAGATGTATATTTGTGATATATACTGTCATTTTTTTTTCGGATCAAGCCGCGCAAAGGAGACTATGGCGAATTTTTCCGGAAATTTAAGGCGTTAGAAATTTTTTGAGAAAATTGGAAAATTTTGAAAACTTAAACTTTGATTTTAGAATTGAAAGTTAAAAAATAGTAGTTGTTTTTGAAAAGATAACTAAGTATGATTTTGAAAACTTAGTAAAGTATTTGTAAGAAGTTTAAATTTGAATTTGGAAAATTAATAGATTCTGTACTTTTCTTACTTGTAATTTCGAGGACGAAATTCTTTTAAGTGGGGAAGATTGTAACGACCCAGAATTTTTAGAAATTAAAATTTGAATATTTAATTAATTTTAAATATTAATAAGTGAATTTATAAGTCAAATAAATTTTTATTTGAATTATTGGATTTAATTGGATAATTAAATCGATAATTTAATACGTTAAATTATGGAAATAATTGAAAATAGAGTTAAATATGATTGAAAATGATTTGTAAAATTTTATTTTATCATATGGGAGTTAGAAAGATATTTTAGAACTTTTAAAATCGAATTAAAAGTTAATTTGTGAAAATTGAATATTTTAATATTTAAATCGACTAGTGAAAATAGCCAATTTTTGAACAGTCTCAGAATTGAACGAAACCAGTTCCATTGGATCCGTAATAGTTAGTTATTACCGGATTTCAAATTTCGTGTCAATCGGAGTTATCGTTTGATCGTGGCAGCTCGAAACGCATCGATTTATTTTTAATTTAAATTTGGCGAGTTAAAATAGCCATTTTTCAAAAAGTCTCGGATTTCGACGAAACCAATTTCATCGGATCCGTAATGTGATATTATTGCAAGGTTTAAAATTTCGTATCAATTGGATTTACCGTTTGTCCGGTACAAATTAAAACGCCTAGAAAATCGCTTAAATCGGTTTAATTTAAATTGAGCGTTTATAGCCATAACTCGCACATACTTCCGAATTAGCTTCCGAAACCTGTTCCATTGTGTCCGGAACGTGGGGTAAACCCTAGAAACGCTGGTTACGGCGCGTAAATCGGAGTTCGGAATTTCCGGGATGAATAGTGTTTCGTCGGTTCCTTATAAATAGCCCACTATCTCAAAAATTAATAAAAAAAATATACAAAACCCTAATACAAAACTGTAGCCGCCACTTTATAATTGAATGGTCAGAAATCATTCTCCTTTCCCCCTCAATCTCTCTCAATCTACAAAGATTTAGCCAAAGTGTTCAACACGAAGGCTGGAGAGCACGACGAGAGCTTTAATTTCATACGGAGATGATCGAAAATGGTGCAACGGAGAGGGAGCTACGGGGGGCCGTTCTCTACAGGTCATGCACGCGTTTCTAGGTGCTAGGGGTGGCCGAGCATGATGCTCTACAGGCCGAACATGGTGGAGGAGATGAGCTTCGATTTGCAACTCCCCGATCGAATTCAAGTCGAGTGATTTTGGTGCAAAATTAAACCCTAATCTATAATGATGGGTTTGTGTGTGCGTGTTTGGGTCTGGAGATGCAAACGTGAGGGGAGAAGAACAACGTGGGGCGTTGGATCTGAATACACGGCCCAGATTGCTTTGGGTATAAAATTAGTAAATTTATATTGTAAATTAGCAAGTTTAAATACGTGTAACTTCAAAAATTCATAACTTTTTCATACGAGGTCGAAAAATGCAAACTCAGTTGCGTTGGAATCGTATGGACGAGCACTACGCGATGGAGTTGGTTTGGAGTCGATTGGAGTTAGTGAGAATTTTGGGTAAAATTAAACGTTCGTTTAATTTTATTCGAAATAAATCGTCAAAACGGAATTTAAAACCAAGGTGAGAACTTCTCACTCAATCGAATCAGTTTCGATTTTTATTTTAAATAGTTAGATTTAAAATATTTGAATGCATGTTTGAATGATGATTGTATATATTGACTGTTAAAATAGACATTATGCGCCGTTAGTAAGCGGATGTTATTTATTAAAAACATATACCGCGAATATTTCATAAACAGTGAAATTGGTATTATATATAATATCAATATATATATATTGGCATATGTATATATTGCAGTTGTTGATTTCCCGTATTTTTTAGCGGATGAGACCCTATTGCGCCGTTATTAAGCGGATAATATTTATTAAAAACATATACCGCGATAATTTCGTACTGGAACGAAATTGGTATTGTGCTAATGTTTGTGGATGCAGGAAAACAGGTTGGAGGGATCCAACTGGATTCCTCAACAGTATTTATTTGATTTCAGATATTTCGATATTTGACGGATTATCATATTGATATATGATATCGTTGTTGTCGTGATTGACTATTTGGTGTGTAGCATCATTGGACCCAGATTTTGGGATTTTAAAATGATTTTAAAAGTGATTTTGAAAGTATACTATATTTTTGGAATTGATCCATTATAAATAAATAAACGTTATAATTTTTAAAGTTATAAAAATTATGATTTTTGAGAAATACGGTTAAAGTAGATTTTTGAGAAATATGGATTAATGATTTTATAAAAGAGTTTAAATTGGGATTCTGAACTTGTTATAAAAAGTTTAAATATAGGATTTATAAAATTTGATTATTTTATAAATCAAAATGGTGAAGTTTTTAAAGGAATTTAAAGGCGTTTTAAAGAATAATATAATTTGATTTATATTAAGAGATTTATAAATGGATATTTATAAATAGAAATATAGACATTATAACACGAGTTTTTATAAGTGTTTGAATGAAGTGAAAATGAATTTCATAAATGAATGAAATTTATAGAATTATAAACTGTGAAGTTATAAATAAAATTTATAAATAGTAAGATTTATAAATTGGTGAAGTTAATTGAGGAATAGATTTGGGTGAATAATTGAATCTTATAAGTTATAAGATTTAAAATTATGAAGTTCAAAGGAACGATTTTTGCAAACAAATAGATTATAAGTGTTTAACTTATAATATGAACTTTTAGTTTATAATTGAGTTATAAACTGGAATAGGTTAATAAAGGAATTTATAAAAAGGAAGTTTTTATAAAATAAATAGAAATGGAATTTATGAACGTTGTTTTATAAATTCACAAACAACTTATTTTGGTAAGTGAAGTGTTGTAACTTATTTAATGGAGTTATAGGCACGTTCTAGACTGTGAATAATCCTTTAAAATAAAGTGTATAGAATTAATGAAATTTGTTAACGTAGTATATTCACGTTTTTGAATAGTGAATAACGTGTTAAAGAAATTGTTTAGAATGTGATATTTTAAACAGAATTAAAATGATCTAACGATGTTTTAAAAGGTGTTGAGATTCGAAACCATAGATTTCAACATTTATTGTTGAAATAGACGTTTTCGAGAAATAAAAGGAAATAATGGACTATAACACTGTTGTTATAGTAAATGATTTCCGAAAGGAAATGTTTTGAATAGTATTGGGATTTATATATCTATTTTAATTTAGAATCCCTATACTAGTGATTTTGGGTTGTCGTAACGATGTTTTACGCAACATTCGTTTTGGCCCAAATAAATATGTTTAAGTGAATGATTTCCTTAAAGAATGAAATATATACTTAATTCGATTTAAGTATATTAAATATTTTCCAAGGTTGAAAATAAAAAGATTTGTGAATTACTTATGAATAAATAAGTATGGAAATGTTTTCCAATATGAAGTGAATAATTAGAATTTATTTTTTTGAAGATAAATTGAAATGAATAATTGAAATCATATATGCATGAATATTTTGGAATATAAATTCACTAAGGAATTTATAAAAGAAAGTGGGATTTGTTTAGAAAAATAAATATTGATTTATTTTTGAAATGTTGAAATTTTTTATCTTGTAAAGATATTTTGGAAAGTAAATAATTTGGAAAATTATTTGGAATCTGGTGATGTGTGCATATCCATTGATAGTTCAATAATCGACTATCAATATTTTCCCTTTTGAATGGGTATTTGATGTGAATTGATTGAATTTGAATGCCACACTTATTTTTGAATAAGCGCCCACTATTCGGGTTAACCGGGAAAGGACCATGGGGTCGTATAACCCATTCTGAATATGTGATACGTCGTTGTGAATTGCATTTGAAGATCGGTGTTGAAGACCGAGTATTTGCGAAAGCGACAGGATGACCTATCGATTGTCTCTGCACTGGGTAGCTCCTGGTATAGAGATTCCTTAAGTGATGGGAAATTCGATCGGGATTGTGAATACCCGTATTGCAAGGGCTTCGTAAGAAGTGCATTCGGTTTTGTTCGAGCCCGGAACAGACTTGTATGGATTGTATGCCTGACATTACAAGTTGAGATATAAAGCCGATTTCTTTCAAATATATTTCTGTTGGTGGCGGAGAATTTATTCTTTAAGCTTAACACCCTTCTCTGAGACGTACGAGCTCAGAGGTTATATAGTTGAAGTTATCAGCGGTATATTCCCAATTTGGTAATGTGACATGCTGAGTGATGCTGAAATGATCATTGTGTTGATTATTTGTGATAGGATCATTTGTTTGATCGTCTATCTTGATGATCATTGTGTTGATCATTTGTTAACCCAAAGCATGGCTTTTGTATAAAGTATGTTTTTGTGGACGTGAATTCGTCGAGCCTCACAACCCGGTAATGGTCGAAACAGGAATTGTGCGGCAAAGTTTTCAGGGATAACTTCCCTAGGGTATGACCATTCCTTCTGGAAAAGGGTAGTATCATGGTATGGAGCCCAGATACTTACTCATGTTGAAACACTTATTATTATGGTGTGATGTTGGTTAGAGAGCGCTCTCGTTTAAAGGTCCCAAAGGACCGGGGGTGGCATATCTGAGGGTTTGTAATATTCCTTGGGAAAAGGAATTCCCGGCTTTGTTTGGCAGTGGACAGTGGTTCTCGGGGCGTCCAGCCAGAGGCGTTTCCATGTGGCAATGGGAAGTTCCTTGGCCTGACCATTTGTTGGAAAAATCCATTCTCCAAATAAGAAACTTGTACGGTATTAGTTGTAGAACCTGCCATTCACTTATGGTGGTCACCACTGTTTGGATGGTAGCTATAGTAAGCATACGATAATGGTCGTATGTTGGCTAAGATTTATATTCTACTTTCGAAATGAATTTTCCACTACACTATGCACTAGTAATAATATCAAATGTTGTTTTAAATGCGTATCAAGCATCTTTGACTATCATAAGGAGAAATCTCCTCCGATTCTGCGTTTGCATGTGTGTGTGTGCGGGAGGCCTTATGGTAGTCTCATTTTTAAAAGCATTGCGAATTGAATTTAAAAATATCTCTCTATTTTGATTTTAAAGATAAATAAACTGTTTTGAGTTCTCACACCAGTCACATGACTGACTTGGAGTTTATTGTTTTCCTTCCTAAACTCTGGGTGCCCACCAATTTCCACACGGGCAGTTAAGAGTTAGGTTTATCAGGATATTCTGGATATTCTGGAATTGTTGGAGGCAAGCTGGATGGCATGGCGTATTACTCATATAGTATTTCTTTTTCCACTGCACTATTTGTTGTTGTTGTTTTATACTCTGATGATATGATGTAATGAAATGTAATGTAATAACGGATATAGTTCTTTGTTTAAAGATTATTCATTTATTATTATATGTTGTTCCGCTGCGAATTGTGAGATTCTGATGTTGTTCTTGTTTTTTTGTTCCGTCCTATTTTCTTCTGTTTTCTTTTTCCTCTATTCTCTTTTCTTTCAATTTTAAAATTTTCTATCTTCTTTTCCCTATCTAAATTTTCTATCTTATGTTTTCTCTTCCCTCTATTATCTATTTTCTTTTCCCTTTTTATCTTCTATCTTCTTCTCTCTTTTTCTTTTCTTAAAATCTTTTTTTAAAAACCCTCAGTGTTCGGTTTTCCGTCGTTCGATTGCTCGGCAGTCGATAAAGTGAGTAACGATGTCGAATTTTCGGAAGACGAAGAATCGTGTCCTGACAATGATCGTCATTCGAAGTAAGGCGCTTGACCGCGAACGGCCCTATTCCATCTTTTGCCGCGAACGGCACCGGCCGTGAACGGTCACATTTCACCTCAAATGGCTCGATCACGAACGGTCGTCATTTGAGGTCCGCCACTTGACCGCGCACGGTCGCACTTCACCTCGAATGGCTCGATCCCGAACGATCGTCATTTGAAGTTAGGCGCTTGACCATGAACGGTCGCACTTCATCTCAAATATCTCGATCCCGAACGGTCGTCATTTGAGATCACATAAAACTATAAATTCCTTTGCAGGACATCAACAGGATATGAACATCCAGCTCATGGCATTACAAAACACGCCTTCCTACCGCAAGGCATGTTTTGGGGGGTAAAGTGTTATCCCATTTTTTGGTCGAAACTGGAATATCAATGTTGTGTGCATTTCCACCACGACCGAACCAAGAAGAAGCAGCCAGCAAGCGTATATAAGTCTGGGATTTCACTCATGATTCAAGTATAAAAGTCCATTCGGCAATGTAGAGCGAAGTTTCATTCGACATTCAAGATGCCTTGGTTCATCCGGCGTTCCCAATACAAGAGCTCATTCGGCACTCCCAAATATAGAAGCATTCGGCATTCCCAACTCATCACCGAACCAACACCACTTCCCTTCTTAGCCGAACCAACCACACTTCCATGTACTACCGAACGAGCTCCACCAAATCACCTCCACCGGACCAAGCTCCACCGGTCCAAACCCTCACCGAACCAACCCACACCGAACCAGACTCCACTCAACCTACCACCGGACCAACACTCCACTCAACCTACCACCGGACCAACACTCCACTCAACCTTTCACCGGACCAACCTACCACCGGTCCAACCATCCCAGCTACGACCGAAGCAAGCTCCGCCGAACCAGATGTGCCAGGCTAGATTGCTTCAGCCCAGGCCCACCAGCAGCTATATACATCCAGGACCCCTGCCCCTAGCCTGACTCTATAAATAGAAGGGCAGGGGTACAACAATGGCGGACAAGTTGGAGAGCTCAAGCATGGAAGGAACTTTCAAACAACTTTCATATACTTGTAATCAAAGCTTTGTACTTGTAATCTGAGGAGAAAGAGGAGAATAACATATAAAGTGGATGTAGGCACGTTCTGACCGAACCACTATAAATCTGCGTGTCTTTTACAGTTTAGCCCCTGCTTTTTACTTATTTGCATAACTCACCCATATCGCTAAGAACAACATATAATCAACTAAATCGTACGACTTTGAGGTGTTTGCCCATTTTTTGCCCAAACAGCCTATAAACAAAATTTTATAAGAAGTTTTTATTTGCTTATAAGTTTTTATAACAGATTGTAGTCAAGTTTTACAAGAAATTTTTATAAAATAAATATCAGATAACAAAATTGCTGGTAAACGAAATTTTTATAATAAATTGTCGGTAAATAAATATAAGAAAACGATTTTCTAATATCATATTATCAATGTTTCTTGAAAATTTTTTATTTTCTTATAACATATGTGCATACCAAAGTATTATGTTGTTTCGTGACCATTTTTTGCTAATGATCCGCTTAAAATTTTCAGCAACCCACCCTAACTTAACTTTACTTTCTTTTATCTTAATCATAAATCACGTTCTTTTCTAAATTCAAACTAGGGCACATGAAATTCAAACTCAAGGCGGCGAACTCGTAGACGTACTCCAAGGCAAACTTGTAGACGAATTCGTTTCGCTCCCGACCACCTTCTATTGCTCCAGCTTTCACATCCAATTCACCTTCGCTCTACGTTAAATTTCTGACATCGTTTGAGGTTTAAGTATTTCTCAAATACAGTATAGTGGCAGTTATCGATACAAAGGCATATTGAGGATTTATCACTGAGAAATGTCATATATTGCAATTGTTTATATGTAATCATAATTCTGGATTCTATATCTTTTATTTAGAAAAAAAACTTGTAAATTGCGAGCTGTACATTTAGGTTATATTTTTGTAAAGATGTATTGTGAAAAATTATGTCCTAATTTTACAGAAATATGACTTGCTTGTTTAACAGAACTAACCATGGAGCCAAATTCAACTCAATATAGGTTGAACGCTTTAGAGTAGAACTTCATATGTAGATAGTGTATTATATGTAGTACATCTTGGTACTTTTCTGAATAACTAATTTTTATTCTCTAGTTGGCTAAAATGCTTTTGCTTTGCATGCATGGTGAGATTTTGGAGTCCTTGTCAGATATTGATGACCCTATAAGCACTTTCGAATAGCTTTGTTTTTTCCCTAAATATGCTCTTGACCTATTTTTAACACCTCAATATAAGCTTAAATAACATGTTTTCAAAATTAATATGACTAAAACCTATATTGTTTTGTCTTGTCAGTGCAACAGTTTGTTTAGAATTAGTTTATTAATATATAATTTGAGGATATAATATGTCACTTTAAACAAAAGTGTATTGATAACTTGTATTTTAGTACATAACTTCATGATGCAAGTTAGGATTAAATACTTTCTGTCTATTTAGGTACCGTGTTTACTTGACATTAAAACCAATTATTTGAGATAAGCTTGCTGCTCTTTACTAAGGGCTAAGAACAAGTAAGTGAACTAGCATATATAAACTAGTAGCAATGCACAAATTTTCTTCCTCTATTTAGATTTGCAAAAGTTACAGACTTCCTCAATGTTATTAGTATTTGACAAGCATGTTCTTACTTCTTATGGACATCTTATGCTTATTGTTTGATATCTTATGATCATTTATTTACCTACTATATCCTAAATGCTTATTAAATATTGCTGAATAGTCACATATATCCTAAATCCCATGTAAAAATTATACTTCTATACTTTGATTTCTTTGGTATGTATTTCATTTAACTTCTAAATTTTCATGGTATACTAAATTTCGTCAATGCTGCTGCATACTTTAATTTTAATATCACGTGGTTGTTATTAGTCCTCGAGATATCTTAACATAAGAAATATCTCACATAAGCAAATTATGCAATCTACAGAACACATTTTATATGATGCAGAAAACTAAACGGTTTATAAATTAATTGTTTAGGTTGATTATAGTATGTGTTTTGAGAATTCAGATTTTTGCTATTTTATTTACTAATTAATGATAGAAAAATAGTTACTTTTATTACAATTATGTAAATATCTTTTTTAGAAAATGCAGCATTTGCTTATTATAAGCCATAATTTTTTTTATTGGAGTACTATTTTACATTCTAGCATTTAGATATTGCTATTGTCCTTCTAGTTAACATTATAAATATGCTTATCTTTATAGTTTTCTCAAAATATAACAAGAAAATCAGTTAAGGCAAGTTAATTTAGTATCCGTGCCTTTGTTTCCATATCGCAAATCTTGGTTGCCTTTGGTACCCCCATTTCAACATAAGTAATTCAAGGATATTCATTTTAATTGTTGTGATTGGAACCAATAAATTAGGAATGCGTGTGGATGACATTTCTGTGTAAATTGTTTTATAACTGAAAATAAGAGATGGTACATTACTTTGTCTAAATATGTCGTTTTGTTGATATTCAGATTATACTACAGAAATTTTATTTGTGCTTGCTAACTTCATAACCTCTCTCTTGCTATGCATTTTACTGCATCGATTTAGCTATGCATATTTCCTCAGTAACTTCACAACATGCAATCATGATAAAATATGCATATAGCTCCTAACTGTAGTAAGATGATTTTCCTAATGTTTGTGCATATTACGTAGTTGAATTAGATACCCATATCACCTGATTAAACTCATTATAGATTAAGGTTGCTTAGGTTGATATCCAGTGGAATTTGTTCCTTTATTTCATTTTTCCTAGTCCCTGAAACTTCTAGTACATATGGTGTTGGACATGTAGATTAAGTCAATTAATAATTAACATCAAATAATTTTAGATCCACCAAGATATTTACTGGACAGATCTAATAAGAGAGCGGAGTTCATACCAATAATTTTTTCTACTTAATTGATTCACACCTTGCTTTAGTGGATGATAATTGTACCTTTATCCATTTTGTTCTTCCACAATGCGCATAAAAGACTCTCAGTCTCTTTGCCAAATGCAATAACTTTAATAGTTTCAGTTCTACCTTGTACTAGTAAAATCAGCTTGTACCCACCTAATTTGAATTTTTATTTTTAGAAAATGAGCATGGAACCCAAATCTAACCATACCATACATTTTACCTAAACAAAGAACAAGAGAAGTAACTGACATAATATTGCATGCATTATTAGTAGAAAAAAGCACTGTATGCCATATCTACTATGAACTAACATGCATTGAATAAATAACTATATTTGAACATTGCTTGTTTGCAAGGGGATCGGCTATATAGCTAACCTTGGCGCCTTATCCTTTTCATTTACCTATGATTCAATATGTAACGATGCGATTTTTCGACGTTCGAAGTTCGACATTAATACGTCCCTGTATCAACTGCCGAGCAATCGATGGCCGGAAAACCGAATTGTTAGGGTTAAAGAAGAAGAGGTAGAAGAAGAAAGAAAGAAGAAGCAAAAGAATAATATCGAAATCTCACAATCGCAGCGGAACAACATATAATAGATAAATGAATAATCTTTAAATCAAAAGTGCTATATCAGTTATTACATTACATCAAATTACATTGCATTATCAGAGTTTAGAACAAAAAACAGCGGAAAAGAAATACTATATACAAGTTGACACGCCACGCCATCCAGCTTGCCTCCAGATCTTTACAGCAACTCCTGAATTCCAGAATGGCCTGATAACCTGACTCTAGACTGCCCGTGTGCAAAATGATGGGCACCCAGAGTTTAGGAAGGGAACAATAAACTCCAGGTCAGTCATGGGACTGGTGTGAGAACTTAAAACAATTATATCTTTAAAACAAACAAGAAATATTTTATATATAGATCCGCAATGCTTTTGGAAAATGAAACTACCATAAGGCCTCCCGCACACGCACACATAATGCAAACGCAGAATCGGAGGAGATTTCTCCTTATGATAGTCAAACATGCTTGATACGAGAAATTTCCCCGAAATTATTACTATATGTGCAAAGTGTAGAAAACATTTCGAAAGTATGATATAAATCTTAGCCAACATACGACCATTATCGTATGCCTACTATAGTTACCATCTAAACAGTGGGGCGCCACCATAAGTAAATGGTAGGTTATACAACTAAAACTGTACCGGGCTCGTATTGTTACTTTGGATTTTCCAACAAATGGTCTGGCCAAGGAACTTCCCTTTGCAACATGGGTACGCCTCTGGAGAGATGCCTCGAGAACCTAACCGGATCTCTGCCAACACAAGGTCGGGTTACCTCTGCAAAAGTAGGTAACTACTGACACGATTATGCCATCCCCCGGTTGTAAACAACCTTTATCCAAGGATCCTCAACCAACATTAATCACAAAGTCATATATATTTGCGACATCCACATAAGTTAAGTATCTGGGCTCCATACCATGATACCACTTCTATCCAGAAGGAAATGCATATACCCTAAGGGGCGCTACTCCCTAAAACCTTGCTGCATCTTTCCTGTTTCGACCATTTCGGGGTGTGAGGTCCGACGAAGTCTCGTCCACAAAGCTATGCTTTTTACAAAAGTTATGCTTTGATCAACAAATGATCAGCAACACTTCGTATGCCATATTACCAAATTGGGAATGTATCACTAGTAACCATCAACTACATAACCTCTGAGCACGTACGTCTCAGGGAAGGGTGTTAAGCTAAGAGAATAAATTCTCCGCCTCCAACAGAAATGTATTTAATAGAAACCAACTTTACATCTCAAATTGTAACGTCAGACACACATCCATACAAGTCCGTTCCGGGATCGAACAGAACCGAAGGCACTTCCAAAGAAGCCCCTGCAATCCAGATATTCACTAAAAACGACCGGACTTCCCATCACAAAGGGTGATAAAATCTCTATATCGGAGATCAGCCGATGCAGAGACATTCGACGGTAATCCTTCCGTTTTTGAAAATATCCGGTTTTCAATACCGGTCTTCAAATGCTATCCATTACGACGTATCACTATTCGGAATGAGATTCATGACCCAAAGGTCCTCTCCCGACTAAAACGAATAACGAGTGCTTATTTAAAAATAAGTGTAGCATTCAAATTCAAGCAAATTACAACAAATACCCATTTAAAGGTAAATATTGATAGTCGGTTGTTTGACTATCTATAGAGGTGCACAACATCACCAGATTCCGAATAATTTCCCAAATTATTTATTTTTCAAAAATATGTTTACAAGACATATTTTTCCACACTTCAACCGTTTGAAAACAATTTCAAATCACTTTTCACCTTTACAACTTTTGAAAACAAATTTCAAATCATTTTCCTTACGCAGAAACACTTCCAAATATTTATTCATTTTCACTGGAAATCTGCCGAGTTCAAATACTTTAAAAATAATTTATAACACTTATCAAAAAATAATAATGGGAAAACACTTTGAAATAAAACTATTTTTCTTTAAACACTTTACTTAAAATATTAGTTATAAAAATATTATACCAGTATTACATATAACTTAAGTCCAAACTAATTTTCTAAGACAATTATTGATTAAATCTTAGAAATAATCATTTCTATATCAACTTAATAAATCTTTACTTAAAGGATTTAAAACAACTTAAAAAGTTAATTTCTCCAAAGTACCCTTTTCAAAACCAATTCTAGAAATATATATATATATATATGTATGTATGTATGTATGTATGTATCTTTCAAAGCTATTCAGAAATTTTATTCGGCTTTCCAGGGAAAATACACTTTCATTTCAAAACGGTTCATTTAAACCAATTAAATAAATCCTTACCGATTTACTTTAAATTTACGTTGCAAATCAGTAAATTTATTTCCACACTTCAGAAATAAATCAATGTTTATTTTTAAACAAATTTCCCTTTCCTTTATAAATTCCATGGTGAATTTAAATTTCCAAATATCCACCGATATACGATTTTCAAATCAATTTCAAATATTCACTTTCAATTTATCTTTAAAAGATATAAATCTCAAAACATTTCACTTCATATTGGAAAACATTTCCATACTTATTTAATAATAAGTAATTCACAAATCTATTTACTTTCAACATTTTGGAAAATATTCAATATACTTAAATCACAATTAAGTATGTATTTTATTCTTTAAGGAAAACATTCTCTTAAACACATTCATTTGAGTCAAATGAATGTTGCGTAAAACATCATTACGACAGCCCAAAATCACTAGTATAGGGATTCGAAATTTAGACAGATATATAATTCCCAATACTATACAAAAACATTTCCTTTCGAAAATCATTTACTATAACAATAGTGTTATAGTCCATCTTTTCCTTATTTCTCGAAAACGTCTATTTCAACAATGAATGTTGAAATCTATGGTCTCGATCCTTAACACATTTTAAAACAACTTCAAATCGTTTTAATTCTATTTAAAAGATCACTTCCTAAAACATTTCTTTAATATATTATTCACTGTCCAAAATCGTGAATATAAATCGGTTATCAAATTCAACACTTCTACATATTTAATTTAAAGGATTATCCACTGTCCAAAATCGTGAATATAAATCGTTTACCAAATCCAACACTTCTACATATTTAATTTAAAGGATTATCCACTGTCCAAAATCGTGGATATATCTCCTTTAATAAGCTTTCATATTTACTTATCAAATTCAATTGATTTTGGATTTATAAAACAATGTTTATAAATTCACATTTATATGTTTTATAAAAACTTCAACTTATAAAATCCCTTAATTGACAAATTCTATTTGTATCTCATTTAAATGTCAAACTCCAATTTATAAGTTACTTATTTATAAATCTTTTATTTTACAAAATATATTCATTTTATAACTCCACAATTTAAAAATCTACGAATTTCATTCCCTTATGAAATCCATTTATACTTCAATCTAACACTTATAAAAACTCGTTTTATAATTCCAATATTTTAATTTATAAATATCAATTTTATAAACCTTTTATATAAACCGTTTATAATAATTCAGAAATCCCAATTTAAACCAATTTACAAATTAATCAACTACTTATTTCAAAAATCATATTTCGGTTATACTTCACAAAAATCATAATTTTTATAACATAAAAATTATAACGTTTATTTATTTAAAACGAATCAATTCCAAAATTCAATAAAACGTATACTTTCAAATATTTATTTATTTCCGGTATCAAACGATACCAAAATTATATTTGGCTAAATTTTAGTCTTCAACGATTTCAATCACAAAGGATAATCACACAGAGATTATAAATAATCAACACACAACTTTGAAACAAATTCAATTATTTGAGAAATCCAGTTGGATCCCTCGAACCTTTTTCCCTGTATTCACAGATGGTAGCACAATACCAATCCCGTTTCAAGATGGAATATCGTGGTACATTGGTTTATATAAAACATTATCTGCTATTATGCGGCGCAATAGGGTCTCATCTGCTATATAATGCGGGAAATCAACTCCTAGTACATATATAATACCAATTCCACTTCAAGGTAGAATATCGCGGTATATGTGTTTAATATAATAACCTCCGCTTAATATACGGCGTATAGGGTCTATTTCAATACAACAAATAGCAACCATCATTCAATTACATAATCAAGCAATTTTAAATCCAACTATTTAAAATTTAAATCGAAACACAATTCGATCGAGTGAGAAGTTCTCACCTTGTTTCAAATACAGTTGTAGTGTTTTATTTCGAATAAAATTAAACACACGTTTAATTTTACCCAAAATTCTCACTAGCTCCAATCAACTCCAATCCAGCTCCATCGCATAGTATTCGCCAATACGAACCCAACGCAATTCGTTTCGTGCAAAACGGACCTCGTACCACAAAGTTACAGCATTTAAACATTATACGAATTAATATATAAATTAATTAACTTTTTATGTATATTTTTATAACCTTTTGCAATCTAGGACGTTCATTCCCCACAGCAAATCATGGCCGCACCTTCCATCTTCTCCCTTTCCAATTAATTCACGTGAATGAACACCCATAGCCGCCGCAAAACCATATTTGCCGCTCACCCTACGTGCATCCAGAGAACGATCGAGTGCTTTCATTCGAATCGCCATCATGAGAGCCACCTTCGGCTGGAACCACGACGAGCTCGGCCCCCCTTGCACCTCGAAAAACGTGCGCGACTTCCACGCGTTCGAACTTGATTTGCCATTGATTTATAGCGTATTTTTCGATCTCTACCGTTGGATAGGAAGATCTCAATGTGCTCTAGAAGTTTGTAGTTGAATGTTTCTCGAATTAATGTGTAGATTTGAAGAAAGTAGAGGGAGAAGGAGATGAATTTTCGGCCACAGAAATGGGAGGTGGCGGCTGAAGCTTCTAGGGTTAGGTTTTGTGAAGAATGAAATTATAGAGGTGCTTTTATAGAAAATATCGAAACACTATTCATCCCGAAATTTTCCGAACTCCAAACCAAGTATGCCGCCTGGTGTTTATAATGTTTTACCCCTATTCCGAACGAAATGGAATATGTATCGAGAGACAATTCGATCATATTTGAAAGATAGGTTTTTGAATCGACTATTTTAAATTAAAATTCACTTAAACCGATTTCAATGCGTTTTGGCTTGCCCTGGACAACCCGTAAATCCGATTGACACGAAATTTGAAATCATGCAATAATTTAACATTATGGATCCGATGAAACTGGTTTCGTCAAAATCTGAGACTATTTGAAAAATGCCTATTTTACCCATCAATTTAACATTAAAATATTCAATTTCTACAATTTAACTTTTAATTCAATTTTAAAAGTTCTATAACACCATTCTAACTCCAATATGATTTAATACAACTTTACAAATCAATTTTTAATCACATTAAACCCAATTTTCAATTATTTCTGTAATTTCAAATATTAAATTATCGATTTAATTATCCAATTAAATCTAGATATTCGAAATAAAATTTACTCGACTTACAAATTTTACTTTTTAATATTTAAAATCAATTAAATATACGAATTTCAAATGACAGGAATTCTGGGTCGTTACAAACTTTCCCCCTTAAAAGAATTTCGTCCTCGAAATTGCCAAGTAAGAAATTTTTTTACCGAATCCATTAACTTTTCAAAACCATTTGTTCAAATTAAATTTCAAATTCATTTAAACATTTTAACTTTTCCAAAATCAATAGTTGAACTTCTTACAATAACTTTACTAAGTTTTCAAATCATACTTATTTATCTTTTCAAAACCAACTATATCGTTTAACTTTTTACTCCAAAATCAAAGTTATAGTTTTCAAAAAATTTCAATTTTCTCAAAGATATTCTAACGCCTTAAATTTTCAAAAAATTTCGTCAGCGTCTCCTTTGCGCGGCTAGGTCGGTACGACTACAAAAATGGCACCATGGTCCCCAGATTTCAAAAAGAAAAGAAAAAGCCAAGTGGCTGGACAAGAAAATCATCAAATTTCATACTGAAATTCAAAAACATACCTTTTTTCGAGTAATTCAATTTTTATCTTCGAAATCAAAATCCCAATTCCATTTCCTTTAATACACTTGTATATCCTGCAAGCCATAATATCCATTTTCATTCAATCTCACATTATCAATTTCAGTAGAATTCAATTTACAATTTCAATTCTATTTGGATTCAATTTACCTTCTGAATATTGAATTTTTATCAATTATTTTTCATTCACAACTGATTCATCTTACTATTTTAAATTAGTTTCTTTTTACTAATTCATTACAAGTTCTAACTCATTTCATCTCGCACAATTCAAATTGGTTTTCGATATTTAGTTTTCAATTTCAGTTTTTATTCTTTTGATCGTTCCCAAACACAATTCAATTCACTATTTCGGTTTATAACCACTTATATTTAAACTGGATTTCAAATTCCATATGAATTTAATTCACCCTTTATTTATAAATGTTGAACTCAATTCACTTCAACCCATATTAAATTTGTCATTTCTTCAATTAGTTTTACTTACTAATTCCATTTTAATACTTAGCTTCATTTAATCCAACTTGACAAATTTTCAGCCTACTTGCAATTTCAAGATGAATTTCAACATTTAGTTTCCAATTTCATTTACTCGCAATTGTAAACTCATTCATTCATAAATTTATTTCCATAATTCAAACTCAATTTCAATTCATTTGTTTCTACCCAAAATTTATTTTCAACTCAATAAATTTTATTCCATAACTATTCTTATCAGATTCCAGAGTCTTTCCAACATTTCATAACCATTTTTGAAACCAATTCAAATTATCCTTTGAATTTCAAAACCCAAACCCAAATTTTCCAAACAACTTCCATCTAAAACAACTTGGCAGCAATCCCTCTTTTGGAAACCCGAAAATGAACACCGATGATGCTGCAGTCATCACCGAAGTTATTTTCCAGCAACCGAAAAGAGTATAGAGCTTTTATCCCTCCAAAACATTTTTCCAAACCCTGGAAAACCATTTTCAAACTCAAAAAGGAATTCAATCTTTTCCAAATTGCAACCTTTTCAAAACATTTCCAAATATTTCTCTGGAATTTTACTTCAAATTACAAATCACATTTACAATTTATATTCTCCAATTCTATTTGTATGTGAATTTGTTTCTTAACTTTGGAGTTACGATTTCAATTTCTTTTTCAACATTAATGATAATAATTTAATATCATCACTTTCTAGCAACCAAGTAATCATATATTATAATAATTCACAGAATTTTTTTCTCTTTTATACACGAAAATAATTTAGGTAAAATTATTTCATTTACCCTAGTAAAAAACAATATCGTGTCGAATTTATTCTGTAGAAGTGTTTAGAGATTCCTATCAATAACGTTAATTACTCGTATTGACCAGAATCCATATACCACTCAACAAACCAATCATCACAATATAAAACAATTTTTATATTCACTAACAAATACGCGCTCATGTCTATTATTACACTCACACTCATTCTAGAGTCCTACTGACTCTATCTCTAACGAGTAATTCCCAACAGAGCCAAGGTTGTCGCTTAACCAAATGCTCTAATACCACATTGTAAAAACCCGAGGCAGCGGCGACCGGTAGGCTTTGCAACCATCCCAGACCCACCGTGGCTTACACTGGTACCCGAAACTTGCTTTTACGGCTAGCCTTTTGACTGCCACGGGTTACGCCTAACTAACCCCGTAAAGAGGACGTGTAGGGGTAAGAGTCTCCCGTTCGCCACCTAACCGCGAAGCGAGAACCCCCCATCACATTTCACTAAGACAAGCAAGTCTCGTCCACAAAGCTATGCTTTTCACAAAAGCTATGCTTTGATCAACAAATGATCAGCAGTACTTCGTATGCCACATTACCAAATTGGGAATGTATCACTAGTAAGCATCAACCACATAACATATGAGCTCGTACGTCGCAGAGAAGGGTGTTAAGCTAAGAGGATAAATTCTCCGCCACCAACAGAAATGTATTTGATAGAAACCAGCTTTACATCTCAAATTGTAACGTCAGACACACATCCATACAAGTCCGTTTCGGGATCGAACGAAACCGAAGGCACTTCCAAAGAAGCCCTTGCAATACGGATATTCACTGATCATGACCGGACTTCCCATCACAAAGGGTGATAAAATCTCTATATCTGAGATCAGCCGATGCAGAGACATTCGACGGCAATCCTTCCGTTTTCAAAAATATTCGATCTTCAACACCGGTCTTCAAATGCTATCCATTATAACATATCACTATTCAGAATGGGATTCATGACCCAAAGGTCCTCTCCCGGCAAAACCGAATAACGAGCGCTTATTTAAAAAATAAGTGTAGCATTCAAATTCAAGCAAATCACAACAAATACCCATTTAAAGGTAAATATTGATAGTCGGTTATTTAACTATCAATAGAGGTGCACAACATCACCAGATTCCAAATAATTTCCTAAATTATTTATTTGCCAAAAATATCTTTACAAGATATATTTTTCACACTTCAACCATTTGAAAACAATTTCAAATCACTTTTCACCTTTACAACTTTTGAAAACAATTTTCAAATCATTTTCCTTATGCGGAAACACTTCCAAATATTTATTCATTTTCACTGGAAATCTACCGAGTTCAAATACTTTAAAAATAATTTATAACACATATCCAAAAAAATAATGGGAAAACACTTTGAAATAAAACTATTTTTCTTTAAACACTTTACTTAAAATACTAGTTATCAAAATATTATACCAATATTACATATGACTTAAGTCCAAACTAATTTTCTAAAACAATTATTGATTAAATCTTAGAAATAATCATTTCTATATCAACTTAATAAATCTTTACTTAAAGGATTTAACACAACTTAAAAAGTTAATTTCTCCAAAGTATTCTTTTCAACATCAATTATAGATATATATATATATATATGTATGTATGTATGTATGTATGTATGTATGTATCTTTCAAAGCTATTCAGAAATTTTATTCGGCTTTTCAAGGAAAATACACTTTCATTTCAAAATGGTTCATTTAAACCAATTAAATAAATCCTTACCGATTTACTTTAAATTTACGTTCCAAATTAGTAAATTTATTTCCACACTTCAAAAATAAATCAATGTTTATTTTTAAACAAATTTCCCTATCCTTTATAAATTCCATGGTGAATTTAAATTTCCAAATATCCACTGATATACGATTTTCAAATTGATTTCAAATATTCACTTTCAATTTATCTTTAAAAGATATAAATCTCAAAACATTTCACTTCATATTGGAAAACATTTCCATATTTATTTAATAATAAGTAATTCACAAATCTATTTATTTTCAAAATTTTGGACAATATTCAATATACTTACATCACAATTAAGTATGTATTTTATTCTTTAAGGAAAACATTCTCTTAAACACATTCATTTGAGTCAAAACGAATGTTGCATAAAACATCGTTACGACAACCCAAAATCACTAGAATAGGGATTCGAAATTTAGATAGATATATAAATCCCAATACTATACAAAAACATTTCCTTTCGAAAATCATTTACTATAACAACAATGTTATAGTCCATATTTTCCTTATTTCTCGAAAACGTCTATTTCAACAATGAATGTTTAAATCTATGGTTTCGATCCTTAACACATTTTAAAACAACTTCAAATCGTTTTAATTCTATTTAAAAGATCACTTCCTAAAATATATCTTTAATATATTATTCACTATCCAAAATCGTGAATATAAATCGTTTACCAAATTCAACACTTATACATATTTAATTTAAAGAATTATCCACTGTCCAAAATCGTGAATATAAATCGTTTACCAAATTCAACACTTCGACATATTTAATTTAATGGATTATCCACTGTCCAAAATCGTGGATATATCTCCTTTAATAAGCTTCCATATTTACTTATCAAAATAAATTGATTTCGAATTTATAAAACGATGTTTATAAATTCACATTTATATATTTTATAAAAACTTCAACTTATAAAATCCCTTAATTAACAAATTCTATTTATATCTCATTTAAATGTCCAAATCCAATTTATAAGTTAATTATTTATGAATCTTTTATTTTACAAAATCTATTCATTTTATAACTTCACAATTTATAAATCTATAAATTTCATTCACTTATGAAATCCATTTATACTTCATTCTAACACTTATAAAAACTCGTTTTATAATTCCAATATTTTAATTTATAAATATCAATTTTATAAACCTTTTATATAAACCGTTTATAATAATTCAAAAATCCTAATTTAAACCAATTTACAAATTAATCAACTACTTATTTAAAAATTCACATTTCGGTTATATTTCGCAAAAATCATAATTTTTATAACATAAAAATTATAGAATTTATTTATTTAAAATGAACCAATTCTAAAATTCAATAGAACGTATATTTCAAATATTTATTTATTTCCAGTATCAAACGATACCAAAATTATATTCGGCTATATTATAGCCTTCAACGATTTCAATCACAAAGGATAATCACACAGAGATTATAAATAATCAACACACAACTTTGAAACAAATTCAATTATTTGAAGAATCCAGTTGTATCCCTCCAACCTGTTTCCCTGCATTCACAGATGTTAGCACAATACCAATCCCGTTTCAAGATGGAATATCGCGGTACATGGGTTTATATAAAATATTATCCGCTATTATGCGGCGCAATAGGGTCTCATCCGCTATATAATGCGGGAAATCAACTCCAAGTACATATATAATACCAATTCCACTTCAAGGTGGAATATCGTGGTATATGTGTTTAATATAATAACCTTCGCTTAATATACGGCGTAAAGGGTCTATTTCAATACAACAAATAGCAACCATTATTCAATCACATAATTAAGCAATTTTAAATCTAACTATTTAAAATTTAAATCGAAACACAATTCGATTGAGTGAGAACTTCTCACCTTGTTTCAAATACAGTTGTAATGTTTTATTTCGAATGAAATTATACGTGCGTTTAATTTTATCCAGAATTCTCACTAGCTCCAAACAACTCCAATCTAGCTCCATCGCGTAGTATACGTCAATACGAACCCAACGCAATTCGTTTCGTTTTGCGAAACGGACCTCGTACGACAAAGTTACCGCATTTTAAACGTTATACTAATTAATATATAAATTAATTAACTTTTTATTTATATTTTTATAGCCTTTTGCAATCTGGGCCGTTCATTTCCCACAGCAAATCATGGCCGCACCTTCCATCTTCTCCCTCTCCAGTTAATTCACGCGAATGAACACCCATAGCCGTCGCAAAACCCTATTTGCCGCTCACCCTACGTGCATCTAGAGAACGATCGAGTGCTTTAATTCGAATCGCCATCATGAGAGTCACCTTCGGTTGGAACCACGACGAGCTCGGCCCCCTGCATCTCGAAAAACGTGCGTGACTTCCACGCGTTTGAACTTGATTTGCCGTTGATTTATAGCGTATTTTTCGATCTCCACCGTTGGATAGGAAGATCTCAACGTGCTCTAGAAATTTGTCGTTGAATGTTTTTCGAATTACTGAGGGAGAAGGAGATGAATTTTCGGCCATAGAAATGGGAAGTGGCGGCTGAAGCTTCTAGGGTTGGGTTTTGTGAAAAATGAAATGATAGAGGTGCTTTTATAGAAAATATCGAAACACTATTCATCCCGAAATTTTTCGAACTCCAAACGAAGCGTGCCGCCTGGCATTTATAATGTTTTACCCCTATTCCAAACGCAATGGAATATGTATCGGGAGCCAATTCGGTCATATTTGAAAGATAAGTTTTTGAATCGACTATTTTAAATTTAAAATTCACTTAAACCGATTTCAATGCGTTTTGGCTTGCCCCGGACAACCCGTAAATCCGATTGACACGAAATTTGAAACCATATAATAATTTAACATTATGGATCCGATGAAACTAGTTTCGTCGAAATCCGAGACTGTTTGAAAAATGGCTATTTTTACTCGTCAATTTAAATATTAAAATATTCAATTTCTACACTTTAACTTTTAATTCAATTTTAAAAGTTCTATAACACCATTCTAACTCCAATATGATTTAATACAACTTTACAAATCAATTTTTAATCACATTAACCCAATTTCGAATTATTTCTGTAATTTCAAATATTAAATTATTGATTTAATTATCCAATTAAATCTAGATATTCGAAATAAAATTTATTCAACTTACAAATTTTACTTGTTAATATATAAAATCAATTAAATATACGAATTTCAAATGACAGGAATTCTGGGTCGTCATACATTAGCTGATATTCTAATATAATTATAGTTAGTATAGAAGTGCGTAGTCTGGATTGGTTATCTTAAGACTTATAATGACATATATTTTTCTCTTACAAACAAAATGTTAAACGGAGTATCAGTATTTTTTGCTATACATTAATTATTTACTATACATAGTGGTACATTTTTCAAATAGGTTGGTTTGGTATAGACTCTCTAGACACTACACTTGATTTTTTACTGGATTATGTACAGTATTATTCTCCCTCTATTTTCCCTAAACACCACTGATTCTATAACATTTCTGTTACATTAGAGAAAAATAACATCAATGGTTAACTTTCGACGTAGACATCAACTGTATATAAAAAAAAAATGCATATATCGGTTCTTATATCTTGCAAACTTGAATTAAATCAAAGCCATGATTCGTTTTCAAACCAATTGGACCTAGGTTTGCTAAAAAAAGTCCATAAACCACAAAAATGAAAAGGAATGCATATGTAGCTCCAAGAAAATTTGACCATTCTCATCCAATCCCCTTGAAACAATAACTTGACCTAAGATAACTTTGTTGAAATTCTGTAAAATGCTGATAACATAGAGAAGCTTTTCATAAAATGAGAATGAAAAAGCATGTAATTAGAAAATTACACTCTATGCACTTCAGTTTATATATTCGTGCTTCGGTTTGGAAACTAAAGAACACCTAATAGGGGTTATTGATAGTAGAATTGAGTTCAGTGCTTGCATAATTTAACACTGCCATGTCAACCTTTTCCCTTGGCAATAGCAAGAATTCTCTACAAGTTGGACGTGAAAATGGGTTAATAACTGACAAATGCGTTACTGCTATTTTTGTTACCTTCATGGTAATAATAGTTCACTAAGAGTACCATTCATAAATACATATGCTTGGAGGAATGCCTAAAGTGATTTTTCATCATGAGAAAGACTCATATTTTTTGTTGGGCATAATGTTTTTTCATTAGGATGTAACATTAAAGTATTATCAAGATAGAAAAAGCCTAGATCCACCTACCAAGGTTTCATCAATTTTGATTATTAGTTTCGTACTTTTTATTAATTAAGATGTATTATTGATCTTTTCATGTTCCATAGAATGATAGAAGAATACAGGAAAGCTGTTCGGAATTTTGTATATAGGCATGCTGAAAAGAAGGGAAATCTAGAAAATATTGTTTGCCCTTGCTTAGAATGTAGGAATCTTATCTGCCAGTTGCTAAGGGATGTTGTATAACACTTCATTATTTGTGGAATTGACCCAACATACGATGTGTGGGTTTTTCCCGAGGACACGCCCTTCAAAAATAAAGGTGACGAAGTGACAGATACATATAGAGTGTACTTAGACACACAAATATGTAATGAAGAGATGGAAGATCATGCTAATGTAAGATATGGGATAAGGATTAATGTAACAACCCGCATATTTGTCCATTTTATATTTAAATATTTTATTTAAATATTTCATCGTTAGTCGGATTAAGTCCGAAAAGCTACTTTTTGCATACGGTCGAATTAAGACTCGGGACCACTCCCATTGAGTTTAAAATGCCGTTTGCGACCTTTTTGAGTATAAGCTTCGATATGTTAGGAGAAAGTTGATTTTTGCTACTTTTCACTTTGGGTTTGGTTTTGGGCTCAGCCCTATGTTAACTTATGCTCAAATCTGAGCCACTCTTCCCCACTCACCCTCATTCTCTTCTCTTTTCAGTTTTTAGAGTATTAATGGTGGGAGAGATTGGAAATTAAAACTCCAAAACCCTAGTTCCTTTTGCAACTTCAAATCCTTAGCTCCAAACTCAAGAGAACCTATTGGTAAGCATTCTCTTCTTCCTCTCCAACTTATTCTCTTACCAATTTCAGAAGTTCCTAAACCTAATTTTGGGAATGTTCTTGTTTTTTAGCTTAGATTCAAGCTCAATTGGGTTGTGTTGAAGGGAGGTTGATTCTCCATTTGCTTTCAAGCTCCTTCATTGCTCGATTTTGTGAAAAGGTGAGATTTTTATCTCACATCTATGCTTATATTTATCTTCGATTGTTAGGTATGAATTCCTAACACTTATTCATGTGCAATTGCTTTTGGTTTGGATTGATTTGGTGAATATTCCAATTTTTGGTGTTTTGGGTTCAATCCTTTAAAAATCATAACTTTGATGTTTGAACATGTGTTTTGGTGATGCATCGAGGAGCCAATAGGGCCGGGTAGCCGTTAGGCATAATACCGTAGAGTCCGTGCTCGATTGGATGCGAATTGGTGGAGCTTGCATATAAATTTATGGGCATCATTGGGCAGAGCATCAGGTTCGGCCGACCGACCCCCCTGGTTCGGTCGACCGACCTGCTTGTAAAAGTGCAGATAGCACTTCTGTTTCTGGTTCGGCCGACCGACCCCCTGGCTCGGTCGACCGACCTGATGCCGAGAAGTTTTTTTAAAACAAGGTCAGGTCGACCGAGACCTGAGGCCGGTCGACCGACCTGTGCAAATTTGCCTATTTTCGCCTAATTGCTTGAATTTCCAACTCTAATCGATTTGTGTCGTTTCCCTATTTGTTGTTATCATTTGTTATTGACTTTGATGACTTATTTTCTTTGGGAATTCTTGGAATATCCATTTCGATGGATTCGGTGTCGATTTCTTTGGATTTTATTCACGTTTTCGAATGTGAATCTTAGTGATTGATTGTTCCTACAATCTTCTTTGTGATTTGTCACTTTAAAAATATAAAGGTTTTCTATACTAGTAGTAAATATCAAAACTCTTTTCTCAAACGATTTCAATACTATTTTAATACCAAATTCGTTTATAAAACCTTTTTTTCAATCTATTAGTATATATAAACCTTTACCTCACTCGTATGAGAAATCTAATTAAACGACTTAGTAAAACAAGTGGTATGAAACGCTTGCGTTCACATTGTTGGTTAATTCTTGGACTTGTTCGATTGAAACTCTTGTGACAATTTTATAGTGGAGATCTACAGTTTGTTCGTAAATATTTAAGTTAAGCAAGTGGTTATGGGACATGAAGCTAAACTCATATATTTACTAGCTTAGTGTAATTGACACTTCTCGTTGATCATGACGATCATCTTTGTGATTTAGACTAGCAATGTGCGATGTCTCTTTGTCTGCGAGGGAGACTAAACCCCGTTTTGTGGAGTTTCGACTCAATTTGGTGGGGTAGCAACCCATGGTCTTCGGGCCGTTTATGGAGCTTCGGCTCAATTTGTGATGGTTAGCGACCATGGAATTAGCGTTCCGTTTGTGATACACGTGTTGGCGAGCTTTATGCTCCCGTTTGTGATAGGCCTCCCCCCTTTGTGATTTCTGGATTTCTTGAGATGATTTCTAGAATTTGTGTTTCACCAATTTTCGTGATTTCCATTGATAAGTTTTATCAATATTTGTGCATTGGTGAATTTGTGCGTCATTGACTTTTGTGATTTCTGGACTTCGCATATTGAATTCTGGAATTTGTGTGTCATTGACTTTTGTGATTGACATTGTTATTATTGTCAATATTTGTGCATTAGTGAATTTGTGTGTCATTGACTTTTGTGATTGACATTGATATAATCGTCAATATTTGTGGTTTGATGAACGAAATAAGGAGTATGGCATTTCTTTGATTCTTGTGTAGATTTGGTGATATTGATTAATCTCTCGTTGATTTTCAATTACTTATATATATCACAGCTTGGAATTGTGATTATTATGTGTTTAGTCATATCTCTTATTCTATGTCGTTTCATCTGATATCTATAGTTAGACTGATCCGTTTATTATTTTCTTATTAAATAATACTCGGGTCAGACCGAGGTGTTACAGGTGCTTCAGCTTGACTTCTCTCTTGGGATTGATTTCTCTGACTTTTGGCTAACTACTTAGATTAGTAGTTTATTTTGGTGTATACATTCGAGATATAGACTCCATAATGTATACTTATTCTTTTGTATAGTTCATGTAACTATTCTTTTGTGATATTGTGGATCTTTTTAGACCACTACTCTGATGTACACTTCCTAGTGTAATATTCGTATCTATTTCCGCCTTTGTGATATGAATTGTCTGTGACTGATTTATGTTATGTTTATTTCTATATTTGTTTCCGAAGATATTATAGCCACTGTGTAGTAGCTTTGAGTTTGTGTTAGTATGTCGGATTTTCCTCTTGATAAAGAAATGCATGTTATACTATCTGACATATCGATGCTCGCACAAAGCAATTACACGGATGGTCGCTCCTCAACAGCCTTATTCTCCGTGCTAGTTGACAGCATTACTTCGTAGTGTTCTTGTCTAGCGTGGGTATAGAGGTGGGGCGTCAAAGCTTGGTATCGGAGCCAAACTTCGGAACAATATGGAATATTATAACAAGGATCATCGTCCTAAGTCTTTCTTAGGAGTTGTGCTTTAGGATTTTAATTCGAGTCTTCGTACCGATTCATCCTATTTTCCTTATGATCCTTTTTTATCTATCAAGATTGCTTGATATTCAATTTGGTGAATAATCTTCTTCTTGCTCTTCTTTCTTTCTGAGGAAGAGGAATGTCTAGACCAGGCCGTCCCAGAGCTGGACCATCTGGTGTTCCACCCCAAGATGGAGTTTTTATGACTGCTCAACAGCTTCTTGATTTAGTGACGAATGCTCAAGCAGCTGGAGCTAACCCGGAACCTACTCACCCAAAGTCGGGATTTGCACGCTTGTGTAGCGATTACACTAATTTGGGTAGGGAGCCATTCAAAGGTTCCGAAACTGTTATTGAAGTACAGGCTTGGCTAAGGTCATGCGATCGAATCTTTTCTCGCATGAATCTTATTGACCTTCACCGAGTTCAGGTGGCCTCAAGTATGCTCCGAGAAAGAGCATTGGACTGGTACGAGCTTCTTATTTCTGAAACTAATGAAGCGGATCTCACCTGGGAGAAATTACGAGAACGCTTCGAGTTGAAATTTGTACCAGAAGCTGAGAAAGTGACATTGGCTCGACGATTTATAGACCTTGTTCAAGGTGAGTCCTCCGTGACTGATTACGTCGCCTCCTTCGAGTCGCTTTCCAAATATGGGGTTGAATATATCAACACCCTTTAAAGAAGAACCAGAGGTTCGTCTATGGCTTAAACAAAAATCTCAAGAAGCCATTACTTCTAAAATTAGAAGTTTCTTTCGACCAACTCGTTGATATCACTCTTCGTCTTGAAGAGGCGGATAGGGAGAATGATGTTGAAGTGGTGGGTTCCAAACCAAACTTCAACAACAAGAAGAGGCCAAATAAATTCAAAGGACCTTATCCCAATAAGAAAGGGAAGCAAGCAACCTCCGTGGCAAAGACTTCTTCCTTTGGCCATGGGGAATGCTATAATTGTGGTTCGAAGGACCATTATGCGAACAAGTGCCCAGGATCTCTCTCTTGTCGCTACTACAAAGTTCCCGGTCATGTTATATTTTCATGCCCCAAGCTTCAGGGCAGGAAAGAGGGAAAGCTTAATGTTGCTCAAGCCCCTGGCAACACATCGCGTGGCCAAGGTATTTCTCATTCTATTCTGGATGGAATTATTTTATTTCGTGATCATCCTATTCGAGTTCTTTTTGATACGGGTGCGTCCCATTCTTTTATATCAAAAGAACTTGTTGATACTTTTTCTTTGGATGTTTTGTGTTTAATGACTTCTTTGAGAATTGTGAATCCGGTTGGTGGATCCGCAACAATCAGTTTATTGTGTAAAGATGTCGAGATTATTTTGTGTGATTTTCCTTTCCTAGCCGATTTGCATGTCATGCGTTATTTAGGCTTTGGAATGATTTTGGGAATGGATTGGCTTAACCGTTATGAAGCCCATATCCTATGTCCTGAGCGGACTATTCATCTTCGACATCCTCAATCTGTTAAGCAGATTTCTATTAATCTTAAAGATTCGGATTCCGCTTTGGTTGCATCTTTATATTCCTTAAACCCTCGGGATGACGATGATGATGATGAGGGTGATATTATTTCTCGTATTCACGTCATTCGTGAATTTTCGACATATTCGAGCCCGTTTTAGGATTACCACCTAAGCGAGCAATTGAGTTCAGAATTAATCTTATTCCTGGAGCTTAACCTATCACTCGTCCTCCGTATCGTACGTCCAATAAAGAAAACGAGGAGATGCGTAAACAATTATCTGAATTGGAGACGAAGCAATTTATTCGCTCTAGTTCCTCGCCTTGAGGAGCTTCGGCTATTTTCGTGAAGAAATCCGATGGTACACTTAGGCTTTGCGTTGACTACCGCAAGCTTAATGATCTTACTATAAAAAATAAATATCCTTTACCTCGGATTGATGATCTATTCGATCAGCTTAGTGGTGCTAGAGTCTTTTCACAATTAGACTTAGCTACTGGATTTCATCAGCTTCGTATTGCAGAGGATAGTATTCCTTTGACATCGTTCCGTACTCGTTATGGATCTTATAAATGGCTTGTTGTGCCATTTGGTTTGACGAATGCTCCGGTGTATTTCGTTGACCTTATGAATAGAGTTTTCAAAGACTTCCTCGACCGGTTTGTTCTCATCTTTATCGATGATATTCTTGTGTATTCTAAAACCGAGGGGGAGCATGAAAAACATCTTCGGATTGTGTTGAAAACTCTTAGGAGTAATCAATTAAAGGCAAAATTTTCTAAATGCCACTTTTGGCAATCTCGTGTGAAGTTCCTCGGTCACATTATTTTCGAATCCGGAATTTCCGTGGATCCTTCAAAGATTGAAGCGATTCAAGATTGGAAGAGACCGGAGAGTGTGACGGAGATTCGTAGTTTTCTTGGATTGGCAGGTTATTACCGCCGTTTTATCAAAGACTTTTCTAAGGTTGCCGTGCCTCTCACTAGCTTGACTAAGAAAGGTGTTAAATACATTTGGTCGGACAAATGTAAAGCTTCTTTTCAGAAATTAAAAGAACTCCTTTCTGATGCTCCTATTCTTGTTATTCCCGAGGGGAATCAAGATTTCGTTGTTTATACCGATGCTAGTCGCGTTGGTTTGGGTGCCGTTCTTATGCAAAAAGAACGTGTTATTGCTTATGCTTCTAGGCAATTGAAGCCTACTGAGACTAGATATGCCACTCATGATTTAGAACTCGCGGCTATTGTTTTCGCTCTCCGGATTTGGCGTCATTATCTTTTAGGAGAGAAATTTGTTCTTTATACCGATCATAAATCCTTGAAATATTTATTTTCTCAAAAGGAACTTAATTTGCGTCAACAACGTTGGCTCGAGTTCCTTGCTCCTTATGATCTTGATATTCTTTATACACCCGGTAAGGGTAATCGTGTCGCCGATGCTCTTAGCCGTAAACAACAAGCTGTTGTTTCTATGATGATATCCGAATGGAACGATCTCGAGATCTTATCCACTTGTGAGATTCGAGACCGCGTATCCGATTTATGCTCATCATTTGTTTTATGTAGCCTTGAGGCTCATCCTTCTCTTTTGAACCGCATTCTTGAAGCTCAAAGGCTAGATCCCGAAATGGCTCTTCTTGGCCAAAATATTAGGGATAAAATTAATATTGAAGGTTTGAAAGACTTTGATATCGATTCTCGTGGCGGCATTCGGAAATTTGGTAGACTTATCGTACCAAATATTAGTGATCTTCGTAAAGATATTTTAGAAGATTCTCATTATTCTAGATTTACCATTCATCCCGGAAGTAGTAAAATGCACGCAGATATGAAGAGACTTTATTATTGGGAGGGAATGAAACTTGACATCGCTAACTTCGTTAAGCGTTGCATGACTTGCCAACTCGTTAAGGCCGAACATCAAAGGTCCAGTGGGTTATTGCAGCCTTTAGAAATTCCAATTTGGAAGTGGGACGGTATTTCCATGGATTTTATAGATGGCCTTCCCCGTTCTCGTTCGGGTCATGATAGCTTATGGGTGATTGTTGATAGACTTACTAAATCCGCCCATTTTATTCCCGTTCGGTCTAACCGAACCGTTCCTCTTTTGGCTAAACTCTTTGTTAAAGAGATTGTTAAATTACATGGTGTTCCTACTTCTATTGTTAGTGATCGCGATCCATTGTTTACTAGTGGATTTTGGAAGAGTCTTCAAAAAGCTTTAGGAACGAAGCTTAATTTTAGCACCGCTTATCATCCCCAGTCCGATGGACAAACCGAGCGTGTGAATCAAAATCTTGAAGATCTTCTTCGTTCTTGTGTGCTTGATTTTGGTGGAAGTTGGGAAGATCATATTTCACTTGTTGAATTTTCCTATAATAATAGCTTCCAATCTAGTATTGGTATGGCACCTTTCGAGGCACTCTATGGAAGGCCATGCCGATCTCCATCTTGTTGGCTTGAGGCCGGCGAGAAGCTGGTTTTAGGCCCAGATTTTATTTGTGATTCCACAGAAAAGATTGATCTTATTCGTCATAGGATGAAAGAAGCCCAGAGTAGACAAAAATCCTATGACGATAAATGGAGAAGGAAGTTAGAATTTTCTGTGGGAGATCTTGTGTTCATTCGTGTTTGACCTATGAAAGGTGTTGTACGTTTCAGTCGATCGGGAAAATTGGCGCCTCGATATATTGGGCCATTTTCTATCACCGAACGTATTGGTTCCATGGCTTATCGCCTTTTATTACCGGCTCAATTTTCTGCTATCCATGACGTGTTTCACGTTTCTCAACTTCGGAAATGTCTTCGAGATTCCGATTCTATTCTTGAGCCCGGTGTTGTGAAAGAGATTGAAGTTTCGCCTAATTTAATTTATGAGCAACATCATATTCGTATCATTGCTTCGGAGGTCAAACGACTTCGAAATAAAGATGTTCCGCTTGTTAAAGTTCAATGGTCTTCAAATCCTAAGGATTGTTCTTGGGAATCTAGAGAGTACATCGAGCGAACACATCCGGACTTACTTTCTCATGCTCTTTGAGGTGAACTTCTTATTTCAAACTTCTTTTGTGTTGAATATGCTTTTATGGTTCTTACTACATATTTTCTTCTTAAATATTGCGAGGACGCAATTTCTTTAAGGAGGGGAGTCTGTAACAACCCGCATATTTGTCGATTTTATATTTAAATATTTTATTTAAATATTTCATCGTTAGTCGGATTTTAGTCCGAAAAGCTACTTTTTGCATACGGTCGAATTAAGACTCGGGACCACTCCCATTGAGTTTAAAATGCCGTTTGCGACCTTTTTGAGTATAAGCTTCGATATGTTTGGAGAAAGTTGATTTTTGCTACTTTTCACTTTGGGTTTGGTTTTAGGCTCAGCCCTATGTTAACTTATGCTCAAATCTGAGCCACTCTTCCCCACTCACCCTCATTCTCTTCTCTTTTCAGTTTTTAGAGTATTAATGGTGGGAGAGATTGGAAATTAAAACTCCAAAACCCTAGTTCCTTTTGCAACTTCAAATCCTTAGCTCCAAACTCAAGAGAACCCATTGGTAAGCATTCTCTTCTTCCCCTCCAACTTATTCTCTTACCAATTTCAGAAATTCCTAAATCTAATTTTGGGAATGTTCTTGTTTTTGAGCTTAGATTCAAGCTCAATTGGGTTGTGTTGAAGGAAGGTTGATTCTCCATTTGCTTTCAAGCTCCTTCATTGCTCGATTTTGTGAAAAGGTGAGATTTTTATCTCACATCTATGCTTATATTTATCTTCGATTGTTAGGTATGAATTCCTAACACTTATTCGTGTGCAATTGCTTTTGGTTTGGATTGATTTGGTGAATATTCCAATTTTTGGTGTTTTGGGTTCAATCCTTTAAAAATCATAACTTTAATGTTTGAACATGTGTTTTGGTGATGCATTGAGGAGCCAATAGGGCCGGGTAGCCGTTAGGCATAATTCCCTAGAGTCCGTGCTCGATTGGATGTGAATTGGTGGAGCTTGCATATAAATTTATGGGCATCATTGGGCAGAGCATCAGGTTCGGCCGACTGACCCCCCTGGTTCGGTCGACCGACCTGCTTGTAAAAGTGCAGATAGCACTTCTGTTTCTGGTTCGGCCGACCGACCCTCCTGGCTCGGTCGACCGACCTGATGCCGAGAAGTTTTTTTAAAACAAGGTCCGGTCGACCGAGACCTGAGGCCGGTCGACCGACCTGTGCAAATTTGCCTATTTTCGCCTAATTGCTTGAATTTCCAACTCTAATCGATTTGTGTCGTTTCCCTATTTGTTGTTATCATTTGTTATTGACTTTGATGACTTATTTTCTTTGGGAATTCTTGGAATATCCATTTCGATGGATTCAGTATCGATTTCTTTGGATTTTATTCACGTTTTCGAATGTGAATCTTAGTGATTGATTGTTCCTACAATCTTCTTTGTGATTTGTCACTTTAAAAATATAAAGGTTTTCTATACTAGTAGTAAATATCAAAACTCTTTCCTCAAACGATTTCAATACTATTTTAATACCAAATTCGTTTATAAAACCGTTTCCCAATCTATTAGTATATATAAACCTTTACCTCACTCGTATGAGAAATCTAATTAAACGACTTAGTAAAACAAGTGGTATGAAACGCTTGCGTTCACTTTGTTGGTTAATTCTTGGACTTGTTCGATTGAAACCCTTGTGACAATTTTCTAGTGGAAATCTACCGTTTGTTCGTAAATATTTAAGTTAAGCAAGTGGTTATGGGACATGAAGCTAAACTCATATATTTACTAGCTTAGTGTAATTGACACTTCTCGTTGATCATGACGATCATCTTTGTGATTTAGACTAGCAATGTGCGATGTCTCTTTGTCTGCGAGGGAGACTAAACCCCGTTTTGTGGAGTTTCGACTCAATTTGGTGGGGTAGCAACCCATGGTCTTCGGGCCGTTTGTGGAGCTTCGGCTCAATTTGTGATGGTTAGCGACCATGGAATTAGCGTTCCGTTTGTGATACACGTGTTGGCGAGCTTTATGCTCCCGTTTGTGATAGGCCTCCCCCCTTTGTGATTTCTGGATTTCTTGAGATGATTTCTAGAATTTGTGTTTCACCAATTTTCGTGATTTCCATTGATAAGTTTTATCAATATTTGTGCATTGGTGAATTTGTGCGTCATTGACTTTTGTGATTTCTGGATTTCGCATATTGAATTCTGGAATTTGTGTGTCATTGACTTTTGTGATTGACATTGTTATTATTGTCAATATTTGTGCATTAGTGAATTTGTGTGTCATTGACTTTTGTGATCGACATTGATATAATCGTCAATATTTGTGGTTTGATGAACGAAATAAGGAGTATGGCATTTCTTTGATTCTTGTGTAGATTTGGTGATATTGATTAATCTCTCGTTGATTTTCAATTACTTATATATATCACAGCTTGGAATTGTGATTATTATGTGTTTAGTCATATCTCTTATTCTATGTCGTTTCATCTGATATCTATAGTTAGACTGATCCGTTTATTATTTTCTTATTAAATAATACTCGGGTCAGACCGAGGTGTTACAGGTGCTTCAGCTTGACTTCTCTCTTGGGATTGATTTCTCTGACTTTTGGCTAACTACTTAGATTAGTAGTTTATTTTGGTGTACACATTTGAGATATAGACTCCTTAATGTATACTTATTGTTTTGTATAGTTCATGTAACTATTCTTTTGTGATATTGTGGATCTTTTTAGACCACTACTCTGATGTACACTTCCTAGTATAATATTCGTATCTATTTCCGCCTTTGTGATATGAATTGTCTGTGACTGATTTATGTTATATTTATTTCTATATTTGTTTCCGAAGATATTATAGCCACTGTGTAGTAGCTTTGAGTTTGTGTCGGTATGTCGGATTTTCCTCTTGATAAAGAAATGCATGTTATACTATCTGACATATCGATGCTCGCACAAAGCAATTACACGGATGGTCGCTCCTCAACAGCCTTATTCTCCGTGCTAGTTGACAGCATTACTTCGTAGTGTTCTTGTCTAGCGTGGGTATAGAGGTGGGGCGTCACAATTAAGGAGATAATGGAGAATATTGAAATTCCTTTGTAATCTAGTTATGCAAACCATACAAAGTTGTCAGTATAATAATTCTTTATAAACACAAGGCTTGAAATGGTGTATTCGATACGACATTTATGGAACTTCTTCAACTTCTCAAGGATATGCTGCCTATGGACAACACACTTCCTGATTTGACATATGCAACAAAGAAGTTGCTTAAATCATTTGGTTTAGGCTATAAACAAATATATGCATGGGTAAATGATTGTTGTCTATTTAGAAAAGAGCTTGCGCGTAGTGATTTTTGTCCAAAATGCGTCAAATCTCATTGGAAAAAGAACCAGAGAAAGGAAGATGGAAGCAAGTCAAAATACCTGTAAAGGTCTTAAGATACTATCCAATAATACTAAGACTGAAAAGAATATTTATGTCCTCAAAAACATCAGAGCAATTAATATGGCGTAGCATCATAAGAGTGAAGATAATAAATTACGTCATCCAGTAGATTCTTCTTAATGGGCTACGATTGATAGAATGCATCCTTCCTTTGCATTTGATCCACAAAATTTAAGGCTTGACCTTGCAAGTGATGGATTTAATCCCTTTAGTGGTTGGAACTGTACATATAGTTGTTGGCTAGTGTTTCTTGTTGCTTACAACTTCCCTTCGTGGCTTTGTACGCACAAAGATAACATGATGTTATCTTTATTAATTCCTGGGCCACGACAACTAGGGAATGCTATCGATGTGTACCTATGAACACTAGCTGAAGATCTGAAAAAATTGTAGGATAAAGGGGTGAAGGTGTATGATGCATACACTCACAACGAATTCATATTAAATACCATTCATATATGGACGATAAATGATTTTCCAGCTTATGGAAATTTAGAACGTTTCACTGTAAAGGGGAAGAGGGCATGTCCTATTTGTGGCATTAATACATGCTCAACATGGCTACCATTTAGTAAGAAGTGTGCATACTTAGGCCATAGGCGATTCCTTGAACCTAACTATGAATGCCGTCAACGAAAAAACTTGTTCGATGGAACCATAGAGAATAGACAAAGGCCTCCAGTATAAATCGTTTCTCAAATCTTTGATATTATCAAATGTTTTTTCAAAGAATGGGAAAAAAACTAGTTGAGGAAGATAAAGAGAAAGAAAAAAAATAAAAGGAAAAGGGAAGATGGTAAGAAAAATGAAAGTCAAATGTGGAAAAAGAATCTATTTTCTTTGATTTGCCTTATTAGTAGGTAAAATTTAATTAGAAACAAAATTGCCTCTGCTTTTCTATTTATGTAATTAATACTTTATTATTAATTAGTTGTACTCCATTTTTTATTTTCTTAAGTACTTCCTTTGCTCATAGTCTAGATGTAATGCATATTGAAAAAATATTGGTGAAAGTATTCTTGGTACGTTACTTGATATTAAAGGAAAAATAAAAAGATGGCACTAATTCACGCAAAAATCTTGAAGTATTGGGTATTAAGAAAAAGTTACATCATATTGTCTTAGGAAGCAAAGCATTTCTTCCAACCGCGTCATGCACCTTAACTAAACAAGAAAAGGAGATTTTTTATAATAGAATGAGGAATTTGAAAGCACCTGATGGGTATAGCTCAAATATTGGGAATTGTTTTGAAAAAAAAACAAAATTTCAAGTCTTATGTCCCATGATTATCATGTTTTGATGCAACAACTATTGTTTGTATTACTAAGAGGACTTCAACCCAAAGGGACAAGGAACGCATTACTGTGGCTATGTTCGTTATACAACGTTATTTGCCAAGGGGTGATTGATAAAGATAAATGAGAATCCATCGAGAATTGGTTCGCATTAACTCTATGCGATCTTGAGAGATTCTTTCCTCCTTCCTTTTTTGACATCAAGATTCACTTGACAATGCACTTAGGAAGGAAAGAAATAATTTGCGGGCCAATATAATATCGTTGGATGTATCCATTTGAGAGATAAAATTTGGCAGGAGTACTTGAAGTACTTAATAGTATACGTGTTTGTGAAAGTAATTTATGTATGCATCATAATTATAGATATATGAAAACATTGAAGGGGTATGCTAAAAATCAAGTATGGCCTAAAGGTTGCATAGTTAAGCGCTATTCTGCTGATGAATGCATGAAGTATTTGCTGGATATATTAAAGATGCATTAGAAATTGGGCAAAGAAAAAATAGAAATAAAGTGGAACAAAGCGAGGGGCGCCTTATTTCCAAAGGAAAACCTATGCCACTAAGGAGGTGATTGATGCTACTCATCGTTGTGTGTTGTTTAATACCGAGGAAGTGGAGCCTTATATAAAGTAAGTTTAAGTTCAATTCAACTATTATGTGTGAAATAAATTAGATTTTTTCTTGTATATTTACGTATATATGATGCATAAAAAGGAGCTGAAACGTTTGCATCCTTAGCTTTCATGAGATGATATAGAACTTTCAAAAGCTGTATTCGAAGAATTTAGTCATTGGTTTAAAGAAAAGGTTAACAGAATTATATCTTCTTTTAAGATGAATAAGTTTGATATAGGAGACTACACAAAATAGCGATCAATCTTTATATATAATATTCTGCTTTTCCAGGTTAAAGATGATAGAAAAACATCTAATGTTAGCGAACTAATAAATTGGCTTGCATATGGATCTCGTCGTCAAGTAATTTCTTGTACTGGTTATATTATTATTATTATTATTATTATTGAAGAAGGTACTTTATTAACAAACAGAAGATGCATTTACTTTCATAATACGCCTCGTTAAAACCAAACAATCCCCTTAACCTAGACGGGTACCTTGCAAGGAAAAAGAGTACATGTTGTGTCTGTATATTAACAACACAAGAGAATATAGCCGAAACCCAAGTTGTCAAATAGATAGAGGAGTTAAAACAACTAAGCAACACACTCAAAACCATCCGTACGAACAACTTGAGGCTATAAACTACAAATAGAACAAAAAAGAGACCAAACTAGATACTAAAACAACAAGACAAGACGTGGAGCCATAGGAGAGCGACACTACAATAAAAAAATAAATAAACAAGTGAAAAAGACTACACTCTATCGGCTATGGGTAAAGAGACATAATTACTTTACCAAAAAGAGAAAGTAGATATGAAAATACTTATCACACAACTAAAAATGGCAAACAGAAAGCAATCAGTCATCAAGGAAGAAAAACAGTAGCTTCTCAACTTCATACAAAAAGTCGGACGAAGAATCTCAAGGGGAGTCGAAGATCAAATCTTGGCTCAATTCCAATGTCGAAGTCTGCTAAGATATGTATTATTTCAAAATTTAACTTTCCATTGTCTAATTTTCTGAGAATTTAATTCTTGCAATCTTGGATTATCAAAGATACTCTAACTTGTGTTAGCATTTCAATACCTTTGAACACTCTTGAATTCCTTCACACCAGATGTTACAAATCAAACAGTTAAATGCAATGGTTTTCAAATGCTTGAATATTGAGTTGTCGTGTTGATTTTTGCAAACAATATCCAAGCTTTGTTTAAGTTCAATATCATTACTGATGCTTATCTTAAGTTTCTTCATGATAGTTTCAAGCATCTGCTTAGAATAAGAACATGTAAAAATAAATTATCTCTATCCTCATTTTGATTATTACATAACACGCACGATTGGTTAATCTTGTGATTCCATCTACTAATTCTGTCTTTAGTATTCAATTTTTTGAGATTGGCCAGCAAAGCACAAGTAGACATTTTGAGTGCACAACAAGGGTCCCAAACAGCACTTGTCCATTTAAGTTCTGTTTATTTATTTCTTATGTGATTCCAAGCTGAACAAAAATTGAATTGACCGGAGCTTTTTGGGATCCAAAACCAGAAGTCGTTATGCATTTGATAGTGTATTTTGATATTGTGCACAGTATTTATGGTTGAGTGGGCACATAAACATGATATTCCTTCCATTTATTGTCAGAAATAAGATTTGATGCCATTTTGTTAGTACCACCATTAATGAACACTGAATTCCACCCAAACTTATCAATTAGAAAAAAAGATCACGATCCAGGATCTTGCCATATATCTGTACTTTCGCCATTTGCTAGTTTTCTATCAATTGCACCTTTACACCATTATCAAGCTTTGAGCATAAGTTTCCAAGTGTATGATTCATTATTATTTGAATCTGCAGTTCAAAAATTGATATTTTTATTATACTTTTTTCACGTCCATTTCGACCATAAAGATTCACCATGAATGAAATTACAAAGTAATTTAACTGCCATAGCTTTGACAGTGTCTTCTATTTTCCTGATTCCAAAGGCTCCCTCAATTTTTGTTTTACAAATATCATCCCATCTCATCTTATGGGCTTTAGATTTCCAAATGAAATTTGCACATATAGAGTTAATTCTATTAATGTCAGCCACCGGAAATTGTGTGAATTGTGCCCAAAATTGGATCATGGGATTAATAACTCTTTTTACTAATTCAACTCAACCACTTATGTTAAGAATTTTGATATGCCAATGAGTGAATTTTTTGTTTATCTTGTCTATCAGAAAACAAAATCCCTAGATTTTAGTTTGTTGCAAGATAAAGGAATGCTTAAATAAATCACAGGGAGATTTCGTGTGTGTGCAATTAACTGCTTATTAGTTTCACCTTTGCTAAAATAAATAGTAGATTTTTTTGCATTTAAATCAAGGCCAACTAGAGTTTTCAGAGTTTGTAATATATTCATAAATAAGAATGTTATCCGCATAAAATAAATGGGTGATCATTGGCTCAATGTGACAAATAGGAGTAATATTACCTTTCAAGAACTCCAAATCAATGTTGATAGTAAGAAATTCCATTGCAATAGCGAACAAGTACGGCGATAAAGGGTTACCTTGTTTCAACCCCCTCAAACAGTCAATAAAGTCATAGGGGAATCCATCAATTAACATCGAAAGAGTAGGAGTGGATATGCATTCATAAATGAGATTAGCAAATACTAAAGGACACCCCATAGAAATCAGCATATGATGAATGAATTCTCTGCTAATTTTATCATAGGCCTTATGCATATCAATTTTCAGGCAGAAGTTGTTTGATTTTTCCCCATTAAAGCCTCTAACCATTTCATATGCAAGTAAAGAGTTTTCACCAATGATTCTCCCATGGATGAAAGCATTTTTATTATAGGAGATAGGATCATTCATATAGGTTTTATCGATTGCATAACAGATTGGCTAAAATCTTATACATGACATTGCAAAGAGAAATTGGCCTAAAGCCTATCAAATCTTTGGCCCAGGACTTTTTTAGGATAAGACAAAAAAAAGTGTGCTTAATTTCTCTAGTAATCTTACCTGATATGAAAATTCCATTCTTAGCTTTGCATGTATAATTTTTCAACTGTTCCTAATGTATTTTAAAGAACTTCGAATTAATACCATCTGGGCCCGGGGAGCTGTTATAATTGATTTGAAAAATATCTTCCTTGATTTCCTCTAGTCGAAAAGGCTTGCAAAGATTGAATCTTGCATTTTCAGAGAGGATTTTTTACTTGTGATGCCAGGAAATTGATTATTAGTCGGTGATGATGAGAAAAGATCTGAGAATTATTGGACTGTTTCCGTTGCTAATTGTTCTGATGCTGAAATCCATAAACCATCATTATCAAGAGTGAAATTATTCCTACAATTAGGCATTGAAAAATTGACCCATTTGTAGAAATAATTGGTAGGTCTATCTCCTTTGGTCAACTAGTTAAGCTTCATCTTCTGATCATTTTCTACAGCTATTTTCCTCATGAGAAAGTGGATTTGATCATTTTAGCAGCATACTAATTAATTAACATCTCATTTAGAGGACAATAACTAGATTATTATAAATACGGTTTGCCTCTTGTTTATATTGATAAATCATTTTCTGAGTATTAATTTTAGTTTTCCTCCAAGATTTTAACATAGCTCTGGCTATTTTCAACCTACATATCAGAACATGAAGGGGATTGCCTTGAAAGTTCTTGGTCAAAGCATCTTGTAAGGATTCATGATACGACATTGCATATGCCATGAATTGCTTTACCTAAAAGGTATTGTACACTTCATATTATTATGTAGAATAAACTTGATATTTATAATAGAGTGATCACTGATAGAATGTTGGCCGAAATGAACACCAAACCGAGAAAACATATTCATCCATTGGTTATTAACAAAATCATATCTATTTTACTATGGATAGAGAAATTAAGGCCTCATCTCAATGTGAAATAGTTTCTAGTAAATTTTGGTTCCGTGAGAGAAGATGAGAAAATACAGTTTATAAAATTCTGATCTCCCATAGCATTATATAAACCATTATTTATTCTATCATATCAACACAAAATAGAATTAAAATCACCCACCACAATCCATGGAAGATTAAAACCCTTTGATTGATTAACAATATATTTCCATATGTCCAAACGCTTCGTCTCATCGTTGGATGCATATAATGCTGTGCATAAAATACTAGCTCCATTAGCATTATGAAGAATACAAGAAATATATTGATCGCTAGCATGTAGGATAATATTAGACCATTAAAAGGAATCCCATAAGATGAAGATTCTACTTTTATTGTCAGTAGAGGTACTGTGAGCATATTTCCATTTATTATCGATTTTCCTTGTAAAACTGTCTATATTTTCCGCTGATAGTTTATTTTCAGGAATACTGATGAACGATAGATTTTTATTATTAATAAGGTTCAAAACTTCTAGCTATTTGTATGGGGCATTCATGCCCCGGATTTTCCAAAAAAGAAACTCCATGTAACTGTTATTGTCAGGCATGCTCCTATAAATCGGAGGAGTAGCCGCCCCTACTGTCTTATGCTTTTTGGTTTTTTGGTTTCTTCCCTTCAATTGATTAATAACTAAATTCGATGTAGGATTCTCAAAAACATCTATTGCATTGGTGGATTTGAATTAAAACTTTTCTTCCTCTGATCTAACTTTTCGAATGGAACGTGGTCTGGAGGCTCGAAGAGATTCAGAATTTTGTTCTTCAATAGACCCGTCAAGCGTAGTTTGTGTGTGTATGTTGAGTTGCCCCTCCAATTCATTTATCATTTCTGTATTATTTGAACTCTCTATTTGTAATTCCCTATAAGAGCATAAATTTTGAACTGTCTTGTTTGAACTAGAATTTGAGGTCACTTCCTGAGGCCCGACTGAACGTTCAGGACTTTTCTCTTGTAATATCTTCCTTATTATAGCAGTTGCGAATCGAGTTAGTATTGCTGACTGAATCTGTCTGTTTGTTAAATACTTTTCGAGATTAAACGTTAGGGGAAACTGTATTATGTTCAAATTTATCTAGATTACATTCTTGTCTATCATTTTCATCAATTATCATTTCGGTGCCTTCTTTCGTCAAATTATGTTGACTGGCTTTAGGTCTCCAAACTTTTGTGGATTGATAATGAGTTTCGGAGTGCCCAAAGCTAGTGCAGTTAGAGCATGTGGTAGGTTTCCATTCATAAACAATCTCTTGCCAAACAAGTTCATCTTTTTCAGAAATAATAGGGATCTTATTTGAAAAATTGAAGACGCTATTAATCCCTAAATAACTCTAGCATAAGAGATTTTTATATTACCTTCAATAAATTTATCCAATTTTATGGGAGTTCCAAGAACCAATGCGATACGACTAATTTCCTCTTTCGTCCAGTAATCAAGCGGTAAACTAGGAAAGCGGACCCATATCGGAATAGAGTTGAGGAGTTCCTTGTTCACATTCTTAGAGACCGTCTCTTCATCATCATTAATTTTTTATTATAATAATAAGGACCACCTTCAAGAATACTATCACAGTCTTTTTTCTATTAAATTTAATAACATAGAATCCATTCTCTTTAGAGAAAATGGAGAAATCTTTTACTGGCTTCCAAAATCTAATGATATAATCTCTGAAGTACGGATAGTATGGTTTAGGGCCAACAACGTATATTGTAACATCCCGCCTTTTTGTACGCTTTAAATCGACGATAAACCACACACGTCAGACTTAAACCATACAGAACGACATATTGTTATGGGATAAATAAGAAAAAGCAGGGAAGAAATAAAACAAAATAGAATCTTGCAGCGGAACGATAAAATATAATAATCAAATAACAGTTCATGAAGTTGTTTTACAAAAACACTTAATTATATTTATACAATACATAATAGATTACACATACCAAAGAATAATAATCAATGCAACGGAATTTAATGGTGTAGTGGAATAATATAGTAGATAATAGTACTACAAATCTTCTTCTTCGTCCTCCAGAATAAAATTTTCAAATCCTGAAATGCTCGGACTGACCCGAGCGAATTAAAAGGACAAAACACTCGAGTCAGAACTAAAATATCTGATGTAAGTTAAATCAACAATAAACAATATGAGTGGAACGGCCTCAGAGATGTTTACGGAATTTGACATCTCATATCCAGTGTCAAACGTGAGTGTAGTAACTCAAGAGATGCTCGGGATTCACATCTCCTAAGGATCCGTTAAACTATTTACTATGTAGTAATATTTCTCTATTATAATAGTGTCTATTAGTAAAATAAACTTACTTTTAAATAGCGTTAAGGCTTTACATTTTCCACCTTAACACGTAATAATGCCAATAGTCTATACAGTACCGTAATACCTCCTGATCGGGAGGCCACCAGAGGATTCTCCATAGGTACGACACAAATAGATACTCGTACAAGGCGCGATAGGGTAGGTGACACGGCACAACTAGGCAATGCCAGGGTAGATATACCAATTACGCTTCCAGGCCGGTGGTAACGCGCAGCTACCGCCCACCTCGAGCCACACACCTAAATAAAAAAAATCAAAAGTGGCCACCGAATCAATCCAAAAGTCAAAGTATAATATCGAAGGGATGTGTCCGATGAAAGGTGCTACCTCATTAGCCCGTCAATCGTTCTTGTTTTAGCCACCTTATGCCAAATCATGAGAGTTGGGTCCACGTATTTACCTCAAAGGAAACGCCGCCACCATCCTACTTCATTCTGGAATCTCCACCGCGTACACGGTTGTTAAAGTGGTTTTCGAAATTGGCAGAGAGTATGACAACTTCCGATTCGGTCTCTTTAACAACCAAACGTTATTATAACACCGCGGTCTTTTTGAAAAAGTTTACACTTTTAAAACCAGAATATACTATCCATTTCAAATCCATATAAATACGATATCATTTCTCTTTTTAAAAACCAAATCAAATTTGATATCATTTTCAAATATATCATTTTCTAAAACCATAACATTTCAAAGTTATAATATTTCGAAACCAAAACTTGAAATATAGCCTTTCAAAACAACAAAACTTTGAATTTCATAAGTTTGAAACATACTACACCACTTAAATGGTTTAAATATTTAATTACTTTATATAGTAAAATAGTTCTCCACCTTCACAAATCAATTCCAATATGGATTTCAAATTCCCAAATAAACCAATATAATTTCCATATATTTCAAAGCTTTAACTATTCCACCATTTCAGACTTATTCTCTGATAATTTCATATATATCAATTTCAACTACTATTATTTAAATTTGAAATGTTTACTTAATAAATCAAATCATTTTAGTAAAACCTTTAGACTTCAAATAACTGGATATTCTTTCAATTTAATTTTAACTTCATAATATTAATTTAAATCAATTTGATATTCATTTAAATCCTCTAAACAAAAATCAATTTATAAAATCATATCTTTTCAATCTCATTTTATTTATATTTCAAACCAAATTTTTCGAGGATAATTCATAAATCTTAAATTCAAATCAAATTCACATTTATCTTCAAACCTTAAATTTTATTTAAGTCATTATAAACTCTACATACAATAGAATTTTGAATAGATACTTAACAATATTATATAAAAGAAATCAAACTTTATTTTAGCTTATTTTATAATTCCAAATTAATTTATACATAGCTAAATCAATAATAAAATAGCATTTATATAACATCTAAAATCAATATCTGTATAGCCCATATATTTCTTTACAAAACCATAAAAATCATTTCAATATATATGTATGTATGTATATGTATATATATATATATATATATATATATACTGCGGTGCCTGTATATAATTTTCTATCCTATGGTTAAGTGATACAAATATATATCATTTCAATCCGTAATTTAAAAATAAAAATGCGGTTGTATACCATTTCAAACCGCAATCCCGAATCAAAATAAATGCATAACAACTTGCAGATTATGATGATATAAATAAAACATCCATTCATCCATCATAAAATCATACATCCATCACAATCATCATACAAAACAATCAATCAATACCAATATATAACTTATAATATATAACAGGTTATTAACTGGCAGTTATATTCAATAATAAATTAAATAACGATTTAATTTAAATAAATGCAATAACTGAGATGATGATTAAAAATATACGAAAAAGTCATAAATAAATGCATAATCACAACATAAATTAATTTACCAAACATAAGAAATTTTAGAAGTTGTGAGTGGGTTAAAACACTCACCTTTTGAATTTAAATCCAATTTAAACCCAAAATTCCAACAGTCTCCAAATCCATCCAAACTAGCGTCAAAGTGTTTAGAATTCCAATACAAACTTAGCGAAGAAAACTGCGCCTGAAACGGACCTCGTATGCGAGAGTTATGACAATAAGAACAATTGAAATCAAGATTTAAAATAAAATAGAAAAAAAGAAGACATCTCACTTCAGGGCCACGTCAGCTTTCATTCTACCTCCCTGTACACGACCGAACCTGAGGACACCTAGTAGCATGCCCCTCCTTGACTAACCTTTGACCACGATTCCATGACACTACAGGCCGCCGTTGGCCATGGCGTGGCCGCCGCTGGGCATGGTGTGGCCACCATCGTCATTGCCTCGTCTAGTCGACCCCCTTGGACCACCACGATGCCGATCGACCCCCCCAAAGCCGTAGCCGCCGTTCCCCTTTAAACCCTAATTGATTGAAATAAGGTAATCCAACCGTTGACAAGCCAAGCGAATAACATGGATGAACTACGCAATAAACTCTCTTCACAGTGGTACAAACGAATCGACGATCGGTCATGGGTGATCGTGCTCGATTGACCGGCCGAGAATTCATTCGTGATTTCAGGACAACTAGCGATTCAAATCCAAAAATGAATTGCACCATTGAATTACGCTCATCGAGGGCTTCGAATCCATATAAAATTTGATAGTATTGGAGGAATTTGAAAATTTGACTTTTGATTTGATTTGGAATTGTATTTGGATCTAGAATTTGTTTGTCTGCCATTGAGGAGGAGAGATAGTTGAACTGTACGTAAAGATAAACGAGAATAGAAGTAGGCTTGGGTTTATATCTGGCTATTTATAGAAAAGTTTGAAAAAGAATAGACGGACTCGATTTATAAACGCGTTGAACGATGAATGGCCCGAAAAGCACGTTCTGACTCAGGAACAAAATTGGGTCAACCCGTATATCAAAATAGATGTTTTAAAATAGTTTAAACTCGATGGAACAAGTTTCAAGTCCAAATTCCATCGTATGAAGAAGTTATGCTAAAATCAAAATTTTCCAAATTGATTTCAATTAATTTCAATTAAATTTATTTCAAGGCGTTTCGAGTCCGTATTATCAAATGACAAGTCCGATCGCTTCAAAACTTGAAATCCTACAATAATTCACCGTTACGGATCCGATGAAACTAGTTTCGTCAAAATTCGAGTCATCAATTTCAATTATTTAATTGACCAATTTCAACATTTTTAATTTCTTAATCATTTACAATGATTTAAACAAATTTAAATGTCAATTTTGAGTTGGTTAATTTATCAATTCCAGTATTAACCTCAACTTCATTAAATTCAAAAATTATAAATTTAATTTCCAAAAATTCTATTAAATTCAATTTTCATTCAGTTATTCTGTGACGACCCGCCTTCCTAACCCTAGAAAGACGTATCATCAATAAGAAAAGAAAGGGATAGAAATAGAAAAGAATAGAAAGAAAGAAAAACAACATCAGAATCTCACAGCGGAATGGAACGAAATATAATATATCACATAATTATTACATAGTTATACATACATCAGAGTTATACAATATCATACAACAGAACAATCATATACATATCTGTCAATACATATATCCAAAATACATCATACACTAACTACACAGCGTAACAACATATATAGATACATACATCTGGTCTTCTTCTCCAAGCTCCTCCAGAAACCAAAATCCAAACCTATCACTTGGCTACTCATAAAAATTTGAGTACCCAAGAGTTTATGGAAAACAAAATATAAACTCCGGGTCAGACATGGGTCTGGTGTGAGTAAACGGGTTAAAGTTGTTTAACTTTGAAAATCATTTGAAAGCAAAGGTATCACGTAAGACTTCCCACACATAAACACGGGTAAATTTTTACCTTATGCTAACCAAAACATTTTATAGGAAATTCAGTGATATTATAATAGTGTCTCGGGTTTTCAAGTAAATAAAAAATATCCGAAATTGTTACATCTATTAAATTCCAGCTACTAGCCACAAAAGTGGGTAATACAAATCAAAACCGTAGGGTCTCGTAGGGAAAATTGGTTTCCAACAATGGCAGGGCTACTGGGGTACTGCCCGCCACAGTACGGGGCCTAGATCATCGTACCGAGGATCACTCCGGACCCCCTACAACACAAGGCCGGAACCATTCCTTACTGAATAGTCCCGAACAAGATAACCCCGCAATTATGGCCAACAACTGCCCACACAGCCGAAGTAAAAAGGGACATCTAGACCGGGGTATACCTCGTCCTGCTCGGGCATGACCCACCTAACCTCGCTGCATCCCCCTGTTTTAGCCATTCCAGGTTGATGAGACTTGAGGCTACAATTAACTTTAGAGAACATATCTCTTAGAATGCTCATCGTCTGCCTGCCGATGTGCTGAAAGCATTCAATCCATACAAGTTCATTTCGGGTTCGAATGAAGCCGAAGGCATTATCTCGTTACACTTGTTTTGGAATCACCCTCAGAGTTAACGAAGATAACCCTAGCATTCTGAAACACGATCTCGACCTTCACTTGAGATGTCACGACCTATCGTTTTATTTGGATCGATGTGGTTTTCGGAATATCAAATTGACACTCGATCCCAGTCTCATCGAAATCCAAACGCCATTTTAGAGGCCAAGTTGTTTAAATAGTTTAAACAATTTAAATTTCAACACTTTAAATTCACATAACAGTTATCACAGATAGATCATACGCAGTCATCACAGATATATCCAAAATATATCACAAAATATCACCCAATAGATATCATAATCAATCAAACAAGAATCATAAATTCATATCAATACAGTTTGATTTACTTAACTTCATTAATTACTTAAGGATAAATCATTATTATTCTGTTTGATTAATCACTAATAAATCAACTTATTACCTTTATTAATTACTTCTTAATTACTTAATTAATTATTAATTATTAATTTATAACCTTAATCATTAATTAATAAAAGTTAATTACCCATTTAATTACCAATTAATTTCTTAATTAATCTTTAATTACCAATTTATTAAGCATTTAATTAGTTAATTACTATTCATTAATTAACTTTAAGTAGTTAATTAAAATTCTTAAGTTCAAATTGGTTTAAACACAAAGTTATAAATATTAATCTTTAATTACACATTTATTACATTAGCAAATCTTTCTTAATAAAATTTAAGTCAAATCTTAGCTTAAGACTAGTCAACAATGTTTACTTAAATAAATATTAAACTTTACTTTAAAAAATAACTTAAAAAGGGATTAGGCTAATCCCTAGAAATTTGAACCCGAAGTAAACGAGACGTTTACTCGAGTAAAGCTCGAGTCTTCTCCCCTGTTTTCCCGCGTACATTCTCCCTCTACTCTTTCTTCTTCTTCTTCTACCTGATCTTTTTTTTTAGTTTCAAGTTAGATTAAAGACTGCAGTATTATAACACTCACGCGTACCAATGGATACTACTCGAAGCAATTCCCAAAGAGACTCGTGCAACAACTCGCGATAACCCCAACACCAAAAATCAGACACCCAATCGCCACTGTGCGCGTGCACGGTGGTTCGCCACGCTTCCGGCAACCCTCGCTGCCTCCAGCAAACCACGAATCGACCCTACATTCAAAATCAAAACACAGTTCGTCGCGTAATGATCGAAATCAAAATTACCCCATGTGTTCGAACAGCAACTCGAATACGCCCAAAACAATCGCCTCGACCTACTAACGCCGACCACTGGTGGCGACGCCGCTTCGTCCATGCCATGACCATACCCTCCTCGACCATCACCCAAATTTGTGTGCAGCTCGGTCGACGTACGGTGATGAAATCAACAATTTACAGAACACAGGAAAACTCAAATCCAAACCCTATTTTCAATTCGACTCAACAAATCTCGCATTAGAAAATTTATTTAGCATTTTTCCTGTCATCAACGAGTATCAAGAAAGCTCCAACATTAATTACGACATCTAATATTTGTTGGATCATCATATATTCAAAAAAAAAAACATATTCGGTTCCTTTTAAACTGCACTTTGATTTCTTACTTAAAAATCATCATTTTTATGTTAAAAATCTTAACTTTGTGTGTTAAATCAAGATATGGGATCAAATTAACAAAATTAAAACATTTAAATTTTAACTATTTATTTCTTTCTTACTTTAAACCTGAATAAACAGTATTTATATTATACTGTCATGCTTTAAAACCATTTCCAGGTTATGATTTTAAGTTTTAAAACTTACTTAGTTAAGAATCCTAAGCTTAAGATGTTTATATGAAGATGTATTAGTTTTCTTTACATTTCTTTGCTCAGAACTTGAAATATTGAAGAACATCACATAATAAACTTCAGAGAACATCTCAGAACCACATACTTACAATATATATCAAACACAAGATTTACATGAACTAATTACCAAAACTTAAACTTTAAAAACTATATGTTTACTCACTTTAAAGTACTGTTGAAACAGAAAGCAATTGTTGTAGAAAGGCTGCAGATTTGAATCTCTAAAAATCTCTCTGCTTTGTTGAACTTGTTTGAAAATACCAGATGATAGTTTTTTTTTTTTTTTTTCAGGTTGGCTTCTTAAGTTTACTATGTTTGAAATGAATGAGTAAGTTAAACTAGGATGATATATAAATAGAAATAGCTTGGACAGTAGGTTATAACTGGTACAAGTCCTACTGGTTATGTTCAGCCAAGATTTTTATTTAAATTACTGTAAATTGAAATGATCTTTGCTTATTTCGGCTGAAAGGTTCTTGCAATTGAATTAACAAAATGTTGTGCTAATTTAATGCATGTGTTCAAATATGTTTACATATGATTATGGTTTCTGATATTTACATATTTGTATAAAGATATTTGTATAAGTAGTTTATCTTCTTTTGCATTGGTTATACAGCACCTATGTATTAATATATATGATTTTTTTTCTTCTTTGTTTCTTTGCATTGTTCATATATAAATACAGCAACATATGATTTCTAAACTTATCTTATATGTTTGGGTAGAATTATTATAGTTATTGTTAACATAACTCTTAGTTTTATTTTCTATTTGTAATTAAATTTTCAAACATTGATTTATAACATATACTTGTATTTATATATTTAATATTTATATCTTATGTTAATAATTATGTACTATACATATGTTTTTATGTTTATGTTTAATATTGATAAGGTTGTTTATTTTCTAAAGATTATTATTAAAGACTACATTTATATTCATATATATTTGATCAAATATTAATAATATAGAACCTTTAATTTTAATTGCATAGGACAGATTTTTATTTTAAATAGTTTGAAAGAATTTATTTTAGATTTTCAAATCAAAATTTCCTTTACAAACACATATATAACTAATAAATATCCAAAGATCTTATCTGTTTATAATTGAAAACTTGTATTTTATTTAAATTAGATTAAATTCTTATTAAAATATATTGCCAAAATTCCGGGTTGTTACATATTCAATTCATTGTTATCAATTAATGAATTTTAACATTGGATTCTAAATCTATTGCAATTCTCACATTCCACCTTAGTTAGCGTAATACTTAGAATTTAATTTTTCAATAAATTGCAATTTTCCACTTATTATGGTTCAAATCCCAATAAATTGATAAATTAGATTAAATTCTTATTAAAATATATTGCCAAAATTTCGGGTTGTTACATTCCTCCCCCCTTAAAAGAACCTCATCCCCGAAATTTAAAACAACAGTTAATTCAAAAGATTCTATATTAATAATCCAAACATACATATCATTCATACAATAGCAAACAATCAAACAGTCTACCCTAACAAACATCACTAGTTATCCCGACACAAATCCGGATAGGCCTTCCTAAAACTATCTAGAGTTTCCCAGGTACAATCTCTGAGATCCTCGCTCCACTGCACTTTGACGAGCTTCACTACTTTGCTCTTGAGTTGCTTCTCGTCTTGATCCACAATCCGAACAGGATTTCTGACCACAATCAAATTGGGTTCCACTTCCAAATCTTCCTGGACTACTGGTTCTACAACCAGTGATGGGTCGTGAATAAATTTCCTTAAATGGGATACATGAAATGCATTATGAATTCCAGGCATCCATTCTGGAAATTCAATCCTATAAGCTACAGCTCCAATTCTTTCCAGCACACGGAATGGTCCAATGAATCTCGGAGCAAGATTTTCCGTCTTTTCGAATCTTATAGCACCTTTGATCGGGGAAACTTTGACACAGACTAAATCTTCGATCTCAAATTCCAATGGTCTTCGCCTTTTATCAACATATTTCTTCTGATGATCCTGAGCATCTTTCATCCTTTTCTTGATAAGCTCAACTTTCGCAGAAGCTTCTCGAATTAGATCGGGTCCGAGCACAAGACGATCGTTCGATTCTATCCAACAGGATAGGGATCTACACTGTCTTCCATATAAATCTTCATAAGGAGCCATCTTAATACTTGCTTGGTAACATTTATTATAAGAGAATTCCAGTAGATGAATATGGTCTTCCCACGATCCTCCAAAATCCAAAACACAAGCTCGTAACATATCCTCAAGAATACGATTAAGCCTCTCTGTCTGTCCGTCTGTCTGAGGATGATAGGCTGTACTCAATCTCAAATTTGTTCCCATAGCTGTTGCAGAGCCTCCTAGAATTTGCTAGTGAAAATAGGATCTCGATCACTTACTATACTGACTGGAACACCATGCAATCTGACTATCTCCTTCAAGAAAATCTCTGCCAGAGAAGCTGCAGTATGAGTTGCCTTAACCGGTATAAAATGGGCGCTCTTAGTTAAACGATCCACAATAACCAATATTCCTTCATTTCCTTTCTTAGGCAAACCTCGATGAAATCCATCGAAACCATTTCCCACTTCCAATCTGGAATTTCCAAGGGCTGCAATTATCCGGCTGACTTCTGCTGATCTCCTTTAACTTGTTGGAAGATGGAACAACAATTTACGAACCTAGCTACATCCTTCTTCATATTTGGCCACCAGAAAACTCTCCTCATATCCTTATACATTTTTGAGATTCCCGGATGAATATGCAATTTGGAACGATGACTCTGACAACACCGCCTGTCTCAGATCCATATCAATCGGAACACAAATCCTTCCGTTAATCCTTAATTCTCCTTGGCCGCCAATTTCAAAACTGGGACACTGACCCTTCCTAACTCTTTTGATGATTCTACTCAACATTTTATCAGATGCTTGCTTGCTTGAAATCCTTTCAATAAGAGATGGAACAATTTCTAGAAGAGACAGAATCGCGTTCCTGCTATGAGCATCAGCTACAACATTTGAATTTCCCAGAGAATACAGAATATCCAAATCATAGGATGCCAGAAATTCGACCCATCGCTGCTGCCTCAGATTAAGATCTTTTTGAGAGAAAAGATATTTCAATGGTTTGTGATCCGTGAATAACTCGAACTTCACTCCCAAATGATAATGTCTCCAGATCTTCAAAGCAAAAACAATGGCTAACAATTCAAGATCGTGCAGAGCGTAGTTCTTCTCATGTGGCTTCAATTGCCGACTCACGTACGCAATTACCCTTCCATTCTGCATCAGAACTGCTCCCAGACCAACTATACAAGCGTCAGTATAAACCTCGAATTTTCTCTTTCCATCCAGAATAGCGAGCACTTGTGCACTGCTTAGCTTTATCTTCAACTCCTGAAAAACTTCTTCACACTAGGGTGTCCACTTGAATTTAGCTCCTTTCCTAGTCATCTTGGTCAGGTGTGAAGAAATCTTGGAATAATCCTTGATAAATTTCCTGTAATAGCCAGCTAATCCCAGAAAACTACGAACTTCAGTCAGCGTCTCCGGCTGCTTCCATTTCAGAATTGTCTCAACCTTCGCTGGATCTACAGAGATACCTTCACCTGAAACAATGTGCCTTAAAAATTTGACTTTCGATTTCCAGAAATGGCACTTAGAGAACTGTGCCTTCAAAACATGCTTCCTTAGAGTCTTCAATACAATTCTCAAATGATGCCTGTTCTCTTCTTCAGATTTGGAGTAGACCAAGATATCATCAATGAATACCAGCACGAACTTATTCAATACATGCTAAAAGACACGGTTCATCAGGTCAACAAAGTAGGCAGGAGCGTTGGTTAACCCAAAAGGCATAAGCAACCACTCAAAGAAACAATTTGGTCCCCTAAATGCAGTCAAGAGAATACTGTCCTCAGCTACCCTCAACTGATGGAAACCTGAAGCTAAATCTAGTTGACAAAAGATAGAAGCTTCATGCAAATGGTCAAAACGATCATCGATACGAGGAAGAGGATATTTATTACGAATGGTCACTTTGTTCAATTCTCTACAATCCATACAGAACCTTAGCGATCCATCCGATTTTGTGACAAACACCGCAGCAGAGCCCCAACAAGAAAAACTGGGCCTAATCAAACCCTCCTCCAAAAGATCCAGAGTCTGCTTAATTAACTCTTCTCTCTCCTTAGGAGTCATTCTCCTACTAGGCTGAATCACCGGCACTGCTCCTGGAATCAAATCAATACGAAACTCTATTTCTCGATGTGGGGGCAGACACTTAACTTCTTCAAACACATCAGGAAAATCTTGAACCACATCGATATCTTCTATCTTCTCTTCAGAAGTCTCAATTCCATGCAAAAGACTGCTCAAGTGAATTCCAGAATTATTGCACGACACTCTGGCAATTCTACCCAAATCAGTTTCCAACAAAACTATCCTCTCATCACAATTCAGAACTGCTCTATACTTATCAAGCCAACCGATCCCCAATATAAGGTCAAATCCCTTAAAATTCAACACATAAGGGTCACAAGAAAAACGATGGGATATATAAGAAATCTTCAAGTCCTTACAGATCATATCTAATTTGGTCACCCCTCCTATATGATTAGATACGAAGATGGGACAGTCTACCGTACTAGGGGTAAGAAAGAACTTCTTTACAGATTCCAGAGAAATAAAACTCAAAGATGCACCCGCATCAAACAAAACTTTAATATACTTGCCTTCTAAAAGTAATGCACCATCCAAAACTCCCTTGCCTTTCGATGAAGTAGATGGTGCACCTCCTAAAGCAAATACTTTATCCTGCTGAGCTTTATGAAGTAACGGGCAATCTCTGATCATATGACATGGTTGGTGACAATTAAAGCATAGAGATCTCTGAACCAAAGCTAAACCCGGTCCACTATAATGCGGTTGCTGCTGTTGCTGCCGAAATCCCTTCCTAGGACACTTATTCGCCAAGTGACCTTCTTGTTGACAAATATAGCATTTGTGAGGTCCGTTGTTACTTCTAGGATTATTCTTGCTCGGTCTCCTCCAATTGAGATTGAACTTCCTTTTATTCGAATTAGCGAAATTCCCACCCGATGCTGCTGCTGGTGCTACTGATTTCTTGTTCATCAAATTCTCATATCTTAATGCCATATCAATCAAATCGACAAAAGATCTTTTCAAAAGCATCGTCATCTTTTCATAAGATTCTTGCAACAATCCTTGCACAAACATTTCGTTCTTTTTGAGGGGAGTATCAATGAGCTCTGGTCCATAGCAAGAAAGTTCATTGAATTTGGTCTCATACTTCGCTATAGACATGTTTCCCTGTTTCAAATTCAGAAAATCCTGATACAATTGAGTTTTCCCTGCTGTTGGCATAAACTTATCCTCAAATAGCTCCTTAAATCTCTCCCATGAAATGACTTCCTTAGAAATATTTGCTACCGTTGCATCCCACTAGGCTGCTGCACCTCCCTGCAGTTGCCATGATACCATTTCCCTTTTTCGTTCATCGAACAACTTCATGCTCTTAAAGATGCGCTCACAAGAGCATAGCCAAGCTTGAACTTCAATTATCGATTCTGAACCTTTGAATGGTTGGCCTCCGAGGTTGATGAAGTCTTTGCATAATGCGGCAAAACTAACCTGAGGCGATACTGGATTTACAACCTCACTAGCATTTTGACTTCGTCCATTATCAGTCGAGGTATTGCCCCTACCTCTGCCTCTCCTTCCAGAACTCATGTTGGCCACCTGGACAGGTAACTCAACAAATTTAGATAGATATATAATTATATGAAAATACAAATACGCACTCTCAAGACAAATATCACTCTAGAGACTAGGTATTCGCTCAACCTAGTTCTCTGATACCAACTGTGATGTCCCGCCTTCCTAATCCCGAAAAGGCGTATCATCAATAAGAAAAGAAAGGGATAGAAATAGAAAAGAATAGAAAGAAAGAAAACAACATCAGAATCTCACAGCAGAATTGAACAAAATATAATATATCACATAATTATTACATAGTTATACATACATCAGATTTATACGATATCATACAACAGAACAGTCATATACATATCTGTCAAGACATATATCTAAAATACATCATACACTATCTACACAGTGGAACAACATAGATAGATACATACTCTGGTCTTCTTCTCCAAGCTCCTCCAGAAACCAAAATCCAAATCTATCACTTGGCTACTTATAAAATTTTAGTACCCAAGAGTTTATGAAAAACAAAATATAAACTCCAGGTCAGACATGGGTCTGGTGTGAGTAAACGGGTTAAAGTTGTTTAACTTTGAAAATCATTTGAAAGCAAAGGTATCACGTAAGACTTCCCACACATAAACATGGGTAAATTTTTACCTTACGATAACCAAAACATTTTATAGGAAATCCACTGATATTATAATAGTGTCCAGGGTTTTCAAGTAAATAGAAAATAGCCAAAATTGTTACATCTATTAAATTCCAGCTACTAGCCACAAAAGTGGGTAATACAAATCAAAACCGTAGGGTCTCATAGAGAAAATGGGTTTCCAACAATGGCAGGGCTACTGGAGTACCGCCCGTCACAGTATGGGGCCTAGATCACCGTATCGAGGATCACTCTCGACCCCCTACAACAGAAGGCCGGAACCATTCCTAACAAAATAGTCCCGAACAAGATAACACTGCAGTTGTGGCCAACAACTGCCCACACATCCGAAGTAAAAAGGGACATCTAGACAGGGGTATTCCTTGTCCTGCTTGGGCATGACCCACCTAACCTTGCAGCATCTCCCTTGTTTTAGCCATTCCCGGTTGATGAGATTTGAGGCTGCGATTACCTTTAGAGAACATATCTCTTAGAATGCTCATCGTCCACCTGACGATGTGCTGAAAGCATTCAATCCATACAAGTTTGTTTTGGGTTCGAATGAAACCGAAGGCATTATCTCGTTACACTCGTTTTGGAATCACCCTCAGAGTTAACGAAAATAACCCTTGCATTCTGAAACACCATCTTGACCTTCACTTGAGATGTCACTACCTATCGTTTTATATGGATCGATGTGGTTTTCGGAATATCAAACTAACACCCGATCCCGGTCTCATCGAAATCCAAATGCCATTTTAGAGGCCAAGTTGTTTAAATAGTTTAAACAATTTAAATTTCAACACTTTAAATTCACAAAACAGTTATCACAGATAGATCATACACAGTCATCACAGATATATCCAGAATATATCACAAAATATCACAGAATATCACCCAATAGATATCATAATCAATCAAACAAGAATCATCAATTCATATTAATATAGTTTGATTTACTTAACTTAATTAATTACTTAAGGATAAATCATTATTATTCTGTTTGATTAATCACTAATAAATCAACTTATTACCTTTATTAATTACTTCTTAATTACTTAATTAATTAGTTCTTGATTATTAATTTATAACCTTAACCATTAATTAAAAAAAGTTAATTACCCATTTAGTTACCAATTAATTTCTTAATTAATCTTTAATTACCAATTTATTAAGCTTTTAATTAGTTAATTATTATTCATTAATTAACTTTAAGTAGTTAATTGAAATTCTTAAGTTCAAATTGGTTTAAACACAAAGTTATAAATATTAATCTTTAATTACACATTTATTAAATCTTAAATTACTTATTTAATTACAAGTATAAATTAATTACATTCTTAATTAACTTATACCTTAAATTAACTGACCATCTTACATTAGCAAATCTTTCTTAACAAAATTTAAGTCAAATCTTAGCTTAAGACTTGTCAACAATGTTTACTTAAATAAATATTAAACTTTACTTAACAAAATAACTTAAAAAGGGATTAGGCTAATCCCTAGAAATTTGAACCCGAAGTAAACGATACGTTTACTCGAGTAAAGCTCGAGTCTTCTCCTCTGTTTTCCCGCGTACATTCTCCCTCTACTCTTTCTTCTTCTTCTTCTACCCGATTTTTTTTAGTTTCAAGTTAGATTAAAGGCTGCAGTATTATAACACTCACGCGTACCAAAAGACACTACTCGAAGTAATTCCCAAAGAGTCTCGCACAACAACTCGCGACAACCCCAACATCCAAATTCAGACACCCAATCGCCACCTTGCACGTGCACGGTGGTTCGCCACCCTTCCGGCAACCCTCGGTGCCTCCAGCAAACCACGAATCGACCCTACATTCAAAATCAAAACACAGTTCGTCCCGTAATGATCGAAATCAAAATTACCCCATCTGTTCGAACAGCAACTCGAATACGCCCAAAACAATCGCCTCGACCTACTAACGCCGACCACTGGTGGCGACGCCGCTTCGTCCACGCCATGACCATACCCTCCTCGATCATCACCCAAATTTGCGTGCAGCTCGGTCGACGTACGGTGACGAAATCAACAATTTACTGAACACAGGAAAACTCAAATCCAAACCCTATTTTCAATTCGACTCAACAAATCTCGCATTAGAAAATTTATTTAGCATTTTTCCTTTCATCAACGAGTATCAAGAAAGCTCCAACATGAATTACAACATCTAATATTTGTTGGATCATCATATATTCACAAAAAAAACATATTCGGTTCCTTTTAAACTACACCTTGATTTCTTACTTAAAAATCATCATTTTTATGTTAAAAATCTTAACTTTGTGTGTTAAATCAAGATATGGGATCAAATTAACAAAATTAAAACACTTAAATTTTAACAATTTATTTCTTTCTTACTTTAAACCTGAATAAACAGTATTTATATTATACTATCATGCTTTAAAACCATTTCCAGGTTATGATTTTAAGTTTTAAAACTTACTTAGTTAAAAATCCTAAGCTTAAGATGTTTATATGAAGATGTATTAGTTTTCTTTACATTTCTTTGCTCAGAACTTGAAATATTGAAGAACATCACATATTAAACTTCCAGAGAACATCTCAGAACCACATACTTACAATATATATCAAACACAAGATTTACATGAACTAATTACCAAAACTTAAACTTTAAAAACTATATTTTTACTCACTTTAAAGTACTGTTGAAACAGAAAGCAATTGTTGTAGAAAGGCTGCAGATTTGAATCCCTAAAAATCTCTCTGCTTTGTTGAACTTGTTCGAAAATACAAGATGATAGTTTTCACTTTTTTTTCTTCTTCAGGTTAGCGTCTTAAGTTTACTATGTTTGAAATGAATGAGTTAAACTAGGATGATATATAAATAGAAATAGCTTGGACAGTAGGTTATAACTGGCACAAGTCCTACTTGTTATGTTCAGCCAAGATTTTTATTTAAATTACTGTAAATTGAAATGATCTTTGCTTATTTCGGCTGAAAGGATTTTCTTGCAATTGAATTAACAAAATGTTGCGCTAATTTAATGCATGTCTTTAAATATGTTTATATATGATTATGGTTTCTGATATTTACATATTTGTATAAAGATATTTGTATGTAAGAAGTTTATCTTCTTTTGCATTGGTTATACAGCACCTATGTGTTAATATGTATGATTTTTCTTCTTCTTTGTTTCTTTGTATTGTTCATATGCAAATACAACAACATATGTTTTCTAAACTTATCTTATATGTTTGGGTAGAATTATTATAGTTATTGTTAACATAACTCTTAGTTTTATTTTCTATTTGTAATTAAATTTTCAAACATTGATTTATAACAAATACTTGTATTTATATATTTAATATTTATATCTTATGTTCATAATTAAGTACTATACTTATGTTTTTATGTTTATGTTTAATAGTGATAAGGTTGTTTATTTTTAAACATTATTATTAAAGACTACATTTATATTCATATATATTTGATCAAACATTAATAATATAGAACCTTTAATTTTAATTGCATCGGACATATTTTTATTTTAAATAGTTTGAAAGAATTTATTTTAGATTTGCAAATCAAAATTTCCTTTACAAACACATATATAACTGATAAATATCCAAAGATCTTATCAGTTTATAAATTGAAAAGCTTGTATTTTATTTAAATTAGATTAAATTCTTATTAAAATATATTGCCAAAATTCCGGGTTGTTACATATTCAATTCATTATTATCAACTGATGAATTTTAACATTGGATTCAAAATCTATTGCAATTCTCACATTCCACCTTAATTAGCGTAATACTTAGATTTTAAATTTCATTAAATTGCAATTTCTCCACTTATTATGGTTCAAATCCCAATAAATTGATAAATATGCATTCCCACTCTTATAATTCAACAAATTTCCCAATTATGAATAACATTAACATTATTTCTAAATATTACCTTAATTAATATTAACATAATATTCCATTAGACTTATGGTAACTGATTTCCAATTTAAATTAACAAGCAACAAGAATAGGTCACATACAATAATCGTTACGCTAAATTCTAGTCACGTTGATAAGCTTTTATTACTTACAAATAAATGTTACCATTTATTTTCATAGTACTAATTTCATCTAATATTCCATTTATTCGCTTATGCCATTTATAGTCAAGTGTAACATATCCTAATTAATTGTCATTTCATTCAATCCATTGAGTATTAATCTTAATTAGCACTGGTTATATCTTGATGCATTCTTTTATTACATCATTTATTACTTTACAAAATAAAATAACATTTTAAACTCATCAATGTAATACCAAATTTCATTTTAAATCCAATTGATTTCCAAATCAAAGTTTATACATATTTCAAACAACTATTATAATTACTCCCAGAACATTAGTTTTATTAAATGACCATTTATTATAATTTAATTTCCTTAATTTAATCCAATGCTTACATTTTGTTTTCATATATTCAATTTTAGCTAAGTATACATCTACATTAATTCCATTGATTTGCATTTGGTTCACTTTATTAATAGTTACCTTAGTTAAGTTACCTAGGTTAAGTTACCTTAGTTAACATTACGTGATATTAGATTATAATTTTAAAATCTTAACCAATTCATAAATTATCAATTGCCAAATATATACATTAATTACTATTAAATGTTCTCAATATATTTTTCAACTTGGTTTCAAACTTTTTGGTTCATCAATTACTGCCTTATAAATAAACTTCCGTTTCTAATCAATTTACATTCACCTTTCCGTTATTATATTAGTCATCATTAAAGTAACCTTTAATTACTTGTATGTTCATTCTCCCAACTTATTACATCCTATTACACTATTTCACACATTAATTAAGATTTTAAATCAAATTAATCATTTCATCTTGGTAACATTCTTTTATTACAAATAGAATATAATTAATATTTACATTGTTTCACTTATTGGAATTACATCCAAGTTATTAACAAATTAACTTACACTGTTACATTCAAGTTATTAAAAATTAACTTACCAATCTTATCCAAGTTATTATCGTTCCATTAATAATTCTCTAAAAAAAATTATTTCCTTCGACATTAAATTACCAAAATCTTCTTAAATTATGAAATTCAATTACCTAATTTTACGGGTCATTACACTCTCCCCTACTCAAAACTTTTCATCCCCGAAAAGGAAAAAGAAGGGAAAAGAAAGAATTAGGAAATTAATATATCTTACTTAAAATATTAAATTTACAAACAAATAAATTTACAAAATAAATAAATTTAAACAAGATATACCAATTTATAAACATTAAATCTTTTTATCTTCAAATTAGTAAAGTTTGGAAAACATTGTTCTAAATTTTTGCTTCTAAGTCCAAAATTTACGGAAAATTTCGGTAGAGTCTTCTTTGTACAGGGAGGCTTAGGAGAAAATATGATATCAAATATAACAAATATAACAAATAAAACAATGTACATCATATATTCTCCAAAATAATATATATCCCAACAGGGGAAAACAATATAATAATGCTAAAAACCCGTAATCCGAAGACGTACCTATTGTCGGGCAATTTACGCTTAATTATGAAACCAAAAGCAGTAGCAATTGCTTCCATGACCTGTATTCCACTTATATATTCCAAAAAGGTTAACAATTATATAAAATGAAATATTTAACTTGTTTCAATCAATAACAACAAATCAATACAAACAACAACAATCACTTGTAACCACAGCATACTCATCATATAGAAATCAACACACATCAATCATTCATTCATATCAAACAAAACAAATAGTTGTTCGGGTTCAAAACTTTAAATTGTACGGAATGAAAACTAAACTACTAAGTGTACCCTTCACTCAACAGTCTTAGGTGAAACTAAATAGATTATTCGTTCATCCAAAAAATTTAAAGTATCCTGGCCCAAACAACCATAAACCAAACAAACAACAATTTCAACCAATAGATCAAGTTCATTCTTTTAATTTCATTTATACATTTGTTGTTTGATTTCTCTTTTTCATTCATATAATGGTTTATCTTTTTTAATTGACATTTATTTCTTACAACCTTTTACTTCGATTCATTTATTTTCATTTATTACTTACAAATCTTATTTCATTTATTAATGCCATCATTTATTAATTATTACATAATTTCCTTTATTAATATTCATTTATTCATAATATTCATGTTTAATTCAATTTCTTTGCATATTAATTTATTTACTAAGGTTCATAATCATTTATTTATAATACTTGCCTTTCTATTATATTAAATTATAGTAACATTTCAATTACAACTTAAGTTTATACTCTATAACATCAACTCTTATAAATAAAAGCAATTTTATTGAACACTTTCGTTACATACTTTTACTTGTACAATTTCCATTACATTTTCTTATTAAACATTTCAACTTTTAACATTTGGTAAGTTATATATATGCTTTTTAAGAATGCAATAGAAAATTATACAAATTTTGTTATTTCCTTTAAATTAATTTAATGTTCAAAAATCATATCTTCTGTCTTTATAGGTTACAAATTTAAACTTTTCTTTTAATTCCACTTATTACTTAGCATTTAATCTCTTATTTTAATTAAAGGTTCAACTTATTAATTACCTACGTTCCAATTCACTACAATAATTGAAACTATTAATTGATGGAAACTTAAGAACTAAATACCGGGTTAAATTTTCAAATCGTTTTAAAATAATAGATAAATTTATATACTTACACTTTATATATCCAATTATATTCAAAAAAAATTAAAATTTATATTTATTTATCAAAAGGAATCTGCAGTAAAACTAGTACAGTGGCCTTCCCCCTCGAAACTCGAAAATGAATGTCGATGATGCGGCCGCCATCACCGAAATTATTTTCCAGCAACATAGAGGGTAGCACAAAATTTATTTCCTTTCCAAAATTTCTTTAAAACATTGCTTTCAAATTATATTGAAATATTTATATTAGAAAATACTTCTAATAATATTATTATTATATTCCAAAATTATTGAAAGAATTTTCAAAAGCCCTGAACTTAAGTTCTAAATTTCCAATTTTCAATCTCATTTCAACTATTATTTATAAATTTCATTACCTAACAACCAATATAATACAACCAAATATAACCTTTATAAAAATTTACTATATACATATATAGAAAATATAATAGGGAAAATTATTTCATTCACCTATATTAAAACCGAATATTATGTCGGTTTGTCCTATTAAGTGTTTAGAAATTCCTGTTGATGCCATAGCATCCCTTGCACCAACCATAATTTATATATAAAAAATGGAACAAATTAACACAATATTAAAACCTTTTTATAACACTAACAAATACGCTCTCTCATATATACTCTCAATGACTCATCATAGGGAATTAATACCCTATTAATAAGAGTTAGAACCCATAAAGCTAAGGTTTATCGCTAAACCAAAGCTCTGATACCAGATGTGACATCCCGCCTTTTTGTACGCTTTAAATCGATGATAAACCACACACGTCAGAGTAAAACCATACAGAACGACAGATATTTATGGGGTAAATAAGAAAAAGCAGGGAAGAAATAAAACAAAATAGAATCTTGCAGCGGAATGATGAAATAAAATAATCAAATAATAGTTCATGGAGCTGTTTCACAAAAACACTTAATTATATTTATACAATACATATCAGAGTACACATGCCAGAGAATAATAATTAATGCAGCGGAATTTAATTGTGTAGTGGACTAATATAGTAGATAATAGTACGACAAATCTTCGTCTTCGTCCTCCATAATAAAATCTTCAAATCCTTAAATACTCAGACTGACCCGAGTGAATTGAAGGACAAAACACTCAAGTCTAAAATATCTTATGTAAGTTAAATCAACAATAAACGATATAAGTGGAACGACCTCAGAGATGTTTACGAGATTTGACATCTCCTATCCAGTGTCTAACGTGAGTGTTGTAACTCAAGAGATGCTCGGAATTCACATCTCCTAAGGATCCGTTAAACTGTTTACTATGTAGTAATATTTCGCTATTATAATAGTGTCTATTAGTAAAATAAACTTACTTTTAAATAGCGTTAAGGCTTTACATTTTCCACCTTAACACGTAATAATGCCAATAGCCTTTACAGTACCGTAATATCTCCTGATCGGGAGGCTACCAGAGGATACTCCATAGGTACGACACAAATAGAAACTCGTACAAGGCGCGATAGAGTAGGTGACACGACACGATTAGGCAATGCCAGGGTAGATATACCAATTGCACTTCCGGGCCGGTGGTAACGTGTAGCGCGCAGCTACTGCCCACCTTGAGCCATACCCCCAAATAAAAAAAAAATCAAAAGTGGCCACCGAATCAATCCAAAAGTCAAAGTATAATATCGAAGGGATGTGTCTGATCGAAAGTGCTACCTCATTAGCCCGTCAATCGCTCCAGTTTTAGTCACTTTATGCCAACTCACAGGAATTGGGTCCACGTATTTACCTCCAAGGAAACACCGCCACCATCCTACTTCATTCTGGAATCTCCACCGCGTATATGGTTGTTAATGTGGTTTTCGGAGTTGGCATAGAGTATGACAATTTTCGGTCCCTGTCTCTTTAACAACCAAACGTTATTATAACACAGTGGTCTTTTTGAAATAGTTTATACTTTTAAAATCAGAATATACTATCCATTTCAAATCCATATGTAACGACCCTAGATTTTAATTTAATTTAAATTGATAATTAAATGAATTTTTGAATAAAATTGTAAGATAAATTGATTTAAATGGAAGCGAGTTTCCCCGATTCGACTAGAAAATATATTAAGTCAAATTGATTTGAAAATTTGCATATATGTGTATATATGAGAATATATATATGTATATGTTGGATTTGAAATAAAATCTTAAATAAATGGTTTTAAAAATAAATATAGAGATATATATGTATATACATTAGATATGAATTGTAAATGAATGGTTTAATAATAATTGATAATAATAAGTATTACAATTGATGGTTAATAATAATTTGAATTTATAAATTTAATATAAAACAATAAATATTAAAGTAAAATAAATAATTTAAGTTAAAATAAAAGAGGAATAAAAATAAGACAATGGAACAAAAGAAATGACAAAACAAAGTTTAAATATAAAGTGATAAAACAAAGAAAAAAAGAAATATAAATTCAAAATATAAATACAAGTTAATAAACAAATCTGCAAGCCACTAATATCTCCAGCTGAAATCAAATTAGCATAGTCAAAGTAACAAAACAAAGAAAACAAAGTTGTAAATAAATATGCAAAGTAAACAAAATAAAGTAAAATAACAAACAAAAGCATTTTTGTCAAGACAAAGCTGCAGCTCACCATAACAATATCATTCTAGCCGAGATCTTGTTTCATAAAACAAATGAAAATATAAGTACAAATAAAACATAAACAAAGAAATGCAAGATCTCAGCCGAGTAAAAAGGATTTGAGTTATCTTCACCCATGCCTTTGTACAAACCAGATCATCACCTGTACAACTATCCTTTTATATGTATATACCTATACACCTTCTCCTTATTTATTAATTCTCCCTCTCAATTCATTCATCAAGCTAAGTAAAACTGAAGTAAACAAAATAAAAAGAACAAAAAAAAAACTAAAACAAAACTTCAACAAAATACAACTGCATTTAAAACCAGAGAATCAAGGAAGAGGAAGTTCCAGCTTGCATCTCCAGAACCCTGTTTCAAACAACACAGGTGAGTAAACAACTAATTTAAATCTTAAGTAGGATAAAATTAGTTGCTTAAGTAATACTGTGTTGTTGATTCCTGCATGTGTAGGTAGTTGTATATAAATCTGTATGTATGGTTGTATTTGAATCTACATGCCTGGAGTTTTTGTTCCTTTGTTCATTCTTGCTGAAAGAGTTTTATAAATAAACAAAAATTCAAACATTCCATCTAAACACTTGGTAGCTTAGGGTTTTCAAACAAACTAGTTGAGTTTAAATCCCATTTTGATTATGAAAATAAGTTTTAATAATATAAGTATGGAATTTTCCTGTAAACAAGAATATTGCAGTGAAAACTTATATAATGTAATAAATAAAATGTTAAGTTATATTGATTCATGTTTATATATCGAATCATCATAAGGATTTATGATTTTTAAGACAATAATCCAAATTTAAGATGTTGAATTGAATGAGAAATTTGGGTTTTTCTGGAAAATGGGTTTTGAGTTATTTCTGGAGGCTGATGCAATTGGAGTGGTCGAGATTGCTACTGGAGATGGAGAAGGCTACAGGGATGCCTGGAAAAATAGTCGGAGGTGGCAAAGATGACGGTGGCGATGGCGGTGTGGGATTTTTATTCGTAGACCTAATTTTTCTGGTGTTCGATCATTTGATCGCCGCGACCTCCACAGAGCGTCGAGTTGCACGTCATTGGAGGGAAAGGAAGTTAGGTGGGTGGCGGAGAGGTGACCGGAGTTTGGAGTCGCCTAGTGGTCGGAGCGCCGAGAACTTGACGTTGATAGGTTGGGTGGTGATGTCTGGGTTGTTTCCAGGTTTGAGTTTATACTCATTTTTGATTTCGAGAAGTAGATGGAGATTCTGAAGGTGGAGATGGATAAGAGGATGAACGTCGACTTGCTCGACAACGCGGGGGTGGCTGGAAGCGATCAACGGGGTTGTACACGTGCATGCTGTCGCGTTCGTATCAGTGAGTTTGGGAAGTCTGGGGTAATTGGGATGAAGCAGGGAAAAGACTCGAGATTTGTCTTGAGAAACTCGGGTATTCACTCGAAGTAGTTGAGAGTTGGACTCGAAGCAAAAATTGTAGGGCTCGGGTCAGTGTTGTCCAGACTTATAAAATTGAACCTGTTCTGTTTTCTATGTTTTAAAATTAAATTTTGAAACAAAGCTTAAACCAGTTTAAAAACAGAAGTTTAAATATAAACTTAAGTTAGTTTACAACATAGTTTGGGCATAACTAAGTTTTTAAGTTTAAATCGTTTTAATAACAATTAAGTATATATATATATATATAAAAGAGAATTGAATGTAAGATTATAAATTGAGTTGTAAAGGAAAGTTTAAGAAAATTTGAAACAAATCTAGAAACCTGGACATGAATCTAAATATGGAAATCAAGATTTTGAAATAAAATAAGTTTCTAAATTTAAATGTTTAAATGAGACTAAATTGTTAAAGTATACTTTAATTGGTAAACTTAAAGAAAATTTGACTCTAATTCTTTAAAGGTCCTTTGTATAACAAACTATTACTTTAACAAGTAAATTTAAAGGTTTTGAAATCAGTTCAAACTTTAGTAAAGGTAAATTGGGATTCATTTTGAATCTTGGTATTTAAATTAAAATTTAAAAGTAAATTCGAAGATCAATGTTTCCAAACGCATTTGTAAATGATGATTTGTAATTCACTAATTATTAAGTTAATAATAATGGATAATTAAATTATTTAATTAATTAAGGATTTGGATTCATTAAATAAGTAATTGCAGGTTTAAATTTCTTAATTAAGGTTTAAAGATTAATTAAGTAAGGAATAATTAATGTTTTGTACTAATTAACTTAATAATTATAAGTTTAAACTTATTAATTTAAGTTAAATTAATTTAATTAAGGAATTTACTTAAGAATTTATAATTGATTAACTAAGTAATTAGTAATTAATAAATTGGTAAATTAATAATTAAATGTTTAATTTGTAATTAAGAATTGTTAATGATAATTAATTACAAAAAGGGTAATTTAAGATTTCTTTTTTTTATATAAGTTAAGTAAATTAATTAAAGGATAATTGAATGATTAAAGATTGATTATTCAATAATTTAGGGTTGATTAATTTAATTAATAAATGATTAAAGGATAATTAATCAAATGATTTGAAATCAATTAATATTAGTTAACCATGATCGATGACCCATCTGATCTAAATTAATCAGATAATTAATTGAGTTCACTTATAGACGTTTGAATCCTATTGATTGTTGAACTGTTTGATATTTCTGATAGGCTATGCTTTGTGCTATGAGTTATTTCAGTGTGATCTATGATGAATGTAAATAATTATCTGTGATGTAATTTATTTTCAATGATATACGTATCTGTGTTATGTGAATGAACGATAAGCGTTATCGTTTATACCGCTTATCAACTATATTTCTGTGTTTTGATCTGTGATGATTGATTGTTGTTGCACTATTGTGTTAAAACCCCTGGACCACACCATACACACACAAATATGGATTTCACGAGGAAATCGATAAAGTCACAGATTTTTGAAAATAGTTTTGAATTTGAATTTTAAAATTCAAATGTTTTGGAAATGGATTGGGTTAAAATGTGAAAAGCTTTTGAAATGGAATTTCATAGATGAAATTTATTTTAAATAACTCGATAAAATATGAAGTTGAATAATTTGATTTGAATTCAAGATTTGAAATTGAATTCTATGATTTAAAACTAGGGATTAAAAATGTTATACCAGTTATATATGGGTTAAACTATTTTTAAAAGTATTGATTTGGGATGTGAATAGAATTCAAGGGCTTTAACTCGTGTAAATATAATTGGATTTTTCTGAAACGAAAATTGTTTGTTTTCAAATAATAAAAGCTTTCACATGAGAAATGAACGTTCAATTTGTGTTAAAAAGAATTTCAATTTTGAAAAGGAAGAAAATTTCCAAGTTATGAAAACGATTTAAAAGCTATAAGTTGAATCTTTGATTTAAAAGATTCAACAAGTTAACCGAATTTTGAAAGCTATGAGTTAAATCTTTGATTTAAAGATTTAATGAGTTAATCCAATTGGGATGGAAATTGTTTTCAAGTCTATAAATTGATCTTTGTGAAATAAATCTTTTTTGTAATATAAAGATTTGAAATGGTAATTGGTTTAAACCATTTGAAGAAAAGTTTTGGGTTTTAAGTTGTGACTTAATTGAAATCCCAATATCCATATGTTTTTAAAATACTGCGCTCACTGTTCGGTTTAGCCGGGAGAGGACCTTTGTGTCATATATCCCATTCCGAATATGTGATATGTCGTTATGGATAGCATTTGAAGATCGGTGTTGAAGACCGGATATTTTTGAAAGCGAAAGGACAACTCGTCGAATGTCTTTGCATCGACTGGTCCCCGGTATAGAGACTCCATATGTGATGGGAAGTCCGAACGTGATTAGTGAATATCCGGATTGCAAGGACTTCTTTGTAAGTGCCTTCGGTTCTGTTCGAGCCCGGAACAGACTTGTATGGATTGTATGTCTGACATTACAAATTGAGATATAAAGCCGATTTCTTTCAGATATATTTCTGTTGGTGGCGGAGAATTTATTCTCTTAGCTTAACACCCTTCTCTGAGACGTACGAGCTCAGAGGTTATGTAGTTGAATGTTATCAGCGATATATTCCCAATTTGGTAATGTGACATGCTGAGTGTTGCTGTGAAATGATCATTGTGTTGATTATTTGTGATAGGATCATTTATTTGATCGTCTATCCTGGTGATCATTTCTATGATCATTTGTTTACCCAAAGCATGGCTTTTGTATAAAGTATGTTTTTGTGGACGAGACTTCGTCGAGCCTCACACCCCGGAATGGTCAAAACAGGAAAGATGCAGCAAGGTTAAGAGGGGTAGCTCCCTTTAGGGTATGTGCATTTCCTTCTGGAAAAGGGTGGTATCATGGTATGGAGCCCAGATACTTACTCATGTTGAAAACACTTTGTTATGATTGTGTGATGATGGTGACGAGCGCTCGGTTAAAGGTCCCAAAGGACCGGGGAATGGCATACTCGTGTCAGTTGTTACCCAGTTAGGGGTAACCCGGCCTTGTGTTGGTAGAGATCCGGTTTGGTTCTCGGGGACGTCCATCCAGAGGCGTTCTCATGTGGCAATGGGAAGTTTCTTGGCCTGACCATTTGTTGGAAATCCAAAGAAACAATACGATCTTGTACGGTTTTAGTTGTATAACCTGCCATGGAATGTGGCGGTAACCTGCTATTGAACATGGTAGCTATAGTAGGCATAAGTGCGGAATGCCTATGCTGGCTAAGATTTATATCTTTATTTTCGAAATGAATTTTTCCTACACTATGCACTAGTAATAATATCAAATGTTTCTTTTTAATGCGTATCAAGCATCTTTGACTATCATAAGGAGAAATCTCCTCCGATTCTGCGTTTGCATTGTGTGTGTGTGCGGGAGGCCTTATGGTAGTCTCATTTTTAAAAAGCATTGCTAATTGACTTTGAAAATCTTTTGTTGAATGTTTTAAAAGATAAACTGTTTTTGTTGCTCACACCAGTCCCACGACTGATCCGGAGTTTATTGTTTCTTTCCTAAACTCTGGGTGCTCATTATATTTTCTACACAAGCAGTCTAGAGTTGGGTTTTTCAGATAGTCAGGTTTAGTAGATTATCTGGAGTTAGTTCAGCCCTTGGTTCGCACCAGTCTTGCCTAGCTTGGTGCATCGTTATTGGGAGTTCGAGCTATTTCTGGATTGGTTCTTGGAAATGGAGTTGTAGTTTTGGAGTTCTTCCTTGAAGACTATCTTAGAGTTATTTTGTTCCGCTGCTAGATGTTGTCATCTATTTTCTTTTCCGCTGCTATTTATTGTATCATATCTCTGATTTATATTGATATCTATTGGATCATCTGTTGTATCGGATATAGTATTAAAGCTGTATATCAATGTATTATTCTTTTATTCCGCTGTGTTATTTACTTAATGTTGTTATAAGCTCCGGCGAATCGGATTTGAACGATCGAATCTATGGCATTCGAATACGATTTGAAGTATGGATGTCGATTTTCGAGCGGGCAAAATCCGCTTCGTTACATTTGGTAACAGAGCTAAGGTTGAACTTTAGCTCAGGAGTATAACACATTAAGTAGCTCATTAGAGATAGGGTGAAGTATATCCTAGAATGAGTAATCCCTAAGATATCTGTTTGAATGCCTCAGTAAATTCTCTTACTATACACTGATAGTGAGTATGAGTGCAAGAAGAGAACGAGATAAGGGACAGGGAGTATGACTATAAATGGTCAATACTCTGTAACGACAGTGGAAACAATCTTTCTCTATCAAATTTTCTTTGATTCGTTTTTTAAATTCTTTTGATTGCTTCGTGACAGCTCCAGAAGAAGTTTTGGTGTGATGATGGCCCTACGTATCGTTGTAGGAAATTTTTAATTCGTATCTTCATCGGTTTCTTATCAGTTTTTCTATTTAAAACTTTAATGAATTTGAAATTTGAAATTGAAAACTTTAAAATAAATTGGAAATTTTAAATTGAGTTAAATTGATTTATAGAAAATGAAGCTGAATATGATCAATTGTATCGATAAAACAATTTCGTTTAAAACCAAATTTGAAATTCTATGATAGTTTCTTGTATCTATTGTTGATATTCTAATTTGGTGAGCCAGATGCAGAATTGATACCCAGTTTGATCTGAAAGGATATTTCTCTATCTTTCATCTACCTTCGTTATCTCTCTTTGGCGAATTTCGAGGACGAAATTCTTTTAAGGGGGGAAGTTTGTAACGACCCTAGATTTTAATTTAATTTAAATTGATAATTAAATGTTTAATTTGTAATTAAGAATTGTTAATGATAATTAATTACAAAAAGGGTAATTTAAGATTTCTTTTTTTATATATAAGTTAAGTAAATTAATTAAAGGATAATTGAATGATTAAAGATTTATTATTCAATAATTTAGGGTTGATTAATTTAATTAATAAATGATTAAAGGATAATTAATCAAATGATTTGAAATCAATTAATATTAGTTAACCATGATCGATGACCCATCTGATCTAAATTAATCAGATAATTAATTGAGTTCACTTATAGACGTTTGAATCCTATTGATTGTTGAACTGTTTGATATTTCTGATAGGCTATGCTTTGTGCTATGAGTTATTTCAGTGTGATCTATGATGAATGTAAATAATTATCTGTGATGTAATTTATTTTCAATGATATACGTATCTGTGTTATGTGAATGAACGATAAGCGTTATCGTTTATACCGCTTATCAACTATATTTCTGTGTTTTGATCTGTGATGATTGATTGTTGTTGCACTATTGTGTTAAAACCCCTGGACCACACCATACACACAAATATGGATTTCACGAGGAAATCGATAAAGTCACAGATTTTTGAAAATAGTTTTGAATTTGAATTTTAAAATTCAAATGTTTTGGAAATGGATTGGGCTAAAATGTGAAAAGCTTTTGAAATGGAATTTCATAGATGAAATTTATTTTAAATAACTCGATAAAATATGAAGTTGAATAATTTGATTCGAATTCAAGATTTGAAATTGAATTCTATGATTTAAAACTAGGGATTAAAAATGTTATACCAGTTATATATGGGTTAAACTATTTTTAAAAGTATTGATTTGGGATGTGAATAGAATTCAAGGGCTTTAACTCGTGTAAATATAATTGGATTTTTCTGAAACGAAAATTGTTTGTTTTCAAATAATAAAGCTTTCACATGAGAAATGAACGTTCAATTTGTGTTAAAAAGAATTTCAATTTTGAAAAGGAAGAAAATTTCCAAGTTATGAAAACGATTTAAAAGCTATAAGTTGAATCTTTGATTTAAAAGATTCAACAAGTTAATCGAATTTTGAAAGCTATGAGTTAAATCTTTGATTTAAAGATTTAATGAGTTAATCCAATTGGGATGGAAATTGTTTTAAAGTCTATAAATTGATCTTTGTGAAATAAATCTTTTTTGTAATATAAAGATTTGAAATGGTAATTGGTTTAAACCATTTGAAGAAAAGTTTTGGGTTTTAAGTTGTGACTTAATTGAAATCCCAATATCCATATGTTTTTAAAATACTGCGCTCACTGTTCGATTTAGCCGGGAGAGGACCTTTGTGTCATATATCCCATTCCGAATATGTGATATGTCGTTATGGATAGCATTTGAAGATCAGTGTTGAAGACCGGATATTTTTGAAAGCGAAAGGACAACTCGTCGAATGTCTTTGCATCGACTGGTCCCCGGTATAGAGACTCCATATGTGATGGGAAGTCCGAACGTGATTAGTGAATATCCGGATTGCAAGGACTTCTTTGTAAGTGCCTTCGGTTCTGTTCGAGCCCGGAACAGACTTGTATGGATTGTATGTCTGACATTACAAATTGAGATATAAAGCCGATTTCTTTCAAATATATTTCTGTTGGTGGCGGAGAATTTATTCTCTTAGCTTAACACCCTTCTCTGAGACGTACGAGCTCAGAGGTTATGTAGTTGAATGTTATCAGCGATATATTCCCAATTTGGTAATGTGACATGCTGAGTGTTGCTGTGAAATGATCATTGTGTTGATTATTTGTGAGAGGATCATTTATTTGATCGTCTATCCTGGTGATCATTTCTATGATCATTTGTTGACCCAAAGCATGGCTTTTGTATAAAGTATGTTTTTGTGGACGAGACTTCGTCGAGCCTCACACCTCGGAATGGTCAAAACAGGAAAGATGCAGCAATGTTAAGAGGGGTAGCTCCCTTTAGGGTATGTGCATTTCCTTCTGGAAAAGGGTGGTATCATGGTATGGAGCCCAGATACTTACTTATGTTGAAAACACTTTGTTGTGATTGTGTGATGATGGTGACGAGCGCTCGGTTAAAGGTCCCAAAGGACCGGGGAATGGCATACTCGTGTCAGTTGTTACCCAGTTAGGGGTAACCCGGCCTTGTGTTGGTAGAGATCCGGTTTGGTTCTCGGGGACGTCCATCCAGAGGCGTTCTCATGTGGCAATGGGAAGTTCCTTGGCCTGACCATTTGTTGGAAATCCAAAGAAACAATACGATCTTGTACGGTTTTAGTTGTATAACCTGCCATGGAATGTGGCGGTAACCTGCTATTGAACATGGTAGCTATAGTAGGCATAAGTGCGGAATGCCTATGCTGGCTAAGATTTATATCTTTATTTTCGAAATGAATTTTTCCTACACTATGCACTAGTAATAATATCAAATGTTTCTTTTTAATGCGTATCAAGCATCTTTGACTATCATAAGGAGAAATCTCCTCCGATTCTGCGTTTGCATTGTGTGTGTGTGCGGGAGGCCTTATGGTAGTCTCATTTTTAAAAAGCATTGCGAATCGACTTTGAAAATCTTTTGTTGAATGTTTTAAAAGATAAACTGTTTTTGTTGCTCACACCAGTCCCACGACTGATCCGGAGTTTATTGTTTCTTTCCTAAACTCTGGGTGCTCATTATATTTTCTACACGAGCAGTCTAGAGTTGGGTTTTTCAGATAGTCAGGTTTAGTAGATTATCTGGAGTTAGTTCAGCCCTTGGTTCGCACCAGTCTTGCCTAGCTTGGTGCATCGTTATTGGGAGTTCGAGCTATTGCTGGATTGGTTCTTGGAAATGGAGTTGTAGTTTTGGAGTTCTTCCTTGAAGACTATCTTAGAGTTATTTTGTTCCGCTGCTAGATGTTGTCATCTATTTTCTTTTCCGCTGCTATTTATTGTATCATATCTCTGATTTATATTGATATCTATTGGATCATCTGTTGTATCGGATATAGTATTAAAGCTGTATATCAATGTATTATTCTTTTATTCCGCTGTGTTATTTACTTAATGTTGTTATAAGCTCCGGCGCATCGGATTTGAACGATCGAATCTATGGCATTCGAATACGATTTGAAGTATGGATGTCGATTTTTGAGCGGGTAAAATCCGCTTCGTTACATTTGGTAACAGAGCTAAGGTTGAACTTTAGCTCAGGAGTATAACACATTAAGTAGCTCATTAGAGATAGGGTGAAGTATATCCTAGAATGAGTAATCCCTAAGATATCTGTTTGAATGCCTCAGTAAATTCTCTTACTATCCACTGATAGTGAGTATGAGTGCAAGAAGAGAACGAGATAAGGGACAGGGAGTATGACTATAAATGGTCAATACTCTGTAACGACAGTGGAAACAATCTTTCTCTATCAAATTTTCTTTGATTCGTTTTTTAAATTCTTTTGATTGCTTCGTGACAGCTCCAGAAGAAGTTTTGGTGTGATGATGGCCCTACGTATCATTGTAGGAAATTTTTAATTCGTATCTTCATCGGTTTCTTATCAGTTTTTCTATTTAAAACTTTAATGAATTTGAAATTTGAAATTGGAAACTTTAAAATAAATTGGAAATTTTAAATTGAGTTAAATTGATTTATAGAAAATGAAGCTGAATATGATCAATTGTATCGATAAAACAATTTCGTTTAAAACCAAATTTGAAATTCTATGATAGTTTCTTGTATCTATTGTTGATATTCTAATTTGGTGAGCCAGATGCAGAATTGAAACCCAGTTTGATCTGAAAGGATATTTCTCTATCTTTCATCTACCTTCGTTATCTCTCTTTGGCGAATTTCGAGGACGAAATTCTTTTAAGGGGGGAAGTTTGTAACGACCCTGGATTTTAATTTAATTTAAATTGATAATTAAATGTTTAATTTGTAATTAAGAATTGTTAATGATAATTAATTACAAAAAGGGTAATTTAAGATTTCTTTTTTTATATATAAGTTAAGTAAATTAATTAAAGGATAATTGAATGATTAAAGATTTATTATTCAATAATTTAGGGTTGATTAATTTAATTAATAAATGATTAAAGGATAATTAATCAAATGATTTGAAATCAATTAATATTAGTTAACCATGATCGATGACCCATCTGATCTAAATTAATCAGATAATTAATTGAGTTCACTTATAGACGTTTGAATCCTATTGATTGTTGAACTGTTTGATATTTCTGATAGGCTATGCTTTGTGCTATGAGTTATTTCAGTGTGATCTATGATGAATGTAAATAATTATCTGTGATGTAATTTATTTTCAATGATATACGTATCTGTGTTATGTGAATGAACGATAAGCGTTATCGTTTATACCGCTTATCAACTATATTTCTGTGTTTTGATCTGTGATGATTGATTGTTGTTGCACTATTGTGTTAAAACCCCTGGACCACACCATACACACACAAATATGGATTTCACGAGGAAATCGATAAAGTCACAGATTTTTGAAAATAGTTTTGAATTTGAATTTTAAAATTCAAATGTTTTGGAAATGGATTGGGTTAAAATGTGAAAAGCTTTTGAAATGGAATTTCATAGATGAAATTTATTTTAAATAACTCGATAAAATATGAAGTTGAATAATTTGATTTGAATTCAAGATTTGAAATTGAATTCTATGATTTAAAACTAGGGATTAAAAATGTTATACCAGTTATATATGGGTTAAACTATTTTTAAAAGTATTGATTTGGGATGTGAATAGAATTCAAGGGCTTTAACTCGTGTAAATATAATTGGATTTTTCTGAAACGAAAATTGTTTGTTTTCAAATAATAAAAGCTTTCACATGAGAAATGAACGTTCAATTTGTGTTAAAAAGAATTTCAATTTTGAAAAGGAAGAATATTTCCAAGTTATGAAAACGATTTAAAAGCTATAAGTTGAATCATTGATTTAAAAGATTCAACAAGTTAATCGAATTTTGAAAGCTATGAGTTAAATCTTTGATTTAAAGATTTAATGAGTTAATCCAATTGGGATGGAAATTGTTTTGAAGTCTATAAATTGATCTTTGTGAAATAAATCTTTTTTGTAATATAAAGATTTGAAATGGTAATTGGTTTAAACCATTTGAAGAAAAGTTTTGGGTTTTAAGTTGTGACTTAATTGAAATCCCAATATCCATATGTTTTTAAAATACTGCGCTCACTGTTCGGTTTAGCCGAGAGAGGACCTTTGTGTCATATATCCCATTCCGAATATGTGATATGTCGTTATGGATAGCATTTGAAGACCGGTGTTGAAGACCGGATATTTTTGAAAGCGAAAGGACAACTCATCGAATGTCTTTGCATCGACTGGTCCCCGGTATAGAGACTCCATATGTGATGGGAAGTCCGAACGTGATTAGTGAATATCTGGATTGCAAGGACTTCTTTGTAAGTGCCTTCGGTTCTGTTCGAGCCCGGAACAGACTTGTATGGATTGTATGTCTGACATTACAAATTGAGATATAAAGCCGATTTCTTTCAAATATATTTCTGTTGGTGGCGGAGAATTTATTCTCTTAGCTTAACACCCTTCTCTGAGACGTACGAGCTCAGAGGTTATGTAGTTGAATGTTATCAGCGATATATTCCCAATTTGGTAATGTGACATGCTGAGTGTTGCTGTGAAATGATCATTGTGTTGATTATTTGTGATAGGATCATTTATTTGATCGTCTATCCTGGTGATCATTTCTATGATCATTTGTTGACCCAAAGCATGGCTTTTGTATAAAGTATGTTTTTGTGGACGAGACTTCGTCGAGCCTCACACCCCGGAATGGTCAAAACAGGAAAGATGCAGCAAGGTTAAGAGGGGTAGCTCCCTTTAGGGTATGTGCATTTCCTTCTGGAAAAGGGTGGTATCATGGTATGGAGCCCAGATACTTACTCATGTTGAAAACACTTTGTTATGATTGTGTGATGATGGTGACGAGCGCTCGGTTAAAGGTCCCAAAGGACCGGGGAATGGCATACTCGTGTCAGTTGTTACCCAGTTAGGCGTAACCCGGCCTTGTGTTGGTAGAGATCCGGTTTGGTTCTCGGGGACGTCCATCCAGAGGCGTTCTCATGTGGCAATGGGAAGTTCCTTGGCCTGACCATTTGTTGGAAATCCAAAGAAACAATACGATCTTGTACGGTTTTAGTTGTATAACCTGCCATGGAATGTGGCGGTAACCTGCTATTGAACATGGTAGCTATAGTAGGCATAAGTGCGGAATGCCTATGCTGGCTAAGATTTATATCTTTATTTTCGAAATGAATTTTTCCTACACTATGCACTAGTAATAATATCAAATGTTTCTTTTTAATGCGTATCAAGCATCTTTGACTATCATAAGGAGAAATCTCCTCCGATTCTGCGTTTGCATTGTGTGTGTGTGCGGGAGGCCTTATGGTAGTCTCATTTTTAAAAAGCATTGCTAATTGACTTTGAAAATCTTTTGTTGAATGTTTTAAAAGATAAACTGTTTTCGTTGCTCACACCAGTCTCACGACTGATCCGGAGTTTATTGTTTCTTTCCTAAACTCTGGGTGCTCATTATATTTTCTACACGAGCAGTCTAGAGTTGGGTTTTTCAGATAGTCAGGTTTAGTAGATTATCTGGAGTTAGTTCAGCCCTTGGTTCACACCAGTCTTGCCTAGCTTGGTGCATCGTTATTGGGAGTTCGAGCTATTGCTGGATTGGTTCTTGGAAATGGAGTTGTAGTTTTGGAGTTCTTCCTTGAAGACTATCTTAGAGTTATTTTGTTCCGCTGCTAGATGTTGTCATCTATTTTCTTTTCCGCTGCTATTTATTGTATCATATCTCTGATTTATATTGATATCTATTTATTGTTCCGCTGCAGGAAATGCCTCCACCAACTACTTCATTCTGGAATCTCCACCGCGTACACGGTTGTTAAAGTGGTTTTCGGAGTTGGCAGAGAGTATGACAACTTCCGATCCCGGTCTCTTTAACAACCAAACGTTATTATAACACCGCGGTCATTTAAAATAATTTAAACTTTAAAACCAGAATAAAATATCCATTTAAACCCATATAAATACGATATCTTTTATATTTTAAAACCCCAAATCAATACAATATCATTTAGACCCAAAATCATATAATGTCGTTTTATTTTCCAATATATATTATTTTTCAAAATTATAGGGTTTTCAAGGTAAAATATTTAGAAATCAAAATTCTTGAATATAATATTTTCAAATCATACTACCTTGAAAATCATAACTTTGAAACAAATTTCCATCTCTCAAATGGTTAAATATTAAATTCTTTTATATAACAAATAGCATCTTTACATTTCACAAATCAATTCCAAATATCGATTTGAACTTCCAAATACCATTTTTAATTCTTATGTTTCAAAGCTTTAAATATTTTACCAATTCAAAAACAAACTCATTTGACAAACCCCTATTTATCAAATTCAATTTCTTATTATTTAGACATGAAATGTTTACTTAATGAATTCAATATAATTTAAGTAAAACCTTTAACTACACATAATTGGAAAATCTTTCAATTTATTAAACTTGATATATTCATTTAAATCAACGTGATATTCACTTAAATCACTTTACACAAACATCAAGTTATAAAAATCATATCCTTTAAAAATTTTAACTTTTATTAAATTTCAATTTAACTTAATATTCATCTTCCAAATCTTATCTTCATTTAAGTCATACCAACTCCAGAAATTAGATTTTAAATAAATGCTTAATCGTATTTGATCTTAAATATCAAACGTTATTTTATACTTCAAATCAAATTTATACGAAGCTTAAAAACCGAAAATTACTATATATATATATATATATATATATATATATAAATAACCAATTCAATATCCCATAAACCATATATATAGCTTTACAAAACCATACAACATTTCAAAATATATTATATATATATGCCGTGGTGCCTGTATAAAATTTTCTACCCTATGGTCAAGTGATACAGATGTTTATCATTTCAATCCGCAATTTAAAATAAAAATGCTGTTGTATATCATTTCAAACTGCAATCCCGAATGAAATAAAAATGCATGATGACTTGAAGTTTATACAATATAAATGTAGCATCCATTCATCCAAATATCAATCATCAACCATCATTTGCAATCATCATCCAATTTAAACAATCATCGATATAGAGCATACAAATTATACAGGTAATAAATAACATGTATTAATCAACAGTTTATATAAATTAATAAATTTAATAACTGTTAAACTAGTAGTTTAAATGTAAATAAATAAATTTAATAACTATTGAACTAGCAGTTATATGCAAATAAATTAAATTCTAACTGTCAATCTATATGCAATAAATAAAATTAATTAACAGTTAAATTAAATAAATGCGATTTAACAGAGATAATGAATAAAACATGCCAAACAGTCATAAATGAATTTCTACTCATATCTAAAATCAATTTAACAAACATAAGAAATTTTAGAAGTTGTGAGTGGGTTAAAACACTCACCTTTTGGATTTAAACCGAATTTAAACCCAAAAATTTGACAGTCTTCAAATCAGTCCAAACCAGCGTCAAAAGATCCGGAATTTTATTTCGATTCTAACAAAAAAAATCGTTCGTGAAATGGAGTTCGTATGTGGAAGTTATATCGATTTGAACATTTGAATTTCAAAATAAAACGAAATAAATAAATAAGGAAAACTCTCACCCCTTGGTCCACGTCACCATATCTCCCACGCTACAGTGAACACCTCACGTACGAACCCTAAAACAAAAAATCGCGATCGAAGCTTCCTCGCGCCGCACTATCCTCGACAAAACTTCCTGACGTGCTCGGCCATCACACACCGCGGCCTCCCAGCGAGGCCCCTACCCCATGCCGACCGCCGCGAGCCACTACCGGCGCCCCCAAAGCTCCTGCCGCCGCCGTCTATTCTAGACCTAATCGAATTTTCTCGACCAATCTAGCCATCAACTTCACCTGCGAACAACTCCGATCGAACCCCCTCGACGATATCTATCCAACGGTACCATAAATTTAGCGATCAGGCAGCGTCGATTTCGACACAATGGATGGTCGAGAATTCACCTTCAATTTTTGAACAAATGGTGATTTGAATCGAAAAATGAATCACACCAAAAGATTACGCACTTCGAGGGCTTCAACATATATTTTTCTCAAATTTTTCTGAGGACTTTGAATTTTCATTTGATTTTGGATTGAAATTGGATCTAGGGTTTGCAGACATTGGGAAGAGAAAGAGTTGAGAAGAATGAACGCACAAACAAATGAGAATAGATGGAGGCTAGGGTTTATAACCGACTCTTTATATGTAGGGTTGAAATAGAGTAGATAGACCGGATAGATGAACGTGTGGAACAAACTATGGCCCGAAAAGCCCGTTCTGACCTCGGAACGAAATTGGGCCAAACCATGTATCGAAATAGGTATTTTAAAATATTCTGAACGCGATGGAAAAAGTGTCACGTCCAAATTCGATCGTATGAAGAAGTTAAACTGAAAACAATATTTTCAAATTTATTTTAATTAAATCGATTTCAAGGCGTTTCGCGTTCGTACGATCAAACGACAAGTCCGAGCGCTACGACACTTGAAACCCTAAAAAAATTCACTGATACGGATCCGATGAAACTGGTTTCGTCGAAATCCGAGTCCGTGACAAAAATGGCTATATTTTATACTGATTAATCAAATTAAGAATTTGTGAATAAATCCAAATTTTTACATTTCGGTTTTAGTATTGGAAATTTTTTATCACTTAATAATCCTTCGGTGATTATCCAAATTTAGACAATTTAAGATGTTTCTTAAATGCTGATTAAATTATTAACTTCAGCGTAAAATTTCAATTTCATTATATCTACAAATTATAAATTAACTTTGCAATAATCCCTTAGTTGACCTTCATTCCATTATCCTATCTATTGGTACCCAAAAGATGGGAATTCCTTTGGATTTATACTCTATTACTAAAACATCTCCAAATTCCAACTTTAATTTCAATAAACATAAAATGTTCTATTCAATTTCAAATAAATTCAATAGATTCAAATTATCATATTCTACATCCAAATGAATAAATAAAGCTTAATTCCCGTTTAAGCATTTATCATTTGATTGCAATTAACCTTTTATCAAAATTAAATTCCGATATATTAATAAACTTTATTTCCATCTTTATATTCACAAATCATCATTTACTGAAAAATTTATATACGTTATTCCCCATTATTACCTAAATTTATTTAACGTAACATTTAATTTATTTTTATTGCAATGATTTCCAAATCGATTGAATAAATTAAATATGTAGGTATCACTCATAATAACTGGTGGTCACAACTCTTGACCACCTTTAATAAGTTTATTATTTACAATCCAAAAAAAATCACCATTTACTATATAAATACGGATTAATAAATTCAATATTTCCATTTCGTTTTCCTATACTAAATTTATTACTAAGTGTATTTACTCCATTCCAACAAGTTGGAATTCCATTCACTATAACAATCATTTCCCTATTCACCTTTATTAGCAACCCACCATCATTGTATTTATTGCCTTTTATTGATTTAACCAAATTAACAAATTTTCCTTTAAATTCATACTAACGAAATATTCAATTTCATTTATTTCATAAACTCCATTTCATAAATCTACCTGCAATTTCTACCTAGAAATAAGGTTACGCTTCCATTGTAATTCACATTTACACCTTACGTTACTACATTAATTATCCTTAAAGTAACGTTTTTATTAATGACAATATTAACTTACTTAACATTTTATATGGTTGCTAACCTTTATTTCATAAATTAATCCATTCCATCTAAATCCTTATCTATATAATATTTCAACATTTAATATCAACCCACAATTATTGCAATTCATTATCTTATATTGATTTTATACAATTATCATTAACTTACATTCAATTACTATTCAATGCATATTTATTCATCAATCAATTCGATATTTATTTTTCTTTCCTTCTATTTGATAAATAACCTAGAATGCATTTACATTCATTCATTTCATTCCATTCATTTATGGGTATTGCATTGAAATTTAATTTATTAGCTAATACCAACATTATTACCATTAATTACAATTAGATTCCAAATTTTTATTCAATACCCTGAATGAATAACATATATATTAACCAAATCCTTACATTTGTTTTTCTTCATATTTAAAATCAAATCATAACATTTAAATGATTTAATTGAATTGGAATTTAATCCAAGACATAAATTATTAACTTGCATTTACATGATTTCTTAGTTTATTCCAATTACCCTTTTCACTCCTTTATTGCATTAAATCAATTTAATATTTTTATTAATTTTTCATACTAAATTTTATATTTAGGTAAGAATCCTTTTTCTACTTAATTCATTTGGATTTTATTCCAATTTCTATAAATAGGTCTTAAGTCACCATTTACATAATTCAATTTAGCGTTTATTTCAATATTTGTTTATAATTTAAAGTTTCTACTAAATTAAATTACAAAACTTATAAATTTTAATCAATTTTAATCCACTAAATTTACGGGTCGTTACACTCTCCCCCACTCAAAACTTTTCATCCCCGAAAAGGGAAAGAAGTGAAAAGAAGAAATAAGAAACAATATCTTTCTTAATTTAATTTATAACAAATAAGTTTACAAAATAAAATAATTTAACATAAAATATTCCAATTTATACCCATTTAAATCTTTTATACATAAATTTGGTAGAGTCTCCTTTGTACGGAGAGGCTCGGAAGAAAATATAATATAATATAACAATATACACAAATATTTTCAAAATAAAATATATCCCTACGGGAAAATATATAAAATAGCGCTATAAACCGTAATCCGAAACGTACCTATTTGTCGGGAAATTTACGCTTAATTTATGGAACCAAAAGCAGTAGCAATTGCTTCCATATCCTGCATTTCACTTATAAAATCTAAAGGGTTAACAATTTACATAAAGTGAAATATTTAAGTGGATTTCAATCACTAACAACAAATCAATACAACAACCATCAATTTCAACGAACAGCATACACAACAAATACAAAACAACCATCCAATTATACAACAAATAGTTGTTCGGGTTCAAAACCTTTAAATTGTACGGAATGAAGAATAAACCATCAAGTGCATCATTTACTCAACAGTCTTAGATTAAACCCAATGGATTATTCATCCATCCCAACAAAGTTAAAGTTTCCTCACCCAACAACCACAACCAAACAATAACAATTCCAATCAACAAATAAAATTAACTTATTATAAATTTTATTTCATACATCAGTTGTTTGATTATCTTTTTATTTATACCGTTGTAGCCTTCCATACCACCACAGGTCGTTCTTGGGCAGAAGCCCCACTCATATTCAAATTTCGACGACGATTATAATAAGTTCATCGTTTTGATTTACATTTACTCATTAAATGTTTGCTTCATTTATTTTTACTTAAGTTGCCATTCATCTATTTGAATTACTTACCTTAAATTTTATTCACTTATAGTAGGATTTTAATCGTAACTTAAGTTGATAACATTAAATTCTCAATTATAATAGCAAATTCATTGAATTCTACACTACCTACTTTTACTTGTACAATTTCCATCACATTTCCTATTAAACATTTCAACTCTAAATATTTGGTAAGTTATATATGTTTTTTAAAGAATGTACTTGAAAGTTATACAAGTTTTCTCATTACCAATGATTAATAAAAAATTCAATAATAATATTCTTTATTTCGTAGGTTATGATTTCAAATTCCATTTAATACCATTTATAACCTATCATTAAATCTCTTATTTCCTTTAGAGCTTTTAATTTATTAATCACCTATGTTTCAATTTACTACAATAATTGAAACAATTAACTAATGGAAATCTAAGAATTTAATACCGGGTTAAATTTCAAAATATTTTAAAATAATAGATAAATATATTCTTGCAACTTATATATCTCTAATTATATTTAAAACAATTCAAAATTTATATATTTTTCAAGATGAATCTGCAATAAAACTACTACAGTGGCCTTTTCCCTTCGAAACTCGAAAATGAAAGTCGATGATGCGGCCGCCATCACCGAAATTATTTTCCAGCGACAGAGAGGAAAGTACAAAACCTATTTTCTCCAAAATCCTCTTTAAAACAATTTTTTTTTCAAATTATATCAAATATTTATATCAGAAAATACTTATAACAATATTATTATGTTCCAAAATTTATTCGAAAGAAATTTCAAAACCCCGGATCATAAGTTCTAAATTTCCACTTTTTATTTATTTTATATTTTTCAATCTTTATTACCTAACAACCAGTCTATTGCAGCCAAATATAGATATCTTTTGAAATTTTTTATTTTATATATAGAAAATATAATAGGCAAAATTATTTCATTCACCTATATAAAACAAATATTATGTCGGTCTGTCCTATTAAGTGTTTAGAAATTCCTATTGATGTCACAGCGTCCCATGCACCAACCAGAATTTATAAATACAAAACGGAACATATTAACACAATATTAAAATCTTTTTATAACACTAACAAATACGCTCTCTCATATATATACACTCAACGACTCCCGTAGGGTATTACTTCCCTATTAGTAAAGAGTCAAACCCCACAAAGCTAAGGTTTATCTCTAAACCAAAGCTCTGATACCAGATGTAACGTCCCGCCTTTTCGCACGCTTTAAATCGACACACGTGCCAATTCAAACCATACGGAAGGGCGGATTGTTATGGGGTAAATAAGAAAAATAGAGAAGAGAAAAAAAACTAAACAGAATCTCACAGCAGAAGGATAAAATATAATAATAAATATACAGTTCATAAAACTGTTTACAAAACATTTGATTCTTCTTTATACAATAAATATCAGAGTTCACATACCAATAAATACCAATGCAGCGGAATACAGTATGTAGTGGAACCATATAATATAATAATAATAATAATGAAATCTTCGTCTTTGTCCTCCAGAAATAAAGTCTTCAAATCCTGAAATGCTCGGACTGACCCGAGCGAATTGAAAAGACAAAACACTCGAGTCAGAACTAAAAGAACTTATGTAAGTTAAATTAACAGAAATAAATATGAGTGCAGTAACTCAAAAGATGCTCGAGATTTACATCTCTTAAGGATCCGTTAAACTATTTACTATGTAGTATATTTCTCTATTATAATAGTGTCTATAGTAAAATAAACATACTTTTAAATAGCATTAAGGCTTTACATTTTCCACCTTAACACGTAATAGTCCCAGTAGTCCATCCAATATCATAGTCCCTCCTGATCGGGAAGCCACCAGAGGATACCACACAGGCTACGGGAGATATCCAAACTCGTAAAAGGCGCGATAGGGTTGGTGACACGGCACAACTAGGCAATGCCAGGGTAGATATACCAATTGCTATCCGGGCTGGTGGTAACGCATAGCCGTAGCTACCGCCGGCCTCGAACTAACACCCCCAAATCAAAGAAATCAATAGTGGCCACCGAGTCAATCCAAAGTCAGAGTATAGTATCGAAGGAGTGCGTTTGATCAGAGGAGTGACCTCATTGGCCCGAGAATCGCTCCTGTTTTAGCCACCTTATGCCACCTCACGGGAGTCGGGTCCACCTATTTACCTTGCAGGAAATGCCTCCACCAACTACTTCATTCTGGAATCTCCACCGCGTACACGGTTGTTAAAGTGGTTTTCGGAGTTGGCAGAGAGTATGACAACTTCCGATCCCGGTCTCTTTAACAACCAAACGTTATTATAACACCGCGGTCATTTAAAATAATTTAAACTTTAAAACCAGAATAAAATATCCATTTAAACCCATATAAATACGATATCTTTTATATTTTAAAACCCCAAATCAATACAATATCATTTAGACCCAAAATCATATAATGTCGTTTTATTTTCCAATATATATTATTTTTCAAAATTATAGGGTTTTCAAGGTAAAATATTTAGAAATCAAAATTCTTGAATATAATATTTTCAAATCATACTACCTTGAAAATCATAACTTTGAAACAAATTTCCATCTCTCTAATGGTTAAATATTAAATTCTTTTATAAAACAAAATAGCATCTTTACATTTCACAAATCAATTCCAAATATCAATTTGAACTTCCAAATACCATTTTTAATTCTTATGTTTCAAAGCTTTAAATATTTTACCAAACCCATATATATCAAATTCAATTTCTTATTATTTAGACTTGAAATGTTTACTTAATGAATTCAATATAATTTAAGTAAAACCTTTAACTACACATAATTGGAATACCTTTCAATTTATTAAACTTGATATATTCATTTAAATCAACCTGATATTCATTTAAATCACTTTACACTAACATAAAGTTATAAAAATCATATCCTTTAAAATTTTTAACTTTTATTAAATTTCAATTTAACTTAATATTCATCTTCCAAATCTTATCCTCATTTAAGTCATAACAACTCCAGAAATTAGATTTTAAATAAATGCTTAATCATATTTGATCTTAAAAATCAAACTTTATTTTATACTTCAAATCAAATTTATACGAAGCTTAAAAACCGAAAATTACTATTATATATATATAAATAACCAATTCAATATCCCATAAACCATATATATATAGCTTTATAAAACCATACAACATTTCAAAATATATTATATATATATATATACCGCGGTGCCTGTATAAAATTTTCTACCCTATCGTCAAGTGATACGAATGTTTATCATTTCAATCCGCAATTTAAAATAAAATTGCGGTTTCATATCATTTCAAACCGCAATCCCGAATGAAATAAAAATGCACGATGACTTGAAGTTTATACAATATAAATGTAGCATCCATTCATCCAAATATCAATCATCAACCATCATTTGCAATCGTCATCCAATTTAAACAATCATCGATATAGCGCATATAAATTATACAGGTAATAAATAACATGTATTAACCAACAGTTTATATAAATTAATAAATTTAATAACTGTTAAACTAGCAGTTTATATGCAAATAAATAAATTTAATAACTATTGAACTAGCAGTTATATGCAAATAAATTAAATTCTAATTGTCAATCTATATGCAATAAATAAAATTAATTAACAGTTAAATTAAATAAATGCGATTTAATAGAGATAATGAATAAAACATGCCAAACAGTCATAAATGAATTTCTACTCATATCTAAAATCAATTTAACAAACATAAGAAATTTTAGAAGTTGTGAGTGGGATAAAACACTCATCTTTTGGATCTAAATCGAATTTAAATCCGATTTAAACCCAAAAATTCGACGGTCTTCAAATCTGTCCAAACCAGCGTCAAAAGATCCGAAATTTTATTTCGATCCTAACAAAAAAATCGTTCGTGAAACAGAGTTCGTATGTGGAAGTTATATCGATTTGAACATTTGAATTTCAAAATAAAACGAAATAAATAAATAATGAAAACACTCACCCCTTGGTCCACGTCACCATCTCTCCCACGCTACAGTGAACAGCGCACGTACGAACCCTAAAACAAAAAATCACGATCGAAGCTTCCTCGCGCCGCCACTATCCTCGTCAAAACTTCCTGACGTTCTCGACCATCACACACCGCGGCCTCCCAACGAGGATCCTACCCCATGCCGACCGCCGCGAGTCACCACCGGCGCCCGCAAAGCTCCAGCCGCCGCCATCTATTCAAGACCTAATTGAATTTTCTCGACCAATCTAGCCATCAACTTCACCCGCGAACAACTCCGATCGAACCCCCTCGACGATCTCTATCCAACGGTACCATAAATTTTGCGATCAGGAAGCGTCGATTTCGACACAATGGATGGCCGAGAATTCACCTTCAATTTCTGAACAAATGGTGATTCGAATCGAAAAACGAATCACACCAGAAGATTACGCACTTCAAGGGCTTCAACATATATTTTTCTCAAATTTTTCTGAGGACTTTGAATTTTCATTTGATTTTGGATTGAAATTGGATCTAGGGTTGCATACATTGGGAAGAGAAAGAGTTGAGAAGAATGAACGCACAAACAAATGAGAATAGATGGAGGCTAGGGTTTATAATCGACTATTTATATGTAGGGTTGAAATAGAGTAGATAGACCGGATAGATGAACGTGCGGAACAAACTATGGCCCGAAAAGCCCGTTCTGACCTCGGAACGAAATTGGGTCAACCCATGTATCGAAATAGGTATTTTAAAATATTCTGAATGTGATGGAAAAAGTGTCACGTCCAAATTCGATCGTATGAAGAAGTTATGCTGAAAACAATATTTTCAAATTGATTTCAATTAAATCGATTTCAAGGCGTTTCGCGTTCGCATAATCAAACGACAAGTCCGATCGCTACGAAACTTGAAACCCTACAAAAATTCACTGATAGGGATCCGATGATACTGGTTTCGTCGAAATCCGAGTCCGTGACAAAAATGGCTATATTTTATACTGATTAATTAAATTAAGAATTTGTAAATAAATCCAAATTTTTATATTTCTGTTTTAGTATTGGAAAATTTTTATCACTTAATAATCCTTCGTTGATTATCCAAATTTAGACAATTTAAGATGTTTCTTAAATGCTGATTAAATTATTAACTTCAGCGTAAAATTTCAATTTCATTATATCTACAAATTATAAATTAACTTTGCAATAATCCCTTAGTTGACCTTTCATTCCATTATCCTATCTATTGGTACCCAAAAGATGGGAATTCCTTTGGATTTATACTCTATTACTAAAACATCTCCAAATTCCAACTTTAATTTCAATCAACATAAAATGTTCTATTCAATTTCAAATAAATTCAATAGATTCAAATTATCATATTCTACGTCCAAATGAATAAATAAAGCTTAATTCCCGTTTAAGCATTTATCATTTGATTGCAATTAACCTTTTATCAAAATTAAATTCCAATATATTAATAAACTTTATTTCCATCTTTATATTCACAAATCATCATTTACTGAAGAATTTATATACGTTTTTCCCCATTATTACCTAAATTTATTTAACGTAACATTTAATTTATTTTTATTGCAATGATTTCCAAATCGATTGAATAATTAAATATGTATGTATCACTCATAATAACTGGTGGTCACAACTCTTGATCACCTTTAATAAGTTTATTATTTACAATCCAAAAAAAATCACCATTTACTATATATATACGGATTAATAAATTCAATATTTCCATTTCGTTTTCCTATACTAAATTTATTACTATGTGTATTTACTCCATTCCAACAAGTTGGAATTCCATTCTTACTATAACAATCATTTCCCTATTCACCTTTATTAATAACCCACCATCATTGTATTTATTGCCTTTTATTGATTTAACCAAATTAACCCATTTTCCTTTAAATTCATACTAACGAAATATTCAATTTCATTTATTTCATAAACTCCATTTCATAAATCTACCTGCAATTTCTACCTAGAAATAAGGTTACGCTTCCATTGTAATTCACATTTACACCTTACGTTACTACATTAATTATCCTTAAAGTAACGTTTTTATTAATGAAAATATTAACTTACTTAACATTTTATATGGTTGCTATCGTTTATTTCATAAATTAATCCATTCCATCTAAATCCTTATTTATATAATATTTCAACATTTAATATCAACCCACAGTTATTGCAATTCATTATCTTATATTGATTTTATACAATTACCATTAACTTACATTCAATTACTATTCAATGCATATTTATTCATCAATCAATTCGATATTTACTTTTCTTTCCTTCTATTTGATAAATAACCTAGAATGCATTTACATTCACTCATTTCATTCCATTCATTTATGGGTATTGCATTGAAATTTAATTTATTAGCTAATACCAACATTATTACCATTAATAACAATTAGATTCCAAATTTTTATTCAATACCCTGAATGAATAACATATATATTAACTAAATCCTTACATTTGTTTTTCTTCATATTTAAAATCAAATCATAACATTTAAATGATTTAATTGAATTGGAATTTAATCCAAGACATAAATTATTAACTTGCATTCACATGATTGCTTATTTTATTCCAATTACCCTTTTCACTCCTTTATTGCATTAAATCAATTTAATATTTTTATTAATTTTCCATATTAAATTTTATATTCAGGTAAGAATCCTTTTTCTACTTAATTCATTTGGATTTTATTCCAATTTCTATAAATAGGTCTTAAGTCACCATTTACATAATTCAATTTAGCGTTTATTTCAATATTTGTTTATAATTTAAAGTTTCTACTAAATTAAATTACAAAACTTATAAATTTTAACCAATTTTAATCCACTAAATTTACGGGTCGTTACACAAATAAATTTATACATAGTTAAATCAATAATAAAATAGCATTTATATAACATCTAAAATCAATATCTGTATAACTCATATATTTCTTTACAAAACCATAAAAATCATTTAAATAATTATATATATTTATATATATATATATATATATACACACACACACACACACACACATATATATACCACGGTGCCTGTATATAATTTTCTATCCTACGGTCAAGTGATACAGATATTTATCATTTCAATCCGTAATTTAAAATTAAAAATGCGGTTGTATATCATTTCAAACTGCAATCCCGAATCAAAATAAATGCATAACAACTTGCAGATTATGATGATATAAATAAAACATCCTTTCATCCATCATAAAATCATACATCCATCACAATCATCATACAAAACAATCAATCAATATCAATATATAACTGATAATATATAACAGGTTATTAACTGCCAGTTATATTAAATAATAAATTAAATAACGATTTAATTTAAATAAATGCAATAACTGAGATGATGATTAGCAATATACGAAAAAGTCATAAATAAATGCATAATCATAACAAAAATTAATTTACCAAACATAAGAAATTTTAGAAGTTGTGAGTGGGTTAAAACACTCACCTTTTGAATTTAAATCGAAAATAAATCCAATTTAAACCCAAAATTCCAACAGTCTCCAAATCCATCCACCATCGTCAAAGTGTCCGGAATTCCAATACGAATCTAGCGGAGAAAACCGCACGTGAAACGGACCTCGTATGCGAGAGTTAGACAATAAGAACAATTGAAATCAAGATTTAAAATAAAATAGAAAAAAAAAGAAGACATCTCACTTCAGGGCCACGTCAGCTTTCATTCTTCCTCCCTGTACATGACCGAACCCGAGGACATCTAGTAGCATTCCCCTCCTTGACTAACCTTTGACCACGATTCCACGACAGTACAGGCCGCCGTTGGCCATGGCGTGGCCACCATCGTCATCGCCTCGTCCAGCCGACCCCCCCGGACCACCATGAAGCCGATCGACCCCCCCAAAGCCGTAGCCACCGTTCCCTCTTAAACCCCAATTGAATTAAATACAGCGATCCAACCGTTGACAAGCCAAGCGAATACCATGGATGAACTACGCAATGAACTCTCTTCATAGTGGTACAAACGAATCGACTATCGGTCGTGGGTGATCGTGCTCGATTGAACGGCTGAGAATTCGTTCGTGATTTCAGGACAACCAGTGATTCAAATCCAAAAATGAATTACACCATTGAATTACGCTCGTCGAGAGCTTCGAATCCATACAAAATTTGATAGTATTAGAGGAGTTTGAAATTTTGACTTTTGATTTGATTTGGAAGTGTATTTGGATCTAGAATTTGTTTGTCTGCCATTGAGGAGGAGAGATAGTTGAATTGTACGTATAGATAAACGAGAATAGAAGTAGGCTAGGGTTTATAAGCGGGTATTTATAGAGAGGTTGAAAAAGAATAGATGGACCCGATTTATAAACGCGGTGAACGATGAATGGCCCGAAAAGCCTGTTCTGACTCCGGAATGAAACTGGGTCAACCTGTATATCAAAATAGATATTTTAAAATCAATGGAATAAGTTTTAAGTCCAAATTCCATTGTATGAAGAAGTTATGCTAAAATAAAATTTTTCCAAATTGACTTCAATTGATTTCAATTAAATTTGGTTTCAAGGCGTTTCAAGTCCGTAGGATCAAACGATAAGTCCGATCATTACGAAACTTGAAATCCTATAATAATTCACCGTTACGGATCCGATGAAACTGGTTTCGTCGAAATCCGAATCAGTGGCCAAAATTGCTATTTTTACCTTAATTAATTAAATTAATAAATTAATAAATTATATCAAATTTTCAATTTCAATTCTTTAATTGACCAATTTCAACATTTTTAATTCTTAATCATTTACAATGATTTAAACAAATTTAAATGTCAATTTAGAGTTGGTTAATTTATCAATTCCAGTATTAATCTCATTTTCATTAAATTCAAAAATTATAAATTTAATTTCCAAAAATTCTATTAAATTTAATTTTCATTCTATTATTAAATTCATTGTTATCAACTGTTGAATTTTAACATTGGATTCAAAATCTATTGCAATTCTCACATTCCACCTTAATTAGCGTAATACTTAGATTTTAAATTCATTAAATTGCAATTTCTCCACTAATTATGGTTCAAATCCCAATAAATTGATAAATATTTATTCCCACTCTTATAATTCAACAAATTTCCCAATTATGAATAACAATAAAATCATTTCAAAATATTACCTTAATTAATATTAACGTAATATTCCATTAGACTTATGGTAACTGATTTCCAATTTAAATTAACAAGCAGCAAGAATAGGTAACATATAATAATCGTTATGCTAAATTCTAGTCACATTAATAAGCTTTTATTACTTACAAATAAATGTTACCATTTATTTTCATAGTACTAATTTCATCTAATATTCCATTTATTTGCTTATGCCATTTATAGTCAAGTATAACATATCCTAATTAATTGTCATTTCATTCAATCCATTGAGTATTAATCTTAATTAGCACTAGTTATATCTTGATGCATTCTTTTATTACATCATTTATTACTTTGAAAAATAAAATAACATTTTAAACTCATCAATGTAATACCAAATTTCATTTTAAATCCAATTGATTTCCAAATCAAAGTTTATACATATTTCAAACAACTATTATAATTACTCCAAGAACATTGGTTTTATTAAATGACCATTTATTATAATTTAATTTCCTTAATTTAATCCAATTCTTACATTTTTTTTCATATATTTAATTTGTAGCTAATTATGCATCTACATTAATTCCATTGATCTGCATTTCGTTCAATTTATTAATAGTTACCTTAGTTAAGTTACCTTAGTTAACATTACGTGATATTAGATTATAATTTTACAATGTTAACAAATTCATAAATTGTCAATTGTCAAATATATAAATTAATTACTATTAAATGTTCTCAATAAATTTATCTACTTGGTTTCAAACTTTTTGGTTCATCAATTACTGCCTTATAAATAAACTTCCGTTTCTAATTAATTTACATTCACCTTTCCGTTATTATATTAATCATCATTAAAGTAACCTTTAATTACTTGTATGTTCATTCTTCCCAACTTATTACATCTTGTTACACTATTTCACACATTAATTAAGATTTTAAATCAAATTAATCATTTCATCTTGGTAACATTCTTTTATTACAAATAGAATATAATTAATATTTACATTGTTTAACTTATTGGAATTACATCCAAGTTATTAACAAATTAACTTACACTTCAACTGTTACATTCAAGTTATTAAAAACTAACTTACCAATCTTATCTAAGTTATTATCATTCCATTAATAATTCTCTAAAAAAATTATTTCCTTCAACATAAATTACCAAAATCTTGTTAAATTAAGAAATTTAATTACCGAATTTTATGGGTCGTTACATATATCATGATGGTATTGTCCTACTATTTTTTTGCATCTTGAACAACATCAACCGACATTTTAATGCATCGCGTCGATTTGAATTCATGAGGATAATAAAACTTTAAGGGAGTGCAGACTGGGATGTTATTTCCTTTGACTACTTTGTTCCATGCCCTAGTAAGAGAAGTAGAAAAGAACCATTTGTTCATTGCAGGCTTGTTAGCAGAATGAACATTCTATTCACCCAAATTAGAAAAACTAGACATGTTCGGATTCGCTGAGACATTTGCAGGAGGTATGATTTCTAGTTTTGCAAAACATGAGCACTAGATTTAGCTGTAAAAGGATGTTGAATGGTTCTAGATTGTCTCTTACATTTTTTGGATCTAACTTTGGTGAAACCCATCTTCATCCAGCGTAGTATCCATCGAAGGAAAGAGACGCATTGGGGAGTTGACTGGCATGAAACCTAGGGGAGTATCTGTGATTTCTAGAGGAGGATCAACTGACGGCGGCGGTTGATGACAAATAAGGATTAAGGAAGACATGATGGGGCGATCAGCATGGGAGTCCAATCCTGCGAGGATTGGGATGAGCGGAAAGCAGTAACGAAAGTGGAGGCGGCGTTCAGAAAATCTAGGTTTTTCCTTGGTAATAATTTTATCTCGAATTAAAAGACCATGAGAAGTCTACACAAAATAGTGGTGTTTCCATTGAGGCAAGAGATGTTTGCGTAGATGTGTCCATTGAGAAAGTAACATATTATGGGGTTTTGCGTGAGATTTTGTTGTTAGACTACCGCAAGTTTAAAATTACCTCATTCAAATGTGATTGGGAAAATATCGATCGCGGAGTGCAGTTTGAAGATGGATTTACATTAGTCAATTTACGTCAGTTCCAAAATCAATTTTCAAGCAACTATTTCATTTTAGCAACGCAAGCTGTACAAGTGTTTATTCTGAGAGAAAGTAGTTCTTCAAATTGGTATGTTGTGCTAAGGCACCCCATGGAGCTTTTCAAGAGTTGGAAAACTATGACGAGAAGGATGAGTTAACTAGCTTAACGGTAGACTAGTCACTACTTGATGATAGAGATGTCGACTATGAGATGAAAGCTATATAAGGGAGGATTATGATGGTATTTTGGTATGATATAAGAATCCTTTATTGATATTTGTTTTATACATTGTTATATTTGTAAAGAGTGTAAATATTTCTAGTTTTATGCATAGGTACATTAATTAACCATCAATTTCGATTACTAAAATTGAGAAAAGAATAATCATTCTTTCGCAAAGTACTACCATTTATATTAGGATTTTTATATTTCTCAATAATGACTATTTAGTATGGTGTTCTAATTATTTATATATTATGATTTTTTTAGGTTGCTCACTTAGCAGAAGACAGTTGAACTTGAAGCATCAATGGGTAACAAGGCACAAGATCAAGGAGAAGTAAAATATAACTATCCCAATACCAAAATATTTGATCACTTTTTACCGTTTAAGACTTGAAGTGAAAATAGTTTCATCATGGTTTACAGATTTAGAATTTTGTTTTCCATCATGATTTTGTGCAGGAGATGAACAAAATGATAGTATCATGAAAATTTTGAAAACTAGATTTGTACACTTTGAAGTGAACTAATCACATATGTTTGGTTGTTTAAAGGATGTTAGTGTTTATATATGTTCCGTTAAATTTTTGTATTTAGGCTTCGTTTTTGGTGGAGGATAGAAGCACCGTGTTAATAGATAAAATTCAATTTTAATCACATGTATGTTTGTTATTGGATCAATACTTGTTTATTAGATTAGCCTCTTTGCTTCAAAAGAGAAGAATCTTTACATCGTAAGCATTATCGTGGATTTGAATCCACTACCATTCGATTTTTAATACAAGTAATTATTCTATATTTAATGTTGTATTCCATAATCAAACAAAGTGTCACGACCCATTTTTCCATACCGATTTAAACCAACTTTAAACACACTCGTCAGTCAAATCACACGTAAAGACGGATAATGAAAGAAAGAAGGTAGAAATAGAAAGAAGATAGAAGGAAAGAGAACAAATCAAAACCTTACAGCGGAACGAATAAATTATAGTATAAACAAATCTTTACACAAAACCCAAAACTGTTACTTTAATAACATATACAAACTTTATATCAGAGTTTACAACCACACAAACTCGGACAGTTATATCAATCCAGTCCTTACAACAATAACCACACGACCAAAACAGACCAAATAAAATCATCTACGAGAATACGTCTCCTGATCCAGCTCCTTCTCCTGAAGCTTCCACTCTTTCAGTTAAACCTGGAAATAGGCTCGGTCTGACCCGAGCATATAGGAAAAACACCAAAGCCCGGGTCAGTCTGCTATACTAGCGTGAGAAACACATTCAAATTGATTATTACAGTTTGAAAAATTCTTTTGAAAACAAGAGCATCTCGTAAGACCACACCACAAATAAACATGTCGGGTTTTTACCTTATGATAGCTAAAACTTTTCTTATGAAATCCTCCAATATTATAATAGAGTCTATATACAAATACTTATTAAAATAGTCAAAATTGTTACATTATTAAATTCCAGCTACTAGCCACAGAGTGGGTAAAACAAACAAAACTCGTACAAGGTGCGTAGGGAGAATGGATTTCCAACTAATGACTAGGCATTGGGGTACCACCTGTCACGGTACGTGGCCTAGATCACAATACCGAGGATCACTCCCGGCCCCCTACAACACAAGACCGGGACTTTCTCTTACTGGAATATCCCGAGTAAGATCACCCTACGGTTGGGATCAGCAACCGCACCACTAAGCCGAAATAAAAGGGACATCTAGACAGGGATGACCTCACCCTGAAATGGGTGCTACCCACCTAGCCTTGTTGCATAACCCCTAATTTTCAGTCATTCCTGGTTGATGAGGCTTGAGGCTAAGCGTTACCTTTTTAGAACATATCCCTTAGAATGCTCATCGTCCACTTGACGACGTTCTGAAAGCATTCGTCCATACAAGTCCGTTCCGGGTTCGAACGGGACCGAAGGCACTATCCCTACTACATCCATTTTGGAATCGCCCTTAGGATTAGTAGCGAGTAGCCCTTGCACTTCACTGCTCCATATTCGACTCTAAGATCTTGTCTTCATCACGAAAACGTATCGTTGGATTGAAGTGGTTTTTGGATTTCAAATCCGATCCCAGTCCCTTCGAAACAACGTTCTCTATTTTCCGGTAAACTCAACCCCGGTTCTTTAGGGAATACTTCGACGAAATACAAGATCGGAGATCACCTTCTAGCCGTTAGTGTACGAGTCTCCTTATAATTCGTCCTAGAGAACAAACGAGTATATACGTACGGTATAGCACCTCGATCAGTAACCGTACCATATAATTCTCGAGTCTCCTCTAGGTATTTCCAAAGTTAGGTTTTGTCCAATTTTGATAGTCGGTTATTTAACTATCAAAGCAATCAATCAATACAACAAAATTATTTCCCATTGCAACCGTGAAACCTTGTTCACCTTTAAAAATCCAAGCGAATTACTATTTATTTAAGAAAGCTTATTCCATTTGAAATATATATAAAACTATTTCCTTTCAAATAATACTTATAAATTTCCAAATATTATTTCAAGTTTAATAAATAAAATATTCTTCATAAAAGTTATTACGAATTATTATTTAAACTTCTTTTATTAAAGAGATTTTAATTTGAAGAAAATATGCTTAAATATTAATAAAAATTATCCTTTAAAGTATCATTACAAAATGAGTTAATACTTGAAACAATTTAAAGTTTTATTTATTTATAAAAATTATAACATAAAAAGATTTTCAAAGGTAGAAATAAATAACTACTTTCAATATTCCAAAATATTGATCAATCTTAAAAACGTTTCTAAAAATAATATTTTTTTAAACAAAACTAATTTCACAAATCAATCGAAACAGAACAAGGCTTATCAGTCCCGACGGTACTTATCAATTCACATTTCACGATTTAAAATCACAGATATTCAAATCAATCAACTTCCATAGATCGATTCGCAATATTCTCAAATATAATTAACAGGCACATAACAGATGTATGCAAGAGCAATAGATCCGAGATCATCATTGCTAGAAACAATAATGCATATATAATCAGATTAATGGCTTACACTATTCACAGCAATTTAGATCAACTATACAGTGGAATGGTGTCAGTTTCCGCTGTCCTAATGTCATCCAGTTTGAACAATCTAAATAAACACAACTTTTAGTCGGGAACATTTCAAAAGTTTGGTTGTAACTCTATTCAATGGCAGTCATTTCCAATTGGTAATTAGATACTATTTAAACAAGCTTATAAAATTTCACATATTTAATTTCACAATGGATCATACGACGACGTAACATCCGTCGATACGAACCATTCATTCCATAACACTTTTATGTGAAATTAAATAATTATTAAAAATATTATCACTTATGGACTCGAATTCACTTTAATGTATAACATTTATTCCCTTTTATTATTTCAATTATACTTCACTTTAAACTAAACATTCCCGATTAATTATTTTCGAATTACATTAAGTAATTAGCCTTTAATTAATTACACAAACTAGTTATCCTTAACCCTTTACAATAATTAACTTTTAATTACTTCATTAATTAATCGACTAAAATTAATTATATAATCCCTTAATTAATTATAATTAATTATTTGATAATAATTTATATTGATTAGTTATACCTTAACTAATCAACCCTTAATCACCTCATTAATTATTATAAATTAAAAATCTTAAGCACTTGATTAATTCAAAAGCTTAATTATAATGATCTTCTTAATCAACTTTACTTTACTCAAATTATTCAAATAAACTTTTAAGTAAAATTTTGGAAAACAATTGGATTTAAAACCTTTTATATAACAAGTTCTTTAAAATAATAAACTTGTATTTGTGGAAATCGATTTTAAAGATTTACTTTAAATTACATTCTTGTTATAACGTGGATAGTCAAATTCATTTTAAAAGACTTACACAAGCATTTACCCCTTTTAACTAGTATCTGATAAAATTTAAACCTGCATTTCATTTACTTTCAAACGAAACTATTGGGCTGAAACCCCAAATAAACCTAAGACCAAATATTTTTAAACCTATATTTAACTTCACAAATCCTAAGCCCAATACCAACATTAATAACAACGCCAACCAGTCTGGGCCGAAGCCCAACACAAATACACCGAACATCCACTCCATTCTTCCCCAAAAAACTTTGTTGAACCGACTACAGTTCCACCTCCAGGAATCCATACCAAAATCGAACGGCAACACATCGCTTGAAACAACACTCCCTCGAATCAAACGTTGACAATCGCAAAATCCAAAACGTCACGCATCCTCCAACGTGATGACGATCAAACCAACGCATGACAACATGCTACCTGGAACCACGTGCATTGATACGCGTGCACGTGTATGGCCAAAACTCTGGCCATCTCACTACCGCGACGCCTCATCCCAACTCCACATCGTCGCTCGAATCCAACATGCTATTCGCCGAAGCAAACATCACCGACGATCGAAATTCGAACATTAGTTCGTGAATTCAAAAATGTGAAAATCACACTCCTCCACAAAACCACTCACTGCTTCCACAACCGACCGCAACCTCGAACCCCATCCACCACGATCGAATGCTCACTCATGCAGCTACCCTCAAGTCGAAACCCTAAAACTCCGATCACACTGCCACGCCGCAATTCGAACGCGACTTTAGCCCAAACTTCACTCCCTCAAAACCCTAAAACAACATGCACGCACAACCAAAGGCCAAATCGAAAATTATGCCACGATTAAACCTTTCTCCTCGACCGACTTCTCCTTCCAGAACTGGCCGTAGCTCCTCTCGACGATGAGATCGTCAGAAATTATTTTTTTAACTGAAAATCTATTATTTGGAAATCCTTACACTATATTCTATTAAAAATACAATTCAACTTCTAAAAATCTTAATTTTATGAAAGAAATCGAATTGCATGCTTGAATGTTTGTTTTTAATTAAGTTGAATTTCCACAAAAACAGGGTTACCTACTGTAAAAACAAGCCTAAGATCACTACATAACATAATTCGTTTTCAAACTATTTTTAACTTATACTACAAACATAAATAACCATTTCCCAAGTTCACAACATCAACATATTTATTCTAGAATAAAATATATGAAATTTTGAATTAGAAATGAACATAAATGTTCATTGTTTAACAGGGCAGTAACTATCCAGGTTTTGAGATAAGGTTTCTCACCTTCCACATTGATTCCAGCAGTCTTAAAATTGAAGTTGAAGTCTTAAATTTAAAATTTGAAATCTTTAAAATTGAAAACTTGAATTTGGCCTTTGAATTCTTCTGATGATCTGAATTTGAATAGGGATTGCTTCCAGTTCTATACTCCCAGACTTGGTTTAACTGAGTAATTTCTTCTTCTATTAACTTTGATTTCTGATTGAAAATATTTGAATAGAGGTCTTTTTTAATTATTAAGTTACATGTATAAATTTCAAACAACAGTCCAGATCTAAGACAATAGATATATATACAACTTAGCAATTTTGCCGAGGGACAGAGAATGACTAGCTTGGTGGCTGATATAGATATGGTCTCCTGCTGAGAATATTTTTGAAAAGAAACCCAAATCATTATGTTGGATTTCTCAGATTTAAGGTGCCAAATGTTAGTTTGTTCCTTGATTAAAACTTTATCACTTACCCATTGTTTAACTTGTTAAACTTTTTTTTTGGTTTTGTTAATCTTTTTTTGTTTAACAGTAAATAGTTTACAACTTTTTTTTAATGTGTATTAATATAAAACATACAAAAATAAAACATAGGCAAGTGTAATTCAAGAATTTAAACAGCTATTAATATCATTGTCAAAGTTGCATTGTGTTATATACGTTTAAAACAAAAAAAAGGCAAATGAGAAACTATATTGAAATGATACTTTATTTAACTTAACATTTGGAATTTAATAATTATTATCTAAATTCACTCAAGACCTTCGATTAAATTCAAAGGTTTTACATTTTTAAAATGCAGGTAAATAGGTACAAGGAAGAAGTTGCAAAAAAATTTAGTTTAAGGGACAAAAAGTTTGCATTTTAGCCTGAAGGACACTTTTTAATGTAAACTGAAAATGATAGTTACAACTATCATTCTGTGATTTACACTAAAAAGTGTCCTTCAGCCTAAAAAACAAACTTCTTGTCCCTGAAACTAAATTTTTTCCTAACTTTTTCCTTTAGCCTAAAAACCCCTTTAAAATAAAGGTTAGAAATAAACAAGAAGATTAACACTATCTATATATTAATAAAATGAAATAAACACTATTTCGATGATGTTAGATAGCCCATAGTTACTTATTGCCTTATAAAATGAATGTGTGCACTTTACACAATTTTTTTAGAAATGAACTTGTTATTTTAAATTTTATAATAGAAAATAATACTTATGAAACATTCTCAAGTCAACATATTTTCCTATACATGTGTTGTAAAACAAAAGCTACAAAAGTGGTTAAAATTATTTTAAGTATTCATGTATATATGTACCATATACACATTTTAATTTAAAATATAGAAATATATTATTTCAAAATAAATCAAGTCGCTTCCTTCTTTTATAATATAAAAATATATGACTTCAAAACAAACTAAGCCCATTGATATTTATGTGTAAATAGTTTCTCCTATTTATTTAAGTGATTTTTATACACATCAATTTATAACATTTTTCTCAATTAAATATTATAAAATTTTCTTTTAACTTATCATAACATATATATAAAATTTTCCTTATTCAAAGTACGTATATCTTTAAGAAACTTAAAATTATTTTATTCAATATAAACAACATTGTTTTTATATACCAAATCAACATGTAACACTTTCACTTCATTAAGAATTTTCATCTAATTTTATTACATAAAAATTTATCATCCTATATATGAAAATAATGGATTTTCAATAAATTTAAATTTCCTATTATATTTCAATCTTTAGAATAAATATACATATTTATCCTTGAATAAAATACATATATTAAATCTAAACAATATATACATATTTTACTTTAAAACAAAATATATATTTAAGAAATTTTATTTAAGTCAAATTAATAACTTAATATAGTTTTGAAAACTCAAGTTATATTGATTTAGAAAAAGTTTAGATAATTATTAATCATTGATAAATGGAAATATTGTATATTAAAATACAATATTATTGAATATTATAAATAATATTCATAACTCGAGATGTCCAAAATCCCAGGTCGTTACATCCCTTCCCCCATATAAAGAATTTCGTCCCCGAAATTCCATCGTTAAGCTTGTAAAAATTATCCACTCATAATAGAATAGATCGACAACAACTCAAATTATACTGGTAAGCATAAAGATTCACATAGTATATCAAAATATACAGCACATTAAGCACCATCCAAAATATTCCTATAGATACTATCACCATCCATCAACCATACATATATACACAGACATGTAACTACCCTACCAAACACTTAACATTCATGACGTCCATGGGTCAAAACACATACAAAAACTGTATTTACATCGAAGAGAAAACATGTAACAACCCGCATATTTATCGATTTTTATATTTAAATATTTTATTTAAATATTTTATCGTTCGTCGGATTTTGGTCCGAAAACCTACTTTTTGCATACGGTCGAATTAGGACTCGAGACCACCTCCATTGAGTTCAAAATGCCGTTTGCGACCTTTTTGAGTATAAGCTTCGATATGTTTGGAGAAAGTTGATTTTTGCTACGTTTTCCCGCTTAGGGCTTTGGTTGGGTTGAGCCAATTAACCACTTAACTCAGTTCCAACACTCTCCTCTTCATTCACTTCTCTCCTATTTTCCTAACACTCAAGCTTTTATGTTAATGGAGGGTGGAAGAGGAAATTAAAACTCCAAGCCCTAGCTTCCTTTGCAAATCCAAGCTTTAGCTCCAAACTCAAGAAGAACCTTTTGGTAAGCATCTCCTTCACCTTCTCCAACTCTTTCTCCATTTAATTTCAGAAATTTCCTAAACCTAATTTAGGGAATGTTTTTCTTTTAAGCTTAGATTCAAGCTTCTAGTGTTGAGATTGAAGAGTGCTTGTTCTTGCCATTGCTTTCAAGCTTCATCTTCATAAACTTAGTTCAAAGGTGAGATTTTTATCTCACATCTATGCTTATATTTATCTTCGAATGTTAGGTCTGAATTCCTAACACTTCTTCATGTGCATTTGCTCTTGACTTGGATTGGTTTTGTGAATATTCCAATTTTTGGGTTTTTAAGTCAAATTTGTGTGAAATCCTTTTATGGATGTTTGATCATGCTTTTAGTGATGCATCGAGGAGCATATAGGGCCGGGTTGCCGATTGGCATAAACCCTTAGAGCCAATGTTCGTCCGGTTGCATTTTGGAAGAGTTTGCTCTTCATTTGAATAAGGCTGAAAAACAGCCCAGGCATGATTCAGTCGACTGAAAACTCTGTTCAGTCGACTGAACCTGAAACCCGAGAGTTTCCAGGCATGATTCAGTCGACTGAAAAACTCTGCACAGTCGACTGAAACTGGAAACAGAAAGTTTTCTGAACCTGGAAAATTTCCAGGCACAGGGTCAGTCGACTGAAAACTCTGTTCAGTCGACTGAACCTGCTGTTTGAGTCCAATTTGCCTTTTGGATTGAATTTCCAATTTAAATCGATTCGTGATGATCCTATTTATTGTCATTATTTATTATCATCTTTGATGACTTATTTTCTTTGGGAATTTAGATATATCCACTTCGATGGATCCTTTATCGATTTCATTGGATTTTATTCACATCTTGGAATGTGATCTTTGTGATTGATTGTTTTTACAATCCCCCTTGTGCTTTGTCACTTTAAAAATATAAAGGTTTTCTATACTAGTAGTAAATATCAAAACTCTTTCCTCAAACGATTTTAATACTATTTTAATACCAAATTCGTTTATAAAACCGTTTTCCAATCTATTAGTATATACAAACCTTTACCTCACTCGTATGAGAAATCTAATTAAACGGCTTAGTAAAACAAGTGGTATGAAACGCTTGCGTTTACTTCGTCGGTTAATTCTTGGACTTGTTCGATTGAATCTCTTGTGACATTCTTCTAGTGGAGATTTACAGTTTGTTCGTAAATGTTTAAGTTAAGCAAGTGGTTATGGGACATGAAGCTAAACTTTTATATTTACTAGCTTAGTGTAATTGACACTTCTCGATGATCATGACGATCATTTTTGTGATTTAGACTAGCAATGTGCGATGTCTCTTTGTCTGCGTGGGACACTAAACCCCGTTCGTGTGTCAAATTTGTGGGGTAGCTACCCACGGTCTTCGGACCATTCGTGTGTCAGGTCTTTGGACCATTCGTGTGTCAAATTAATGGCTAGCTACCATGAGATAGCTTCTCGTTCATGTGTTACAGCTGTTGGTGAGTTTTCATGCTCCCGTTCATGTGATAGGCCTCCCCCCCTTATTTTGTGTGATTTCTGGATTTCGTGTGTCGAATTCTGGAATTTTCTTCTTCACCTATTTTAGTGATTTCTATTGATATGATTTATCAATTCTTGTGCATAGGTGAATTCGTGTGTCATTGACTGGATTTCTTGTGTTGATTTCTGGAATTTATGTTTCACCAACTTTGTGATTTCTTTTGATATGGTTTATCAATTCTTGTGCATAGGTGATTTCGTGTGTGTAACGACCCAGAATTTATAATAATTTAATTCGAGAATATTTAATTAATTTTAAATATTTGAATGATGGTTTGAATTGATTTTCAAATTATCAGAATAAATTTAGCGATTAAATTTTAGGATTTAATCTATTGAAAGTTGAATAAAAATTTGAATCTTCAATTTTAAGCCGATTAAAAATATTTCAAAGGCTTGTAAAATTCATATTGATAATATTGAAGATAATAGAAGCTTCAGAATTTAATTTGGAAGTGAATTGTTCAATTTTGAAATTTAATCGTTTGAATCGATATTTAAAATAGCCGTCCGAGGCACAGTCTCGGAATTTGACGAAACCAGTTCCATTGGGTCCGTAATATTGAATTATTGCTGGATTTCGAATTTCGTATTTTTTGGAGTTGTTGTGTGACCGTACGATAATGAAACGCGTTGAAATTTAATCAAATTCAATTTAAATTTAAATTAAAAAAATTTGTCAACGACAGCATCCCTAAGAACATGCCTAAAAATCGCGATACAGGGACGTGCTTGCACAACTCTTCTGTGATAAATCACGTTTTCTCCTTCAAACCCCATTCAAACGAAATCAAGCAGAAATTTTTTTTAATGGCCGAAGCCTTCTTCAAAACCCAAATTAAAGCCGAGCTTTATATTCTTCTTCCCCCTCTTCTATTTTTCTTCCCCCCTCTCTTCAAAATCGAAACGCAGCAGTTAAATAAAAAAAAAATATTAATGGCCGCACGCGATGATTTTGATGGAGCGGCAGCTCGTCGCGGTCGAGGCTTCGACGCGGCATCAACGAATCAAGTGGCGCGCGCGTGGTAATGGCAACGGCGAGGCGCACGCGCGCGTGGGAGGTCGTGGCTAGGGCACGGCGATTCAAGGAGGCGGCATTGAGAGTCGACAGTGGAAGCACGGCGATGTATTGGAGCGGCGATTCGCGTGGAGGAGGCAACGGCGGCGCGCGCTTGATTTTGGGATTTAGGGGCTCGGGTTTCTGTTACTCGGTGGCGACGAGGAAGTGGGGTTCTCGGGGTAGCGTACGTAAAGAGGAATTGGTGGAGGCGCGACAAGTATTTGGAATCGCGATGTTCGTGTAGGCGAGCAAGGTGGTCGCGATAGCAGCGGCGACGAGAAGCTCGAGTACGAGCTGTTGATTTTCACAGTGAGGTATTTTTTTTTTTTATTATTTATTCGATTTCTAAATTTATATATATATAAAATGTATATACAGATAAAAAGAAAAAAGAAAAAAAAAGAATGGCAATTAATTTGTCTATTTATCAATTTAGTTATTGTTGGTTTAAAATAAAATTTTTAGCTAATCACATTTATTAAAATAAAAGGGAGAATTTAATCATTAGTTAGATAAATTTAATTATTTAAAAGAAGTTGTTTTAAAAAGGAATTTGTTAGTTAAAATAAGATTTTAGTTAAATAAATTTAATTTAAAAGAAAATTTAAATTTTTAGTTAAATATCTTATTGAAGAAAAATTAGTTGATTTAAAATAAAAAGAGAAGTTAAATTGAAATAAAAGTTTAAATATTTAAATGTTTAAAACAAGGTTTAAACTTAAAGTAGATTTTAAAAGAATGAAATCATTAATAAAGAAATTTGTTATCTTAGAGATAATTTAGGTAATAAAATGACTAAATTAATATGGTAATTAAAGAATGATTTATTTAACTTATAAATAAATAAGTCATTAGTTAGAAATGAAAAATAAATGTATAGATAGATTTTTAAATCTACTAAGTTTATATTAAAATAATACATAATATGAGGATTAATTATTTTAACAAAATTTATCTGTTTATTTTAATAACTAAAGGATATTTTATCAAAGGAAAATTTATTTAAATAAATAGTTAGTTAAGAAAATGTATTAAAAGAAATTTAGTTCAATTGGAAATCTCTAGTTAAAATTATTTTAAAAGGACAAAATTAGTTTAAATAAATTTATTAAAGAAGAAACTGGTTTAAATAAAACCATAAGTTAATTTAATTTTTAAAATGAAATCACCGATGAATTAAAATTATCTAATGAAAATTTAATTTATTCGATTGGTTCGAATATTAATAAATTGTATAAAATTGTTGTACAAGGTATAAATGAAGAAAACAAGTTGAATTGGAAGTGGATTGCAAACAGGAATAAAGGTGAGAACTTCTCACTCAAAAGGAATTTTGTTGTTTATTTAAATTTTAAATAGATAGATTTAAAATTTCTTGACTGTGTTGATTGAATGATTGAATGCTTGAATGATGATTGTTATATATATATTGGATGTGAATAGACCCTATACGCCGTTAGTAAGCGGAGGTTATTTATTACACACATATACCGCGATATTCCACCTCGAAGTGGAATTGGTATTATATTATATATAGCAATATATATATATATTGGCATATGCATATATTGCAGTTGATTGATTTCCCGCATTTTCTTTTAGCGGATGAGACCCTATTGCGCCGTTAGTAAGCGGATATATATTTATAAAATCCCATGTACCGCGATATTCCGTCTTGAAACGGAATGGTATTGTGCTAATGTCTGTGGATGCAGGGAAACAGGTTGTAGGGATCCAACTGGATTCCTCACAAATATTTATTTGATTTCATATATTGTGATATTTGATTGTTATCATGGATGATATATGATGTTTGAAAGTCATGATTGACTATTGATGTGTTGCATCATCGGATCCAAATTTTTATGAAGTTTAAAAATAACGATTTAGATTTCTAAAGTGATTTTTGGAAATATACGTTTATAAAATATTTTTGGAATTGATTCATCTTAAATAAATAAACGTTATAATTTTAATGTTATAAAAAAATTATGATTTTTGAGAAATTCAGTTAAAAGTTGATTTTTGAAAATATGGGATTAGTGATTTTATAAAATAGTTTGAACTGGGATTTCTGAATTTATTATAAGAAGTTTAAAAATAGGATTTATAAAATTTTTATTTTATAAATCAGAATGATGAAAATTATGAAAGAGTTTAAAGATGTTTAAAGTAATAATATAAATTGATTTATATTAAAAGATTTATAAATTGATATTTATAAATTTAGAATATCTTGAATTATAAAACGAGCTTTTATAAGTGATAGAATGATTTGTAAATGAATTTCATAAATTGGAATTATAGAATTATAACGGTGAAGTTATAAATGGAATTTTATAAACAGTAGGTTTATAAAATTTGTAAAGTTATTTAAAAGAATGGAATTTGGATAAATAAATGAATCTTATAAGTTATAAGATTTATGAAAATTTATGAAGTTTAAAGGAACGATTTTATAAACAAATAAATTATAAGTATTTAACTTATAATATGAAATTTTAGTATATCATTGAGATATGAAATTGAATAGATTTATAAAGGAAATTTATAAAAGGAAGTTGTTATAAAATAAATAGAAATAGAATTTATAAACGTTGTTTTATAAATCCGCAACGACTTATTTTGATAAGGAATTGTTGTAATTTATTTATGGAATTATATTCATGTTTTAGACAGTGAATAATTCTTTAAAATAAAATGAATAGAAGTGATGAAATTTATTAACAAGTATATTCACGTTTTTGAATAGTGAATATTATGTTAAAGAAATTATTTTTGATGTGATGTTTTAAATTGAATTAAAACGATCTAAAGATGTTTTAAAATGTATTGAGATTCGAAACCATAGATTTCAACATTCATTGTTGAAATAGACATTTTCGAGAAATAGAAGGAAATGGTAGATTATAACACTGTTGTTATAATAAATGATTTCCGAAAGGAAATGTTTTGTATAGTATTGGGATTTATATATCTATTTTAATTTCGAATCCCTATACTAGTGATTTTGGGTTGTCGTAACGATGTTTTACGCAACATTCGTTTTGGCCCAAATAAATATGGTTAAGTGAATGATTTCCTTAAAGAATGAAATATATACTTAATTTCGATTAGGGTATATTAAATATTTTCTGAGTATAGAAAATAAAAAGATCTGCGAATTACTTATTTTTAATAAGTATAGAAATGCTTTTCCAATATTAAGTGAATATTTGGAATTTATCTTTTTGAAGATAAATTGAAAATGAATATTAAAAATTGAATGGAAATCGTATATTCATAAATATTTTGGGAATGTAAATTCCTTATGGAATTTATAAATGAAAAGGGGATTTGTTTGAAAATAAATGTTGATTTATTTTTGAAGTGTGAAAACTATATATCTTATAAAGATATTTTTGGGAAATAAATAATTTGGAAAATTATTTGGAATCTGGTGTTGTTGGCATATCTATTGATAGTTCAATAACCGACTATCAATATTTACCTTTAAATAGGTATTTGTTGTGATTTGCTTGAATTTGAATGCCACACTTGTTTTTTTTAAAAATAAGCGCTCACTATTCGGGTTAACCGGGAAAGGACCTTGGGGTCGTATAACCCATTCCGAATATGTGATACGTCGTTATGAATTGCATTCGAAGATCGGTGTTGAAGACCAGATATTTCCGAAAACGAAAGGGTTTCTTGTTGATTGTCTCTACACTGGCTGATCCCTGGTATTGAGATCTCCATATGTGATGGGAAATCCGAACGTGATTAGAGATTATTTGGATTGCAAGGACTTCTTTGTAAGTGCCTTCGGTTCTGTTCGAGCCCGGAACAGACTTGTATGGATTGTGTGTCTGACATTACAAATTGAGATGTAAAGCCGATTTCTTTCAAATATATTTCTGTTGGTGGCGGAGAATTTATTCTTTTAGCTTAACACCCTTCTCTGAGACGTACGAGCTCAGAGGTTATATAGTTGAAGTTATCAGCGATATATTCCCAATTTGGTAATGTGACATGCTGAGTGTTGCTGTTAAATGATCATTGTGTTGATTATTTGTGATAGGATCATTTATTTGATCGTCTATCTTGGTGATCATTTCTATGATCATTTGTTGACCCAAAGCATGGCTTTTGTATAAAGTATGTTTTTGTGGACGTGACTTCGTCGAGCCTCACACCCCGGAAATGGTCAAAACAGGAAAGAAGCAGCAAGGTTATGAGGGGTAGCTCCCTTTAGGGTATGTGCATTTCCTTCTGGATAGAGGTGGTATCATGGTATGGAGCCCAGATATTTAACCTATGTGGTTACTGAGAATTTATTACTTTGTGGTTGTTGGTTATCAGGATCCCGTGAGAAAGGTCGTTTACGATCGGGGAATGGCGTGCTCGTGTCACTAGTTACCCAGTTAGGGGTAACCCGGCCTTGTGTTGGCAGAGTTCCGGTTTGGTTCTCGGGGATGTCTTTCTAGAGGCATTCTCATGTGGCAATGGGAAGTTCCTTGGCCTGACCATTTGTTGGAAATCCAAAGAAACAATACGAAACTTGTACGGTTTTAGTTGTATAACCTGCTATGGAATGTGGCGGTAACCTGCTATTGAACATAGTTAGCTATAGTAGGCATAGTTCGAAATGTCTATGTTGGCTAAGATTTATATTCTACTTTCGAAATATTTCCTACACTATGCACTAATAATAATATGAAATATTCTTTTAAATGCGTATCAAGCATCTTTGACTATCATAAGGAGAAATCTCCTCCGATTCTGCGTTTGCATGTGTGCGTGTGCGGGAGGCCTTATGGTAGTCTCATTTTTAAAAGCATTGCGAATTGAATTTAAAAATATTCCTCTATTTTGATTTTAAAGATAAATAAACTGTTTTGAGTTCTCACACCAGTCACATGACTGACTCGGAGTTTATTGTTTTCCTTCCTAAACTCTGGGTGCCCACCAATTTCCACACGGGCAGTCAAGAGTTAAGGTTTATCAGGATATTCTGGATATTCTGGAGTTGCTGGAGGCAAGATGGATGGCATGGCGTATTACTAGTTTATATAGTATTTCTTTTTCCGCTGCATTGTTTGTTGTTGTACACTCTAATGATGATATGATGTAAAGTATAAAATGTAATAACTGATATAGTTCTTTGTTTAAAGATTATTCATTTATTATTATATGTTGTTCCGCTGCGAATTGTGAGATTCTGTTATTGTTCTGTTGTTTTCTGTTCTGTTCTATGTTCTTTGTTTAAAGTATAAAATTTCTATTTTCTGTTTTTCTCTTCCCTCTATTTTTCTATTCTTTCTTCTCTCCATCTTTTTCCCTCTTCTCTTTTCTTAAATTCTTTTTCTTAAACCATAACATTTCGGGTTTTTGGCCTTCGATTTCTCGGCAGTCGATAAAGTGAGTATCGATGTTGAATTTTCGAAAGTCGAAAAATCTCGTTTGTTACATTTGGTATCAGAGCTTATGGTTAAGCGACAACCATGGTTCTGTTGGGTATTACTCGTTAGAGATAGAGTCAGCAGTACTCTAGAATGAGTTTAAGTGTAATAATAGATATGAGCGCGTATTTGTTAGTGAATATAAAATTGTTTTTGAATCGGGTAAATAAGATAATTTTGCCCAAAACTATTTTTGTATAGAAAAGAAATGGGTTTCTATGAATTATTATAATATATGGTTGCATGATTGTTAGGAAGTGATAATATTGAATCATTATCATTAGTATATGGAATTAAATAAAATGGATTGAACTCAAGTAAACTAACTTGATAAATTATAAATTCTAGGACTAATGAATTGAATATAGATATTGAAATTTTGAATTGAATTCAAATGAAATTGAATGAATTGAAAATTGAAATGAATTAGTGAATAAAACTAATTTAAAGTAGTAATATGAATTAGCAAATGAAAGTAAAACGATAGAATTCAATATTTAGAATTGAGAATTAAATTCGAATGGAATTTCAAATTGTGAATTGAATTCAAATGGAATTTAAATTGTGAATGAAATTGAATTGAAGAGTAAAATTGAATGAAATGAATATGTAACTGCAATAGTGAAGTTAAAATATATAAGAAACATATATCGAAATTTTGCAATAGAATTGGCACATTGGTTTGAATATTGTATTTGGATTTGTATGCTACTACTACTAGCAGGTTATACAGGTGTATAAAGGGATTGAGATTTTGATTTCAAAGATAAAATTGAATTGCTCGACAAAAAGGTACGTATTTGAATTTCAGTATGAGATTTGATGACTTTCTTCTCTAGCCACTTGGCTTTCTCTTTTCTTTTTGATTCTGAGGGGCCGTGGTGCCATTTTGTAGTCGTACCGAGCTAGCCGCGCAAAGGAGACGCTGGCGAAATTTTTCGAAAATTTAGGGTGTTAGAAAATTTTTGAGAAAATTTGAAAGTTTGAAATTTGAATTTGAATTTAAATTTGAATGGTTAGTAAAACAATGTTGTTTGAAACCTATAATTGGAATTGGAAAGCTAGTTGAAATGATAATGAATCTCTAGTAAAAAGATTTGTTTTAGAAAGTTGATAAAACTATTTGGATTGTGAAAAATGATAGACGGGATAAGAGCATTCTTCTTAACTTGTAATTTCGGGACGAAATTCTTTTAAGGAGGGAAGATTGTAACGACCCAGAATTTTTAATAATTTAATTCGAGAATATTTAATTAATTTTAAATATTTGAATGATGGTTTGAATTGATTTTCAAATTATCAGAATAAATTTAGCGATTAAATTTTAGGATTTAATCTATTGAAAGTTGAATAAAAATTTGAATCTTCAATTTTAAGCCGATTAAAAATATTTCAAAGGCTTGTAAAATTCATATTGATACTATTGAAGATAATAGAAGCTTCAGAATTTAATTTGGAAGTGAATTGTTCAGTTTTGAAATTTAATCGTTTGAATCGATATTTAAAATAGCCGTCCGAGGCACAGTCTCGGAATTTGACGAAACCAGTTCCATTGGGTCCGTAATATTGAATTATTGCCGGATTTCAAATTTCGTATTTTTTGGAGTTGTTGTGTGACCGTACGATAATGAAACGCGTTGAAATTTAATCAAGTTCAATTTAAATTTAAATTAAAAAAATTTGTCAACGACAGCATCCCTAAGAACATGCCTAAAAATCGCGATACAGGGACGTGCTTGCACGACTCTTCTCTGATAAATCACGTTTTCTCCTTCAAACCCCATTCAAACGAAATCAAGCAGAAAATTTTTTTTTAATGGCCGAAGCCTTCTTCAAAACCCAAATTAAAGCCGAGCTTTATATTCTTCTTCCCCCTCTTCTATTTTTCTTCCCCCCTCTCTTCAAAATCGAAACGCAGCAGTTAAATAAAAAAAAAATATTAATGGCCGCACGCGATGATTTTGATGGAGCGGCAGCTCGTCGCGGTCGAGGCTTCGACGCGGCATCAACGAATCAAGTGGCGCGCGCGTGGTAATGGCAACGGCGAGGCGCACGCGCGCGTGGGAGGTCGTGGCTAGGGCACGGCGATTCAAGGAGGCGGCATTGAGAGTCGACAGTGGAAGCACGGCGATGTATTGGAGCGGCGATTCGCGTGGAGGAGGCAACGGCGGCGCGCGCTTGATTTTGGGATTTAGGGGCTCGGGTTTCTGTTACTCGGTGGCGACGAGGAAGTGGGGTTCTCGGGGTAGCGTACGTAAAGAGGAATTGGTGGAGGCGCGACAAGTATTTGGAATCGCGATGTTCGTGTAGGCGAGCAAGGTGGTCGCGATAGCAGCGGCGACGAGAAGCTCGAGTACGAGCTGTTGATTTTCACAGTGAGGTATTTTTTATTATTATTATTATTTATTCGATTTCTAAATTTATATATATATAAAATGTATATACAGATAAAAAGAAAAAAAGAAAAAAAAAAGAATGGCAATTAATTTGTCTATTTATCAATTTAATTATTGTTGGTTTAAATTAAAATTTTTAGCTAATCACATTTATTAAAATAAAAGGGAGAATTTAATCATTAGTTAGATAAATTTAATTATTTAAAAGAAGTTGTTTTAAAAAGGAATTTGTTAGTTAAAATAAGATTTTAGTTAAATAAATTTAATTTAAAAGAAAATTTAAATTTTTAGTTAAATATCTTATTAAAGAAAAATTAGTTGATTTAAAATAAAAAGAGAAGTTAAATTGAAATAAAAGTTTAAATATTTAAATGTTTAAAACAAGGTTTAAACTTAAAGTAGATTTTAAAAGAATGAAATCATTAATAAAGAAATTTGTTATCTTAGAGATAATTTAGGTAATAAAATGACTAAATTAATATGGTAATTAAAGAATGATTTATTTAACTTATAAATAAATAAGTCATTAGTTAGAAATGAAAAATAAATGTATAGATAGATTTTTAAATCTACTAAGTTTATATTAAAATAATACATAATATGAGGATTAATTATTTTAACAAAATTTATCTGTTTATTTTAATAACTAAAGGATATTTTATCAAAGGAAAATTTATTTAAATAAATAGTTAGTTAAGAAAATGCATTAAAAGAAATTTAGTTCAATTGGAAATCTCTAGTTAAAATTATTTTAAAAGGACAAAATTAGTTTAAATAAATTTATTAAAGAAGAAACTGGTTTAAATAAAACCATAAGTTAATTTAATTTTTAAAATGAAATCACCGATGAATTAAAATTATCTAATGAAAATTTAATTTATTCGATTGGTTCGAATATTAATAAATTGTATAAAATTGTTGTACAAGGTATAAATGAAGAAAACAAGTTGAATTGGAAGTGGATTGCAAACAGGAATAAAGGTGAGAACTTCTCACTCAAAAGGAATTTTGTTGTTTATTTAAATTTTAAATAGATAGATTTAAAATTTCTTGACTGTGTTGATTGAATGATTGAATGCTTGAATGATGATTGTTATATATATATTGGATGTGAATAGACCCTATACGCCGTTAGTAAGAGGAGGTTATTTATTACACACATATACCGCGATATTCCACCTCGAAGTGGAATTGGTATTATATTATATATAGCAATATATATATATATTGGCATATGCATATATTGCAGTTGATTGATTTCCCGCATTTTCTTTTAGCGGATGAGACCCTATTGCGCCGTTAGTAAGCGGATATATATTTATAAAATCCCATGTACCGCGATATTCCGTCTTGAAACGGAATGGTATTGTGCTAATGTCTGTGGATGCAGGGAAACAGGTTGTAGGGATCCAACTGGATTCCTCACAAATATTTATTTGATTTCATATATTGTGATATTTGATTGTTATCATGGATGATATATGATGTTTGAAAGTCATGATTGACTATTGATGTGTTGCATCATCGGATCCAAATTTTTATGAAGTTTAAAAATAACGATTTAGATTTCTAAAGTGATTTTTGGAAATATACGTTTATAAAATATTTTTGGAATTGATTCATCTTAAATAAATAAACGTTATAATTTTAATGTTATAAAAAAATTATGATTTTTGAGAAATTCAGTTAAAAGTTGATTTTTGAAAATATGGGATTAGTGATTTTATAAAATAGTTTGAACTGGGATTTCTGAATTTATTATAAGAAGTTTAAAAATAGGATTTATAAAATTTTTATTTTATAAATCAGAATGATGAAAATTATGAAAGAGTTTAAAGATGTTTAAAGTAATAATATAAATTGATTTATATTAAAAGATTTATAAATTGATATTTATAAATTTAGAATATCTTGAATTATAAAACGAGCTTTTATAAGTGATAGAATGATTTGTAAATGAATTTCATAAATTGGAATTATAGAATTATAACGGTGAAGTTATAAATGGAATTTTATAAACAGTAGGTTTATAAAATTTGTAAAGTTATTTAAAAGAATGGAATTTGGATAAATAAATGAATCTTATAAGTTATAAGATTTATGAAAATTTGTGAAGTTTAAAGGAACGATTTTATAAACAAATAAATTATAAGTATTTAACTTATAATATGAAATTTTAGTATATCATTGAGATATGAAATTGAATAGATTTATAAAGGAAATTTATAAAAGGAAGTTGTTATAAAATAAATAGAAATAGAATTTATAAACGTTGTTTTATAAATCCGCAACGACTTATTTTGATAAGGAATTGTTGTAATTTATTTATGGAATTATATTCATGTTTTAGACAGTGAATAATTCTTTAAAATAAAATGAATAGAAGTGATGAAATTTATTAACAAGTATATTCATGTTTTTGAATAGTGAACATTACGTTAAAGAAATTATTTTCGACGTGATGTTTTAAATTGAATTAAAACGATCTAAAGATGTTTTAAAATGTATTGAGATTCGAAACCATAGATTTCAACATTCATTGTTGAAATAGACATTTTCGAGAAATAGAAGGAAATGGTAGATTATAACACTGTTGTTATAATAAATGATTTCCGAAAGGAAATGTTTTGTATAGTATTGGGATTTATATATCTATTTTAATTTCGAATCCCTATACTAGTGATTTTGGGTTGTCGTAACGATGTTTTACGCAACATTCGTTTTGGCCCAAATAAATATGGTTAAGTGAATGATTTCCTTAAAGAATGAAATATATACTTAATTTCGATTAGGGTATATTAAATATTTTCTGAGTATAGAAAATAAAAAGATCTGCGAATTACTTATTTTTAATAAGTATAGAAATGCTTTTCCAATATTAAGTGAATATTTGGAATTTATCTTTTTGAAGATAAATTGAAAATGAATATTAAAAATTGAATGGAAATCGTATATTCATAAATATTTTGGGAATGTAAATTCCTAATGGAATTTATAAATGAAAAGGGGATTTGTTTGAAAATAAATGTTGATTTATTTTTGAAGTGTGAAAACTATATATCTTATAAAGATATTTTTGGGAAATAAATAATTTGGAAAATTATTTGGAATCTGGTGTTGTTGGCATATCTATTGATAGTTCAATAACCGACTATCAATATTTACCTTTAAATAGGTATTTGTTGTGATTTGCTTGAATTTGAATGCCACACTTGTTTTTTTTAAAAATAAGCGCTCACTATTCGGGTTAACCGGGAAAGGACCTTGGGGTCGTATAACCCATTCCGAATATGTGATACGTCGTTATGAATTGCATTCGAAGATCGGTGTTGAAGACCAGATATTTTCGAAAACGAAAGGGTTTCTTGTTGATTGTCTCTGCACTGGCTGATCCCTGGTATTGAGATCTCCATATGTGATGGGAAATCCGAACGTGATTAGAGATTATTCGGATTGCAAGGACTTCTTTGTAAGTGCCTTCGGTTCTGTTCGAGCCCGGAACAGACTTGTATGGATTGTGTGTCTGACATTACAAATTGAGATGTAAAGCCGATTTCTTTCAAATATATTTCTGTTGGTGGCGGAGAATTTATTCTTTTAGCTTAACACCCTTCTCTGAGACGTACGAGCTCAGAGGTTATATAGTTGAAGTTATCAGCGATATATTCCCAATTTGGTAATGTGACATGCTGAGTGTTGCTGTTAAATGATCATTTTGTTGATTATTTGTGATAGGATCATTTATTTGATCGTCTATCTTGGTGATCATTTCTATGATCATTTGTTGACCCAAAGCATGGCTTTTGTATAAAGTATGTTTTTGTGGACGTGACTTCGTCGAGCCTCACACCCCGGAAATGGTCAAAACAGGAAAGAAGCAGCAAGGTTATGAGGGGTAGCTCCCTTTAGGGTATGTGCATTTCCTTCTGGATAGAGGTGGTATCATGGTATGGAGCCCAGATATTTAACCTATGTGGTTACTGCGAATTTATTACTTTGTGGTTGTTGGTTATCGGGATCCCGTGAGAAAGGTCGTTTACGATCGGGGAATGGCATGCTCGTGTCACTAGTTACCCAGTTAGGGGTAACCCGACCTTGTGTTGGCAGAGTTCCGGTTTGGTTCTCGGGGATGTCTTTCTAGAGGCATTCTCATGTGCCAATGGGAAGTTCCTTGGCCTGACCATTTGTTGGAAATCCAAAGAAACAATACGAAACTTGTACGGTTTTAGTTGTATAACCTGCTATGGAATGTGGCGGTAACCTGCTATTGAACATAGTTAGCTATAGTAGGCATAGTTCGAAATGTCTATGTTGGCTAAGATTTATATTCTACTTTCGAAATATTTCCTACACTATGCACTAATAATAATATGAAATGTTCTTTTAAATGCGTATCAAGCATCTTTGACTATCATAAGGAGAAATCTCCTCCGATTCTGCGTTTGCATGTGTGCGTGTGCGGGAGGCCTTATGGTAGTCTCATTTTTAAAAGCATTGCGAATTGAATTTAAAAATATTCCTCTATTTTGATTTTAAAGATAAATAAACTGTTTTGAGTTCTCACACCAGTCACATGACTGACTCGGAGTTTATTGTTTTCCTTCCTAAACTCTGGGTGCCCACCAATTTCCACACGGGCAGTCAAGAGTTAAGGTTTATCAGGATATTCTGGATATTCTGGATATTCTGGAGTTGCTGGAGGCAAGATGGATGGCATGGCGTATTACTAGTTTATATAGTATTTCTTTTTCCGCTGCATTGTTTGTTGTTGTACACTCTGATGATGATATGATGTAAAGTATAAAATGTAATAACTGATATAGTTCTTTGTTTAAAGATTATTCATTTATTATTATATGTTGTTCCGCTGCGAATTGTGAGATTCTGTTATTGTTCTGTTGTTTTCTGTTCTGTTCTATGTTCTTTGTTTAAAGTATAAAATTTCTATTTTCTATTTTTCTCTTCCCTCTATTTTTCTATTCTTTCTTCTCTCCATCTTTTTCCCTCTTCTCTTTTCTTAAATTCTTTTTCTTAAACCATAACATTTCGGGTTTTTGGCCTTCGATTTCTCGGCAGTCGATAAAGTGAGTATCGATGTTGAATTTTCGAAAGTCGAAAAATCTCGTTTGTTACATTTGGTATCAGAGCTTATGGTTAAGCGACAACCATGGTTCTGTTGGGTATTACTCGTTAGAGATAGAGTCAGCAGTACTCTAGAATGAGTTTAAGTGTAATAATAAATATAAGCGCGTATTTGTTAGTGAATATAAAATTGTTTTTGAATCGGGTAAATAAGATAATTTTGCCCAAAACTATTTTTGTATAGAAAAGAAATGGTTTCCTATGAATTATTATAATATATGGTTGCATGATTGTTAGGAAGTGATAATATTGAATCATTATCATTAGTATATGGAATTAAATAAAATGGATTGAACTCAAGTAAACTAACTTGATAAATTATAAATTCTAGGACTAATGAATTGAATATAGATATTGAAATTTTGAATTGAATTCAAATGAAATTGAATGAATTGAAAATTGAAATGAATTAGTGAATAAAACTAATTTAAAGTAGTAATATGAATTAGCAAATGAAAGTAAAACGATAGAATTCAATATTTAGAATTGAGAATTAAATTCGAATGGAATTTCAAATTGTGAATTGAATTCAAATGGAATTTAAATTGTGAATGAAATTGAATTGAAGAGTAAAATTGAATGAAATGAATATGTAACTGCAATAGTGAAGTTAAAATATATAAGAAACATATATCGAAATTTTGCAATAGAATTGGCACATTGGTTTGAATATTGTATTTGGATTTGTATGCTACTACTACTAGCAGGTTATACAGGTGTATAAAGGGATTGAGATTTTGATTTCAAAGATAAAATTGAATATTGCTCGACAAAAAGGTACGTATTTGAATTTCAGTATGAGATTTGATGACTTTCTTCTCTAGCCACTTGGCTTTCTCTTTTCTTTTTGATTCTGAGGGGCCGTGGTGCCATTTTATAGTCGTACCGAGCTAGCCGCGCAAAGGAGACGCTGGCGAAATTTTTCGAAAATTTAGGGTGTTAGAAAATTTTTGAGAAAATTTGAAAGTTTGAAATTTGAATTTGAATTTAAATTTGAATGGTTAGTAAAACAATGTTGTTTGAAACCTATAATTGGAATTGGAAAGCTAGTTGAAATGATAATGAATCTCTAGTAAAAAGATTTGTTTTAGAAAGTTGATAAAACTATTTGGATTGTGAAAAATGATAGACGGGATAAGAGCATTCTTCTTAACTTGTAATTTCGGGACGAAATTCTTTTAAGGAGGGAAGATTGTAACGACCCAGAATTTTTAATAATTTAATTCGAGAATATTTAATTAATTTTAAATATTTGAATGATGGTTTGAATTGATTTTCAAATTATCAGAATAAATTTAGCGATTAAATTTTAGGATTTAATCTATTGAAAGTTGAATAAAAATTTGAATCTTCAATTTTAAGCCGATTAAAAATATTTCAAAGGCTTGTAAAATTCATATTGATAATATTGAAGATAGTAGAAGCTTCAGAATTTAATTTGGAAGTGAATTGTTCAGTTTTGAAATTTAATCGTTTGAATCGATATTTAAAATAGCCGTCCGAGGCACAGTCTCGGAATTTGACGAAACCAGTTCCATTGGGTCCGTAATATTGAATTATTGCCGGATTTCAAATTTCGTATTTTTTGGAGTTGTTGTGTGACCGTACGATAATGAAATGCGTTGAAATTTAATCAAGTTCAATTTAAATTTAAATTAAAAAAATTTGTCAAGGACAGCATCCCTAAGAACATGCCTAAAAATCGCGATATAGGGACGTGCTTGCACGACTCTTCTCTGATAAATCACGTTTTCTCCTTCAAACCCCATTCAAACGAAATCAAGCAGAAAATTTTTTTTTAATGGCCGAAGCCTTCTTCAAAACCCAAATTAAAGCCGAGCTTTATATTCTTCTTCCCCCTCTTCTATTTTTCTTCCCCCCTCTCTTCAAAATCGAAACGCAGCAGTTAAATAAAAAAAAAATATTAATGGCCGCACGCGATGATTTTGATGGAGCGGCAGCTCGTCGCGGTCGAGGCTTCGACGCGGCATCAACGAATCAAGTGGCGCGCGCGTGGTAATGGCAATGGCGAGGCGCACACGCGCGTGGGAGGTCGTGGCTAGGGCACGGCGATTCAAGGAGGCGGCATTGAGAGTCGACAGTGGAAGCACGGCGATGTATTGGAGCGGCGATTCGCGTGGAGGAGGCAACGGCGGCGCGCGCTTGATTTTGGGATTTAGGGGCTCGGGTTTCTGTTACTCGGTGGCGACGAGGAAGTGGGGTTCTCGGGGTAGCGTACGTAAAGAGGAATTGGTGGAGGGGCGACAAGTATTTGGAATCGCGATGTTCGTGTAGGCGAGCAAGGTGGTCGCGATAGCAGCGGCGACGAGAAGCTCAAGTACGAGCTGTTGATTTTCACAGTGAGGTATTTTTTTTTATTATTATTATTTATTCGATTTCTAAATTTATATATATATAAAATGTATATACAGATAAAAAGAAAAAAAGAAAAAAAAAGAATGGCAATTAATTTGTCTATTTATCAATTTAGTTATTGTTGGTTTAAAATAAAATTTTTAGCTAATCACATTTATTAAAATAAAAGGGAGAATTTAATCATTAGTTAGATAAATTTAATTATTTAAAAGAAGTTGTTTTAAAAAGGAATTTGTTAGTTAAAATAAGATTTTAGTTAAATAAATTTAATTTAAAAGAAAATTTAAATTTTTAGTTAAATATCTTATTAAAGAAAAATTAGTTGATTTAAAATAAAAAGAGAAGTTAAGTTGAAATAAAAGTTTAAATATTTAAATGTTTAAAACAAGGTTTAAACTTAAAGTAGATTTTAAAAGAATGAAATCATTAATAAAGAAATTTGTTATCTTAGAGATAATTTAGGTAATAAAATGACTAAATTAATATGGTAATTAAAGAATGATTTATTTAACTTATAAATAAATAAGTCATTAGTTAGAAATGAAAAATAAATGTATAGATAGATTTTTAAATCTACTAAGTTTATATTAAAATAATACATAATATGAGGATTAATTATTTTAACAAAATTTATCTGTTTATTTTAATAACTAAAGGATATTTTATCAAAGGAAAATTTATTTAAATAAATAGTTAGTTAAGAAAATGTATTAAAAGAAATTTAGTTCAATTGGAAATCTCTAGTTAAAATTATTTTAAAAGGACAAAATTAGTTTAAATAAATTTATTAAAGAAGAAACTGGTTTAAATAAAACCATAAGTTAATTTAATTTTTAAAATGAAATCACCGATGAATTAAAATTATCTAATGAAAATTTAATTTATTCGATTGGTTCGAATATTAATAAATTGTATAAAATTGTTGTACAAGGTATAAATGAAGAAAACAAGTTGAATTGGAAGTGGATTGCAAACAGGAATAAAGGTGAGAACTTCTCACTCAAAAGGAATTTTGTTGTTTATTTAAATTTTAAATAGATAGATTTAAAATTTCTTGACTGTGTTGATTGAATGATTGAATGCTTGAATGATGATTGTTATATATATATTGGATGTGAATAGACCCTATACGCCGTTAGTAAGCGGAGGTTATTTATTACACACATATACCGCGATATTCCACCTCGAAGTGGAATTGGTATTATATTATATATAGCAATATATATATATTGGCATATGCATATATTGCAGTTGATTGATTTCCCGCATTTTCTTTTAGCGGATGAGACCCTATTGCGCCGTTAGTAAGCGGATATATATTTATAAAATCCCATGTACCGCGATATTCCGTCTATAAACGGAATGGTATTGTGCTAATGTCTGTGGATGCAGGGAAACAGGTTGTAGGGATCCAACTGGATTCCTCACAAATATTTATTTGATTTCATATATTGTGATATTTGATTGTTATCATGGATGATATATGATGTTTGAAAGTCATGATTGACTATTGATGTGTTGCATCATCGGATCCAAATTTTTATGAAGTTTAAAAATAACGATTTAGATTTCTAAAGTGATTTTTGGAAATATACGTTTATAAAATATTTTTGGAATTGATTCATCTTAAATAAATAAACGTTATAATTTTAATGTTATAAAAAAATTATGATTTTTGAGAAATTCAGTTAAAAGTTGATTTTTGAAAATATGGGATTAGTGATTTTATAAAATAGTTTGAACTGGGATTTCTGAATTTATTATAAGAAGTTTAAAAATAGGATTTATAAAATTTTTATTTTATAAATCAGAATGATGAAAATTATGAAAGAGTTTAAAGATGTTTAAAATAATAATATAAATTGATTTATATTAAAAGATTTATAAATTGATATTTATAAATTTAGAATATCTTGAATTATAAAACGAGCTTTTATAAGTGATAGAATGATTTGTAAATGAATTTCATAAATTGGAATTATAGAATTATAACGGTGAAGTTATAAATGGAATTTTATAAACAGTAGGTTTATAAAATTTGTAAAGTTATTTAAAAGAATGGAATTTGGATAAATAAATGAATCTTATAAGTTATAAGATTTGTGAAAATTTATGAAGTTTAAAGGAATGATTTTATAAACAAATAAATTATAAGTATTTAGCTTATCATATGAAATTTTAGTATATCATTGAGATATGAAATTGAATAGATTTATAAAGGAAATTTATAAAAGGAAGTTGTTATAAAATAAATAGAAATAGAATTTATAAACGTTGTTTTATAAATCCGCAACGACTTATTTTGATAAGGAATTGTTGTAATTTATTTATGGAATTATATTCATGTTTTAGACAGTGAATAATTCTTTAAAATAAAATGAATAGAAGTGATGAAATTTATTAACAAGTATATTCATGTTTTTGAATAGTGAACATTACGTTAAAGAAATTATTTTCGACGTGATGTTTTAAATTGAATTAAAACGATCTAAAGATGTTTTAAAATGTATTGAGATTCGAAACCATAGATTTCAACATTCATTGTTGAAATAGACATTTTCGAGAAATAGAAGGAAATGGTAGATTATAACACTGTTGTTATAATAAATGATTTCCGAAAGGAAATGTTTTGTATATTATTGGGATTTATATATCTATTTTAATTTCGAATCCCTATACTAGTGATTTTGGGTTGTCGTAACGATGTTTTACGCAACATTCGTTTTGGCCCAAATAAATATGGTTAAGTGAATGATTTCCTTAAAGAATGAAATATATACTTAATTTCGATTAGGGTATATTAAATATTTTCTGAGTATAGAAAATAAAAAGATCTGCGAATTACTTATTTTTAATAAGTATAGAAATGCTTTTCCAATATTAAGTGAATATTTGGAATTTATCTTTTTGAAGATAAATTGAAAATGAATATTAAAAATTGAATGGAAATCGTATATTCATAAATATTTTGGGAATGTAAATTCCTTATGGAATTTATAAATGAAAAGGGGATTTGTTTGAAAATAAATGTTGATTTATTTTTGAAGTGTGAAAACTATATATCTTATAAAGATATTTTTGGGAAATAAATAATTTGGAAAATTATTTGGAATCTGGTGATGTTGGCATATCTATTGATAGTTCAATAACCGACTATCAATATTTACCTATAAATAGGTATTTGTTGTGATTTGCTTGAATTTGAATGCCACACTTGTTTTTTTTTAAAAATAAGCGCTCACTATTCGGGTTAACCGGGAAAGGACCTTGGGGTCGTATAACCCATTCTGAATATGTGATACGTCGTTATGAATTGCATTCGAAGATCGGTGTTGAAGACCAGATATTTTCGAAAACGAAAGGGTTTCTTGTTGATTGTCTCTGCACTGGCTGATCCCTGGTATTGAGATCTCCATATGTGATGGGAAATCCGAACGTGATTAGAGATTATTCGGATTGCAAGGACTTCTTTGTAAGTGCCTTCGGTTCTGTTCGAGCCCGGAACAGACTTGTATGGATTGTGTGTCTGACATTACAAATTGAGATGTAAAGCCGATTTCTTTCAAATATATTTCTGTTGGTGGCGGAGAATTTATTCTTTTAGCTTAACACCCTTCTCTGAGAGGTACGAGCTCAGAGGTTATATAGTTGAAGTTATCAGCGATATATTTCCAATTTGGTAATGTGACATGCTGAGTGTTGCTGTTAAATGATCATTGTGTTGATTATTTGTGATAGGATCATTTATTTGATCGTCTATCTTGGTGATCATTTCTATGATCATTTGTTGACCCAAAGCATGGCTTTTGTATAAAGTATGTTTTTGTGGACGTGACTTCGTCGAGCCTCACACCCCGGAAATGGTCAAAACAGGAAAGAAGCAGCAAGGTTATGAGGGGTAGCTCCCTTTAAGGTATGTGCATTCCTTCTGGATAGAGGTGGTATCATGGTATGGAGCCCAGATATTTAACCTATGTGGTTACTGCGAATTTATTACTTTGTGGTTGTTGGTTATCGGGATCCCGTGAGAAAGGTCGTTTACGATCGGGGAATGGCGTGCTCGTGTCAGTAGTTACCCAGTTAGGGGTAACCCGGCCTTGTGTTGGCAGAGTTCCGGTTTGGTTCTCGGGGATGTCTTTCCAGAGGCATTCTCATGTGGCAATGGGAAGTTCCTTGGCCTGACCATTTGTTGGAAATCCAAAGAAACAATACGAAACTTGTACGGTTTTAGTTGTATAACCTGCTATGGAATGTGGCGGTAACCTGCTATTGAACATAGTTAGCTATAGTAGGCATAGTTCGAAATGTCTATGTTGGCTAAGATTTATATTCTACTTTCGAAATATTTCCTACACTATGCACTAATAATAATATGAAATGTTCTTTTAAATGCGTATCAAGCATCTTTGACTATCATAAGGAGAAATCTCCTCCGATTCTGCGTTTGCATGTGTGCGTGTGCGGGAGGCCTTATGGTAGTCTCATTTTTAAAAGCATTGCGAATTGAATTTAAAAATATTCCTCTATTTTGATTTTAAAGATAAATAAACTGTTTTGAGTTCTCACACCAGTCACATGACTGACTCGGAGTTTATTGTTTTCCTTCCTAAACTCTGGGTGCCCACCAATTTCCACACGGGCAGTCAAGAGTTAAGGTTTATCAGGATATTCTGGATATTCTGGAGTTGCTGGAGGCAAGATGGATGGCATGGCGTATTACTAGTTTATATAGTATTTCTTTTTCCGCTGCATTGTTTGTTGTTGTACACTCTGATGATGATATGATGTAAAGTATAAAATGTAATAACTGATATAGTTCTTTGTTTAAAGATTATTCATTTATTATTATATGTTGTTCCGCTGCGAATTGTGAGATTCTGTTATTGTTCTGTTGTTTTCTGTTCTGTTCTATGTTCTTTGTTTAAAGTATAAAATTTCTATTTTCTGTTTTTCTCTTCCCTCTAATTTTCTATTCTTTCTTCTCTCCATCTTTTTCCCTCTTCTCTTTTCTTAAATTCTTTTTCTTAAACCATAACATTTTGGGTTTTTGGCCTTCGATTTCTCGGCAGTCGATAAAGTGAGTATCGATGTTGAATTTTCGAAAGTCGAAAAATCTCGTTTGTTACAGTGTGTCATCAACTTGTTATGAAGACAAGTTTTGGGTATGATACCCTTTTTGGATCTTTGAGGGGATTCTTTGATATTGATTGATCGTTTGTTGATTATCATTTACATACTTATAGTAGTATGCCATTATGAATATTATACGTCTTTGCCATATCTTATATGTCATTTATTGTGGCTTGGTGAATGAAATCAGGAGTATAACATCCCTTTTTATCTTGAGTAGATTATCGTGATATTGATATATCCCTTGACGATTTTCAATTACTTATGTATATATCACAGCTTGGCATTGTGATTATAATGTATTTAGTCATATCTCCTATTCTATGTCATGTTATCTGATATTTATAGTTAGACCGATCCATTTATTATTTTCTTATTAAATAATACTCAGGTCAGACCGAGATGTTACAGGTGCTTCTGCTTGACTTCTCTCTTGGGATTGATTTCTCTTGCTTTTGGTTAACTACTTAGATTAGTAGTTTTTGTTGTATACATTTGAGATATAGACTCCATAATGTATACTTATTCTTTTGTGTAGCTCTTGTAACTATTCTTTTGTGATATTGTGGATCTTTTTAGACCACTACTCTGATGTACACTTCCAAATGTAGTATTCATATCTATTTTCCGCCTTTGTGATATGAATTGTCTGTGACTGATTTGTGTTATGCTTATTTCTATATTTGTTTTCCGAAGGATTTATATAGCCACCGTGTAGTAGCTTTGAGTTTGTGTCGGTATGTCGGACTTCCTCTTGAAATAGAATGCATGTTATATTATCTGACATATCGGTGCTCGCGCAAAGAAATTACACGGATGGTCGCTCCTCAACAGCCTTATTCTCCGTGCTAGTCGACAGCAATCACCGTAATGTTCTTGGCTAGCGTGGGTATAGAGGTGGGGCGTCACAGCTTGGTATCAGAGCCAAACTTCGAAACAATATGGAATATTATAACAAGGATCATCGTCCTAAGTCTTTCTTAGGAGTCGTGCTTTAGGATTTAATTCGAGTCTTCGTACCGATTCATCCTATTTTCCTTATGATTCCTTATTTATCTATCAAGATTGCTTGATATTCAATTTGGTGAATAACCTTTTCTTCTTCTTCTTCTTCTTTTTTTCTAAAGGAAGAGAAATGTCTAGACCAGGCCGCCCCAGAGCAGTGCCATCTAGCACTCCACCCCAAGATGGAGTTTTTATGACTGCTCAACGGCTTCTTGATTTGGTAACAAATGCTCAAGCAGCTGGAGCTAACCCGAAACCTACTCACCCAAAGTCGGGATTTGCACGCTTGTGTAGCGATTACACTAATTTGGGTGGGGAGCCATTTAAAGGTTCCGAAACTGTTATTGAAGTACAAGCTTGGCTCAAATCATGCGATCGCATCTTTTCTCGCATGAACCTTATTGACCTTCATCGAGTCCAAGTAGCTTCTAGCATGCTCCAAGAAAGAGCATTGGATTGGTATGAGCTTTTAATTTCTGAAATCGTTGAGGCGGATCTTACTTGGGAGCAATTCCGGGGAAGATTCGAATTGAAATTTGTGCCGGAGGCTGAAAAAGTAACCTTAGCCCGGCGTTTCATAGACCTTGTTCAAGGTGAATCTTCTGTGACAGACTATGTCGCATCCTTCGAATCTCTGTCCAAATACGGGGTTGAGTACATTAATACCCCATTGAAGAAAAATCAGAGATTTGTCTATGGCTTGAATAAGAATCTTAAGAAGCCATTACTCCTGAAACTTGAGGTTTCATTTGATCAGCTTATTGATATCGCTCTTCGTCTTGAAGAGGCCGATAATGAAGGTGATGTTGAAGTTGTGCGTGCCCAACAGAACTTCGACAATAACTAGAAGAGGCCAAGCAAATTCAAAGGTCCTTATCCCAATAAGAAAGGGAGGCAAGCAACTCCTGCTGAAAAGACCTTTTCCTCTACTCAAGGGAAATGCTATAATTGTGGTTCGAAAGACCATTTTGCGAATAAGTGCTCAAAGCCCAAATCGTGTCGCTATTGTAAGAGCCCAGATCATTTCATCCATCAATGCCTCAAACGTGAAGGCCAGAGGGGGGGAAAGTTGAATGTGGCTCAAGCCCTTGGCAACACATCTCGTGGTCAAGGTATTTTCATTCAATCCTCGATGGCATTGTTTTAATTCGTGAACTTTCTATTTGAGTTCTTTTTGATATGAGTTTCATCTCATTATTTTTATATCAAAAGAACTTGTTGATTCTTTTCTTTGAATATTTTGGGCTTATTGACTTCATTGAGAATTGCGAATCCGGATGGTAGATCCGCAACACTCAATTTGCTTTTGTTTAGATATCGAGATTGTTTTATGTGACTTTTCTTTCCGAGCCGATATTTTTGCTTTGGCTTCGGAATTGACCTTTCTGTAAGGATTGGCTTAATCATTGTGAAGCCCATATCCTATTTTTCCGAATGGATTATTCATCTTCGACATTTTCAATCTGTTAAGCAGATTTCTATTTTTCTTTATGATTTTGATTCCAACTTGATGGCATCATTTTATTCCTTAAGCCCACTTATAAGGAAAGTGTTATTTCTCTCATCTAAATAGTTTGAGAATTTTCCGGTATATTTGACTTGTCTTAGGATTATCACCTAAGTAATCTTTTGTGTGGTGCTAAGGTCTTTTTAGTTTGACTTTACCACCGTTTTCATTTGCTACAAGTTGCGGAAGTTAGCATTCCACTTACCGCATTCCGCACTCGTTATGATTCTTATGAATGACTTATTTTGTCATTCAATTTGTCCAACTTATTTCATCCATTTTATAAATCGAATATTCTATGAATATTTCGATGAGACCATTCTTGTATTTATTGATTTTGGATGAAAATAGTAATTTAAAATTTGGAAAATCTTTTTCATAAGATTTATTTATAAGTAAAACTGGATTTTGTTCTTGAAACGAACAAAGAATATTCTTAAAACTTTTTAAGAGATTTATTTATCCTATAAAAGATGACTTTGTGATTGTATGCCCGTTGAGTGCTTTAAGAATTTTGGTCGATGCGCTTGATCGACGTTATCGATAGGAATCTCCTAAACGCTTTGATGAGACAGTCAGACACGATATATTGACTTGTAAAAATGAAAATCTTTCTAGAAAGATTACTACATAATGATAAATGTAATTTTGAAAGTTTTAACTTTTCGGAGAAGAGAATTATTTTAAAAGAAGTTCTTTCTTTTCGATACTCTTATTCCTTCTTGTGATTCCTGAAGGGGAACCAAGACTTTGCTATTTGTACCTATTGGTTTGGAATGCCATTCTCTTGCAAAGGAAAACGTGCTATCACTTGTGCTTCTAAATCTTTATAGCTTATCGAGGCTAGATATGCCACTCATGGTCTAGTGTTCGCGGCTATTGTTTTTACTTTTGGAATTTGGCATCATCATTTTTGGATGAGAAATTTGTTCTCTACCTCGATCATAAATCTTTGGAATAATTATTTTCTCATTAGGAACTTTATGTTGACTCGAGTTCCTAGCATCTTATGATCTTGATATTCTTTTGTTCCCGAGAAGGGAAATCGTGTTGCCGATGCGTTTTGTCGTAAGCAACAAGTGGTTGATTCTTTGATGTTGTCTGAATGGAATTATTTTTCTATCAAGTTCATCGGACGTTTTGGTACACTTCGTTTTATTGAGCTTTATCTCATTTCTTTTATGAACTTGCGTCCGATGTTCTTTTATTGTGTTCGGTTCATTGGACGTACCGTTTTTGTACTACGTCGGTGTTCCGAAATCATTCGGGCTTCGATTCATCGGATGTACCGTTTGTACTACATCGATGTCCTTGCTTTTGATTCATCGGATGTACCGTTGTACTACATCGATGTCTTTGCTTTTGATTCATCGGATGTACCGTTTGTACTACATCGATGTCTTTGCTTTTGATCCATCGGATGTACCGTTTGTACTACATCGATGTCTTTGCTTTTGATTCATTGGATGTACCGTTGTTCTACATCCATGTCTTTGCTTTGGTTCATTGGGCGTACCGTTTTTGTACTACGCTGATGTCCCAAATTATTTGAGTTTCTAGTTTCTCGGGCGTACCCTTTTTGTACTACGCCGTTGCACCGGCTCAATTTTCTGCTATTCTTGATGTTCCCCACGTCTTTTATCTACGGGAATGCCTTAGGGATTCCGGTTTTCATTCTTGAGCCCGGTGTTATTGTGGAAATTGAAGTTTCACCAGATTTCTTGCTAACTCTTTTGTGCACTTTATGGTGAACTTCCTATTTCAAAATTTTCTTTTGTGTTAATATGCTTCTATGGTTGTTACTTCATATATTTCCTTCTTACTTATTGCGAGGACGCAATTTCTTTAAGGAGGGGAGTCTGTAACAACCCGCATATTTATCGATTTTTATATTTAAATATTTTATCGTTCGTCGGATTTTGGTCCGAAAACCTACTTTTTGCATACGGTCGAATTAGGACTCGAGACCACCTCCATTGAGTTCAAAATGCCGTTTGCGACCTTTTTGAGTATAAGCTTCGATATGTTTGGAGAAAGTTGATTTTTGCTACTTTTCCCGCTTAGGGCTTTGGTTGGGCTGAGCCAATTAACCACTTAACTCAGTTCCAACACTCTCCTCTTCATTCACTTCTCTCCTATTTTCCTAACACTCAAGCTTTTATGTTAATGGAGGGTGGAAGAGGAAATTAAAACTCCAAGCCCTAGCTTCCTTTGCAAATCCAAGCTTTAGCTCCAAACTCAAGAAGAACCTTTTGGTAAGCATCTCCTTCACCTTCTCCAACTCTTTCTCCATTCAATTTCAGAAATTTCCTAAACCTAATTTAGGGAATGTTTCTCTTTTAAGCTTAGATTCAAGCTTCTAGTGTTGAGATTGAAGAGTGCTTGTTCTTGCCATTGCTTTCAAGCTTCATCTTCATAAACTTAGTTCAAAGGTGAGATTTTTATCTCACATCTATGCTTATATTTATCTTCGAATGTTAGGTATGAATTCCTAACATTTCTTCATGTGCATTTGCTCTTGACTTGGATTGGTTTTGTGAATATTCCAATTTTTGGGTTTTTTAAGTCAAATTTGTGCGAAATCCTTTTATGGATGTTTGGTCATGCTTTTGGTGATGCATCGAGGAGCATATAGGGCCGGGTTGCCGATTGGCATAAACCCTTAGAGCCAATGTTCGTCCGGTTGCATTTTGGAAGAGTTTGCTCTTCATTTGAATAAGGCTAAAAAACAGGCCAGGCATGATTCAGTCGACTGAAAACTCTGTTCAGTCGACTGAACCTGAAACCCGAGAGTTTCCAGGCATGATTCAGTCGACTGAAAAACTCTTCACAGTCGACTGAAACTGGAAACAGAAAGTTTCCTGAACCTGGAAAATTTCCAGGCACAGGGTCAGTCGACTGAAAACTCTGTTCAGTCGACTGAACCTGCTGTTTGAGTCCAATTTGCCTTTTTGGATTGAATTTCCAATTTAAATCGATTCGTGATATCCTATTTATTGTCATCATTTATTATCATCTTTGATGACTTATTTTCTTTGGGAATTTTAGATATATCCACTTCGATGGATCCTTTATCGATTTCATTGGATTTTATTCACATCTTCGAATGTGATCTTTGTGATTGATTGTTTTTACAATCCCCCTTGTGCTTTGTCACTTTAAAAATATAAAGATTTTCTATACTAGTAGTAAATATCAAAACTCTTTCCTCAAACGATTTCAATACTATTTTAATACCAAATTCGTTTATAAAACCGTTTTCCAATCTATTAGTATATACAAACCTTTACCTCACTCGTATGAGAAATCTAATTAAACGGCTTAGTAAAACAAGTGGTATGAAACGCTTGCGTTTACTTCGTCGGTTAATTCTTGGACTTGTTCGATTGAATCTCTTGTGACATTCTTCTAGTGGAGATTTACAGTTTGTTCGTAAATGTTTAAGTTAAGCAAGTGGTTATGGGACATGAAGCTAAACTTTTATATTTACTAGCTTAGTGTAATTGACACTTCTCGATGATCATGACGATCATTTTTGTGATTTAGACTAGCAATGTGCGATGTCTCTTTGTCTGCGTGGGAGACTAAACCCCGTTCGTGTGTCAAATTTGTGGGGTAGCTACCCACGGTCTTCGGACCATTCGTGTGTCAGGTCTTCGGACCATTCGTGTGTCAAATTAATGGCTAGCTACCATGAGATAGCTTCTCGTTCATGTGTTATAGCTGTTGGTGAGTTTTCATGCTCCCGTTCATGTGATAAGCCTCCCCCCCTTATTTTGTGTGATTTCTGGATTTCGTGTGTCGAATTCTGGAATTTTATTCTTCACCTATTTTTGTGATTTCTATTGATATGATTTATCAATTCTTGTGCATAGGTGAATTCGTGTGTCATTGACTGGATTTCTTGTGTTGATTTCTGGAATTTATGTTTCACCAACTTTGTGATTTCTTTTGATATGGTTTATCAATTCTTGTGCATAGGTGATTTCGTGTGTCATCAACTTGTTGTGAAGACAAGTTTTGGGTATGATACCCTTTTTGGATCTTTGAGAGGATTCTTTGATATTGATTAATCGTTTGTTGATTATCATTTACATACTTATAGTAGTACGCCATTATGAATATTATACGTCTTTGCCATATCTTATATGTCATTTATTGTGGCTTGGTGAATGAAATCAGGAGTATAACATCCCTTTTTATCTTGAGTAGATTATCGTGATATTGATATATCCCTTGACGATTTTCAATTACTTATGTATATATCACAGCTTGGCATTGTGATTATAATGTATTTAGTCATATCTCCTATTCTATGTCATGTTATCTGATATTTATAGTTAGACCGATCCGTTTATTATTTTCTTATTAAATAATACTCAGGTCAGACCGAGATGTTACAGGTGCTTCTGCTTGACTTCTCTCTTGGGATTGATTTCTCTTGCTTTTGGTTAACTACTTAGATTAGTAGTTTTTGTTGTATACATTTGAGATATAGACTCCATAATGTATACTTATTCTTTTGTGTAGCTCTTGTAACTATTCTTTTGTGATATTGTGGATCTTTTTAGACCACTACTCTGATGTACACTTCCAAATGTAGTATTCATATCTATTTTCCGCCTTTGTGATATGAATTGTCTGTGACTGATTTGTGTTATGCTTATTTCTATATATTTTTTCCGAAGGATTTATATAGCCACCGTGTAGTAGCTTTGAGTATGTGTCGGTATGTCGGACTTCCTCTTGAAATAGAATGCATGTTATATTATCTGACATATCGGTGCTCGCGCAAAGAAATTACACGGATGGTCGCTCCTCAACAGCCTTATTCTCCGTGCTAGTCGACAGCAATCACCGTAATGTTCTTGGCTAGCGTGGGTATAGAGGTGGGGCGTCACAATACAACCCAACTCCAACTATGGACTCCCACTATCGGAGTCCTCCCTCTCAGGTCCTGACAACTCCCTGACCTATCTATCATTATCAGGAACCCGAACCTCCTCTGGATTAGGTACTCTATGAATGAAACCTTCACCAGCATCTGGTCTCTCAACAACTTCACCTATATGCCAATTGATAGCATCATCGTTTTTAGATTTGGGATCTTCTTCCACCTCGAATTCCTCCTCGTTGTCGAACTCCTCTTCTTCTTCGACCTCAAATTCTTCTTCGTCGTCGAACTCCTCTTCTTCTTCGACCTCAAATTCTTCTTCGTCGTCGAACTCTTTTTCTTCTTGATGAGGCTGAGGCTGGGGCTGAGGCTAGGGCTGAGGCTGGGGTTGCTCAACTGGCTCTTCAGGTGCCTCCGGATCTTCTTCATACAAGGACGGCTCATTAAGTTCCGCCCTGATCCTTTTGACTTCGTCCAAGTCACCCTCTCTTCTAAATCGGGCCAAAGCTCCACCATGATGAATAATACGGGTTCTCTATAATCAAAACCAAATCCCAGAAATGATATCCAAATGTTTAGAATTCTACCAGCTGATGAGTTCATCAAAATTTATACTACAATTCATTCTACCACTTTGAATTCTCATTATCCAAGATTTTATAAAACCATCTTTTCAAAATAATTCAAATATATATATTTGAAAAGTAATTATAGGTAGAAAAATATACACACACATATATATATAGTAAGTTTTTATAAACAACTTATTTCTTCAATTTTTAGATCCATGTATATATGTATATATATAACAAATAAATTGTTATAAGGTTTTAAATTTTCAACATTCCCAATTAATTAACCTAATTAATAATTAAAATTAATCATCACATAATCCCTAGTTGATGACCTCTACAATAATTGTTAACAATTCTTTTAATTACTTCTCTATGCTCAAATTAACCATTTTTTTATTTCAAATAAATTAATAATTTTTTAATTATCAATTAATTTATCTCTAATCACTGAATTAATTAAGTGTTAACTGTAACTTAATTAATCTTTAATTACTTGGTTAATTAATTCTATCTTTAAAGAGTGGAAAATTTTCCAAAAATTTACTAGTTTAAATGCTTTTCAAATATCAATTTAAGAGTTTTCCAAATTTCTCTTGTAAATAAAAATTATTAAGAATACATTTTTTTCTTCAAAGATTCAAATTCTAAAGGGTTCAATTTCTAAGGGTATATTCTAGTCAAAAGGGCAACAAATGAATATACTTAAGGTTGATGGCTAAACTACTCAAAACCTTGATGATAAAGTACTATCATCACAACCAATCATTTAAATATCATATTTATTTAAAAATCATACTTCTTATATAGAAAATAAATTTGGGTAAGATTATTTCATCTACCCCTTTTTAAAACGATATTGTGTCCGTTGGCCTGGTCCAAGTGTTTAGAGATCCCTATCAATAACGTTAGCTACTCGTATTGACCAGAATCCATATGCCACTTAACCGATCAATAACACAATATAAAACCATTTTTATATAACTAACAAATACGCACTCTCGTATATATATACACTCAGACTTAACAGGTTTCTATAGACTCTATTCCTAATGAGCAACCTACTCGAACCTAGGAATCCACTCAACCTAGGCTCTGATACCACAATGTCACGACCCATTTTTCCGTACCGATTTAAACCAACTTTAAACACACTCGTCAACCAAGTCACATCGGAAGACGGATAATGAAAGTAAGAAGGAAGGTAGAAATAAAAAGAAGATAGAAGGAAAGAGAACAAATCAGAACCTTACAGCGGAACAAAAAAATTATAATATAAACAAATCTTTACACAAAACCCAAAACTGTTACTTTAATAACATATACAAACTTTATATCAGAGTTTGCAACCACACAAACTCGGACAGTTATATCAATCCTATCCTTACAACAATAACCACACGACCAAAACAGCCCAGATAAAATCATCTACGAAAATACGTCTCCTGATCCAGCTCCTTCTCCCGAAGCTTCCACTCTTCCAGTTAAACCTGGAAATATGCGCGGCCTGACCCAAGCATATAGGAAAAACACCAAAGACCAGGTCAGTCTGGTATACCAGTGTGAGAAACACATTCAACTTGATTATTACAGTTTGAAAATTCCTTTTGAAAACAAGAGCATCTCGTAAGACCACGCCATAAATAAACATGTCGGATTTTTACCTTACGATAGCTAAAACATTTCTTATGAAATCCTCCGATATTATAATAGGGTTTGTATAAAATACTTATTAAAATAGCCGAAATTGTTACATTATTAAATTCCAGCTACTACCCATAGAGTGGGTAATATAATCAAAACTCGTACAAGGTGCGTAGGGAGAATGGATTTCCAACTAATGACTGGGCACTGGGGTACCACCTGTCACAGTACGTGGCCTAGATCACAGTACGGAGGATCACTCCCAACCGCTTGCAACACAAGACCGGGACTATCCCTTACTGGATAATCCCGAGTAAGATCATCCCACGGTTGGGATCAGCAACCGCACCACTAAGACGAAATAAAAGGGACATCTAGACAGGGATGACCTCACCCTAAAATGGGTGCTATGCACCAAGCCTTGCTGCATAACCCTTGATTTTCAGTCATTCCCGGTTGATGAGGCTTGAGGCTAAGCGTTACCTTTCTAGAAAATATCCCTTAGAATGCTCATCGTCCACCTGACGATTTCTGAAAGCATTCGTCCATACAAGTCCGTTTCGGGTTCGAACGGAACCGAAGGCACTATCCCTACTACATCCATTTTGGAATCACCCTTAGGATTAGTAGCGAGTAGCCATTTCACTTCACTGCTCCATCTTCGACTCCAAGATCTTGTCTTCATCACGAAAACGTATCGTTGGATCGAAGTGGTTTTTGGATTTCAAATCTGATCCCAGTCTCTTCGAAACAACGTTCGCTATTTTTCGGTGAACCAACCCCGGTTCTTTAGGAAATACTCCGACGAAATACAAGATCGGAGATCACCTCCTAACCATTAGTGTATGGGTCTCCTTATAATTCGTCCTAGAGAACAAACGAGTATATACGTACGGTATAACACCTCGATCGGTAACTGTACCATATAATTCTCGAGTCTCCTTTAGATATTTCCAAAGTCAGGTTTTGTCCAATTTTAATAGTCGGTTATTTAACTATCAAAGCAGTCAATCAATACAACAAAATTATTTCCCATTGCAACCGTGAAACCTTGTTCACCTTTAAAAATCCAAGCGGATTACTATTTATTTAAGAAAGCTTATTCCATTTGAAATATATGTAAAACTATTTCCTTTCAAATCATGCTTATAAATTTCCAAATATTATTTCAAGTTTAATAAATAAAATATTCTTCATAAAAGTTATTACGAATTATTATTTAAACTACTTTTATTAAAGAGATTTTAATTTGAAGAAAATATGCTTAAATATTAATAAAAATTATCCTTTAAAGTATCATTACAAAATGAGTTAATACTTGAAACAATTTAAAGTTTTATTTATTTATAAAAATTATAACTTAAAAAGATTTTTGAAGGTAGAAATAAATAACTACTTTCAATATTCCAAAATATTGATCAATCTTAAAAACATTTCTAAAAATAATATTTTTTTAAACAAAACTAATTTCACAAATCAATCCAAACATAACAAGGCTTATCAGTCCCGACGGTACTTATCAATTCACATTTCACGATTTAAAATCACAGATATTCAAATCAATCAACTTCCATAGATCGATTCACAATATATTCTCAAATATAATTAATAGGCACATAACAGATGTATGCAAGAGCAGTAGATCAAGATCATCATTGTTAGAAACAATAATGCATATATAATCAGATTAATGGCTTACACTATTCACAGCAATTTAGATTAACTATACAGTGGAATGGTGTTAGTTTCCGCTGTCCTGATGTCATCCAGTTTGAACAATCTAAATAAACACAACTTTTAGTCGGGAACATTTCAAAAGTTTGGCCGTAACTCTATTCAATGGCAATAATTTCCAATTGGTAATTAGATACTATTTAAACAAGCTTATAAAATTTCACATATTTAATTTCACAATGGATCATACGACGACGTAACATCCGTCGATACGAACCATTCGTTCCATAACACTTTTATGTGAAATTAAATAATTATTAAAAATATTATCACTTATGGACTCGAATTCACTTTAATGTATAAACATTTATTCCCTTTTATTATTTCAATTATACTTCACTTTAAATTAAACATCCTTGATTAATTATTTTCTAATTACATTAAGTAATTAGCCTTTAATTAATTACACAAACTAGTTATCCTTAATCCTTTGCAATAATTAACCTTTAATACTTCATTAATTACTCGACTAAAATTAATTACATAATCCCTTAATTAATTATAATTAACTATTTGATAATCATTTGTATTGATTAATTATTCCTTAACTAATCAACCCTTAATCACCTCATTAATTATTATAAATTAAAAATCTTTAAGCACTTGATTAATTCAAAAGCTTAATTATAATGATATTCTTAATTATCTTTACTTTACTCATATTATTCAAATAAAGTTTTAAGTAAAATTTTGGAAAACAATTGGATTTAAAACCTTTTATATAACAAGTTCTTTAAAATAATAAACTTGTATTTATGGAAATCGGTTTTAAAGATTTACTTTAAATCACAAACTTATTATAATGTGGATAGTCAAATTCATTTTAAAAGACTTACACGAGCATTTACCCCTTTTAACTAGTTACTGATAGAATTTAAACCTGCATTTCATTTACTTTCAAACGAAACTATTGGGCCGAAACCCAAAATAAACCTAAGACCAAACATTTTTAAACCTATATTTAACTTCACAAATCATAAGCCTAATACCTACATTAATAACAACGCCAACCAGTTTGGGCCGAAGCCCAATACGAATACACCGAACATCCACTCCCTTCTTCCCCAAAAAACTTTCCTGAACCCACCACAGTTCCACCTCCAGGAATCCATACCAAAATCGAACGGCGACACATCATTTGAAACAACACTCCCTAGAATCAAACGTTGATAATCGCCGAACCTAAAACGTCATGCATCCTCCAACGCGACGACGATCAAACCAATGCACAGCAACATGCTACCTGGAACCAATAACACTGACACGCGTGCACGTGTACGGCCAAAACTCCGGCCATCTCACTGCCGCGATGCCTCATCCCAACTCCACATCGTCGCTCGAATCCAACATGCTATTCACCGAAGCAAACATCAGCGATGATCGAAATTCGAACACTAGTTCGAGAATTCAAAAATGCGAAAACCACACTCCTCCACAAAACCACCCACTGCTTCCACAACTGATCGCAACCTCGAACCACATCCACCACGATCGAATACTCACTCATGCAGCTACCCTCTAGTCAAAACCCTAAAACTCCGGTCACACTACCACGCCGCAATTCGAACACGACTTTACCCCAAACTGCACTCCCTCAAAACCCTAAAACAACAGCACGCACAACCAAAGGCCAAATCAAAAATTCCGCCACGGTTAAACCTTTCCCCTCGACCCACTTCTTCTTCCAAAACCGGTCGTAGCTCCTCTCGACGATGAGGTCATCAGAAATTATTTTTTTAACCGAAAATCCATTATTTGGAATTCCTTACACTATATTCTATTAAAAATTACAATTCAACTTCTAAAAATCTTAATTTTATGAAAGAAATCGAATTGCATGCTTGAATGTTTGTTTTAATTAAGTTGAATTCCCACAAAAACAGGGTTACCTACCGTAAAAACAAGTCTAAGACCACTACATAAAATAATTTGTTTTCAAACTATTTTTAACTTATACTACAAACATAAATAACCATTTCCCAAGTTCACAACATTAACATATTTAATCTAGAATAAAAGATATGAAATTTTGAATCAGAAATGAACATAAATGCTCACTGTTTAACGGAGCAGTAACTATCCAGGTTTTGAGATAAGGTTTCTCACCTTCCACATTGATTCCAGCAGTCTTAAAATTGAAGTTGAAGTCTTAAATTTAAAATTTGAAATTTTTAAAATTGAAAACTTGAATTTGGCCTTTGAATTCTTCTGATGATCTGAATTTGAATAGGGACTGCTTCCAGTTGCTATACTCCCAGACTTAGCTTAACTGAGTAATTTTTTCTTCTATTAACTTTGATTTCTGATTGGAAATATTTGAATAGAGGTTTTTATTATTATTAAGTTACTTGTATAAATTTCAAACAACAGTCCAGATCTAAGACAATAAATATATATATACAACTTAGCAATTCAGCCGAGGGACAGAGAATGACTAGCTTGGTGGCTGAGATAGATATGGTCTCCTGCTGAGAATATTTTTGAAAAGAAACCAAAATCATTATGTCGGATTTCTCAGATTTAATGTGCCAAATGTTAGTTTGTTCCTTGATTAAAACTTTATCACTTAATTCCCATTGTTTAACTTGTTAAAACCTTTTTCCTTCTAGTTTTGTTAATCTGTTTTTATTTAACAGTAAATAGTTTACAACTTTTTCTTTTAATGCGTATTAATATAAAACATACAAAAATAAAACATAGGCAAGTGTAATTCAAGAGTTTAAATAGCCTATTAATATCATTGTCAAAGTAGTGTTGTGTTATATACATTTAAAACCAAAAAAAATAGCAAATGAGAAACTATATTGAAATAATACTTTATTTAACTTAACATTTGGAATTTAATAATTATTATCTAAATTCACTCAAGACCTTCAATTAAATTCAAAGGTTTTACATTTTTAAAATAAAGGTGAGAAATAAACAAGAAGATTAATACTATTTATATATAAATAAAATGAAACAAACACTATTTCGATGATGTTAGATAGCCCATAGTTACTTATTACCTTATAAAATGAATGTTTGCACTTTACACAATTTTTTTAGAAATGAACTTGTTATTTTAAATTTTAGAATAGAAAATAATACTTATGAAACATTCTCTAGTCAACATATTTTCCTATACATGTGTTGCAAAACAAAAGCTACAAAAGTGGTTAAAATTATTTTAAGTATTCATGTATATATGTACCATATACACATTTTAATTTAAAATATAGAAATATATTATTTAAAAATAAATCAAGCCACTTCCTTCTTTTACAATATTAAAATATATGACTTCAAAACAAACTAAGTCCCATTGATATTTATGTGTAAATAGTTTCTCCTATTTATTTAAGTGATTTTATACACATCAATTTATAACATTTTTCTCAATTAAATATTATGAATTTTTCTTTTAACTTATCATAACATATATATAATTTTTCTTATTCAAAGTACATATATTTTTAAGAAACTTAAAATTATTTTATTCAATATAAACAACATTGTTTGTATATACCAAATCAAAGTATAACACTTTTACTTCATTACGAATTTTCATCTAATTTTATTACATAAAAATTTATCATCCTATATATGAAAGTAACGGATTTTCAATAAATTTAAATTTCCTATTATATTTCAATCTTTAGAATAAATATACATATTTATCCTTGAAACAAATACATATATTAAATCTAAACAATATATACATATTTTACTTTAAAAGGAAATATATATTTAAGAAATTTTATTTAAGGCAAATTAATAACTTAATATAGTTTTGAAAACTCAAGTTATATCGATTTAGAAAAGTTTAGATAATTATTAATCATTAATAAATGGAAATGTTATATATTAAAATGCAATATTATTGAATATTATAAATAATATTCATAACTCGGGATGTCCAAAATCCCGGGTTGTTACACAAAGCATTTCCCATCCCAAGTATTTAATGATTTTTTTATTTTTTATAAAAAGCATTACAGTGACCGCATCTACTTTTTAATACATATTTTAGCCAATCATCGGATTTCTAAATAATTACAGAGTGCATACTTTCATTTAAGATTTTTTTATCTACATCTTGTACAATATATAATGCATTTCAGTCTTGATTTAGTAAGCTTGCTAATTCTATAAAGCTACATCAGTCAGTGGGCATTTTATATATATATATCTTATGGTTTTGTATGGATATTTAAGTTGATCATTCTCATTTCCATTCAATTATGCATTTCATAATATCCAGTAATTTGATGAGTATTCGTGTTGCGAGTAAGCATTTTTGAAATTTGATTTTGTGGATGTGGATTTTGAAGAGACAGATATGGTTGGGTTGGGTTAGGTAGAACATGTCCATACATGTGATAATGTAGTAAAGTTTGTTGTTACTGTGGAGGGTTTACGTGTGCATACACGTTAGTAGCATAAGAGCTAAATTTTGTAGTGGAATCGGTAGTAGTGTTATTTAATTTGGTTTCTTTCTAGAATTATTTTCCTTGATCTTTTATTTGCATCCATTTTTCACTTTCGTTTTTTGTTTCTGAATGTGGAATGAAGTAGAAATTGAGGAAAAAGAAGAAGTGAATTTGGTTTTCTAGAATTGTGATGGGTAAGGTGTAACTATAGAGAGAATAGTAGCAGTTGGATGTGATTATTGGCCGAAATAGCTGTTGTAATTAGAACGGTAATATATTTACCGCTGTAATTACAATGGTAATATTTTTACTGTGGTTCAGTTTTGTAGGCAGTTCTGTTGGCATGGACACTACTTATATCTATTTTTCTTTTACGTTTTGAAGTGACCTGCCTAATAAGCAACTATTTGTATGCTCATAATTAGAATCGAAATTGATTTTATTAACTGTTAACTAGAGATGTGTAGTATGTTGAATATACCGTGTATGATTTTTGTTTGATGATAAAAAAACATATATATATATATATATATATATATATATATATTCATTTAAATGTATTTGTTATTGTACTATTTTATTTTTTGCATAATTAATAAATATTTACTGAATAAAATAATTTACACAGAATTTAAATTAAAATAGATATTTTATTTAAAAAATATTTATTACAATTTTGGATTGTACAAATATGAGCTCTCAATATATATATGTATACAAATTTCAATCTCAATCACATCACAATTTTTCATGTGTAAATGCACCTCACTACATATCATTTATTAACTGGTAATTATCTTCAACTCTATTCCAGATTGAATCCAGCATCTGAGCAATCTGTAAAAATAAATACTGACAAAGTAAAATTAAAAAGAAAATATTTTTGCACTGTAAAATAAAATGTATTTTTGAAAATATTATTTGCCTCAGTTATTTGGGTTGTTCGTCATCATTTAAATTTGAATTCATCATACACGAACAGCTTGTGACATGCATAGTGTATCACTGTACATGCCATAAGGCCGTGCAGACCGATATATACACTTGATAAAATTACAGGATAGGTGAGCGCAAGGTCAAACCCAAATAAAAAGCCGGGTTCAACTCAAGTGAAATAAATATCAAGTCACGATACTTGAGTACAAGGTCAAACCCAAGCTTTAAGCTGGATTCAACACAGTTGCAATCCAAACATACCAATTCAATAAAATGGTCGAAAATCCAAAACCAATATAAATCTAGCCTTGACCAAAGTTCAAGTTATACACATGAAAAAAGAGTCTAGAGAGTCCATTTCGACCATCAAGCAAGTACACACACAAATGTACACATGGTGACATGCAACAAAGACCACAATTATGAACTGATCAGTGCACATGAGCTCAAATGATCTGGCAACCAAACAGTCGAGACAGACCAATATTAGATACAAGTGAACAAGAGAACAATGCCAACTTATCAGAGGAAAGAAACCCATAGCAGTTACAACACAGTCAAAATGAAGACATAATGAACAATGTGCACAACAGCCAACATATACAACATACATATATACATGTATAATCACACATGTATATACACAGTGCATATATACAGCAAGCACATAGCATACATATGGTTGTAGTGAAGACAGAGTTTGGGCTACAGCATAGACAAGCAAATGTAGACAGCGGTGAAGTGTCATATACAAACCAGAAGACTCGGTACAACTTCAAGCTATTACATATGCAACAGTACAGACTCTAAACAGTGACATATAGCATAAATATGTACATGAATATGTCCAGTGAAAACGCAATAGTATGGAAGTCATGATATACAAGTGAGATCAAACTACAAACAACAAACAAGGTGATCGATCAAGAGGAATTTTCAAAAATGACTGAAGTCAGAAATTTCAAAGAAGTGAAACAAAGTGCAACAGAAAATCAAAGAAGTAGTTTTTGAACAAAGACAGTTAAATGCCGAAGTCAACATAAATTCAAGTTCAAATGCCATAAGTACAAAGCCAAAGTGATCAGAAATTCACGAAACCGGCGTAAGCAGGTCAACAGCAGTTTCAAATCAAAGTCAGAGACGTGGTGGCCAAGGAAGTCAGAAATCAAAGCCGTATCAATCAAGAAACAAAATATATGAATTGGAACAAGTCAGTATTAATCTCAAGCATCTAACCGAAGATCAATGGCCAAAGCTAAATTAATTGATGAATTCGTATAAAATATATGAACGAAAATGTAGGGCATTGAACCCTATATAACCCAATCATCATCGGCCTAAATTGGCATTCGAGTTTGAGCTAAACAGAGAACAATAGTCATTCAACTCGAATCAAGATTGAGTTCAAGCAAACTAAACGAGAAGAGCATAAGAGATAAATTACATACCGAAGTAAAAAATGAACTCGATCGAAGCAGCCGAAGCAAGCTACAAGGAGACAGTTGATTAACAGCGCAAGGAGCGAAATCACATATTCGATTGATCAAATTGAAGTAGACGCTTCTTCAATTGAAAATCCCTAATTTTCGAGCAAGTGAATAAAGGAATAAGCCGCCATTTTCACCAAGCAAGGAAGCGGGCTGAAATAATATACAAGCAGAAATAAAAGGGAGATAAGTTTATTATTATGCTTTATTTTTGGGCCGGCTTCTTTTTACATCATATTGGGCTTTAGTGTTTAAAATTAGGGTTTTTTTTTATTTTATTGTTTTAAAGTGTTTCTAATTTCTCTTTTAAAAATTGTAATTTCTAGTCGTGTGACTAGGGGACGAACTACATGGTGTAGTTCAAGAATTCGCAACTCAGTGGTAGAGTTGTGGTAGGGTTTTGAGCGTAGAGTTAAGGTTAGCCGATAGCGGATGTCACGGGTTTACGTGTCTAAGCTTCTGACTGCTTAATTTGTAGTAGAAACCTTGTGGGCAGCACATAGGCAGGGTTTTGCCCAAGCTGGGTAAATTTGTCCGCCTATTTTCTATTCTGCTATATCTGTGCCGCTATTATTCTGCTGTGATCTGTGTTGAAATTATATATTCTTCCGCATTATAATTTTATAATTATTAGTATCAACCTATTCACCCCCCCTTTAGGGTGAAATTGATCCTACATAGTATTCACCTACTAGCTGCTAATTGTAATTAGACCCATAGCATTATACTAATGTAACGAATTGTAATTTTCGATAATTAAATTTATTAATAAATAAGTTTTGGAATTTAATGTTGTGAAAAATAATAATTATTTAAGATTTAATAATGAAGGAATAACTATAATGTAATGTTAGTAATGTTAATTTAAGGCTAATGATAACTTTTTTAATGTAATTCCAATTAATTGAAATGATTAAAAAGTCATAATTGGTTATTGATTGTAAATAAGAAAATAATTTAAATATTATATCAATTGGTGAAATAATATGTAATTAATTGTAATTGGATAAAATCAGTGTTGTGTAAGTAGTTATAACATTTGTTTGTAGATAATAAACTTATAAATGTGATTAAATTATATAAAAGGGTGACAATTTTTAGTTGTTAACTACTTATTCAATATGTTGAATTAAATTGGAAATCAATTGCAATTAAATGTTACTAGATATTATGTTTATGTAAATTAAGATGACAATTGTAAAATATTAGTGTAATATGATAGAGTTTAATGTTAACTAAATGCATAGAGTAATGATTGACTGAATAAAAAGATCGAAATCAAATTAAATCAATTTATTGGAATTAAAATATAATTAATTTGATTTTATTTAAGTTGAAACTGAACAATGTAATTAGTGTAATATTTAACACTGAATTGATATGTAATTTTTTCGTAAATTATTGTGAATGTCTAAGTGATCAAACATGATAAAAATTGCTAGTTATTAAATTTGAAATTAAAAGTGATTTAATCAATTTAATAATAATATATTTAATTAACGTGAAAATTTCTATTTTGGCCGCAATCTCGAATTTTGACGAAACTAGTTTCATCGGATCCATAATGGTGAATTATTGTAAGGGTTCAAGTTTCGTAGCGATCGAACTTGTCATTTGATCGTACGGGCTTGAAACGCATAGAAATCAATTTATTGAAATCAGTTTGAAATAAGGTGATTTTAAAAGCTAACTTCTTTATACGATGGAATTTGGACTTAGAACCTGTTCCGTTGAGTTTAAAAGAATCAAAAACAATTATTTTGATATATAGGATGACCCACTTTCGCTGTAACGACCCGTAAATCCGTACTCCTTGAATAGACACTAATCTCCATGGATTTATTCAAGATGAACGAAAATACGAACCCTTAGGGGTTTAAGAAAAATTTAAGGAAAGAGAAAGAGAGAAAAAGGTAGAAGATAGAGGGAAAAGAAAATAGGAGAATAGAGTATAAAATAGAACAGAAAGAAAATAGATCATTTTTTTAACATAGAACGGGACAGAAAGACAACAGAACAGAACAACATCAGAATCTCACAATTCGCAGCGGAACAACATATAATAATAAATGAATAATCTTTAAACAAAGAACTATCAGTTATTACATTTTATACATTACATTACATCATATCATCAGAGTGTACAACAACAACAACAAATAGTGCAGCGGAAAAAGAAATACTATATAGCTAGTAATACGCCATGCCATCCAGCTTGCCTCCAGCAATTCCTGAATATCCAGAATATCTTGATAAACCTTAACTCTTGACTTCCCGTGTGAAAATTGGTGGGCACCCAGAGTTTAGGAAGGAAAACAATAAACTCCAAGTCAGTCATGTGACTGGTGTGAGAACTCAAAACAGTTTATTTATCTTTAAAATCAAAATAGAGGAATATTTTTAATCAATTCGCAATGCTTTTAAAAATGAGACTACCATAAGGCCTCCTGCCACACACACAATGCAAACGCAGACTTGGAGAAGATTTCTCCTTATGATAGTCAAACATGCTTGATACGCATTTAAAACTAAATCAATTTTGATATTATTATTAGTGCATAGTGTAGAAGAAATTCATTTCGAAAGTAGAATATAAATCTTAGCCAGCATAGGTACCATTATATTATGCCTACTATAGCTACTTCCTGAGGAAGCAGGTTCTACAACTAAAACCGTACAAGTTTCGTATTGTTTCTTTGGATTTCCAACAAATGGTTAGGCCAAGGAACTTCCCATTGCCACATGAGAATGCCTCTGGAAAGACATCCCCGAGAACCAAACCGGAACTCTGCCAACACAAGGCCGGGTTACCCCTAACTGGGTAACTACTGACACGAGCACGCCATTCCCCGATCGTAAACGACCTTTCTCACGGGATCCCGATAACCAACAACCACAGAGTAATAAATTCGTAGTAACCACATAGGTTAAATATCTGGGCTCCATACCATGATACCACCTCTATCCAGAAGGAAATGTACATACCCTAAAGGGAGCTACCCCTCATAACCTTGCCGCATCTTTCCTGTTTTGACCATTTCCGGGGTGTGAGGTTCGACGAAGTCACGTCCACAAAAACATACTTTATACAAAAGCCATGCTTTGGGTCAACAAATGATCAACACAATGATCACCAAGATAGACGATCAAATAAACGATCCTATCACAATAATCAACACAATGATCATTTCAACAACACTCAGCATGTCACATTACCAAATTGAGAATATATCGCTGATAACTTCAACTATATAACATCTGAGCTCGTACGTCTCAGAGAAGGGTGTTAAGATAAAAGAATAAATTCTTCGCCACCAACAGAAATATATTTGAATGAAATCGGCTTTATATCTCAATTTGTAATGTCAGACATACAATCCATACAAGTCTGTTTCGGGCTCGAACAAAACCGAAGGCACTTACAAAGAAGTCCTTGCAATCCGGATATTCACAATCCTGATCGGATTTCCCATCACTTAGGGAGTCTCTATACCGCTGCAACTCAGTGCAGAGACAATCGACAGGTCATCCTATCGCTCTCGCAAATACCGGGTCTTCAACACCGATCTTCAAATGCAATTCATAACGACGTATCACATATTCGGAATGGGTTATACGACCCCATGGTCCTTTCCCGGTTAACCCGAATAGTGAGCACTTATTCAAAAATAAGTGTGGCATTCACATTCAAACAAATCACATCAATTACCCATTCAAAGGGAAATATTGATAGTCGGTTATTGAACTATCACTGGATATGCACACATCACCAGTTTCCAAATAATTTTCCAAATTATTTATTTTCCAAAATATCTTTACAAGATATATTATTTCAACACTTCAAAAATAAATCAATATTTATTTTTAAACCAATTTCCCCTTTCATTTATAAATTCCTTAGTGAATTTATAATCCAAAATATCTATGAATATTCGATTTCGATCATTCATTTCAATTTATCTTCAAAAAGATAAATTCTTAAGATATTCACTTTATATTGGAAAACATTTCCATACTTACTTATTTATAAGTAATTCACAAATTTTATTTATTTTCAACACTTAGAAAATATTCAATATACTTCAATCGAAATTAAGTATATATTTCATTCTTTAAGGAAATCATTCTCTTAAACATATTTATTTGGGCCAAAACAAATGTTGCGTAAAACATCGTTACAACAACCCAAAATCACTAGTATAGGGATTCGAAATTAAAATAGATATATAAATCCCAATACTATACAAAACATTTCCTTTCGGAAATCATTTACTATAACAACAGTGTTATAGTCTACTATTTCCTTTTATTTCTCGAAAACGTCTATTTCAACAATAAATGTTGAAATCTATGGTTTCGAATCTCAACACATTTTAAAACATCGTTAGATCGTTTTAATTCAATTTAAACATTTCATTCAAAACATTTCCTTTAACATATTATTCACTATTCAAAAACGTGAATATACTTTGTTAACAACTTCCATCCTTTTATTCATTTTATTTTAAAGTATTATTCACAGTCAAAAACGTGAATATAACTCCATAAATAAATCATAACAATTTACTTATCAAAATAAGTCGTTTGTGAATTTATAAAACAACGTTTATAAATTCCATTTCTATTTATTTATAAAAACTTCTTTCCTTATAAATTTTCTTTATTAACCTATTCACTTTATAACTCCATTATAAACCGAAAATTCAAATTTTAAGTTAAATGCTTATAAAACGATTATTTTACAAAATCGTTCCTCTAAAGACTTTCCAAACCATAAATCTTATAACTTATAAGATTCATTTATTTAACCAAATCTATTCTTTCAATAACTTCACAAATTTATAAATCTTACTATTTATAAATTTTATTTATAACTTCACAATTTATAATTTTATAAATTTCATTCTTTAATGAAATTTATTTTCACTTCATTCAAACACTTATAAAAACTCGTTTTATAATTTCAATATCTCAATTTATAAATATCCATTTATAAATCTCTTATATAAATCAATTCATATTAATATTTTAAAACGTCTTCAAATTCCTTTAAAAACTTCATCCTTTTGATTTATAAAATAATCAAATTTTATATATCCTATATTTAAACTTTTCACAATTATTTCAGAAATCCCAATTTAACTATTTTATAAAGTCATTAATTCCTTATTTTCAAAAAAATCAGCTTTTAACTATATTTCTTAAAAATCATAATTTTTATAACTTTAAAAATTATAACGTTTATTTATATAAAATGGATCAATCCCAAAATTATTTTATAAAACGTATACTTTCTAAAATCACTTTAAAATCATTTTAAAATCCCAAAATCTGGGTCCAATGATGCTACACACCAAATAGTCAATCACGACAACAACGATATCATATATCAATATGAAAATCCATCAAATATCAAAATATCTGAAATCAAATAAATACTGTTGAGGAATCCAGTTGGATTCCTCCAACCTGTTTTCCTGCATCCACAAACATTAGCACAATACCAATTTCGCTCCAGTACGAAATTATCGCGGTATATGGGATTTAAAATATTATCCGCTTAATAACGGCGCAATAGGGTCTCATCCGCTAAACAAAAAATGCGGGAAATCAATAACTCCAATATATACATATGCCAATATATATATATATATATATATATATTGATATTATATATATATATTGATATTATATATAATACCAATTTCACTGTTTATGAAATATTCGCGGTATATGTTTTTATTAAATAACATCCGCTTACTAACGGCGCATAATGTCTATTTTAACAATCAATAGATATCAATCAACATTCAAACATGCATTCAAATATTTTAAATCTAACTATTTAAAATAAAATCGAAACTGATTCGATTGAGTGAGAAGTTCTCACCTTGATTTTATTTCCGTTTTAGCGATTTATTTCGAATAAAATTAAACGGACGTTTAATTTTACCCAAAATTCTCACTAACTCCAAACGACTCCAAACCAACTTCATCGCGTAGTGCTCGTCCATACGATTCCAACGCAACTGGTTTCGCGCGTTTTCGACCTCGTATGAAAAAGTTATGAATTTTTGAAGTTTATACACGATTTTATAACTAAATTACAACAACTTTTAATTAATTTTAACTACAACCATTTTCAGCCATAGGATCTCACCCAAACCCATCACTACCGTTCATTCCATCCCCTTCTCCCTCGTATGCATCTCCAGGCCGCACACGACGCAAAGCAACCCAACACACGAGATTTAGGGTTAGATTTCTCGACCTCCACGCTCGACGATTATTCGATCAGGCAACACCATCACGCGCGCGCCCCCCGGCACCACCCACGCCCCAAATGCGGTCAAACTCGGCTGCCCATGTTGCACGCAGTTCGAGAACGAACGTGGCCTCTTCTCAATTGATTTCTGGCCACCACGCTCCACTATATACGATCATGACCGTTTAGATTGTAGAGAAGGACGTGCTCTTCCACTTTCATGTTGAACACGAAGCTTGAAAGTGAATGGATCGAGAGAGATTGAGAGGAGAAAGATATTGATTTTCGGCCTTTGATTCTGGTGGAGGCGGCTAGGGTTTCATTTTTTTTTTTAAAGTTATGAAGGCATTGGTCTATTTATAGAAGAAAATCGAACACTATTCATCCGGAAATTTCGAACTCCGATTTACGCGCCGTAACCAGCGTTTCTAAGGTTTACCCCGCGTTCCGGACATAATGAAACAGGTTTCGGAAGCTAATTCGGAAGTATGTGCGAGTTATGGCTATAAACGTTCAATTTGAATTAAACCGATTTAAGCGATTTTCTAGGCGTTTTAATTCGTACAGGACAAACGGTAAATCCAGTTGACTTGAAATTTGAAACCTTACAATAATATCACATTACGGATCCGATGAAACTGGTTTCGTCGAAATCCGAGACTTTTTGAAAAATGGCTATTTTCACTCGTCAAATTTAAATTAAAAATAAATCGATGCGTTTCGAGCTGCTACGATCAAACGATAACTCCGATTGACACGAAATTTGAAATCCGGTAATAACTAAACATTACGGATCCAATGGAACTGGTTTCGTTCAATTCTGAGACTGTTCAAAAATTGGCTATTTTCACTAGTCGATTTTAATTATTAAAATATTCAATTTTCACAAATTAACTTTTAATTCGATTTTAAAAGTTCTAAAATATCATTCTAACTTCAATATGATAAAATAAAATTTCCCAAATTATTTTCAATCATATTTAACTATATTTTCAATTATTTCCATAATTTAACATATTAAATTATCGATTTAAATTATCCAATTAATTCCAAAAATTCAAATAAAAATTTATTCGACTTATAAATTCACTTATTAATATTTAAAATTAATTAAATATTCATATTTTAATTATCAAAAATTCTGGGTCGTTACATTCGCTTCGAAGGAAGAACATGCTTTTCAGGTCGTTATTGCCGTTCATACCAATTCGATAGGTGTCTATTTCTTTTGTGGGCTTTGTCTATATAAATAGATCTTTCAAAACCCTAGCATCCTCTTATTTCTCATCTCCGTAAATACTGAAATTTCTATCGTTCCTCACTTCGCAATGGCTGAAAAACCAAAACCCTCGAATTCAAGTTCAAATAAAAATTCAATTTCAAAATTTCAAACTCCTCCAAACCTTATATACTATTTCGAAGCTCTCGACAAGCGTAATCCACTAGTGCAATTCATTTTTTGACTTGAATCACCGTTTGATCCGAATTGAGGATGAACCTCAGCCATCCATATTAGGGTTTCGATTATTTAATGGTGGATCGTCGACTGTTTGACGATTGGTTGGTGTTGGATCATAGAGGAGGGCATGAGCTTTCGAACCATGGGTTCATTCACCTCTGGAAGGCCTTGATTTTGCCACAACTGGCCGAGATAGGCGGCGGAGGTGCACTGTTCGAGGGTGAGGTGGATCATGTGGCACGTGGCCTTTGGGGTTGGCCTAGGCGGCGCAGGCTGTGACGACCCAAACTCGATGTTCGATAAACAACATCAAATTTGCATCGCCGGAGCTTATAACAACAATTAGATGAATGTAAAACAGCAGAACAGAATCAATATCATAAATATCATCACAGTTACAACATCAACATAATATCCATACTGCAACAGAGTACATAATACATATACCACAACTCCAAATACAACATCAACATATACAACAGTAATCATAAATCCAAAAGTCCTCAAATGAGAGAGATGATAACGAACTCCCAAAAGCTAACACCTGAAATCTCCAAAAGATCCTATGATATCTCCAAGATAAAAAGCTCCAAAATATTGCTCCTCCAAAATATAGAAACCTGCTACTAGGCTGCCCGTGTGGAAATAATGGGCACCCAGAGTTTAGGAAAGAAAACAATAAACTCCGGATCAGTCATGGGACTGGTATGAGTAAACAAAAACAGTTGCATTTAAATAAAAACAAGATTTATAAAAGAATTTTCGGAATGCTTTTAAAAATGGAACTACCATAAGACCTCCCGCCACACACACAATGCAAACGCAGAATTGGAGGAGATTTCTTCTTATGATAGTTAAATATGCTTGGTACGAGGAAAAGAATTCTTTGATATTATACTAGTGCATAGTGAAGTAAATCATTTCGAAAATAGAATATTAATCTTAGCCAACATACGACCATTATTATATGCCTACTATAGCTACCATGTTTTGTGGCAGGTTACCGCCATGCTGCATGACAGGTTATACAACTAAAACCGTACAGGGTTTCGTATTGTTTCTTTGGATTTCCAACAAATGGTCAGGCCAAGGAACTTCCCATTGCCACATGAGAACGCCTCTGGAAGGACGTCCCCGAGAACCAAACCGGATCTCTGCCAACACAAGGCCGGGTTACCCCTAACTGGGTAACTACTGACACGAGTATGCCATCTCCCGGTTGTAACCAACCTTTAACCGGGGCCCCAGCAACAAATCACAAAATCATATATATATATATATCTGCGATATCAACATAAGTTAAGTATCTGGGCTCCATACATTAATACCACTTCTATCCAGAAGGAAATGCACATACCCTAAGGGGTGCTACCCCCATTAACCTTGCTGCATCTTTCCTGTTTTGACCATTTCGGGGTGTGAGGTCCGACGAAGTCTGTCCACAAAGCCACACTTTATACAAAAGCTGTGCTTTGGGTCAACAAATGATCATAGAAATGATCACCAAGATAGACGATCAAATAAATGATCCTATCACAAATGATCAACACAATGATCATTTCACAGCAACACTCAGCATGTCACATTACCAAATTGGGAATATATTGCTGATAACCTTCAACTATATAACCTCTGAGCTCGTACGTCTCAGAGAAGGGTGTTAAGCTAAGAGAATAAATTCTCCGCCACCAACAGAAATATATTTGAAAGAAATCGGCTTTATATCTCAATTTGTAATGTCAGACATACTATCCATACAAGTCTGTTCCGGGCTCGAACAGAACCGAAGGCACTTCCAAAGAAGTCCTTGCAATCCGGATATCCACAATCCTGATCGGATTCCCCATCACATATGGAGAACACTTTTACGGAGCAACTCGGTGTAGAGTCAATCGACAAACCATCCTATCGCTCTCGCAAATACCCGGTCTTCAACACCGGTCTTCAATTGCTATCCATAACGTCGAATCACATATTCGAAATGGGTTATATGACACAAAGGTCCTTTCCCGGCTAATTCGAATAGTGAGTGTCAAATTTTAAAACATGTGGATGTCATTCACAAATATTCACAGGTTCGATGTGGGTTTCGGATAACCAACTGAAATCCGATTCCCTGTCGCATCGAAGTTTAAATGCCGTTCTACGGGCAACAGGGTTTTCACATCAATACAGAACGAATCACAATCACAATGCAGTACATGGCAATTTATATAACACAGCATCACAATCAGAACAGAAATATTAATATAGTACACAACGATAGTTAATCGTTTTCTAATCAAAGTGAATGGGATTTAATAAATTAACCATATAAATATTATTATTTTCCTTGATTACTTTAAAACGATGATTTATGATTTATTTAATTAAATCTCAATTGACCATATTAATTTATTATTCCTTAATAAATTATTTTAATGTAACTATCAATTTTGAATCAATCAACTTAAATTATCAAATTAACGATTCTTAATTTACAATTTTAATTTTAATTTGCTTTTATTTATTTATTATTATTAACTACAAAGTAATTATAAATCATAAATTATTTAATCATTATTTAATTAACTTCACATTCCATTTACAAACTATCATCATTTTATAAACAATGCTTATAAAAATTGTTTAAACTTAAGTTTTCGACAAGCTTCAAACTGAATATGCTGTTTCAGGTGGCCAACCCTAGGCTCCCCCGAGTCATGCCCGAGCTCAAATGCTCCCCGCTTCGAGTTTCAACCCAATGCTACCCGTGTAAATAAAAATTTTCAAAATTTGTTTAAGTTCAAATTTCATCCCGATACAACCCTGAAGCCACTCGATTCCCCCTTTGAGTTTCTGCCCTATTTCCCCGATCAAAACTTCGAGTCAATCCACACGAGTGCAAACCTGAAATGCTTCAGGTAATCAAATTTTCCCAGGTCATCAATTTGTGCACGTATACGTGCACAACGCCATTGATGATCTTCAGGCGTCGCTACATCGATGAGTAAGTCAAAAAATCCTCCCTAGTTCAATCCCCGATCACTCAATTCCATTATCATCTCGAATTCGAAATTGAGTTCGAGCACACAACCTGTAACATAAATTGGAAACACCACTCGTCCCTGTCAACGCCTCGCCATGACGCCTGACGCCGCCAGAAACCAAGCAACTTCGTCCATATTTCGACAACACCCTAAGCTATCATTCCTCAATTCCTCGTGAAGCTCGGTCAACTCAAAAAAACGCAATCCTCTTTTTGCTAAGCACGTTCAAAACTGGAACCAAAACCCTAATGGGACTTTGAATCCAACTTTCACGCAATAGAAAAATTAATTAACAATTTTCCTGGATTCGTAGGTATTCAAACATGCTTCCATGCGAATTTCAGTATTTATAATTGATTTGATTTTCAGCAATTCATAAAAGTGCAACTTTTGTTCATAAACCAATTTCTCTGAGAATGCCAAACTAAAAATTTAAATTCTTGTTTTAAAATTCATGTCTTGCGGTATATATTCAATAAATATTCTTGAATTCATATTTTTCAACAATTTATTTTTATCAATATTTGTGAAGATCTGCAAACCAAAGTTACAGTGGTGCTAATCCACTGTATATTTAAATAAACTTGCAAAAATCTTGTTTCATGGTTTAACCAACTTAATTATGTGAAAACTCATAGCTTGTTAGTGATTTAAAACACATAGACTTCAGTTTTAAAAACACAAGTAATCCCTGCATGAATATTTACAGAGAACACAAAGCATCATACTGTAATATGAACAAAACAGTTAAAATGGAAGTTTAAACTGTTTTAAATAAACTTAATACCTTTACAAATCATATTTACTCACCTGTATAATGAATGAGCAGAGACTATAAATGTGTTTGTAACTGCAGTTTGAATTTCCCTCTGTTCTTCTTTCTTCAAAAATTTGTTTTCAAGCTTGAATGAAGTTGAGCTTGTTAATAAATGACACTTATGTTTTTCTTTCTTTTTAATTTATGTTCTCTGCTAAGATTGTTAAATGAACTTTAAAACAGAGGCTGTGATGTTTATATATATGAAGATGGTGTACATGCTGCATTGTATAGGTAGGTAGAATACTGTTTTTAAATATTGACTAACCCAGGCTAGAAAGTAACAGCATTAATTGCAAGCATGTTAACAACAGTCTTTACTTTAGATTCTTGTTTGGCAGATCTTGTTTATGGCTGATGTGATTCTTGTTTATGGAAGAGAGTAGATAGCATTTAATGCAAGTATGCGATGTAGTGTTTTCTCTGTATGGTTTATACAGGAAGCCTTACTTTAAATTTGCTGAAGTGTATAGCATTAAATGCTTCATGCCTCCTTGTACACCTACAGGTAAAGTTACTTTATCATTTTTATTTTTATTTACTACAAACTTACTTTATTTTGTTAAATGGAAGAGTTTTGTTTAAAAAGGTTTATTTTTCTTATGTCTACTTATTTGTTTACATAGATAATTGAAAGTGTTTTCTTTTACAGTTTTATATTTCTTCATAAAAATTTGTTATCTTAGTTTATTTGTTTATTTGTTCATATGTTTAATTATTTGTTTATTTGTTCATATGTTTAATTATTGGTTAGATTATAATTATGTGATTTAAATCTTTATAATTTATCATAACTTATTTTAACAATTTTATTTCTATTAACATTAAATAACTATGTAATTTTATTTCAATATTTTATTTCTTTTTAATTTCTCGAATTTACATTTAAAATTACCAAATATTTAAATTCAAAATTTCCGGGATGTTACAATATCCCCTACTTAAGAAAATTTCGTCCTCGAAATTGAAAGAGAGAGAAACGTAAACAAAGAATAGACGAATTTATAAATAAGGAAATGACTTACAGTTTAAAGTCGAGATGTCAATTCTGCATTTGGGATATGATTTCTTCATATTAATTTGTTATCTTAGTTTATTTGTTTATTTGTTCATATGTTTAATTATTTGTTTATTTGTTCATATGTTTAATTATTTGTTAGATTATAATTATGTGATTTAAATCTTTATAATTTATCATAACTTATTTTAACAATTTTATTTCTATTAACATTAAATAACTATGTAATTTTATTTCAATATTTTTTTTTTAATTTCTCGAATTTACATTTAAAATTACCAAATTTTTAAATTCAAAATTTCCGGGATGTTACACAGGCGATAGGTGTGGTCAGATCTTGATGAACGATGCCGTGGTGGCGGCTGGAGGCAAGCGAGGGTGGCGACCAATCTGGGTTCGAACAAGATCTTTACGTGTAGGGTTTCACATGTTAGAAACGCGGTGACGTGGCTAATGTAAGGTTTGACTTATTTTATTTGTTTTAATTTTAATTTCAAATTCAATTGTCCTAATTATCATAACTTTTACTTACGAGGTCCGATTCACACGCGGTTTGCTCTACTACGATCATATCGCAATTCCTTACATTATGAAATTAGTTTGTATGAATTCTAAGACTATTGAATTTTGGGCCTTATTTTGGATTTGAAATCGATTTGAAATCAAAGGTGAGTGTTTTAACCCACTCACAACAACTAAATTATCTTATGTTTGTTAATTTAAATTTATGATGTGAATAGAAGCTGTTCGATTGATGTTTGATATATTTAAATTGTCATTTTATTTAAATCCGACTTTTATTGAATTTAATGCCATTTAATTTAATTTTGAATTTTAAAATTTTCAATTAATACCTGTTATTGATAATGAGTAAATTGTTATTATTTATTGGTTGATTTGGATGATAATTGTGATGGATGTTTGATTATTGATATTGGATGACTAGATGTTATATTTTTCTTATATTGTTATAACATTGCAATTTTCCTATGGTTTGAAATGATACACACCCGAACGATCTGATAGATTAAGCAGAAATCGTTATGGGTTGAAATGATAGACTCAAGCGGTTTCATGGATTTGAAGTTAAAATTTGGGATTACGGGTTGAAATGATGTATACCTTAAATATAAGATAATTGCCGATTGAAATGATATATATCCATTTCACTTGACCATATGGTAGAAAATTATATACGGACACCGGATTGGTTAAATTAAATGATTTTAAATCATTAAATTTTTGAATTCAGTTAAATGATATTTGAAGAAAATTTGATTTATATGAACTGATTTATTTTTGAAATCCGAGTTTTAAATGTTGGAATTGGAACTAATTTAAATTGAAATTTTAGAATTAGATTTGAAGTATAAATGAAATTTATCGAAATTTAATCATTGAAATATTTGAATATTTAACTTCGAAATCTACCAAATTTGAAACAATTTAAATTTATAGTTCAAACATGGATTTGAACTCGATATCGATTAAATAGTTTAAAATGAAAATCTGAATTGAAAAAAAAAACAAAATTAAGTTTGTTGATTTGAAAGCTGGACATGGTCTTGATGTGTTGAAATGAAAGAAATATTTTAAATTTGATATTGATTTCAAATTAATTATTTTAATATAGACTATTTGAAATATATATTATTTTAAAATTCTGATTTGTTTAGTTTTCAAAATATTTACCATATAAACTATTTCGATAATCAAACCATTTTATATTAAACTAATAAACTATATTTAATCTATTTTAAACTAGTTTGAAGCATTTAATCTATTCTAATCTATTTTAACTATTTTAATTTATTTAAACTTCTTTAAACTATTTAATCTATTGTTAACTACTTTAATCCATTTTAAACTGTTTTAATCCATTTAATCTATTTTAATCTATTTTAAAGTATTTTAATTTTTTTAACTATTTAAAACTATTTTAAAACTATTTTCTATATTTTTAAACTATTTTAAACCATTAAAATTATTTTAAAGTATTTAAATTATTTTTAACTATTTAAAAATATTTTTAACTATTTAAAAATATTTTTAAGCTATTATGACTATCTGAACTATTTTCTGGATTTCAAATTGTGTAAAGTTAAAGTGTTTATTTTTAAATCCTTGATTTAATAATGAATATGATTAAATGATGCTACAACCTAAGAGATTTGAAATGATATTTTCTAGTGAGATGACATATTCAAGTAAATATGATGATTTTGAAATCAAATTTAGCCTATTTTATCGATATGATTTCGAAAGTGAATATGATTTCGAAAGTGAATATGATTTCGAAAGTGATATGTTTGATTCGAATATGATATTTTGATATCAATTATGAATTGACTTTTGAAAGGTAAAAGAACCATCCGGTGTGAAATAAGTGTTTGGTTGTTAAATAGCTCGGGATCGGATGTTGTCATACTCTCTGCCAATACCGAAAACCACTTTAACAACTGTGTACATGGTAAGATTCTAGAATGAATAAGATGGTTTGGCGAACGATTCTGTATGAGGTATTAGCGTAGCCTAGACTCCCACGATTGATGTGGTTAAGACAGGAGACACAACGGGTAAAGTGAGGTCGCTTCTCCTATCGGGCACATTTCTTGATACCATATTATGATTTTGTGATTGACTTGGTGGCCACCCCTCTATTTTGATTATGGGAGTATTCCTAGGTGGGCGGTAGTAGCAGCTATGCATTACCACTAGTTCAGATTCGTAAAACGGTAGTATCCTACCCTGGGCATTGCCTTGCGTGCGTTGTCACATGCCTTATCGTGCCTTCTACGAGTTTGGTTTGTACCGTACCTATAAAGTGCTACGTGAGTATCCCATCAGTTTGGTTAGGCATACAGTATCTGTATAGACTACAAGGATATATAAAAATGTGTTAAAGGGGATATGGGCAACGCCTTAATGCTATTTTAATACTTTACTTTACTGTAGACACTATTATAATAGCGTATTGTACTACATAGTAGATAGTTTAAAGGATCCTTAGGAGTTGGTAATCTCGAACATCTCTTAAGTTATTGCTCTCACGATAGACACTAGATAGGAGATGTCAAACCTCCTAAACATCTTCAACGCCGTTACACTCATATTTATTCAATATTTATTTAACTTACATAAGATCTTTATTTCTGACTCAAGTGTTTTGGTTTTTTCAATCAGCTCGGGTCACTCTGAGCTTTTCAGTTTATCGAAGACTGTTTTTCTGAAGGATGAAGACGGAGATGGTATATTATTTATTTTATTAATCCACTGCATCATGTTGTTTGGCTACATTATTTATTTATTACTGCTGTATGTACTATGATCTGTACTCTATAAGTGTAATCAAATGTTATTTGTAAAACAGCTTCATTAATTGTTTATTTGATTATTATATTTTGTCATTCCGTCGTGAGATTCTGTATTTTATTTTTCTTTCTCTTCTCTTCTTTTTCTTATTTACCCCATAACTATACTCCCATTTGAATGGTTTGATTTTGACATGAGTGGTTTATTGTCGATTTAAACTCTCCAAAAAGGTCGGCCATTACATTTGGTATGAGAGCTTCGGTTTAGCGATAACCTTAACTTTGTAGGGTCTGACTGATTAAAGATAGGGTAATAATACCTTAGAATGAGTCGTTGAGTGTATATATAGGAGAGTATGTATTTGTTAGTGTTATAAAAGGTTTTGCATTGTGTTATTTTGTTCTGTTTAGTAATTTATTTATAAATTTTGGTCGGTACATAGGACGCTATGGTATCGATAGGGATTTCTAAGCACTTAATAGGGCAAACCGACACAGTATTTGTTTTAAAAATATAGATAAATGAAATAATTTTACCTAACATTGTATTTTGTATATATAAGAATAATTTTTTTTAAATGATATAGTTGGCTGTGATATATTTATTATTAGAAAGTGAAATTTATAAATATTGGTTGCAAAATGAGATTATAAATAAAATGAATATAGAATTGAAAATTTGAGAACTTAAGTTCCGGGATTTTAAATTTTCTTTCAAAGGATTTTGGAATATAATAATATTAGTATTGTTTGGAAGTATTTTCTGATATAAATATTTCAACATGATTTAAAAGAAATATTTCAAAGGAATTTTGAAAGGAAATAAGTTTCATACTCCTCTCTCTATCGTTGGAAAATAATTTCGGTGATGAGTGCACGCATAATCGATGTTCGTTTTCGAGTTGCAAAGTGGGTACTATTGTAGTAGTTTAACTACACATTTGTTTTGATAAACAAATTTTAATCTCATTCTCTTAGTATGATATGACGTATATGAAAGATATGAATGTGTATGCATATATTTGTTTTGAAAAGAAACCCGGAATTTAGTTCTTAAACTTTCAGATAATTAGTAACTTTCAATTAATGTAATAAAATGAAATCTTAACTATTTTAATAATTGGGAACTTCTAAATTGTGTAAATTGAATTAGATGCTAAGTGATTAATGGAATATATATATAAGAATTGAAATTTGTAACTTGCAGATATGAAGGAAAAATAAGAAAATGTAAATATTGAACATTTTGTTAACTAAAGGAATAAGATAAACTTGTGTAACATTCAATTGCATTCTGAAAGACACATATATATATACATATATATATATACATACATACATACATATATATATATATATATATATAACTTACCAAAATATTATAAATTGAAATGTTAATAAGAAAATGTAATAGAATATTATACAAGTAAAACTTAGAAATGAAAGTGTTCAATGGAATCTCTTTTGTAAATAAGAATTCTGATATTATAAATTGTTATAAACTTATGTTAATAGTTTGAAATACTACTAATTAAATGTAATATAAAAGTGAATAATGTAAGAAAAATGATTATAAACTTTAGTTAACATTTTAAGCTATTTATAATCAGATTGAATAGTAAAGGTGAATACTGTAAGTAATGGATTATAAACTTAAGTGATGTTTAAAAAGGAAATCAAAATAAATATAGATGTGAAGTAAACTGGAAAATGTATGTAATCCTACAATAATGAATTCACTGATTATTTTAAACAAATGAAATGGAGATAACCTATGCAAGCAAATGAATGTAAAGTAATGAAAAGAGACAATGGCATTGCATGAAAGAATGGGACATGAATTTTTAAGTAATGAATGTAAATCAAAGAAGAACATCATCGAACAAATGAAACCGATGAGCAATAAATAAAGTGAAAAGGAGATTTATAAGAATGAACTTAATGATACCTGAAATCCTTGTCTGTTTTGGCTTATGGATGTTTGGGAAAGGATACTACTAACTTTGTGGAGATGCATGAATAATCTGTTAAGTTTTATCGAAGACTGTTGAATGTATGGTATACTCAGTAGTTTATTTATCGTTTCATACGATTAAAGGTTTCTGAACTCGAACAAACCATTTGTTTCGTTGCTATGTATGGATGGTTGATTACTTTAATTGCATGTGAGGATTGTATATTTGTTTGCAAAGTGACTTTTTTTATTTTGTGATTGTTTTGCTGTTATCAGTTGAAATAACTTAAATTTCTCTTTTATATAATTATTAACTTCTTTGGATTACGTAAGTGAAATACAAGTTAATGGAAGCAATAGCTACTGCTTTGGTTTCATAAATTAGCTTGTTCACCCGACAAATAGGTACGGTTTTGGATTACGGTTTTCTAGCGATATTATATTGTTTTCCTATGGTTTAGGATATTTTATTTTGAAATATGATATATATATATATATATATATATATATATATATGGTTATTACTTAAATTATTATTTCGTCCGGACCTCTCCATACAAAGGAGACTCTGCCGAATTTTCTATTAATTTTGGACTCAGAATTTTTTTGTGAAAGTGGGATGTTTTTTCAAATTTTTATCGAGCTTGAATAAGAAAAGGTTTAGTTGGTTATATGATATATTTTATTTAAATTATTTAATTATGTAAATTTATTGGTTATAAATTGAATACTTTGAATAAGATATATTAATTTCCTAAGTTGCTTCTTTTCTCTTTTCAAGGACGAAAAGTTTTGAGTGGGGGAGAGTGTAACGACCCATATTTTTCGATAATTAAATTTATTAATTAATAATTTTTGGAATTTAATGCTATTAAAAAATTAAAAATAAATAATGAAGGAACAACTATAATGTAATGTTAGTAATGTTAATTTGAGGCAATTGATAACTATTTTAATGTAGTTCCAATTAATTGAAATGATTAAAAAATTATAATTGGTTATTGATTATAAATAAGGAAATAATCTAAATGTTATATTAATTGGTGAAATAATATGTAATTAATTGTAATTGGATAAAATCAGTGTTGTGTAAGTAGTTATAACATTTGTTTGTAGATAATAAACTTATAAATATGATTAAGTTAATTAAAAAGGCAATAATTGTTACTTACTTATTCAATATGTTGAATTAAATTGGAAATCGATTGCTATTAAATGTAATTAAATATTACGTTAATCTAAATTAAGATGAAAATTGTAGAATATTAGTGTAATAAGATAGAAACCAATGTTAACTATATCCATAGACTAATGATTGACTAAATAAAAAGATTGAAATCAAATTAAATCAATTTATTGAAATTAAGATAAATTAGTTGTATTTTATTTAAGTTGAAATTGAACACTGTAATTAGTGTAATATTTAACACTGAATCGACATGTAATTTTTTTTTAAATTATTGTGAATGTCTAAGTGATCAAAAATGATAAAATTGTTAGTTACTAAATTTGAAATTAAAAGTGATTTAATTAATTTTTAAAAAATACATTTATTAATGTGAAAATTGCTATTTTGGCCACTATCTTGGATTTCGATGAAACTAATTTCATCGATCCATAATGGTAAATATTGTAAGGGTTCAAGTTTCGTAGCGATCAGACTTGGCGTTTGATCGTACGGGTTCGAAATGCGTAGGAATCAATTTATTGAAATCAATTTGAAATATGGTGATTTTAAAAGCTAACTTCTTATACGATGGAATTAGGACTTGAAACCTACTCCATTGAGTTTAAAACATCTACTTTGATATATGGAATGACCCATTTTCGTTTCGAAGGCAGAATGGGCTTTTCGGGTCATTATTGTCGTTTGTACCAATTCAATATGTTTTTATTTTCTTATCCGGCTTTGTTCATATAAAAATATCTTTCTAAACCCGAGCAACCTCTATTTCTCATCACTGTGCGTACTAAATTTTTTGTCCTTCCTCACTTCTCAATGGCTGAAAACCTAAATCTCCAAATTCAGTTTCAAAATTTCAAACTCCTCCAAACTTGACATATTATATATTTTTTCGAAGCTATCGACGAGCGTAATCCACTGGTGCAATTCTTTTTTAGATTTGAATCATGGTTTGATCAGAAATTGAGTATCGACCTCTACCGTCCAAATTAGGGTTTCAATTATTTAACGGGGGATCGTCCACCATTTGACGATCGGTTGGTGCTGGAGTGTAGAGGAGGGCCAGAGATTTTAATACATGGGTTCACTCACGTCTAGAAGTCCCCGACTTCGCCATAATTGGCCGAGATAGGGGGCGGTGGCACACTGTTCGAGGGGGAGGAGAAGAACGTGGCACTTGGCCTTCGGGGTTGGCCTAGGCGGCGCAGGCGATATGTGGGTTCAGATCTTGATGAGCGATGTCGTAGTGGCGGCTGCTGGAGGCAAGCGAGGGTGGCGGCCTGTTTTGGTTTGAACGAGACTTTCTCGTGTAATATTTCACACGCTAGAAATGTAGTGACGTGGCTAATGTAAGGTTTGACTTTTTTTTAATTTTAATTTCAAATTCAATTGTCCTAATTATCATAACTTTGACGTACGAGGTCCGATTCATGCGTCGTTTGCTCTGCTGCAATCGTACAGAAATTTCGAATATTATGAAGTTGGTATAGGCGAATTCTGAGACTGTTGAAATTTGGGCCTTATTTTGGATTTCAAATCGATTTGAAATCAAAGGTGAGTTTTTTAACCCACTCACTACTACTAAATTATCTTATACTAGTTAATTTAAATTTATGATGTGATTTGAAGTTGGTTGATTAATGTTTGATATATTTAAATTGTCATTCCAGTTAAATCTGATTTTTGTTGAATTTAATCGCCATTTAATTTAATATTGAATTTTAAAATTTCAAATTAATACCTGTTATTAGTGATCGGTAAATGTTATTATTTATGATTGATTTGGATGATGATTGTGATGGGTGCTTGATTGTTCATATTGGATCACCGGATGTTATTTTTTTATATATTGTTATAACAATGGAAGTTCCTTGTAGGTTGAAATGATACATACTCGAACGATCTGATGATTAGGGAGAAACCGTTATGGGTTGAAATGATATATTCGAGCGATTTCATGGATTTAAAGTTAAAATTCGGGGATTGCGGGTTGAAATGATATATATCCGTAAATATAAGATAATTGCGGATTGTAATGATAAATATCCGTTTCATTTGACCATAGGGTAGAAAATTATGTATGGACATGATAAATATCCGTTTCATTTAACCATAGGGTAGAAAATTATGTATGGACACCAGATAGGTTAAATTAACTGATTTTAAACCTTTAAATTTTTTAATTCAGTTAAATGATATTTGAAGAAAATTTAATTTATATAAACTGAATTATTTTTGAAATCCGAGTTTTAAATGTTGGAATTGGAACTGGCTTAGATTGAAATTTTACAGTTAGATTGAAGTATAAATGAAAGTTATCGAAATTTAGTTATTGAAATATTTGAATACTTCAAAATCTGCCATATTTGAAACAGTTTAAATTTATTGTTCAAACATGGATTTGAAATCGATTAAATGGTTTTAAATGAAAATCTGAATTGGAAAAAAAAATTAGTTTGTTGATTTGAAAGCTGGACATGGTTCAATGTGTTGAAATGAAAGAAATAGTTTAAATTTGATATTGATTTCAAATTAATTGTTTCAATATAAACTGTTTAAAAATATGTTATTTTAAAATTCTAATTAGTTTAGTTTTTCAAACTATTTACCGTATAAACTATTTCAATAATCAAAGCATTTCATATTAAACTAATAAGCTATATTTAATCTATTTCAAACCACTTTAAACCATTTAATTTATTTTAACTATTTTAATCTATATAAACTGTTTTAAACCATTTAATCTATTTTAACTATTTTAATCTATATAAACTGTTTTAAACTATTAAGTCTATTTTAATCTATTTTAAACCGTTTTAATCCATTTAATCTATTTTAAACTATTTTAAATATTTAAAACTATTTTAATATATTTTAAAACTATTTTTAAACCATCAAAACTATTTTAAAATACTTAAACTATTTTAAAATACTTAAACTATTTTCAACCATTTAAAACTATTTTTAAGCTATTATGACCATCTAAACTATTTTTTGAATTTCAAACTGTCTAAAGTTGAAGTGTTTATTTTTAAATCCTTGATGTAACAGTGAATATGATTAAATGATGTTATAACCTAAATTGAGATTTGAAATGATATTTTCAATTGAAATAACATATTTGAGTAAATATGATGACTTTGAAATGAGATTTACGCTATTTTATCGATATGATTTCGAAAGAGTATATGATTTCTAAACTGATATGTTTGAATCGAATATGATATTTCGATATAAATTATGAATTGACTTTTGAAAGGTAAAAGAACCATCCAGTGTGTAAACGTTTGGTTGTTAAAGAGACCAGGATCGGATATTATCATACTCTCTGCCAATACCAAAAACCACTTTAACAACTGTGTATATGGTGGAGCTTCCAGAATGAAGTAGGATGGTTTGGAGAACAATTCTCTATGAGGTAGTAGCATAGCCCTGACTCGCATGAGTCAGCGTGATGTGACTAAAACTGGAGCCATGTCGGGCCAAATAAGGTCGCTCCTCCTATCGTGCCCATTTCTTCGATACCATATTATGAATTTTTGAATGATTTGGTGGCCACCCATCGATTTTGACTGTGGGAGTGTTTTCAGAGGTGGGCGATAGTAGCTGTTATGCATTACCACCAGTCCGGATCTGCAAAACGATAGTCTCCTACCCTGGGCATTGCCTCGCGTGCCTTGTCACATGGATTATCATACCTTCTACGTGTTTGGTTTATACCATACCTACGGAGTGCTCCCTGAGTATCCCATCAGTTTGGTGGGACTTGCAGTATCTATATAGACTACGGGAATACATAAAAATGTGTTAAGGGGGATATATGTAACACCTTAATGCTATTTCAATACTTTACTATAGACACTATTATAATAGCGTATTATACTACATAGTAGATAGTTTAACGGATCCTTAGGAGATGGTAATCCCGAACATCTCTTAAGCAATTGCACTCACGGTAGACACTGGATAGGAGATGTCAAACCCCGTAAAGATCTTCAACGCCGCTACACTTATGTTTATTCATTGTTGATTTAATTTACATAAATTTTCTAGTTCTGACTCGAGTGTTTTGTCTTTTCAATTCGCTCGATTTAGTTTGAGCTTTTCAGTTTACTGAAGAATGCTTTTCTGAAGAACGAAGATGGAGATTGTATATTATTTATTTTATTTATTCCACTGCATCATGTTATTCCGTTGCATTATTTATTAATTACTGCTGTATGTACTATGATCTATATTGTAAAAGTATAATCAAATGTTATTTGTAAAACAGTTTCATGAACTGTTTATTTGATAATCATATTTTGTCATTCCGCTGTGAGATTCTGTATTTTGTTTTCCTTTCTCTTCTCTTTTTATTATTTATTCCATAACAATCCTTCCTTTTGAATGGTTTGAGTCTGACGTGAGTGATTTATTGTCGATTTAAACCGTTCAAAAAAGTGGGTCAATACACCTAAGGAATAGATCATACATAATATCACATTTTGTACGCTAGGAGACATATAAAAGTTCAAGAAAAAATAACTAAACAGGAAATGTGCAAAGGTACATACTATTTGCGAAACGTTCAAGCATGGGTAATACGAAGTATGTTATTTGGTAATTTAAGTGATATTCTATAGTTAGAGTTTTTCTATATACCTACAGTGTACCGCATATGTTATTCTGTAAGAAGGAATCAGTGGACTTTTCTTGCTTTGTTATTAATGTTGGAAAAATATGGAATCAAGCTATTTGTATCTTAAAAACTAATTATCGCACTTACCATGTTATACTAGTAATGTTGTTTAATTCCTCAGGACATGCACCCTAGATAAAATTAGTCTTTACCTAAATAATTAAATTTTATTTACCGTGAACTTTCTATAATACATTTCCTATACCTCATTTCTTATTATAATGAATGTCTTTTAGGTAAAGTTTTTAATGGTGTAAACTAATTGAAAATCTCTTCAATTTGAAATGAAATATATTCTATTTAGCTTCTGTAATACATTTCCTATACTTAGCTGTTGTGTATATTCTACTTAACTATCCTGTATATGAATCTTCCATTTAGATTATGAATATATTTCCATATTCGGTCTATATTCTACTTAACCGTTGTGTAAATAGCTTACTCAAGTTAACTAAGGACTACAATTGATTTCAATTCAATATTTTATTTATATATTTATGTTCTTAAATATTTTTACTTTAAACTCGATCAAATGGAATATGCTTGCTCTTTAGCATTAAGATACATGTCAGTTCAACTATCAACAAAATTGACAAAATATTACTATCCCAATTCATTCATAACTTTTTACTAATTTGATGCATGTTGATCATCCGATCTATACACATCTAGCTAGAATTCAAGCATACATGCTTCTATTTCATGTTGAACCATCATGTAAATATAAAATGAGAACTTTATATTTCTATGATTTAAATAATACAAGCATGCGTGCTTCTATTTCACGTTGAACCATTATGCAAATATAGCATGAGAACTTTAACTAATTTCACTAACAGCTATTTGCTAATTTTAGATATCAAAGCCAGCAACGGGACACTCAAAGAGGCAATCTTTAGTTGCACTTGCAACTTTATGTGCAAAAGATAAGACTGGCAGTGTATAAAATAATGAAATGAGAGATGTTGAAGTTGAAGTCGCTCGTACTCTTCATAATTCAATCCCTACTAGAAGATCTCCTCGGAAGTGTACTCTACAGAGTTTAAACTCTACTGAAATGCTGCCTCCACCCGACAAAAATCAGCCTTCAAATGTCACTCACTCTTCAAATATTACTCCCATCAACTCAGACTCACTTAACACCATGGATGCCCTGAAAAACTCTTCATTTATGCCTAATGAAATTTTTTGACTAGAGCTAGTCAAGAAAAAAAGAGGAAAGATGATGATGAAAATGTTTTCTTCGACGTAGAATGAGAAGGCTAAAGTTGAATTCAACGATCTAGGTCAACTAATTTGTTAACGCTCAAATTTAAACGCTAACACCCTGGTGTATAAGATGTGATTGTGAAAGCACCACCCGTTTATACGGGAAATAGAAATAAGCAGAAAGTATGTAGAAAAACGGTAAGAGACACAGTATTTATAGTGGTTCGGCTTATAATCCAGCCTACGTCCACTTTAATCTTTTTATCACTAGTTTGATTACAATTCTTTACAAGATCTTTCAATTACAACCCACTTCAAGTGATAGGGTATGTGAAACAAGTAGCTCAAGCTTTGATGTTGACAATCATCTTCAAATCCATGGTGAATGTGGATGATTCCTTCATGGAGTTCCTTTAGAAGTTTGTTGGATCTAAAAAGCTTTGAAGTCGTCTGGAATTCGGCAGAGTAACGGCACTTGAAGAGAATGAGCCAAAAGGTCCTTTGAACGTTGGAAGTGGCTACGTATTTATAGGCAAACTTCCTAGGCTAAAATTGCAAAGTCATGAGTCGTGGTCGACTCATCATGAGTCGTGACCGACTCATGATGAGTCGTGAGTCGTCTGCAAGTCACTTCTTTGCAGCATGATCTTGAACTTGCCTCTGAGTCTTGTGTCGGGTGTCGGCCCATCTTTTGAGTCGTAGCGGCCTCTTGAGTCGTTGAATTGGTCTAGGCCTTGAGTCGCAGACCCTGCTGAGTCGTTAATCCACACTGTACCTTTAAAGCACTAGCTCGCTGAGTCGTTGCCACCAATGAGTCGCTGACTGCCCTATATGTTGAGTCGCTGACGCTTTAACTTATTAGGCTCCTTAAGTCGTGAGTCGCTCCTTTGAGCGGCCTTATAGGATGAGTCGTGGGCTAGTTGAGTCGCTAGTCTTGATGAGTCGGCACTTACTGGATGAGTCGCGGGCTAGTTGAGTCGCTAGTCTTGATGAGTCGGCACTTACTGGATGAGTCGCGGGCTAGTTGAGTCGCTAGTCTTGATGAGTCGGCACTTACTGGATGAGTCGCGGGCTAGTTGAGTCGCTAGTCTTGATGAGTCGGCACTTACTGGATGAGTCGTGGGCTAGTTGAGTCGCTAGTCTTGATGAGTCGGCAACTATTATGGATCGTAGGCTCCTTGAGTCGCTCGGCGTTAACAATTGCCCCTCGAAGTACACGCTTATATCATGAGTCGTGTGCTTCGACTTTCCTCTTGAGTCGTGACCGACTCAGGGCGGCCTATGACTCGTGAGTCCTTTCTCATTCTCCCCTGCCTTGTATATAAGCTATTGCGTTGTTCTTCTTCCTCATTTGATCTCTGTCTCATCATCTTGTGACGCCATTAACGCATCTTTGAATCTCATTTCCGAAGGCGAATTCAACCCTGCTACTTTCCGATTCATCCCAACCATCATACTTCGTAAGCAAATTCAATCTTAATCCATAATAATCAACATTGAATCACAAATTCTCATCTTTCGGCTTTAGTTTGTTTTCATGTGCTGCGCTTCACTTTGAATTGTTGTAATCGATTCTAGATCATTATTCGATACGCGAGTCCAGCAATGCATTGAATTTAAGATCGATGCGAAGCATTTCAGATTGTTTCTCGGGTGATTTGTTGGCATGGAAGGACGATGGGCTCCATTGGGAATGTGACAGATCCTTGTTGCCTTAGCATTACCGGGTTAGTGGATTGAGACAGGAAAAAAAAAAAAAAGGGGGGGCTGTGAGATGAGGCGTGATGAGGAATTCCAAGAGTTAGCGAATTAGGTTTTGCCTTTCGACCACTGATTTTGAAAAGCCTTGCAATCTCAGCCGTATACGACTCAATGCTTTAGCCATAAACCGTAGATGACTTAAACTATAAGTCGCGAACGACTCAAGCCATGAGCCGTGAACGACTCAGCACTTGGGTTACTTTCCATGACTCAACCTTTCAAACTATACACGACTCAAACCATAAGCCCTGAACGACTCAGTACTTGAGCCTCTTTTTCATGCTTGAACCTATGACCGACTCAACTAAATGCCTCCCTAGATTTGAGTCGCGGCCGAGACAGGATTTAAAGAAATTTGCATTGTTCTGATTTGAGGCTTTTTCCTTCATGCACATTACAACTCATAGAACTTAACTTAACTCGCCGCATATCCTTTAGGCCGTAACCGAGTCATCCAAATAACCAATGACTTAGCTTAACCAATACAAGGAATTATTGAGTCGTTGACGACTTAACACTTGTAAATTTTGCTTGAACTTTGAACTGTTGAACTTTGTCGTATTTTTTCCACAGGTCACTCTTGCAAGCTAATAACCTGTCTAACACAATGTTTACAGAAAATTGGGACGAATATACTGTCATTGATTGCCCACACCGAATGACAGATTAGTTAACGATAGATGATTAACTTGAATGAACTGCATATATGAAGTGCCTTTAATATATCTATTTCAAACAAAATATCAAAGCAATGCTGAAGTAGTCAATTGAAATCGACTTGCTTGCACTAATATTATGTTTGAACTTTTAAGTTAACAAGTTCTGAAATGTTTACCATCGATCAAGCATCGATTAGTGTAATCCTAGTTATATATACTTGTCACTTTTCTAGTCTTGCACAACACTTCACACTTTTTAGGAAACGCGCACCTTCGCATTTGAACATCCAGTTGCTTGTGTAGAATGACTTCTCATCAAGAAGAGCCGATGAGTCAGACTGAAGATACCTTTCCGGTAGCTATTCCTGTGGATAACCCTCCAGAGAGAATACCAACAACTCTGAATCAACGGACGTTTAATCAATTGTGCGTCCAGTTTGGCATCGATGATGCTGACGCCTTACTACCGGGGCCAAATGATACTGCCGATAGGCCACCTCTTGGTTTTGTTGCTGTCAATCGCCAAATGTGCTTAAATGGCGCTATTCCTCCTTTTAACGACTTTCTTCAACAGTTCTTGCTTCGGCTGTCTATCTCTCCATTCCAATTACACCCCAATGGCTATGCTATTCTGATGGGGTTATGTGTTCTATTTAGGAGAACCTTGGATCGACTACCAAGCTTCGGGGAGATCTGTTATTTCTGCTCATTTACAAAAATTAAAGACCATCCCTCCATTGTGGTTATAAGAAGCGCTCGAAACCGCAAACTTATTACTGATCTCTCCGAAAGCGCTCACGGATTTTTGAATCAGTTTTTCTTCGTTCGTTGCCCTCCAGGGTTTTATGCCATCTGGAGAGTAGGAAGTAAGATTTCCTGTCTATATTCTTTCCGTTTTGAAGCCATTTTTGAGATCCGAACTTTTAGTTGCTAACTTCATTCTTTGTTCCTGTTTTAGCGCTTCCACCCCCTACCAGGGACCCAAGTTTTAAGCAAATTTTAGAAAGATTAAATGCTGTGCCGGCAGAAGAAAGGAGCATAAAGTTTCTGCTAAGCGATGAATTTTTACACCAATACGGACTTCTCCATTCTTCCCGCTATACTCAGCCTCATGAAGCCCCGACTGAAGTTCCCGATTCCCCGACTGAAGCATCGGATGCCCCCGTTACTATCGAACAATCTTCATCAAAAGAGTCTAACATCGAAGCTTCATTGGTGAAATGTTCCACCCCTACCGACATTATGGGGTCATCTAGTAAGACGGCACTTGCCCCGATTGAGGAAGAAGAAGAACCTTCACAGCCTCTCGGGGGATTAGCTGATGTAGGAACTGAGAAAACAAGTCTCACCGAGCATGATGGTGACGATGTTTATGATGGGTTGAGCGACATAATAGTGACCTCACAGGAGCTTTTTAGAGATGACGTGTCTAAAACTATCTCTCCTATGATTGAGGCGACGTCCCTTCTTCGACTAACACCAACACAAACACCAACTCCTCATACCCAAGCTATCATCACCCCTACACCAATGAGTGGTTTGTAGCTTAATGCGCGTAGCTTGCACATCACACAATACTTAGGAATTTTCGGCATTTGTTCATATTTAACTTCTTTTCTTCGGGAGTTTCTAAGACTTGCTATTTTTGCCTTTTCAGATTTCTCTATGGGGCGCAGCGGCAGCGGTTCTTATTACAAGGACTTTCGACGCTATGGAGGGCGTGGCAGCTATGACTACAAGCAATACTATGCCGATCCCAGAGAAACCAATGAGCAGAGAGCTGCGCGAAAAGCTGAAGAGAGGAGAAGGTATGAAGAACGTCATGAGGGAGCGGGCACGCGACATGAATCCTTCCCAAGGGATGATGACTCCCATAAACGTAAAACGCACGATGATAGGGGGAAGAGCCATATTGAGGATTCGAGAAAGCGGACCAAACTTGGCGAGGAGCACGTGCCCGTGACATCTGAGAGACCTGGTGCCTCAGTTTCTATTGACATCCCTTCCGAATCTCCTGCTCTTGAAGGAAGTGCCATCCAAACACTTCTCAACAGGCCTTCATACCACGTTGAAAGGGGGCCCCCTACTTTGCAGAGCCGATTCCCGAACTGGTGTTTGAGGGGGGTACGCTTCGACCTTGATTTGGTCCCCATCGACAAAGAAGCTATGTACAGAAATCTCGATGCTGTCAAGCTTGATATCGATAGAATGTCTGGATGGCAAAAGCTGGTTGATGAACTTCAAAGAGTTAATCGGGCTAACATCGAAGCAATGCTGACCATGGAAAATGACAAATCAGAATGGCAGAAGATTCTTGATCAACACAACGCTGAGATGAAGGAGATAGCCGAATACAATGAAAAACTCGAAGCTGAAGTAAAGCAGCTCAAAGATGATCTTGCCTCTTCTACTAATACTTACACCCAAAGAGAAGAGGTATTGCAAAAACAAGTGCGAGATGCGCACGCCAGCCAGAGGGACGCTGAAGCTAAAGCTGAGAGGTTGGAACAAGCTGTAGAGAACCACCGCACTGATGTCACCCAGCTGCAGAATAAACTGAGCGCCCGGGACATGGAGATTGAAGCGCTAAAAGCCCAACTTGCTCAGACCGAAAAAGATCGAGATGAGGCCATGGCTGGCAAAATTGCAGCCGAAGAAACTGCTCAGACCATGGAAAACGATATCAATTCGACTTTATTCGATTTTTATTTACATTGTGTCTTGGGACGCGGCAGCCTCTCTTTTCTTGGTCCTAAGTATGAAATCACCCTGGCCGAGGTGTGGGAAGCTGCTCTTAACATGTTTAAAGACGCCGGGTATGGCGATGAAGATTTTGAGGCGCGTTACCTGGATGAGGGAGCTCGCGCTGCTCTTGCGAAGGGGCGAGAACAACTTGCCAGGATGAGAACTGGAATGGCGGAAGAGGAACGTTCTGGAAAGGAATTAACGCTTACTTCCTCTGTCCAACCTCCAGTTTCTCCTGTGGTTGACATCACGGGTTCTAGCTCCTCTACTCCGCCTGCAACTAAGACAGTAACTGAAACTACAAGTGCACAAGGCGGGGATGAAGGTGGTGAAAGCAACGAAGCACAGCGATATGAAATCAGCCTCAGAGATCCAACTACCCCAGGTAAACTTGACACCGGACCAGCCCAAATGGTGAACTGCTCGTTCGCTCCTTGTGAACTTGACGATCTTCTTGATTATTTTTCAAATGTCAATGAATTCCCGACTTTTGATTATTCCTCAAATGTTAATGAATTCCCGACTTTTGACGAGCCGTCATCCCCTCTCTTTTCGAAAGATACTGATATTTTAAGTTTTTTCTCCTTTGTAGAGAAAGCACCGAGTCAAACTCAAGCTTCTTCTCCCCCGGTGATCCTTCCTCCATCTCTTCAAGTGGCGCCTCCCTCTGCTTCTCAACCTGGGTCACAAGAAGAACAAATAGAAGCTCTCCATGGCCTGGATGATCCCGTTGCTTCGCAAGAGCAAAAAGATGAGGGACTTGAGGGAGGTGACATATCTCCGGAGCGGACTCCTTCTGACGATATAACTTTATCTAAACTTGCCACTCCAGGAAGTGAGTCTTCCTCAAAGAGGAGAAGGAAGCAAGGAGCATCAAGGAGGAGAGGGAAGATAATCACTGCCACTGAAGAGGAGCCAGAAGTTGGGCCAGCTGCGCCTACCTCTCCTTCCTCCCTTATACCCACTGGTCGACCTGAAAAGCTGATCATTCGGCCGGGTAAAGGGTCTAAAGGCAGCAAAAAGAAGTGAAGATCTTCAGTTTCTAGTTTTTTTTTGTGTTTTGCATGTACTGGCCGAGAATTGTGCGGGTACCGGCCCCCGCTTTTCTTTATTTTGAAACCTGTACCTGCGTTGTAATTGAATAAAATGATTCCTTGAATAAAATGATTCCTCGTTTGTACAAACTTTTGTTTGAATTAAAGAATACATTTGTTATTTGTTTTGGCATGAGTTTATTTGATATTGCAGCGAGCTTATGGTATGTTACTTGAGCGTTACCTTTTGCTGGTTTAGTTATACCATATTGTGTGTAATTATACTATATTGCCCCCATTCCATAAGTATGCTGCAATATTCTATACCTCGAGGGGACTTACACTCTTATTTGCTAAAGAATAATTATTTTATTCTTTAAAGAAAATTTTATAGAGTACAACTCCCTTCGTATAAGTTTTTACGCTTGGTCGTTCGAAGAAATCACTTTTTTCTTTTGCTTATGTGCATATCTCATCAAGTGAATTCCTCTATGTGGTAAAGCGGACCTCTGAAGGGTACTTTAACTTCTTTTCTTTTTACGATCATTTCCCACAGTAGGCAAATTACTTTTCCTTTGAAAGTTAAAGTACGCTTTTGATGAGGATTTTTTTTATAGAAAGTTGTACCTCTGAGGAGGGATTTTTTTTTTTTTACGTTTCAACACTTGGAAGTTTTATTTCAATCTCGGTGAAACGTGTACCTCCAAAGAGTTATGCTTTAGAAATCCTTTTCACGTTTCAACACTTGGAAGTTTTATTTCAATCTCGGTGAAACGTGGGTTTCCAAAGAGGTCTTTTTTCTTAATTGTGTTCCCGGGAGGGGGTTGTACCTCTGAGGAGGGATTTCTCACGTTCCAACACTTGGAAGTTTTATTTCAATCTTGGTGAAACGTGTACCCCCAAAGAGTTGTGCCTTTGAAGAAAGCCTTTTCACGTTTCAACACTTGGAAGTTTTATTTCAATCTCGGTGAAACGTGTGCTTTCAAGAAGGTCTTTGTTTTTACATTTCAACTTTGGTGAAGTGAAATTCCGAAGAGCGGCTGCTACACTTCAACTCCTGGCGAAATGGGCCTCCGGAGAGGGCTTTTATTTTGTTTACATTTCAACTCTGGTGAAGTGAAATCCCGAAGAGCGGTTATAACACTTCAACTCCTGGTGAAATGGGCCTCCGAAGAGGGCTTTTATTTTGTTTACATTTCAACTCTGGTGAAGTGAAATCCCGAAGAGCGGTTATAACACTTCAACTCCTGGTGAAATGGGCCTCCGAAGAGGGCTTTTATTTTGTTTACATTTCAACTCTGGTGAAGTGAAATCCCGAAGAGCGGTTATAACACTTCAACTCCTGGTGAAATGGGCCTCCGGAGAGGGCTTTTATTTTGTTTACATTTCAACTCTGGTGAAGTGAAATCCCGAAGAGCGGTTATAACACTTCAACTCCTGGTGAAATGGGCCTCCGAAGAGGGCTTTTATTTTGTTTACATTTCAACTCTGGTGAAGTGAAATCCCGAAGAGCGGTTATAACACTTCAACTCCTGGTGAAATGGGCCTCCGAAGAGGGCTTTTATTTTGTTTACATTTCAACTCTGGTGAAGTGAAATCCCGAAGAGCGGTTATAACACTTCAACTCCTGGTGAAATGGGCCTCAGAGAGGGTTTTCATCGCCTGGAAGTTACTCTCTCATGGTTGGAGGGTCATGACTCCTCCAATCTTTTTTGTTGAGTAGAGAACTTTCTTTTTTGTGGCATATGACCCATTAGAGGTCTTTTATTATCCGAAGAGTTGTGCCTCCGAAGAGGACTTGTGGCGCTGATGGTAGCTTTGGTTGTTCCTCTGTTCACTTGCTTATGCCTTTTCAGCGATCCCCTTTTTTTTTCACAAGTGGCTTGTTTAATCCAAGGAAGTGTACTTCATTGCCAGGCAAGCTCGTGAGAACGGGCACTAGCTTCCTAATTGGATGTTTGTTTGTTTAAACAATCTCAATTTATCAGCAAGGGCTCGTTCCTATCGAAATCATTAGCCGTTCAATTGAAGCATTTCCTATCTAGGATTTGAATTCGGGGTCTTTGTGACTTGAAATTTGTTTGTTGAATGATGGTGAGAATCGCTCGGTCTTATTATGCGCAAGTTTTATCTCCACTGTCTGCAAAAATTTAAATCGATATTTCAGCAATACATTTTGTGTATTTTTATATCGAAAACAAAGCAAACATATAATGATAATAAGGAACACAAGATTTATAGTGGTTCGGCCATGAAATTGGGCCTACATCCACTTTATATTCTTTCATTATTTACTTGCATCAGTTTCACAATTGCTTTCAATTACAGGAATCATACATTCATAATTCTTTTTACAATGTTTCAACAAAATTTTCAAGTAAAGTATGGACGCAAGTGATTGCTGTTCCATGCCCTTGGAATTTGATCTCCATCAACTGTGGTGAGCTTGAATGTGCCGTCAAGAAGTTTCTGACCTATCACATACGGTCCTTCCCAATTTGGCCCAAACACACCTGTCGCTGTCATAATTCTTTTTAGGACTAGATCTCCAATTTCAAAGCTGCGTTGACGAACTTTGGAATTGAAATGTCTGGCTATCCTTTGCTGATGAGCTGCAACTCTGAGGTTAGCTTCATCTCTTTTTTCATCAAGGAGATCCAGCGCTTCAAGTTGCAGCTTTTCATTTTCTGCTTGATTGAAATGGATTCTTCTGTGTGAAGGGACCTCTGTTTCAACCGGGATCATTGCTTCCGATCCGTATGCTAACGAAAAAGGAGTATGCCCAGTTGCAGTTTTGTGAGTAGTTCTGTATGCCCATAGTGCAAGCGGTAGTTTATCGACCCAACCACCTTTTGCTCTTTCGAGTTGCTTTTTGATGGTTGATTTGATGATCTTGTTCACTGCTTCCACTTGCCCGTTTGCCTGCGGATGAGCTACTGCCGAAAAGCTTTTCTGGATTTTGAATCGCTTGCAAAAATCCTGGAATTCCTCGCTTTCAAACTGAGTACCATTGTCTGTGATTATTTTCTGAGGCACACCGTATCTGCAAATGATATTCTTAGTCACAAAATTTATCATCTTTTTGGAGGTGATAGTTGCCAATGGTTCAGCTTCAGCCCATTTAGTGAAATAATCTACAGCAACAATGGCATATTTGATTCCAGATTTGGCGGTTGGTAAAGGTCCGATCAAATCCATTCCCCAAATCGCAAACGGCCACGGACTGGTCATTTGTGTGAGCTCAGTAGAAGGTGCTCTAGGAATTTTGGCAAATCTTTGACATCTGTCACATTTTCGAGAGTAATCTGCAGCATCTCGATTAATTTCTGGCCAAAAATATCCGTATCGGAGAATTTTCTTTGCTAATGTTTGACCACCTGAATGATCACCGCATTCTCCTCCATGCACTTCAGTTAGGATTGTTTTGGACTCTTCCCGGGATACACATCGAAGCAATGGCATTGAGAATCCTCGTCTGTATAATTGACCATCCTGGATTATATATCGAGAAGCTTTTCTCAGTAGCTTTTGTCGTTCTTTAGAGTTTTCTGGTAAAGAGCCATTGAGTAGATACTTTGTTATTGGAGTCATCCATGATTCTTGCTCTTGCGACATACTCATAACCCAATCGATATCCATTCCATCAATGCTCGGATTTGACAAAACTTCCACTGGAACTAACCCTAAGGATTGGGCTTCGCCAGAACTTGAGTATTTTGCGAGAGAATCTGCTTTCATGTTTTCTTCTCGAGGAATATGACTTATCGTGTAATGGTCGAATTCACATAAAAGTTCCCAAGCCTTTGACACATAAGCGGGCAGATTTCCTCCTTTCGTTTGAAACTCCTTCTTGACTTGGCATACTATAAGCTGAGAATCACTGAAGATCTGTAACGCTCGAATGTTTAGTTCTTTAGCAATTTTCAAACCAGCGATCAGAGCTTCATATTCTGCTTCATTGTTTGTTGAAGGAAATTCTAATCTTAGCGCATAGCATAATGACCGGCCTTCAGGAGTTTCAAGAACAATTCCAGCACCTGAACAGTAATCATTTCTTGCGCCATCTACAAACAACTTCCATTGGGTTGGGGAGTTCTCGATTGTTTCTTCCTCGCTGTTACCCTTGTCTGTAAATTCTGCAATAAAATCTGCCAAAGCTTGTCCGTTGATCGCTTTTCTAGGATGATAAGTGATGTCATATTGGCTCAATTCAATATTCCACTTTAAAAGGCGGCCCGAAGTCTCAGGGCGAAACAAGACTTGCTTTAAAGGTTGATCAGTGAGGACTTTGATAGGATGAGCCTGGAAATATTGCCTCAACTTTCTTGAGGCAATCAATAGACAATAGGCGAGTTTTTCCAACTTGGAGTAATTCATTTCTGCCCCAGTGAGTCTTTTGCTGATATAGTAAACTGGATGTTGAATCCTTTTGTCTTCCCGTACCAGCGCTGCACTTAAAGCATGAGATGAAACTGCCAAGTATATAAGAAGATCCTCGCCATCGCTGGGCCTGGAAAGTATTGGAGGCGTTTCCATATGTTGAATCAATTCTTCAAAAGCTTTCTGGCATTCGGGAGCCCAGTCAAAGTTTTTCTTTCCTTTCTTTAGAGCGTCGAAGAATGGAATGCATTTATCAGTAGCTTTGGATATGAACCGACTTAAGGCGGCAATTTTTCCATTGAGACTTTGCAATTCCCTCTTTGTTTTAGGAGCTTTGACTTCTTTTAGAGCAGTGATTTGAGCTGGACTAGCTTCAATGCCCCTAGCGCTCACGATGAAACCCAAGAACTTCCCAGATTCTACCCCGAAAGAACATTTTAAAGGGTTAAGCTTCATTCCGTATCTTCGGAGAATTGCGAACATTTCTGCTAAGTGTTCGATGTGATCCACTGCTTTCTTAGATTTTACTAGCATGTCATCAACGTAAACTTCCATAGTCTTTCCCAACTGCGGTTTGAACATAGCATTAACCAGTCTTTGGTATGTTGCCCCCGCATTCTTCAACCCAAAGGGCATAACTCTGTAACAGTAAAGACCGACATCGGTGATAAAGCTTGTGTCCTCCTGATCTGGCTCATGCATCATGATCTGATTATATCCGGAGTAGGCATCCATAAAAGACAACAATTCATGACCCGCTGTTCCATCTACCAGTTGATCGATCCTGGGTAATGGGAAGCAGTCTTTGGGACAGGCCTTGTTTAGATCTGAAAAGTCGATGCACACTCTCCATTTACCATTGGCTTTCTTAACTAGCACTGGATTTGAAACCCAATTTGGATAGGTAGATTCTCTGATGAAATTATTCTCCATGAGCCGGTCAACTTCCTCTTTCAATGCTGTCGACCTTTCTAGACCTTGGATTCTTCTTTTCTGCTTTACTGGCGTGAACTTTGGGTCAATATTCAGAGCATGTACCGCAACTTCTGGGGATATTCCGCACATATCGGCATGGGTCCAAGCGAAAACATCCAGGTTTGCTTTCAAAAAAGATATCAAGGCATTCTGAACTGACACATTAAGTTGTGAACCCACATTCAGCACCTTGTTTGGGTCCTTCAGATCAACGGGCACCGGTATCGTTGTTTCTGCTGGTACCACCCTACTCTCCCCCGCACTGGCCTTTCTAGGATCCATCACTTTTCGTGCCCCGCTATGCTCGCCAGTGCAGGGTCCGCCCTGTAGTTGCTATAGGGTTGGTGTTTTGATGCGGATTGGGGTTGCCGCATCTTTCCCCATTTCTCTCTTCCTTGTTTCTCGCAGCTCTGTCATATAACATTCTCGCCCAGCGTTCTGGTCTCCTTTAATAACTCCTACCCCATTGTCTGTAGGGAATTTAATAGTAAGACACCATGGGGCAAGGACAGCTTTGAATGCAGCAAGAATAGGTCGACCAAAGAAAGCATTATAAGCAGAAAATTCATCTACTATCACAAAAGTCTGCTTGCGAACTACTTTTCTTTCTCCTTCTCCGAGTTCCACAAGCAAGTCAATGGTTCCTACTGGTTGCTTTGGCTCCCCAGTGAAGCCAACAATCTTCTGAGATGAGGCTTGCACATCCGCCATCGGGATTCTCATCTGGTCAAACGTTTTCTTGAAGAGGATGTTGCAAGATGCGCCGCAATCAATAAGAACTCTTCTGACAATAGCCGGTCCAATACCGGCCGAGATGACTAACGGGTCCAAAGTAGGGGCCTCAATGCCCGTGGAATCTCTAGCCCTGAACACAATATCATCATTAAAAGTCCTTTGTTGTTTCAGGGGTGTAGAGTCCTCTAAAACAAAGACATTCTCTTCAGTTGGCATATGTTTCAGAGCTCGAGTGTACCTCTCCATTTCACCCCAGCTTCTGCCTGCTGGGTGGGGTCCTCCTGTGATGACATTAATAACTGGCCTTCCAGATTCATGTCCTGCGGCCTTCTCATTTGTCCTGGGCTGATGAGCAAGAGCTTGTTGCCCCTGACTTGACGAAGCAGGGTCATTACTACTCTTCTTCACAAACTGCTGCAGCTTATTTTCTCTTAGCAATTCTTCGATTATATTTTTCAATTGACGGCAGTCGTCTGTGTCATGACCAGGCTGATTATGGAAGCGACAGAACTTCCCACTTTGCACAGCTTTTCTTCCGGTTCTGAGAACAGGAGGTTTGGGATACTCAAAAGAATCTTTTGTAGCCAGGTAGATGCGCTCTGGTGTCTCTAACAAAGGAGTATATTCTGATGGCTTGAAGGATCGAGGCTTCTTTGAATTGTGTTGTTTCCTTCCATCATTATTTTCTCTTTTCTGTCCCACAGATCCATTCTTACGTGGCGCAGCAGTGTTGTCTTCAGCTTTCTCTACTGTTGCCTTTGCCGGGACAGGACGGCTTTCCAAACGCATGAATTCATCCGCCTTTTTGTAGAACTTTTCCAGAGAATTTGGCTCCTTCATGTTCAGCCACTTTCCGAATTCACTTGACTTATCAATAGCTCTCATCAAATAGGTCAAGACCATGCGGGGTTCTGCATTATCCACCTCAGCTAACGCTATATTAAAGCGATTTAAAAAAGACTTGATAGTTTCCCCCGGATTCTGTTCCAAACCGGATAACGACATGATGTCTTTTGCCTTTGAAGCATATAGCCTAAATTGCTCTTTAAATTTCCTGGTTAGGTCTGAAAACTGATCGATGGACCGGACAGGTAGTTTTGTGAACCAAAGCAGAGCTACCCCTTCCAAATACACAGGAAAATAGCGGCATTTTATCTCGTCAGAAGCTCTGGCACCTGTCATGTGCCAATCATATTTGTACAGGAACTCATTTGGATCACTTGTCCCTTTGTAAGCTGGAATGGTCGGAGGGACGAACTTCCTTGGGAATTCAGCTTTTAGGATCTTTTCAGTAAACGGAGTCTTGCTCGGAGCGAAACCCCATTCTTTCTCATCTTCGACCCTTTGCATACTTTCTTTCATAATCTGTCGAACCATACCAGAAAGATATTCTTCGTCATTCCTATTTCTGGATCCTCCAGCCTCAGGCAATGTCTGTTCAAAGGGGCTAGCAGCCCTTTCGGGAATGTTTCTAGTTTCAGCATCATGGACATTACCGACAAAGTTCCTTTCATTATTCGCAGGTTGACGGTTTGCCCCGAGCAGATCGTTTAACCTATTCAGAATCAGAGCATTCTGAGCATTCTGAGCTTCCAATTGCGCGTTCTGGGCATTTATTTGCTGATTCAACCCAAAGATAGCAGCGTCCAATTCCGCTTTTGAAACTCCAACAGCTGGAGTGGCTTGATTTGGTGTTGGGGAAGTGGAGGTTCCCTCTCGAATGTTTGCAGATCTCACAGATTTACTTTTCCTTCCAGGAGCCATGATTTCGGATAGACTTCTGGTTCTTAAAGAAACTCTATCTACAAATCTTTCTGAAACAATGATGATAGATGTCCTGAGTTCAATTCTCAGTGAAAGCACCAAAATGTTAACGCTCAAATTTAAACGCTAACACCCTGGTGTATAAGATGTGATTGTGAAAGCACCACCCGTTTATACGGGAAATAGAAATAAGCAGAAAGTATGTAGAAAAACGGTAAGAGACACAGTATTTATAGTGGTTCGGCTTATAATCCAGCCTACGTCCACTTTAATCTTTTTATCACTAGTTTGATTACAATTCTTTACAAGATCTTTCAATTACAACCCACTTCAAGTGATAGGGTATGTGAAACAAGTAGCTCAAGCTTTGATGTTGACAATCATCTTCAAATCCATGGTGAATGTGGATGATTCCTTCATGGAGTTCCTTTAGAAGTTTGTTGGATCTAAAAAGCTTTGAAGTCGTCTGGAATTCGGCAGAGTAACGGCACTTGAAGAGAATGAGCCAAAAGGTCCTTTGAACGTTGGAAGTGGCTACGTATTTATAGGCAAACTTCCTAGGCTAAAATTGCAAAGTCATGAGTCGTGGTCGACTCATCATGAGTCGTGACCGACTCATGATGAGTCGTGAGTCGTCTGCAAGTCACTTCTTTGCAGCATGATCTTGAACTTGCCTCTGAGTCTTGTGTCGGGTGTCGGCCCATCTTTTGAGTCGTAGCGGCCTCTTGAGTCGTTGAATTGGTCTAGGCCTTGAGTCGCAGACCCTGCTGAGTCGTTAATCCACACTGTACCTTTAAAGCACTAGCTCGCTGAGTCGTTGCCACCAATGAGTCGCTGACTGCCCTATATGTTGAGTCGCTGACGCTTTAACTTATTAGGCTCCTTAAGTCGTGAGTCGCTCCTTTGAGCGGCCTTATAGGATGAGTCGTGGGCTAGTTGAGTCGCTAGTCTTGATGAGTCGGCACTTACTGGATGAGTCGCGGGCTAGTTGAGTCGCTAGTCTTGATGAGTCGGCACTTACTGGATGAGTCGCGGGCTAGTTGAGTCGCTAGTCTTGATGAGTCGGCACTTACTGGATGAGTCGCGGGCTAGTTGAGTCGCTAGTCTTGATGAGTCGGCACTTACTGGATGAGTCGTGGGCTAGTTGAGTCGCTAGTCTTGATGAGTCGGCAACTATTATGGATCGTAGGCTCCTTGAGTCGCTCGGCGTTAACATAATTGGTTCCAACACCAAACACTTGTCTTATCTTGATATATTAACAAAGGAGATGGTGCCTATGAAAATTTTCGAGTGGAAAAAAGTCGGCAACAAGTTAAAGAAAGATCTATGGAGTTGTATTCAGGTATAAATATCAATGTATCAATATAAACAATATATGTGTTTTTATTCAAGACACCGTCTTCATTAACAACATATATACATACATACATACATATATATATATATATATATATATATATTATAAATCATCCCTTGAAAAATAAATGTGAAATTTTAGCAATGAATAGATATCATTGGTTGTAAATATTGATGCTTTTAAATTCTTCCGGCCAGAATAAGAATGATTATTTACATAGCAAGCCTTACTTTAGACCTATCTCTATGTAGCCTTAATACATACAATACAATTCCTTTATCTCTGATCTACCGGATGGATCATTAGCAAAAAAGTAAAGTTGTGGTACACTAATTTTTTTGCGCCTTATACTGCCTTTTTTTAAAGAATATGCATATAAGTGAAATGAAATAAAATATGATTTTGTATATATGGCATATTTGTGAGCTTGTACAACCTTATTAATTCACTTGAAAAATGCGATCTAATTTACTTTAAAACTGCCATTATAGCCGTCCTCTACACTATGTTTAACCACCACTTTGTACACTTTATGCGGTTATGATTGATGGTAGATGAAGTATATCAGAATTTGTTGCTTAAGATGGTGGGAGTACGATGAAGAGAATCGAAGTTGAAATTGGTTTTCGCTCTTAAAGTAACGTCTACTAGTCCAGACTCTTCCTCTAGATTAGCCATGCTCAGATCAGACAATGTAGAAAATATTTGAGAGTGGAATGACTTTGTGAAAGAAAAACTATAGGAGAAATTTGCAATAATAAATTATATTTTATTCATTATATATTAGAAGGTAAATTATTGTTTGTTAATGAATTTCTTCTATGTAGGAAACTAGCAAAAAATACAGATAATTGAGAGAGAAGAATAAAATTCCACACACAATTAGTAGGAAATGTTACGCAGGTTTATCCGAAGATATGGTAAGAAATGCATGTCTGTTTACATTGATTTTATATATATATATATATATATATATATATATAGATTTTGGTTCTTCTTCTTCTTATTATTATTTGCCAAAAAAAGGTGGAATATCATATATTAGTATAGACGAGCTGTGAGTCAGAGAATACACGAAAAAATGGAAATCCATCGAATACCGTCGTCGCTGATTGCATTGTAAGGGGTTTTTTTATTTCTTGATTAGCCGGTTAATAATTGTATTGTCGACGCATTGTAAAAGACTGAAATTCACGGTGCTGATCCACTTGTTACTAAACATAAAAAATCATCAAAAAATCCACTTGCTACTAGCAGCGCAGCTTTAACTTGGATTGTGTACCTAAATTAACTGTTTTTATGGCTGAACCAAATCAAAATAAAAGACGTGTTATGATTTGATGCCCTAAAATTGTATATAGAGATTGTATTTTTGCAGTATACTGTCTGTATACCGTCATAATTTATGAACAAATATGTGAACAAGTATCAAAAATTTATAGAACTGTTTGTATATTGTCTGTATCCCTTTTTTTATTTCTTAACGTTGGATCTATTATGATTTGTAGACCAAGATAAAATAGCACAGTGACGACCCGTAATTATGCTAGTTCGAAAATGAGAGATTTTGTTTATTTTAAATTTAAAAAGGGTTTAAAACTTAAATAAATATGTTAGATATAATAAATAATAATGGAGAAATTTTTTATTCTTATAATTATTAATTAAAAAGTATAAATTTGAATTATAGAACAAATCATCAAAAGTTAAGTTTTGTTAAAAATCATTAAAAGCTTAAATAAATGGATTTAAATATTTATTTGAAAAGTAAAATCTTATTAAAAACACCTAATAAATATAATAGAAGTATATTAAAAGATTTAAAATACATGAATAATCATTTTATAAAAATATCCAAAATTTGTCGCATTTTGTCAGTTTTACATACACTTTTTTTGAGAAAAATGTGTGATCCTCTACGCATAGAGGAGAGAACACATGTGAATATATATATATATATATATATATATATATATATATATACGTACATACATAACACGAACATAAGGAGCTGTCAACATGCTTGGCATATAATAAGAGAAAAAATACATATAGCTAATCTCAGGAACTGCTAACATGAGTTCCGGTAAGGCCACCCCCATCGCACCTCAATATCAAGTTCTGGCATGGCCACCACCCAATATTAAGATGTTAGAAGTACCAAAAAGGCTAAAGAGAAAAAATAAAACATTGAGAAACGACTCCAACTAATAAGAAAGCTCCAAAAGTCTGAACCAGAAGAAGTGAATAAGCATCTGCTCTAAAGAGGATCCGCTGAATAGAGAGATCACTCTGAAGGCTATGAATAAGAAGAAGGAGTGCCAAACTGGAGAATAGAACATCCTGAAATGAACTCCATAGTAAAGATAACAGAATCCTATATTTGAAGGGAGATTTGCAAGAAGTCCTGGATGAAGAAAACTCTGCTCTGATGAACTCTCTACAATCTGATATCCAGCAATCTAAAGACAAGAAAAACCTACAAAATTAACCTGATATCCTATCTCCCAAAACCTGTATCTGAAACAAGACTAGGGAAAAACAATTATAATGATACATATACATGTATATTTATATAGAAAATATACATATATATATGTATTTATAAGGAATGAAATAAAAACCTGAATAAGATTAACAGGACAAAAACTAAAGGAATGAATAAACAGTAAACAAAAAATCAGAAAGAGACTAGAACAAAAACAGATCAGACTTATTTATCTTTAATCATAAGTAAGCTATGATTCAAAGTGAGATTGTCATATGAATTTGAAAAAATATTAATGATACTATTATTAGTGCTATAAAAGTTATTGTTATGTTTAAAAAATTAATATTATTGTTAGTCCATGGGATGATGGTTTTGATGACAAAAACCTTACAATAGATTATAAAATATAAATACTAACATTATAAGTTTAGATATATATGTATATGCCGAATTTAACCATGCAGGTACTAAGAATGAAGACTGCATAGTATAGAGATTCAAGATATCAAGATAGAAGACTCATGAATATCAAGATTGTCAAGAGTTCAAGATTTCAAGGATAAGTATTTTTAATTATTCGGATTTTTTGTTAAAACTCGTAGAAAAGCACTGGCATCTTAAAATCCAATTTATCCATGGAATGGAATCCACTTCGACCCCGTTAAAGGGATGGAACCCTAAGTAGGGTGGAACCAACGAAAAATCTTGTGGAACATTGTTTTGTATCCGCTAATTTTTATTCAAAATGATTTTTCAAAATTATATCCTGTTTTCAAAATGTTTTCAAAATTTTCCTTTTAAAAGATTCAAAACCCTCGATCCTGATTTTAAATAATTTTAGCCTAAAAACATCTTTATTTTCAATGTCAAATTACTCCTGATTTTAAACTATCTTTTTAAATAATACTATATATATTACTTTATATTTACTTATGAATTTGAACTATAGTCAAGTATATTTATAAAGTTTAAAATAGTTTTAATATAAGATAAAGGTTATTTTCAAAGAAATTCAAAACATCATAAAATGCTTTGGGATGTCGACATGCCTATGGGTACCATGTTGACATGGTGACAGTTTGATTCAAAAATTCAAATTTCAAAAGAAGTGTCTATTCGCCATAACTCTTCATGAATGGTCATGGTTGTTGTTCTTCTATAAATAGGGGTCAGTTTCAACGAATTTTCAATCTCTTTTTTCTGGTTTTCACTCTTCTTCTTCTTCGTTTCTTAATACATATTCTTATCATTACTCTGCCGAAATCAACATTGAAACATGCTCGATTACATCTAGTTTGATTCTCGATCACTATCTCTACAAGATTCTCAGTGCTATTCAGAGTTATAGACTTCTTTGTAATCTATTAAGCGAGAAAAGGTATGATTGCAGCCTTGGAAATCAATCAAAAGGGAAAAGGTGTGATTGTAGCCTTGGTAAACCAATTGGGTAAATTTATGGCACGGAAATCAGGTATCTCTACCCGGAGGATCGAAATTCTGGAGGGTGTACCTTGTAGCCTTGAAACCAGGGGTGTAATTGTACAATTGCTTTTGAAAGGAAATCCATACTTGTGTTGCGGGGCTAGATATAGGGTAACTCCGAACCAGTATAAAATCCGGTGTGTTCTTTTCTTTACTGCTTTTATTTTATTTCTGCATCTGTGATTGTTTCTGTGATCATATCTATGTCTGTATATTGCATACTTTTGTGTCTTAATGTAACAACCCGGTACTTCGCAACAATTAATATTGTCACAAATTTCCATTTGAAGTTTTTAAATTTGAATTAAAATTCTTTTATAAATTGTTAAAAGAAATTTTGGGCTTTGAAATTAAATAGCGGTCCATGATTTTATATTGGGCCGTGTTAATTCTCAAAGCATAATACCCGTTCTTTTCCCCCTTTTTCATTTTAAGTAGCAACCCTAGAAGAAATCGAAACAAACAAAAATGGTGGCCGTTCCTTTTCTTCCTCTTTGACATTTAGGGCTTCGTTCCAAAATTGGGGGTTCGCCTGTTCCCTTGCTCGATCGTTGCTCGCTCTTGTGGTGCTCGCGACCGCTTGTTTTGTAATCGTCTCTGCTTCAATTCGTCGACAAGGTGAGTAATTAAATTTACTCACATCTAATTCATGCTCTAGTGTAATTAGGTTTTGATCTTTGTTGATTTCTGACTTTATTCGATTTTGTTGGCGTTGATGATTTTTGGGTTTTCCCCTTTTCCATTCTTCGGCCGTACCACTTCGTTAAAACTTGTACCCTGGTTTTTAATTGCTTTGTTGGCTTCGGCCTTGCTTTCTTTGATGAAGTGGTTAATGTCTCTGTATATTTGTTGTTTCCCTGACCTGTGTAATCCATTCATGTGTATTCATCCTTGTAGTATAACCTGATGCTTGAGCGTGTTTGGCTGTTGCACTCGATCATATTGATTTCAGGGTATTTGCTTGGAGATGCTTATAAGCTTTGTCTCTACTCTGTTGCATTTTACTTTGTTGTTGTTGCCTAGTCTGCTTAATGATACTGCATGACCGATTTGTTACTGTTCGAGTGCATTGTTCAGTTGCTTCACTGATGCATTTTGGAGTCGGCCTTGTTGCACTGTTTATGGCCATTCTTGTAGCCTCTGTTCATTTGCAATATTATGGTTCATGGGTTGCATTGCCCAGCATTTTGTTTTGAAGGAGCAATATACCTTTTTGTTTTGCTTCAGCACTAATTGCTGTAGTTGCATTTTGCATCCATTGGGTTTGCACGGTATAACACTTTGCATCCATAAGTTACACTGTCCAGTTTTATTTAGTTGTCCATTTGCCAAAACATATATATGATGTTGCTCCAGGTTGCACTTGAACCATTTTGTTTTCACTTGAACTCTCTGTTGGTTCATGCCGTGACATTGATTGTCAATTGACCTATTTTGTTATGTGAGCTGCTGTTTTAATAGCAGTTAGTAATTTTTCAAACATCAATCATATGCATACATATATACGGCCATTGTTGTTTTATTAGTACATACAGTCTGCACTGAATTCTCCTCATCTTCAACAAAGATGTTTTGGGTCATTTTCATTTGAGCATATGTAAGACAGTTTACATACTTAGAGTTGTCATGGCTTTGATTGCATCATGTTGCAACAGTTTTGATCTTTTGAAGTTTGCATTCCACCTGAGTTCACGTGTAGTGTTCCTTGCATACATTCATACAGGCACGCATGTACTTACTACACTGTTGTAATGCTCCTAAATTTGGATAAACTTGGATCCTTGGTATACTTGTCTCTATTTCGAGGCTGATACTTTTTGTAGTTCCTTCTGTCAGCTTGTAGTTCATGTACAGCCCTTGTGTACATTTTTGGGTTGTTTACAGCCTTCACTGTGATCTTTCAGTTGAGACTGTCTGTAGCTGTTGACCATCTTCTTTGTTTTGTGTTGTTACACTGCCTCCATTCAAAAGTATTTTTGCATGGATCTCAGTTGTATATTTGATTATTTGACCTTGTACACTTTTGTTGCCCTTGAGTTGAACCGTAATTTAATTGGGTTTGACCTTATGCCCGGTTGTGTACATTATCACTGTAGTGGCAAGGCAGTGCACGCAAGCGTGAACTGCAGCCACACAGTATTGGTTTTATTGTTATTTCTTTTGCTTTTGATTTATGGAACTATTTCGTATTCCATATGTTGTAGTGGCGTGGCAGTACACGCGTGCGTGTACTGCAGCCCTACCCGAATTAATATTTTAATTGATATTTCAATGGTTTGAACTGTTTTGTTTATTCAATTCAATATTCTGAATTGTATTCTGATTTGGTTTAATTTGCTGATTTGTTGTTTAACACTGTTACGTGTTATATTTATCGTTATCCGATTTCTTTATTTAAGGATCGGATAGACGAGATTTATTGTGATTGTCGTCTATTCATTATTTAATTATTATTGCTTCTGTGCACTAATGATTGAGTTTGAATTAGACTGACCCGTGTATTATTTTCTTTTGAATGTAATACTCGGGTCAGACCGAGTATTCACAGGTTGTAGATATCTTGCTTTGGGTTGCTGCTAGAGCTATGAAGTTTCTTTATATCTTTTGGAGTAGTCGTCGTCATGTTTAGTAGTCAGTGTATTTGTATAGGATGTTGTATATTCATGTATATTATTCACGGTAATGTACTTGTATATGTAACTTCCAGAGTCGACAGTTGTAGTTGTATCATATGTACTGTATCACATGTATTGTAACTGACTTTAGTTATTATATATATGAGACTTTTGTTTTATCTGTGTTCCGCATTTATATTATCTGTGTTATTATTATATCTATTGTCCTAAACTATTATGAACCATCGTAGTTCGTTTTATACTGGAATTGGGTATGTCGATGGGAGTAAATAAATAAGAGATGAAAAACAAAAATATACACCACTCCTATCGAGGTAACTAATACTAGTGTAAGGCCTAACTACAGATGGCCGCTCCTATCCAGCCTTATTCTTCGTGATAACAGACAGTATTCCATTTAATACTCTTTGTTATTGCGAGCATAGAGGTGGGGCGTCACAGTTGGTATCAGAGCTTGGGGTTTATGGACATAATATAAAATATAACTTAGATGGAACATGTGTTACAACTATTTGTCGATGTTTTAGTTGTGTTTTGAGTCAAAACTAAAGTTTTGACATTTTGATGAAATTTTTAAATAGCTTTATTTAAAAATAAAAGTGAATTTGTGTTTTGATGATTGATTGAATTGTGTTTTGTTTATCAGAGTGCGCAGCGGAAACAGTAAGACTGCTTCGCTGAGTACAGCTGATAATTATTTTGATTTAAAAATCAAAATATGAAAATGAATTTAATTACATTATGTTTTTTAACCAGTGGTTCTGATTTGTTGAAATTCTTGCTGGTTTTCTTTGATGCTAATCATATCTGATTAGATTTCTGTTGTTTTAAAATATTTTCATCGAAGATATATTTGAGTAATTTCTTTGTTTATTTTGTAGTGTGCGTGCAAACATGAGTTGCACGTTACTACATTAATTTTACGTTGAACCGATGCTTGGTTATGAAACGTATTTTGTTGCCGTTATTTTTATAACGGGATTTTAACACTTATGCTAAATTTTTGAAGTACGGTGTTTTGTTGACATTTTTGATGATTGTTTGTGATGAATGAAAATTCACTAGTGTTATATTTTGTTGCGAATTATTTTGATGAGATTTTGACGTATAAAAATTACTGTCGCATTGACTTCAGTAGTCGTCAAGTTTTAAAGTGGATTTTCCAGCGGTTATTCCACAATTCTGATTTTGAGATCCGTTTTTAGTGTTTTGAGAAGTGCAATTTCTTTGTCGAAATTATCACTAATGTTGCTGTTTTTATCACGGAATTGCAAATCGTTTTAAAAATGAAATTGTTTTCAGAATTTTTACAGTTTGCGTTTTCAGAAGAATGAGAAAGTGATTTAAACATTTCAGCAAAATCGAGGACTATGACCCCTTTCTTTTACTGATTCGCTTAATTCCGGACTTGTTCGTTTGACAATGTAAATTTTTAATTTTATAAAATAAATGAAATTGTTTTCAGAATTTTTACAGTTTGCGTTTTCAAAAGAATGAGAAAGTGATTTAAACGTTTCAGCAAAATCGAGGACTACGACCCCTTTCTTTTACTGATTCGCTTAATTCCGGACTCGTCCGTTTGAGAATGTGAAATGTTATTTCTGGAATACACAATTTGCACTTTCAAGGAAACGATGAAGAGATTTAAACGATGTAGCGAAAGTGCGGAGTATGGAACCACACTTTTACTATTTCGGTTAATTCCGGACTCGTTAATTGAAATAATTGCTGTTTTGATGATTTTGATGATTTTACACTTTCAAGGAAACGATGAAGAGAATCAAACGATTTAGTAAAACACGTGGTATGGGACATGTGCGTTTGCTATTTCGGTTAATTCCGGACTCGTTAATTGAATATATGATGATTTTCGTGTGCTTTCGAGCCACTATGTTGGACCTTCGGGGTCATATGTTGGACCTTCGAGTCAATACCAGTACCAGACCTTCGGGTCATATGTTGGACCTTCGGGTCATTTGTTGGGCGCCAAAATTATGTTGGGTACTTGGTAGGCTTCGGCCATATGTTGATGCACGTGCGGCGTAGCTAAAACTCGCCTTTTGTAGGGATCGATCCACCTTTTATGTTGATTTTCTAGAATATCTTAATTGATTTCTAGATATTTGTTGTTTCCAATTATCTGCAGGTAATTGGATATTTGTTGATTTGATTATCGCTTGTGATAATTAAATATTTGTTGATTTGATTATCATTTTTGATAATCGAATATTTGTTGATTTGATTATCGTTTTTGATAATCGAATATATGTTGATTTGATTATCGTTTTTGATAATAGAATATTTGATGATATGATTATCGTTTTTGATAATCGAATATTTGTTGATTTGATTATCGTTTTTGATAATCGAATATTTGTTGATTTGATTATCGTTTTTGATAATCGAATATATGTTGATTTGATTATCATTTTTGATAATCGAATATTTGTTGATTTGAGATTGGATTATCGTTTTTGATAATCGAATATATGTTGATTTGATTATCATTTTTGATAATCGAATATTTGTTGATTTTATTATCGCTTTTGATAATCGAATATATGTTGATTTGATTATCGTTTTTGATAATCGAATATTTGTTGATTTGAGATTGATTGAATTGTGTTTTGTTTATCAGAGTGCGCAGCGGAAACAGTAAGATGGCTTCGCTGAGTACAGCTGATAATTATTTTGATTTAAAAATCAAAATATGAAAATGAATTTAATTTCATTATGTTGTTTAACCAGTGGTTCTGATTTGTTGAAATTCTTGCTGGTTTTCTTTGATGCTAATCATATCTGATTAGATTTCTGCTGTTTTAAAATATTTTCATCGAAGATATATTTGAGTAATTTCTTTGTTTATTTTGTAGTGTGCGTGCAAACATGAGTTGCACGTTACTACATTAATTTTACGTTGAACCGATGCTTGGCTATGAAACGTATTTTGTTGCCGTTATTTTTTTAACGGGATTTTAACACTTGTGCTAAATTTTTGAAGTACGGTGTTTTGTTGACATTTTTGATGAATGTTTGTGATGAATGAAAATTCACTAGTGTTATATTTTGTTGCAAATTATTTTGATGAGATTTTGACGTATAAAAATGACTGTCGCATTGACTTCAGTAATCGTCAAGTTTTAAAGTGGATTTTCCAGCGGTTATTCCACAATTCTGATTTTGAGATCCGTTTTTACAGTGTTTTGAGAAGTGCAATTTCCTTGTCGAAATTATCACTAATGTTGCTGTTTTTATCACGGAATTGCAAATCGTTTTAAAAATGAAATTGTTTTCAGAATTTTTACAGTTTACGTTTTCAGAAGAATGAGAAAGTGATTTAAACGTTTCAGCAAAATCGAGGACTATGACCCCTTTCTTTTACTGATTCGCTTAATTCCGGACTCGTCCGTTTGAGAATGTGAAATCTTATTTTTGGAATACACAATTTGCACTTTCAAGGAAACGATGAAGAGATTTAAACGATGTAGCGAAAGTGTGGAGTATGGAACCACACTTTTACTATTTCGGTTAATTCCGGACTCGTTAATTAAAATAATTGCTGTTTTGATGATTTTGATGATTTTACACGTTCAAGGAAACGATGAAGAGAATCAAACGATTTAGTAAAACACGTGGTATGGGACATGTGCGTTTGCTATTTCGGTTAATTCCGGACTCGTTAATTGACTTCAGTTATTATACATATGAGACTTTTGTTTTATCTGTGTTCTGCATTTATATTATCTGTGTTATTATTATATCTATTGTCCTAAACTATTATGAACCATCGTAGTTCGTTTTATACTGGAATTGGGTATGTCGATGGGAGTAAATAAATAAGAGATGAAAAACAAAAATATATACCACTCCTATCGAGGTAACTAAAACTAGTGTAAGGCCTAACTACGGATGGCCGCTCCTATCCAGCCTTATTCTTCGTGATAACAGACAGTATTCCTTTTAATACTCTTTGTTATTGCGAGCATAGAGGTGGGGCGTCACACTAAATTTACATAAATTAAAAAAAATTAGTAATTCTTTATTAACACTATTCACCCCCTCTAGTGTTAATCTTAGCCTTAAGATCCGTAATCCGCATTTCTCACAATTGGTATTAGAGCAAGGTTTTCAAAATTTCATAATCTGATTTTTGAAAAGTTTTCAAAATGGCTACTGTAACATCCCGCCTTTCCACACACTTTAAACCGACACACGTGCCAATTCAAAGCATACGTAAGGGCGGATTGTTATGGGGTAAATAAGAAAATAGAGAAGAATTAAAACGAAAATAGAATCTCACAACGGAAGGATAAAATATAATAACAAATATACAGTTCATAAACAGTTTACAAAAGCTCGATTCTTCTTTTACCATAAATATCAGAGTTACACATACCAATACAAGCAATGCAGCGGAATAGAAAGAGTGTGGTGTAAAACTATATATAAAATAATACTGATTCTTCGTCTTCGTCCTCCAAAGCTAAAATCTGCTATCCTGAAACGCTCAGACTGACCCGAGCAAATTTGAAAAGACAAAACACCCGAGTCAGACTAGAATATCTTATGTGAGTTAAATAAATAGAATATAAATATGAGTACAGTAACTCAAGAGATGTTCGGGATTTACATCTCCTAAGGATCCGTTAAACTATTTACTATGTAGTATATTGCGCTATTACAATAGTGTCTATTTATAAAATAAACTTACTTTTTAATAGCGTTAAGGAGTGACCCAATATTCCCCTTAACACAAATAATGCCAATAGTCTATACAGTACCGTAATACCTCCTGATCGGGAGGCTACCAGAGGATACTCCATAGGTACGACACAAATAGAAACTCGTAGTAAAGGCTCGGTATGGTAGGTGACACGGCACAACTAGGCAATGCCAGGGTAGATATACCAATTGCTATCCAGGCTGGTGGAAACGCGTAGCCGCAGTTACCGCCCACCTCGGACTAACTCCCCAAAATCAAAATATAGAAGTGGCCACTGAATCAATCCAAGTCAAAGTATAATATCGAAGAGGAGCGTCCGATCAGAGGAATGACCTCATTGGCCTGAGAATCGCTCCTGTTTTAGCCACCTTATGCCAACTCACGGGAGTTGGGTCCACGTATTTACCTTACAGGAAACGTCGCCACCACCTACTTCATTCTGGAATCTCCACCGCGTACACGGTTAGTCAAAGTGGTTTTCGGTATCGACAGAGAGTATGTCCATATCCGATCCCGGTCTCTTTGCCAACCCATCGTTATTATAACACCGCGGTTATTATTTAAAAATAGTTTATACTTTAAAACCAGAATATAATCCATTTCAAACCATAATATTACGATATCATTTCTTCTTTTAAAACCCAAACCAATATGACATCGTTTATCCCAAATAAAGTTTTCCAAAATCATAATGCTTTAAACTTCATAACTTCTGAAACCCAAATATTTTCAAGCATAATATTTTGAAATCCATAATTTCAAACCACAACCTTTGAAACTCAAATGGTTTGGATATTCAACGGTATATAGAGTAAATGGTTTAACTTTTAAAGTTTACTTTGTAATGAAATAATTTCTACGGTTTTATAAATAAAATTCTTTATTTTAAAGTCTAAACCATAACTTAAATATCACTCTTGAGTTCCAGAATCATTTCAATTTATATACATATATGCCTATATTCATTTGGAGTATTTATATTTCAAAACTAGAGTTGGGTTTTTTTTTTTCTTTCTACAAATCAAATGTCTTATTAATTAGCCTTGCATATACCCATAAACCCATAAATAAATGAGGTCCAATTTTTAGAAATAAGACATATATATTTTCCAATGCAAATTATACCAGAATATTTTTCCCATTTCAATTTATACTAGAATATTCATTTCAATTTATTTTGGGAAAATCCAATTATAAATATCATATCTTAAAGTTCCAAACTTAACATTTAAACATGTGATGTGAATTATCAACTCCATTTTCTTAATTTTCTTCCATTTGTAATAAAGAAATTAAACATCTCTTAATTTCAAAATTTTCAACTTCATATGTATATAAATATGGAAGAAAATATTTATACAGTACACAATTTAAGATTATTATAAACCGTATTCCATCCAAACCATAGAAATTACATTTAAAATAGTTATATATAGACCGCGGTGCCTGTATATAGTTTTCTATCCTATGGTCAAGTGATACGGATATTTATCATTTCAATCCGCAATTTAAAAAAATAAAACTGCGGTTGTATATCATTTCAAACCGCAATCCCGAATGAAATGTAAATGCATACTAACTTGCAGTTTAATGATATCCAAATAAAACATTCATTCAACAACACATCCATCATCCAATCACAACATCGATCAATATCAATCAATAACAATTATATATATGATCATATATAACAGGTGATAACTGGCAGTTTATTCAAATTAAATTTTATCAACTATTAATCTAACAATTTATATTCAGTGATAATTGACATAACTGTTAACTAGCAGTTCATATGCAAACAAAAATTTCTAACAGCCAATTAACACGCAATAAATCAATTAAATTAACAGTTACATTCAATAAAATGCAATTCAACAGATATGAATGAAATAACATGCCAAAAGCTCATAAATAAATTTCTATTCATTTCTAAAATTTATTTAACAAACATAAAAGCTTCTAGTAGTTGTGAGTGGGTTAAAACACTCACCTTTTGAATTTAAATCGAATTTAAATTCAATTTAAACTCAAAAATTCGCCCGTCTCAGAATTCGTCCAAACCAGCGTCATCAAGTCCGAAATTTAATTACGATCCTAATAAAAAAAATCGCGCTCGAAACTGTGTCTGTATGAGAAAATTATGTCGAAAATTGCGAATGAAATCATAAAAATATAAAATAAAAATGGAACACATCTCACCAACACAGTGCCACGTCATCACATAATTAGCACTCCTGTACATCTCCTTTTCCAGAAACGCACGCTCCAGGCTCCTTAACGCACGCAAGCAGCATTTACATCACCACGCGCTGCCCCCAGATGATCACCGGCTATCGCAGCCAACAAAAATCTCACCGCCGACCTTCATGAGGCCGTGAACCCCACACCTCAACGCCCCTATCGCTGAACACCCATAGCCGAAAGAAATGGAGCAGCCGCCGCCATGTGCCATGAAACCCTAATCGAATTTTGCTCCACATCCAACCGTTGATTCTCGAAACAAACTACATAGATGCGATCCCCTCGGTTCCCTCTCCAAAACCCAGAAACCGTTTTCTGATCCGACGAAGTTTTGCGCGACGATGATGAACGGTTTTGGGGCTGTTTGAATTTATTCTGGATGAACGACAGCTCCAATTGAAAAACGAATTTCACCAGTAGATTACGCGTATCGAAAACATCAACATATATTTTTTCTGCAATTTTCTGAAATTTTTGAGTTTTGACTTTTGATTTTTGAACTGTGGATAGATCTGGAATTGGATCTGAGATGTATACATTTGGGGAAGAGAAAGGAGTGAAGAAATGAACTTACAGCAAATGAAAAGGATAGGAGCTAGGGTTTATAGATGTATATTTATAGATAGGCTAGAGGTAGGGTAGCTAGACTGGATACGCGAACGTGCGTGACAAACCATGGTCCAAAAAGCCCGCTATGCCTCCGGAGCCAAATTTGTTAAAACTATATATCCAAATAGGTGTTTTAAAATATTCTGAACGCGATGGAAAAAGTTTCGCGACCAAATTCGATCGTATGAAGAAGTTATGAAAAAAAACAAAAATTTCAAATTGATTTCAAAATGCGTAAATTTCAAGGCGTTTCGAGTCCGTACGATCAAACGACAAGTCCGATCGCTACGAAACTTGAAACATTATTATAATTCACCGTTACGGATCCGATGAAACTGGTTTCGTCGAAATCCGAGTCCGTGCCCAAAATGGCTATTTTTAATATTTATTAAATAAATTAAAATAAATCATAAAAATCCAATTTTTATATTTAACTTCTGATATTGGCCAAATTTTATTACTTATGTAATTCAATCAATTTCAAATGATTTAACAAGCTTGGATGTGAATTAAAATTTATAAGTATCAATTTGTAGTGTTGATTCCTCCGCTTCCTCAAATTTAGGAATCATAAATAAATTTCTCAAAACCATATATTAGATCTCATACTCTTATACTCCCAACTTAAATCCAAAACAAAGATGCTCTTTAACATGTCTCTGTTTTCACTTCAATATCCGCAAATTCCTTTTTAATTCAATAACGTACAATTTAACGTTAAATTCCCTTTATAATTTATTTAACGCAACACTTAATCTACACCTATTGCGATGTTTCAAATTTACTTGAATGAACAATTTCTTTACTCAAAATAGTTGTTGTAACTCTTAATTCCACATTTATAAGTGTATTATTATTTTCACTCAAATATTATACATATATATAGAGTATTGGGTTTTTATTTAATCATCATTTATCATATATATTAATTAATTAAATTCAATATTTAAGTCTGACTAAATTTATTCCCCAAATACACATTTACCTTTCTCAACCAATAAATATAACCAATCAAATTCTCATTTTATTGAACCTTGGTCAATTCCACACGTTAATTTTACTTAAAGTCTCAATTAATTAATTTACCTCGGTTTCATTACCTTATTACCTTATATGCATAATTGACATTGTTATATCTTCCATTACATCAATAATTTACCATTTCATCTTACCATTTATTTACGTATCCTTTTATTGCACTGATTGAAATAAATTCACTTATTAAATTCCCAATTCCACCCTTCTATTCAAACCAAGTATCATGCTATGATAATATTTTACGTTGGTTACACTGAAAAAAATCAACTTTTTATCGTTATCAATTAAACATACATTAATTGCACAAATTAAAGGAATTAATTGCCATTTATCCAATTAAATTTTTCATACATCAATCTATTTCATCTAAATCCTTACCTATGAATATTGCAACCTTTAATTCCATTAAATACCAATTAACCCAAATTATTTCATTTATTCTAAGTCATATTACTAAAATAATTCATCATAATAAACTTAAAATCTATACGTTTATTGATTTATTTCTATTTGTCTTATGTTAAATTCTAAATTTAGTAAGACAACCTAAAGTACTCCATTCAATCGACAGTCCCTTTCAATTGTTAATACGTACTTAAATTTCTACAGTTGCCTTCCATCTGCACTTCCGTTACTATGATAAAAATTAGTAACGTTTATGCCATCAATCCATCATAATTACTTACCCTTAATTGAGTTTGATTTCCAAATAAATTTGCTGACCCTTAATTAGACAATTTATAAAAGTTTGTCATCATACCTATAGTTCTACGCTTATGCTATGTCTTAAATTTCAATAAATTTATAAATTTTGAGATGTTCATTAGTGTTTACAAATTTATTGACTTGCAATAACAGGGTTTCTTAATCTATTCAAATTTTATCGTTCACAATCTTTTATTGCATTAAATTGGTTTAATATTCCCATATTAAATTTTATATCCAGGTAAGAATTTTTCTTTCTTTCTCTACTTAATTCATTTGAATTTTATTCAAATGTCTTTAAATAGGTTTCTAAGTCACTTCTATATAATTTATTCTAGCCTTCATTTTAATATTTATCTACCACCTTTATTCTTTCAACTAAAATAAATTACAAAATCCTATTAAACAAACAATTTTAAATGGTCGAACTTTACGGGTCGTTACAGCTACCAACACTGGTACTGTTATTAACACTAGTATCCCAGTCACTAGTTCATTTGTAGAGGGTCAGTCTACTGTCAGACCACCATTTTTTAATGGAAGTAACTATGCATATTGGGTATGTAGGATGAAAATATATTTACAACCTATAGGAGTAGACACTTGGAATATCACACAAACTGAATATTCTTAACCAACAATTGATTTTGCACAGTGGGTTGCTGAGCAAAAGACTGTTGCACAAAATAATTCTAAGGCAATGAATATTTTGTTTTGTTCACTAGATAGAAATGAATTCAATAGATTGTCAGTTTATAAGTGTGTATATGAAATCTGAAAAACTTTGCAAGTTACTCACGAAGGAACAACCAAAGTTAAACAGACCAAAATTTCCATGCTCACAAATCAGTTTCAATTATTTAAAATGAATGCTAATGAATCTATTTTAGATATGTATAGTAGATTTCAGGATATTGTGCATTCTCTAATATCTTTGGGAAAAGAATATTTTGAAGAAGATCAAGTCAGAATAATTTTAAATTCTCTAACTCCAGAATGGGATCAAAAGACACTTACGATCGAAGAGGCAAATGACATCAGTATTTTGAAGATAGAAGAATTAATTGGAAGTCTAATGTCATATGAAGTTCAAATGATCGGGAGAAGAGAAAGTATAGCATCGGAAAAGAAATCAATGGCATTCAATGGATTGACCGATGGATCGGACTCAAACAGCGATAATGACGTAGAGATAGCCTTTTTGACCAGAAATTTTAGGAGATTCCTGAAATACAGAAAGATGAATAATCTCAAGAGAAACAACTATAAGAATTTTGAAAATCAGAATATAGTGCCAAATAATGAAAAGCGTTACAACTGTGATAAACCAGGCCACTATAAAAGAGACTGTAACGTCCCGAAAATGTTCGACTTTCGAAAATTCAACATCGATACTCACTTTATCGACTTTCGAGAAATCGAAGGCCGGAAACCCGAAATGTTATGGTTTAAGAAAAAGAAAGAGAAAGAAGAAGAGAGAAAATAGAGAGAAAAGAAAATAGAAAATAGAACGGAACAGAAAGAAAACAACCGAACAATAACAGAATCTCACAATTCGCAGCGGAACAACATATAATAGATAAATGAATAATCTTTAAACAAAGAACTATATCAGTTATTACATTACATCACATTTCATTACACCATATCATCAGAGTGTACAACAACAAACAATAACAAACAGTGCAGCGGAAAAAGAAATACTATATACTAGTAATACGCCATGCCATCCATCTTGCCTCCAGCAACTCCAGAATATCCAGAATATCCCGATAAACCTTAACTCTTGACTGCCCGTGTGGAAATTGGTGGGCACCCAGAGTTTAGGAAGGAAAACAATAAACTCCGAGTCAGTCATGTGACTGGTGTGAGAACTCAAAACAGTTTATTTATCTTTAAAATCAAAATAGAGGAATATTTTTAAAGTCAATTCGCAATGCTTTTAAAAATGAGACTACCATAAGGCCTCCCGCACACACACACATGCAAACGCAGAATCGGAGGAGATTTCTCCTTATGATAGTCAAAGATGCTTGATACGCATTAAAAGAACATTTGATATTATTACTAGTGCATAGTGTAGAGAAAAAATTCATTTCGAAAGTAGAATATAAATCTTAGCCAACATACGACCATTATCGTATGCCTACTATAGCTAACTATGTTCAATAGCAGGTTACCGCCACATTCCATAGCAGGTTATACAACTAAAACCGTACAAGTCTCGTATTGTTTCTTTGGATTTCCAACGAATGATCGGGCCAAGGAACTTCCCATTACCACATTAGAATGCCTCTGGATGGACATCCCCGAGAGCCAAACCGGATCTCTACCAACACGAGGCCGGGTTACCCCTAACTGAGTAACAACTGACCGAATATGCGATCCCCCGGTCCTTTGGGACCTTTCAACCGAGCGCTCGCAATCAATTCACACAATCATAAAGTGTTTTCAACATGAGTAAGTATCTGGGCTCCATACCATGATACCACCCTTTTCCAGAAGGAAATGCACATATCCTAAAGGGCGCTACCCCTCGTAACCTTGCTGCATCTTTCCTGTTTTGACCATTCACGGGGTGTGAGGTTCGACGAAGTCACGTCCACAAAAACATACTTTATACAAAAGCCATGCTTTGGGTCAACAAATGATCATAGAAATGATCACCAGGATGGACGATCAAATAAACGATCCTATCACAAATAATCAACACAATGATCATTTACAGCAACACTCAGCATGTCACATTACCAAATTGGGATTATATCGCTGATAACCTTCAACAACATAACCTCTGAGCTCGTACGTCTCAAAGAAGGGTGTTAAGCTAAAAGGATAAATTCTTCTCCACCAACAGAAATATATTTGAATGAAATCGGCTTTATATCTCAATTTGTAATGTCAGACATACAATCCATACAAGTCTGTTCCGGGCTCGAACAAAACCGAAGGCACTTCTCACGAAGCCCTTGCAATCCGGGTATTCACAATCCCGATCGAATTTCCCATCACTTAGGAAATCTCTATACCAGGAGCTACCCAGTGTAGAGACAATCGATAGGTCATCCTATCGCTTTCACAAATACCCGGTCTTCAACACCGATCTTCAATGCGATCCATTACGTCGTATCACTATTCGGAATGGGTAATCCGAATAACGAGCGCAATAATTTAAAAATAAGTGTGCATTCAAATTCAAGCAAATCACAATAAATACCCATTCAAAGGTAAATATTGATAGTCGGCTATTGAACTGTCAATGGATATGCACACATCACCAGATTCCAAATAATTTTCCAAATTATTTACTTCCTAAAAATATCTTTACAAGATATATAATTTTCACACTTCAAAAATAAATCAATATTTATTTTTAAACAAATTCCACTCTTTTATAAATTCCATAGTGAATTTATATTTCACAATATCTACTGATATACGATTTCAATTATTCATTTCAATTATCTTCAAAAAGATAAATTCTCAAAATATCCACTTTATATTGGAAAACATTTCCATACTTATTTATTCATAAGTAATTCACAAATTTTATTTATTTTCAACACTTGAAAAATATTCAATATACTTCAATCGAAATTAAGTATATATTTCATTCTTTAAGGAAATCATTCTTTTAAACATATTTATTTGGGCCAAAACGAATGTTGCGTAAAACATCGTTACGACACCCCAAAATCACAAGTATAGGGATTCGAATTTAAGATAGATATATAAATCCCAATACTATACAAAACATTTCCTTTCGGAAATCATTTACTATAACAACAGTGTTATAGTCCACCATTTCCTTTTATTTCTCGAAAACGTCTATTTCAACAATAAATGTTGAAATCTATGGTTTCGAATCTCAACCCAATTAAAACATCGTTAGATCGTTTTAACTCTATTTAAAACAACACATCTAAAATAATTTCTTTAACATAATATTCACTATTCAAAAACCTGAATATACTACGTTTAACAAATTTCATCCTTTAATTCGTTTTATTTCAAAGGATTATTCACAGTTCAAAAACGTGAATATAGCTCCATAAATAAGTTTCAACAATTTACTTATCAAAATAAGTCGTTTGCGAATTTATAAAACAACGTTTATAAATTCCTTTTCTATTTATTTTATAACAACTCCTTTTATAAATTTTCTTTATTAACCTATTCACTTTATATCTCAATTATGAACCAAAAGTCCATATTATAAGTTAAATACTTATAATTTATTTGTTTGCAAAAATCGTTCCTTTGAACTTCATAATTATAAATCTTATAACTTATAAGATTCAATTATTTATCCAAAACCATTCTTTTAATGACTTTATAAATTTTATAAACCTACTACTTATAAAATTCCATTTATAACTTCACCGTTTATAATTCTATAAATCTCATTCATTTGTGAAATTCATTCACAATTCATTCTAACTCTTATAAAAACTCGTTTTATAATTTCAATATTTCAATTTATAAATATCAATTTATAAATCTCTTAATATAAATCAATTTATATTATTCTTTAAAACGTCTTTAATCTCCTTTATTATTTCACCATTTTGATTCATAAAATAATTAAATTTTATAAATCCTATATTTAAACTTTTCACAATAAATTCTAAAATCCCAATTTAACTATTTTACAAAACCATTAACCTCATATTTTCAAAAATAAATCTTTAATCGTATTTCTCAAAATCATAATTTTTATAACATTAAAATTATACGTTTATTTATTTAAAATGGATCAATTCCAAATATATAGTATATTTTCAAAAATCACTTTTAAATCCTTTTAAAATTCCAAATTTGGTCCAATGATGCTACACACCAAATAGTCAATCACGACTACAACGATATCATATATCGATATGATAATCCATCAAATATCAAAATATCTGAAATCAAATAAAAACTGTTGAGGAATCCAGTTGGATCCCTCCAACCTGTTTTCCTGCATCCACAAACATTAGCACAATACCAATTTCGCTCCAGTACGAAATTATCGCGGTATATGGGATTTAAAATATTATCCGCTTAATAGACGGCGCAATAGGGTCTCATCCGCTAAAAAATGCGGGAAATCAATAACTCCAATATATACATATGCCAATATATATATATTGCTATTATATATAATACCAATTTCACTGTTTATGAAATATTCGCGGTATATGTTTTTAATAAATAACATCCGCTTACTAATGGCGCATAATGTCTATTTTAACAATCAATAAATAACAATCATCATTCAAACATGCATTCAAATATTTTAAATCTAACTATTTAAAATAAAATCGAAACCGATTCAATTGAGTGAGAAGTTCTCACCTTGATTTCAATTTCATTTTAGCGATTTATTTCGAATAAAATTAAACGGACGTTTAATTTTACCCGAAATTTTCACTAACTCCAAATGACTCCAATCCAATTTTATCGCGTAGTGCTCGTCCATACGATTCCAACGCAACTGGTTTCGCGCGTTTTCGACCTCGTATGAAAAAGTTATGCATATTTGAAGTTACACAAATTTATTTAATATAATTTACAACTTTTTATTTCTATTTATAACCTAAAACAATTGTTGGCCGTGAGATCCATGCTCCTAGCAATCTCCACCGTGCTTTGCTTCTTCATCTTCGTGCGCAACAATCTCCAGGCCGTTATCACGCATGCTTGAACCCAAACATCACGAACTAGGGCTCCAAATTCGAGCCTCCACACCACACGAAATTCCATCACGCCGCCACCACGTCGAAGCTCGTCACGAGCTCTATCTTCGGCCCATGACTGGTCACGTGCGGCACACCCTACAGCGTGCAATACGATGATGAACGGCACGCGTTCCCACCTCGATTTCTTCCCCTACGTCGCGCCATAGACGATCATACCTGTATAGATCGATAGAGCACGAGATGTTCTTTGACTTTGCAGTTGACAACTTTGTGTGAAAGCTTGTGGATTGGAAGTTTATAAGGGAAGAAAGTTGCAAATTTCGGGCCGTTGGTTTCTGGGGTGGCGGCTAGGGTTTCTATTTTCTTTTTCTTTTTTTATTTGTGTGAGGGAGGGGGCTATTTATAGAAGAACGAACGACACTATTCATTCCGGATTTTCCGAACTCCGATTCACGCGCCGTAACTAGCGTTTCTAGGGTTTACCCCGCATTCCGGACACAATGGAACAGGTTTCGGAAGCTAATTCGATCATCTGTGCGAGTTATGGTAACAAACGTTCAATTTAAATTAAACCGATTTAAACGATTTTCTAGGCGTTTTAATTCGTACCGGACAAACGGTAAATACAATTGACACGAAAGTTTAAACCTTACAATAATATCACATTACGGATCCGATGAAACTGGTTTCGTCGAAATCCGAGACAGTTTGGAAAATGGCTATTTTAACTCGCCAAATTAATATTAAAACAATTTCGATGCGTTTCGAGCTGCCACGCTCAAACGATAACTCCGATTGACTCGAAAATTGAAATCCGGTAATAACTAACTATTACGGATGCAATGGAACTGGTTTCGTTCAATTCTGAGACTGTTCAAAAATTGGCTATTTTCACTAGTCGATTTAAATATTAAAATATTTAATTTTCACAAATTAACTTTTAATTCGATTTGAAAAGTTCTAAAATATCGTTCTAACTTCAATATGAAAAAATAAAATTTTACAAATCATTTTCAATCATATTTAACCCAATTTTCAATTATTTCCATAATTTAACATATTAAATTATCGATTTAATTGTCCAATTAAATCCAATTATTCGAGATAAATTTTATTCGACTTATAAATTCACTTATTAATATTTAAAATTAATTAAATATTCAAATTTTAATTATATAAAATTCTGGGTCGTTACAGAGACTGTCCGTATCCAGAAAGGCATAATCCTCCTATGAACAATGAACCTGCAAAGAAACGGAAGCATGCATTTACTGCTACTCTAGATGACTTAGACTCGTCCTCAAGTGATGATGATCAGAAGATGGATAATTCGAATTTGTGTTACACAGCTGTTCATGACTCCAACGAATTCAGAGAAACAGATTCAGAAAAAGGTACACGTTTACAATACAATTGGTTGAAATTGCTTACTTAAGATTAGTTGCTTGGTTGTTTGTTTGATTGATTTTGAATTGGTGTGTTGTTTGAATTTTAAATTTTATTTTCTATTTTTTTATTATTTTTATTACTTTTATTATTACTTTTATTATTTTTAATACTTTCTGAAATATATTATAAGTATAATAATATTTCAGAAATATATAACAGACATTAATAATATATATATATATATATATATATATATATATATATTAGAAGTCTTAGGGAAAATCAATTCATGAAAATTCAAAAGCACATGTCGACATGGTCCCTACCGTGATGTCGACATGGCTACCGGAATTTGAATTTCAAAATTTGAATTCAAATGTTTAAATTTCTCTCCACCTTTTCACTTCATTCAATTCTCTGAAAAGATACCTTTTCACTTCATTCAATTGAACCCCTCAACCATGAGAATTTCCAGAAAAATCAAAGAGCAATTATTCAATGATCCGGAGGAAATTAAAGCATACATCAATTATGCTAACTATGCCAAAGTCCATCCCGGAAAGTTTGCTATTTTTTAAGATTTTTCTTCTTATGAAATTGATTCTCTTTTTGCAAACAATGGTGTTCTTAGTCTTATTGATGCTTCTCAAAATGATTTTGTTTGCTATCCTAATCTTGTCAAAATTTTCTTTGCGAATTTAAATCACGGATTTTATATTGGAAATGAAGATGAAATTTGGAGTAGTGCCAAAGGCACTCAATTGTTTTGAATTGTGATCTTTTGGGTACCATTCTCAATTGCAAGAGTTCGGGAATGGATCTTTCTAACTTTAAAATCTATGAACATGATCGTGAGACATTTCATCACATTTTTGAATGAGATGATGATTTTGATTTTAAAAATAGAAATTTTCGACCAAAAGCAAGAATTGTTAATCTTCTTTTGCAACATACTTTGACCCCAAGATCGGGAAATTTTAACAATCCTACTTCAAAAGTTTGCAAAGCTCTTTATGCTATTTTCGAAAACTATGACATAAATTGGGCGCAAGTTATTTTGGATGAACTTCGTCCTAAAAATCTTGAAATGGGTGAGAATACTTTATACCATGGAATTTATCTCACTCGGATTTTTAACTATTTTGGAGTGGATTTCAAAGGCGAAGAATTTGTTTCTAGAAAAGTTTTCAATCATTCCAACATTTCGCTTACAAAAATTCCATTTGTTTTTCAACCTTATGAGACTCTTGCCGAAAAGGAAGAGCGTTTGGCTCATGAGGAAATGGAAGAAGAGGAAGTTGAAGAAGAAGAAGAAGGGGATGAAATGGAAATTGAAGAAGAAGAAGAAGATGAAACGTCTTTGGAAAGCATTGAATATCCTTCCAATCCATCCAACAAAACCCTTCTCAAAAACCAAAAGATAATTGCGGAGAATCAACGGATTCTAAAACGACCCGTTAGTAAAAAGTTGGATAACATTTCTTTAAAGATGAACAAGTTCTTTTCCAAAGTCAGTAAGAAACTTGGACTATCTTCATCATCTTCATCCTCTAACCAGTTTTATCTTTTCGTATCTTGTTGTATTTGTTTTAGTTTGCTTTATTTCGAATGTTCATGTAGTATGTTGTGTGCTTAATAATTATATTATCGTAGTATGCAATGAAATGAAATTTCCTTTCCGCTATCTACCTTATCTTATCTCTAGAATAAATGTTAGTATATTATATATATATATACACACACACACAATTATTCACAAAATCAATTAGTCATAACATTTCACTAACCCATGTCGACATCCCCTATATGACCATGACGACATGTACTGGTCAGAAATGACAATTGATTTCGAATTGAAATTTGAATAACTACCACATGTCTATTCAATTCAAATGAAGTTCTACACCTATATATACCTGTTTCTTCTAGAATTCTTCACAGAAATTTATTTCTTATCATCTATATCCTCCATTACCTTCATAAATTTAACTATGGCTAATCCTATTCATAATTTATCCGAAAATCTTGAAGAAACTCTTAATTCGTTCAAGAATATTCTCTCATTTATTCTACGAAACCAGCGTCATTTAGAATTAAGTCAAATGCAAATGATAAAGGAACAAGAAAGGCACTTCGATTCGATACGATGGATGATCTCCTCTCTGCACAAGGATGATAACGAAGCACATCCTCCTGTCTCTCTCACCAATGACAATGATAATTGGGATGCTATTAAGGCATACCCAATCTTTGGAGAAGAAGGATGGGTGGAAGTTCCATATAACTTTTGATTTTTTATTTACTTTGTTTGAGTTGTTTGAATTGATTTGGTTTGAATTGATACATTGTGTGGATTGATTTCTTATTGATTTGAAGATTGGTGTGTAAAACACACACACACACACACAAATATATATATATATATACGTTGAAATGTATATAATCTTTAAATTAGTTATCATGCTTAGAAGTATAGTTATTTTCAAATCTATATATTCCATCGTATAGTTTATCAATGCAGGTACCGAAGTCCGAGAAGGAGGGGGAGTAAGTTTTTGTCGATGACAAAAGGGGAGAAATATAAAATAGGTAGTTAGGTTTAGATTAAGGGGAGTTGTCAGTTTTAGGGGGGTTATTAGGATAGAAATAATATTTTATAAACAAAGGTTGTCATCATCAAAAAGGGGGAGATTTAGTCCGTGAGACGATGGTTTTGATGACAACAACCTTAGAATAGATTATAAAATATAAATAATAACATTATAAGTTTAGATATATATGTATATGCAGGATTTAACCATGCAGGTACTAAGAATGAAGACTGTACAGTATAGATTCAAGATATCAAGATAGAAGACTTATGAGTATCAAGATTATCAAGAGTTCAAGATTTCAAGGATAGGTATTTTTTATTATTAGGAATTTTTGTTAAAACTCGTAGGAAAACACTGGCATCTTAAAATCCAATTTATTCGTGGAATGGAATCCACTTCGAGCCCGTTAAAGGGATGCAACCCTAAGTAAGATGGAACCTACGAAAAATCTAGTGGAAAATTTTTTGTATCCGCTAATTTTTATTCAAAATGATTTTTCAGAATTATATCCTGTTTTCAAAATGTTTTCAAAACTTTCCTTTTAAAAGATTCAAACCAATTTATCCTGATTTTAAATAATTTTAGCCTCAAAATCATCTTTATTTTCAATGTCAAGTTACTCATGATTTTAAACTATGTTTTTAAATAATATATTTAACTTTTAAATATTTATACTTAGATTTAAATATAAAATTATAGTTAAATTCTATATATGTATTTCTTTATATTTACTTATGAATTTTAGCTATAGTCAAGTATATGTATAAAGTTTAAAATAGTTTTAATATAAGATAAAGGTTATTTTCAAAGAAATTCAAAACATCATAAAATGCTTTGGGATGTCGACATGCCTATGGGTACCATGTCGACATGGTGAAGGTTTGATTCAAAAATTAAAATTTCAAAAGAAGTGTCTATTCGCCATAACTCTTCATGAATGGTCATGGCTGTTGTTCTTCTATAAATAGGGGTCAGTTTCAACGAATTTTCAATCACTTTTTTCTGGTTTTCACTCCTCTTCTTCTTCCTTATTTCCTAATACATATTCTTATCATTACTCTGCCGAAATCAACATTGAATCATACTCGATTACTTCTAGTTTGATTCTCTATCACTATCTCTACAAGATTCTCAGTGCTACTCAGAGTTATAGACTTCTTTGTAATCTATTAAGCGAGAAAATGTGTGATTGCAGCCTTGGAAATCAATCAAAAGGGAAAAGGTGTGATTGTAGCCTTGGTAAATCAATTGGGTAAAGTTATGGCCCGGAAATCAAGTATCTCTACCCAGAGGATCAAAATTCTGGAGGGTGTACCTCGTAGCCTTGAAACCGAGGGTGTAATTATACAATTGCTTTTGAAAGGAAATCCTTACTTGTATTGCGGGACTGGATGTAGGGTAACTCCTTACCAGTATAAAATCTGGTGTGTTCTTTTCTTTACTACTTTTATTTTATTTCTGCATTTGTGATTATTTCTGTGATCATATCTGTGTCTTTATATTGCATACTTTTGTGTCTAAATTAACATAAATTAAAAAGATTTAGTAATTCTTTATTAACACTATTCACCCCGCCCTCTAGTATTAATCTTAGCCTTAAGATCTGTAATCCGCATTTCTCACAATTGGTATCAGAGCAAGGCTTTCAAAGTTTCGTAATCTGATTTTTGAAAAGTTTTCAAAATGGCTACCAACACAGGTACCGTTATTAACACTAGTATTCCTGTCACTAGTTCATTTGTAGAGGGTCAGTCTACTGTCAGACGACCGTTTTTTAATGGCAGAAACTATGCATATTGGGCATGTAGGATAAAAATATATTTACAATCTATAGGATTAGACACTTGGAATATCACACAAGCTGAATATTCTAAACCCACAATTGATTTTGCACAATGGACTGCTGAGCAAAAAACTGTTGCACAAAATAATTCTAAGGCAATGAATATTCTGTTTTGTTTACTAGATAGAAATGAATTCAATAGAGTGTCAATTTGTAAGTCTGCATATGAAATCTGGAAAACTTTGCAAGTTACCCATGAAGGAACAAGCAAAGTTAAACAGACCAAAATTTCCATGCTCACAAATCAGTTTCAGTTATTTAAAATGAATGCTAATGAATCTATTTCAGATATGTATAGTAGATTTCAGGATATTGTGCATTCTCTAATATCTTTGGGAAAGGAATTCCATTTCAATTCCAAATCTTTAACAAAGATAGCTTTAAAAATAATTCCATTTCAATTCCAAATCTTTTATACAAAAACTGGAAGTCCCTTCGTTACATGAAAGCCATTATCATTTGAAAACACAAACTTATCGTTTCGGAAAATCTGATCAAATATACACAAGTTATAGCCTTTAAAAGTATAACCGAAAAATTAATGAATTGCCGTAATATTGGCAAGTTTTAAATTAAATTAAATTGAAATTCCTAAAACAATTTATTTAAAGTAGTTTTAAATCCATATATGGAAATTGTATAAACCTTTCAAGCCATGATTTCCAAAATAATTTCAAATAATAATTTCATACTAAATTTTACTTTCAAAAACTTCTCTTTCAAAAGCTTTCCATATCCAATTACATTTCCAAAACCATTTTTGGATTCAAAATTCAACTTTCAAAACCATTTTGAATTAAATTCAATTACCTGTGACTTAACCGCTTTCCTCGTGAAATCGATATTTGTGTGTGTATGGTGTGGTCCAGGGGTTTTACACATTAGTGCAATATCATCAATCTTCACAATCCAAGCACAATAATTCGATAAGCGGTATAATCCCGTATCGCTTATCTTCATTCACAAATTCAAGATAGATAATATAAATTCATCGCAAATAAATAAATTACATTCATCATAGCTCAAATAAAAAATAATTCATATCACAGCGGGGATATCAAACAATTCAAAGCATTCCATGCAATCCAAACATCCATAAGTAAGATTAATTAATCATCTGATTAATTGAAACCAGATTAATCACTAATCCAGGTTAATTAACATTAATTAATTACAAATTATTTTAATTAATTAACCTTTTAATAATAAATTAATTAACCTAAAAACATTAATTGATTAATATCAATTAATAAATCAGTTAACCGTTAATCATCAAATAATTAACCTTTTAATTATGTAATTATCCATTATTTAATTATCCTTAATTAATTTCATTAATTAAATTAACCTTAAGTTAATTACATAATTAATTAACCCTTAATTAATTACCATTCAATTAATAAATTGCAATAAGTGATTATCCCTAATCACTTTCATTAATTAATCTTTAATTGATTAATTATCCTTAAATTAATTTTACTAATTAATTTATTAAAAAAATAATTATCTTTTAATTATTCTTTAATCATTTGATTAATCGATTTTAAATCATCAATTAATTATCCCTACTTATTTTATCAATTAATCTTTACCATCATCCTTTAAATTATTTACATTAAGAATTTACTCAAGACCCAAATAAATCAAAGATAAATTGTTTATCTTAATCGATCACTAAATTACAATAATTTAACCTCATTAAATAAACCTTAAAATAAATCATTATCATATAATTAAATTTTAAACTTTTAAGTTTAACCAATAACTTTGAAAGTATTATTTAAGATAAACTATTTACCTACTTAGTCAACTCCTTAATTAAGCTATTAATTTCCTTATTCAAAAATAAGCTTAGGAATTAATTAATAAGAACACACACACACATATATAATTTAAAATATACCGACTTGATAAATTAAAATAATTTAAACTTAAAGCCTTTAATTAATCCAAAATTAAACACACATTGTATAAAATAATTAATTCAACAAAATTTGTTGAAAACTTGATTGAAAATTTTTAAACAGTTTAAATTTCAAACTTTTACACTGGTACCATGACCCCGAGTTAAACCCGAGGTAAACCCGAGTACAACTTCGAGTTTACCTCTTCTTCTCTCGTCTTCGAGTCAAATCTTCGATTTCACGTGCTCGAATTCGAGCTAAACTTACTTCTTTAACCCATCGTCAAAACATATGCACCGTGATATGCATTTACGTGCACAGGCGATCGGAGCTACTCCGATCAACCACGACCACATCACCACGTCGTCGACAAACCACCTGAGCATCCCAAGCACCCAGATCCCCCAAACTCGACGTAGATCGACATCGAGCTTTTCGACTCGAAAGTGGAACCAAGTCATCGACAACAAAATCCTTCTCCGGACAAATCCGGCACTGTTGACCACACTTTGACCAGAGCTTCTCCACTAGCCCACGAACCCCGGTGCGATGCATCCCGATGCAATGTCGATGATGAAATCGTCGCATCTTCACCACTGAACAAAACTGGGTCAAAAACCCTATTTCCCATCGTCTCATCATCGACGATGATCAAAAAACAAAACTCAATTTTTCCTCGGACAACAACACGCGATCCTCCTTCAGACTTGATTACATCGACAATAACTTCACCATTCAATGACAGTTGACAAAATCCCAATATCTGATCAACTCCAGATTTCATGATGATCCCAAGTTTAAAAATCATGAAATTATTTCCTAAATTCATCATTTCCTACCCCAAATCAGATTATGGAATCCAAACTCGAAAACATGAGCGTTGATTATCAAATTATATTAGATTTCTACTGTTATACCTCATTTTTAAAATGAATACACAATATAAATGCATGGAATTATTTTTTAACGATGATATTTTATTGTTTCAATCATTTTTCCTCTAGTAATCATAGCTCGAATTTGTATAAATTGGAAGATATGGATTTTCTAATATGCCGTTAATAATTTTGTTGGTATAGCAGAGTTAATGTCTGTACACCGATAACATTTACATATGCATATATAAACAAATTTATATCCATACAACATATTTTACAACATCATCAATCTCATTTATCATCACAGAGCACAGATGTAAAGACCCGTAAATCCGTACTCCTTGAATAGACACTAATCTCCTTTGTTTAATTCAAGATGAACGAAAATACGAACCCTTAGGGGTTTTAAGAAGAATTTAGAAAAAGAAAGAAGAGAGAAGAGATAGGAAATAGAGAGGAAAGAAGATAGACGATTTTTAGAAAACAGAGAATTTTGGAGAATAGAAGATAGAAGCATTTTAAAAATAGAACGGACAGAAAGGAAACAAAAAAGAACAACATCAGAATCTCATAATTCGCAGCGGAACAACATATAATAATAAATGAATAATCTTTAAACAAAGAACTATATCAGTTATTACATTACATTTCATTTCATTACATCATATCATCACATCAGAGTGTACAACAACATACAACAACAAACAATGCAGCGGAAAAAGAAATACTATATACTAGTAATACGCCATGCCATCCAGCTTGCCTCCAGCAACTCCAGAATATCCTGATAAACCTTAACTCTTGACTGCCCGTGTGGAAATTGGTGGGCACCCAGAGTTTAGGAAGGAAAACAATAAACTCCAAGTCAGTCATGTGACTGGTGTGAGAACTCAAAATAGTTTATTTATCTTTAAAATCAAAATAGAGGAATATTTTTAAATCAATTCGCAATGCTTTTAAAAAATGAGACTACCATAAGGCCTCCCGCACACACACACAATGCAAACGCAGAATCGGAGGAGATTTCTCCTTATGATAGTCAAAGATGCTTGATACGCATTTAAAATAACATTTGATATTATTACTAGTGCATAGTGTATAACAAATTCATTTCGAAAGTAGAATATAAATCTTAGCCAACATACGACCATTATCGTATGCCTACTATAGCTACTATCCAAACAGTGGTGACCACCATAAGTGAATAGCAGGTTCTACAACTAATACCGTACAAGTTTCGTATTGGGAATTGGATTTCCAACGAATGGTCAGGCTAAGGAACTTCCTACTGTCACATGGGATCGCCTCTGGCTGGACGTCCCGAGAACTTAACCAGCTCTCTGCCAACACAAGGCCGGGTTACCTTTATCACTAGGTAACTACTACACGAATATGGCATCCCCCGGTCCCATCGGACCTTTAACCGAGCGCTCGTCACCAACAACACCACACAGAAAAAGATATAGTGTATCAACATGAGTAAGTATCTGGGCTCCATACCATGATACCACCCTTTCCAGAAGGAAATGCACATACCCTAAAGGGAGCTACCCCTCATAACCTTGCCGCATCATTCCTGTTTTGACCATTACCGGGATGTGAGGCTCGATGAATTCACGTCCACAAAAACATACTTTATACAAAAGCCATGCTTTGGGTCAACAAATGATCAACACAATGATCACTAAGATAGACGATCAAATAAATGATCCTATCACAAATAATCAACACAATGATCATTTCAGCATCACTCAGCATGTCACATTACCAAACTGGGAATATATTGCTGATAACTTCAACTATATAACCTTTGAGCTCGTACGTCTCAAAGAAGGGTGTTAAGCAAAGAATAAATCCTCCGCCACCAACAGAAATATATTTGAAAGAAATCGGCTTTATATCTCAAATTGTAATGTCAGACATACAATCCATACAAGTCTGTTCCGGGATCGAACAGAACCGAAGGCACTTCTTACGAAGCCCTTGCAATACGGGTATTCACAATCCCGATCGAATTTCCCATCACTTAGGAGATCTCAATACCAGGAGCTACCCAGTGCAGAGACAATCGATAGGTCATCCTATCGCTTTCACAAATACTCGGTCTTCAACACCGATCTTCAAATGCAATTCATAACGACGTATCACATATTCGGAATGGGATATACGACCCCATGGTCCTTTCCCGGTTAACCCGAATAGTGAGCGCTTATTCAAAAATAAGTGTAGCATTCACATTCAATCAATTCACATCAAATACCCATTCAAAGGGAAATATTGATAGTCGGCTATTGAACTATCAATTGATATGTATACATCACCAGATTCCAAATAATTTTCCAAATTATTTATTTTCCAAAATATCTTTACTAGATATATAATTTCAACACTTCAAAAATAAATCAATATTTATTTTCAAACAAATTCCACTTTTCACATATAAATTCCATAATGAATTTATATTTCAAAATATCCATGTATATGATTTCCATTATTCATGTCAATTTATCTTTAAAAAGATAAATTCTAATTATCCACTTCATATTGGAAAACAATTTCATACTTATTCATTCATAAGTATTTCACAAATCTTTTTATTTTCAACCTTTGAAAATATTCAATATACTTAAATCGAATTAAGTATATAATTCATTCTTTAAGGAAATCATTCACTTAAACATATTTACTTGGGCCAAAACGAATGTTACGTAAAACATCGTTACGACAACCCAAAATCACTAGTATAGGGATTCGAAATTAAATAGATATATAAATCCCAATACTATTCAAAAACATTTCCTTTCGGAAATCATTTACTATAACAACAGTGTTATAGTCTACCATTTCCTTTTATTTCTCGAAAACGTCTATTTCAACAATAAATGTTGAAATCTATGGTTTCGAATCTCAACACATTTTAAAACATCGTTAGATCGTTTTAATTCTGTTTAAAATATCACATTCTAAAACATTTTCTTTAACATGTTATTCACTATTCAAAAACGTGAATATACTATGTTCACAAATTCCATTATTTCTATTCACTTTAACTTAAAGGATTATTCACTGTCTAAAACGTGAATATAACTCCATTTATAAGTTATAACAATTAACTTATCAAAATAAGTCGTTTGCGGATTTATAAAACAACGTTTATAAATTCCATTTCTATTTATTTATAAAAACTTTTTTTTTTTATAAATTCTTTTATTAACATATTTCAGTTTATAACTCAATTATAAACTAAATGTTTATATTATAAGTTAAATACTTATAAAACGATTAATTTATAAAATCGTTCTTTTAAAGACTTTCCAAACCATAAATCTTATAACTTATAAGATTCATTTATTTAACAAAATTTATTCTTCAAATAACTTCACAAATTTATAAATCTTACTATTTATAAATTTCATTCATAACTTCACCATTTATAATTTTATAAATTTCATTCTTTAATGAAATTCATTTTCACTTCATTCAAACACTTATAAAAACTTGTTTTATGATGTCCGAATCTCAATTCATAAATATCTATTTATAAATCTTTTAATATAAATCAATTTATATTATTATTTAAAACGTCTTTAAATTACTTTATAATATCACCATTTCGATTTATAAAAAAAAATCAAATTTTATAAATCCTATATTTAAACTTTTAATAATAAGTTCAAAAATCCAGTTTAAATTATTTTATAAAATCATTAATCCATATTGCTCAAAAATCAGCTTTTAACTGTATTTCTAAAAATCAGCGTTTTAACTATATTTCACAAAACCCATAATTTTATAACTTTAAAAATTATAGCGTTTAATTATTTAAAATGGATCAATTTCCAAAAATATAGTATATTTTCAAAAATCATTTAAAAGATCATTTTAAAATCCCAAAATTTGGGTCCAATGATGCTACACACCAAATAGTCAATCACGACAACAACGATATCATATATCGATATGATAATCAATCAAATATCAAAATATCTGAAATAAAATAAATACTGTTGAGGAATCCAGTTGGATCCCTCCAACCTGTTTCCTGCATCCAAAAACATTAGCACAATACCAATTTCGCTCCAGTACGAAATTATCGCGGTACATGTTCTTAATAAATATTATCCGCTTAATAACGGCGTAATAGGGTCTCATCCGCAAAAAATACGGGAAATCAATCAACTGCAATATATACATATGCCAATATATATATATTGATATTATATATAATACCAATTTCACTGTTTATGAAATATTCGCGGTATATGTTTATATTAAATAACATCCGCTTACTAACGGCGTATAATGTCTATTTTAACAATCAATAGATATCAATCATCATTCATACATGCATTCAAATATTTTAAATCTAACTATTTAAAATAAAATCGAAATCTATTCGATTGAGTGAGAAGTTCTCACCTTGGTTTTAATTTCCGTTTAAGCTTTTATTTCGAATAAAATTAAACGCGCGTTTAATTTTACCCGAAATTCTCACTAACTCCAAACGACTCCAAACCAACTCCATCGCGTAGTGCTCGTCCATACGATTCCAACGCAACTGGATTTGCATTTTTTCGACCTCGTATGAAAAAGTTATGAATTTTTAAAGTTCGTACACGATTTATACTATATAATTTACAACAACCTTAAATAAATTTTAAACCTAAACTTGATCAAGGCCCTCCATCCCAAACCCAAGCACATCAGGCCGCACACTCCCATCTCCCTCTCCCTCACGCAACTCCATCTCCAGATAATAGAACGCACGCACAACCCATTCAATCACAACTAGGGTTCCAATTCTAGCCTTCAACACTCGACAATACACGATCACCTCAACGCCAACGCGAAGCACACGACATGCTCTACCTTCGGCCTCAAGCCTGGCCAACTCGGCCCCCTCCTCCACCTCAGGTTGCGTGCGCAACTGGACACGCACGGCCCCACATAGCTTCCTCTACGCAACTCCAAACACGATCTCCACCGTTGATCTCCAAGCTCTCGTCGCCCTCTTCATCTTTGTAGTTGAAACCTAAGGCTAATTGTCGACGGATTGGAAGAAAATCGAGGTGGAAGTCGAGTGTTTTCTGGCCATTCATTTTTAGGGCCGGCTACATGAAGAAAATTAGGTTTTGGAATATATTTTATCAAATTTTGTGAAGGGGTAGGGCTATTTATAAGGAACGAGCGACACTATTCATCCCGGATTTTCCGAACTCCGATTTAGACGCCGTAACCAGCGTACCTAGGGTTTATCCCGCGTTCCGGACACAATGGAACAGGTTTCGGAAGCTAATTCGGAAGTATGTGCGAGTTATGGCTGAAAACGTTCAATTTAAATTAAACCGATTTAAGTCGATTTCTAGGCGTTTTAATTTGTACCGGACAAACGGTAAATCCAATTGACTTGAAATTTGAAACCTTACAATAATATCACATTACGGATCCGATGAAACTAGTTTCGTCGAATTCCGAGACTTTTTGAAAAATGGCTATTTTGACTCGCCAAATTTAAATTAAAAATAAATCGATGCGTTTCGAGCTGCCACGATCAAACGATAACTCCGATTGACACGAAAATTGAAACCCGGTAATAACTAACTATTATGGATCCAATGAAACTGGTTTCGTTCAATTCTGAGACTGTTCAAAAATTGACTATTTTACAGTCGATTATTAAATATTAAAATATTCAATTTTCACAGATTAACTTTTAATTCGATTTTAAAAGTTCTAAAATATTTCTATAACTCCAGTATGATTAAATAAAATTTTCCAAATTATTTTAAATCATTTTTAACTCAATTTTAAATTATTTCCATAATTTAACATATTAAATTATCGATTTAATAATCTAATTAAATCCAAAAATTCAAATAAAAATTTATTTGACTTAAAAATTCAATTATTAATATTTAAAATTAATTAAATATTCAAATTTAAATTTCTAAAAATTCTGGGTCGTTACAATCTTCCCCCCTTAAAAGAATTTCGTCCTCGAAATTACAAGTAAGAAAGTTACAGAATTTATTAATTTTCCCAAAATCCATAGTTAAACTTCTTATAATTCTTTACTAAGTTTTCAAATCATACTTAGTTATCATTTCAAAACAACTATCTATTGTTTAACTTTCAATTCCAAATCAAAGTTAAAGTTTTCAAAATTTTCCCATTTTCTCAAATTTTTTCTAACGCCTTAAATTTCCGGAAAAATTCGCCATGTCTCCTTTGCGCGGCTCGATCCGAAAAAAAAATGACAGTATATATATCACAAATATACATCTCATCAAGTAATGAGGCATCCCGAAGGGAAAAAGTATAAAAGTGCAATATTTAATCCGAGATATGTACCTTATATTTTATTAGCGAGCATATACAGCTAATATAGCGCTAAAGCGAACTCCAAATGCGAAGCAAACGCGATCCGCACCTACTAACACTCAACAAACAACATGAGAACATGCACATATGCAAATAGTATCAATATACAACATATAGGAACATATCAACTATATATATCACATAGCAAATGCAACAATAGCAATATATATTCAACCATCATCCAATTACCATTCAACAAATTCATAACCAATATATTCATTCATATTTTCATTCATATACAATGAATTGGTTTTCACTTTAAATCATATTTGATTCATTAACATTGGATTTATCAACATTCATTCTCAATTTTAATTAGTTTACATTTACTAATTAAATCTAATTCATTTTCAATTCTTATTCAAACTTATTTGCTTTCAATTTGAATTCAATTTCATAGCTTTAAATTTCACTAATTCACTTTCATTAATACTTAATGATTTTTATACAATCAATCAACCATCATCTAACAATCATATTCAATATCAACCAATGTTTATTAATTGCAACCAAATTCCTTTGCTTATATTCATTCAATTTGATTTAATTAAATTGATTTTCATTCCAATTTATTCAACTTCTAATAACATTAGATTTTAATGAATTAACATTTATATTCATTATTTCTTTCCAATTTGATTTACATTTAATTGCTTAACATTCATTTAATTCAATTGCTAAAGTTGAATTTCATTCACATAACTCTTAAGTCATATTCCATTTAACTTGAAATTCACCTTTATTTACAACTCATATTTATATATATCCATATAGTTTCACTTCTTATATATATAAGTTTATTTCACAATTGTAAACACTTTAATTATAATTCTATTCTTATAATTCATTTGCTTATACAATTTTTCTTTTATTTAGATTATTCAAACAACTTAACAATCAACTTATACATACTTTAATAATTTCAGAAAAATTATTCCTTTATATATAAAATATAATCAAGGTAAAATTATTTTATTTACCCAATTTTAAAAACAATATTGTGTCGAATTGTTCTATTCAAGTGTTTAGAAACCCCTTCGGCATAGTCTTGCGGACCACGCTGACGAAAGTTCATATACCACTCAATAAACCAATCATCACAATATAAAACAATTTTATATTCACTAACAAATACGCTCTCATAGCTATTATTACTCTCAAACTCAGTCTAGAGTACTACTGACTCTATCTCTAATGAGTAATACCCTACAGAACCATGGTTGTCGCTTAACCATCAGAGCTCTGATACCAGATGTAAAGACCCGTAAATCCGTACTCCTTGAATAGACACTAATCTCCTTTGTTTAATTCAAGATGAACGAAAATACGAACCCTTAGGGGTTTTAAGAAGAATTTAGAAAAAGAAAGAAGAGAGAAGAGATAGGAAATAGAGAGGAAAGAAGATAGACGATTTTTAGAAAACAGAGAATTTTGGAGAATAGAAGATAGAAGCATTTTAAAAATAGAACGGACAGAAAGGAAACAAAAAAGAACAACATCAGAATCTCATAATTCGCAGCGGAACAACATATAATAATAAATGAATAATCTTTAAACAAAGAACTATATCAGTTATTACATTACATTTCATTTCATTACATCATATCATCACATCAGAGTGTACAACAACATACAACAACAAACAATGCAGCGGAAAAAGAAATACTATATACTAGTAATACGCCATGCCATCCAGCTTGCCTCCAGCAACTCCAGAATATCCTGATAAACCTTAACTCTTGACTGCCCGTGTGGAAATTGGTGGGCACCCAGAGTTTAGGAAGGAAAACAATAAACTCCAAGTCAGTCATGTGACTGGTGTGAGAACTCAAAATAGTTTATTTATCTTTAAAATCAAAATAGAGGAATATTTTTAAATCAATTCGCAATGCTTTTAAAAAATGAGACTACCATAAGGCCTCCCGCACACACACACAATGCAAACGCAGAATCGGAGGAGATTTCTCCTTATGATAGTCAAAGATGCTTGATACGCATTTAAAATAACATTTGATATTATTACTAGTGCATAGTGTATAACAAATTCATTTCGAAAGTAGAATATAAATCTTAGCCAACATACGACCATTATCGTATGCCTACTATAGCTACTATCCAAACAGTGGTGACCACCATAAGTGAATAGCAGGTTCTACAACTAATACCGTACAAGTTTCGTATTGGGAATTGGATTTCCAACGAATGGTCAGGCTAAGGAACTTCCTACTGTCACATGGGATCGCCTCTGGCTGGACGTCCCGAGAACTTAACCAGCTCTCTGCCAACACAAGGCCGGGTTACCTTTATCACTAGGTAACTACTACACGAATATGGCATCCCCCGGTCCCATCGGACCTTTAACCGAGCGCTCGTCACCAACAACACCACACAGAAAAAGATATAGTGTATCAACATGAGTAAGTATCTGGGCTCCATACCATGATACCACCCTTTCCAGAAGGAAATGCACATACCCTAAAGGGAGCTACCCCTCATAACCTTGCCGCATCATTCCTGTTTTGACCATTACCGGGATGTGAGGCTCGATGAATTCACGTCCACAAAAACATACTTTATACAAAAGCCATGCTTTGGGTCAACAAATGATCAACACAATGATCACTAAGATAGACGATCAAATAAATGATCCTATCACAAATAATCAACACAATGATCATTTCAGCATCACTCAGCATGTCACATTACCAAACTGGGAATATATTGCTGATAACTTCAACTATATAACCTTTGAGCTCGTACGTCTCAAAGAAGGGTGTTAAGCAAAGAATAAATCCTCCGCCACCAACAGAAATATATTTGAAAGAAATCGGCTTTATATCTCAAATTGTAATGTCAGACATACAATCCATACAAGTCTGTTCCGGGATCGAACAGAACCGAAGGCACTTCTTACGAAGCCCTTGCAATACGGGTATTCACAATCCCGATCGAATTTCCCATCACTTAGGAGATCTCAATACCAGGAGCTACCCAGTGCAGAGACAATCGATAGGTCATCCTATCGCTTTCACAAATACTCGGTCTTCAACACCGATCTTCAAATGCAATTCATAACGACGTATCACATATTCGGAATGGGATATACGACCCCATGGTCCTTTCCCGGTTAACCCGAATAGTGAGCGCTTATTCAAAAATAAGTGTAGCATTCACATTCAATCAATTCACATCAAATACCCATTCAAAGGGAAATATTGATAGTCGGCTATTGAACTATCAATTGATATGTATACATCACCAGATTCCAAATAATTTTCCAAATTATTTATTTTCCAAAATATCTTTACTAGATATATAATTTCAACACTTCAAAAATAAATCAATATTTATTTTCAAACAAATTCCACTTTTCACATATAAATTCCATAATGAATTTATATTTCAAAATATCCATGTATATGATTTCCATTATTCATGTCAATTTATCTTTAAAAAGATAAATTCTAATTATCCACTTCATATTGGAAAACAATTTCATACTTATTCATTCATAAGTATTTCACAAATCTTTTTATTTTCAACCTTTGAAAATATTCAATATACTTAAATCGAATTAAGTATATAATTCATTCTTTAAGGAAATCATTCACTTAAACATATTTACTTGGGCCAAAACGAATGTTACGTAAAACATCGTTACGACAACCCAAAATCACTAGTATAGGGATTCGAAATTAAATAGATATATAAATCCCAATACTATTCAAAAACATTTCCTTTCGGAAATCATTTACTATAACAACAGTGTTATAGTCTACCATTTCCTTTTATTTCTCGAAAACGTCTATTTCAACAATAAATGTTGAAATCTATGGTTTCGAATCTCAACACATTTTAAAACATCGTTAGATCGTTTTAATTCTGTTTAAAATATCACATTCTAAAACATTTTCTTTAACATGTTATTCACTATTCAAAAACGTGAATATACTATGTTCACAAATTCCATTATTTCTATTCACTTTAACTTAAAGGATTATTCACTGTCTAAAACGTGAATATAACTCCATTTATAAGTTATAACAATTAACTTATCAAAATAAGTCGTTTGCGGATTTATAAAACAACGTTTATAAATTCCATTTCTATTTATTTATAAAAACTTTTTTTTTTATAAATTCTTTTATTAACATATTTCAGTTTATAACTCAATTATAAACTAAATGTTTATATTATAAGTTAAATACTTATAAAACGATTAATTTATAAAATCGTTCTTTTAAAGACTTTCCAAACCATAAATCTTATAACTTATAAGATTCATTTATTTAACAAAATTTATTCTTCAAATAACTTCACAAATTTATAAATCTTACTATTTATAAATTTCATTCATAACTTCACCATTTATAATTTTATAAATTTCATTCTTTAATGAAATTCATTTTCACTTCATTCAAACACTTATAAAAACTTGTTTTATGATGTCCGAATCTCAATTCATAAATATCTATTTATAAATCTTTTAATATAAATCAATTTATATTATTATTTAAAACGTCTTTAAATTACTTTATAATATCACCATTTCGATTTATAAAAAAAAATCAAATTTTATAAATCCTATATTTAAACTTTTAATAATAAGTTCAAAAATCCAGTTTAAATTATTTTATAAAATCATTAATCCATATTGCTCAAAAATCAGCTTTTAACTGTATTTCTAAAAATCAGCGTTTTAACTATATTTCACAAAACCCATAATTTTATAACTTTAAAAATTATAGCGTTTAATTATTTAAAATGGATCAATTTCCAAAAATATAGTATATTTTCAAAAATCATTTAAAAGATCATTTTAAAATCCCAAAATTTGGGTCCAATGATGCTACACACCAAATAGTCAATCACGACAACAACGATATCATATATCGATATGATAATCAATCAAATATCAAAATATCTGAAATAAAATAAATACTGTTGAGGAATCCAGTTGGATCCCTCCAACCTGTTTCCTGCATCCAAAAACATTAGCACAATACCAATTTCGCTCCAGTACGAAATTATCGCGGTACATGTTCTTAATAAATATTATCCGCTTAATAACGGCGTAATAGGGTCTCATCCGCAAAAAATACGGGAAATCAATCAACTGCAATATATACATATGCCAATATATATATATTGATATTATATATAATACCAATTTCACTGTTTATGAAATATTCGCGGTATATGTTTATATTAAATAACATCCGCTTACTAACGGCGTATAATGTCTATTTTAACAATCAATAGATATCGATCATCATTCATACATGCATTCAAATATTTTAAATCTAACTATTTAAAATAAAATCGAAATCTATTCGATTGAGTGAGAAGTTCTCACCTTGGTTTTAATTTCCGTTTAAGCTTTTATTTCGAATAAAATTAAACGCGCGTTTAATTTTACCCGAAATTCTCACTAACTCCAAACGACTCCAAACCAACTCCATCGCGTAGTGCTCGTCCATACGATTCCAACGCAACTGGATTTGCATTTTTTCGACCTCGTATGAAAAAGTTATGAATTTTTAAATTTCGTACACGATTTATACTATATAATTTACAACAACCTTAAATAAATTTTAAACCTAAACTTGATCAAGGCCCTCCATCCCAAACCCAAGCACATCAGGCCGCACACTCCCATCTCCCTCTCCCTCACGCAACTCCATCTCCAGATAATAGAACGCACGCACAACCCATTCAATCACAACTAGGGTTCCAATTCTAGCCTTCAACACTCGACAATACACGATCACCTCAACGCCAACGCGAAGCACACGACATGCTCTACCTTCGGCCTCAAGCCTGGCCAACTCGGCCCCCTCCTCCACCTCAGGTTGCGTGCGCAACTGGACACGCACGGCCCCACATAGCTTCCTCTACGCAACTCCAAACACGATCTCCACCGTTGATCTCCAAGCTCTCGTCGCCCTCTTCATCTTTGTAGTTGAAACCTAAGGCTAATTGTCGACGGATTGGAAGATAATCGAGGTGGAAGTCGAGTGTTTTCTGGCCATTCATTTTTAGGGCCGGCTACATGAAGAAAATTAGGTTTTGGAATATATTTTATCAAATTTTGTGAAGGGGTAGGGCTATTTATAAGGAACGAGCGACACTATTCATCCCGGATTTTCCGAACTCCGATTTAGACGCCGTAACCAGCGTACCTAGGGTTTATCCCGCGTTCCGGACACAATGGAACAGGTTTCGGAAGCTAATTCGGAAGTATGTGCGAGTTATGGCTGAAAACGTTCAATTTAAATTAAACCGATTTAAGTCGATTTCTAGGCGTTTTAATTTGTACCGGACAAACGGTAAATCCAATTGACTTGAAATTTGAAACCTTACAATAATATCACATTACGGATCCGATGAAACTGGTTTCGTCGAATTCCGAGACTTTTTGAAAAATGGCTATTTTGACTCGCCAAATTTAAATTAAAAATAAATCGATGCGTTTCGAGCTGCCACGATCAAACGATAACTCCGATTGACACGAAAATTGAAACCCGGTAATAACTAACTATTATGGATCCAATGAAACTGGTTTCGTTCAATTCTGAGACTGTTCAAAAATTGACTATTTTACAGTCGATTATTAAATATTAAAATATTCAATTTTCACAGATTAACTTTTAATTCGATTTTAAAAGTTCTAAAATATTTCTATAACTCCAGTATGATTAAATAAAATTTTCCAAATTATTTTAAATCATTTTTAACTCAATTTTAAATTATTTCCATAATTTAACATATTAAATTATCGATTTAATAATCTAATTAAATCCAAAAATTCAAATAAAAATTTATTTGACTTAAAAATTCAATTATTAATATTTAAAATTAATTAAATATTCAAATTTAAATTTCTAAAAATTCTGGGTCGTTACAACAGAGCACAGATCAAGATAAAAGATTGGGTTTAAAATGGAGTTTACTTACCTTTTTCTGTTGAACAAAGAAGCAGAGCCTTTTAAATTTGAAAATTGGAAATTTGTTTTGATCTGGAGCTTGAATTTCCATCTGAAGTTGATTGTATTGCAATCTGAGTTTGAATCTAATCCTATTGTTGTACTAGAACTTGAAATGGTTGCATGCTTTTGTTCCAGCCTGAAGTCAATTTGTGCTTTGCTTCCAGGTTTGATTTTAAAATAGGTTTTTGATTTTGTTTTATTTCCAGATTTCTTCTTTTTCTTTGATTTGTTTGTTTTTAACTCTTAGGTTTGTGAAATGTGAAGAAGAAATGTTTTTAACTTTGAACTGAATAATGAAGTAGTCAGTTTTTTCTTTCTGTACATATATTTTATATGCTTTAATTTTAAAAAGAAATTAAGCCATTTGTTAATTATGTTTACACTAGTAAATTTATGTAGTTTCTTTGGTTACAAATATCATCTGTAATTAAATTGTGTTTACCCTTCAATTTTATATAATTTTAAAAATCTCATAACTCCTTAATATATGTATTATATTTCAAATTTATAAATATACAACATATTTATTCATTTTAAAAGAAAATAAAATTTAAATCTTTTTATCAAATTCGAGCTTACGCTACTTTACTTATTTGATGTTTATCTTATTAATTTCAAATTTTCAACATACATATCTATATATATTTCTTATTCATTTTTGAAAATGATTTGAAACAAAATTATACACTAATAAAGAATCATATTTTTATTACAAATATTTGTCTATATACATTTAATTTTAAAAGATAAATACATATTAAAACTTTGTATTCATTCTTGTTTTTTAGAATTTTTGAATTCAAGTCATTGTATTGAATTTAAATCATTCAAACCATATTTATTTCAAAAGGATATATCTATATTAAAGCTTGTTACTCACTTATATATATATATACTAACTATATATAAAAGAAAAGTATTTTAAATCTTTTACTTAAATTTCATTTTGCAAAGCAACTTTATATATATATATATATATATATATTAGAAATTAACTTTTTTGAAAATTATGGGATTCAAAACATAACTCTCAAAATATAAATATACATATATGAAATTAGAAAACAAACTCTTATTAGTTTTAAATATAGAATTTTAAATCCATATTATTTTCAAGACATTTATATTTGAATTTGCAATTCTAATTTTTATTTACAATCTATTTAAATAACACATATCTTTATTTATTTTGGAAAAATTCAATTTAATTCACAATTTTAACCAAAAATTTAAATTAATTATCAATTCAAATTTGACTCAAAAACGGGAATATTACAAATTCCCCTCTTAAGAAATTTTCGTCTCCGAAATTTTCTAGATAGGGAGACAACAAAGAACAAAAAGTTTTACCAGTTCAAATTGAATATCTATTCTGCATTTGGCTTACCAAATTAGAATATCATCAATAATTGTGAGAATGAACTCATTCAATACCACACAATATACTTGGGTCACCAGATCTACGAAATAAGCAAGGGCATCGGTTAGTTCGAAGGATAACTAACCATTCGTAGGATATATCTGGACCCAACAGAACAAAGAATGAATACTCAATCCAGGTTGGAATATCCCAAAGTATACACCAACTTGTCCCTCTTCGGACTTTGATCCATACAAGAAATTACAACAAACGGATAACATTTAATTCAGTTTCATATTTCATTAACCAATTTATTTCAAATAAATTTTTAATTCATTCGAGTTTAAAAACGAAAAGCTGATAGGGAACCGGTAAAGAGAATACGAAATAGAAACTTATCTACACGATTTGCAGGGCACCATCACCAAAGCTTCTTTTCCGAAGCTGCCACGAAGCCATCAAAGAATTGATGGTCAAAGAGATTTTATAGAGGAAAGATTGTTTCCTTTGTTGTTACAAGGTACTGACCATTTGTAGTGGTACTTCCCTGTGCCCTATCTCGTTCCCTTCATGCACACATACTCACTATCAGTGGATAGCAAGAGAATTTACTGAGGCATATAGACGGATATCTTAGGGATATACTCATTCTAGGGTAATTGTAACCCTATCTCAAATGAGTCACCTAATGTGTTATAGTCCCGAGCTAAAGTTCTTACTCAACCTTCAGCTCTGATACCAAATGTGAAGGTCTAGGCTTTTCAACCATCGACAACGGCCACTCTCGGCTGGTAGGCTTTTCAACCATTCCAGCCCCGCTGTGGCAGACACTAGTACCCCGATCCTTGCTTTTACGGCTAGCCTTTCGACTTCTTCACCTACCCGGTTAACCAACCCTTCCCCAGGGACATATTGGGGTAAGAGTCTCCCGTTCGCCACCAAACGCGAAGCGAGAACCCCCTATCACGTTGTATTAAACAAGGTCAGTCATGGGACTGGTGTGAGAAAATGAAAAAAAATTTATTTGAAACAAAACAAACAAAAGAATTTTTAAAAGAAATCCGCAATGCTTTGTAGAAAATGAAACCACTATAAGGCCTCCCGCCGCATACACAATGCAAACGTAGAATTGGAGGAGATTTCTCCTTATGATAGTCAAACATGCTTGATATGCAAAACCTTTTGATATTATTATTAGTGCATAGTGGAAGACATTTTGAAAGTATAATATTAATCTTAGCCAGCATAGACATTTCGTACTATGCTTACTATAGCTACCATTCAATAGCAGGTTACCGCCACATTCCATGGCAGGTTACACAACTAAAACCGTACAGGGCGCGTATTGTTTCTTTGGATTCCAACAAATGGTCAGGTTAAGAAACTTCCTGGGCAACATGGGTACGCCTCTAGAGGGATGCCCCGAGAACATAACTGGACCTCTGCCAACACAAGACTGGGTTACCTCTGTAACTAGGTAACTACTACACGAGTATGCCATCCCTCGGTCGTTACCGAACTTTATCCGAGGTTCTTCAAGCATAAAGCAACAACCACAAAGTAATAAATTTGCAGTAACCACGTAGGTTAAATATCTAGGCTGCATACCATGATACCACCCTTTTCCAGAAGGAAATGGACATACCCTCAGGGGGCACTACCTCCAAATAACCTTGCCACATCTTTCCTATTTCGACCATTTCCGAGTTGTGAGGTCCGACGAGGTCACGTCCACAAAGCTACGTTTTACACAAAAGCCATGCTTCGATCAACACATGATCAGCAGCATTTCGTATCCCACATTACCAAATTGAGAATGTATCACTAGTAACCATCAACTATATAACCTCTGAGATCATACGTCTCATAGAAGAGTGTTAAGCTAAGAGAATAAATTCTCCACCACCAAACAAAAATGTGTTTTATAGAAACCAATTTTACATCTCATAGTGTAATGTCCGACACACATCCATATAAGTCTACTTCGGGTTCGAACAGAACCGAAGGCACTTCACAAAGAAGCCCTTGTAATCCGGGTATTCACAATCCCGATCGGACTCCCCATCACATATGGAGATCTCTATACCGGCGCGACTCAGTGCAGGGACATCGACGGGTAATTCTTTCGTTCTCGAAAATACCCAGTCTCCACCACCGGTCTTCAAATGCTATCCATTACGTCGTATCTTTATTCGGAATGGGTTATATGACACAAAGACCTCTCCCGGCTAAACCGAATAATGAGCGCTATATTTAAAAACATATGAATATATGAGATTTTAGTTAAGTCACAACTTAAACCCAAAACCTTTCTTCAAATGGTTTAAACAAATTACCATTTTCAAATCTTTTAAACAAAAAGATTTACTTCACAAAGTTCACCAATCTTTCGCAAAGATTAATTCATAGCTTCCAAAACAATTTCATTTCAATTCCAAATCTTTTATACAAAAGATACCTTTTAAGATCCTCTTCAATTTGAAAACAAATTCACCAATCTTTAACAAAGATTCATTCACAATATATAAACAAAAGATCTATCTTTGAGATCCTCTTTAGTTTGAAACAAAGCTCACCAAAATCTTTAACCAAGATTCGTTTATAGCCCTTAATCTTTTAAGTAAAAGATCCACTTTAGTTCAACAAGAAGATTTACCAAATCTGTAACAAAAATAGTTTCAAAACAATTCCATTTCAATTCTAAATCTTTTATACAAAAACTGGAAGTCCTTTCGTTATATGAAAGCCATTATCATTTGAAAACACAAACTTATCATTTTGGAAAATCTAATCAAATATACATAAGTTATAGCCTTTAAAAGCATAAACCTAAAAAATCAACGAACTGCCTTAATATTGGCAAGTTCTAAATTAAATTAAATTCATATTCCCAAAATAATTTATTTAAAGTATTTTTAAATCCATATATGGAAATTGTATGAACCTTTAAAACCATAATCTCCAAACTAATTTCAAACAATAATTTCAAACTAAATTTTAATTTCAAAAACTTCCCTTTCAAAAGCTTTACAAATCCAATTCCATTTCCGAAACCATTTTGGATTCAAAATTCAACTTTCAAAACCATTTTGAATTAAATTCAAATATCTATGAGTTAACCGATTTCCTCGTGAAATCCATATTTGTGTGTGTGTATGGTGTGGTCTAGAGGTCTTACACAATAGTGCAATATCATCAATCGTAACTATCCAAGCACATTAATATCGATAAGCGGTATAATCCTATATCGCTTATCTTCATTCACAAATTCACAGATAGATAATATAAATTCATCACAGATAAATAAATTTCATTCATCACAGCTCAAATAAAAAATAATTCATATCACATTAGGGATATCAAACAATTCAAAGCATTCCATGCAATCCAAACATCCATAAGTAAGATTAATTAATTATTTGATTAATTGAAACTAGATTAACCACTAATACAGGTTAATTAACATTAATTAATTACAAATTATTTTAATTAATTAACCTTTTAATAATAAATTAATTGACCTTAAAACATTAATTAATTAATCTCAATTAACAAATCATTTAACCTTTAATCATCAAATAATTAACCTTTTAATTATTTAATTATCCTTTAACTGATTAGCCTTAATTAATACTTTAATTAAATTAACCTTAAGTTACATAATTAATTAACCCTTAATTAATAACCATTTAATTAATAAATTACAATAAGTGATTATCCCTAATCACTTTCATTAATTGATTAATTAATTATCCTTAATTTAGTTATATTAATTAATTTATTACAAAAATAATTATCCTTTAAATGTTCTTTAATCATTTGATTAATCAATTTTAAATAATCAATTAATTATGCCTACTTACTTTTATCAATTAATCTTTATCATCATCCTTTAAATATTTACATTAAGAATTTACTCAAGACCTAAATAAATCAAATATATATTATTTATCTTAATTAATCACTAAATTACAATAATTTAACCTCATTAAATAAACCTTAAAATAAATCATTATTATATAATTAAATTTTAAACTTTTAAGTTTAACTAATAACTTTAAAAATATTATTTTAAGATAAACTATTTATCTACTTAATCAACTCCTTAATTAAGCTATTAATTTCCTTATTTATAAATATGCTTAGGAACTAATTAATAAGAACATACATATATACATACATATACATACATACATACATACATATATATATATATATAATTTAAAATATATCGACTTGATAAATTAAAATAATTTAAACTTAAAGCCTTTAATTAATCCAAAATTAAACACACATTGTATAAAATAATTAATTCAACAAAATTTGTCAAAACTTGATTTAAACTTTTTAAACCAGTTTAAATTTCAAACTTCTACACCGGTACCCTAACGCCGAGTTAAACCCGAGGTAAACCCGAGTACTGAAAGTGCGGTGTGTATACGATTATATGTGCTAATATAGTACACACGGATCGTGTAATATGGACTATAATATAAATGCGGAAATAGATGATAATAGCATAGTAAATAAAAATAGAAAAATCACACCAGAGAATTTTATACTGGTTCGGAGCACCGTCCTACGTCCAGTCCCAGACTTCTATCTGGATTTTCACTATTAACTACCTCGCTTCACCCGGAGGAACAGGTTTACAACACCCGAACAACCGAACGGGATTTCACGCCTCTAATACACTGAGGACTTCAACACTTGCCTCTTACAACACAGAGGACTTCAACAAAAGAACAATTACAATTGTTGTTGACAACTTGTGCTCTTGAAAACACGGATTTGTCACTAGTAGTACACCCTTCCTATAATCCTATCCTCAAAGTATGCAAATGATGTTTTGAAAAGATTAAGGAAAGTATATTACTTATTGAATCAAAAGATATGAAATAGTTTCAATGATTCAATAAATAATCGAGAGCTTTTAGAATGCAGGAGTATGTAGAAAGTAAGATCAGAGATTAGATTAAAAAGCATATAAAATCATGTCGAACGGGCTCGGTTATGGGCTCGGTTATGAGCAGCAGAATAGGATTTCAGTACACTTGCCCGAGCAACCGAACGGGACTTCAATATTTTCTTTTACAAAGAAATAATTTGACTATATATTGTGTCTTCAATACACTGAGTAGTCGAACTGGAGTACAACTTCTATAACCAGTAAGATGATGCAGAATGAGTGTGCAGAGGTTAGGAAGTGAATTAAGAACAAAATCAAATATTGTGGAGTGAAAGAGCATTGGTCTAAGTTTGCTTTTGAAATAAATATTGAATTTGGAGCGTTTGTAAGCAATATGAGAATGGTATTAGAGAGTGGGATTATGTATCTAATTTTGAAATGATAGAAGGCTTATATAGGAGTGACTAAAAGCCAATAAAAGTTGCAATGCTTCATAAATTTTGGTTAGAAAGAGATGCGTCCATTGAATGTTGAAGAGAAGGCTTGGAAAAGGTCTTTGCCTATTCGTTTTATAATGATCATATAAAACCGTTAGTACATGTCTATTCAATAGCAGGTGTGGCGTTTAATCAACGAATTAGATGAGTTTATATAGATAAGAATGGTTGTAACTCTTTGTGAGCAGTTGCCGTTAAGAGATATGATCTTTGGTGAAAGGTAAGAGATGCAACCTTTGGAGAAAAGAAGTGTCTTTTGGAAAAATTGCTTTCTGTTTAAAAACGGTCGACAGGTTAAAAAGTGACCAGTAGACAGGAATTCAAATATATATACGTTATGTGCATGTGTGCACGTTCAGTGTGCAAATTATGCAGGAACGGTCGACCGCATATATTGTGACCGGTCGACCGGTCCCTGTAAAGTTGCACACTGAATGTGCAACTACATTCTAATCGTATATATATTGATTTTCTTGAAAATGCATGATTATTTGAGGATAGATTTTAACAAGTTTATCACTATTATAATATCAAATAATCAACCTACAATCTAGAGTACCATATGTAGCTATGACCTTGTTTTGTCGATCGCCTTTAGTTATTTGTCAGAAATCAAAACCTTCATAAAACTTGTGACTCAACATTCTCCCCCTTTTTGATTGATGACAATATATTTCTGCAAATCTGAATCTCCCCCTGAGTATGTGATCTCTCTCTTTGAATTCTTATATATGTACGTTCCTGCAAACAATTGTTAGCCCTTTTTTCTCCCCCTTTTTGATTGATGACAATATATATCTGCAAATCTGAATCTCCCCCTGAGTATGTGATCTCTCTCTTTGAATTCTTATATATGTACGTTCCTGCAAACAATTGTTAGCCCTTTCTCCCCCTTTGTCATCGACAAAAAGGAGTAACAGATACTAGAATAGTAAAATGAATATGATATGCATAGCAAAAGAAATCATTAACACATCCAAAACATAACAGAGTACAGATCATAATGTCAAACGAGAAACAAGAATAACGACACTATTTAGTACAAGTGTCGATGAATGTTTGTTAAAGTGCTAAACCATAATAGAATCTAACATGAAGCAGATCGTATCTCCTCTTCATCATCATCATCGTCGTCATCATCATCATCTTCTTCTTCTTCCTCATCATTGTTCCCTCTAGATGATTCTCCATGTCCATGACCACTCATACCAGTAGACTCGTCAGATGATGTCCAGGTGAAAACAGGAGCAGCAGGACGTTTTCCTGGGTCTTGTGCTTGAACAGAGGTGGATGTGGAACATGATATAGCATCCCATAGCATACCAAAGAATGACTTGACCTTATTGAAGCGCTTATCAATTTTAGAGTCCATGCGCTTGAGACGTGATTCAAGCAAAAATTGGTTACGCGCAATTGTTTCAAGTAATTCTTTTGTGGATGATTTTGATTTTAGTAGTTTTACTTCATCGGAACGAGGATGAGAGGAAGTTGCTTTTTTGTTTTCTTGGTCCTCTTTGTTGCCATTCCTCAAAAGGCATAATATCAAGATAAGGTGGAGGAAACTTCATTCGTTTGATGGTTATGGAATCAATGCATTTTGGTTTTGAGGTTGCAGAATCAGGAGGATTGACCCCACAAGCTAACAAAAGTCACATGATATATTCATTGTAGAAGAAATGAGGTCGTGTAGAGTTATTTACCTTGAGAATTTCATCAAAAAGCATGTGTACCCAATTGATTTGGATTTCACCATAAATAGCATAGAGAGCTTTGAAGTTTTCTTTATATACTGCATCATAATTTCCAAGTCTGGGAAAAAGAGAATGCATCAAAACACGATGAAGTAGTCTGGCTGTCGGTCGAAGTCCAATAGACTTTGTGCCATCACTATTGTCTTCTATGAACTGATGACTGGTACTATTTCGAGTGAAGACTTCGCAGAAGGTAGATGAAAACTCATCGCCTCGATTTGGTATACCAAGTATAGAGGCAATTCTAGCATGAGTAAGAAAAATTTGCTTGCCACAGACCACAGACCAGATGACTCCGTTTGGATTATCAGGTTGATACTCATTGAGATTCATGTTGGCGTAAAACAATTTGATCATCAAATGATTTATCTCCACATTATTTTCTGAAAAATCTATCAATGGAGTAATGTTGGAATTATTGGCTAACCTCCGAACTCCATAAGCCGTGAAGTCATCAAATTTGATGAAAGAGCCTGGATGAAACTTGTAATTTGTCATCTGATTCCATCTTGTTACAGCAATTGGACTTTGAAGCCACTTTTTGGCGGAGATGCTCAGAGATGAAGTTTCAGAGGTTGTTCCTTTCTTAGATTTCTTTTGAGGAGGAGCCATTGTTGGAAGATTTGAGATTTGGGAATTGAAAATAGGAAACTAGGGTTTGTGATTTTGGGAAAAAATAACAGCTTGAGTCAAAAGAGAAGGAGGGTTGAAAGAAAATGACGCATAGATATATATATAAAAACTGAAAATACGTCAACCGGTCGACCTATGAAATATGGCCGGTCGACCGTTTTCAACCAGGGAGCAAACGGTCGACCGGCTGTATATGGGGCGGTCGACCGGTTTTGGCCTGTTGAGTAATAACATGTTATTTTGCAAGTTTTTATAATATATCAACCTATATATATTATATTTCATTCTTAATACAAAATATAACCGTTATTACACAAGTGATAGATAAAGATATAATAACTATATATAAATCTAATGAGAAGTGGAAGGTTCGTCATTAGAATTATCGTTGTTTCCTTCAATACGTTTTGACCATGGACTCCAGTGTTTCTGAGCACCTTCATTCTTCTCATAGTTCCGATCCCAAGAGTTAGGACTTTTAGATGTTGATGGTCTAGACGGCATTGGTTCATGCACGTCATGCTTGTTGGAACCGCAGAAAAATGTTGCCAACTTTTCTAAAACGGATAATCGTGCCGATGTCCGTTGTTGCTCATGATAAAGTTGATTTTGCCCATAATGGAGCTGTCTCTGAAGGTCTATCTGATGTTTCTGATAGTGGTGTATCTCATCGATTTGTGCTTTGGTACGAGGAGAACAGAACAGTGTCCTCTTCACTCGTTTTGAATTTGGAGTTTTATCAGACATACAAGAGCATTGATGATGACAACTTGGTTTTTGTTTTGGTGTTGTAGGAGAATAATATTCCTCCGACTCAGAACTCGTAATAGAAATGTATGATTCTTGAGCACATTTATCACAAATGTGAGCCATAAGGAATGTTGTATAGAATATTATGCTTAGATATGAACAAAATATGAAATTTTTGCAAGCTTATATACAAGTTTCTTATGTATAAACCTATGGATGTGAGTTAATGGAAAATTTTAACCAAGAAAACATATGCAGAAATTTTTTGTTAACTCTAAAAATAGCTCTCCTTTTAAAACTGAAATTATAAAATAAGAAAGGAAAGGACGATCACTAAAAGAAAAGAATGAAAAAATGAGTAAAGAGAATTAACCATTAAATCAAGCAGTGGTTTATAATTAATGTAAAAAAATAGTTTATGCAAAAGTTATGGTTAAAGAATAACTAAAAAGAAGACGTTCTTTAAAAATTACTTAGTCAAGATTTTTTCTTGAAATTAAACCAAGCTCTCTTCGTAATCTAATAAAATTAGATTCGAGCAGAGGCTTAGTAAAAATGTTCGCTAATTGATTGTCAGTATGGACATATTCAAGACATATATTTCCTTTGTCAATATTACCTCGAAGGAAATGATGACGGATATCAATGTGTTTGGTTCTAGAGTGATTTACTGGATTTTTAGAGAGATTTATAGCACTGGTGTTATCACAGTATATAATAGAATTTGATAAATGAATATCAAAATCTTGAAGTGTTTGTTGCATATATAGTACTTGAGTACAAGCGAGAGCTGCTGATATATATTCAGCTTCACATGTTGATAGTGAAACACAATTCTGTTTCTTACTGAACCAAGAGACAAGTGATTTTCCAATAAAATGGCATGTACCACTTGTACTTTTTCTATCCACTCGTGAGCCACCGAAATCAGCATCACTATATGATACTAATTCAAATGGACATTCTTTTGGATAAAAAAGACCGAAATCTTTGGTATTATTAAGATAACGAACTATACGTTTCACTGCTCGTAGATGTGATTCCTTTGGATCGGCTTGAAAACGAGCACATAAACAAACACTCATTATTATATCTGGACGACTAGCTGTAAGATAAAGAAGAGAACCAATCATGCTTCGATATAATTTCTGGTCAACATTCTTACCACTTTCATCTTTTTCAAGATGTGTAGTTGTACTCATAGGAGTTGGTTTACCAGATGTATTTTCTAATCCGAAGCGTTTGATAAGGTTTTCACAGTATTTTTCTTGATTGATAAAAATACTGTTTGAAAGTTGCTTTATTTGAAGTCCAAGAAAATAAGATAGTTCTCCCATATGAGACATTTCGAATTCATTGGTCATAATACTTGCAAATTCCTTGCAGAGTTTATCGTTTGTTGAACCGAAGATGATATCGTCTACATATATCTGGATAACTAGAATATCTTTTCGATAATGTTTAATAAACAAGGTTTGATCGACTTTGCCTATTTGAAATCCTGAGTTGATAAGATAGCTACGTAGTCGTTCATACCAAGCACGAGGTGCTTGTTTTAAACCATACAGAGCTTTCTTAAGTTTGAACACATGGTCAGGATGTTTTTCATGTATGAACAAAGGAGGTTGTTCGACATAGACATTCTCTTTGATAAATCCATTGAGAAAAGCACTTTTGACATCCATCTGATAAAGTTTGAAATTATGGTGACAAGCAAAAGATAATAGGATTCTAATAGCTTCTAGTCGAGCAACTGGTGCAAAAGTTTCTTCATAATCTATACCTTCTTCCTGATTATATCCTTGTGCTACTAATCTTGCTTTATTTTTGGTGATATTTCCTTGTTCGTCAGCCTTATTTTTATAGATCCATTTAGTACCAATTACTGACTGATCAGTTGGTCTTGGAACAAGTTCTCAAACATCATTGCGCTCAAACTGATTTAGTTCTTCCTGCATGGCAATGATCCAGTAATCATCTGTAGCAGCTTCTTTTGGATTCTTAGGATCGATATTTGAGAGAAAAGCGACATGACCCATTTGATTGAGTTGACTCCTTGTTCTGACATGTGATGTTATTTCACCGATTATATTTTGAGCCGGATGGTCTCTTAATATTCTTGGTGGTGATTGTAACTCACATATTTGAGGAATATTCTGAATAATTATTTCCGAGTCAGAATCAATATTTGTGATGATTGGATTGTCAGTGACTATTGATTCGTCATCATCTGATATAGTGTGAGGATGCTGATAGATTTCATCAAAGGAGACATGAAGTGATTCTTCAATAGTTTTGGTTCGTTTATTAAATATCCGATAGGCCTTACTTCGTTCCGAATAACCGACAAATATTCCTTCATCGGCTTTTGGATCGAATTTGCCAAGCTGGTCTTTCGTATTTAAAATAAAGCACTTGGAACCAAAAACTTTGAAGTATGAGATTTTAGGCTTCCTTTTGTTAAATAATTCATAAGGAGTATTCTTGGTAAGAGGTCTTATGGATACACGATTTAAAACATAACAGGCAATTGCCACAGCTTCCGCCCAAAAATGTTTTGGTAAGGTGGTTCCATTCAATAATGTTCTTGCACATTCTTGTAAAGTTCGGTTCTTCCGTTCTACAACTCCGTTCTGTTGTGGAGTTCTGGGAAACGAAAAATTATGATATATACCTTTCTTTGTACAAAAATGTTCAAATTCATTATTTTCAAACTCTCCGCCATGATCACTTCTTATATTTTTAACTTTAATCCCTTTTGATTTTTGAATTCTTTTGACGAAAGATTTGAATTGATCGAAAGTGTCACTTTTATTTTTTAAGAAAATTGTCCATGTATAACGAGAGAAATCATCAACAATTACAAGCACATATTGACTGTGATTTATTGATTGAACCCTAGTAGGTCCAAATAAATCCATGTGTAGTAACTCAAGTGGTTGTAACGTTGATATGATTTTCTTGGATTTAAAAGATGATTTGGTCAATTTTCCTAATTGACATGCATCACAAATGTTGTTAACTTTAAATCTCATTTTGGGTAGTCCTCTAACTAGATTGTTTTTGGCTAGCTTGTCAATAGTTCTGAAGTTTATATGACAGAAGCGTTTGTGCCATAGCCATGGATCATTGTCATTAGCCACAAGACACATATCTGAATTATGATTAATATTCATATTCAGAATATATATATTTCTGTCTCTATAACCTTCGAAAACCAAATTATGGTCTTTATCTAAAATACTACATTTATTATTCGAAAATGAAATTATAAAACCCTTGTCACATAACTGACTAATACTAAGCAAATTGTGTTTTAAATTTCTAACTAGCATGACATTAGTAATAAGAGGTAAGTTAGATGTATCGCAATTGCTCACATCGCCTTTGCCGATGATATAGCCTTTTGAATTGTCTCCAAAAGTGACGGAGCCACCATCTGAGTATGTAATATTTGTTAATAAACTCTTGTCTCCCGTCATGTGCTTTGAGCAACCACTGTCCAATATCCACTTTCCTCTTTTCTTAAGTGGGACCTGCAAAAAATAGAATTAAGTCCATGGTACCCACTTTTTATAGGGTCCTAAGAGTTAGGTCTTAGGAGTCCAAACCCATATGGGTCCGGTATCCCCTTTATAGATATAATTTTTATTAAAATGCACAGTATTCATGAATTGCTGAATGTATTTGTTCCTAATCAAATTGTTATTTGTTTTAGGAACCCATATTTTGATAGTCTTGACATTTTTCTTTTGAAATTTCACAACTGGTTTTGGTTTGGAATATAATAAACTAAGATTTTTCTTAGCTTCAGTTTTTTGTACTTTCTTCTTCCTTTTATTTCCAAGATGTTTCTTAGTTTCTTATTTGTTATATCCCAATCCTTGTTTGTCTGAAATAGATTGTGAACTTTCAATGATTTTTGTCAAATTTTCTCGACCTTTGTTAAAGTTAGAAACATTTTGAGTAATGTCATCAAACTTTGTTTGTAAGCTAGCTTTTTCTAGGTCTAGAATTTTGACTTTTGCTTTAAGCTCATGATTTTCAGTAGTGAGAGCATTATTTTTCTCTTTTTGAGCTTCTATTTCTTGACTCAAAAGAGATATTTGAGAGTCAACATTAGATGATGATTCTTGAATATTTTCAAGTTCCTCTTCTAATACTTTTTTCTCATCTTTTAACATATCTCGTTCAAACTCTGCTCTACTTAAATCTGCTTTGACTACTTTTAATTGACGTTTTATGTCTTTATATTTGACTATCAATTCAGCATTAATATCAAGTAATTCATCAAATGTAGGAATTTATACCTCATCTTCTGTTGCCATAGAACAAACATTAGCTTGTTCATTCTCTGAATCACTTTCACTTTCTGATGAAGATGACTCTGAATCATCCCATGTTACTGAGAAAGCTCGTTTCTTAGATTTGTCCTTCTTATATTTGAATTTGTCATTTTCTGACTTCTTCTTTTGTTCTGGACAATCTTTCTGCATGTGTCCCTTTTTGTGGCAGTTGAAACATTCTATAGCAGATGAAGATGGTTTGTTTGATCCAGGTTTCCTTTTATTGTAACGACTGGCTTTTCGATATTTTAGGAATTTTTTGAATCCTTTCGCAATGAATGCCAAATCTTCGTCTTCAGAATCTGATTCATTTTCATCTTTCTCAACATGAAATGCTACATTTTTCTTTTCTTCTTTCTGTTCTTTTCTAGCCTGCAAATTTGCTTCATACGACATTAAATTTCCTATCAATTCATCTGGCTTCATGACGGAAAGGTCATTAGCTTCTTCAATTGCTAATACTTTTCCTTCCCATTCACTAGTCAGAGAATGTAGGACTGTTGAAACAACATAGAAATCAGAATACTTTTGTCCTAAGCCAATAAGTGCATGGTGAATAGTTTGAAACCGTGAATACATGTCATTGATTGTCTCATTTGGTTTCATTTTGAAATTTTGAAATTGACTTTTCAGCATGGCTATTTTGGCTTGTTTAACCTTGTTAGTACCTTCATGAGTGATTTTTAGTGTTTGCCAAATTTGATATGCAGTAGTGCAGATACTAACACGGTTATATTCATTTTGATCTAATGCACAGAACAACATATTTATTGCTCTTGCATTTATGGCTGCTGCCGTTTTCTCAGCTGTAGTCCATTCTGAATAATCAGTTGTTGGATTCACTATTTCTCTTTGAGTGGCATTCCAAGCATCATAGCTATTTGATTGCATAAAGAATGACATACGTGTTGCCCAATAACTATAGTTAAGACCATTGAAAAATGGAGGTCTTTGTGTCGATTGACCCTCGGTGTAAGTGGTGTTTTGAGTGCTAGTACTTACGTTATTTGCCATATTACTATAGTATATCAAATAACTGTGTTACGGTTATATGATGACCTTGCTCCGATACCAAATGAAAGTGCGGTGTGTATACGATTATATGTGCTAATATAGTACACACGGATCGTGTAATATGGACTATAATATAAATGCGGAAATAGATGATAATAGCATAGTAAATAAAAATAGAAAAATCACACCAGAGATTTTTATACTGGTTCGGAGCACCGTCCTACGCCCAGTCCCAGACTTCTATCTGGATTTTCACTATTAACTACCTCGCTTCACCCGGAGGAACAGGTTTACAACACCCGAACAACCGAACGGGATTTCACGCCTCTAATACACTGAGGACTTCAACACTTGCCTCTTACAACACAGAGGACTTCAACAAAAGAACAATTACAATTGTTGTTGACAACTTGTGCTCTTGAAAACACGGATTTGTCACTAGTAGTACACCCTTCCTATAATCTTATCCTCAAAGTATGCAAATGATGTTTTGAAAAGATTAAGGAAAGTATATTACTTATTGAATCCAAAGATATGAAATAGTTTCAATGATTCAATAAATAATGAGAGCTTTTAGAATGCAGGAGTATGTAGAAAGTAAGATCAGAGATTAGATTAAAAAGCATATAAAATCATGTTATTTTAATCAACGAATTAGATGAGTTTATATAGATAAGAATGGTTGTAACTCTTTGTGAGCAGTTGCCATTAAGAGATATGTTCTATGGTGAAAGGTAAGAGATGCAACCTTTGGAGAAAAGAAGTGTCTTTTGGAAAAATTGCTTTCTGTTTAAAAACGGTCGACAGGTTAAAAAGTGACCAGTAGACAGGAATTCAAATATATATACATTATGTGCATGTGTGCACGTTCATTGTGCAAATTATGCAGGAACGGTCGACCGCATATATTGTGACCGGTCGACCGGTCCCTGTAAAGTTGCACACTGAATGTGCAACTACATTCTAATCGTATATATATTGATTTTCTTGAAAATGCATGATTATTTGAGGATAGATTTTAACAAGTTTATCACTATTATAATATCAAATAATCAACCTACAATCTAGAGTACCATATGTAGCTATGACCTTGTTTTGTCGTTCGCCTTTAGTTATTTGTCAGAAATCAAAACCTTCATAAAACTTGTGACTCAACAAGTACAACTTCGAATTTCCCTCCTCATCTCTCATCTTCGAGTCAAATCTTCGACTTTACGTGCTTGAACTCGAGCCAAACTTTCTTCCCCAACCCATCATCAAAAGAAATACACCGTGATACGTATTCACGTGCACAGGCGATCGGAGCAACTCCGATTAACCATGGCCACATCACCACGTCATTGGCAACCTACCTGAGCCTCCCAAGCACCCTGATCTGCCAAATTCGATGTAGATCGACATCGAGCTTTTCAACTTGAAACTGGAACCAAGTCGTCGACAATAAAACTCCTTGTCCTGGCAAACCTGGCCACCGTTGACCATACTATTTTGACCAGAGCTTCTCCACTGGCCCACTAATCTTTCCCCAGGTGCGATGCATCCCGATGCATTGTCAATGATGAAATCATCGCATCTTCAACACTGAACAAAACTGGGTCAAAAACCTTATTTCCCGTCGTCTCATCATCGACGATGATCAAAAAAACAAAACTCCATTTTTTCCGGGAACTACAATACACGATCCTCCTTCAGACTTGATTACGTCGAAAATAACTTCGCCATTCAACAGCAATTGACAAAAACCCAATATCTGATCAACTCCAGATTTTACGATGATACAAAGTTTAAAAATCATGAAATTATTACCTAAATTCATCATTTCCTACCACAAATCAGATTATGTAGTCCAAACTCGAAAACATGAGCATTGATTTTCAACTTATATTAGATTTCTACTGTTATTCCTCATTTTTGAAATGAATACACAATATAAAAGCATGAAAATATTTTTAACAATGATATTATATTATTTCAATCATTTTTCCTTTAGTAATCATAGCTCGAATTTGTATAAATTGGAAGATATGGATTTTTCAATACGTTGTTCTGAATTTTGTTGGTATAATAGAGTTAATGTCTGTACACCGATCATATTTACATATGAATAAATAAATATATTTATATCCATACAACATATTTTACAACATCATCATCTCATTCATCATCACAAAGCACATATCAAGATTAAAGATTGGGTTTAAAATGGAGTTTACTTACCTTTTTCTGCTGAACAAAGAAGCAGAGCATCTTAAATTTAAAAATTGGAAATTTGTTTTAATCTGGAGTCTAATTTCCATCTGAACTTGATTTGTATTGCAATTTGAGTTTGAATCTAATCCTGATGTTGCACTTGAACTTGAATTGATTGCATGCTTTTATTCCTTCTTGAATTCAATTTGTGTTTTTCTTCTAGGTTTGATTTTGAAAACGGGTTTTTGATTTTGTTTTGTTTCCAGATTTCTTCTTTTTCTCTGATTTGTTTTGTTTTTGATTCTCAGGTTTGTGAAATATGAAGAAGAAATGTTTTTAACTTTGAACTGAATAATGAAGTAGCCAGTTTTTTTCTTTCTTTACATATATTTTTATATATTTTAATTTTAAAAAGAAAGTAAGCCACTTGTTAATTATGTTAACATTTGTAAATTTATGTATTTACTTTGGTTACAATTGTCATTTGTAATTAAATTGTATTTAAACCCTTGTTTCAATTAGTTTATAAATTTGGTTTTATACCCTTCTGTTTTATATAATTTTACAAATGTTATAACTCCTTAATATATGTATTATATTTTAAATTTATAAATATACTACTATAGTTATTCATTTTAAAAGAAAATAAAATTTAAATCTTTTTATCAAATTCAAGCTTAAGCTACTATACTTATTTGATGTTTATCTTATTAATTTCAAATTTTCAACTTACACACACACAGATATATATATATATATATATATATATATATATATATATTAAAGTTTCTTATTCGTTTTTGAAAATGATTTGAAATAAAGTTATACATTAATAAATAATCTTATTTTTATTAAAAGTATTTATCTATAGACATTTACTTTTAAAAGATAAATACATATTAAAACTTTGTATTCATTCTTGTTTTTTAAAATTTTAAAATTCAAGTCATTATATTAAATTTGAATCATTCAAAACATACTTGTTTCAAAAAGATATATGTATATTAAAGCTTGTTATTTACTTATATATACACTAACTATATATAAAAGGGAAGTATTTTAAATCTTTTATTTAAATTTCATTTTACAAAGCAACTTTAGATGTATATATATAATATATTAGAAATTAACTTTTTTGAAAATTATGGGATTCAAAACATAACTTTCAAAATATAAATATATATATATATATATGAAATTAGAAAACAAATTCTTATTAGTTTTAAATATAGAATTTTAAATCCAATTTATTTTCAAGACTTTTATATTTGAATTCCCAATTCAAATTTTTATTTACAATCTATTTAAACAACACATATATTTATTTACTTTGGAAAATTTCAATTTAATTCACCATTTTAACCCAAATTTTATATTAATTATCAATTCAAATTTGACTCAAAAATGAGAACGTTACATTATCCATGTATGAAAAATGAGCAAAATGGTTTTTGTGTAATTTAAAAAGTAAAGAAAAATGACAAAATCATTACATAAGGACATAAATCAAATCCTAACATCATCTCACTTTTAACACACTTCTTATCATGCCTTGGAAAGAGTTTCTAAAATGGTTTAAAAGTCAAAAAGTAGTGAAGGGTATTTTAGCCATTTGCCCTTCCAAACTCAAGTATAAATAAGCATGCGCACATTTCAATTTTGCACACTTCATTCGTTACCTTTCTCTTCACTTTCTCCATCTTCTTCACCTCCATTTCCACGGCATCCAACTCCTCTTCCACCTCCATTTCCTTCCACCACATCGACTAAGCACCACTACACCATCACCATCCCTCCACCCCCTTGGCCAACTAGCTACCCCCCTCCCAAAACCCACGACCAAGCTCCACTACCCCACACCCGAGCCTCCAACATCCATACATGCCTCTGTCACCACCTACTCCAGCCACACACTCACCTACCGGCCTCCTACTCCACTCAAAAATCCCACACCAAAGGTCGGAGCTTCCTCCCTAGCCGCACTCCCTCCCCTATAGCCCATGGCCAAAATAAAAAAGAAAAAAAGAAAAGAAAAGAAAACAAGAGGGAGAAGGAAAGAAAACGGAAAATTTAGGACGTTTGAAAAATAACGTGTTATTTCGAGAGGCGCGTAGTTTAAATAAAAGATTGACGAAGTAGAAATCAAGGTGAGAAATTCTCATCGCTTGTTGATTTATATTGATTGAGAAGTTGAATTTCTATGATTAGACAATCACCATTTTATGATATGGATGTTTGAATAATTGTTTGAATGTTGGATAATCCAATGTAATGTTATGACACTTATCGTACTATACTCGTATTGAATATGCAAATGTCATATGTTGGTTGCATGGTTGTGATGTTTGTATGAACATCAAAATCCTATCATATTTTATTAAGTATTCCCTTTGTTAAATAAAATCCTATTTTGGTGATATCATATACTTTGAAAAAATAAGTCTCCTTTTAAGTGAAACTAAAATTAAAACTAAAATAAAAGAGAATTTGAAATTAGAAGTGGAATTTCTTTTGAAATGGAAACATTGAATTGAAATTGAGATGAATAGTGAAATTGAAATTGATTTCGAAAACTAAAATTGAGATTAAGGTTGAAATTTAAATTTAAATTGAAATTATATTTGAAATCAAAGTTTTTATTTAGTTTAGGTGAAGTTATCATTAAAATTGAATTGAAATTGAAATTTAAAATTTATTATTAAAATAAAAAGAATAAAATAATATTATAATTTGGAAATATTGAAAACACATTTTAAAAGCTTTAAAAAGTGAAAATGTTGATTTAAAATGATTTTTAATGGTTTTATAAGTAATAAAATTTAATTTGAATAAATTATTTCAAGTTTTAAAAAAATAAGTTAAAGTTAGGCGCATCACGATCGCACAACGGTAGTTCACGATTTCGTGACGAAAAGTTCAAACTAGGGTATGTAGTGGAATTTAGCTCGAAATTCTTCAAGGTAAAAAAATTCCGAACAATTATATCCATATCTTCTAAATGAAGGAAGAAAATAAAATTTTCGATAAGTAGATGTTGGACTATGTCCAAATAATTTTCTAAAAAAATCGCGCTAGTATACTTAAGCGACTATAATGGAAAATCCATTTAAACAAACATTTTTTAATTATGGAAAAATGTGGAATAAATTTGATAAATATACTTAAATAATTTTGAAGAGATTTGGAATGGAAATATGAGTTTTCAAATATTAAAAAGTTATTTAAATCAAATAAGCTTATATAGCACTTTCTACAGCACTCTTATGCTGAGAATTCAATAACTTTTGGAATATGAGTTTAATTGTAATGATTTTTCCTAGAATCTATTAGGAATGTTTTTAAAAGGAATTTTTTTGTTTAAAAGATAATTTGGAATTTTTTTAATCAATTCTAAAATAAAGTTGATACCTAAGTATGCGGCAATGACTAGTACATTTGTCTCGCTTGTGAGATCTAAGAAGATAAAACAAGTTGTTTAACTAAGGTTTGGGATAGAGTAACAAGTTCCCTGAACTTACCTGGCCTATATTTTCTTTTCTTAGGTGAGTGGTGGAACAGATCGAAAGGAAAGCCCGGATGCTCTAAAAAGATTATATTAAGTTTTCTAAAATAAAAAGGAGATTAGTATTATCCAAAATTTAAGCAATCCCCAAAATGGATAAGCTATTTACTTCAACGTGGATTGCATATAGATAATCTTCTTATATTTGGTATTAAAATCCAAAGAGGAAACTTATCCTATTCATGGAATTTAAAGGTCATTTCACCGTTATTCCGCCCATAACACTTATTGAATACAAAAATTGATATTGATTAAAATTAGAATGATTTCCATGATCATATTTACTCAATATTGTTTTCTAAGATTGATTTTAAGGTTTATAGTAAACAATGTCTTAAATAACATTGTTTTTGACTCGCCAAAAAGTTAATGAATTTGGATAGAGTGTTAAATGAGGAAATTTGAAATATTATCCAAAGAAAAATAATGAATTAACTTAGAGTTACTCTAAGGAAAAAGGAAGAGATTTTGAAATCATCCGAGAAGAATTAAAGTAAAAAGAGACTTAATAAATCATGTATCCTCATATTCACTTTTTATCGATATTTAGATTTCGAAGGAACCGGGTTGGATTTGGGCGATTCCTATCCGAAAACCACTTCGAACCAATTTTACATGTTCGAAAAATAAAGCAGTTTGAAGATGGAGATATTAAGACGAATAATAACGAAGGACTACTTGTTTATTAAATGGGGATAAACTCCCGATTCACTATATTGTAGAAGTGGTCTCTTTGTTATAAAAACCCTCAAAACCACAAGGACTTCTCGCCTAGTAATGGCCGAGGAAAGTATCTTCGGTTTCATTCAGTCCCAGAACGAACTTGTATGGATGAGTGTTTGACCTTACATTCTAAATCACAATGAGTGGTCTCTATAAATGTATATCGGTCGGTGGTGGAGAAGACACCTTCTTTTAGCTTAACACCCTTTTCTGAGACATAAGAGCTTAGGAAGTTATACGTTTATAGAAATAAGTCATGTGAGTATGGAATGGCAATACGGCATTCAAAGTGAAAAAAATGATCGAAACAGGGTTAGATGCAGCAATGCTAAGTGGGTCATTCCCAATTAGGATATAATCATCCCCTTCTAGATATATTTCTTCCTGCTATGACGTTTGGGATGTAAGTTAATATGGTTTGTATGCTCGGGCTCCCGGTTTAAAGATCGGTAACAACCGGGGGATGACATATTCGGTACCACCTAGTTAAAGAGGTAGGCCGGTGTTGTGTGGTAGAGGACAGATGGTTTGTGCCTCATGACATCCATGAAGAGGTGTATCCATCGAAAGGTAGTCTCTTCACCTGGTCATTTTTATGGAAATCTATTCTCCAATAAAAATCTATGGACTTGATTGTAAAACTATTATGCTAGAATTTAATCAACGTAACAATTTCGGTTAAGATTAATAAGTTTATTTGAATATTTTTAAAGAGATTTCATTAAAAATAATATCAAATATTTTGATATAAAAGTGTTTTAGTTATCATAAGGTAAAAACCCGTCCGTGTTTATGTATGGGTGTGGTCTTATGAGGTATTCTTTCTTTTCAAAGGATTTTATTTAAAGACTAATATATGACACTGTCATTTACTATTGAGTTTTCTCACCCTGGTTTATCAAGCCTGGTCTAGGTATTTTCAATACTCGGGTGAAATCCGAGTAGTTTCAGGTTTAGTTGAAGAGGATTGAAGTTTCCAAACGAGAGCTGGAGAAATTCATCTACGTTTGGACGTATTCTATTATCCGCATTGCTTAGTAAGGTTCATATATGATAGGGGTTCTCGCTTCTTGTTAGGCAGCGAACGGATGACTGTTACTCCTACATGTCTTTGAGATTGAGTATCGAAGGGTTGTTTTGCCAGTTTGGCTTACAGTCGAGAGGTTGTCCATAAAAGCAAAGCCAGTGTAAGCTACAACGGCAAGCGGCCGCTGTCGATGCTTGAAAAGCCTAGATCATTACATTTTGTATCGGAGCTGAAGTTTAAGCGAGAACCTTGACTTTGGTAGGGTAAAGTCTCATCAGAGATAGGATTAGTAATATCCTGGGATAAGTAACTCATTATAGATATGGTTAGTAACATCCTAGAATGAGTTATGATAGTATTATATATACGAGCACATATATGTTGATTTTATAAAAATGGTTTTGTTTAAAGAAGTTGGTAAATGAAATAATTTTACCCTGGGTTTATATTTTAAATATTAAAGGGGATATTATTATTTAGGGTTTGAATTTAAGGATTGTTTGCAATTTAGCTTAGTAAAATATGAATATGTTGTGATTAGAATTGCACGATTTAACTATAAGATAAGTATCAATTTGTTGAAAGCTAGAATTTAGAACTTTAATCATATACCCGTACACATTTGGTTATTAAGGAATATTGATTTAATGATCATCAAAATTGATGGATTTAAAAGCTAAATACAAATATCTTGTGAAGTAAAATTCATGATTTGACTATAAGATATTTGATGATAATATTGAAGCTAGAAGTTGTAATTAGTGGAAGTAAAACAGAAAATGCACATATAGAAAAAATTCTTATCAACACGATAGAAAAAGATAAGCCGAAATTGAGACTTTGGGCAAATATAATATAAAAGGGGCAAGTTCTATAACTTATAAAGGAGATAAAGTAATTTGAAATTTAGACATTTTGATTAGGTTAAAATCAAAGTGAAATTCAAGAATAAGAGATATAATAAATATCATCCTAATATAAATGAATTAGTGATACATTTAGTGTAACATTTGTAATTCAAAATGAAGTAAGATTGGAGGTGGATAGGTAATAATAAAAGAAGTTTTGAATAATATGGTTAATAAGTTGATTGTTGGATGAAAATGTTTAAATAACAAAAACCATGTGAATTAAGTTTCACAATTTGACTATAAGGTATTTGATGGATTTAATAAGGAATTTATTTAGATAATGGATAGGTAAATAAGTTATGGATAATCATAGAATTAGTAAGAAAAGATGTACACTTACTAATGTTGCCTTACTAATATATGGATATGATAAACAATATTAGCTAAATTAAGACCTTAGGTAAATAAACTAAGGATTAAGTTTTATAACTTATTAATTTGAGATAACAGTAGAATTCCACATTTGTTAAACACCTTAATTGAAGTAATAATGGTTTGAGGTTTGGGGATATGAATATATACTCTTAGGAAGTAAAGGTATATTATACAAGTTAAGGTCATATTTGTATGCTTAAGTAATAATGGATTTAGTAGAAAGTAAATGGTTGTAAAATAAACTTGGATTAATAGAAACTATGGAGAAATATATTAGGTAAATAATTGAATGCGAATAAATACACAAGTTAAACGTAGATCATTTCGACACATAAATTTTAGATCCAAGATTTGCGTATAGAACTTTGAGGTGTTTACACCAGCCTGAAAAAGGATTTATCACTCGATTATCGACGGCGAGCATTGATGAGAGTTTATGATTATGTAAACAAGTTTTCTATCATTGTTGAGAGCTATGCAAAGAAAGCAAGGGTTAGTGATCAGGAAGTCTAGTCAAAATTCACACTAGAAAATTGAGGGAGCGATACTAGTTCGGAAGTAAAGTTGTGAATTCAAATAATAGATCGAATCAAATATCACATATAGTATGATGTTTTGGGTCAGTCTACATAGTAGTTGGATAGTTGTCTTAAATAGAAGACACTATGATATAGGGGTTGGACTTATGTTTTGGTATGTATATATATAGACCTCAGGTACAGTACATGCTCAGGTCAGGGGATGGGTTATGTGGATGTATTCATTTATGTTGATATAGTATCTGTTTGGTTGTTTTTGGATGCATAGTCTTGTTTGGTTGGTTTATATATTATTTTAAGTATGCCATACACACTAGGATGGGAAGAATAGAAGTCTGACTTGATGTATGTATAGATAACCTTAAGTACGTGATGAGTACTCAGGTTAGTGTGGGGAATCTCGATATGTTTAGTATCATTTGTTTTCGTATTGTTATGGTATCAACCTTCTTTCTATATATACATTTTTTTCTATGATCAATATAATTAAGCTAGAATATTTAAGGATACAAGTATAAGGTAGATTCCTTTATCTAATTTTTATTTCGAGGACGAAATGCTTTTAAGTAGGGAAGAATATAACGACCCATAATTCCGTTTCTTCGAAAGTGAGGGATTCTGTTTATTTTTAAATTTAAAAAAGGTTTTAAACTTAAATAAATATGTTATATGTAATAAATAATAATGGAGAAATTATTTATTCTTATAACTACTAATTATAAAGTATAAATTTGAATATTAGGACAAATCAGCAAAAGTTAGGTTTTGTTAAAAATAATTAAAGGCTTAAATAAATGGATTTAAATAATTATTTTAAAAGTTAAATCTTACTAAAAAGCCTAATAAAGATCATATAAGTATATTAAAAGATTTAAAAGTATATCGATAATCATTTTATAAAAATATCCAAAATTCATCGCATTTTATCAGTTTTACATACACTGCTAAAATAGAGATTTTCGTAATATTTAAATATAATTTTAAGATATGAATAGACATGTTTTAATTTATTTAAAGAAGCTAAAATTTCATTTTTAGGTTTGGTTTACTCGAATATATAATTTAACAAAAACATCAAATTTTGGCTGTAAAATATGTCAACAAAAACACCGTTTTCAACCAAAACAAGTTGTGGTCATGTTGTGGCAACATGATATTTTTTTAACACATATATACACTTAACAAACTATGTTACATTTCACATTTAACATACAAAAAAACTAATTCACTTTAAAAAGTCAAAGTTTACAAATAATTCAAAAATTAACATGATTTGGAAATTTATAATTAAAATTAAATTATTAAACATAATCATTACAAAAAGGACTTAACCTCTCTTTTCTCATTAATGAATTAACCCTCAAATGTCAAATTTAAAGCATTGAAAATAAGCATTTCTTATGTTATACATTTTGTTAATTTATAAAGTAACATAATCATTTCACTTAAGTACAAATTCAAATCAAAGCATCTCACTTACCATTAATGCCATTACATCCTAAGTCTTATCCATGCATGTAAAAGGAGCAAAATGGTTTTTATGTAATTTGAAAAGTAAAGAAAAAAGATAAAATCATTACATAATGACATAAATCAAACCCTAACATCATCTCACATTTAATACACTACTTATCATGTCCTGGAAAGAGTTTTAAAAATGGTTTAAAAATCAAAAAATAGCAAAGGGTATTTTAGTCATTTTCCCTTCCAAACTCAAGTATAAATAAGCATGCATACATTTTAATTTTGCACACTTCATTCTTTACCTTCCTCTTCACTTTCTCCATCTTATTCACCGCCATTTCCATGGCATCCAACTCCTCTTCCGCCTCTATTTCCTTCCACCACCTCACTAAGCAGCACTACACCATCAACATCCCTCCACCCCCTTGGCTAACCACCTACCCACCTCCTTAAACCCACGGCCATGCTCCACTACCCCACACCCGAGCCTATAACATCCATACACGTCTCTATCACCACCTACCCGAGCCACACACTCACCTAATGGCCTCCTATTCCACCCAAAAATCCCACACCCAAGGTCGTACCTTTCTCCCTAGCCGCGCTTCCTCCCTTATATCCTTCGAGAAAAATAAAAAAAAAAGAAAAAGAAAAAAAGGGAAGAAGAGAAAATAAGAGAGAGAAGGAAAGAAACGACAAAATTCAAGATGTTCGGAAAATAGCACGTTATTTCGAGAGGCACGTAGCTTACATAAAAGATTGACAAAGTGGAAATGAAGGTGAGAAATTCTCATCGCTTGTTGATTTATATTGATTGGTAAGTCGAATTGCTATGGTTAGATAATCACCGTTTTATGATAAGTATGTTTGAATAATTCTTTGAATGTCGGATAGTTCATGCAATGTTATGACATTTATCGTACCATACCCGTATTGAATATGTAAATGTCATATGATTGGTTGTATGGTTGTGATGTTAATGTGGACATCAAAATTCTATTAATTTTGATTAAGTATTCCCTTTGTTAAATAAGACCCTATTTTGGTGATATGATATACTTTGGAAAAATAAGTCTCTTTTTAAGGGGAATTGAAATTAAAGTTAAAATAAAAGAGAATTTAAAATTATAAGTGTAATTGGTTTTGAAATGGAAAAATTAAGTTAAAAATAAAATTGAGATGAATAGTGAAATTGAAATTGAGATGTATAGTGAAATTGAAATTGAGATGTATAGTGAAATTGAAATTGAGATTAAGGTTGAATTTAAATTAAAATTATATTTGAAATCTAAGTTTTAATTTAGTCTTGTTTGAAGTTAGAATTGAAATTTATTTTAATTGGAATTTAAAATTTAATATTAAAATAATAGGAATAAAATAATAATATAATATGGAAATATTGAAAACAAATTTTAAAAGCTTTAAAAAGTGAAAATGTTGATTTAAAATGATTTGTAATGGTTTTATAAGTAATAAAATTTAATTTGAATAAATTATTTCAATTTTTTATAAAATAAGTTAAAGTTAGGCACGCCATGCAACGGTAGTTCACGATTTCGCGCCGAAAAGTTCAAACTAGTGTATAGAGTGGAATATAGCTCAGAATTCTTCAAGTTAATAAAATTATGGACTATTATATCCATATATTCTAAATGAAGGAAGAAAATCAAAATTTCGATAAGTAGATTTTGAAGTATGTCCAAACTAATTTTATAGAAAAATCGTGCTAGTTTAGTTAAGTGACCATAACGGGAAATCTATTTAAATGAACGTTTTTTATTATGAAAAAATGTGGAAAGAATTTGATAAATATATTTAAAAAATTTGGAAGAGATTTGGAGTGCAAAATATGAATTTTCAAATATTAAAAAGTTGTTTAAATCAAATAAGCTTGTATAGCACTTTTTTCCACAGCACTTTTATGCTGCGAATTCTATAATGAGTTTAAATGCAATGATTTTTCCTATAAGCTATTAGGAATTTTTTTAAAGGAAATTAAGTGTTTAAAAGATAACTTGTAATTTTTATAATCGATTCCAAAATAAAGTTGATAACTGAATATGTAGAAATGACTATTACATTTGTCCCGCCTGTGAGATCTAGGAAGATAAAACAAGGTGTTTAATTAAGGTTAGGGATAGAGCAATTAGTGCCCTGAACTTACTTGGCCTATGTTTTTCTTTCTTAGGAGAGGGTGGAACAGATTGAAACGAAAGCCCGGATGCTCTAAAAAGATTATATTAAGTTTTCCAAAATAAAAAGGAGATTAGTTTTATCCAAAATTTAAGCAATCTCCAAAATGAATAAGCTACAACTTAGATTGTATTAAGATAATCTTCTTATATTTGGTATTAAATCCAAAGAGGGAACTCGCCTTATTCGTGGAATTTAAAAGGTGATTTCACCGTTATTCCGTCCATAGCACTTGTTGAATACAAAGATTGATATTAATTAAAATTAGAATGGTTTCCATGATCCTATTTACTCAATAATGTTTGCTAAGATTGATTTTAAGGTTTACAATAAATGATGTCTTAAGTAAAATTATTTTTGACCCGCCTAAAAGTCAAGAAATTTGGATCGAGTGTTAAATGATGAAATTTAAAATATTATCCAAAGCAAAAGAATGAATTAACCTAGAATTACTCTAAGACAAAAGGAAGAGATTTTGAAATCATCCGAAAAGAATTAAAGTGAAAAGTGACTTAATAAATCCTGCATACTCATACTCACTTTTTATCAATAATTGGATTTTATAAGAAGCAAGGTCGAATTTGGGGATTCCTATCCGAAAACCACTTCGAATTAATTTTACATGTTCCAAAAATGAAGCTGTTTGAAGATAGAGATATTGAGAAGAACAATAACGAAGGACTACTTGTTGATTAATTGGGGATAAACTCCCGATTCACTACATTGCAGTAGTGGTCTCTTTGTTATAATAACCACAAAACCCCAAGGACTTCTTGCCTAGTAATGGCCGAGGAAAATACCTTCGGTTTCGTTCAGTCGCAGAACGAACTTGTATGGATGAGTTTCTGACCTTGCCTTCTAATTCACAATGAGTGGTCTCTATAAATTTATATCAGTCGGTGGCGAAGAAAACACCTTCTCTTAGCTTTGCACCCTTTCCTGAGACATACGAGCTCAGGAAGTTATACGTATGTAGAAATCAGTCATGTGAATATGGAAAGGCAATGTGGCATTCAGAGTGAAAGAAGATGTGCTATGTAAAAAGGTAATAGTAGCCTCTGTAACGACCCAATTTTTCGACTTTCGAAAGTCGACATCAATACGTCCACTGTATCAAATGCTGCACAGTCAAATGCCGGGAAACTGAACTGTTAGGGTTTAAGAAGAAGAAGATAGAAGAAGAAACAGAAACAATAACAGAATCTCACATTTTGCAGCGGAAAAATATATAATAGATAAATGAATAATCGTTTAAAACAAAGAACAATATCAGTTTATACATCACATCACATCATCAGAGTGTTATAAAAAAACAGCGAAAGTAATATCATATACTAGTGATACGCCTCGCCATCCAGCTTGAACTCCGGATCTCCACAGCATATCTTTTCTGACTTCGCTCCAGAATAACTGATAACCTAACTCTAGGCTGCCTGTGTGGAAAATTATGGGCATCCAGAGTTTAGAAAGGGAACAATAAACTCCAGGTCAGTCATGGGACTGGTGTGAGATTTAAAAAAAGTCATTTTCACAAAGAAAGGAAAAGAAATTGTAACGCCTGCGGATTTTCGTTGCCGAAAAACCGAAATGTTATGGGTTTAAGAAAGAAGAAAAGAAAAAGGTAGAAGAAAATAGAAATAGGAAATAGAGAGGAAAGAAGATAGACAATTTTTGGAAAACAGAGAAAGAAAACAGAGAATTTGAAAAATAGAAGATAGAAGAATTTTAAAAATAGAACGGACAGAAAGGAAACAACAGAACAACAACAGAATCTCACAATTCGCAGCGGAACAACATATAATAATCAATGAATAATCTTTAAATAAAGAACTATATCAGTTATTACATCACATTATATTTCATTACATCATATCATATCATCAGAGTGTACAACAACATACAACAATAAACAGTGCAGCGGAAAAAGAAATACTATATAAACTAGTAATACGCCATGCCATCCAGCTTGCCTCCAGCAACTCCAGAATATCCAGAATATCCTGATAAACCTTAAACTCTTAACTGCCCGTGTGGAAATTGGTGGGCACCCAGAGTTTAGGAAGGAAAACAATAAACTCCAAGTCAGTCATGTGACTGGTGTGAGAACTCAAAACAGTTTATTTAACTTTAAAATCAAAATAGAGGAATATTTTTAAATTCAATTCGCAATGCTTTTAAAAATGAGACTACCATAAGGCCTCCCGCACACACACACAATGCAAACGCAGAATCGGAGGAGATTTCTCCTTATGATAGTCAAAGATGCTTGATACGCATTTAAAATAACATTTGATATTATTACTAGTGCATAGTGTAGAGAAAAATTCATTTCGAAAGTAGAATATAAATCTTAGCCAACATACGACCATTATCGTATGCCTACTATAGCTAACCATGTTCAATAGCAGGTTACCGCCACATTCCATGGCAGGTTATACAACTAAAACCGTACAAGTCTCGTATTGTTTCTTTGGATTTCCAACGAATGATCAGGCCAAGGAACTTCCCATTGCCACATGAGAATGCCTCTGGATGGACATCCCCGAGAACCAAACCGGATCTCTACCAACACAAGGCCGGGTTACTCCTAACTGAGTAACAACTGACCGAATATGCCATCCCCCGGTCCTTTGGGACCTTTTCACCGAGCGCTCGTAATCAATTCACACAATCATAAAGTGTTTTCAACATGAGTAAGTATCTGGGCTCCATACCATGATACCACCCTTTTCCAGAAGGAAATGGACACATCCTAAAGGGTGCTACCCCTCATAACCTTGCTGCTTCTTTCCTGTTTTGACCATTCACTGGGTGTGAGACTCGACGAAGTCACGTCCACAAAAACATACTTTATACAAAAGCCATGCTTTGTGTCAACAAATGATCAACACAATGATCACCAAGATAGACGATCAAATAAACGATCCTATCACAATAATCGACACAATGATCATTTCAGCATCACTCAGCATGTCACATTACCAAACTGGGAATATATCGCAGATAACTTCAACTATATAACCTTTGAGCTCGTACATCTCAAAGAAGGGTGTTAAGCAAAGAATAAATTCTCCGCCACCAACAGAAATATATTTGAAAGAAATCGGCTTTATATCTCAACTTGTAATGTCAGGCATACAATCCATACAAGTCTGTTCCGGGCTCGAACAGAACCGAAGGCACTTACAAAGAAGTCCTTGCAATCCGGATATCCACAATCCTGATCGGATTCACCATCACATATGGAGAACTCTATACCGGAGCAACTCGGTGCAGAGTCAATCGATAGTTCATCCTATCACTCTCGCAAATACCGGTCTTCAACACCGATCTTCAAATGCGATCCACAACGACGTATCACATATTCGGAGTGGGTTATACGACCCCATGGTCCTTTCCCGGTTAACCCGAATAGTGAGCGCTTATTCAAAAATAAGTGTGCATTCAAATTCAATCAATTCACATCAAATACCCATTCAAAGGGAAATACTGATAGTCGGTTATTGAACTATCACTGGATATGCACACATCACCAGATTCCAAATAATTTTCCAAATCATTTATTTTCCAAAATATCTTTACTAGATATATAGTTTCAACACTTCAAAAATAAATCAATATTTATTTTTAACCAATTTCACTTTTCACATATAAATTCCATAATGAATTTATATTTCAAAATATTCGTGCATATACGATTTCAATAATTCATTTCAATTTATCCTCCAAAAAGATAAATTCTAATTATTCACTTCATATTGGAAAACAATTCCATACTTATTAAATAAGTAATTCACAAATCTTTTTATTTTCAACCTTTAGAAAATATTCAATATACTTCAATCGAAATTAAGTATATATTTCATTCTTTAAGGAAATCATTCTCTTAAACATATTTATTTGGGCCAAAACGAATGTTACGTAAAACATCGTTACGACAACCCAAAATCACTAGCATAGGGATTCGAAATTAAAATAGATATATAAATCCCAATATTATCCTAAACATTTCCTTTCGGAAATCATTTACTATAACAACAGTGTTATAGTCCACCATTCCCTTTTATTTCTCGAAAACATCTATTTCAACAATAAATGTCGAAATCTATGGTTTCGAATCTCAACACCTTTTAAAACATTATTAGATTGTTTTAATTCTATTTAAAACATCAAATCTAAAACTTTTTCTTTAACGTGTTATTCACTATTTAAAATAAGTGTATAAACTTCATTAACAAATCTCATCCTTTTATTCATTTTAATTCAAAGGATTATTCACTATTCAAAAATGTGAATATAACTCCATTAAATAAGTTATGACAATTAACTTATCAAAATAAGTTGTTTGCGGATTTATAAAACAACGTTTATAAATTCCATTTCTATTTATTTATAAAAACTCCCTTTTTATAAATTCCTTTATTCACCTATTCCAGTTTATAACTAAATTATAAACTAAACGTTCATATTATAAGTTAATTACTTATAAAACGATTATTTTACAAAATCGTTCCTTTAGAGACTTTCCAATTTATAAATCTTATAACTTATAAGATCCATTTATCTAACCAATCTATTCTTCAAATAATTTCACCAAATTTATAAATTTTACTATTTATAAATTTTCTTTTATAACTTCACAGTTTATAATTCTATAAATTTCATTCATTTATGAATTTCATTTTCACTTCATTCAAACACTTATAAAAACTCGTTTTATAAGTCAATATTTCAAAGTATAAATATCCGTTTATAAATCTCTTAATATAAATCAATTTATATTATTCTTTTAAACGTCTTTAATTTCCTTTATAGTTTCACCATTTTGATTTATAAAATAATCAAATTTTATAAATCCTATTTTTAAACTTTTATAATATATTCAAAAATCCAATTTAAACTATTTTATAAAATCATAAATCCCCTATTTCTCAAAAATCAATCTTTAACTATATTTCTCAAAATCAAAATTTTTATAGCTTTTAAAAAATTATAACCTTTATTTATTTAAAATAAATCAGTTTCCAAAAATATAGAATAATTTCAACAATCACTTTTAAAATCATTTTAAAATCCCAAAATCTGGGTCCAATGATGCTACACACCAAATAGTCAATCACAACAACAACGATATCATATATCAATATGAAAATCCATCAAATATCAAAATATCTGAAATAAATAAAAACTGTTGAGGAATCCAGTTGGATCCCTCCAACCTGTTTCCTGCATCCAAAAACATTAGCACAATACCAATTTCGCTCCAGTACGAAATTATCGCGGTACATGTTTTTAATAAATATTATCCGCTTACTAACGGCGTAATAGGGTCTCATCCGCTAAACAAAAAATGCGGGAAATCAACAACTGCAATATATACATATGCCAATATATATATATTGATATTATATATAATACCAATTTCACTGTTTATGAAATATTCGCGGTATATGTTTATAATAAATAACATCCGCTTACTAGCGGCGCATAATGTCTATTTTAACAATCAATAATTTACAGTCATCATTCAAACATGCATTCAAATATTTTAAATCTAACTATTTAAAATAAAATCGAAACCGATTCGATTGAGTGAGAAGTTCTCACCTTGGTTTTAATTTCCGTTTTAGCTTTTATTTCGAATAAAATTAAACGCGCGTTTAATTTTATTCGAAATTCTCACTAACTCCAAACGACTCCAAACCAACTCCATCGCGTAGTGCTCGTCCATACGATTCCAACGCAACTGAGTTTGCATTTTTTCGACCTCGTATGAAAAAGTTATGCATTTTTAAAGTTTGAACACGATTTAAACTAAAAATTTACAACTTAAATTTAACTATTTTATACCCAAAACAAATCTGGGCCGTCCATCCACCTTCACTTCAGATCCGTGCCCCCCCATCTCTCTTCTTCGTTCACGCAACTACCTCCAGGCATTAGAACGCAAGCCTTGAACCCATTATCAATACTAGGGTTAATTATTGCTTCATCCATACACGACGATACTTCGATCAAGACGCGCCAAACGAAGCCCCTACACGACCCCCACCTTCGGCCCAAACTGCAGCAAGCTCGGCTGCAACCTCCTCCTCGTATGGCGCGCGTGAGCTGTAGGTGACGGCCCAAATTATCTCCCTCTACGACGCTCCAAACTCCATCAAATCCGTATGGATGTGAAGCCCTCGAGATTCTCAACAACTTTCATGTTGAACACGTTAGCTAAATCATTGTAGATCGAGAGAGATTGAGGAATGAATGAGATAAAATTCTAGCCCTCCATTTTGTTAGTGGCGGCTGTAAAAGATGGCTAGGGTTTTGTTTTTTTTTATTTTTTTTTTTATTAAATTTATGAAGGGGGTGTCTCTATTTATAGGAAAAGCAAGCGTAAACACTATTCATCCCGGGAATTCCGAACTCCGATTTAGACGCCGTAACCAGCGTTTCTAAGGTTTATCCCGCGTTCCAGACACAATGGAACAGGTTTCGGAAGCTAATTCGGAAGTATGTGCGAGTTATGGCTATAAACGCTCAATTTAAATTAAACCGATTTAAATCGATTTCTAGGCGTTTTAATTTGTACCGGACAAACGGTAAATCCAATTGACTTGAAATTTGAAACTTTACAATAATATCACATTACGGATCCGATGAAACTGGTTTCGTCGAAATCCGAGACTTTTTGAAAAATGGCTATTTTGACTCGCCAAATTTAAATTAAAAATAATTCGATGCGTTTCGAGCTGCCACGATCAAACGATAACTCCGATTGACACGAAAATTGAAATCCGGTAATAACTAACTATTACGGATCCAATGAAACTGGTTTCGTTCAATTCTGAGACTGTTCAAAAATTGGCTATTTTACAGTCAATTATTAAATATTAAAATATTCAATTTTCACAGATTAACTTTTAATTCGATTTTAAAAGTTCTAAAATATTTCTATAACTCCAGTATGATTAAATAAAATTTTCCAAATTATTTTCAATCATTTTTAACTCAATTTTTAATTATTTCCATAATTTAACATATTAAATTATCGATTTAATTATCCAATTAAATCCAATAATTCAAATAAAAATTTATTCGACTAATAAATTCACTTATTAATATTTAAAATTAATTAAATATTCAAATTTTAATTAATAAAAATTCTGGGTCGTTACAGAAATCCACTATGCTTTTGGAAAATGAAACTACCATAAAGCCTCTCGCCACACACACAATGCACTAGTACAAAAAGTGCATATTACTTCGCCTCATTTGCATTGTTTGAAGTAAAAAATGATGCAAATAGAACTATTTGCATCAGTTCTATCTTAATAACCGTTGCAATTGGTACGTGGAAAGTAATAGCTAATAAAAAATCAAATTTGCATCAGTTTTCACCAACAACCGATGCAAATACGTCCATGCAAATAGTTTTAGTCGCATCAGTTTTAAAGTCAACCGATGCAACTACATTATGATGGAAAAGATATGAAATTTAGGTGGGAGATAATGAAAAATTGGCTCCAAAGTTACTAATACTTCGGACAAATGTACTCCATCCTCCTGAGTAAACCACTTTGAAAAAAAATTCTCCTCCCTTAGAATCTCGGTGCCAGAAAATTTATTTTTTCCCCTTTCCATTATTTAAACTTGGCTAGAGAAAAGAAATAATGTTTGAATTCAAAAATCAATATATAAAAATCTACTCAATATAAAAATACGAAACAAGCCTTAAAATCTTTCGTTCGCGGATAGCTTCATTTTCATATGCATTTTTATGGGTGCGTTGCTTGTCTGGGCTTCGACAGTAGGGACTTCAAACTAGGGCTTCGGTTTGCATCAATTTGAGGGAGAATTGGTGATAATGGAGAACGGATTCGAGTTCAGCGAAGAAATTAGCATCTATGATCGAGATTGGGTGAAGCTCGGTGCCCTATAGATAATTGCATTGCTACAGTAATACGTGGAGGGGGATACGGTCATGTTTCTACTGGAGGTGATGAGCTCGACAATATTGGTATGGTCAGGTAGAGATTCGAAAGGGAAGCTCGATGGAATCGTTGAATGGATTTTTGCGGAGCATTGCTCTGATTTATCTGTCAAAAATTAACATGAAGCAATCATGCTTTCATTGCCACTTACATTAAGATATAAGATTTCAGGATACATGTACCATTGTCTTATCCGCTTAACATTACCTTCTAGAGTATAGGGGTCTGATTGAGTATCTCCATTTGATCTTTCTACTCTTTGTTTCATGTTTATTGTCAACATCACTAGTAGAATTTCAAATGTTTTCTATGAGTAAAGTATAAAAGTAAGACCTAAGGTTAAACTGAAAATACCGATTTATTGAGGAAAAGATGGAATAAATGTCACTCTTCACCAAATGGTATTTAAATGTCCATTAAGGATACATGTTATATGCACATATGTGTTATTCCTGAGTCTGTTATGGTTATTCATGATCAGAGGATAATGGTCAGTTAGCTTAAGGATGTCTTATGGAGATGGGTTTTTTCCAATGGAGATATTTAGGGCTTTTAAAATCAATTTTTTATTATCCTATGACGCATGAATGTATTTTTTGAAGTATAATTATTAAATAATGATTCGATGATGCAATAATAAAGATAGTTTTAGAAGTTTCGTCAAATATGCTTCACCATATTTATATTGATTCAAATCTTATCTTTCAGTTGGTATTTATTTGCAGTTGATGTAATTTATCTTCATATACCAATGGAAAGTTTAGTTCCTCTCAAGCGTGAAGATGATGAAGACAATAGATCAAGCATACAGAAGGTTAGAACAGTTATTCTCATACAGTTTCCAAACGCATATAAAAAAACAAGTAATGTTATGAAGAATATTTTTTTTAATATGACAATCAACTGGCTGTAAAATAATTTCATATATCTAACCATGGCTACATATCTAATTTATATCACAATTCTTTTGGCATACTGGTATTTCAAAAGGCATGATGCATGTACTACATATATGCATAAAATTCATCTGTAATCAACAAATTTTATTGTTTGCAGGATCAAGAGGAATTGGTCAAAATAATAGAAGAAGTTTCCATACCAATCGATACACCACCGACTCCAGATTCCATGTCAAAGAAAATGCATACATCATCATCTAAAGATAATACATCAGTTAAGAATTTTATTTCAAAGCTTAGCTTTAAGTCGCGCACTCCTCCTATGGAGACTAAGAAATATATGGAAAGTGAGCAAAGAGAAAAGTTCACAGCTTCAGTAAGAAGAACTTTTTCTTTATTTGCAGTAAGAAGAACTTTTTCTTTACCAGTCAGAAGCGATGCACTTTTGAGCGAGAATTCCTTACAAGAAATTGCCACCGAAGACAAGGAAACATCAACAGCAAGTAATGTAAGTTTATATTACAGAACTTCAAATTAAAATTGTCTGGTTTACATAATTTATTTTCTGAACAATTTGTTTAGATAAAAGGGATTCAGAACAACATATCACGCTCGCTGTCTGTACCCTTAAATAAGAAGTAGAAAAGTATCAAGAGAATGGCATCTTTAGGCAATGGATTTAGAGTCGTCCCTTCCACTCCTAAAGCAGCTGACACCAGTGCTTCTTCTCCATATTCAACAAGTAACGGTGATAATGGTAAGTACAAAGCAATCAAGTAACACTCATTTAAGTACCATAATAGTTTTATAATAACACATTCATTTGTGATCAACGGAGAAGGTGAAGATATTCCTGAAGAAGAAACAGTATGCAGAATTTGCATGATCGAACTTAATGAAGGAGGCGACATGATGAAGCTGGAATGTGATTGTAAAGGTGAACTCTCGTTGGCTCATCAAGAATGTGCAGTGAAATGTTTAGCTTAAAGGGTAACAAAAACTATGAAGTTTGCAAGCAAGAGGTTCGCAACCTATCGGTTACTCTATTACGTGTAGAGTTGGTTCCTGCTTCGAATGCTGGACAAGCATCACATCAAGCAAATTTACAACCGCTAAGGTAAGAACACCAATTTTTTTTACATTCCATTCTAAGGTTAATTAGTTTGTCAGTGAAAAATATGAAGCCGTAACAGGTTATTGTTGGACATGCCTGTTCTTGTGATCACCAGCATGCTATTGTACTTCTGCTTTCTTAAACAACTTCTAGTAATATTCAATTCCAATATATGCATTTAATTGTTATTGTTAAGTCCCCATATAAGGGATATCCAAAACATTGAATTTACAAGTGAAACTTGATTCTTGGGTGTATAAAAGACAAACCCCTGGATTATTTATATTTTAGCAAAGTTTCTAGACAATGTCTTATTTGGTTGGGTAGTGTTTCAAGAAAAAAATGTTGTAGCTGTTCTTATGTGCATGTGTATATATAGGTATGTATTCTACTTTTTTAGCATAGTTTATGGACAATGTCTGACTTAGTTGGGTATTTGTTTCAAGAAAAATAAATGTTGGAGTTATTCTTATGTGCATGTATATATATGTATACGACAGTGGCTATGCTGCTCTTCCTGTATCTTTTCCTCTATCGTGTTTTTTAGGACTTCTTGCATCCCTTGCAGCAAGAACAATGGGAATGAATCATTTATATTTTCGGGTTTATATAGTTCTTCAGATTGAACATTTATCCATTTCCTATTTATGGTAACTGTCAGTTTCATGTAGATTTTGTAGTGACGGGAAATACATTTGGGTATATGCTTCAATTGAGTTTGTGCTGGTTGTTTTCTTTGCTCATCTTATCTACAGAGAGGTTAGTTATGAGGTCTTCCTGCATCTTTTGTTTGAATTTTCAAGTTATTAATAGAAGGTTTTGAATCATTCAGATTCATATGAAGGTCATGATGTCGATAGTCATTTATAACCTTTGATCTCCTGTTATATTTTTTTCATAATTTCCACATTTGCAGTTATAAACATCATTTGAATATCATCTTAGGAGTGGCTACCGCTTTTGCTGCTAGAGATATCCTTGGAAACCTACGGAGTGGGTTGGGTTGTCTGTTCAATTTTCAAGACCATTTACAGCAGGGGATTATATGAAGGCAAAACCCAATCTTTCGTTATGGGATTGTAGCAAAAATAAGGCACTTGATGGATCACATTCTTGGTTTGTAGCTGTAGCATAATGACATGCTAGCGGAAACAATGAATGCAACATAACTGAACCCCACTAGTCAACTGGATTACTGGAAATGTTAAAACTTAATAGGCATTGCTGTTTACTAAGTTAATATTTTAATATTTTTTATATTTGAGAAATTTTCTTTTCTTATTTTTTTTAATAGGTTTAGAATTTTAATCAAATAATTCATCAAAACTAACAAGATGTCAGTCTCTTATAAATACAGTATTACAGTTCTTCGATTTTTTTGTTCATATTTCGTAATCATGTCTATTAATATCTTTTTTATTTTAAAGTTACAACAACTTCAGTTTTGAAGAAGGTAACCGTAACCAGCTAGCAAATCCAATGAAAACTTCAAAAATTCTGACTAATTTAAGATGCAGAGGGTATTATTACCTTGCATTACATTTTTAAATAACTTTTTTATGTCATCTTATGGAATATTCCGCAACTCAAATAAAACATTACAAAGCCTCGCAAATATTTTAAATTAAATCTTGTTGTAAATATGCAGTATGTCGTAATTCGCAAAAATATCATATATTCACATATGGTGGTTGTTTATTTAAAAATATGAAAAATATAAAGATTCATTGTCACTTCCACCATGACTAGTGCTTTGACTAGGACACCTCATTAGCATTCTCGCTTTATTTGAATCTATTGTTTGTGTGTTGCAGTACACAGGGTTAAAAACATGATTAGATTAGCAAACAAAATTCAACACCATACGTACAGGGTCTGAACAACAGTCTCAACAAACTCCATAACTTCACTTCATTACAACAGCATCATGTACGTCTCCTTATATTACAATATTCCGCACCTAACATTGGCTTACGTAGGAGTACTTTTGTATCATGTAGTATGTATGGTTACATGGTATGGATCTATTGGCTCTACCTCAGAAAGCATGTGTAAAGTATTTTTCGCTCTGTAAGGATGTCTCTAATCATTCCCTGTAATTTCCCATGCCCTATAAATCAAGTATTTGTTCTTGATTTTTCAAAGCCTGTGCTACTTTCTCTGATTTTCTGAGCAAGATTTGAAAATCATTTTTAAATGTTTTCCAAAGTTGCAAGCTATCTGTCTATTTGTTATTGTGGTGCCTTCCATTTCTTTCTTTCCACAAGCGATATATAACAATAGTATGAGTTATGTAAGCCAAATTAAACTCTTTTTTATATTTAAGTTGGATGTGTTGAATATTGCTTCTTATGTTTTGGAGAACTTGGTATTTCTAAAATTTCATTTTGCTTTTGTGGTTGATCAAATATACCACGAGTATATGCAGTCAAAAAGGATATAATTACTACTTTTGGTTATGTTGATGATGGGTTAAGGGTGGCTGATTGGAGAAGGCGATTGCAAAAGTGGTTCGTCAGAGCTGGTCGGTAAGGAGTTCGATTTTTGATATTGTACAGTATTTTTTTTAGTGATGTTTGGGTTTATGGGAAGGTTTATGTAATGTAATTTGCAGTGGTCGAATGGTGGAGACTAGTTGACTATTGGAGATGGCGGATTATCTGATGGCAGTAACCGGGGTGGTAAGGGGTATGTGCGGGTGATTTGCAGCAGTTTAATGATTGAAAGGAAATGGGATGTTGTGATGGGCTGTTTGGTGAAAAGGTTGTGGGTACTTGTATGGAGTTGTTTGGAGATATTGCTGTGGGAAGGTGGCTGTGTTTGCAGATGTCGTGAGTTGAGGAGTTTGGTCGGCGATTTGGTGAAGGATGTTGACAAAGCAGGGTTATGCAGTTTGACTACAGTGAAGTGGTTGAGTGTTTGATGTTGTGGTTTTGAGGGGAGAGGTTGATGGTGAGCAGCTACTTGGTGACACTTGCTGATCTGTTGAATGGCCGAGGAGGTTTATCAGGGCAATAATATAACTGCAGTGTTTTGATGGTGAATTGATTATGGTTAGAGGTAAGGGATGGGAACAGTAATGTAGTTAGCTGTTGGTGAATGTGAAGTTCAGGGTAGTAAAGGGGTTGACGTGGATGTTTTGTGGACTGTGAAGTATGAGTTGTAGATGTGGATGATCGGTGAAGTATGGCAAGCAGCTGTCGACTATGTGGTGGATCTGAAGTTGTACTGAGGGGGAATGTGGCAGTAGGCAGGGGAGTTGAAGACTGGTGAATTGTTGCAGTAGCCAAAAACTTGTTTAAGTGGAACTGTGGTGGTTCAAGGAAGTGGTGTGGTATGGAATGGTAGAGCAAGTTGTAGCGATGGTCAGTGGAATCACTTGGTTAATCCAATGGCCCATCACATGCTAATATAGTGATTAGCAAACCATCGAATTTTCCAAGTATCTCGAAATCGAAAATATCCCATAATAATTTTCCTTAAAATAAATTAAGGGTTTAAATTCTCTTTACTCTTTTTATTAAACCACTTAAATTAGGATGCCTAAATAAATATAGGATCCTATGACAACCAAAAGGATCGGACTTAACATCAAATAAGTCTTGGGAAGAGCAGTGGTATGGTAGTGAGGTAGTGGCAAATTTTGACTACAGTAGTTGATGTTGAAATGTGCAACAGTGTCAGTTGTATCAGTAACAATAAAGTGCAACAATATTAGTAGCATTTGAAGACCATCTTCTGCTTAATTTATCCACTATCAACGATACATTCTCTTCTCTGTATATATGTATTTTTGTGTGTCTACATATAACACGCTGCATTTATTTTTTACTACTGACTGTCTGATTATGTACTGTGGAATTTATTTATGTTTTTCATTCTTCTGTAGAATTATTAAATCTGATCATGTATTTGCCATTAAATTTAATTTTGAATGATTGTAATATTGCATGCAATAATTGTTTGTTATAATCAATAATATATATATATATATATAGTCTATTTGAGTACTGTAATAATGGTTTCTGAGAATGGCTTTTTTGTATCTTATATAAATAGCTGATGCAATAGAGGGATTAGTTTGCATCGATTTTCAACAACAACCTATGCAACAAGTTCCTTTGTTGCATCGGTTTTCATTACAACCGATGCAACATGGGGGCTGTGTCCAAGCAACCAACCAGTTGTTAGCAATAACCGATGCAAAAAGGACCTTTTTGCATCAGTTTTGTAACTAATGCAAAAGTGTTAAGCCTGTTGCATCGGTTGCATATGCATCGGTTGTTGAACTGATGCAAAAGGGGGGTAAACAACCGATGCAAATGACATGTTTTGCAGTAGTGATGCAAGCGCAAATTGGCGGAGATTTCTCCTTATGATAGTCAAATATGCTTGATACGCAAAATCCTTTTTAATATTATTATTAATGCATAGTGCAGAAAACATTTCAAAAGTATAATATTAATCTTAGCCTGCATACAACCATTATTGTATGCCTACTATAGCTACCATGTTCAATAGCAGGTTACCGCCACATTCCATAGCAGGTTATACAACTAAAACCGTACAGGGCTCGTATTATTTCTTTGGATTTCCAACAAATGATCAGGCTGAGGAACTTCCTATTTCCACATGGGTACGCCTCTAGAGGGATGCCCCGAGAACTTAACCAGCTTTCTGCCAACACAAGTCGAGTTACCCCTGTAACTAGGTAACTACCACATGTATGACATCCCCGGTTGTTACCGAACATTATCCGAGGATCCCCAACCAAAAAGCAACAACCACAAAGCATAAATTTGCAGTAACCACATAGGTTAAATATTTGGGCTTCATACCATGATACCACCATTTTCCAGAAGGAAATGTGTAACATCCCGCATTTTTGCAGGGTTTAAATCGACACACGTGCCAATTCAAACCATACGGAAGGGCGGATTGTTATGGGGTAAATAAGAAAAACAGAGAAGAAATAAAATAAAACAGAATCTCACAACGGAAGGGTAAAATATAATAATCAATATATAGTTCATAAAACTGTTTACAAACATTTGCTTCTTCTTTGTACAATAAATATCAGAGTTCACATTGCAATAAATATCAATGCAGTGGAATTAAATGGTGTAGTGGAATAATAGTAGATAATAGTAATACAAATCTTCGTCTTCGTTCTCCAGAGCTAAAACTTCAAAATCCTGAAACGCTCGGACTGACCCGTGCGAATTGAAAAGACAAAACACTCGAGTTAGAACTAAAAGATCTTATGTAAGTTAAATCAACAGAAATAAATATGAGTGCAGTAACTCAAGAGATGCTCGGTATTTACATCTCCTAAGGTTCCGTTAAACTATTTACTATGTAGTATATTGCGCTATTATAATAGTGTCTAATTGTAAAATAAACTTACTTTTTTCTTAGCATTAAGGGGTTACCCATATAGCCCTTAACATGTAATAGTCCCAGTAGTCCATCCAATATCATAGTCCCTCCTGATCGGGAAGCCACCAGAGGATACCACACGGGATATGGGAGAAATCCAAACTTGTACAAGGCGCGATAGGGCAGGTGACACGGCACAACTAAGCAATGCCAGGGTAGATATACCAATTGCTACCCGGGCTGGTGGAAATGCGCAGCGTGTAGCTACCGCCCACCTCGAACAACACCCCCAATCAAAAATCAAAAGTGGCCACCGAATCAATCCAAAAGTCAGAGTATAATATCGAAGGAGTGCGTTCGATCAGAGGAATGACCTCATTGGCCCGAGAATCGCTCATGTTTTAGCCACCTTATGCCAACTCACGCGAGTCAGGTCCACGTATTTACCTCAAAGGAAACGCCGCCACCATCCTACTTCATTCTGGAATCTCCACCGCGTACACGGTTGTTAAAGTGGTTTTCAGGGTTGGCAGAGAGTATGACAACTTTCGATCCCGGTCTCTTCAACAACCAAACATTATTATAACACCGCGGTCATTTTAAAAATAATTATACTTTCAAAACCAGAATATAATTATCCATTTTAAAACCCATAAATACGATATCATCTCCTTTTAAAACCCAAATAATATGATATCATTTTATTTCAAATATATTTCTTTCCAAAATCATGCCACTTTTAAAATTTATAATATCTCGAAACCAAATATTTGAATTATAGCTTTCAAAACATAAAACTTCGAAATTCATAGCTTTTAAACCATAACTTTTAATACTTAAGTGGTTTGGATATTCAACAGTATATAAAATAAAACAGTTGAATTTAAAATTTCTTTAAAAGTAAATAATTTCCACACCTTCACTTTTTTTTATTCACTTTAAATTCAATCTAAACCCATAACTTTTAGATTCACTTTCAGTTTAAATAAAACACTTCGATTTCAATATTTCAAAACTTCGAGAATTTAATGAATTTCAAAACTAAGGTTGGCAATTTCAAAACAACAATTCATTTTCCTATTATTTAGTTTGAAAGGTTTATATGATAAATCCATAACCATTTAGAATAAACTATTAAATTTATTAACACTAAAATTTCCTTCATTTATTTATACTAGAATTATTTATTAAATCTAGTTATAATATCATACCTTAAAATTTCCAATGTTCAATAAGTTACATCACTTATATATTTAAATTCTTAAATACGCTCAATTCCAAATTTAATTTTTAATTTACCTTCCAATCTAGATTGATTTAAATCATTAAAACTCCATTATTCAGCTTATTTAGTTTATTTAACAAATTATACATAGCTTAAATTTAATAATTTAACTATATGTATGTATATAAAATAATATTTTTAAGATATTAAAATTAAATATTTATTAAACCGTATCCTATCCATACCATAGAAAAACATTTCAAAAATATTTTTATATATATATATACCGCGGTGCCTGTATAAAATTTTCTATCCTATGGACAAGTGATACATATATTTATCATTTCAATCCGCAATTTAAAAATAAAAATTACGGTTATATATCATTTCAAACCGCAATCCCGAATGAAATGGAAATGCATAACAACTTGCAGTTTATATAATATAGAACACACCATCGATTTACCAAACATCATTCATCAACCATTTATTTCAATCATCATCCAATTTGAACAAACATCAATATAGAGCATATAAGATATACATGTAATAAATAACAGATATTAACTAATAGTTTATATTCAATAATAAATTTAATAACTGTTAAACTATCAGTTTATATGCAACTAAATAAATTTTAAACCGTCAAATTATATGCAATAATAAATTAACAAGTAAAATAAATAAATGCGATTTAACAGAGATGATGAATAAAACATGCCAAACAGTCATAAATAAATTTCTACTCATATCTTAAGACAATTTAACAGACATAGGAAATTTTAGAAATTGTGAGTGGGTTAAAACACTCACCTTTTGAATTTAATTTGAATTTAAATCCAATTTAAACCCAAAAATTTGACCGTCTCCAAATTCGCCCAAACCAGCGTCAAAGTGTCCGGGATCTCAATACGAACCTAGCGGAGAAAACCGCGCGTGAAACGGAGTTCGTATGTATGAGTTATGATTATTAGAACTAATTGAAATCTAGATTTACAAAAATAAATTAAACAAAAATAAAATACCGTGCCACATCCACTCTTCCCACGTGAAAAACGCGTATGCTTCTTCTTGATTTCTAGCTTTGTTCCATAATTTTTCTTTTACTTCGATTTACTTTAATTTTCCTCCTAATTATATGAATGCATGTATTTTTAAAAGGTTTGGAAAAAATAGATTTGAAAAAGAAGAATTGAAAAAAAAAGGATTAAAATAAGAACTGAAAATGGAAGAGAAGCTCTAGATTTGAAAAGAAAGAAGAATGTTTGAAATAGAAGAAAATTTGAAGAAGAAGAATAATTGAAGAGGGAGGAAAAATTAAAATGAGAGATAATAAGGAAATTTGAAGAAAAAAAGAAAAGGAAAAAGAAGAAGAAGATTAGAATGGAGGCTGTGGTTTCGTTTGCGTCATATCTTATTTATAAGGTTAGAATTAGGTTTAGGGTCAAAGAGATTTGAAAAGAGAGACCGCTATTAATTAGAAATAAATGAAATGACGTTTCAGAAAATGAAGTTGGAAAATGAATGGAAAGAAATAAAGTAAATATGAACAAACTTTTAGAATTCAAATTTCAAAACAATCGTTTACTTAATAAATTTTGTTAACCCTAAACATACAGAAATTAACATCTTTTAAAGATTTAATTAACACACAATAAATGAAAATAAATTCTCCACCCAAATTTGTGTCATAAATTAAAAGAATATGCAACATTAAGAAATCTTCATTTCTCCCACTTTGTGATTAGATTGAAAATTAAACAACATGTTAACATTTCGATTGAATGTTTTACAAGGAATGAATTAACATACATTCCAGAATATGATAGCATAAACAAGGTAATATAAACAGGTGTATAATATATATGTACGTCTTTATCGCCACTTATAGTTTACATTCATAAATAAAAGGTATGAAAATAGAGGCGATGAATGTAAGAGTAAATTAGAAAAGCGAAGATGGAAAGGTAAGTTATGTTGCAAAAAAATCTAATAAAGTCTAATTTGAAAGGAAATAGTCAAGTGTAAATCTATTTTACCCCCTTTATCATCTCCTATTAATATTTAGTTTAACAACGTATGAGATTTCAATATAAACTAGCATTAAATTTTGATCTAAAACATAAGTTTGAATTTAGGTATAAACATATATGTATAAACTAGCATTAAACTGTTTAACATAAAACGTGCATTATTTTTGTTAAATCTATTAATTGCAATCACCGTTTCTTTCCTTTTAATGAAACATTTGAACTACATTAATTGCAATCACTTACAAAGTTAAATTTTAAAACAGACAACTAAAATGCATGAAAAAAATAGAAAATTGTTTATACACATGAGTAATAAATAACTTACTGAATATATTATTTTTCTATTCTTGTAATCATCTGTAAGCTAAAACACAGCTCAAATAAACATATATTTCTTTTTTTTAAATCAATCATTCTATTCTATATTTTAATGAAATTAGACCTACATTCATAAATGAAACATTCATTTATTTGATGTAAATGTTCTTTTTATTAAATCAAACTTACCTTATTTTCACAAAACATAAGCTGCTTTTAATTACACCTATTAATTTACAATTAGTATTCTTTCTCCTATTAATTAGAAATTTTCAATTACATTCATTTCAGTTGATTAAGTTTCAAAATGGACTAAATGAATGTAATGAGAATTAAATAATTTTTCCCATCTAATAGTAACTTAAACATATTTACATTGTTGGATACAAATAGTAATTACACATTTCTCAGTAAATAATAGTTACTCATCTCTACAATCAATCTTTCAGCCAATAATCATATGTTTACTCCCTTACTAAACTTATTCATTTTTATTCTTTTTGATTTACACTCCTACTATTAAATCAACAATACCTTATGAAATTACTAACATAGGTTTCTATGTTTTTATTTCATAAATCATTGCCTTGTAAATAAAGTTTACATTTCTATACCTTTTATTATGTTGACACTACAATTATTGTCTTATTCCATATTAATGTAAAATTTATTTACGTTCAATTTCAATATATCCATTTATCATAATATAAACTACAGTAAATTGATCAAACATAATTTCAATTTTTATTCAAATCAATAGTCATATTATGATTAAAATTTTCATTTGTTACATCCTATTGAATTAACATTCTTCGATTACCAATTTAATCTACATCAATTGCATAAATTAAGTAAAAATAATTTTATGAACTAAATAAATAGGTAACTTATAACCATTGTTACCCTTAACTTTTAATTACATTTAAAAGTTCATTAATTACAACAAATGTTCAAATCATCTATATAATTCTAATTTCATCTTTTATTTGTGTTAACTATTTTATTTCCATTATGCTAAGATGTAGTCACTTATACACACTTAATATTCCAATTCATTTATTTATATTGGTTTCAATTTTTTTATTTATTAAATCAATTGCCATTTAGACATATAATTAACGTTTCTACTAATTTTACATTCAATTTTTTTTAGTTATTATCTTAACTTACATAGGGTAATGTTTAATTACATTTAATTGCTATTGATTAAATACATTGGTAACGAACAATAGTTGTCACCATTATACATTTTATAACATTTGTAAATTTATTCTTTACCTTTTACATCCCACTATAATCAATGCACACATTAGTACAACACATATTATAATCCCTTATACAATACTTCAATTACCCTTAACTATCTATTTTATACAATAACTAAATGTTTACATTTGCTACTTATTAATTTTTTTTTAACCAAGCATGACATGTTTAAATACAATGAATTGGAATTTCACTAAGATTGTTAATAATTAACTTGTATTAACATTATTTCACTTTAATTTAGTTATTACTCCATTATTAAATTACAACATTTTATTTCTTTCAATATTAACTCATAAAATATTATTAAATTAACAAAATTTAAACATCGAAAATTTATGGGTCGTTACACTCTCCCCCACTCAAAACTTTTCTGTTGATACACGAAGGTTTTGATCAATGACAATGAGCTTCAACAAATAGGAAGAGAATGCAAAAGCTAGAAGAAGATAGATGAAGACCAAAGTATAAGCATTAGCATGATTTGTCTATGTGTCTTAGTCTAGATTATTTGTTAAAATCTATCCTCAAGAGATTTGCACGAACATTAGAACACAATTCATAAAAACTTCATTCACATGTTCACTGTGCATACTTGTATACTTCAGTCGACTGAACAGACATGGCCAGTCGACTGGAACTATACACATATACAAAAATGCACAGTTTCAGTCGACTGAATTACCTGTGCAGTCGACTGAAATTGTTCCTGAAAATTTTTTCTTTGCATTTTCAGTCGACTGAATCTCCTGCTCAGTCGACTGAATTTAAACCTGCGAATTTTCTCTGAAAAGACACCTTCTTCTTCCCAAGAGTTGCAACCATTCATCAATGGAAATGGAAGCATCTCTTGTTTGCAACCTTTGACAACATATGCATCTCTTCTACAAGTATAAATTCATGATTCTAACATCATTTAGCATACCGAATTCTCTTTCTTTAATCTTACTATTCTCTTGTTCATATTCTCTAGATATTCTCTAAGCAATCACCAATCTATTGCTTGAATCACTGTTTTTGTTTACAACATTCTTTTGATTCATAGCAATTCACATTTCCTAAATCTTCACAAACACATTGCATATTCTCGAGGATAAGATTATAGGAATATTGTACTACATTAGACTCATTAGTGTTGTTAAGAACACAACAAGTCGAATATTTTATTTTAGTAATTGAGTTGAAGTCCTCTTCGGTAGTTGAGGCAAGAAATCCCGTTCGGTTGTTCGGGTAAGTTGTAAACCTATTCCTCCGGGTGAAGTGAGGGTGTTAGTTAGTGAAATTCCTAAGTGAAGCTCAGGGACTGGACGTAGGACGAGAGGTCCGAACCAGTATAAAATCCTGGTGTCTCCTTGCATTTACCTACTTTATCTACCTAGACTATTTCATTACTCCATATTATACGATCCTACCGCATATCCCACTCTTTCAATTGGTATCGGAGCAAGGTTGTCCTATAACCATAACACCGTTATTAGACATATTGATAATATGGAAAATAACGCAAGTACAAGCACAACATCTGCCTATAGTTCTACATTTGCGGAAGGACAATCTACCCAAAGACCTCCTCTATTCAATGGACTAAATTATAACTATTGGGCTACAAGGATGAGGATTTATATGCAAGCAACAAGTTTCGAAGCCTGGAATGCTATTCAAGCAGAGTTTGTTGCACCCACGACCGATTATCCTACATGGACACAAACTCAGAAGAATGAAGCAAGTGCAAATGCTAAAGCTATGAATATGCTTTTTTGCGCCCTGGATAGAAATGAATTCAACCGTGTTAGCATATGTACTACTGCATGTCAGATATGGGAAACACTTAAAGTCATACATGAAGGCACAAACAAGGTTAAACAAACAAAGATATCCATGTTGAAGAATCAGTTCCAAAACTTTAGAATGCGACAAAATGAATCCATCAATGACATGTACTCAAGATTTCAAGACATTCATCATGCTCTAATCGGACTAGGAGAAAGATACACGGACTTTGACATTGTGTCTAAAGTTCTAAATTCACTCACTGATGAATGGGAGAGAAAAGTACTAGAAATCGAGGAAGCAAATGATTTATCTACAATGAAACCAGAAGAATTGATTGGAAATCTTATGTCGTATGAAGTAAATATGCAAGCTAAAAAGGATCAAGCTCAAGAAAGAAAGAATATTGCTTTTCATGCGGAAAAGGAAGAATCAGAGTCTGAAGATGAGGATCTAGCATTTATAGCCAAAAATTTCAAGCAATTCCTAAAGTATAGAAAAGGAAACAAAAACGGATTCAAAAAGAATTTCTTGAACAAACCATCATCCTCAAATATAGAATGCTTCAATTGTCATAAGAAAGGACATATGCAAAAAGATTGTCAAGAACAAATGAAGGAAAATCAGAAAAACTTCAACAACAAAAACAAGAAGGATAAATTCAAAAAGAAGGCATTTTCTGTAACATGGGACAATTCAGATTCATCATCATCCGAAAGTGATAGTGATAGCGACAATGAACAGGCAAATGTATGCTTCATGGCTCAAGAATCTGAGGTAAATAATTTAACTTTCGATGATTTAATTGAAGTAAACACTGAACTTTTAAGCACAATAAAAATTCTTAAAAAGAAAATTAAGGAAATTCGTGAAAATAAAAAAAAAGCCGAGTTTGAGAGAGATATGTTAAATGATGAAAAGAAAATTCTTGAAGAAGAACTTGAAAAAGTTCAAGAATCTTATTCAAATTCGGAAACTCGATTATCACTTTTAAGTCAAGAAATTGAAACTCAAAAATTAAAGAATGATATAATTATTTCGGAAAATCATGTTTTAAAAACTAAAATTAGACAAGTTGAGTTAGAAAATAATAGTCTTCAAACTAGATTAGAGAACATCACTAAAAATGTTTCTAACTTTAACAAAGGAAGAGAAAATTTATCTAAGATTTTAGAAAATTCTCAATCCTCTTCAAATAAACATGGATTAGGATATAATAAGGAGTCAAAATTTCCTAAAAAGAAAAATACAAATTTTAAAAGGAATATGGATTCAAAACAACAAAAATTAATTAAGAAACCTATTAAAACAAAAGTACAAAACAAGGTAGTTACAATTTGGGTACCAAAAACTAACAATGTATTAATAAGAAATAAATATATTAAAACATTTATGGATAATGTTTATCATAATCAAAACTATATTTATAAAAAGGACACTAAACCAAACTGGGTTTGGTTTCCTAAAACTCTAACTTCTTAGGACCCTATTAAAAAGTGGGTACCAATAATTTCATATTTATTTTCAGGTCCCACTTAAAAAGAAGAAATGGATATTAGACAGTGGTTGTTCAAAACACATGACCGGAGACAAAGATAAGCTTACAAACATCACATACTTTGATGGTGGCTCGGTTACCTTCGGAGACAATTCAAAAGGCTATATCATTGGCAAAGGAAATGTGAACAATTACGGTACATCAAATTTACCTTTTATAACAAATGTTTCATTAGTTGAAAATTTAAAACATAATCTACTTAGCATAAGTCAATTATGTGACAAAGGTTTTTAAATAACTTTCTCGAATAATAAATGTAGTATTTTTGATCAAGACCAAAATCTTATATTTGAAGGAAAAAGAGATAGAAATATTTATGTTCTAAATAATGAATATTAATCATAATTCAAGTATGTGTTTACTTGCCAAAGATAATGATCCTTGGTTATGGAACAAAAGATTTTGTCACATAAATTTTAAAACTATTAGAAAACTTTCTAAAAACGAATTAGTAAGAGGATTACCCAAAATAAATTTTAAAATGAATAATTTTTGCAATGATTGTCAAAAAGGGAAATCAACGAAATCATCTTTTAAATGTAAGAAAAATATTTCAACTTTACAACCATTAGAATTACTACATATGGATTTATTCGGACCAACACAAGTTCAATCCATTAATCATAGTCGATACGTATCTGTAATTGTTGATGATTTTTCAAGATATACATGGACTATTTTTATGAAAAATAAAAGTGACACTTTTGAGCATTTTAAAACATTTGTCAAAAGAATCCAAAACATTAAAAACTTGAAAATTAAAAATATTCGAAGTGATCATGGAGGCGAATTCGAAAATGAAGATTTTGAAACATTTTGTAAAAAGAAAGGAATTAATCATAATTTCTCTTTTCCTAGAACTCCTCAACAAAATGGAGTTGTAGAAAGAAAGAATAGAACATTACAAGAATGCGCAAAACATTGTTAAATGGGTGTTCTCTACCAAAACATTTTTGGGCAGAAGCAGTTGCTACTGCATGTTATGTATTAAATAGAATTTTAATTAGACCTTTAAGTAAAAATACTTCTTATGAACTATTCAATAATAAAAAACCAAATATATCTTTTTTTAAAATATTTGGATCAAAATGTTTTATTTTAAATACAAAAGATCAACTAGGAAAATTCGATTCAAAAGCTGATGAAGGAATTTTCGTAGGATATTCTGAACGAAGTAAAGCATACCGAGTATTTAATAAACGAACAAACTTAATTGAAGAAACTTTATATATATCTTTCGATGAAAACTTTAATAAAAATTTAAATATAAAAGATGATGAAGAATTAATAAATATAGAAGAAATAAACCCTGAAAATAATAATGAACTAAGATCTCCACCGAGAATATTACGAGATCATCCAACTCAAAATATAATAGGAGAAATAAATTCTCAAGTTAGAACAAGAAATCAACTAAATCAAATGGGTCATGTGGCTTTCATTTCATCTATAGAACCTAAAAATCCAAAAGAAGCATCAACATATGATTATTGGATTATTGCAATGCAAGAAGAATTAAATCAATTTGAACGTAACAATGTTTGGGAATAAGTTTCCCGTCCGAATAACCAATCAGTAATTGGAACAAAATGGATTTACAAAAATAAAGTAGATGAACAAGGTAATATAACAAGGAATAAAGCAAGATTAGTAGCACAAGGGTATAATCAAGAAGAAGGTATTGATTTTGAAGAAACATTTGCTCCCGTTGCAAGATTGGAAGCAATACGTATACAATTAGCCTTTGCTTGTTTTCACAATTTTAAACGTTATCAAATGGATGTTAAAAGTGCATTTTAAATGGTTTTATTAAAGAAAATGTATATGTAGAATAACCTCCGTTATTTATACATGAAAAATATCGGATCATGTATTTAAATTGAAAAAAGCACTATATGGTCTTAAACAAGCTCCTCGTGCTTGGTATGAAAGACTTAAAAGTTATTTATTAAACTCAGGATTTAAAATTGGAAAAGTAGATCAAACACTTTTTATTAAAAATACCGCCAAAGATATTTTACTAATTCAAATTTATGTAGATGATATTATTTTTGGTTCAACAAATAAAAATTTGTGTAAAGAATTTTCAAAAATAATGACTAATGAGTTCGAAATGTCTCATATGGGAGAACTATCTTATTTTCTCGGACTTCAAATCAAAAAATTAACAAATGGAATTTTTATAAACCAAGAAAAATATTGTGATAATTTAATAAAAGGATTCGGCATGGAAAACACTTCTGCTAAACCTACTCCTATGAGTACCACTACACATCTCGAGCGAGATGAAAAAGGCAAAAGTGTTGATCAAAAATTGTTTAGAAGTATGATAGGTTCTTTGCTCTACTTAACCGCTAGTAGACCTGACATAATGATGAGTGTTTGTTTGTGTGCACGTTTTCAATCCGATCCTAAAGATTCACACTTAAGAGCAGTAAAACGTATAATGCGATATCTTAACCAAACTAAAGATTTCGGTCTTTTCTATCCAAAAGAATGTTCGTTTGAGTTAGTATCATTCAGTGATGCTGATTTTGGTGGATCCCGAACGGATAGAAAAAGTACAAGTGGTACTTGCCATTTCATTGGAAAATCACTTGTGTCTTGGTTTAGTAAGAAACAAAATTGTGTCTCACTTTCCACATGCGAAGCAGAGTATATATCAGCTGCTTTAGCTTGCACACAAGTTATATATATGCAACAAACACTTAAAGATTTTAATATAAATTTAACAAATTCAACAATATATTGTGATAGTACAAGTACCATAAACTTATCTAAAAATCCTGTTAATCACTCTCGTACAAAACATATACATATTCGCCACCATTTTTTACGAGACAATATCGAAAAAGGAATAATTAATTTAGAACATATTTCTACCGAAAATCAAATTGCCGATAAATTTACTAAACCTCTATTAGAAAACTCCTTTATAAAACTTCGACGAGAATTAGGTATAATATCCTTTAAAGATATCAATTAAATATAATTTTAAAATATTCAATCATTTCAGTCGACTAAAAAAATCTGTTCAGTCGACTGAATGAAAATATCCAATATTTTTCAGAAATGTTATATGTTACATTATGTAATTTTTAAACCACACGTTTTAAAACTGAATTATTAATATGAACCATACTTTTCTATCAACATTCTCCTAACCACTAATTCATTATGCGGTTACAAATTTTAAAATAAATTATAACCATTAGTTATTTAGTAAAGCTCGACTATAAATAAACTCAAATTTTTTTTTTCATCTCGATCTTACAATTAAAAGCTTAATCAAATTTCAATACAAAATGTCGTCAAACAACTCCTTCTCTCCAATCAATATCACCCCGTCAGTTGATAACACTCCAACATTGCCAAAACTTCCCACACCAACACCAGCACATGAGCCGGTTTACAAATGGGAAAATTATCGTACTGGTTTCACACCAGAATCTAAAAAGGCAAAACGAGGACTATTTATTTCCCCTGACACAAAAAGAAAGATTGATGAAATTCATCACTTTCAACAACAACAAATAGATCTTCAACGAGAGCTATACTTCGAGCAAAAAGTTACGGCAAGACGTTTGAGTTTTCTAGAACAAATCGGTTTACGCTTCTGTGGATCAAAGAAGAACGAAGTGGCTGAACCCTACCTCGCCCTGTTAGCTCACTTGATCCACTTCATCTTATCGTACACCAGTCGATCCTATGAATCCTTGGGCATCTCCTAAGACTCCTCAATATAGTCCGAATTCATGAGATATAAATTACATGAAGAATGAAGGAAAGAATTCTCCAAGTCCATCTCCAAAGAAATAGTTTAAATTTTGTATGATGTTACATCAATATTTTTGTAACTATTCCTTTGAATAAATTGTTTAAATTCAAAAATTAACTAAAATAGCAAACATTGCATGTTTCAGTCGACTGAATTCCCCTGCTTAGTCGACTGAAAATATGACAGAAAATCACATATGCAAAGTTCAGTCGACTGGAACCATCTGCATAGTCGACTGAAAATTCAACAACAAAATTTTTTGTAACAAAATTCAGTCGACTAAAAGTACTGCTCAGTCGACTGAATATATCACATAACACTTCGGCCTTTGATTCAGTCGACTGAACAGAACATTCAGTCGACTGAACGCTGCTTCCCAGGCAGAATTTCCCCTTTTAACCGCCAAATTTTACCATACCTATTCACTTTTACCTCCTACAAACCTTCTTCCCCAAATCTATTCGAAACCCTAGCTCTCAAATTCCTCAAAATCAAATTAATTCTCACCAAAATGGCACCAAAAAGATCAAGAGCCTCATCTTCTTCATCCTCCGAGCCAATTGATGCTCAAATAGCACAATGGCTTTATGATGGAACTGCTGTCACCCGATGGAACAAGATGAAGAATTCTTGAATCTTTGAGCATTCTTTCGTTGATTTTCATAGCTTTCAAACCTACAACCTTCATGCATTAACAGATCCGGAAGGTTTGACTCCACTTCTCGACTTGAAAAGAAATGATCATGCCATTAATCATGTAATGGTAAAATTATTTTACGCTAATCTTAATCTTGGACACCAAACTCCAAGAAATCCAAACAATAGTATTTGGAGTATGGTGTGTGGAAAGAAAGTTTGGTTCTCCTTGGATAGAATAACACACATTTTAGAGTCTCCAAATATCGGGAGAAAGCTAGAGGATATAGAATTCAACCCACATATTCGCGACAACATCAACCATCGATTTATGGAGGATAATATCAACTTTAAGGATTTTAAGTCCACCTCCCTTCGACCTATGGAGAGAATTATCCATAAAGCCCTAATGAGAACAATTACACCTCGTACGGGATCGTACGAAATTGTCTACCAAAATAACCATCGAGCACTATATGCTATTTTTGCCAATATACAAGTTAATTGGGTACAGATTATTCTTGATGAGTTTCTCACTTTCAACAAAGGCAAAATGCGCACTATTTACTTTGGAGAGTACATCATGCGACTTCTCCTAAATGTCGATACACCATTACCTGAATCAGAGAATACAATGGTCCATCAGATTAACCATCGGACCATAAGCCTAATGCAACTCCCATCTCGACCTCCTCGCATAATATCACTTGCCGAATGGGAAGCAAGGCATCAAGAACAACAACAAAAACAACAACCTCCTCAACCTCGCCACGAAGAACATCTCGAGCAAGATGATGAAATTCGTCTTGTTGACCCAAGCTTCACTACTAACCAATCCTTGGGGATATTGTCAAGAAATCAACAAATTCTTGACACTCGTCTTAAGAAGGTAGATCATAAGCTTGATAAAATCAAAGGATTCTTCAACAAGCTTTGGGATGCAATCTCATGCTCAAGCACCACTACTGCTTCAACATCTCGCGGCAAACGTCCGGCACCCACGTTTACATGGACGACATCCGAAGAGCATACAAGTAGCAGCGCAAGCGGAGCTAGTTGTGGCCAAGGAGGAAGAGCACCTAAACCACCAATAGGAGGACCCGTCATACGTGAACCAACTGGAAGGGAAGGTTCATATGACTGGGATAAGGATGAGTGATTTTGTTGTTTTGATGTCTATTTTTAAACTCTCTAATGGCTTGTATAAATAGCTATTTTATGCTTGTCTGTCATAACATTTTTTTAGTTCATTCTTATATTCTCTATGATTTAGTGATTGTTTTGATATATTATTACTATTGTTAGTTCTTCCTTTTTGTCGATGACAAAGGGGGAGAAAATCTATGGTACAAACTTTGTTTTGTAGAAAAAAAATAGTGCATACATTCAGGGGGAGAAAGTAAGTATATACGTCTTTAGAATAGTATCGTCATCAATCCAAAAGGGGGAGAATGTTGATACAAGAAGGTTTTGATCAATGACAATGAGCTTCAACAAATAGGAAGAGAATGCAAAAGCTAGAAGAAGATAGATGAAGACCAAAGTATAAACATTAGTATGATTTGTCTATGTGTCTTAGTCTAGATTATTTGTTAAAATCTATCCTCAAGAGATTTGCACGAACATTAGAACACAATTCATAAAAACTTCATTCACATGTTCACTGTGCATACTTTTATACTTCAGTCGACTGAACAGACATGGCCAGTCGACTGAAACTATACACATATACAAAAATGCACAGTTTCAGTCGACTGAATTACCTGTGCAGTCGACTGAAATTGTTCCTGAAAATTTTTTCTTTGTATTTTCAGTCGACTGAATCTCCTGTTCAGTCGACTGAATTTAAACCTGCGAATTTTCTCTGAAAAGACACCTTCTTCTTCCCAAGAGTTGCAACCATTCATCAATGGAAATGGAAGCATCTCTTGTTTGCAACCTTTGACAACATATGCATCTCTTCTACAAGTATAAATTCATGATTCTAACATCATTTAGCATACCGAATTCTCTTGCTTTAATCTTACTATTCTCTTGTTCATATTCTCTAGATATTCTCTAAGCAATCACCAATCTATTGCTTGAATCACTGTTTTTGTTTACAACATTCTTTTGATTCATAGCAATTCACATTTCCTAAATCTTCACAAACACATTGCATATTCTCAAGGATAAGATTATAGGAATATTGTACTACATTAGACTCATTAGTGTTGTCAAGAACACAACAAGTCGAATATTGTATTTTAGTAATTGAGTTGAAGTCCTCTTCGGTAGTTGAGGCAAGAAATCCCGTTCGGTTGTTCGTGTAAGTTGTAAACCTATTCCTCCGGGTGAAGTGAGGGTGTTAGTTAGTGAAATTCCTAAGTGAAGCTTAGGGACTGGACGTAGGACGAGAGGTCTGAACCAGTATAAAATCCTGGTGTCTCCTTGCATTTACCTACTTTATCTACCTAGACTATTTCATTACTCCATATTACACGATCCTACCACATAGCCCACTCTTTCATTTTCGTCCCCGAAAAGGAAAAGAAGAATTAAATAAACAATACGTCTTATTCAAAATATTAACTTTATAAACAAATAATTTACAAATTTTATTACTTTAAATAAAATATACCCATTCTATACCCATTAAATCTTTTATACTTAAATAAATAAAGTTTGGAAATAATTTTCAAAAAAATTTCTAAGTCCAAAATTTACGAAAAATTTCGGCTGTGTCTCCTTTGTACGGAGTGGCTCAGGAGAAAATATAATATCAATACAACAAATATTTTCAAAATAATATATATCCCAACACGGGAAACAATATAATAGCGCTATAAACTGTAATCCAAAAACGTACCTATTTTTCGGGTAATTTACGCTTAATTATGAAACCAAAAGCAATAGCAATTGCTTCCATAACCTGTATTTCACTTATATAATCCAAAATGTTAACAATTATATAAAATGAAATATTTAAAGCTGTTTCAAATAATCAACAAACAAATCAATCAACCATCACTTGCAACAAGCATACAATCATCCCAAAAAAATCAACACGCATCAATCATTCATTCATATAATGGTTTATCTTTTTATTTTACATTTTATTTCTTACAGTTTTCATTTATCCACATATGCAAATTTCTTTTATTTTCATTACATTCATTTATTTATTGCTTAATTTCACTTATTTACAGTATTCATCTTTCTACTTATTTTTAAAATAAATAACTTCATCATATACTTAAGTCTATAATTACTTACTTACAACATTTATCTCTATCATATTTTATTATAGTAAGATCTTCATTATAACTTAAGTCTATACAATAACAACATCACTCCTTATTTATTAAAGAATTTTATTGAATACTCCATTACTTCAAATTTATTACTTGTATAATATTCTGTTTAAATTTCTTATAACAATTTAACTTTTTATAGATGGTAAGTTATATATATGTTTTTAAGAAATGCAAATGAAACTTGTACAAGATTTACCTCATCTTTTAATTTAAATTAAATGTTCAATAATTACATCTTTGGTTTATAAATTACAATTTCAACTTTCTTTAAAATTTATTTATAACTTAGCATTTATCACTTATTTCAATTAAAGGTTCCAATTTATAAATTAGTTACAACCCGTTTCCGACAAAAAATTAAAACTATGGATTAACGGAAACTGAAGAACTAAATACCGGGTTAAATTTCAAATCATTTTAAAATAATAGATAAATATATACTTACAACTTATCTATATCCAAGTATATTTAAAGAAATTTAAAATTCACTTTTGTTTATCAAAATAAATCTGTAGTAAAACTACGACAATGGCCTTTCCACTTCGAAACTCGAAAATGAATGTCGATGATGCGTGCACTCATCACCGAAATTATTTTCCAGCGACAGAGAGGGGAGTACAACTTTTTTCTTTCCAGAATTTCTTTAAAACCATACTTTCAAATTATATTGAAATATTTATATTAGAAAATATTTCTAAATACTATTATTATATTTCAAAATCCTTTGAAAGAAATTTTTCAAAATCCCGGACTTAAGTTCTAAATTTCCAAATTTTCATTGATTTTATTTTCAATCTTATTTTACCTATTATTTATAAATTTTATTCCTAACAACCAATATAATGCAACCAAATATAATCTTTATAAAAATTTATTTTATATATATAGAAAATATAATAGGCAAAATTATTTCATTCACCTATATTAAAAACAAATATTGTGTCGGTCTGTCCTATTAAGTGTTTAAAAATTCCTATTGATGTCATAGCGTCCCATGCATCAACCAGAATTTATAAATACAAAACAGAACAGATTAACACAATATTAAAACCTTTTTATAACACTAACAAATACGCTCTCATATATATACACTCAGCGACTCCTATAAGGTATTACTACCCTATTAGTAAAGAGTCAAACCCCACAAAGCTAAGGTTTATCGCTAAACCAAAGCTCTGATACCAACTGTAACATCTCGCATTTTCGCACAGTTTAAATCGACACACGTGTCAATTCAAACCATACGGAAGGGCGGATTGTTATGGGGTAAATAAGAAAAACAGAGAAGAAATAAAATAAAACAGAATCTCACAACGCAAGGATAAAATATAATAATCAATATATAATTCATAAAACTGTTTACAAACATTTGCTTCTTCTTTGTACAATAAATATCGACGTTCACATAGCAATAAATATCAATGCAGCGGAATTAAATGGTGCAGTTGAATAATAGTAGATAATAGTAATACAAATCTTCGTCTTCTTCCTCCAGAGCTAAAACTTCAAAATCCTGAAACGCTCGGACTGACCCGAGCGAATTGAAAAGACAAAACACTCGAGTCATAACTAAAAGATCTTATGTAAGTTAAATCAACAGAAATAAATATGAGTGCAGTAACTCAAGAGATGCTCGGGATTTACATCTCCTAAGGATCCGTTAAACTATTTACTATGTAGTATATTGCGCTATTATGATAGTGTCTAATTGTAAAATAAACTTACTTTTTTCTTAGCATTAAGGGGTTACCCATATAGCCCTTAACACGTAATAGTCCCAGTAGTCCATCCAATATCATAGTCCCTCCTGATCGGGAAGCCACCAGAGGATACCACACGGGCTATGGAAGAAATCCAAACTCGTACAAGACGCGATAGGTTAGGTGACACGGCACAACTAGGCAATGCCAGGGTAGATATACCAATTGCTATCCGGGCTGGTGGAAACGCGCAGCGCGCAGCTACCGCCCACCTCGAACAACACCCCCAAATCAAAAATCAAAAGCGGCCACCGAATCAATCCAAAAGTCAGAGTATAATATCGAAGGAGTGCATTCAATCAGAGGAATGACCTCATTGGCCCGAGAATCGCTCTTGTTTTAGCCACCTTATGCCAACTCACGGGAGTCGGGTCCACGAATTCACTTCAAAGGAAAAGCTGCCACCATCCTACTTCATTCTGGAATCTCCACCGTGTACATGGTTGTTAAAGTGGTTTTCAGGGTTGGCAGAGAGTATGACAACTTCCGATCCCGGTCTCTTCAACAACCAAACGTTATTATAACACCGTGGTCATTTTAAAAATAATTATACTTTCAAAACCAGAATATAATTATCCATTTTAAAACCCATAAATACGATATCATCTCCTTTTAAAACCCAAATAATATGATATCATTTTATTTCAAGTATATTTCTTTCCAAAATCATGCCACTTTTAAAATTTATAATATCTCGAAACCAAATATTTGAATTATAGCTTTAAAAACATAATACTTCGAAATTCATAGCTTTAAAACCATAACTTCTAATACTTAAGTGGTTTGGATATTCAACAGTATATAAAATAAAATAGTTGAATTTAAAATTTCTTTAAAAGTAAAAAATTTCCACACCTTCAATTTTTTTTATTCACTTTAAATTCAATCTAAACCCATAACTTTTAGATTCACTTTCAGTTTAAATAAAACAATTCGAATTCAATATTTCAAAACTTCGAGAATTTAATGGATTTCGAAACTAAGGTTGGAAATTTCAAAACAACAATTCATTTTCCTATTATTTAGTTTGAAAGGTTTATATGATAAATCCATAACCATTTAGAATAAACTAAATTTATTAACACTAAAATTTCCTTTCATTTATTTATACTAGAATTATTTATTAAGTCTAGTTATAATATCATACCTTAAAATTTCCAATTTTCAATAAGTTACATCACTTATATAGTTAAATCTTAAATACGCTCAATTCCAAATTAAAATTTTAATTTACCTTCCAATCTAGATTGATTTAAATCATTAAAACTCCATTATTCAGCTTATTTAGTTTATTTAACAAATTATACATAGCTTAAATTTAATAATTTAACTATATGTGTGTATATATAAAATAATATTTTTAAAATATTAAAATTAAATATTTATTAAACCGTATCCTATCCATACCATAGAAAAATCATTTCAAAAATATTTTTATGTATATATATATATATATATACCGCGGTGCCTGTATAAAATTTTCTATCCTATGGACAAGTGATACAGATATTTATCATTTCAATCCGCAATATAAAAATAAAAATTATGGTTATATATCATTTCAAACCACAATCCCGAATGAAATGGAAATGCATAACAACTTGCAGTTTATATAATATAGAACACACCATCGATTTACCAAACATCATTCATCAACCATTTATTTCAATCATCATCCAATTTGAACAAACATCAATATAGAGCATATAAGATATACATGTAATAAATAACATATATTAACTAACAGTTTATATTCAATAATAAATTTAATAACTGTTAAACTATCAGTTTATATGCAACTAAATAAATTTTAAACTGTCAAATTATATGCAATAATAAATTAACAAGTAAATTAAATAAATGCGATTTAACAGAGATGATGAATAAAACATGCCAAACAGTCATAAATAAATTTCTACTCATATCTTAAGTCAATTTAACAGACAAAGGAAATTTTAGAAATTGTGAGTGGGTTAAAACACTCACCTTTTGAATTTAAATCCAATTTAAATCCAAAAATTTGACCGTCTCCAAATTCTCCCAAACCAGCGTCAAAGTGTCCGGGATCTCAATACGAACCTAGCGGAGAAAACCGCGCGTGAAACGGAGTTCGTATGTATGAGTTATGATTATTAGAACTAATTGAAATCGAGATTTACAAAAATAAATTAAACAAAAATAAAATACCGTGCCACATACACTCTTCCCACGTGAAAAACGTGTATGCTTCTTCTTGATTTCTAGTTTTGTTCCATAATTTTTCTTTTACTTCAATTTACTTTAATTTTCCTCCTTATTATATGAATGTATGTATTTTTAAAAGGTTTGGAAAAAATAGATTTGAAAAAGAAGAATTGAAAAAGAAAAGGATTAAAATAAGAACTGAAAATGGAAGAGAAGATCTAGATTTGAAAAGAAAGTAGAAAGTTTGAAATAGAAGAAAATTTGAAGAAGAAGAATATTTGAAGAGGAAGGAAAAATTAAAATGAGAGCTAATAAGGAGATTTGAAGAAAAGGAAAAAGAAGAAGAAGATTAGAATGGAGGCTGTGGTTTCATTTGCGTCATATCCTATTTATAAGGTTAGAGTTAGGTTTAGGGTCAAAGAGATTTGAAAAGAGAGACCGCTATTAATTAGAAATAAATGAAATGACGTTTCAGAAAATGAAGTTGGAAAATGAATGGAAAGAAATAAAGTAAATATGAACAAACTTTTAGAATTCAAATTTCAAAACAATCGTTTACTTAATAAATTTTGTTAACCCTAAACATACAGAAATTAACATCTTTTAAAGATTTAATTAACACACAATAAGTGAAAATAAATTCTCCACCCAAATTTGTGTCATAAGTTAAAAGAATATGCAGCATTAAGAAATCTTTATTTCTCCCTCTTTGTGATTAGATTGAAAATTAAACAACATGTTAACATTTCGATTGAATGTTTTACAAGGAATGAATTAACATACATTCCAGAATATGATAGCATAAACAAGGTAATATAAACAGGTGTATAATATATTTGTACGTCTTTATCGCCACTTATAGTTTACATTCATAAATAAAAGGTATGAAAATAGAGGCGATGAATGTAAGAGTAAATTAGAAAAGCGAAGATGGAAAGGTAAGTTATGTTGCAAAAAAATCTAATAAAGTCTAATTTGAAAGGAAATAGTCAAGTGTAAATCTATTTTACCCCCTTTATCATCTCCTATTAATATTTAATTTAACAACGTATGAGATTTCAATATAAACTAGCATTAAATTTTGATCTAAAACATAAGTTTGAATTTAGGTATAAACATATATGTATAAACTAGCATTAAACTGTTTAACACAAAACGTGCATTTTTTTTTGTTAAATCTATTAGTTGCAATCACCGTTTCTTTCCTTTTAATTGGAACATTTGAACTACATTAATTGCAATCACTTATAAAGTTAAATTTTAAAACAGACAACTAAAATGCGTGAAAAAAATAGAAAAATTATTTATACACATGAGTAATAAATAACTTACTGAATATATTATTTTCCTATTCTTGTAATCAATCTGTAAGCTAAAACACAGTTCAAATAAACATATATATTTTTTTTTTTAAATCAATAATTCTATTCTATATTTTAATGAAATTAGACCTACATTCATAAATGAAACATTCATTTATTTGATGTAATTGTTCTTTTTATTAAATCAAACTTTCCTTATTTTCACAAAACATAAGCTTCTTTTAATTACACCTATTAATTTACAATTAGTATTCTTTCTCCTATTAATTAGAAATTTTCAATTACATTCATTTCAGTTGATTAAGTTTCAAAATGGACTAAATGAATGTAATGAGAATTAAACAATTTTTCCTATCTAATAGTAACTTAAACATATTTACATTTTTGGATACAAATAGTAATTACACATTTCTCACTAAATAATAGTTACTCGTCTCTACAATCAATCTTTCAGCTAATAATCATATGCTTACTCCTTTACTAAACTTATTCATTTTTATTCTTTTTGATTTACACTCCTACTATTAGATCAACAATACCTTATGAAATTACTAACATAGGTTTCTATCTTTTTATTTCGTAAATCATTGCCTTGTAAATAAAGTTTACATTTCTATACCTTTTATTATGTTGACACTACAATTATTGTCTTATTCCATATTAATGTAAAATTTATTTACGTTCAATTGCATTATATCCATTTATCATAATATAAACTACAGTAAATTGATCAAACATGATTTTCATTTTTATTCAAATAAATAGTCATATTATGATTAAAATTTTCATTTGTTACATCCTATTGAATTAACATTCTTCGATTACCAATTTAATCTACATTAATTGCACAAATTAAGCAAAACAAATTTTATGAACTAAATAAATAGGTAACTTATAACCATTGTTATCCTTAACTTTTAATTACATTTAAAAGTTCATTAATTACAACAAATGTTCAAATCATCTATATAATTCTAATTTCATCTTTTATTTGTGTTAACTATTTTATTTCCATTATGCTGAGATTTAGTCACTTATACACACTTAATATTCCAATTCATTTATTTATATTGGTTTCAATTTTTTTTATCTATTAAATCAATTGCCATTTAGACATATAATTAACGTTTCTACTAATTTTACATTCAAATTTTTTTAGTTATTATCTTAACTTACATAGGGTAATGTTTAATTACATTTAATTGCTATTGATTAAATACATTGGTAATGAACAATAGTTGTCACCATTATACATTTTATAACATTTGTAAATTTATTCTTTACCTTTTACATCCCACTATAATCAATGCACACATTAATACAACACATATTATGATCCCTTATACAATACTGATCTTATTCAATTACCCTTAACTATCTATTTTATACAATAATTAAATGTTTACATTTGTTATTTATTAATTTTTTTTAACCAAGCATAGCATGTTCAAATACAATGAATTGGAATTTCATTAAGATCGTTGATAATTAACTTGTATTAACATTGTTTCACTTTACTTTAGTTATTACTCCATTATTAAATTACGACATTTTATTTCTTTCAATATTAACTCATAAAATATTATTAAATAAACAAAATTTAAACATCGAAAATTTATGGGTCGTTACAAAATGGACATACCCTGAGGGCGCTGCCTCAAATTGTCTTGCTGCATCCTTTCTGTTTCGACCACTTTCGAGTTATGAGGTCTAACGTAGTCTCATCCACAAAGCTTTGCTTTTCACAAAAGCCATGCTTCGATCAACACATGATCATAAGCACTTCGTATACCACATTACCAAATTGGGAATGTTTCACTAGTAACCATCAACTACATAACCTCTAAGCTCGTACATCTCAGAGAAGGGTGTTAAGCTAAGAGAATAAATTCTCCGCTACCAACAGAAATGTATTTGATAGAAACCAGCTTTGCATCTCAAAGTGTAATGTCAGACACACATCCATACAAGTCCGCTCTGAGATCGAACGGAACCGAAGGCACTTCAAAGAAGCCCTTGCAATCCGGATATTCACTAATCACGTCCGGGACCCCATCACAAAGGGTGATAAAATCTCTATAGCGGAGCAACTCGCTGCAGAGACATTCGACACGTAATCCTTTCGCTTTCAAAAATATCCAGTCTTCAACACCATCTTCAAATGCATTCCCATTTCGTCGTATCATTATTCGAAATAGGTTTAATGACACAAATTCCTCTCTCGGTTAATCCGAATAACGAGCGCTTATTTTAAAAATAAGTGTTACATTCAGATTTCAAGTAAATCACAACAAATTTCCACTTTGATCTTTTAAATAAAAGACCCATCACAAAGGTTCGATGTGGTTTTCGAATATCCATTTGGAATCCGACCCCCGGTCGCATCGAAATTCAAACGCCATTTAAAGGCCAATATTGATAGTCGGTTATTTAACTATCAATCAATATTGACAACAATTACCAAATTTCAAATAATTTTCCCCAATTATTTATTTTCAAAATATCTTCGCAAGATATATTTTCATACTTCAACCCTTTGAAAATAATTTCAAATCACTTTACACATTTCAATCCTTTGAAAACAAATTTCAGATCATTTTCCCTTATGCGGAATATATTTCCAAATATTTACTCATTTCCACTGAAAATTTTGCTGAGTTCAAATACTTTAAAATAATTTAAATTACTTATCCAAAAATATGTACTTGGAAAAATTTAGAATAAAAACAATTTTTAAACACTTATTCAAATATTAGCTATAAAAAACATTATACCAATATCTCATATAAAACTTCAAGTCCAAACTAATTTTAAAATAAAATTAGTAAATAGGGTATAACTATTTAAATAAACATTTTCTACAACAAATATCAATTAAATCTTTAAATAATCACTTCTATAATTAGTTAAATAAATCATTACTTTAAAGATTTTCAAAATAACTTAAGAAAATAATTTCTCCAAAATATTCTTTTAAAACCAACTCTAGAACTTATAATTTATATTTGAAAACTACTTTAAAAAAAACATACTCGGCTAGGGAAAATACACCCTCCATTTCAAAATGGTCCATTTAAATCAATTAATAAATCCATCTTGATTTATTTTAATTTACATTCCAAATCCGCAAATTTCTTTCCACACTTTTAAAAATAAAAATATATTTATTTTTAAAACAAATTTCCCTTTCCTTTATAAATTCCCATTGTGAATTTAAATTTCCAAATATGCACCGATATATGATTTTCAAATCGATTTCCAAATATTCACTTTCAATCATTAAATCAATCTCAAATCGATTTCCCAAAGATTTATTTCAAAACACTAAATCAATTTCAAATTGATTTCCTAAAGATTTATTTTCAAACACCAAATCAATTTTCAAATTGATTTTCTGAAAATTTATTTCAAAGCCAAATCAAATTCCAAATTGATTTCTAAATTTATTTCCTTTTAAAATAAATTTCTTTTTCTCTTTCAAACAATTTAAATTCCATATTTTGAATAAATTCTTCAACTTTCGAATAATATTACTCGTAATCCATTTATTAAACCTTTTTCCCATATTTTGGAATTTTATTTAATAGGATTACAAAAATCAATCTTTATCCTTTTTAAAATTCCTTCTTTAAAATTTATTAAATTCTCAAAAATTAATTCACTTAAAAGTTTCTACTTTAATTTTTCAAAAAACCCAATTTTATATTTCTGACATCCTACGATACCAAAAATATATTTAGCTAAACCATAGCTTTCAATGATTTAAATCACAAATATAATCGTACACAGATTATAATAAATCAACGCACAACATTGAAACAAATTCAAATATTTAAGGAATCCAGTTGCATCCTTCCAACTTGTTTCCCTGCATCCAAGATGTTAGCACAACAATTAAATACCAAATCCACTTCGAGGTGGAATATCGCGGTATATGTGATTATATAAAATCATCCGCTATTATGCGGTGCATAGGGTTTTAACCGCTATATAATGCGAGAAATCAATCACTCCAAATATATATATATATACTATATATACTATCATAATCCAATAATCAATCAATAACTGAAACTCAAATTTTCAATCGAGGGAGAAGATCTCACCTTTGCCTATGCATGCAACCCATTCCAACTTATTTCCATTCCGGCTTGTTTCTCGATTTTAGACCTTGTATAAACATTTATACAATTCATTAATATTCGAAATAATCGAATAAGCAATTTTCGTTTGATAATTTTAATTCACCAGTGATTTTATTTTAAACTAATACTTTTAATTTTAGACCAATCCTTTTTAATAAATTTATTTAACAAAAATTAAAATTAAAAGTAAATTTTCTTTTTCGGTAAATAATCACAGTAATTTATTTTACAATCAACATCCAAATATTTAAGTTAATTTTTTTTAAATTTTAATTGAATAAAACAAATCAATAACTTTTCCTGTTTTCTACATATATGTTGAAAAGTATGCTAATATAACAGATTTAAATTAAAATGAATAAAAAGTATCTATACCTTAGTATAAAAATCCACAGCGATATGGACTTCGGTCAGACGCCACCGTGACGTAGCTCGACCTGACGATCCTACTTCGGCCCCGACATCGCGTTAGCGCGAGAACGACTCACGACACCCTAGCAAACTCGAATGCCTCGTCGATCATCATGCTCGCCGACCTTGATTGCGATCACCCTAGTTGAGCCGAACCCTTATCGCTTTATGCCTTAGCTCGAAACACACCTTCGACCCCCAAATTGATCGATAATCAAGTCAACGTGCCCTCATCCACGTTCACGAGATTCGCTTGAACCGATTTCTGATTCCATTGATTAAGCGATTTTGACTTCCTGGCCGTGGATTTTTTCGATTGATGAAGGAGATAGAAAGGATAAGTTTGATCGAATGAGAAGGCTTCAGCTATTATCCTTTATCGAATTGTTTAATTTTGAACGAGAAAAAAATGAAGTTTTCGTTCCCCTTTGATTTTTATTTTCTTCTCTTAGAACGAACGTGTGTTAAACTAACGAACACGTCGTTAAAATCTCTCTACGTGTTAATGCTTGCAACAACGTTGCAAAGAAAATATAAAATATGTATATATTTTGAATTTTAAATTCGAATCTAAATTTAAATCGTATCAAAATTTGCACTCAAAATTTTGACCTCCAATCGAAACATGCCGCCAGGCATTAGGAAGGTTATGCCCCTATTCCGAACACAATGGAAAAGGTTACGAGGCCAAGTTCGATCGTATGGAGATGATAGCTTTTTGAATCCATCTATAAAATTAATTTTGATATAAATTCTCAGCGCGTTTATTAACCGTACGGCCAAACGATCATTTCAAATACTATGAAAATTGAAATCCGATAATAATACAATATTATGGATCCAATAGAACTAGTTTCGTCAAATTCCGACACTGTGTCTCTGAAAGCTATTTTTAAATATCGATTTAAACGATATAATTTCAAAGCTGAACAAAAACATTTTCAAATTCAATTCTGAAGCTTCCATTATTTTCAGTATCATTAATATAGTTTTTCTAAGCCTTAAAAATATTTTTAACAAGCTTAGAATTGAAGATTGACATTTTCACCCTTAAATTCAATAACTTTAATTGCCAAATTCATTCTGATATTTGAATTCAAGTTAAACTAATATTCAAATATTTAAAATCAATTAAATATTTTAATATCATATATTAAAAATTCTAGGTCGTCACATTCTCCCCCCTTAAAAGAATTTCATCCCGAAATTACTTAAGAATGATCCTTAACCCGTTAACCATTTCCCCAAAACCAAACAGTTTTATCAACTTGCCAAAATAAATCTTTTTATTAAAGACCCATTCATTACTTCAACTAACTTTCCAAAATTCAATCATAAGTTTCAAACAACATTGTTTTCTTTAACAATTCAAATTTAAATATAAATTCAAATTCTAAATTTTCAAAATTTTCTCAAAATTTTTCTAACTCTTTAAATTTTTGAAAATTTTCCCCAACGTCTCCTTTCCACGGCTAGCTCGGTACGACTACAAAATGCCACAACGGACCCCTAGATTTCAAAAGAAAAATGTAAAGCCAAGCGGCTAGACAAGAAAGTCATCAAATTTCATATAGAAATTTATATACATGCCCTTTCCGAGCAATTCAAATTTATCTTCAAAATCAAAAATCCAATTTATCCTTTGGCTTTATAACATCTGTATATTCTACTTAACAATAATATCCAGTTACAACATTAAAAATCATTTTGCATATTTTTTTGCAAAAGTTTGAATATTTATTTTATTCAAATCCGTATGATGTACTTACATCATTCGTACGCAATATCAAATCTGATCGCTCACTCGATCACATAATTTCACTTTCGAACTAGTATCGTCCACTCGACTTCCTAGTGCAGACTTAGATCTAGTTTCTTAATTAGAAATCGTTATTCTCCTTGCATAGCTCTAAAGTATGATAGAGAATTTTCAGAATCAACCAAAAATCCATATCCAGGTTCGTCGTCGAAAATCGAGTGAAAAATCCCAACTCAGATCGATATAACTATCTCGAAATTCTGTGCTCGAATTATGGTTCAAAACGCTATGCGAATAAAATGATATACGTACACCCTACGTATTAATTCAAATTGATTATTTGCTTTATCAATTACTTTTCTCTTATTCACATTTGATTTTCATTTCAATACACTTATTCACAATCGCCATTTCGCAACGTCCAGTTTAATCTTCATTTACTCGTTAATTTAGAATATTTTTTCAATTCAAAATTTACTTAAGAATTACATCATTCGTTTTCTTAAGTTCGATATATGTATTTCTTATATTATTATTTTTAATTTGCCACTTCGGTTAATATCTACTTATCTTTAAACTGGATTTCCAATTCCATATGAATTCAATTTATCTTTCATTTATAATTATTGAATTCATTTCTTTTCAAACCATACTTTCCTTGTCATTCCTTCAATTAGTTTCACTTACTAATTTTATTTCAATACTTCGCTTTGTTTATCACAAATCAAATTCAATTCCGATTCCAATTCTATTTACTTACAAATTCGAAATGAATTTCAACATTCAATTTCACTTTCATTTACTTGCAATTGCAAATTCATTTATTCGTTCACAATTTTATTTTCCGCTTAACAGATTTTATTCCATAACTATTTTTATCAGATTCCAGAGTCTTTCCAACATTTAAAAAATCATTTTTGAAATCAATTCAAATTAGCTTTTGAATTCCCAAAACCAAACCCAGTTTGTAAACAACTTCCATTTAAAATAATTTGGCAGCAATTCCTCTCTTGAAAACTCGAAAATGAACATCGATGATGCTGTAGTCATCACCAAAGTTAATTTTCAGTGACCGAAAAGAGTTTAGTGCCTTTATGCTTCCAAAACATTTTTCCAAAACCATTAAAATCATTTCCAAACTCCAAAGGAATTTAATCTTTTTCGAATTTCAAAATTTTCAAATCCTCAAATTTTTTCAAATATTTCTCCGGAATTCTATTTCAGGTTATAAATGACATTTACTATAATAATCCGCATATTTATCGATTTTATATTTAAATATTTTATTTAAATATTTTGTCGTTAATCGGATATTGGTTCGAAAAGCTACTTCTTCAACATCCAACTCCAAAATCAAAGTAAGAACATTGGATTCAAGCTTGTAGTTGCTTCTCTATTGACTTCAAGCTTCTTCTTCATTGAATTTGTGCAAAGGTGAGATTTTTATCTCACAATTCTAGTCTATAACTATATGGAACTGTTGGGAATGATTCTCCATCATTTTAGCATGTACATTTGCATTTGGTTTGGATTGGATTGGTGAAAAACTCCAACTTTTAGTGTTTTTGGTAAAATTCTGTACTTAGGTCGTTCTGCCAATGCCAGGTCATTCGCGTGGAAAAGTCTCGGCCTTCAAATAGCTCGTTTCTGGCCTTAAAACGTTCTACAGCCCTAGGTCACTCGGCTCTGGCTCGATAGGTCGTAGGTCGTTGCCGCATGGTCTTAGGTCGTAGGTCGCTTGGCTTTGGGTCGTCCGGTCTTGGCTAGCTCGGTTATAGGTCCTTACCTCTAGGTCGTTAGACCTTTATACTTTAGGTCGTTGCTCGGCCTTTCCACATAGGTCGCTCGGCCTTTGTTCCATTTGATCGCGAACCTCGATAGGTCGCGTACCCCCTTAAGTCGCTCGACACTAGGTCGCGAACACCTCTAGGTCGCTCGACCCCTTTAACTCGTAGGTCGCTCGCCTCTTCTAACCTGCGAGTTCCTTAAGTCGCTCGCCTCCCTTAGGTCGTTAGACCTTAATACCGTTAGGTCGCATGACCTTTATACCTTTAGGTCGTGTACCCTGTTAGGTCGCGAGTTTAATTAGGTCGTCCGACCTTAAATTGTTAGGTCGCTTGGCATGTGCTTTTGTTAGGTCGCGAGTCCCTTAAGTCGCTCGCCTCTGTTAGGTCGCTTGTTTCTGCTAACTCGCGAACACCTCTAGGTCGCAACCAATAGGTCGCTCAATCCTATCCTCCCTGAGGTCTTCACTAGGTCATACCGTTTTGGACGGGGCTGCCCCGCACCACACAGAGGGCGCTGCCCCCTGGACCCCCGCGACTTGACCGGGCAGGTCGAACCCCATAGCGGGGGTGTTGCCCCCGCACCCCCACCTTGGGGGGTTGCCACCCCCTGGACCCCCCTCCGTAGGGGATCTTTTCTGAAAAACATTCAACGGAACTTGCTTTGTTGAGATGCTGAGTTGACCATTCTTCGAGACAAACTATCTTTGGCTTCTCGGTCGATTTTATGGTACCACGGCCTAGCTAAAAAGGCGGGATAACAACTTTAGAAATACGAAGGTTTCAATACTAGTAGTAAATATCAAAAATCTTTCAACAAAATGATTTCAACTCTATTTTCAATAACAAAGCTCTTTACTTAAACCGTTTTCCAATCTACTAGTATTATAAACCTTTACCTCACTCGGATGAGAAATCTACTTAAACGGCTTAGTAAAACAAGTGGTATGAAACGCTTGCGTTCACTTCATCGGTTAATTCTTGGACTTGTTCGATTGAACCTCTTGTGACAATTTTCTAATGAAGATTTACAGTTTGTTCGTAAATATTTAAGTTAAGCAAGTGGTTATAGGACACGAAGATAAACTTTTATATTTACTAGATTAGTGTAATTGACACTTCTCGTTGATAATGACGATCATTTTATGATTTAGACTAGCAATTGTGTGATGTCTCTTTGTTTGCAAGGCTAGACTAGACCTCATGGGTGTGATTCCGACTCACACATATCTCTTTGTCCGCAAGGTTAGTCTAGACACCATTTGTGTGATTCCACTCACACATACCTTTTTGTTGTGAGGTTAGGCTAGACACCATTTGTGTGATTCCACTCACACATACCTTTTTGCGTTTTGGTTAGCCTAGACCTCATCTGGGTGATTCCGACTCACCCATATGGGGTTGCTCCCCATGGTCTTCGGACCGTCATGTGATAGGCCTCTTTCCCTTTTTCTGTGATTTCTGGATTTCTTGTGTTGATTTCTGGAATTTATGTCATTGACTTGTTATGAGTACAAGTTTAGGGTATGATGCCCTCTTTGGATCTTTGAGAAGATTCTTATGATATTGATTTATCTATTATTGATTGATCTTCTGTTGATCATCATCTGCATACTTATAATAGTATGTCAGTATGGATATTTTATGTTTATGCCATATCTTTTATTTCATACCGTGTCATCTGATATTTATAGCTAGACTGATCCTTTTATTATTTTCTTAAATAATACTCGGGTCAGACCGAGATGTTACAGGTGCTTCTGCTTGACTTCTTCCCGGGATTTGCTACTCTGACTCTTGGCTAACTATTTAGATTAGCTGTTTTTGTTGTATACACTTGAGATATAGACTCATAGTTGTATTCTTTTGTATAGCACGTGTTGCTATTCCTTTGTATTATTGTGGATCTTTTTGACCACTACTCTGATGTACACTTTCATGTGTTAGTTATATATTCATATCTTCTTCCGCCTTTGTGATATGGATGTCTGTGACTGATTTGTGTTATGCTTATTTCTATGTTTTTTTCCGGAGATTATTTATAGCCATCGTGTGATAAGCAATCACATGGATGGTCGCTCTTCAACAACCTTATTCTCCGCGCTAGTTGACAGCACTACACCGTAGTGTTCTTGGCTAGCATAGAGGTGGGACGTCACAGCTTGGTATCAGAGCCAAACTTCGGAACAATGTAGAATAACTTAACAAGGATCATCGTCCTAAGTCCACCTTAGGAGTTATGTCTTAGGATTAATTCGAGTCATTGTACCGATTCATCCTATATCCTTTATGATTCCTTGTTTTATCTGGCAGGATTGCTTGATATTCATTAGTGAATAATCTTCTTCTTTCTCTTCTTTCTTTCTTAAGGAAGAGAAATGGTTAGCCCTGGTCGTCCAAGAGCTGGACCATCTAGTGCTCCACCCCAAGATGGAGTTTTAATGACTACCCAGCAACTTCTTGACCTTGTCACGAATGCTCAAGCAGTTGGTTCTAATCCGGAACCTACTCACCCTAAATCAGGGTTTACACGTTTGTGCAATGATTACAACAACCTGGGTGGGAAGCCATTTAAAGGTTCTTAAACTATCATCGAGGTCCAGGCTTGGTTAAGGGCCTGTGATCGAATCTTTATTCGCATGAATCTCGTCGATCTTTATCGTGTTCAGGTGGCTTCCAGTATGCTCCAAGAGAGAGCATTGGACTGATATGAACTTCTTATTTCTAAAGTCAATGAAGCAGACCTTACCTGGGAGCAATTCCGGACACGCTTCGAGTTAAAATTTGTACCAAAAGCAGAGAAGGTAACTCTGGCTCGATGCTTTATAGACCTTGTTCAAGGTGAGTCCTCTGTGACTGATTATATCACAGCCTTTGAGTTGCTTTCCAAATATGGGGTTGAATACATTAACACCCCATTGAAGAAGAACTAGAAGTTCGTTTATGGCTTAAACAAAAGCATCAAGAAGCCATTACTTCTAAAGTTAGAAGTTCCTTTCGACCAACTTATAGATACCGCTCTTCGTTTGGAAGAGGCTGATAAAGAAAGTGATGTTGAAGTAGTAGCTTCCAAACCCAACTTCAACAACAAAAAGAGGCCCAGTAAATTCAAAGGCCCTTATCCCAACAAAAAAGGTAAGCATGCAACCCCTGCGGCAAAGTATCCTTCTCCTAGTGGTGCGAGATGCTTCAATTGTGGATCTGGGGATCATTTTGCGAATAAGTGCTCTAAGCCCAAATCTTGTTGCTATTGTAAGAGCCCGGATCGTTACATACATCAATGCCTCAAACGTGAAGGCAAGAAGGAGGGTATGTTAAACGTGGCTCAAGCCCCTGGCAACACATCTCGTGGCCAAGGTATTTCTCATTCCATTCTTGGTGGTATTATTTTATTTCATGGTCAACCTATTAGAGTTCTCTTTGATACGGGTGCATCCCATTCTTTTATATCAAAGGAACTTGTCGACACTTTCTCTTTAAATGTTGATGCTTTAATGACTTCCTTGAGAATTGCGAATCTTGTTGGTGGATCCGCAACTCTTAGTTTGCTTTGTAAAAATGTGGAGATTATTTTAGGTGATTTTCCATTCCTAGCCGATTTTCATGTTATGCTTTGCCTAGGCTTTGGAATGATTTTGGGAATGGATTGGCTTAATCGTTATGAAGCTCATATCCTATGTCCTGAGCGGACTATTTATCTCGGACATCTGCAATCTGTAAATCAGATTTCTATTATTCTTAAAGATTCGGATTCTGCGTTGACTGCATCCTTATATTCTTTAAATCCTCATGATAATTATAATGATGATGAGGAAGATGTCATCTCTCGAATTCACGTCATTTGTGAATTTTCCGACATATTTGAGCCCGTTTTAGGTTTACCACCTAAACGAGCAATTGAATTCAGAATTAATCTTACCCCTGAAGCTCAACCTATTACTCGTCCTCCTTATCGCATGTTTAATAAGGAAAATGAGGAGATGCGCAAACAATTATCTGAATTGGAGACGAAGTAATTTATTCGCTCTAGCTCCTCGCCTTGGGGAGCTTCGGCTATTTTCGTGAAGAAATCCGACAGTATGCTTAGGCTTTGCGTTGACTATCGCAAGCTTAACGATATGACTATTAAAAATAAATATCCTTTACCTCGGATTAACGATCTGTTTGATCAGCTTAGCGGAGCTAGGCTCTTTTCACAGTTGGACTTGGCTACCGGTTTTCATCAGCTTCGTATTGCTGAGGATAGTATAACTTTGACATCGTTATGTACTCGTTATGGATCTTATGAATGGCTTGTTATGCCATTTGGTTTAACGAATGCTCCGGCTTACTTAGTTGACCTCATGAATCAAGTTTTCAAGGCTTTCCTCGATCGGTCTGTTCTCATCTTCATTGATGATATCCTTGTGTGTTCTAAAACCGAAGAGGAGCATGAAAAGCATCTTGGGATTCTATTGGAAACTCTTAGGAGTAATCAATTAAAGGCGAAATTTTCTAAATGCCACTTTTAGCAATCTCGTGTGAAGTTTCTCGGTCATATTATTTCCGAATCCGGAATTTCCATGGATCCTTCAAAGACTGAAGCGATTCAAGATTGGAAGAGACCGGAGAGTGTGACAGAGATTCGTAGTTTTCTCGGATTGGCGGGTTATTACCGTCGTTTCATTAAAGACTTTTCTAAGATTGTCGTGCCTCTTACTGGCTTGACTAAGAAGGGAGTTAAAGACATTTGGTCGGACAAATGTGAAGCCTCTTTTCAGAAATTGAAAGAACTCCTTTCTGATGCTCCTATTCTTGTTATTCGCGAGGGGAATCAAGATTTCGTTGTTTATACTGATGCTAGTCACGTTGGTTTGGGTGCCGTTCTTATGCAAAACGAACGTGTTATTTCTTATGCTTCTAGGCAATTGAAGCCGGCCGAGACTAGATATGCCACACATGATTTAGAACTCGCGGCTATTGTTTTCGCCCTTCGAATTTGGCGTCATTATCTATTGGGAGAGAAATTTATTCTTTACACGGATCATAAGTCTTTGAAATATTTATTTTCTCAAAAGGAACTTAATTTGCGTCAGCAGCGTTGGCTTGAGTTCCTTGCACCTTATGATCTTGATATTCTTTATACCCCCCGTAAGGCTAATCGTGTCGCCGATGCTCTTAGCCGTAAACAACAAGCAGTTGTGTCTATGATGATATCCGAATGGAACGATCTCGACATTATATCCACTTGTGAGATTCGAGAGCACGTATCCGATTTATGCTCATCACTTGTTTTATGTAGCCTTGAGGCTCATCCTTCTCTTTTAGACCGCATTCTTGAAGCTCAAGGGCTAGATCCTGAATTGGCCCTTCTTGGCCAAAATGTTAAGGATAAAATTGATATTGAAGGTTTGAAAGAATTTGATATTGATTCTCGTTGCGGCATTCGAAAATTTGGTAGACTTATCGTACCAAATATTGGTGATCTTCGTAAAGATATTTTAGAAGATTCCCATCGTTCTAAATTCACCATTTATCCCGGTAGTAGTAAAATGTACGCTGATATGAAGCGACTTTATTATTGGGAGGGAATAAAATCTGATATTGCTAACTTTGTTAAGTGTTGCATGACTTGCCAACTTATCAAGGCCGAACATCAAAGGCCTAGTGGGTTATTGCAACCTTTAGAAATTCCAATTTGGAAGTGGGACCAAATTTCCATGGATTTTATAGATGGCCTTCCCCGTTCTCGTTCGGGTCATGATAGCTTATGGGTGATCGTTGATAGACTTACTAATTCCGCCCATTTTATCCCCGTTCGATCTAGCCGAACCGTTCCTCTTTTGGTCAAACTCTTTATCAAAGAAATTGTTAAATTGCATGGAGTTCCTACTTCTATTGTTAGCGATCGAGATCCATTGTTTACTAGTGCATTTTGGAAGAGTCTTCAAAAAGCTTTAGGAACGAAGCTTAATTTTAGCACTGCATATCACTCCCAGTCCGATGGACAAACCGAGCGTGTGAATCAAACTCTTGAAGATCTTCTTCGAGCTTGTGTGCTTGATTTTGGTGGAAGTTGGGAAGATCATATTTCACTTGTCGAATTTTCCTATAATAATAGCTTCCAATCTAGTATTGGTATGGCACCTTTCGAGGCACTCTACGGAAGGCCATGCCGATCTCCTTCTTGTTGGCTTGAGGCTGGTGAGAGGCTGGTTTTGGGTCCAGACTTTATTTGTGATTCCACAGAAAAGATTGAACTTATTCGACATAGGATGAAAGAAGTCCTGAGTAGACAAAAATCCTATGCCGATAATCGAAGAAGGAAATTAGAATTTTTTGTTGGAGAACTTGTTTTTATTCGTGTTTCACCTATGAAAGGTGTTGTACGTTTCAGTCGGTTGGGAAAGTTAGCGCCTCGATATATTGGGCCATTCCCTATCACTGAACGTATTGGTTCCATGGCTTATCGCCTTTCATTGCCGGCTCAGTTTTCTACCATGCATGACGTGTTTCATGTTTCTCAATTACGGAAATGCCTTCGAGATTCCGATTCTATTCTTGAGCCTGGTATTGTGGAAGAAATTGAAGTTTCGCCAAATTTAACTTACGAGCATCATCCTATTCGAATTATTGCTTCGGAGGTCAAATGACTTTGAAATAAAGATGTTCCGCTTGTGAAGGTTCAATGGTCCTCAAATCCTAAGGATTGCTCTTGGGAATCCAGAGAATTCATCGAGCGAACACATCTGGACTTGCTTACTCCTGCTCTTTGAGGTGAACTTCCTATTTCAAATTTCTTTTGTGTTAATATGCTTTTATGGTTGTTACTTTTTATTTCCATCTTATATATTGCGAGGACGCAATTTCTTTAAGGAGGGGAGTCTGTAACAACCCGCATATTTATCGATTTTATATTTAAATATTTTATTTAAATATTTTATCGTTAATCGGATATTGGTCCGAAAAGCTAGTTTTTACAAACGGTCAAATTAGGACCCGAGACCACTTCCATTGAGTTCGAAATACCGTTTACAATCTTTTTAAGTATAAACTTTGATATGTTTGGGGTTAGTGGAATTTCACTAACTTTTCCCGCTTTGGACTTTGGGTTGGTTTAGCCTATTAAACCTAAGTTCCAACCCCTTCTCCTCATCTCTTCATAAATTCCTACCTAACTCTAGTTTTAGCATTAATGGTGAGTGGAAAGGGAAATTAAAATTCCAAGCCCAAGTTCATTAGCAAATTCAACATCCAACTCCAAAATCAAAGTAAGAACATTGGATTCAAGCTTGTAGTTGCTTCTCTATTGACTTCAAGCTTCTTCTTCATTGAATTTGTGCAAAGGTGAGATTTTTATCTCACAATTCTAGTCTATAACTATATGGAACTGTTGGGAATGATTCTCCATCACTTTAGCATGTACATTTGCATTTGGTTTGGATTGGATTGGCGAAAAACTCCAATGTTTAGTGTTTTTGGTAAAATTCTACACTTAGGTCGTTCTGCGAATGCTAGTTCGTTCGCGTGGAAAAGTCTCGGCCTTCAAATAGCTCGTTTCTGGCCTTAAAACATTCTATAGCCCTAGGTCGCTCGGCTCTGGCTCGATAGGTCGTAGGTCGTTGCCGCAAGGTCTTAGGTCGTAGGTCGCTTGGCTTTGGGTCGTCCGGTCTTGGCTAGCTCGGTTATAGGTCGTTACCTCTAGGTCGTTAGACCTTTATACTTTAGGTCGTTGCTCGGCCTTTCCACATAGGTCGCTTGGTCTTTGTTCCATTTGATCGCAAACCTCGATAGGTCACGTACCCTCTTAAGTCGCTTGACCACTAGGTCGCGAATACCTCTAGGTCGCTCGACCCCTTTAACTCGTAGGTCGCTCGCCTCTTCTAACCCGCGAGTTCCTTAAGTCCTCGCCTCCCTTAGGTCTTTGGACCTTAATACCGTTAGGTCGCATGACCTTTATACCTTTAGGTCGTGTACCCTGTTAGGTCGCGAGTTTAATTAGGTCGTCCGGCCTTAAAATGTTAGGTCGCTTGGCCTGTGCTTTTGTTAGGTCGCGAGTCCCTTAAGTCGCTCGCCACTGTTAGGTCGCTCGTTTCTGCTAACTCGCGAACACCCCTAGGTGGCAACCCATAGGTCGCTCAATCCTATCCTCTCTTAGGTCTTCACTAGGTCGTACCGTTTTGGACGGGGCTGCCCCGCACCCCTCCGGGGGCGCTGCCCCCTAGACCCCCGCGACCTGACCGGCAGGTCGAACCCCGTAGCGGGGGTGTTGCCCCCGCACCCCCACCTTGTGGGGTTGCCACCCCCTGGACCCCCCTTCGTAGGGGATCTTATCTGAAAAACATTCAACAGAACTTGCTTTGTTGAGATGCTGAGTTGACCATTCTTCGAGACAAACTATCTTTGGCTTCTCGGTCGATTTTATGGTATCACGGCCTTGCTAGAAAGGCGGGATAACAACTTTAGAAATATGAAGGTTTCAATACTAGTAGTAAACATCAAAACTCTTTCAACAAAATGATTTCAACTCTATTTTCAATAACAAAGCTCTTTACTTAAACCGTTTTCCAATCTACTAGTATATACAAACCTTTACCTCACTCGGATGAGAAATCTAATTAAACGGCTTAGTAAAACAAGTGGTACAAATTGCTTGCGTTCACTTCGTCGGTTAATTCTTGGACTTGTTTGATTGAACCTATTGTGACAATTTTCTAGTAAAGATTTACAGTTTGTTCGTAAATATTTAAGTTAAGCAAGTGGTTATGGGACACGAAGATAAACTTTTACATTTACTAGCTTAGTGTAATTGACACTTCTCGTTGATCATGATGATAATTTTATGATTTAGACTAGCAATTGTGCGATGTCTCTTTGTTTGCAAGGTTAGACTAGACCTCATGGGTGTGATTCCGACTCACACATATCTCTTTGTCCGCAAGGTTAGTCTAGACACTATTTGTGTGATTCCACTCACACATACTTTTTGTTGCGAGGTTAGGCTAGACACCATTTGTGTGATTCCACTCACACATACCTTTTTGCTTTTTGGTTAGCCTAGACCTCATCTGGGTGATTCCGTCTCACCCATATGGGGTAGCTCCCCATGGTCTTCGGACCGTCATGTGATAGGCCTCTTTCCCTTTTTCTGTGATTTCTGGATTTCTTGTGTTGATTTCTGGAATTTATGTCATTGACTTGTTATGAGTACAAGTTTAGGGTATGATGCCCTCTTTGGATCTTTGAGAAGATTCTTGTGATATTGATTTATCTCTTATTGATTGATCTTCTGTTGATCATCATTTGCATACTTATAGTAGTATGTCAGTATGGATATTTTATGTTTATGCCATATCTTTTATTTCATACCGTGTCATCTGATATTTATAGCTAAACGGATCCGTTTATTATTTTCTTAAATAATACTCGGGTCAGACCGAGATGTTACAGGTGCTTCTGCTTGACTTCTTCCCGGGATTTGCTACTCTGACTTTTGGTTAACTATTCAGATTAGCAGTTTTTGTTGTATACACTTGAGATATAGACTCATAGTTGTAATCTTTTGTATAGCACGTGTTGCTATTATTTTGTATTATTGTGGATCTTTTTGACCACTACTCTGATGTACACTTTCATGTGTTAGTTATATATTCATATCTTCTTCCGCCTTTGTGATATGGATGTCTGTGACTGATTTGTGTTATGCTTATTTCTATGTTTGTTTCCGAAGATTATTTATAGCCACCATGTGATAGGCAATCACATGGATGGTCGCTCCTCAACAGCCTTATTCTCCGGGCTAGTTGACAGCACTACACCGTAGTGTTCTTGGCTAGCGTGGGTATAGAGGTCGGGCGTCACATTTACAATTTATATTTACAAATTCAATCTGTATATGAATTTATTTCATAACCTTTGGTTATGATTTCATTTCCTTATTCAATAATCAATGATAATAATTTAATATAATCACGTCCTAATATCCAAGCAACCATATACTATAATAATTACGGAACATTATTTCTTTTATATGTATACGAAAATAATTTGGGTAAAATTATTCCATTTACCCGTTTTGAAACAATACTGTGTTGATCTTCTCTATTCAAGTGTTTAGAGATCCTTATCAATAACGTTAATTACTTGTATTGACCAGAGTCCATATAGAACTCAACAAACCAATCATCACAATATAAAACAATTTCACTTTCACTAACAAATACACGCTCATATCTATTATTACACTCAAACTCATTCTAGAGTACTACTGACTCTACCTCTAATGAGTAATCCCCACAAGGGCTAAGGTTGTTGCTTAATCAAATGCTCCGATACCACTCTGTAACGACCCAATTTTTCGACTTTTGAAAGTTGACATCAATACATCCACTGTATCAAATGCCGCACAGTCAAATGCCGGAACAGAAACAATAACAGAATCTCACATTTCACAGCGGAACAATATACAATAGATAAATGAATAATCTTTTAAAACAAAAAACTATATCACTTTATACATCACATTACATCATCAGAGTGTTACAACAACAAACAGCGGAAAAGAATATCATATAATAGTGATACGCCTTACCATCCAGCTTGAACTCCAAATCTCCACATCATGTCTTTTCTGACTTCGCTCCAGAATAACAGATAACCTGACTCTAGGCTGCCCGTGTGGAAAATTATGAACATCCAGAGTTTAGAATGGGAACAGTAAACTCCAAGTCATTCATGAGACTGATGTGAGATCTTAAAAACAGTTATTTTCACAAAGAAAGGAAAAGAAATCCGCTATGCTTTTGGAAAATGAAACTACCATAAGGCCTCCCACCACACACACAATGCAAATGCAGAATTGGGGGAGATTTCTCCTTATGATAGTCAAATATGCTTGATACGCAAAATCCTTTTTAATATTATTATTAGTGAATAGTGCAGAAAACATTTCGAAAGTATAATATTAATCTTAGCCAGCATACAACCATTATTGTGTGCCTACTATAGCTACCATGTCCAATAGCAGGTTACCGCCACATTCCATGGCAGGTTATACAACTAAAACCGTACATGGCTCGTATTGGATTTCCAACAAATGGTCAGGCTAAGGAACTTCCTATTCCACATGGGTATGCCTCTGGAGGGACGCCCCGAGAACTTAACCACCTCTCTCCCAACACAAGGACGAGTTACCTCTGTAACTAAGTAACTACCACAAGTATGCCATCCTCGGTCGTTACCAAACTTTATCCGAGGATCCTCAACCACAAAGCAGCAACCACAAAGCATAAATTTGCAGTAACCACATAGGTTAAATATCTGGGCTCCATACCATGATACCACCCTTTTCTAGAACAAAATGGACATACGCTAACGGCGCTACCCCCAAATTGTCTTGCTACATCCTTCATGTTTCGACCATTTTCGGGTTGTGAGGTCCAATGAAGTCTCATACACAAAGCTACGCTTTTCACAAAAGCCATGCTTCGATCAACACATGATCAACAGAACTTCGTGCCACGTTACCAAATTGGGAATGTATCACTAGTAACCATCATCTACAGAACCTCTGAGCTCGTACATCTCAGAGAAGGGTGTTAAGTTAAAAGAATGAATTCTCCACCACCAACAAAAATGTATTTGATAGAAACCAGCTTTACATCTCAAATTGTAACGTCAGACATACATCCATACAAGTCAATTCCGAGATCGAACGGAACCGAAGGTACTTCAAAGAAGCCCTTGCAATTTGGATATTCACTAATCACATCCAGAATCCCCATCACAAAAGGTGATAAAATCTCTATACCGGGGCAACTCGGTGCAGAGACATTCGAAGGTAATCCTTTCGCTTTCAAAAATACCTGATCTTCAACAACATCTTCAAGTGCAATCCAATTTTGTCATATCATTATTTGAAATGAGTTTTATGACACAAAGTCCTCTCTCGGCTAATCCGAATAACGAGCGCTTATTTTAAAAATAAGTGTTACATTCTGATTTCAAGTAAATTGCAACAAATTTCCACTTGATCTTTTAAATAAAAGATCCATCACAAAGATTTGATGTGGTTCTCGAATATACATTTCGAATCCGAACCCCTGTCACATCGAAATTCAAACGCCATTTAAAGGCCAATATTGATAGCTGGTTATTTAACTATCAATCAATATTCACTACAATTACCATATTTCAAATAATTTTCCCCAATTATTTATTTTCAAAATATCTTCGCAAGATATATTCTCATACTTCAACCCTTTAAAAACAAATTTCAAAACACTTTCCACATTTTAATCCTTTGAAAACAAATTTCGAATCATTTTTTCTTATGCGGAATATATTTTCAAATATTTATTCATGTCCATTGAAAATTTTGCCGAGTTCAAATACTTTAAAATGATTTAAATTACTTATCCAAAAATATATACTTGGAACCATTTAGAATAAAACAATTTCTAAACACTTATTTAACTATTAGCTATGAAAAACATCATACTAATATCTCATATAAAACTTCAAGTCCAAACTAATTTTAAAATAAAATTAGTAAATAGGGTATAACTATTTAAATAAACATTTTCTAAAACAAATATGAATTAATTATTTAAATATCATTTGTATAATTAATTAAATAAATCTTTACTTTAAAGACTTTCATAATAACTGAAGAAAATAATTTCTCCAAAATATTCTTTTAAAACGAACTCTAGAACATTTAATTTATATTTGAAAACTACTTTAAAAAAAATACTCAGCTTTCCAATGAAAATACACCCTCCATTTCAAAATGGTCCATTTAAATCAATTAATAAATCCTTCTTGATTTAGTTTAATTTACATTCCAAATCCACAAATTTCTTTCCACACTTTTAAAAATAAAACAATATTTATTTTTGAAACAAATTTCCCTTTCCTTTATAAATTCCCATTGTGAATTTAAATTTTCGAATATCCACTGATATACGATTTTCAAATCGTTTTCCAAATATTCACTTTCAAACACAAAATCAATTTCAAATCTATTTCCCAAAGATTTATTTTCAAACACCAAATCAATTTCAAACTGATTTCCTAAAGATTTATTTTCAAACACCAAATCAATTTTCATATTGATTTTCTAAAATTTATTTCAACACCAAATCAAATTCCAAATTGATTTCTAAATTTATTTCCTTTTAAAATAAATTCATTTATCACTTCCAAACTATTTAAAATCCGTATTTTAAATGAATTCTTTAACTTTCGAATAATATTACTTGAAATCCATTTATTAAACGTTTTTCACATATTTTGGAATTTTATTTAATAGATTTACAAAAATCAATCGATATCCCTTTTAAAATTCCTTCTTTAAAATTTATTAAATTTTCAAAAATTGATTTACTTAAAAGTTTATATTTTAATTTTTCAGAAACCCAATTTTATGTTTCTGGTATCCTACGATACCAAAAATATATTTAGCTAAACCATAGCTTTCAACGATTTCAGTCACAAATATAGTCATACATAGATTATAATAAATCAACACACAACATTGAAAAAAATTCAAATATTTGAGGAATCCAGTTGGATCCCTCCAACCTGTTTCCCTGCATCCATAGATGTTAGCACCACAATTAAATACAATTCCACTTCGAGATGGAATATCGCGGTATATGGGATTATATAAAATCATCCGCTATTATGCGACGCATAGGGTCTCATCCGCTATATAATGCGGGAAATCAACCACTTTAAATATATACACACGCACACACACACACACACACACACATACAATATATACTATCACAATCCAATAATCAATCAATAACTGAAATTCAAATTTTCAATCGAGTGAGAATATCTCACCTTTGCCTATGCACGCAACCAATTCCAACTTATTTCCATTCCGGTTTGTTTCTTGATTTTAGACCTTGTATAAACATTTATACAATTCATTAATATTTGAAATAATCGAATAACCAATTTTCATTCGATAATTTTAATTCACCAGTGATTTTATTTTAAACTAATACTTTTAATTTTAGACCAATTCTTTTTATAAATTTATTTAACAAAAATTAAAATTAAAACTAAATTTTCTTTTTCTGTAAATAATCACAGTAATTTATTTTGCTGTCAACATGCAAATATTTAAGTTAATTTTTCTTTAAATTTAAATTGAATAAACAATTCAATAACTTTTCCTGTTTTCTGCATATATATTTAAAAGTATGCTTATATAACAGATTTAAATTAAAATGACTAAATCGTATCAATACCCCACTGTTAAAATCCACATCGATCTCGATTTCGGCCAGATGACATCGTGACGAAGCTCAACCCGACGATCCTACTTCAACCCCGACATCGCGTTAGCGCGAGAACGACTCGTGACACCCCAGCAAACTCGAACGCCTCGCCGACCATCGTGCTCGCCGACCTTGATTTCGATCACCCTAGTTGAGCCGAACACTTGTCGCTTTATGCCCTAGCTCGAAACACACCTTCGACCCCCAAATTGATCGATAATCAAGTCGCCGAGCCCTCATCCACGTTCACGAAATTCGCTTGAATCGATTTCTACTTCCATTGATTAAGCAATTTCGACTCCTTGGCCTTGGAATTTTTCGATTGATGAAGGAGTTAGAAAGGAGAAGTTTGATCGAATGAGAAGGTTTCGGCTATTATCCTTTTTTGAATTGTTTAATTTTGAACGAGAAAAAATGAAGTTTTCGTTCCCCTTTGATTTTTATTTTCTTCTCTTAGAACGAGCGCGTGTTAAACTAACGAACACGTGGTTAAAATCTCTCTACATGTTAACGCTTGTAACGATGTTGCAAAGAAAATATATAATATGTATATATTTTGAATTTTAAATTCGAATTTAAATTTAAACCGTATCAAATTTTACAACTCAAAAATTTGACCTCCGATCGAAATGTGCCGTCAGGTGTTCGTAAGGTTATGCCCCTATTCCGAACACAATGGAAAATATTTTGAGGCCAAATTCGATTTTATGGAGATGATAGCCTTTTGAATCCAGCTATAAAATTAATTTCGATATAAATTCTCAGTGCTTTTATTAACCGTACAGCCAAACGATCACTTCAAATATTACGAAAATTGATATCTGATAATAATACAATATTACAAATCCAATGGAATTGGTTTCGTCAAATTCCGAGACTGTGCCTCGGAAAGCTATTTTCAAATATTGATTCGAACGATATAATTTCAAAACTGAACCAAAACATTTCAGAATTCAATTCTAGAGCTTCCATTATCTTTTGTATCATTAATATAAATTTTATCAGCCTTATAAATAATTTTAACAAATTTAGAATTGAAGATTCACATTTTTACCCAACTTCAATAAATAAATTTAATAACTTTAATTGCCAATTTAGTGGCTGATGTCTTTTCTAAGATTATTAAGAATGTTGTTAACAATAATCTTTTGGGTTTTATTGGTAATGATTTTTCAAATTTTGGTTTGTCTGTCCTTCAATTTGCTGATGATACTTTGATTTTTTCCTCTCACCTTCCTAGACACATCATTACACTAAAGTTTATTCTTTATAGTTTTGAATTTTTATCAAATTTAAAAATAAACTTTGATAAAAGTTTTGTTTTAGTGTTAAATGATTTTGATAAAGTAGAAAATTTAGTCGCTAATACTTTAAACTATAAATCTATGAGTTTTCCTTTTGACTATCTTGGTTTTGTTATCTGGCCTTCAAAGCTTAAGCATGAGGATTGGTTAATAATCATTGATAAAATTAAAAATAGGATTACTAATTGGAATGAGAGATTCTTATCTAGAGTTGGTAGACTGGTTCTAATTAATTCTGTTTTATCAGCTCTTCCTATCTACTGGATGTCTATGCACCTTTTTCCTGATTGGGTGATAGATAAAATAGATAAAATTAGAAGGGATTTCCTTTGGAGTGGTGATAATCAAAATAGTAGCATTAAATGTTTAGTTAATAGGGATACTGTCTGTAAGTCCAAAAAGTGGGTGGTTTAGGAGTCATTAATTTGCATAATATGAACCTGTCTCTTCTTGGTAAATGGTTATGGAAATTTAGAGATACTAGTGATAATGCCATTTGGAAGGAGACTATATCTAAATATTATTATAATGGTAGTTATAATCTCTATCAAATTAGACCTTCGATTTATGGTAAATCTCTTATTTTTGGAAATCCATCTTAAAATGTAGTGATATTTTTATTAGGTGTAAATATTATTGTTCATTCTGGCAATAATACATCTTTTTGGCATGATAGTTGGATTTCCGCTACGCCTCTAAAGAATGAGTTTAAAGATTTATATGATATTTGTAATTTTAAATTTGTGTTTATTTCTGATGTTTTTAACTTTGAAAGTGACCCTCCTTGGATTTTCAATTTTAATAGTACTTTAGTAGGCTCTACCCTTAGATAGCTTTATTTGCTTTATGCTAAGCTAAATCTTTATAATATTGACAGCGATAGTGATAACATTAGTTGGGAGTGGGATAAGAGTAAGAAATATTCTTCTAATTCCTTTTACAAATTTATTAACTTTTCGGGTGTTTCTGTCAATTGTTTTAAATTTATTTGGAAGTCAAATGCTCCTTCTAAATCTAAGATTCGTATGTGGCTCATAATTCATGGTAAATTAAACACTATTGAATTTTCAAAAAAGAAAAATATTAACATTGATAATAAATGTTATTTTTGTAACACATACTCCGAAGATATTAATCATATTTATTATGAATGCATGGTTACTCATTTTATTCTTATGAAGACCCTTAATATTTTTGAGTTTAATATTAGTTCAAGAATTTCTGATTGTTTTTTCTATTGGAACTCTTTTAGATTTTAGTTCAATAAGGATTTTAGATACTTGCTTGATACTTTATTCACTATTTCTTATTGGTTTATTTGATTTGAAAGAAATCAAAGGATTTTTAATAATAAAATTAATCACTATAATAATTTGATAATTTTAATTTCATCTTTCTGCTTAAATTGGATTTCAAATCCCAATTATAAATTAGCCAAAAATAATTGCTTTAAGGAATATCTTAACAAGGTTAGAAATAATATTAACATATTCAAACTTAACATAGATAATTTTGTCTCTAATAATATTTATATTAATTCCTATTCTAATTTAAATAATGTTCACATGATGCATTATAACTTTTTTCTTATATCAGGCCCTTAAATTAGTTTATTCTTTTGTTTTTATTTCTATTTTTATTTCTTTTTTAGTCCTTGTTTTTCTTATTTGTTTTTCTTATTTGTTTTTCTTTTCAATTTGGTTCATTTTTCCTTTACTTTTTAGTATTGTTAGCTTTTGGTTCTAGCTTAGCCTTGCTTTGTTTAACATATATGTATATAAATGCTATTTTATACACATATATGTGATTCATTCTAACTTGGTTTCCTAGTTTCGTTACAGGTTTGGTTTAGGTTGGTTGCTAGTTTTCTCTTGACTGGTTTGCATGATTGCTTACAGCTTTGTACAGGTTGGCAGGATAGCTCTTCGCAGGGTTTCTGTTTGGTCCTCCAGGTCTTCAGAGTGGATTTCTTCTTTTTGGTCCACATATTGGAGTTCTTCTTTATGGATCATCTCTTCCGAGGCGCTTTCATCGAGTCATTTCTTGTTTGGTGTTGTATTTTTGTTTCTTTGATTTGAGATACCTATAACACCTTATTATTGGGCGGTGGCCTTGCCGGAGCTCAGTATTAAGGTGTAATAGGCAGTGGCTTTACTGAGCTCATTTGAGGGGTTTCTATTTCTTTATTTTTTCTAGTTTATAGACTTGTCACCTGCCAGGCATGTTGGCAGCTCCATTTTTATTTGTTATATATATAGCGCTCCATGTGTGCTCTCCTCTTTTATTAAAGGGTCACACATTTTTATCAAAACTTTAATTGCCAATTTCATTCTGATATTTGAAATTCAAGTTAAACTAATATTAAAATATTTAAAATCAATAAAAATATTTTAATTTCAAATGTTGAAAATTCTGGGTCGTCACAGCCTCGATCCTCATCAACCGAAAATGACCAAAACTGGGTTAGATGCAGCAAGGCTAAATGGGTCATTCCCAATTAGGGTATGATCATCCACTTCTAGATATATTTATTCCTGCTACGTTCGGGATGTATATTAATGTGGTTTGTATGCTCGGGTGCCTGGTTTAAAGGTCGATAACGACCCGGGAATGACATATTAGGGACTACCTAGTTAAAGAGGCAAGTCGGTCTTGTGTTGGTAGAGTGCATATGGTCTGTTCCTCGAGACATCCATCTAGAGGTGTACCCACCGGAAGGTAGTCCCTTCACCTGGTCATTTGTATGGAATCCATTCTCCAATAAGAACCTTCGGACTTCATTGTAAATCTATTATGCTGGAATTTAATCAATGCAACAATTTCTGCTAAGATTAATAAGTTTGTTTGCAAATGTTTTCAAAGAGATGTCATTAAAAATAATATCAAATGTTTTGATATAAAAGTGTTTTAGTTATCATGAGGTAAAAACCCGTCCGTGTTTATGTATGGGGGTGGTGTTATGAGATACTCTTTCTTTTCAAAGAATTTTATTTAAAGGCTGATATATGACACTGTCATTTATTATTAAGTTCTTCTCATGCTGGTTTATCAAGCATGATTCGAGTATTTTCTATACTGGGGTCAGACCCGAGTAGTTTCAGGTTTAGTTGAAGACGGTTGAAGTTTCCAAAGAAGAGTTAGAGATATTCATCTGCGTATGGACGTATTCTATTATCCGATGCTGGTTGTTTTGTTTGATGTTTGTCAGCAATTGTAAGGACAAATGTCTATAACTATCCAAGTTAAATTTAGGTTAGACCCTGATATATGTATTTAAAACATTTTCGCTGTAAAGATACTTGTTCAATATTATATATTATTCCATTCGTGTGAGATTCTGTTCTGTCTATTTTTCTTTATTACCCATGATAATCCACAATTCTATGCAATTTGGGTCTGACATGTGTCGTTTATTGTTGGCACAAAGGGAACAGGATCGTGGATCGTCACAAGCACAATATAATGCTCAGAACTCTCAGGGAGCAATATTGATAACTAGAGATAGAGTGTCAAAACTTTTTGGCAACGAACATAAGGGAAGGGTCAAAGGACAAGACTTTGTTATTGCACCATCTCAAATGTCTATTTATTCAAGTAATTCAAAAAAGGTGAATGCATTGGGTAACCAAGTAACTCGCTTAGAGGCTAGACTCGATAAGGTGACTAAACTGCTGATGATGGTAAGTTTATATTGAATTAGCTATTGTCTAATTGCTTGATTTTGTGCAAATATAAGTGCCTGCAGTTGCTTGGGTTTAAGTGCCAGTAGCGCAAATATAAGTGCAAATATAGCAATACATGCTTATGAATTACTAAGTGCAAGTCTTGTACTTTTTACAGAGACCGAATGCAAAGGAAAATGATAATGTGGCGGATATTGTGGTGGATATGGAAACTCCTCATGCTCATACACCTCAAGTTAGAACAAATTTTCTAGACTCATAAATGACATGCACATGGTATAGTAGTTGTACATTTGATATGTTACTAAGACAATTATGGAAACATTACTTTGAAAAAACCAGTAAATACAAGAGTGGTAATTCGGTACATTTAAAAAAATCATGGTAGGATCATTGTAGGATTTAAGAAGAAAAGGTAAATATTCTTGCATTAAACCATAAATCGTAGATAAGGTCCGACGATGCATAAAGTTATCTAACTAACCGATTATAAATTGTCATTGGTATATCACTACTAGCACTAGCATCAAGCAAAAAACTGATAATTTAAACTTGTCTCAAAATACTTTCACACAATTTTAATTTTAATTGAGCAGCATATTTAATCATACATTAGCAAGATAAATAGTCAAATCAAAAGAGTATCAACTATTTTAGCAAAAAACTTATTAAAATTAATGAATTACCTTGAAGATGAATGAAAGTAGCAAAAAACATATTAAAAACATATCAACTATTGCAGCATTTTAGGTTATGAGGAGCGAATGGTACATCACTTTTATAAATTTTGTGAGAAGCATTGGAAAATTACTATAATTTTTTTTTGAAACCAGGGAAACCTGTTTAATCACTACCGACAATGCGATTCATGAACAATAAACCTAGGGAATAGATGGCCAGCCCGCCACAACCACAATTCCAGGCTAGCCAGACCTTTCGATTGACATGGTGCAGAAGGTAGGAATCGAACCTTAAACCTCCCATGAGGGAGACATATCGCACCACCACCCGACCAAGCCCGCGGACAATTACTGCAAAAAATTATTTATAACTAATATGCTATGTCTCAATTATTGGACAATAAAATATTTTTGTTGTATGCGGAAGTAACTAAATTGTACATTGGTAGTGCTCTAGTTATTTCACTTTCTTCCATATTTGTTATTTATATTATTGTTTTCTCATAATTAAGTTTTGTCTTCCGATTTGAGGATATGGATTTTTGCCCAGCCTCCAAAAAGTAAAATTTAAGTAAGCAAATTAAACAATTTTCTTTTCCCTTCATGTTTGATTCTGTAGTGTTAGTGAGCACTTTTATCCTCAATTCAATATTTAATTTTCAACAAATAAATTTACGGTAGCAAGCTTATCATTGAACATTTATCTAGTATAGTGATCAATTTTTGAAATAGCATTCAGAAAATACATAAACATTGGATTTATAAAATGAATCAAACAATACTAAATAGTTATTGAATGAATTTCATGTGCCAATAAATGTTAGAGCTTAACTAAAAAAAATTCAGAGTAGGCTAATGCCTATGAAAAATTTAATGTATATTGGCTGCTAAATTGTCCAGTAGGAACTGATCTTATATAGCAGGAATGAGGTATTTTGCAACCGGATGAATGTATCATGGAAAAAATATAAATAAATAAAAAATTTCAAGGAGTATTATACTTTAGTTAAATTCACAATTCAAACAGTTAAATGCCAAATTTTCAGTTAAAATTAAGCTAAGATATTTCTCTATTTAAATGTAAAACTATAAAAGACTCAAAGCCGTTATAGTAATTAATAAACATAGAAATAAGATTATTACAAGTTTTGGTGGCTCAACTAATATGTTGATGAAAAATTAAGCCTACAACATAAAAGAAATTAATGGACATGCCAAGTTAGAATATATCAAATTTTATTTAATTAAGAATTATACCTGTTTAGTGTTGGCCCCAGACATAAGTAGATCAATTGCGACCACACTAGGCTGCAATGTGAGTATATACACTAGCTATTAAAGGGCCATACAATCAGTACATAAATATATTAAAACCTGGAGAAGTCTATGAAGTTTTATTATTATGGATGAGTTACGCATCAACATGTTTTTTGACATCTTGCATTTGCAGTTCTACCAAGAAAAGATTAGGAAGTCTCTATAACTAATTTGATGTAATAAATAGTTACATGATCATTATATTTTATTCAACCATTTTCCTTGTTAATGGAAATATTGTTTACTTTGTTGAGAAAATTTCATAAAACTTCTTTGTTAGAAACACTACTCCAATTACCTAAAATGTTTATGTAGGTATAAATGATACCTATATCAAAATTATTTTTTGGCTCAGTTTCGTATTGTATTTAGATAGCTTCAACTCTTCCGAAATGGTCACATACATGGTACACTGCACTCCATTACAACTTCTTTAGATATGCACAATGGGTTTGTTTTTCTCCTACACCCAACTTCATTTATAATAGGTAAGTTCATTTAGCCTTTCTGATAGAAAGATGATTTGGGAAAAGTTAACAATTGAACATGTTGGGCATTTGGTAGGAATTCTTCGTTGTTGTTTGGCATTTGGTATGAATTCTCTGTTGCAGTGTGTGTATAGTTTATTCAAACTTCGCCTGGCTATAAACACGTCTTTCACTATGTAGTTTGAAATTTATGATACTAAGCACTACTGTCTATGCCATATCACAAGTGTTAGCGGTTTTTTGTTTGCTTGTAGTCACACCATGGCAGCAATAATTTTCAGAGTCATGATCACTAAACTCCCAAAATTTTGGTCAAAAGAAAGTGCAAGTTATGGAGTTTGCAGAAGAACGTAGTTATAGAAGGAACCATAGCAAGCGTCGATCCTAATTCTTCGGTACACTTCTTAAAGCTTGGACCTGATACATTGAAGGTATGGGTGAATGTAGCGATGGAACCGAAAGTCTTTTTATACAGACCAAATTCAAAGACGCCCACTATTAAAGAGGCTGTTGGGTCAATCATCGCATGGCCCAAAGATTTTTCATCTCCTTAGCCTAGTATTATGTGTACTTTGGTTTTATGGGTTATGTATGTTAGTACTTAGAACTTAATGTGTATTTTGTCACTAGTTATTATGTATTTTGTAACTAGTTATGTGTTAGACCACTATGAATGAAAAAACTTATGTACTCGTTTTGGAATGTGTTGAAACTTTGTGAACGTAGCGTTATAGTCTTATATTATGTGTGATTTTGGTTGTTTTATGATAATATTTAATAATTATTAAATATTGCTACAGGCGTACTGTACGGACCTCGGAGCTAATTATTATTTTTTATTCTATATTTATTTTGAAACGAACCAAAATAGTTATAAAAGATATAAACGATAATAGGCTGTGGATGTTGTAGATGGGACTAATTACAATGGGCGATGAAAGTTGTAAACGGGGCCTAGAACAATGGACTGTGGATGTTGTAATTAAAATCTATTACAATGGGCTGAGTATGTTGTAATATACTCTACTACAATGGTCCATGCCGGTTGCAATATCATGTTTCCCTAACAAATTGACTCATATTATACTTTCCTACAATGGTCCGTAACAACGGTTTATGCCTGTTGTAAAATCTTATATATTTATTACAACGTTACCTAATAAGACGAGCGCTGGCCCGTTGCAAAACACCTATTACAATGGGTTTTACCCATTGTTAAAAGGTTATTTTGTTGTAGTGAATATTTCTCAAATATTAATTAATCTAGTTAACTTACAACATTTTGTAAATTAACTAAATCATGGTTTTTCAAAGAATTCCCAAATGCGGTTATGTGACTCAAAGGTGTAAATTTAAGCGACAATTAATGTTGAGTAATTCAAACATTAACATTCACACGTCACCTTCGCTAGTAGTGTGACATTTTAGCTGAATTGATAGCTTACAAATCTTTACTAGTAAAATCCAATTTTACATATTTAAGCTTTACCGATAGTGAAAATTATTTACACCAAATCTTGTCATCAATATTATATCACTTTGGACTTGTCGAATATGGTAATGGTCAAAATTCCAATATCATCTCATTCAACTCTATAGTCCAAATACAAAGTCCTTAATTCAATAGTAATAGTTATTATTAATCGAAATCCCTGACCAGAGACTTTGAATTTGAGTTGACGTTAGTTAACCGTAATACTATCTCATATAAATGAGCAGATGAATCCTTCCTTGAATAGTGTTTCACTTTCTATGCTTATACTCGACCGAACTATAGTCTTTCGATGGACGTCGAGCCACGATTTGACTATAATCAAAGTGGAGCTTCTACATTGAAGATTGATAGTATTCTCAAGTAGAGAGAACTATGTAAATTAGTAATATTGATATTTTATTTTTGACTTTAGTCATATTAACCAATAGAAAACTATCGAGTGAGTCATTCCATAGTTGTCCAATAACTATTAGTAAGTACCCATTGGTGCCCCAATAGTCATGAGTACCACATTGTCCAACATTTCGAGAGTATTATGTACTCCAGTCTCAATGGATATATCGATATTCTGTCTCGGTACATCTTAACAAGGAATATTTAAAATGGAATATTTTGTTTTATTGTGATAAATTACTTGTGGTTACAATACTTTGTAACTACTATCGTAAAACATACCATTTATGGATTTTAGATTAAATATACTTCTAACTAAATTAATTAATTATTATAACAAATTATATCAAGTATCTAATAAAAAGAAAACACTTTTTGTTTTGAAAAAGATTGGTTATCAAGTTGGATATATATAATAAATTACATAATTGCCTCTAGGGCATATCCCAAACTCTATCAGGGGGAAGGTCAGCAGGCGAGGCATTAAAATATGGGCAAGATAAGATGACATGGCCAAAGGCATGATAGTGATCACAAATAGGAGGCTTCCACTGGCAGGTGACATCAATGTAAGCCAACCTTTCCTTGGCAAGGGAAACGAAGACACAGTTTGGCAATTACCAAAAGGGGAATCTCAATTAGGACTTTGGCGAGCTAGTGACTATCTTCGCTCTATGGATATGTCAAAATAAATCAACTGATCAATATGTTTGGCAATCTAATTATTCTTTCTAGAGATTGATAAAGGAAAGGGATGTTGTAGAGATGCACCTAAATGGGAATAAATTAGATCTTCTCACAGGCAAAGTCGACAAATAGGCTCCATTAGGTAACAATAAACAAATTTTCTTTTAATGATAATAAGGTCAAATTCCAAGATATGAATTCTCTCCCAAGGGCAGGAAACTGTGAAAAAATGCATAGAATTTTCTCACAGAATATCAATAAAACAACGCAGCGCCTCACACCAAGGACATGCTTTTTCATTATTGAGTAGTGTGGACTGATAACCAAAATGAAATCAACAACATAGCCTTTCCAAAAAGCTATACTAGCATCAATAATTTTCGTACGGGGAGGGACATGCTTATCAATAAAATCAACCACAAATCGCTTATGTGATTATGAGCTAGCATTCCAAGGCTTTTTCTTTTTAAAAAAAGTAAAACCAATCAAAATTAGGCTCTGGGGTTGCAACAACATTTTGGTCTGAGGGATCATTATCAACACAGTTCTATCTTATAGAAGCAACAATAGGATTTAAAAGAAGGTTACGATTTACCATCGAGTGCAGATTTTTAGAAGGAGCGACAATTGGGATGGGTCGTTATAGACCTAGTTGCTTAAAAGAACTAACCCTATAACCAGCATCCATTATGATTCTAGGACAAGTCTGACCTAAGTCTTAGTTCGCAACCACCTAAACCATAGGTAAAGGGGGCAACTCAGCATCAACGTCAGTATCAGATATGGTTTGGGTCTGACTATCGAGGTAATAATAAGTACAATGTAACTATGAGCCAACTACACAAATGCAATTGAACTAAAACGATGTCAAGACTCGAGCGATGAGGAGGTTCCATTCGAGCGAAGAATTTGAGATGGTTTAGGGAAAATTCAGTGGAAGCATTGAAATATTTTAAGGAGAGAGAAGTTCGTTGCATTTAAGACCCAGAGTTGCTATTTTTTGATTCGTTGTAGTATTTTTTGAATTTTGTTTTTATACGTTACCGTCGAATAAATTTATAGGAATAAGCACAAATATATTTACACGCGTTAGTTATTAGAATAAAAGGTTATCTTATCGAGATTCAGTTGATCGCCTAATGACTTGACTGATAGTTATTTCCTTCTCTGAAATCCTAGTCCTCCCTCCTTGACCAAGAGATGCAACTCTGCCTACAAGGCATCACCAAATTTCAACAATGGACGCTAGTGCTACGATTTTTTGTGTGTAAAAAGGGAATGAATGGGGTGGTTATTTAATCACTCTTAACTCTATCAATCTTCCACTTGCACTTCTGGTAAATTATGGTGTCTCATGTCCATACCTTCGGTTGATCTATCTAAATTAGATTGAGAAGAGACCTTAGTGAACGGATCTATAATATTATTGTGCTATCTACTTTTCGCTTATACTTCTATGTTATTGATGAAATCTTTTATCACATGTTAATTACGAAGAGCACATCTCAATATTTTATCAAATTGTCGGCACCCTTTGCAATCTATATTGCATTATTGATTTCACAATACATTATTGGATTCTCAATGGTGGTAACCACCCCTAGCTCTCTTCTTAATTTATGCATATATACCATTTTCATTGTGACACTACTCAAGGTGATGTAATTAGACATTATAGTTTAATTTGCCACAATCTCTCATTTGGAACATTTTCAGATGAAAGCTCCTTAATCAACGGTGAACATAAATATAATTGGACTTACTATATTTGATGACACCTATGATGTTTGAGTTTGAATACTTCTTCATAAAAAGTTTGATTATTGCATAAATAATTCACTTGAATTTCATAAATACTCAAGAATACTCTTTACTATCATTCAGTGACTTTATCTTAGATTTGATACTTGCTTGATATACTAAGTATATAAGAAAGATCATATATACCATATGATACAGCATATATCTTTCCATGGGTGCATCATTAACTACCAGTAGCATGTTGTTTACTTATAGTTTTAAAAATGATTTAGTACCTTTGATTTTATTTCTTATGAACACACGATTCCTTTATATTTTAATTGAAATCAAACTATTTGATTTTTATGTCAAATACTTGCTTAGCCTTTATATGCTTGTTCGGTGCCATTGTTGTATCAACTCTTGGATCATATCCAAAACTCATAAACTTTGTTATCTCTTTCACCAACTTCGAGACATTTCGGTTACTATGTGCAGATGGTCCTTTCTAAATCAACATTAGAAGTTTTTTTCAACATCAATATTTACATAAATTGAAGTTATATCATAGGATAATTTTTGAGTAGAACCCAATTGGCCTTAAGCAATTTTTTAGTGAATTTACTCCGCTAATTTTAACCTTTCAAATGGATGAATTCATCTCCTATGAATGCTTCTTTATACAATTTCAACTACATCAATCTTCACAAAGACTCACTTGCGATGGATGGATCATATCCCTTTGGCTATAATTTCCAAATTCATATTTTTCTAATGTACATGAAATCGATTTTGGATTTAAAGCATCATGCCATGCAATAGAGTTTATATTCTCAATGCCCTATTGATAACCGAGGAGATTGTTATTACTAATAATTCATTTTTTTGGACATTGATATGAAACTTATAGTTTCTTTTCAATGTGTGAAATATCATTTTCGACATTCTAATGAGCCATGTCTATTTTGGGCTTCGTTAAATTTATCTACATAATCAGTTTCTACGTTAGTCTTAGAGCGTACCCAAGTTCATCACACTACTCCTATATTCTTTAAAAAAATCCCTTTGAAGTGATGGTGGTGTTTCTCAAAACATAAATTTGTTACCTAGTGTTGTGGAATGGACATTCAAAAACATATTATGAACTGCCTATAAACTTACATAAGATAGGTTAAATTTTAAACTTAACATAAATGAAACAACGATGCATCTTAAACTATTTGTGATTGGGGTCTCTTCTCAATTTATATCTTGTATGAATTCATAAACTATGCTTCAAATGAAAACAAATTCAACATATGTTTTTACTCTTAAGTGCATACCCTTACAGATAGAAGTAACTCACTCACTATTAATTATATTGTTCCAATAGAGTATTATTACTCTTTATCAGTAAATCAATATGTAGCATATGAAAGGTGACTTTGACAATGAATCTTATTTACTTTTAGGCACTTTTTGAAATCTTATCCAAGAAATTGACTTGTTTGTTATTTCCTTTACATGTTATAATTTCAACCTATATTTTATATTCTATGAACTTATCATAGTTACCTAAACTGTTTATCAAATACATATTCATATATAAGATAATTAAATAGTGAATTTAACGAATTATGTGGATCCACTTTTAGTATCATTAGACTGTACTGCATACATCTGCATGTATTAATCTACAATATTCGAACTCTTTAGTCACTTCTTCTGATTGGGTGCTTTGCTTTTAATCAATTGAGATATAATTCACAAGTACCATATGATTCATAATCATATGACTAAAGAATTAATTCTAAAAAATATAGCTTAGTCCATAATTCCGATATTAAATGTTAAATATTTTATATGTTTTTTATTTTCTATACCTAACACATTTCTATTGTTATGAAAAAATTACCAACATCGAAATACCAAAAATAAATTTATTTTATAAGAATGTTCAAAATATTCATATTATAACAGAACTGCTTCTATTTTAGGTCAAAACTATAACCAGTTATTATTTCATAAATAATATTTGGCATACATAAAATAAATCTTTTAAAAACTTAATGCATTCACTAGTAAGTGTGATATGGTATGCTCCCACTATTTTCGTTGTTTCTACAATAATGTTTGAAATTATGCTTCATTCAATCGCTTACTACAGGCTATTTGATTTCTTTATTATACCTAATTTATAGTTGAGAGTTTTGGATTAAATATCTCAAACTCAAAGAATAAAGAACAATTATCTATATGAAGAATACATTTGGGATAGACATATTAAGTGTCTATAATTACTCTAAACAATTGTGGTTTTGATGTCCTTTCATGAAGTAGAGGTAATCAATCACTCTCATCATCCTAGCTAAATCAAAATTATACTCATTCTCCAACTTTTATTTATCCTTTTAAAATATTGAACCATTCAAAAGAGAAATCCTTTACTTCAAGACTATATCGGATTTCTTTATAAACATATTTGGCCATCCTTAACATTTTAAGGATATCGAATAATTTGCACTTAAGTAAATAGATCAATGGCGACATTTTAGTAATCAAAATCTTAGGTTTGCATGCAGTCCATGGTCTAATGTTTTTTTAACATAGCAAGATTGATTTTTATTTGATCGTATTGAACACATGATCTTGCACTATTGTTCACTTGCTTATTTTGAATGAAACATTTTCATGAAGACTTCATACATTAGGAATGTAAACGTTCACCATACAATTTTTATATGTGATAGAATGTAGACTAAATATCCATACTCTAGTAGTATTTCAGAATTCAAACCTCATAGAAGACAATAAATAGTCTAAGGCAAATTAACACTTAAATGACCAAGGCACAAATGTTTTAATGGTCGTAAAATTTGGCTTATGCATGGGCTTTGAAGCAACAACATGCCAAAAGATTTATTACTAAGTAAATTTTATATTTCTTCATCAATTTCGAATTTCATTCATTTAGTATATTTCAATCGATAATTCTTTTATCAATTATATAAACTATGGAAATATATTTTAGTAGATTATAACGACATGCATGTTCCTATACTTATTAGATTGGTATATTATATAAATATATGTATATATATATATATGTATGTATATTCATATGTATATATCTAATAAGGCACCCACTGAATTATACATCTCTCAAAAACCTTAAAAGAGATGAAATTTTTTCACAATTTCCTTTATTGGGTGTCATGACTCATTTATCATATTACTACAACCTTGAGGATGCCAAATGGATTGTAGTCTCGATAAACTATAAGTAACTCCTTACTAATTATGTAACAACCTGATTTTAAGTAATAATTAATTAACATTAATAATAGAAATTTATTTAATTAAATTCAAATTTGATGGTTTATTGGATAATTAGTTTGGTATTTATTTTATAAAAGGATTTAAATTGCGAAATTGTGATATTTCAAATTTAAGTAAGTTAAAAATGTGGAAAATAATATTTCGTTTAATAGATAAAGATAAAATAATAACATGGACTAAATTGAATTTAGCTTAAGAATAAAAATAAATATATATTTTCTTTATTAGTAAATATTAAGTCCTAATGCCCAAATCACTTAAACTCCAACCAAATTCTAGACTTTTCATTTCTCTATTTTCACTTCATTTATTCAATTGCTAGAGATTATCATCGATCTTACATTTGAAGCTACGAAAAACCAAAATATTCTCTTCTCTAAAATTAAGAAAATAATATACGAATTAATATGTAATCCCTTAATTCCATTTTTAGGTTCCTCGAAACCACCCTTCTCTAGCATTCGGAAGCGATTTTATGGGCTGAATTGGAGGTGCGAAGGATAATGGCGAGTGATGAGATAATGGCATCACTGCTTAGAGTGTCGATCATCAATGAGGAAGAATACTTCTTAAGTGAGGCGACGTTGTGCGTTTCTTAGCAACGATCCTGCAATCGGAATTGGCAGCTGTTCTAGTCGATATATATTGTGGATATGCAATCATTGGTCGGTGAGTTAATTTCTAACTCACAACTATATCAAATTATATTGTTTTTTTTAAACAGTCATTCTGATAGTGAGTGCAATTATTTAGGTAAATTAAATTAGATAATCTATTAAAATATTTTGTGGAATGAATCATTGATGATTGAATTGATTGGTGAAATTAATAAATGATTAAAAGATTTAGAATCGTTCTAAAAGAAAATATAATATATTGCTATTTTATAAGAGTATATTAGGAAAAATAATAATATTGTTTAAGAGAATTATTATAATGGCTATTAAGTGAAAGACTCTTTTATTATATGAGAACTTTTTGATATTGAATAATTTAAGAGTGTGATTTAAAAGTGATTGTTATATTCTTAACTGGTTTGGATATTAAGTGAGGACGCTGAACTATAGTTAAGGTAAGAAATAAGTATAATATATTATAAAGTTCATATATATGTATATTTATATTATGAAATAATAATTAATTGTGAGAAATTATGGTAAAACTCTTGTACATAAATTTGTTTTATAAATCGAACCTGAAATATTTTATGTAAATATTTGACTGTATGTTTAATTGTTTAAAGAATTATTTAACGAGTCGTTGTTATTACAATGTTTGAACTGAAACTGGGACTTAAGTATGATTTATATATCTTCTATTTCTCATATTTTATATAGATTATACCATGAATGACTCACCATTGAGCTGATTTGATCGATGAATATAGTAAGATACAATGATGATATCCTTAATATGATTGTATTATATTTTATTCCAGTGCAATGAGAAATATAAATAAACAGATTAGTAATACTATTTAGGATGAGGCATTTGGTAATACTTTTCTGATTATTCATCGAACTTTTCATATAGAAATATCTGGCATGGACTGAGAGTAGTTTATCAACATTGAATAATTATTCGAGTAGCATGTGGTGGAATGGGACGCCGTTATGTTAATTTTTGATTACATTGCAAGTAAATGTCACTCAAACAAGGATTACACTCATGGGTCTATGTGATACTCAATAAGGAGTATCATATTATTAGATATCGACTTATGAGCGCGGCATGTCAATTTATTATTAGAGATATGCAAAGCGATAGGGTATGAGTACTATATAACCATCCACATTGTGTCCAACTTCCTTTATTTTCAGAAGTGAACCAGATTGGGCAGTATCCACCTTAACGGCTTGATTGTGGGGTCGTGCCTTAGATCCATGACACTGCTATCATATGTCCCTTCGATGAATATTATGCTATGTCTGTAACGACCCAGAATTTCTATCAATTAAAATTTGTATATTTAATTGATTTTAAATGTTAATCTTATAAATCTTTTATATAAACTGTTTATAATAATTCAAAAATCTCAATTTAAATGAACCAATCCTTTTAATAATTTACAAAACGTTATTTAAAACTTATATAACTCCAAAATCATATTTCAGTACTATTTTCCAAAAATATAACTTTTATAACAATAAAATTATAATGTTTATTTATTTTAGCAATTCAAAATTTAATAAAACGTATACTTTCAAAAATCACTTAAAAATTCCTTTTAAAATAAAAATCAATTAAATATACAAATTTTAATTGACAGAAATTCTGGGTCGTTACAATGTCCTTTTAATATGCATCACGGTATTGGCACAGGTAGATGGGTTATAGCCCATAACCCCTTGTGTTGCATAGACCAGCAGTCTTTTACCATTAGGGGCAAAGTAGGGTCATGGCCGTAGCTACGTATAGATGGGCCATTGGTGGATAAGATCATGATGTCCACGAGGTAACTGAAGGTTGTAGGAATAGACGGTTACTCTGTGATAGGTGAGTAGACCTATGTTTCAGAGCAAGCTTGCGATAGGAGGCTATCAATCTCCCTATTTGGTTCAGGGAATGTGTATGTAGTAGATTGACATACATCTCGAAGACTATAGGAATAGACGATTACTCTATGTTTGGTGAGTAGACGTATGTTCCAGGAGCAGGCTTACGGTAGGCTGCTATTAGTCTTCCATTAGATTCATGGTATACATGTGTAGTGGATTGGAATATATGTCTTATTTCTGTGATAAGTTTCTAAACTATAGGCTAGTTGAGTCTAAAGTGTAGTTTGTCCCCTTATGTCCACACATTTGGTTTAGTATTCTAAAGATAGCCTTATTTATTGATTATGATAATCTTTATGATTTGTGTAATATTGGATATCATTTGAATGATTTTATGGGCTATCTAACAATATCTTTTAACTATATGATATTATGATATTATATTAGGGCATTGCTGCGTACTAACCCTATTTGCTGGATGGTTTCATTTCTCCAGGATGATCATTTATTTTGGGAGATAGAGAGATATTTGGGCATTACAGTGTTCTTGCCTGATTATACTTGAAGGCACCTCATTATTGTTTTTTTTTGGGATTTTGCTGTAATTTCAAGATATGAATGATTCATCCATATGATGTTGTTTTATGTAAATTCAAATTTGATGTGTTTTATATGAGCAATGACATCTTTACGCTGTGTTTTGAGAGTGTTGTTACTATGATTACCATGTTTAGTATGTCATTACCATTATATTATGTATATTTTATATTTATGTAGTATTTAAATATATATTTAGGTATAGTTTGAGTCGTGTTATTTATATAATACTAATGTCCATCCGAGACATTTCAGATACAAAGACAATGAAACTAGCTAGTATTTCCTAGGCTTAAATGAGACTAGATATTTAGCATTGACGTATATTATCTTGTATTGTACTGACTCGTGTATGTATTCTACTATTGAGATGTATATTATATATATATATATATTATATCTTTTTGCCTTGACTGACCCTATGAACTCTGCTATTTACTATATATTGTGTATTTTTCTATCCTAGAGGCACACATGTTTATTGGTTTGTGCCGAGACTATGTAAGTATAGATGTGTTATTTATTCAATATTTAAATACATACCAGTGTGAACCCAAGGGAACATTCACGTATGTACCATATATCACCTTATTTTCCATATTATCTGACAATATTACCTAACAATAATGTTGGATAACATGGGTATAGAGCTGGTGGTGTTTATGGTTGGTATCAAAGTAAGGTTTAGAACAATACATTGTATATCAAAGGCACGAGTCTTAACCTTAGTTGAGACTTAGAGGCCTTGTCCCCGTGGGTATGTGGTAGATTTTTATTTGTAATTAAGTGATATTAGGAGTATATGATGATTACTGGGGTAACCATCTGAGACATATTCTTAAATTAAATGCTTAAGCAACAACAGTATTTTAAATACAATATTGATTTTGGGTTATAGTGCAAATACACCATTGAAAGATTAAAAAAAATATATATATTTTATTCAAACAAGTATATGATTAGTAAACGTAAATTTTATTTTTATAAAACGATTAGAAATTTTTTATGGTTTATTTTGGTGTTAGTTTTGCCCGTACAATGATTTAAGAATTGTGGTCGATATATTTGATTAGCATTATCGATAGGGATTCCTAAATGCTCATACGAGGCAGTCCCACACCATTTTTGGAAATGTTTAAAAATTTTATAAGTGTTAGATAGAAGTAAAGATTTATAACTTGTCTAAATATTTATTATTATTATTATTATTATTATTATTATTATTATTATTATTAAACGATTCTAGAGATTGAGGGAATGTTTTAATCAGAAATCTTTTAGGGGATATGCATTTTAAGTGTAGTATTAATGAATAATTGAAAATGAATTAGTAAAGTTTTATTTGAACTAGTATATTGTAAGTAATTATAAGTATTATTAACATAAGTTTTTGAAATAATGAGATGTTAACTTGTCTGTTCAGTGAGTTAAGAATCATGGTCAATGCGGGTGCACATGTATTCGATAGAGATTCTTAAACACTTAGACATGACATTTGGGCACAATATTTAGGAAGAGATATAAATATTTGTGAAAATTAAAATATTTTTACATAGAGTTAAATGTTTTGAATGGAAAAATAATAATAATAACAATAAAAGTAAAATATTTTGGAAAGTGTTGTTTGAAATTTATATTTTCTTTAGTTTTGAAAATATGAGATTATATTTATTAACTTTAGAAAAATAATTTGTAAAGGGTATTTTATATGTTAGCATGTATTTTTAGAGATATTTGCAGCCATTTATATTAGTGCTATTGCTATTGTTAACGAGGCATTTGCAACGACCCACCATTTTGTACCATTCAAATTCGATAATAATTTAAAACATGTCAAGCTTGAATAGTTCAAAACTGTAACGACCCGGAATTTTAAAGCATTTGTAACCGGAATATTTAATTGATTTTAAATATTTAAAGGTTAATTATTAACTTAAATTATGAATATCATAATTTATTTGACAATTAAATTGTTGAATTAAATAATTTGAAGTTGGGTAAAATGCTGAATCTGGAATTCTAAGCCTATTAAAAATATAATTTGAAGGCTTATAAAATTTATATTGATAATACTGAAGAGAATAGAAGTGTTAAAATTGAAATTAATAGTGGTTCGTTCAGTTTTAAAATTTTGTTGTTCAAATTGAATTTAAAACAGATTTCCGAGGCACAGTCTCGGAATTTGACGAAACCAGTTCCATTGGGTCCGTAATATTGTATTATTATCAAATTTCAAATTTCGTAGTAATTGAAGTAGTTGTGTGAGCGTACAATATATAAACGCGTGGAAATTTTTTATCGAAAATTCTATTTAAAATTCTATTTATATATTCACGTACTATTCCTATCAGCTGCCTTCTTTCAAATCCTTGTCTCCTCTCGTACGTGCCATCATCATCGCGCTTTCCTTTCTTTTATCATGCAAGCTTCATCTCCCTTAAATAAAACTTACCGAAGCCTCTTCCATAATGGAATACTTAGAAAACTAAAAAAAATAAATGGCCGAAGCCCTAAATTCCTCCAATCAAACCATCAGTAAATCGAAACAAGGGGGGGGGGGGGTGGACTCCTATTCGAAAATCAACGTTTTCAAATTCGTGAGTACCTACTTCGATTCTTAGCCGACGCCTTCTTCGAGTACAGGCGATTTGTGTTGCAGTTGAGCAAGTGTCGCGGCAGCGCTCGAACACGATTCAAGTGGATGGGGGTTTTGCGAGGCGATTTAGGGTTGTGACAGCGTGGAGGCGTAGTCGAATCGAGCAGCGGCGATCGAGCCATGCGAGGTACCGGAGTTCGTGGTCGCGATTTCCAAGGGGCGCGTGAGCTTGTAGCGTTGATGTCGAGGGTGGAATAGCCTGGAATCGTTTTCCCAGTAAGGTATATAGCAGTTTAAATGTGTATAGTTACTCACCCTATTTTAATAACTTATAATAAAGTCAAGCTTATATATATATTTATAGAAACCAGAAATATATATATATATATACATATAGGAATTTTAAAAAATAAAATGTATATAGGTCATTTTGTATAAGTAGTTTCAAGAAGTAAATAAGTAAATAATTATATGTAATGGATTTGGGAAATTAACTGTTTAATTAACCTATGATATTTATTTTGGTTACTAAAATTGTTCAAGGAAAAAATTAGTTTAAATTACACTATTAAATGTTAATAGACTGTTTGGTTAGTTCAACTGTTAATAAATTAATAAACCATAAATTGTTTATACAAGGTCAATATCATGAAGGAATCGAGCTGGGTTGGAGTGAATTGCAATACCAAAAGCAAAGGTGAGTTAATCTCACTCAGTTAAAATTTAATTTAAATTTAAATGATTAAATTAAAATAATTGTTTGAATGGTTAAATTGATTGATGTGCTCTAGTATGATATATTTTGAAATTGGCATTATATTGTGCTAACGTCTGTGGATGCAGGGAAAACAGGTTGGAGGGATCCAACAGGACCCCTCAACTTTTATTTAAATTATTTAATATTCTCTATTTTGATTTTTTTTTTATTCTATAATGAATTATGTGGAAGTATTGAATGTTATGGCTTGATTGATATAATTGGGTATAACGAATTACCAAATAATACATATAAAAATTCGATTTTTGAAGAAAATAAAAGAAGTGAATCTGTAAGTAAAGTAATTAGAATAAATTTAAGAATGAATTGGAGAAGGAATAAAGTGACTTTAAATTTCTAATAAATAAATTTTGAGTATGGGAAGGAAAATTTGAATAAACAGAAAAGTTAATGAATTTTAAACTTCAGGGTTATTTAAAAGAACAAAACATATATTAAAATTTAAGTTTTAAATTATTTACGAAGCGTAAAGAAGAAATTTGGGAATAACCTGAAATTTGTATATTTCAGCTAAAGGATTTAAAAATCAAACTGAAAATAATAATAGAGTCCATAATTAATGAATTTTGAAATGAATTGATAAGCAAAGAATTTATTTCAAATAAAATAAATTGGAAATCAATTTGGGAAATTGATTTAAGTGATTGAGATTGAAAATTCTCCCTAAATAACCAAGTACGTTTCCAAAATAAATTTTTAAATATAAATTAAAAGTTTTAAAGTTGTTTAAAAGGTATGTTTTGAAAAACTTGTTATTTCTAAATATTTAAATTATAAAAGTAAGTATTTCCTTAAATCTATTATAGCAGTAATTATTTAAAGAGTGACTTGGTATTTTGTTTTTAAAAAGTGAAATTCTAGTTTTATAATTTATTAAGTAACCTTGTTTTCAAATATTCATATAGTATGTATTTTAATAAATTATTGAAGTAGCTTTTAATTAAATGTTTATAAGTATATTTCAAGGTAAAGTGTTTTAAATTATTTTGAAAAGCTAGTTTTGTGCTTGGTGATTTCAGTGGAGATAGAAAATATTTGGGAAAGCTTATTCTGGAAAGAGAAAGATGGTTTGAAACTGTTTTCAAAGGATTGAAAATAGAAAATATATCTTGGGAAGATATTTTTGAGGTAAATAAATAATTTGGGAAATTATTTATTGGTTGATGGTTGTTTGTGAATATTAATTGATAGTTAAATCACCGACTATCAATATTGGACAAAAATGTGTTGATCGTTTCGAAGAGACCGGGATCGAGATTTATTTCTCAAAAACCACTTCGATCTGGTTTGTACGTTTCGTGAAAACGATTTTGGATTCGAAGATGGAGCAGTGAAGTGCAAGGGCTAGTCGCTACTAATCCTAAGGATATTTCCAAAAACGGGTGTAGTAGGAATAGTGCCTTCGGTTCCGTTCGAACCCGGGACGGACTTGTATGGATGAATGCTTGCGAAACATCGTCAGGTGGAGGATGGGCATTCTAAGGGATATATTCTAAAAAGGTAACGCTCAGCCTCAAGCCTCATCAAATGGGAATGACTGAAAATCAGGGGTTATGCAGCAAGGCTAGGTGGGTAGCACCCAAGCAGGGTGAGGTCGTCTAGATGTCCCTTTTTATTTCGGCTTAGTGGGCGGTTGCTGATCCCAACCGCGGGGTGATCTCACTTGGGATTATCTAGTAAGGGGTAGTCCCGGCCTTATGTTGCAGGGGAGCGGGCGTACTCCTCGGTACGGTGATCTAGGCCCCGTACTGTGACAGGTGGTACCCCAGTGCCTAGTGATTAGTTGGAAATCCATTCTCCCTACGAGCCTTGTAGGAGTTTTGTTTGTATTACCCACTCTGTGGCTAGTAGCTGGAATTTAATCATGTAACAATTTCGGCTATTTTATAAGTATTTGTATATAGACCCAATTATAATATCAGAGGATTTCTATAAAAATTGTTTAGCTATCGTAAGGTAAAAACCCGACATGTTTATTTGTGGCGTGGTCTTACGAGATGCTTTTGTTTTCAAAGGATTTTCGAAACTTTAATAATCAATTGGGAGTGATTTTCTCACGCTGGTATTCCAGACTGACTCGGGTATTATTTAACTATAATGCTCGGGTCAGATCGAGTATTATAGGATACAGGATGTGATGCTGTGGAGCTCAGGAGACGAGCTGGATGACGATACGTATTTTTGTATTTTATATGTATATATTCCGCTGTGTTGAGTTGCTGTGTATCCATTTGTATGTTGTTGCTGTTGAACTGTGATTGATGTACTCTGATGATGATGTAATATGTAACCAGAAATAATTAATGTTGAGTAAAGATTTTTTTTATTTATTATCTATTATATTTTATCCCGCTGCGATGGTTAGATTTTATTGTTGTTTTCTATTTTCTTCTTCTACCTCTTCTTCTTTAACTAAAATGGTTCGTATTTTTGTACAACTTGAGTTGATTTAGGTAGAATAGTGTTAACTCAAGGGGTACGGATTTGCGGGTCGTTTCACTTGGTATCCGAGCTTAGGTTGGTGATAACCTTGGCTCTGGTGGGAATTACTCATTTAAAATGAAGACCGTAATACTCTAAAATGAGTTTGAGTGTATTAATAGATATGAGTGCGTATTTGTTAGTGAATATAAATTGTTTTAATATTGTGTTGATTGATTTATTGAGTGGCATATGGACCATCGTCGACACAGTCTGCGAAACTGTACCGAAGGGGTTTCTAAACACTTGAATAGAACAATTGACACGATATTGTTTTAAATATGGGTAAATGAAATAATTTTACCCAAAAAACCTATTTTGATATAAAGAATAGCTTTTTAAAACTATTTAGCGAATATATGGTTGCTTGGATGTTAATTGGATGTTAGGAATGATGATATTTAAAGTATTATCATTGTTAAGTGAAAATTTAACTAGAAATTGAAATATAACTAAACTTTAAGGGAATAAATTCATTATAAAAAGAAATTTATAAATATGAATTATAAATATAATCTATGAATTGAAATACAATCAAATGGAAATTTGTACAAGCATAAACTGTACAAATGAATTACAGTTAAAATTTATTTAAGCAGGCTTTGGAAATTTAAAATTCCGGAGACTTTGGAAGTGTTTATCAAAGTATTTGAAGATAAAAAGGTAGCATTATTGTTTTAGAGGTATTTCTGAAAGGAAATGGGTTCAAATAAATTTTTGGAAAGGATATAACATTGAATTCACTTTAGTAGCTGGAAAATAATTTCGGTGATGGCTGCAGCATCATCGATGTTCGTTTTCGAGTTTTTGAGTGACAGATTGCTGCCAAATTCGATTTGTTTAGAAAAACCTGTTTGTTTTTGAAATTTTTGAGAAGTATGATTTGAAGTTGAAGATTTCAATATGATTTGAAACCAAAGTCAAGTATTTGAAAATCCTGATGAGATAGGTTGTAAGCTTATAAATTGAGATGATTTTTTTACATCAGGAAGAAATATAAGTTTTGAATGTTGGAATTTGAATTTAAAGTGTAAAGTTAAAAATGAAATTAACTTGGATTGAGAAATAAAATTTAACTGGATTGAAATTAATTAAATAGGCTGAAAATAATATCCAGTTGTATTCAAATTAAGTTGAAATCGAGTTGGATTAAATAAGTTCGAGTTAAAATAAAATTGAATTGGAATAAAAATTCAATTGAGTTATTAAATGGAATTAAAATCTTACCTGGACAAATGGAAAATAAATTGGATAAGGATTGGAATTGAAATAAATAAATCGGAATAACTTATAAGAGAACTAAAAATCCATAGGAATAAAATATGCTCGGGCTATAAATAAATGGAAGGCTTGAGTTAAAATAAAAATAAAAAAAATAAAAGATGAATGTATTCAAGCCTAGAATGAATGGGATCGTGCAAATAATAAGTTGTGATTTATAAAATTTATAAGTGGAAATGGAAACCCAAAATAAATATTGTTTGATAACTTGAAAAATAAAATGAAAATTCAAACTTGAATTATAAAATAAATTGAACTTAAGCAAATTGAATGAAGTGATATTTGAAATTAAAATTCAAGTATTGAATTATAAATTAAGGAAAAACTAAGTAGATAATAAATTAGATAATGAAGTATGTAAGGAGAACCCAATACAGTTAAATAAAAGCTGAATTGGTGAGTTAATATTGAAGTTTAGAAATAAACTCAAGTTATAAATTAAATTCGACTTGAATCATTAGTGAAGAAAATATAATGGGAGGTGGCCTTGCAATTAATTAAACGAATGGAGAATGAAATTGAATTGTGAGTTTATGATGAGGTTTGAGAAATAAAACTCAAGTTATAAATAAGATTCGACTTAAATTGTTAGTGAATGGTAAATCGAAATGGATAATGGATCCAGACTTGAGTTATAAATTAAAATTAACTTGGAGTGGTAACAAATTAAATATAATTGGGAATGTATCGAATAAAAATGTGATTGGAATGAAATTCTAGAATAAATAATTGTAAACCATTTAAACTTATTAAGGAATTGAAATAACTTGAGACAATAAGAAAATAGAATGTTTCAAGTTTAATAAAATGGATTTAAATGAATGTGGATAAGAAATGAAGTATAAATGAGTGGACTGTGAATAAAATTTAATAGGTAATGAAGATGAACCTAAGTTGTTAATGGTTTGAATGTAACTTGTTTGAATAATGAAACTAGTTTAGGTTAATAAATGAAATACAAGTGAATGTATTCAAATCTGAAATGCAATGAAAGTGAGAATATATGGGTTGTGAATAAATTTAAAAATGGAATAGAATTAAGTATAAATTGGGTTGAAATCCATTTAAATTGGTTATAAAACATAAATACTTGTTTAATCACATAAATCTCGTCAAATTGCATAGAATTAATTGTCATTTGATGTAAATGGAAGTAATTAAAATTTTATGAATTGATAGAAGTAAAATAAATTGGTTTTGAGAGCAATTGAACTAAATATGAATTCAATTTTCTTAAAAATAAATTAATGTAGGTGATTGAGTGTTAAACCATTCAAATTGAATGAGAATGGATATGAATAAGTTGGAACAGTTGAATTAGCATGGAAACTATATAAATTGCTTATGGAAAATGTTTGGTGTGAATTTCTTTTATAATTCATGTGTTTAACCATTGCAACTAAGTGAAATATTGTTAAATTGCATATATTTGGCACTTATATGTTTAAATTGAGTAAGTACAGGTACCGGAAAGCCGTGTGGCTGGATTTTTGGCACGCTAACTGCTAAATTAATAAGTTGTTTGCTTAAAATGCTAAATAAGGTACGCCTACGCAATAAGAATAGGAAATATGAAATGTTTTTGATTTTTCCGACTGTGTGGGTCGATGTATAAATATTTATCACTTTTGTCAAATTGCAAAAGCTCCTTCGTGCAAAGGGGACTCTACCAAAAATTTTCGAAAATTTTGTTGGGAGTTAGAAAATTTTTGGAGAATTTTTGTGAATAAAAAAACGAAATTAAATTGGCAACTAAAATTAATTAGTAAATGAAATTAACTAAGATAATGACATGAATTAGTTATAAATGGAAAATAAAATTCAATATTTAAAGTTAAAGATTAATTGAATTCGTATGAAAATGAAAGAATCAATTTGAATAAAAATATATATAAACTAAAAGGGAAGATGAAATAAATATAAGAAGCATATAAAATGCTTATACTAAACTTAAGAGGGAATGGTGAATTCTTAAATGAAAATTGATACCAGTCATATAATTTATGTCAATATTGGAATGAATAGATGTTGACATTTTGTGAGAAAGTCAATAAAATGTTTTGGAATACTGTGTTTGGATATTAGTGTTAAGCAGGATATGCAGGTAATATAAAGGAAAGTGAATTGGTTTTGACTTTATAAGGATAAAAATTGAGTTGCCCGACCAAAAAGGTATGTGTTTAAATTTCTGTGAAATTTGATTGGGATTTTGGATTGAGCCACTTGGCTTTTTGTTTTCTTTTTGGATTTGAGAGGCCATAGAACCATTTTGTAGTTGTACCGAGCTAGCCGTGCAAAGGAGACGCTGGCGAAATTTCTCAGGAATTTAGGGAGTTAGAAAATTTTGAGAAAATTTTCGATAATTCAAAATTTAGTTTTGAATTATAATTTGAATGATTGTATAAGTAAAGTTATTTGGGAATTAAGGGAAAAGTTTAGGAAGTTAGTAAGAATTGTAATGGACCTTCTATTAAAAAGATATTTGGTAAGATGTTGAATTGTTAAGAACTGATTGGTTTTGGGAAAATTAAACGGGTGTTGGACCATTCTTCCTAACTTGTAATTTTGGGGACAAAATTCTTTTAAGGGGGGAGGAATGTGACGACTCGGAATTTTTAAGCATTTGTAACTGGAATATTTAATTGATTTTAAATATTTAAAGGTTAATTATTAACTTAAATTCTTAATATCATAATTTATTTGACGATTAAATTGTTGAATTAAATAATTTGAAGTTGGGTAAAATGCTGAATCTGGAATTCTACGCCTATTAAAAATATAATTTGAAGGCTTATAAAATTTATATGATAATACTGAAGAGAATAGAAGTGCTAAAATTGAAATTAATAGTGGTTCGTTCAGTTTTGAAATTTTATAGTTTAAATTGAATTTAAAAATAGATTTCCGAGGCACAGTCTCGGAATTTGAAGAAACCAGTTCCATTGGGTCCGTAATATTGTATTATTATCGGATTTCAAATTTCGTAGTAATTGGAGTAGTTGTGTGAGCGTACGATATATAAACGCGTGGAAATTTTTTATCGAAAATTCTATTTGAAATTCTATTTATATATTCACGTACTATTCCTATCAGCTGCCTTCTTTCAAATCCTTGTCTCCTCTCGTACATGCCATCATCATCGCGCTTTCCTTTCTCTTATCACGCAAGCTTCATCTCCCTTAAATAAAACTTACCGAAGCCTCCTCCATAATGGAATACTCAGAAAACTAAAAAAAATGGTCGAAGCCCTAAATTCCTCAAATCAAACCATCAGTAAATCGAAACAAAGGGGGGGGGGGTGGAATCCTATTCGAAAATCAACGTTTTCGAATTCGTGAGTATCTACTTCGATTCTTAGCCGACGCCTTCTTCGAGTACAGGCGATTCGTGTTGCAGTTGAGCTAGTGTCGCGGCAGCACTCGAACACGATTCAAGTGGATGGGGGTTTTGCGAGGCGATTTAGGGTTGTGACAGCGTGGAGGTGTAGTCGAATCGAGTAGCGGCGATTGAGCCATGCGAGGTACCAGAGTTCATGGTCGCGATTTCCAGGGGGCGCGCGAGCTTGTAGCGTTGATGTCGAGGGTGGAATAGCCTGGAATTGTTTTCCCAGTAAGGTATATAGCAGTTTATATGTATATAGTTACTTGCCCTATTTTAATAACTTATAATAAAGTCAAGCATATATATATCTATAGAAACCAGAAATATATATATACATATAGGAATTTTTAAACTGTTATAGAGCTTATATAAAAACTGAATTTTAAAAAAAAATGTATATAGGTCATTTTGTATAAGTAGTTTCAAGAAGTAAATAAGTAAATAAATATATATAATGGATTTGGGAAATTAACTGTTTAATTAACCAATGAAATTTATTTTGGTTACTAACATTGTTTAAGGAAAAAATTAGTTTAAAATTGTTAATAGACTGTTTGGTTAGTTCAAATGTTAATAAATTAATAAACCATAAATTGTTTATACAAGGTCAATATCATGAAGGAATCGAGCCGGGTTAGAGTGAATTGCAATACCAAAAGCAAAGATGAGTTAATCTCACTCAGTTAAAATTTAATTTAAATTTAAATGATTAAATTAAAATAATTGTTTGAATGGTTAAATTGATTGATGTGCTCTAGTATAATATATTTTGAAATTGGCATTATATTGTGCTAACGTCTGTGGATGCAGGGAAAACAGGTTGGAGGGATCCAACAGGACCCCTTAACTTTTATTTAAATTATTTAATATTTCTCTGTTCTGATTTTTTTTATATTCTATAATGAATTATGTGGAAGTATTGAATGTTATGGCTTGGTTGATATAATTGGGTATAATAAATTACCAAAATAATATATATAAAAATTGGATTTTTGAAGAAAATAAAAGAAGTGAATCTGTAAGTAAAGTAATTATAGAATAAATTTAAGAATTAATTGGAGAAGGAATAAAGTGACTTTAAATTTCTAATAAATAAATTTTGAGCATAGGAGGGAAAATTTGAATAAACAGAAAAGTTAATGAATTTTGAACTTCAGGGTTATTTAAAAGAACAAAACATATATTAAAATTTAAGTTTTAAATTACTTACGAAGCATATAGAAGAAATTTGGGAATAACCTGAAATTTGTATATTTCAGCTAAAGGATTTAAAAATCAAACTGAAAATAATAATAGAGTCCGTAATTAATGAATTTTGAAATGAACTGATAAGCAAAGAATTTATTTCAAATAAAATAAATTGGAAATCAATTTGGGAAATTGATTAAAGTGATTGAGATTGAAAATTCTCCCTGAATAACCAAGTACGTTTCCAAAATAAATTTTTAAATATAAATTAAAAGTTTTAAAGTTGTTTAAAAAGGTATGTTTTGGAAAACTTATTATTTCTAAATATTTAAATTACAAAAGTAAGTATTTCCTTAAATCTATTATAGCAGTAATTATTTAAAGAGTGACTTGGTATTTTGTTTTTAAAAAGTGAAATTCTAGTTTTATAATTTATTAAGTAACCTTGTTTTCAAATATTCATATAGTATGTATTTTAATAAATTATTGAAGTAGCTTTTAATTAAATGTTTACAAGTATATTTCAAGGTAAAGTGTTTTAAATTATTTTCAAAAGCTAGTTTTGTGCTTGGTGATTTTAGTGGAGATAGAAAATATTTGGGAAAGCTTATTCTGGAAAGAGAAAGATGGTTTGAAACTGTTTTCAAAGGATTGAAAATAGAAAATATATCTTGGGAAGATATTTTTGAGGTAAATAAATAATTTGGGAAATTATTTATTGGTTGATGGTTGTTTATCAATATAAATTGATATTTAGATCACCGACTATCAATATTGGACAAAATGCGTTGATCATTTCGAGGAGACCGGGATCGAGATTTATTTCTCAAAAACCACTTCGATCCGGTTTGTACGTTTCGTGAAAACGATTTTGGATTCGAAGATGGAGCAGTGAAGTGCAAGGTCTAGTCGCTACTAATCCTGAGGATATTTCCAAAAACGGATGTAGTAGGAATAGTGCCTTCGGTTCCGTTCGAACCCGAGACGGACTTGTATGGATGAATGCTTGCGAAACATCGTCAGGTGGACGATGGGCATTCTAAGGGATATATTCTAAAAAGGTAACGCTTAGCCTCAAGCCTCATCAAATGGGAATGACTGAAAATCAGGGGTTATGCAGCAAGGCTAGGTGGGTAGCACCGAAGCAGGGTGAGGTCATCCCTGTCTAGATGTCCCTTTTTATTTCGGCTTAGTGGGCGGTTGTTGATCCCAACCGCGGGATGATCTCACTCAGGATTATCTAGTAAGGGGTAATCCCGGCCTTGTGTTGCAGGGGAGCGGGCGTACTCCTCGGTACGGTGATCTAGGCCCCGTACTGTGACAGGTGGTACCCACTGCCTAGTCATTAGTTGGAAATCCATTCTCCCTACGAGCCTTGTAGGAGTTTTGTTTGTATTACCCACTCTGTGGCTAGTAGCTGGAATTTAATCATGTAACAATTTTGGTTATTTTATAAGTATTTGTATATAGACCCTATTATAATATCAGAGGATTTCTATAAAAATTGTTTAGCTATCGTAAGGTAAAAACCCGACATGTTTATTTGTGGCGTGGTCTTACGAGATACTTTTGTTTTCAAAGGATTTTCGGAACTTTAATAATCAATTGGGTGTGATTTTCTCACGCTGGTATTCCAGACTGACTCGGGTATTATTTAACTATAATGCTCGGGTCAGACCGAGTATTATAGGATACATGATGTGATGCTGTGGAGCTCAGGAGACGAGCTGGATGACGATACGTATTTTCGTATTTTATATGTATATATTCCGCTGTGTTGAGTTGTTGTGTATCCATTTGTATGTTGTTGTTGTTGAACTGTGATTGATGTGCTCTGATAATGATGTAATATGTAACCAGAAATAATTAATGTTGAGTAAAGATTATTTATTATTTATTATCTATTATATTTTATCCCGCTGCGATGGTTAGATTCTATTGTTGTTTTCTATTTTCTTCTTCTTCCTCTTCTTCTTTGACCAAAATGGTTTGCATTTTTGTACAACTTGAGTTGATTTAGGTAGAATAGTGTTGACTCAAGGGGTACGGATTTGCGGGTCGTTTCAAAAACAATAGATTGTAAATAAATTAGGAGAAAATGAAACCAAATCACAGAATCACAGACACACAAATTCAGAATACTCGCAACGGAATTAAAAATAAATTAGTGGTTCATGAAGCCACTATTAAAAGTCTCAAAACAATAAAATTTACATAGTCTTTAAACCCAAATATAGTTTGAAACAACAATAGTAAATCTCAATATTCAATAGTCTTGATTACATAAATTAAGATAAGGAACTGAAAGGAAAATTTGCCAGCAGCTTGAAAAGTGATCTACAGAAGTCCTAGCTCCGGAATGAAGACTGAATTGCAACTCAGGCTGACCCAAACATAAAATAAACATAAACACTCGAGTCAAGACATACATACTTATACAGTGTAAGCTAATTCAAGTGTACTGTAATATAGAGCTCCGATCAGAGGTGCTACCACATTAATCCGTCGATCGCTCCTGTTTTAGCCACCTTATGCCAACTCACGGGAGTCGGGTCCACGGATTTACCTCAAAGGAAACGTCACCACCATCCAACTTCATTCTGGAATCTCCACCGCGTATACGGTTTTCAAAGTGGTTTTCGGTATCGACAGAGAGTGTGACCATATCTGATCCCGGTCTCTTTAACAACCAACGTTATTATTACCCGTGGTTATAAACTTTCAAAAATAGTTTATACTTCAATCAATATACTTTATTTTAACTGTTTAAAGGTGAAGTTATTATTCTTTCAACCAATATAAATTCCAAAGGTTTAGCCTTAGTTCAATTGCATCATCATTCAGCACTTGGCTAAATGTATAAATATCCTCTTTACAATTAAGTAAATTAAACTTTAGACTTCAATATAGTTTCAATAAAATTTAAACCTTTATTTAAAAAAATTACTTATAAAATTTCCACCTTTATATAGTCATTTAATTCATTCCATATTTTATGGTCTTATATAAAGAAAAATTTGAAAATATATATATAACTTCTTTATACTTTCTTATCAAGTGTAAAATTTCTATGTATTTCCTTAACAATTTAGTTTAGTTACCGTTTCAAAAATAAAATAAATCTCGATTTAAAATCAAGTTATATTTTTGACTTCCATATCTCACAAATTTAGTATCAATTCGTAGAAAACTTAACCTTTATAAATTCGCTTTATTTCATATTATACCAAATTCTCATGCATATTTTTCTTAACTTAAATCCCGTTTATTTTACAGTCAAAAATTTCAAGATAAATTTATTTTTAAATTCTTATCATTTATTTATTTACATATTAAACTTGTAAAATATCACAATACTTACAATAATCATTTTCATCCACTTTCAAGCAAGTATTTTAACACTTAAAATTTAAAATATTTAATATTTCCATAATATATTTATATAACCACGGTCTGTAAAATATTTTCTAACCTAGGTCAAGTGATACGGATAATATATCATTTCAATCCGTAATTTGCAAAAATAAATCCGGGTTCTATCATTTCGAACCCGCAATCCCAAGTTAAAATAAGTAGCTAAATAAATAAATAAATAAATATCGTTCAGGCCTATCATTTCAGCCTGTAACGATTTCTATTCTACAGGGAACTTGCAGTGATTAAACAGTAAAATAAATAAATAGAGTACAACATAATAAACAGTATATAATATAACTGATGATGTGTAGCTTTTATAACGGAAATTTTTTTCAACATCCTCAATTTATATCACAGTCAACTAAAATGAAATAATAATTATTCTACAATCACACTTGTTATCAATTTACAGATATACAAGTACGTTTGTCAGGTGAGAATACTCACCTTAACGCCGTCGAAGATTTGGTTCAAAACGATGGTAACACTTGAAAAAGACAACGTACAGAAGCACGATCAAATTATTGCGGAGGCTTCAACCAGATTTTTTTTAATATTGAAAAGGAAACGAATTAATTAAAAATAAAAACTAAGTAAAATTTTAACACGAAATTTTTCAAAACAATCAGGGACGAACGGAATCAATTCGACCCGTAGGCTCGACCACTCCACCACACATATTTCCTTCCATTCATTATTATTATTTTTCTACCAAACTGGAAAGACATGCATGTACACGACAAAGTGCACAGGTGGCTAAGATGTATAACTGACCTACCTAAGGAGGCTTGCTACACAATATCATGCTTTGGGTTTCTAGTTTGATGATCCTTTTGTTCGGCTGTTCATAAAAAAATTGTTTTTTTTCTTTTTTTTTCTTATATATATAGAGGTGAACATACTATCTAACTTAAGTACACGAGACACAACTTCCAGAAAAGAAAAATATTCAAGACAGTATGGATTTTATCTGGCATGAAGGCACAGCTAAAGCCTATATCCAAATTGAATGCATGCACGTCATTTTTTTTTAATATTACTCAGAATAATCTTGGGCTTCCCACACAACTGCATCTATTAAAATCTACTCGCTTTCACTGCTACACGAGGGCACGGCCCTGCCTATCTGAAAGCATGCATGCATGCACTTCGTATCATGAATATTTGACAAAGCTTGTCAATAAAAGGATCGGCCACCAAACTAAAGGTGGCACAAAATTTTTGTTCAAGCTTTAGTCAATGTATTCCATGGCTCGACCTGCATGCATGTGCACACTGACCGTCCAAGGCTTCGGCCAGCTGGTGGACCAGGGGAGGCCGACAGGGGAAAAGCGTCGGAGGTGTGGGTGTACGTGGTCATGCAACGGTGGTGGAGAGGGTTGAAGGCAACCGAGCACGGGTTGAATGGTCGATAAGATAAAGAAGCAAGCATGGAAAAGTATAAAAGCAAATGAAATAAAAGGAGAAACAACAGAGGCCATACCTGATGAAACTCACACGCAAGGAAGAAGGAGATGCTGAATGCAAATGAAAATAATTGTGACGTGTAGTATATTTATAAGGATAAGTTGCTTTGCACGCAAGAAAAAAAATATAACGTGCAAAAATCAAGGCAACTCGGCCCCTATTCCATGCGTGAAAAAACAGGCAAGCAAAGATTTGAAAAAAAATGTTTACAGTGGGCACCGATTTCTCTATTTAACTAGTTGAGATTTTTGGGAAATATGACATGCGATCAAGTGAAAAAGGCAAGAAATATTATTTAGTTTTGAATGTTAACAGAGCGAAGGCTTGATTTAAGGGAAGCAGGAACGACAAGTAAATCGAGTTTGCACGGTAAGGAGATGAAATTTTCGAATGTTTCCCCCTTTTTCCTTTTTATTTTATATTATGATGTGCTTAAATACAGATACAAGAGGGGTGCGTAAATCAAGTGGAAAAAGGAAAGGCAAGAAATTGTTGTTTATTCCAAAATCAACATAGAAAAATGGCAAGTGAATTCAAATGTTAAAGGAAATAATGGTTTCATTGCCTTATTTAATTGTGCGTGAGTTTTAAAATTAAATAGGGTGTGTGAATTTAGCAAAGTAACGGCAAGTGATGATCTTGCTATGAAACGGTAATAAAATTTGTGGATAACGTTCTATTTAAAATAGAAGAGAAATAAAAGAAAGTGAATATATTTTTGGAATGCGTACTACAGACATGAAATTTATGCCCAAAATATAACGAAAATATCTGATTTAAATTTTATACGTTTTCTTATATATACGTTATTAATCCATCAATTAACGTGGCTTTTTAAATGCGTAATTAAAAAGTTTTCTTTGTACACTATAAACCTTGAAACTTATTACACAATTTTAAAAAGGTATATAAGAAAGAACAAGGAAAAAAAATGTTATTACCAATATAAGTTGGACATCCTCACAATAAATCTTGTACGTTGAAATTCTTATATAAAAGATTTAGAATTTAAAATTTTAAAAATTCCAATTAGAGTTATCTTTAACCAAAGTCACAATTTCAAAAATCTTATCCTTTATCTAAAATTTTTGGGAAATGATTCAATCAATTTAAAATTTTATAAAATAAAACCCAAAGTTAAAAATAAAAGAATTAAAATGTTAAATAAATATTGGGCTGTTATACTCTCCCCCACTCAGAACTTTTCGTCCTCGAAAAGAAGAAAGGAAGGAAACAAGGAAGATACAAATAAAGAGCGAAGTACCTAAAACAAATAATTCCGGATTTGAAGCACGAATGCTTTCCTCCGTCTTCCAGGTGCAATCCCATTCATCAGTGCTCCATTGCACTTTGACCATGTGGACAGATTTTCTTCTTAGTTGTTTCGTACCTCGATCGACGATACGAAGCGGCTTCCTTTCAATAGTTAGGTCAGGCTCGATGTCCAAACTATCAAGAGCAGTATGCTGGATAATAAGAGATGGATCATCAAGACAGTGTCGAAGGTGGGATACATGAAATACATTGTGTATTCCAGCGAATTTCTCCGACAAATCTAGTCGATAAGCAAGAGATCCAATCCTTTCCAAGATGCGGAATAGACCGATGAACCTAGGAGCAAGCTTTCCTCTACGCCCAAACCGAACCACCTTTCTTAAGGGAGAGACCTTAAGAAAAACTAAATCACCGACTGCGAACTCCAAGCTTCTTCTACGACGATCCGCGTACTTCTTCTGCCTATCCTGAGCAATCCTTAACCTCCTCTTTATCTCCTCAACCTTTTCCGAAGCTTCCAAAATCATTTCGGGACCAAGAACTAAGCGGTTATCGGATTCAATCCAGCAAGATGGAGATCTACAAGGACGTCCGTACAAAGCAGCAAACGGGGACATCCTAAGACTAGCCTGATAACTATTGTTATAGGTGAATTCTACAAGATGGAGATGATCTTCCCAAGATCCTCCGTAATCCAAAATACAAGCGCGAAGAAGATCGTCTAGGATCTGATTCACCCTTTCCGTTTGACCGTCAGTCTGTGGGTGGTAAGCAGTGCTCAGATTCAGATGAGTATCCAAGGATTCTTGGAAAGCTTTCCAAAATTGACTAGTAAATATAGGGTCTCGATCACAAACAATGCTAAGGGGAACGCCATGAAGGCCCACAATCTCCCTCATGTAGATCTCAGATAAGCTCGAAGCCGTATGGGTAGACCTGACTGGAAAAAAATGAGCGGACTTAGTTAGTCTATCCACGATAACCCATATGCTCTCATTTCCCCTCCTAGATCTCTGTAATCCATCGATGAAATCCATAGAAACTAGCTCCCACTTCCAATTTGGAATCTCCAGAGGCTGCAAACCCGGTGTATTCTGAAAATCTGCCTCAACTTGCTGACAAGTCGCACATCTACTCAAAAAGATAGAGACATCACGCATACCCTTCCACCAATAAGTTTCTTTAAATCCTGATACCTCTTCGCTATGCCAGGATGAATGGAAAGCCGGGATTGATGATGTTCTCGAAGTAACTCCTGCCTCAGACAATCGACATTTGAGACACAAATCCGATTATTAATCCTTAAAATCCCTTTATCATCAATCTGAGCTCCACTACCATCAAGACTACTACCACCAACCCGGCTGCGAACATTCTTCTTAATCAATCTGATGATCCTATCCTCGTCCTGCTTAGCCTTGATACGGTCCAAAAGGGGAGAAGAAACAAAAATCTAACACAACAAGGACTTCTTTCTACTCAACGTATCTGCCACAACATTAGCTTTTCCAGGAGTATACTTGATGTCGAGATCATAAGAAGCAAGAAACTCGAGCTACCGAACTTGTCTCTGATTTATATCCTTTTGGGTGAAAATATATTTCAAAGACTGATGATCGGTGAAGAGGTCAAACTTAGCACCCAAGAGATGATGTCTTCAAAGCTTCAGAGCAAAGACAACAGCCAGGAATTCTAAATCATGAGCAGCATAATTAGCCTCATAGGTCATCAACTGACGACTAGCATAGGCAATTACCTTACCATCTTACATTAATACTGCTCCCAATCCCTCTCAACAAGCATCGGTGAATACCGTTAATCTCCCACTTCCATTCGGTACAGTAAGCACTGGTGCGGAGGAAAGCTTATTCTTTAACTCTTGGAATGCCGCTTTACACTTATCGCTCCAAATAAACTTAGCATTCTTACGAGTTAGAGCAGTGAGAGGTGCAGAAATCCGAGCAAAGTTCTCAATGAACCTCCAATAGTAACCGGCAAGGCCCAGAAAACAACGAATATCCGTTGGAGTCTTAGGTTCTTCCCAATCCTATAACAGAATAAGGGGAGATAAGGACTCCACAAAAAAATAGAGAGAGATAATATGTAGGAAGAGGAAGGAGGAAAAGACTTAGTTTGATCGCAGCGATCTTGACTGGATCAACAGAAACTCCTTCACTATAGACAATATATCCGAGGAATCGGACTTCCTCTTCCCAAAAATGACATTTAGAGAACTTAGCCTTTAATTGATGGTTTCGAAGAGTTTCTAAAACATATTTCAAATGTGACTCATGCTCTTTCTTCGTCTTGGAGAAAACAAGGATATCATCAATAAAGACAAGAACAAATTTATAAAGCACATCACGAAAAACTCGATTCATCATGTCAACAAAGAAGGCAGGAGAGTTAGTCAAACCAAAAGGCATAACTAGCCATTCAAAGAAACCATTTTCGGTACGGAAAGCAGTTTTGGGAATGCTCTCCTCAGCAACTCTGTTGGTGGAAACCCGTGGCTAGATCAAGCTGAGAGAAAACAGTCGCTCCATAGAGTTGATCAAACATATCATTGATGAAGGGAATAGGATATCTGTTTTTCATAGTGAGCTTGTTCAGCTCCCTATAATCAACACACATCCGGAGAGAACCATATGATTTTGTAACGAAAACTACAGATGCTCCCCATTCCGAGAAGCTAGGCCTGATCAGACCTTTGTAGGACAAGTCTTGAATCTGTTTCCTTAATTCGATCTTCTCACGTGGTGCCATTCTTCTGGGTGGAAGAACTACAAGTCGTGCTCCAGGAATGAGATCGATACGGAAATCAATTTCCCTTTTTGGAGGTAGAGAGATGACTTCGCCAAATACGTCGGGAAAAAGTTTGACTACTCGAGTCGAATGGATATCACCAGGGAAAGTATCGAGAGAATAGATGAAGCTACCAGCGAATTCCTGAGGCAAGCTACACTGAATCACTAAAGCATCACCCTTATCACCAACCAGAGAGACAGTACGGGAACTACAAGAGATGTGGGCATCATGCTTATCCAACCAGTCTCCTCCAAGTAGAAGATCGAAAGCATTTAAACACAGAACATAAAAGTCACCAGTGAATCAATAATTACCGAGGAAGAGTTTCACATCCCTACAAACCTTATTAAGGTTCGCAGGGCCACTGATGGGGTTTGAAACACATAAAGGTACAGAAGAAAACTCGGGAGAAAGGAGATGCTCAAATTTATTACAGAGATTTGACGAGATGAAGCTATGGGAAGCTCCGGTATCGAATAAAACACGAATAGGAGATTCAAACAGAGTAAAAGATGTTGAGTCACAAGTTTTATGAAGGTTTTGATTTCTGACAAATAATAAAGGCGATCGACAAAACAAATACATCATGGCTACATATGGTACTCTAGATTATAGGTTGATTATTTGATATTGTATTAGTGATAAACTTGTTAAAATCTATCCTCAAATAATCATGCATTTCAATATAACCAATAAATATACATTTGAAATTGCATTGCACATTCACTATGCAAATTATCAGAGACCAGTCGACCGGTAGTAAAAAAGGCGGTCGACCGTTTCTGCATAATATGCACAATGAACGTGCACACATGCACATAACGTATATATATTTGAATTCCTGTCTACTGGTCACTTTTTAACCTGTCGACCGTTTTTAAACAGAAAGCAATTTTTCCAAAAGACACTTCTCTTCTCCAAAGGTTGCATCTCTTACCTTTCACCAAAGATCATATCTCTTAATGGCAACTACTCACAAAGAGTTACAACCATTCTTATCTATATAAACTCATCTAATTCGTTGATTAAAATAACATGATTTTATATGCTTTTTAATCTAACCTCTGATCTTACTTTCTACATACTCCTGCATTCTAAAAGCTCTCGATTATTTATTGAATCATCGAAACTATTTCATATCTTTTGATTCAATAAGTAATTTACTTTCCTTAATCTTTTCAAAACATCATTCGCATACTTTGAGGATAAGATTATAGGAAGGGTGTACTGCTAGTGACAAATCCGTGTTTTCAAGGACAAAAGTTGTCAACAACAATTGTATTTGTTCTTTTGTTGAAGTCCTCTGTGTTGTAAGAGGCAAGTGTTGAAGTCCTCAGTGTATTAGAGGCGTGAAATCCCGTTCGGTTGTTCGGGTGTTGTAAACCTGTTCCTCCGGGTGAAGCGAGGTTGTTAATAGTGAAAATCCAGATAGAAGTCTGGGACTGGACGTAGGACGGTGCTCCGAACCAGTATAAAAATCTCTGGTGTGATTTTTCTATTTTTTATTTACTATGCTATTATCATCTATTTCCGCATTTATATTGTAGTCCATATTACACGATCCGTGTGTACTATATTAGCACATATAATTGTATACACACCGCACTTTCATTTGGTATCAGAGCACGGTCATCATATAACCGTAACACAGTTATTTGATATATTATAGTAATATGGCAAATAACGTAAGTACTAGCACTCAAAACACCACTTACACGGAGGGTCAATCGACACAAAGACCTCCATTTTTCAATGGTCTTAACTATAGTTATTGGGCAACACGTATGTCATTCTTTATGCAATCAAATAGCTATGATGCTTGGAATGCCACTCAAAGAGAAATAGTGAATCCAACAACTGATTATTCAGAATGGACTGCAGTTGAGAAAACGGCAGCAGCCGTAAATGCAAGAGCAATAAATATGTTGTTCTGTGCATTAGACCAAAATGAATACAACCGTGTTAGTATCTGCACTACTGCATATCATATTCATTCTACTATTCTAGTGTCTGTTACTCCTTTTTGTCGATGACAAAAGGGGAGAAAGGGCTAACAATTGTTTGCAGGAACGTACATATATAAGAATTGAAAGAGAGAGATCACATATTCAGGGGGAGATTCAAATTTGTAGATATATATTGTCTTCAATCAAAAAGGGGGAGAATGTTGAGTCACAAGTTTTATGAAGGTTTTGATTTCTGACAAATAATAAAGGCGATCGACAAAACAAATACATCATGGCTACATATGGTACTCTAGATTATAGGTTGATTATTTGATATTGTATTAGTGATAAACTTGTTAAAATCTATCCTCAAATAATCATGCATTTAAATATAATCAATATATATACATTTGAAATTGCATTGCACATTCACTATGCAAATTATCAGAGACCGGTCGACCGGTAGGAAAAAAGGCGGTCGACCGTTTCTGCATAATATGCACAATGAACGTGCACACATGCACATAACGTATATATATTTGAATTCCTGTCTACTGGTCACTTTTTAACCTGTCGACCATTTTTAAACAGAAAGCAATTTTTCCAAAAGACACTTCTCTTCTCCAAAGGTTGCATCTCTTAGCTTTCACCAAAGATCATATCTCTTAATGGCAACTACTCACAAAGAGTTACAAGCATTCTTATCTATATAAACTCATCTAATTCGTTGATTAAAATAACATGATTTTATATGCTTTTTAATCTAATCTCTGATCTTACTTTCTACATACTCCTGCATTCTAAAAGCTCTCGATTATTTATCTTTTGATTCAATAAGTAATATACTTTCCTTAATCTTTTCAAAATATCATTCGCAAACTTTGAGGATAAGATTATAGGAAGGGTGTACTGCTAGTGACAAATCCGTGTTTTCAAGAACACAAGTTGTCAACAACAATTGTATTTGTTCTTTTGTTGAAGTCCTCTGTGTTGTAAGAGGCAAGTGTTGAAGTCCTCAGTGTATTAGAGGCGTGAAATCCCGTTCGGTTGTTCGGGTGTTGTAAACCTGTTCCTCCGGGTGAAGCGAGGTTGTTAATAGTGAAAATCCAGATAGAAGTCTGGACTGGACGTAGGACGGTGCTCCGAACCAGTATAAAAATCTCTGGTGTGATTTTTCTATTTTTTATTTACTATGCTATTATCATCTATTTCCGCATTTATATTGTAGTCCATATTACACGATCCGTGTGTACTATATTAGCACATATAATTGTATACACACCGCACTTTCAAAAGAACCCTGAAGTGTGCCTTGAGAGTCGCTAGGAGATGGAGCAGGTGCAGGCTGTGGAGCTGGAGAGGACGCAGAAGTAACAGCGAAAATCCCAGATGCCATGCCCTTCATCAGGGTAGGGCAGTCCTTCTTGAAGTGCCCCGGCTGAAGGCAGATGTGGCAGAGGTCTCGTCTAGCCAACTGAAAAGGAGGTGGAATAGCAACACCCAAAGTAGGACAACTATTTGCGTAGTTTCGCTTCTGGTGGCATCTATGGCAGGTGATGGTAGAAAGATCTACAGTCGGCCTCTGAGATGCAGAAGACGATGATCCTAGCCCTGGAGTCCTATTTCTCTTATGACGGTAGAAGTTGGACTTCCTTTTCTTAGAATTTCCAGAAGACTGAGACGGTGCAGATTGGGCAGCTGGAGTGGCCCTAGAGGTAGGGTTCTCATATCGGAGAGCCATGTCCATCAGAGCGGTGAATGCCCCCATGCACGTGGGTAATAAGCCGATCGTAGAACTCGGGGCGTGCTCCAGCAATAAATTTCTCGTTCTTTTTCAGTGGGGTGTCTATCAAATTCAGGCCATATTGCGAGAGCTCATTAAATTTTCTCTGGTATTCCATAAAGGACATATCGCCCTGCTTCAAATCCATAAAGTCTCAATATAGCTGATAAGGCCTCCCTAAAGCACGATAAGAGGGATAAGACAAATTTCAATAAATGGAGTAATCCTAAATTTGATTAACCGAAGAAGATACCTAAATTGCTGCCAGGTGATGTCAGCCTCATTGGTGTGAGCATTAACTGACAGCCACCAATTCAAAGCGGCTCCTTTCATCTGCCAGGCCGCCAATTGCCTCTGCTGGGCATTTGTGATTTCGAGACAGGAGAAGATTCTCTCCAAGTCTTTGAACCACTGTTGAGTCTCTATTATGGTTTCAGAACACGTGAACTTGGTGCCACCAAGCTCGGTATAATTTTTACATAGCTTAGTAAATCTAACAGGGGCAGCGGTTGGAGGAGCTTGGGCAGCAGCTTGTTCCCATCCCTTGACATTTCCTCGATTCATCCTGAGAAATCAAGAATGAATTTAAGGACAGAGGAAAATATAGAGGCCAAGATAGTGTAGATAAAATAAAGTTTAACTTGAACAAGGCTCTAACTGTATAAGATGGAGAAAAGGAAAGAAGTAGTTGGAAAATTTTATTTTAAAACAGGTAAGTTTCATATCAAAATACTTCTTTGACAAACCCGTTTGAAAATCATTTTATACTTTAAAATACGTTCTCTCAAGGAGGGATTCTAGGATTTGACTTCACTCATTCTAGAGTATTGCTACCCTATCTCCAATGAGTTTTTTTGCTCCTCAGGCTATGGTTAAACCTGGCTCTGATACCAACTGTAACGACCCACCATTTTGTACCATTCAAATTCGACAATAATTTAAAACATGTCAAGCTTGAATAGTTCAAAACAATAGATTGTAAATAAATTAGGAGCAAATGAAATCAAATCATAGAATCACAGACACATAAATTCAGAATACTCGCAGCGATAATAGTGTCTATTAGTAAAATAAACTTACTTTAAAATAGCTTAAGGCTTTACATATTCCACCTTAAAGCATAATATAGTGTCAGTAGTCCATACAGTACCTGCATATCTCCTGATCGGGAGACTATGAGAAGATACTCCATAGGTACGACACAAATTAAACTCGTACAAGGCTCGCTATGGTAGGTGACACGACACAACTAGGAAATGCCAGGGTAGATATACCAATTACGCTTTCGGACCGGTGGTTAGGCATAGCGCGCAGCTACCGCCCACCTCGAACAACACTCCCATATCAAGGGTGCGCACCAAAACAAATCACAAAAGTAATAGAATGGCATAGAAGAAGTGCGTCCGATCAGAGGTGCTACCTCATTAATCTGTCGATCACTCCTGTTTTAGCCACCTTATGCCAACTCACAGGTGTCGGGTCCACGTATTTACCTCAAAGGAAACGTCACCACCATCCTACTTCATTATGGAATCTCCACCGCGTATACGGTTGTCAAAGTGGTTTTCGGTATCGACAGAGAGTATGCCCATATCCGATCCCGGTCTTTTAACAACCAACGTTATTATTACACGTGGTTATAAACTTTCAAAAATAGTTTATACTTCAATCAGAATACTTTATTTTAACTGTTTAAAGGTGAAGTTATTATTCTTTTAAGCAGTATAAATTCCAAAGGTTTAGCCTTAGTTTAATTGCATCATCATTCAGCACTTGGCTAAATGCATAAATATCCTCTTTACAATTAAGTAAATTAAACTTTAGACTTCAATATAGTTTCAATAAAATTTAAACCTTTATTTAAACAAATTTACTTATAAAATTTCCACCTTTATATAATCATTTAATTCATTCCATATTTTATGGTCTTTTATAAAGCAAAATTTGAAAATATACATCTAATTTCTTTATACTTTTCTTATCAAGTGTAAAATTTCTATGTATTTCCTTAACAATTTAGTTTAGTTACCGTTTCAAAAATAAAATAAATCTCGATTTAAAATAAAGTTATAATTTTGACTTCCATATTTCACAAATTTACTATCAATTCTTAGAAAACTTAACCTTTATAAATTCGCTTTATTTCATATTATACCAAATTCTCATGTATATTTTTCTTAACTTAAATCCCGTTTATTTTACAATCAAAAATTTCAAGATAAATTTATTTTTAAATTCTTATCATTTATTTATTTACATATTAAACTTGTAAAACATCACAATACTTACAATAATCATTTTATCCACTTTTAAGCAAGTATTTTAACAATTAAATTTTAAAATATTTAATATTTCCATAAAATATATTTATATGACCACGGTCTGTATAATATTTTCCAACCTAGGTCAAATGATACGGATAATATATCATTTTAATCCGTAATTTACAAAATAAATCCGGGTTCTATCATTTCGAACCCGCAATCCCAAGTTAAAATAAGTAGATAAATAATAAATGAATAAATAAATATCCTTCAGGCCTATCATTTCAGCTTGTATCGATTTCTATTCTACATGGAACTTGCAGCGATTAAATAGTAAAATAAATAAATAGAGTACAACATAATAAACAGTATATAATATAACTGATGATGTGTAGGTTTTATAACGGATTTTTTTTTAACATCCTCAATTTATATCACAGTCAAATAAAATGAAATAATAATTATTCTACAATCACACTTGTTATCAATTTACAGATATATAAGTACATTTGTCAGGTGAGAATACTCACCTTAATGCCGTCGAAGATTTGATTCAAAACGATCGTAACACTTGAAAAAGACAACGTACAGAAGCACGATCAAATTGTTGCGGAGGCTGCGACCAGATTTTTTTATGAAAAGGAAACGAATTAATTAAAAATCAAAACTAAGTAAAATTTTAACACGAAATTTTTCAAAACAATCAGGGACGAACGGAATCAATTCGACCCGTAGGTTCGACCACTCCACCACACATATTTCCTTCCATTCATTTTTTTTTCTACCAAACTGGAAAGTCATGCATGTACACGGCAAAGTGCACAGTTGGCTAAGATGTATAACTGACCTACCTAAGGAGGCTCGGCTATGCAATATCATGCTTTGGGTTTCTAGTTTGATGATCCTTTTGGTCGGCTTTTCATAAAAAAAAATTGTTTTTTTCTTATGTATATAGAGGTGAACATACTATCTAACTTAAGTACAGGAGGCACAACTTCCAGAAAAGAAAAATATTCAAGGCAGTATGGATTCTATCTGGCATGAAGGCACGGCTAAAGCCTATATCCAAGTTGAATGCATGCACGTTATTTTTTTTAATATTACTCAGAATAATCTTGGCCTTCCCACACAACTGCATTTATTAAAATCTACTCGCTATCGCTGCTACAAGAGGGCACAGCCCTGCCTATCTGAAAGCATGCACGCATGCACTTCGTATCATGAATATTTGACAAAGCTTGTCAATAGAAGAATCGGCCACCAAACTACAGGTGGCATAAAATTTTTGTTCAAGCTTTAGTCAATGTATTCCTTGGCTCGGCCTGCATGCATATGCACATTGACCGTCCAAGGCTTCGACCAGTTGGTGGACCAGGGGAGGCTGACAGCGGAAAAGCGTCGGAGGAGTGGGTGTATGTGGTCACGCAACGGTGGTGGAGAGGGTCGAAGGCAGCCGAGCACGGGTTGAATGGCCGATAAGATAAAGAAGCAAGCATGGAAAAGTATAAAAGCAAATGAAATAAAAAGAGAAACAACAGAGGCCATACCTGATGAAACTCACACGAAAGGAAGAAGGAGATGCTAATGCAAATGAAAATAATTGTGACGTGTAGTATATTTATAAGGATAAGTTGCTTTGCACGCAAGAAAAAAAATATAACGTGCAAAAATCAAGGCAACTCGGCCCCAATTCCATGCGTGAAAAAAAAGGCAAGCAAAGATTTGAAAACAAAGGTTTGCCGTGGGCACCGATTTCTCTATTTAACCTGTTGAGATTTTTGGGAAATATGGCATGCGATCAAGTGAAAAAGGCAAGAAATATTATTTAGTTTTGAATGTTAACAGAGCGAAGGCTTGATTTAAGGGAAGCAGGAACGATAAGTAAATTGAGTTTGCACGGTAAGGAGATGAAATTTTCAAACGCTTCCCCCTTTTTCCTTTTTATTTTATATTACGCTGTGCTTAAATATAGATATAAGAGGGGTGCGTAAATCAAGTGGAAAAAGGAAAGGTAAGAAATTGTTGTTCGTTCCAAAATCAACGTAGAAAAATGGCAAGTGAATTCAAATGTTAAAAGAAATAATGGTTTCATTGCTTTATTTAATTGTGCGTTAGTTTTAAAATTAAATAGGGTGTGTGAATTTAGCAAAGTAACGGCAAGAGATGATCTTGATATGAAACAGTAATAAAATTTGTGGATAACATTCTATTTAAAACAGAAGATAAAAAAGGAAGTGAATATATTTTTGGAATGCGTACTACATACACGAAATTTATGCCCAAAATATAACGAAAATAAATGATTTAAATTTTATACGTTTTCTTATATATACGTTATTAATCCATCAATTAACGTGCCTTTTTAAACGCGTAATTAAACAGTTTTCTTTATACACTATAAACCTTAAAACTTATTACATATTTTTAAAAAGGTATATAAGAAAGAACAAGGAAAACAAATGTTATTACCAACATAAGTAGGACATCGTCACAATAAATCTTGTACATAAAAATTCTTATATAAAAGATTTAGAATTTAAAATTTTAAAAATTCCAATTAGAGTTAATTTTTAACCAAAGTCACGATTTCAGAAATCTTATCTTTTATCTAAATTTTTTGGGAAATGATTCAATCAATTTAAAATTTTATAAAATAAAACCCAAAGTTGAAAATAAAAGAATTAAAATGTTAAATAAATATTGGGTTATTACAGCATTATTGATTATATTAATATTGCAGCCGATTGATGTTAATAATCATTATAATTAACGGTGAGGCAACATCATTTTATTTTGCAGTATTTTAAAATTTGTGAGTGTAGGTGTGTGTGTACATATTTAATGTTATTTTGATAAAACTTACAAATGTAACATGCAATTGATTTTGGGATTTAAGATATGGAATTAATATATTTTGAAGGTAGGCATTTTGAAATATGGAATAATACGAGTTTATTAATAAATGTATATAGTTGGATGCCTCAATTTGAATTAATCAATAAAAATTATATTCATGAAGTATAGTAAGAATTTTACGAATCATTTTTATAGATTTTGAGACGTGATTCAAAGAGAGTAATATAGAATTATTTTGAAATGTTAAAATTTTGTGAATATGCTTAATTTCCCTCTTGATATTAGTGTAAAGTATTTGAATGTTTTTGTAAATTTATGGAAATTGGTAATAATTTGGAAAATATTATTCATAAAATTGTATTTAGAGATGATTTCTAATGACTAAGTGGTTGATTCTAGATAAAAAAATGTAACATATTTTGTTAAATAGGAAATAAGTTTAATGGGATTTATGGGTTGATAAATTTTTGAAGTATTGCCAAAATAATTTGAAGTTATTTGCGGGAAATTTCAAATTCAGCTGTGTTAAGTTCATATGAAATGAAATTTGAAAAAAAAGTTTTCTTGGAAAGTAAATTTTTTGGATAAGGTGTTTTGGTAATTTCAAAAAGTAATGTATACTTTTTGGTTAAAATAACCGAATGATTATCTAGTTCTTGACTTTTTCATCATTTTATTATATACTAAATTTTTTTTTAATATTCAAATATATCTTAACCTTTGATTGAATTTAGTTTCTACCTTAACTTGTTCAAATTCAGCTTTGGTTGAATGTATTCGTTCCACTGAATCTGATACTTGTCCCTGTTGCTACTAAATGCTTTGATACTCTATTCATTTGAGTCTGAATTGATCCTTGAACTTAATGCTTAAGTGTATCTGCATTGGTCCTCGATTCATCATGTAGTAAATTGTATGTGTGACATGTATGCCTTGAGTTTCATGCCTTCTTGTTGTTTGAGTGTTGTTCTCATCTAAACATCTATTGATGGTCTATTTTTGATCCATTGCCTTTTTGGATTGCTATGTTAAACTGCCTAGACTTATATATGCATGTACTTGAGTTTCTTTGCTGAATTGATCTTGAATTTGTTATGTGTGCATGCATTGTTCTGAATTTTATTTTATTGTTGGAAAATTTTCTTGCCTGTTTGAAATTACACTTGTTCATTTATGGACATTCTGTGCATGTGCTTGTTTATTGTCTTGTACATATGCCTTGAGTCTGGTTTGCTCTTATATATGTTGATGTAATGTTAACTAAGCTTCGTGACATTAAAACTCTATTTTATGTTGATTGGATAATCTGTTCCTTAGAATTTATTCGAGAACCATGATCTTTGACATCTGCCCTTTCAAACAGAACTACATGATCTCCTTTATCTCTAGTTATAAAATGGTCTCTAGATTTGTCAACTTGTATTGCTGATACAAGTGTACATGGTTTTACTGAATTTTGTTGCACTTCTGTCTTGTGTGCATATGCATGTTTATTTGCACTTATATGTGCATGTATTTGAGTTTTGTTATGAATTTATCTCTTGTACATGTGCACCATGCACATTTGTTGCCTCCATCACTTGATTTCTGCATTTTCTGGTCTTGCCTGATAGTTTCTATATAGGTGCATTTCTTGATTTCTATTTGCGCATGTCTGATCCTGTTTCACTTGTATGCATGTATTTGAACTGAGATCCACTAATTTCTATGTATATACATCCATACATATTTATGTTTATATGTGTGAAGTGTTCCTTTCTTTTACTGCTTTTGATATGCAACCTTGTGTGCACTATCCTTATGTGATATGTGTGCATGTACTTAACTGTGTTGAACCATTTCATTAAGTTCGTGTTCACTGCCTTTTTGTGTATGCTTGAATTTCGCACTTTTTTATATGCACTTGTTGCCTGTGAATTCATGTGCTTCAGTTTGATTTAGTTTTGTTGTACTCTTCTTGTTTTTGATGTCTTGTTGCACTAGTGTGATGCATGCTGAACTTTGTGCGCTTGTGATTACTGCCTTGCCTAGTTTTACTTATATGCTTGTACATGTCCTTACTATGTACATGTATACCTGTATGTGTGTGTATATGCTTACGACCTTGTGTGTGCGTATACCTTCTTACTCCTAACTTTCCATGAATATACATACATATGTATGTATATATGGGAAATTTACTAACATATATGCCTTTGTTTTGGCTTTCTTTGTAGTCATATTGTTTATCTCTAAACTGATTGATGTGCACTAAGTCCATTTACCTTGTTTTTGTACAATTATATATGCTTCATATGCGCATTTTTATGTGTCCGCGTACCTATTTACATCATGCTCTACCACTATTTGGATTTAGTATACATGGCCATATTTTGTTGTGTTTCTCTGATGTGATTGACTATCAGTCTCCCATTGGATTCATGGTATACATGTGTGGTGTATTTACATATACGTCTTATTCCTACGATGAGTTGACTAGACTAGAGGCCGGTTGAGTCTAAAGCGCAGTCAGTTCATATATATCCACACTTTTGATTTGGTATTCTAGAGATAGCCTTATTATTGATTATGGTTGATTATCTTTGTAATTTGTATGATATTGGATATACTTTGAATGATTTGACAGAATATCTCATATTATCGATTGATTATATGATATTATGATATTATATTAGGGCATTATTGTGTATTAACCTATTTGCTTGATGTTTCACTTTTCTACGATGATAATTTATTTTTTAAGATAGAGAGATATTTGGGCATTATAGTGTTCTTGCCTAATGATACTTGATGATGTAACGACCCGCAAACATATCACTTTGATAAATTATATTTATTTTAAAGTTTTTCAAATAAAAGGATAATCATACAAATAATATTATTCTGAGTGATAATACGTATTATTAATCTTATTTGGATAGATATTTACAAAAATATTTTCCTCGATATTTAAATGGATAAAATGAGCAAAATCTGTTTTATCAAGAATCAGTTCTGCAATCGTAAAACATCATGCATGGAGTTGGATACACACTTATTTTTATAACTGAACAAGAATACGAAATAAAATTAATTATTTTATGTTTGAAAATTAAATGTATTTATCATCACCAATAATGGCATCGTATGTCAATACAGATTTGAAACTTGTTATAATTATTCAAATTATGATTTAAAAAATCTTATAAGTCATTTTGAATAAGTTATAAAGCGATAATAAATCATTTGTAATAAATTTCTGAAGATATATGTATATTTGATTTGAAAACATAAGGAAAAATCATTATCGCTTTATTGGTATAATAAAGATTTTTCTAAATATTTGTTAATATTAATTTATATGGTTTTATAAATGAAATGTGATCATTTTAATTATTTAAAAATGATAAAAAAAATTATTTCCAAATTTTGTTCACGAATATATATATATTAACTAAGAAGTGAAAATATAACCAGAAATCCAAATCGGAATTCGTAACGATTCAACGTGTAAAAGTTGTGCAACGATGTGGATTATATGTGACATACACATGCACATATATAACTTAATAACATATAAGTTAATTACAAATTTAATAAAGTAAATACAAATAATTAAAAAGGAGACAGCATTCCTTAAAACAAGGAACCTTGTTTTAGGGGATGGTAAGTGTTACTTTAGTGACGGTAATTGATAATGATGGCGTCTTAGATATTTTTTTATGACTTCAAGCCTATAAATACAAGGCATCCCCTTTCACTTTCTTACACACTTCTTCCTCTCATTTCCTAAGCTTCTTTCTCCATCCTTCAAGCTTCTTTCTCCATCCTTCAAGCTTCTTTAATAGCTTCCATGCGTTGGAAAAATATTTTCAAAGTTATGGCAAAATATAAGCTAAAGTATATACATATGTATATTTTATCGATCCACTTCGAACAAGCTCAAAACTCTTCCATTCCTCTTCCTTAACTCATGGCCATCCACCATCACCACTATGGCCGAGCCTTTCCACCTCTTCTAGCTTGGCTTCTAGCCTTCCTATGCTCTTTGACTCAATTCCATAAGCTCTGGTGCGATGGTAGCAGAGCTATAACCAATTTTATATTATCTCAAAGGAAAAAAGAAGGCGAGAAACTCCTAAACTATAATATTATAAGTTATTGGATGTTATATATGTTTGATTATGATAGATGATGATGGTTTTTTAATATAAATGTTGAATGTATATGCATGTCACGAAAATACACGTCGATAAGCACAAAGGAAATCACTTTCCTTTATTGAAAGAATTGGTGTATATGGAATGTTAAAGCTCTTTAAATTGGTTTAAAATGGGTTTGAAATGTTTTATAAACATATGAAAGTTTTTGATGAATTTTGAAAAATAACTGAAAATTTAGTCAAAATAGGCACGTCACATAATGGTAGTTCGCGATTTCACGCCATAAAAGACAAACTAGTATATAGAATGGAATTTAGGCCGAAATTCTTTGAGATAAGAATTTACCAAACTACTATATCCATAGTTTTCAAAGAAAGAAAGAAAATCGAGATTTTGGTAAATAGATTTTGAAATATGAGCAAAACAAGTTGTTGGAAAAATCATGGTTTTGCAGTTCGTAATCCATAACAGAATTTCTTTGAAAATGATATTTTAAAATTGTTTAAAAATATGAAATAAATTTTGAAAATATTTTAAAATGTTTTAAAAGTGATCTGAATTATAAAAAATGAATTTCCAAATGATAAAAAGTTGGTTTGTTCAATATAGCATACAAAGCACTTTTTGTAGTACTTTTCCATAGTACTTTTCTATAAGCTTTGAAATGTAGCTTTAAACTTTAGAATTCTTTTCCAAATCTTTTACAAATGATTTCAAATGGACAATAAGTGTTTAATAATGATTTGGGGATTTTATAGCTTATTTAAAAGAATTTAAATAAATGATTTAAAGAAAAGCTATTATATATAATGGGGTTTAAATCTTGGCTCTAAAGGCCAACGAGTAGACTGAATTTTTCTGTTCCTGAGATCTGAATATGAGGTGCTTAAACTAAGAAGATGTTTAGGGGCATCCAGCGCACTGGCTTACTTGGCCTCTTCCTTAGGTGAGGGATAGATAAGGTCGAAATGCGGGAAACGAGTTAAGTATAAAAAAATTAAATTTTCCAAATTCAAATTAATTTAATACAACTTCGATTTTATAGAGATAATCTTCTTATACTTAGTGTTAAAGCTCGAAGAGGGAACTCAAACTATTCATGGAATTTATAAGGTGATTTCATCTTTATTCCACCCATCATACTTGTTGAATATGAGAATTGATATTGAGTAGCATTAGAGGATTTCCATAGAATCTATTCACTGAATATTTACTTGTTTAGGGATTAACATCCTAGATAGCATGATTTTAAATCAATCAAAATTATGAGTTTTGAATTAATAAATCTTTATTAAGATTTAAATGAAACGATTTGGAAATTTTTTCCTAAGTGAGAAAATGAAATGATTATTCCAAGATTTAAAAAGGTTTTAAGTAATCAAAGGATTTGATGACAGAGGTTTACTAATTTCATATATACTGGAAAGAAATGTTTTAAAAGGTATATATCTCTTGAAGATATTTTTGATCAAAAAGGAAGTAACAAATCAACAGAAGAATTCCCTATTTACTGCACATTTCTTTTATCAATGATTGGATCGAAAGAACTAGGATCAACATTGAGTGATTCTTATCTGAAAACCACTCTAAACCAATGCATGCGTTCATAAAATGAGGTCCTTATAAAGAAAATAAAGGACGAAGACCGAATATCTTCGGGGTGGAAGGACCACTTGTTGATAATTCTAGTTAGCTCTCAAATATTAAAGTAGTAGTAGTCCCTTCATTTCTAAAACTCTTCGGGTTACAAGGACTTCTTGCTACTAATACTAAGGGTAACTCCCGACAGTATGTGTTAGGAGAGCTGTAACGCCCCACCCCTATACTCATAATAACAAAGGTTATTATAAAATAATAATGTCTGCTATTGCGAAGAATAAGGTTTGTTAGAAGCGACCATCCGTAAGTTATGCCATAGACGAGTATTGATTACATCGATAGGAGTTGTGTGAATTACTCCCATCGATATATGTTCAATCCAAATCTAAAACGAAACTACGGTGGCTTAAGAAAAATTCAGAACAACTCATATAAACAACCATACAGATAAGTATAATCACATCAGAACAGGTATATCAGATATATAGTGGAAGACAAGTCTGGATACATGCTACAACAGTCGGTAGTTCACGAGAACCAAATGTATATATACATGTCATCATAATATACATGAGACTAGAGTCAATACGCCAAAAGTAACACCTCAAAGTCTAGACAAAAATGAGGTGAAATCCCAAAAGCTGAAGTGGCAACTAAATCAGAGATAGCGATTACCCTGAAATAACTCAGTCTGACCCGAATATTATTTTAAAAGAAAATAATAAACGGATTAGTCTAGTTTAAACTTAGAAGTGAATGCATCATAAACAACATCAAAGCAAAATAATCATAGTCTCGAATGAGACTATTCAACTTGAATAATCAACATAGTTTAAATGAAGAAATCTCAATTTAAACTCCATCAAAGTCAATTTCCAAATTCACAGTTGAATTCGAAACAGCAGTACACAACAATCTAGAAATCAGTTAAGATACTAGAAAAATCAGCGTTCACAAAATCTAGAAATCAAAACAAGATAACTAGAAAATAAACATAAAAGATGGATCGATCCCAGCAGATGGCAAGTTTAAGCTACGCCGCATGTGCATCAACAGATGGCCGAAGCCTTACCAAGTACTATATTTTTGACGCCCGACAGATGACCCGAAGGTCCAGCAGAGTGACCCGAGGGTCTAGCACTGGTAACTGACCCGAAGGTCCATCAGATGATCCGAAGGTCCTGCAGAGTGGCTCGAAAGCCCAACAAAATCATCAAAATCATCAAGAAGTGTCAATTTCAGTAAGCTAGAAATATATGAGTTTAGCTTTATGTCCCATAACCACTAGCTTAAGTTAAATATTTATGAATAAATTTTAGATCTCCACTCGAAAATTGTCACAGGAGTTTCAATCGAACAAGTCCAAGAATTAACGGACGAAGTAAACGCAAGCGTTTCATACCACTTGTTTTACTAAGCCCTTTAATTAGATTTTTCATATGAATGAGGTAAAGGTTTATATATACTAATAGGTTTGAAAACAGTTTTAATAAACGAGCTTTGTATTAAAAGAGTGTTGTAATCGTTTTGATGAAAGAGTTTTGATATTTACTACTAGTATAGAATTTTTTTTATTTTAAAGTGACAAATCATAGAAATAATTGTAGAAACAATCAATCATCAAAATTCACATTCGAAGACGTGAATAAATTCCAAAGAAATCGATATCGAATCCATCAAAATGGATATACCCAAAAATTCCAAAATAGAAGTCATCAAGGTCGAGAATAAATGATAACAACAAACCGGAAAACCACGAATCGGTAAAAATTGGAATTTCAAGCAAAATAAGCTAAATAGGCAAAAACAAGCAGGTCAGTTGACTGGCACTCTGAGAACAGTCGATTGGACCAGACCCTGGAAAATTCTCAGGTTACAGGTCAGTCGACTGGACTAAGATGGTCAGTTGATTGGTGCCCGTTTCCCAGTATTTCCAGCCTTTCACAAATGAAGGGCAATCTCTTTCAATTTGCGATCGGACGAGCAACGGGCGCTAAGGGTTTACGCCAATCAGCAACCCAGCCCTATAGGCTCTTTGATGCATCACTAAAAACATGTTTAAACATCAAAGTTAGGATTTTTAAAGATTTGACTTCAAAACACCAAAAATTGAAACATTCACCAATTTAATCCAAACCAAAAGCAAATGCACATGAATAAGTGTTAGGAATTCATACCCAACTATCAAATATAGTTATAGACATAGATGTGAGATAAAAAATCTCACCTTTTTACTCAGAAACAAAGATTGAAAGGCTCAAATACAAAGAGAAGATCAACCACTCTTCACTTCAACTCTAAAAGCTCCAATCTAAGATCAAAACAATATTGCCTAAATTTAGGTTTAGGAATTTCTGAAATTAAAGAGAGAAAGAGTTGGAGAAGAAGAAGAGAGGACTTACCAAAGCTTCTCCTTGATTTCTAGTTAAAACTTGGATTTGCAAATGAAGTTAGGGCTTAGGATTTTCTAATTCTTTTTCTCCTCCACCATTGTTTTTTCTTTTAGCTTGAATGAGTTAGGATAAAGAAATGAATGAAGAGGAGTGATGGAGTAAGGATATAGGATGAGTTGGGTAGTGGGCTGAACCCCAACCCCAACCCCAACCCCAAACCCCAAGTGAAAAAGTAGTAAAATTCTACAAACTCCAAACATATCGAAGTTTATACTTAAAAAGATTGCAAACACCATTTTGGACTCAATGGAGGTGGTATCGAGCCCCAATTTGATAGTTTGCAAAAAGTAACATTTCGGACCCAAAATCCGATTAACGACGCTATATTTAAACAAAACATTTAAATATATAATCGTAAAATATACGGGTTGTTACAAGAGTGCCTTCGATTTGTCTTGTTTCCGTACAACTTGTATAAACGAATGTCTAACGTTGCGTTTCTAGTTACATAAGTGATCTCTATGAACGTATCATTATTTGGTGGTAGAGTTGGAAACTTCTCTTAGCTTAACACCCTTTCCTACGACTTATGAGCTCAAGAGTTATACGTTTTTATAAATCAGTTGTGTGAGCATGAAGTAGCAGTGTGGGATTCAAAGTGAAATGTTCTATCTAAAAGGTAATCGTTACCTCGAGCCTCACACCCGAAAATGGCCGAAACAGGGTAGATGTAGTAAGGCTATGTGGTTCGCAACCATTAGGGCATGATCATCTTCTTCTAGATATATTTATACCCACTATGACATCCGGATTTAAATTAATGTGGTGTGTGGTAAACGAGCGCTCGAATAGGTCGGTGACAACAGGGTTAATGACATATTCGATACTATCTAGGAAGAGATTGGCTGGACTTGTGTTGGTAGAGGGAAGATGTCATGTAACCTCGGTACACTCCTCTAGAAATATGCTGCCAGAAGGTAGTCCCTTCACCTGGTCATTTGTATGGAAAACCATTCTCTAATAAGTGCTTGCCATTTTGTTTGTAGAACCCACTTTGTGGCTAATATGCTGGAATTTTACTTAATGTAAAATTTCGGCTAAGATTAATAAGTTTACTTGCAAATGTTTTCATAGAATGTCATTAGAAATAATATCCCTTATTTTTACGTAATAAAGATTTGGTTATCATAAGGTAAAAACTAGTTTCGTGTTTATGTGCAATGTGGTCTTATAAGATGCCGTTTTATTTTCAAAAATGTATTTTGAGTTCTTACAACGGTCCCATGACTGACCTGGACTTCATTTTCCTTTTCTTTAAGTTCTAGGTGCCTAAATTTTCTTGGGAAGCCTAATAGTTAGGTTTAATTTAGAAGAAATCTGGATAGTGCTCGAAGCATGTAGTTAGAAGATTTTTTTGAAGATTTTTATCTCTTTCCACTACACTCTTGTGCTATGGTATTCCGCATTTGTAAGAATTTTTTTTATAAGTGTCCATTTTCAAACTTTGATATATGTATTTTAAATTTCCGTTGTAAAGTTTATATCAAAATAATATATGTGAGATTTTGTTCTGTCTTTATTTTCTTTCTTACCTATGGGAATCCGCTTCTCCAGCACTTGGGTTTGTGGCATATGAATACCGAGGATGTATTAGTTTCGATTTCCAAGAGTTAAAGAAACGAGTTCTCACAACGTGGTATCAAAGCACAAGGTTAAGCTAGAACCTTTGATTTGGTGGGGAAAATTTTCATCAGAGATAGAGTTAGAGTTAGTATTACCCTAGGATGAGTAACTCATTAGAGATAGAGTTAGTAACACTCTAGAATGAGTTTGAGCATATATGAGTGCATATTTGTTAATATTATATACAAATGATTTTGGTTTTGTAAATTTGTAAATGAAAATAAATTTACCTAGGATTATATTTTGAACATAAAGAATATTTTTCAAGTAATATAGTTATCTGATTAAGGAAAGGATAATACTCGGTTATTTTCATTGATTGATTGGTTGTTTAATTTAGAAGTTTAAGTATAAACACCTTGTCAATTTTGTTTCGCAATTTGACTATGTGGTATTCGATAAAAAAATAATGCTGGTTTAAGATTAAAGGAATTTACTTAAGATAAATAAATCTTATGAATATGTTTTATATAAGTGATTATATAAAATGGATTTATAAAACGTGCTTTATAAAGGAATTTTTGAGAATTTAAATTTTGGTATTTTTGAAAGGAATTTCACATGAGTTTTGGAAAAGGAATAATAATAACATTATTTCTAAATGGGATTTTGAAAATGAAAAACAATCATACGACCAATTGATTCAAGAGGCTCGAAATTAACTAAAATGGATGGGAGAAGTGTTCAGATGGTAGACGCTTCTCTTAAGTGTTTCTCTTCTTGTTAAGGAAAATGCGATACTATTGGTAGTACCTTGTTCCTTGGTATCATTTTTGAGCTTCTCGATCAATATAATTTTCCAAAGTAAAATAGCATAATATGAATCATTAGTTGATAAACTAATCGATGATTGCCAATTTTTATCAAAGTGTATTATCTTAGTTGATAAGCACGAGTATGTTTTGATATTTAAAATAAATGGTTAAAGGTATTAATGAATGGTTTGGGTTGATAGTAAATAATGTTTTTGCAACATTTGTTTTTAAAACCCTTGAATGACACTTTGGAAGAAATCTTATGGGTATGTTTAGATCTTTAAAAACGGGATTTGAAAATAGTAACAAGTATTCGAGTCTTTCATAATAAAGATAGAAAATATTGTAGTTAATATGTTATAAAAAGAGAATTTCATTATAACAATGTTTTGGTAGTAATTGTTTTAATCTCTTTGGTTATATTTTAATGTTCAGAAAAAAATTGTTCAGTAAATTATGAATATACTTAAAATAGTTGAATAAGTATATGGATACTTTTATGCTGTAAAAGTAAAGAGAATATAATATATATATATATATGTATGTATGTATGTATGTATGTATGTATGTAAGTATGTATGTATGTATGTATGTATGTATGTAAAGGAAGTTTTAATTAACAAAAGAGTGTTAATTGATAAAGAAAGTTTTCACATTTGGTATTAACTAAAGGAAGTTTATGGTAATTTATCAATTTAATGAATTATTCTGAAAATAAGTTTTCTAGAAACCATTAAGATATGTTTAGAGATGTATTACAATAAATATATATTTATCTTTTGAAAAGAAATGTGTTTTTAAGTAGAAATATTTAGAAATAAAAATGTAAAATGGTTATGTATAAATAAGTATCTTTATAAAAGTTTGGATAAAGAATGAAAGTTTTATGAAATGTTTTCAAAAAAAATTAGATTATTAAATTTCCACGAAGTATGTGGATTATTTCGTCGCATAATTTATCTAAGATTTGAGTAGGAAACTTTGAGGTGTTTACACCGGTCTGAAATAGATTTATCACTCGATTATGGACAATGAACATTAATGAAGCTTTATGGTTGGATACTTGAGTTTTCTATCATAGTTGAGAGCTATACAAGGAAGAACTAAAGTTTTGATCAGAAAGCTTGGTCAGAGTCGGCACTAAAGGATTGGGGAATCAATGCTACTTCGGAGGTAAAGTTGTGAATTCGAGTAGAAGATCAAATCAGAGATTGCGTACGGATGACTATATACATCATACGGGTGTAAGTTTAAGAGATAAACATTTTGAGCAAAACCTTAAGTTTTTGTTTGGGTAATTTCGGGGATGAAATTCTTTTAATGGGAGAAGTCTATAATGACCAACAAATTTATCACTTCGATAAATTATATTTATTTTAATGTTTTTAAAATAAAAGGTTGATAGTACAAATAATATTGTTTTGACTGAACTAAGTAATAGTTATCTTATTTTTGATAAATATTATACAAAAATATTTTCCTCAAAATTTAAATTGGTAAAATGAGCAAAAACTTTTTTATTGATAACCCGATCTATAATCGTAAAACATCGCGCATGGAGCTGGATACATACACTTATTTTTATAATTGAACAAGAATATGAAATAAAATTAATTATTATATTTTTGAAAATTAAATGTATTTATGTCATCTCCAATAGTGGCATCATATTTATATATAGATTTATTAATTTAAATTGAGATTTAATGATTTAATAATTATTATAATATTCAAGTTATGATTTTAAAAAGGTTATAAGTCATTTTAAATAAGTTACAAAGTGATAATAAATCATTTGTAATAAATTTATGAATATATTTTATTTGAAATTATAAGGAAAAATCGATATCGCTACATCGATATAATAACGGTTTTTGCGAACAATTATTAATATTTATTTATATGGTTTTACGAATAAAATGTGATCATTTTAATTAGTTAAAAATGAAAAGAAATTTATTTTCAAATTTTGTTTACAAATATATGTATATCAACTAGGAAGTGAAAATATAACTAGAAATTGAAATTGGAATTCGTAACGATTCAATGTGTAGAAGTTGTGCAATGTTGTGGATTATATGTGATATACATATGCACATATACAACTTAATACTATATAAGTTAACCAAAAATTTAATAAGTAAACATGATTAATTAAAAAAGAGACAACATTCCTTAAAAGAAGGAACCTTGTTTTAAGGAGCATGTTTTAAGAAACCTTGTTTTAAGGGATGGTAAGTGTTCTTTTAGTGATGGTGATGGATAATGATGGTGTTTTAGATATTTTTTTACAAATTCAAGCCTATAAATACAAGGCATCCCCTTTAACTTTATTACACTTCTTCCTCTCATTTCTTAAGCTTCTTTCTCCATCCTTCAAGCTTCTTTAATTGCTTCCGTGCGTTGGAAAAATACTTGCAAAGTTATGGCAAAGTATTGGCTAGAATATATACATATGTATATGTTATCGATTCACTTCAAAACAAGCTCAAAACTCTTCCATTCCTCTTCCTAAACTCACAGCCATCCACCATCACCACTATGGTCGAGCCCTTCCACCTCTTCTAGCTTGGCATCTTGCCTTCCTACTCTATTGGACTCAATTCCATAAGCTCTGTGTGATGGTATGGAAGCTATAGCCAATTTTGTACCAGCTCAAACAAAAAATCAAGGTGATAAACTCCTAAACTATAGTATTATATGCTATTGGATGTTACATATGTTTGATTATGATTGATGATGATGTTTTTTTAGTATGAATGTTGAACGTATATGCATGTCACGGAAATGCATATCGATAAGCATAAAGGAAACCACTTTCCTTTATTAAATGAATTGGTGTATATGGAATGTTAAACCTCTTTAAAATTGGTTTTAAAACGAGTTTGAAATGTTTTATGAACATTTGGAAGTTTTATGGTGAAGTTTGAAAAAGTAATTGAAAATTTAGTCAACATAGATGCGTCGCGTAACGTTAGTTCGCGATTTCATGCTTTAAAAGTCAAACGAGTATGTAGAATGGAATTTAGCTTGGAATTCTTCAAGGTAAGAATTTTTCAAACTAATATATCCATAGTTTTCAAAAGAATAAGAAAAATTGAGATTCCGATAAGTAGATTTTAAAATATGAGGAAAACAAGATTTTGGAAAAATCGCGGTTTGCATTTCGAAATCCATAACAGGATTCTTTGAAAATGATTATTGAAAAATGTTTAAAAATATGAAATAAATTTTAAAATGTTTTAAAAGTGATTTTAGATATAAAAATTAATTTATAAATGATAAAAAGTCATTTTGATCAAATAGCTTAAAAAGCACCTTTTGCAGCACTTTTCCGCAACACTTTTCTATAACCTTTGAAATGAACCTTTAAACTTAACAATTATTTTCCAAATCTTTTATAAATGTTTTTAAATGGACAATTAACTGTTTTAATAATAAATTAGGGTTTTTATAGCTTATTTAAAAGAATTTAAATAAATGATTTAAAGAAATGCTATTACATATAAAAGGGTTTAAATCTTGGCTCTAAAAGCCGGCGAGTAGACTGGAATTTCATGTTCGTGAGATTCGGATGTGAGATGCTTAAACTATGGAGAAGATGATGAGCGACTAGTGCACTGGCTCACATAGGCAAGGGATAGATAAGGTCGAAATGTCGGAAACGAGTTAAGCAAAAAAAGATTAAATTTTCCATATTCAAATTAAATACAACTTTGATTCTGTAGAGATGATCTTCTTATACTTAGTGTTAATTCCCGAAGAGGGAATTCATACTATTCGTGGAATTTAAAAGGCGATTTCAACGTTATTTCACCCATAGTACTTATTGAATACGGGAATTGATATTGAGTAAAATTAGATGATTTCCATTGATTCTGCTTACTTAATATTTGCTGGTTTAAGGATTAACATCCTAGAAGACATGGTTTTAACCTAATCAAAATTATGAGTTTTGAATTAAGAATCTTTGTTAATATTTAAATGAAATGATTTGGAAATGCTTTCCTAAGTGAGAAACTGAAATGATTACTCCAAGATTTAAAAAGATTTTTAGTAATCAAAGGATTTGATAAGAGAGGTTTAATGATTCCATATATATGGAAAGAAATGTTTTAAAAGATATATATTTCTTGAAGATTATTTTAATAAAAAAGGAAGTAACAAATCATCAAAAGAATTCCTTATTTATTGCATATCTCTTTTATCAATGATTAGTTCGAAGGAATCGGGATCGACTTTGAGTGATTCTTATATGAAAACCACTTTGAACCAATGTATGTATTCATAAAATGAAGAGCTGATAAAGAAAAAAGGACGAAGACCGAAGATCTTCAGGGTTGAAGGACCACTTGTTGATAATTCTCATTAGCTCTTAATACTAAAGTAGCAGTAGTCCCTTCATTTCTAAAACTCTTTGGGTCGTAAGGACTTCTCGCTACTAATCCTAGGGGTCTCCCGACAGGATGTGCTAGGAGAGTGCCTTTTGTTTGTCCTATTCCTGGACAACTTGTATAGATGAATGTTTGACATTGCATTTCTATGTGATCTCTATGAATGTATCATGTTTGGTGACGGAGATGACAACTTCTCTTAGCTTAACACCCTTTCCTGAGATATACGAGCTCAGAATTTATACGTTTATAGAAATTAATTATACGACCATGGAATGGTAGTGTGGCATTTAAAGTGAAATGTGCTATCTGAAAGGTAATCATTACCTCGAGCCTCACACCTGGAAAGGGCCGAAACATGATAGCTGCAATAAGGCTATGTGGTTCACAACCATTAGGGTATGATCATCTCCTTTTAGATTTATTTCTACCCGCAATGACGTTTGGGTTTAAAATAATATGGCATGTGGTAAACAAGCAATCGGATAGGTCGGTAACGACCGAGGTGTTGACATATTCAGCATTAGCTAGGAAGAGGTAGGCTGGTCTTGTGTTGGTAGAGGGCAGATATTCTGTAGCCTTGGAACATTCCTATAGAAATGTATCGGTGGAAAGTCGGCCCTTCACATGATCATTTGTAAGGAAATCCATTCTCCAATAAGTGCTTGCCATTTTGTTTATAGAACCCACTTTGTGGCTAATATGTTGGAATTTACAATGTAATAATTTTTCCTACGATTAATAAGTTTACTTGTAAATGTTCTCAAAGAATGTTAATACCCTTAATTCTACATAATAAAGATTTGGTTATCATAAGGTAACCTATTCCATGTTTATGTGCGGTGTGGTCTTATGAGATGTGGTTTTTCTTTTGAAACTCATATTTTGAGTTCTCACACTAGTCCCATGACTGACTTGGAGTTTATTTTCCTTTTCCTTAAACTCTAGTGCCCTAATTTTTTCGGACAGCCTAATAATTAGGTTTAGTTTAGAAGAAATCTGGATGGAGCTCGAAGCATGTAGTTAGAAGCTTTTTCTAAAGATTTTATCTATTTCTACCACACTCTTGTGCTATAGTATTCCGAATTTGAAAGAATAGAAATTTATAACTATCCATTTATAAACTTTGATATATGTATTTTTAATTTTCACTGTAAATTTTATATTAAAATAATGTATGTGAGATTTTGTTCCATATTCATTTTCTTTTTTACCCTCGTGAATCCGCTTCTCCAACACTTTGGTTTATGGCACGTGAATACCGATTTCTAATTAAATTTGAGTTGAATATGAATTGAAATGATTTCTAATGTTATATAATTCTATTTGAATTAGAATGGAGTTAAAAAGTTTTAAACAAACTGAAACTTCAAGTGATTTCGTAAATTTTTGGAATCGTCGATTTTATCGACGCGTTAAAATAGCAATCCAGGGTACAGTCTTAAAATTCTATGAAATTAGTTCTATTAGGTCCGTAATAATGTATTATTATCGGATTTCAAATTTCGTAGCATTTGGATTCACCGTTTGGTCATGCAATCTGGAAATGCCTAGAAATAATTTAATTTAATTTAATTTAAATTGTCGACTTAGAAAGCTATCTTGCACATAAGATCGAATTAGGTCCCAAAACTTGTTTCATTGCATTTGGAATAAGGGTATATAACATTACGAACGCCAAGCGACACTCCTCAATAGGGGTATATGATTTCGAGGTACGTAAACGAGATATTTTGGATATAATAAAATATATTTGTAAAAGTCCAACCCTATATTGTCTCAAGACATGCTAGCTTCTGATCGCGCAGACCTACTTTCCTGTAACAACCCGCCTATTTTACGATTTGTATATTTGAATGTTTATTTAAATATAGAATCGTTAATCTAATTAAGGTCCAAAATGCTACTTTTTGCAAATAGTCGAATTTGGACTCGAGACCACTTTCATTGGTTCAAAATGGCATTTACGACCATTTTGAATATAAACATAAATATGTTTGGAGTTGATTGGGATTTTGGTATTTTCATTTTGGCTTTAGGTTTGGTTCTAGCCCGCTAACCCAAAAAGAGAACCCAAACCCCTTACCATATACATCCCACTCCACTCCTCACGTCTTTATTCATTTCATTTCTAAATTTCCTAACACTTTCAAGATAAAAGGAAAATGGGGGGAAAAGATAGAAAATTAAAATTCCTAAACCCTAGTTTTATTAGGAAATTCAAATTCAAGTCCAAATCAAAGAGAAGCTTAGGTAAGCGTCATCTTCATCTTCTCCATCTCGATTCCTCTTCAATTTTCAGAAATTTCCTGTAGCCTAACTTAAGAAATATTTGCTTATGATCTTAGATTGGAGCGTCTAGAGTTGAAGTTGAAGAGTGGTTGATCTTTCCTTTGTTTTAGAGCTTCTCATTCGTTGTTTTTGGGTTTAAAGGTGAGTTCTTGAACTTACATCTATGTCTATACCTTTAATAGTTGTTTGGTATGAATTCCTAACATCTATTTTATTTCCATTTTCTTTTGAATTGAATTTTTTAGGCGAATTTTCCAATTTTTGGCATTTGAAGTCAAAATCTTTGAAAATTATTATGTGGATGTTTGGACATGTTGTTCGGAGTGTATTGATGAGTCTATAGGGCTGGGTTGTCGCATGGCATAAATCCCTAGCCTTCGTCGCTCATTTGATCGCTTCCGATATGATTTGGCCATCAATGGCCTAGGCCAAATCTTGCCCTGAGCTTCAGCTCAGAAGTCTGGTAATTTGCTCAGATGTCTGAAGCTACAGAATAAAAATTCTAGTCTTTCAGCTCAAACATCCGAGTTCGTTCCCCAGACGTCTGGGCGATCTGGACGAAAATTCCAGACTTTCAGCTCAGAAGTCTGGGGAAACCACCAGAAGTCTGACACTATTAACTCAGGGAGATTGCCTATTTCTATGCGAATTTCCGTTTTATCGATTTTGGTTGATCCGATTAGTTATTATCACTTTTATGACTTTGATGACTCCTTTTCTAGATTTTTTTGAAGTATCCATTTGATGGATTAGATATCGATTTCTATGGTTTTGATTCACGTTTTCGTATGTGAATTTTTGGTGATTGATTGTTTTACAGTCATTTCTATGATTTGTCACTTTAAAATACAGAGGTTTCTATACTAGTAGTAAATATTCAAACTCTTTCACAAAAATGATTTCAACGTTATTTTTAATATAAATCTCGTTTTAAAAACCATTTTTCAATCTATTAGTATATACGAATCTTTACCTCATTCGTATGAGAAATTTAATTAAATGACCTAGCAAAACAAGTGGTATGAAACGATTGTGTTTTCTTTGTGGTTAATTCCTAGACTTGTTCGATTGAAATCTTGTGACAATTTTCGAGTGGAAATCTACAATTTGTTCGTAAATATTTAAGTTAAGCCAATGGTCATGGGAAATGAAGCTAAACTAATTTATTTACTAGGTTAGTGTAATTCACAATTCTTATTGATCAATGATGATCATTTTTTATTTAGACTAGCGATACGTGATATCTCTTTGTCCGTGTGGGGGGACTGTACCCAGTTCTGTTGAGCTTCATCTCATTTTTATAGGCTAACGACCTATGGAAATTATAGGATTTTGGTTCATTTGAAGTACCGTTGTACTACATCGTTGTTTCAAATTATTGGAGTTCAGTTCACCGGGCGTACCGTTGTACTACGTCGTTGTTCCGACATGCCAGGTTCATCGGACATACCGTTGTACTACTTCCTTGTTCCGGATTATTTGAGTTTTAGGTTCCTTAGGCATACCATTGTACCGTGCCGTTGCACCGGCTCGTTGGGTTAGCGACCCATGGGATAGCGTCCCGTTTTTGATACACATGTTGGTGAGTTTTCATGCTCCCATTTTTGATAGGCCTCCCTCTTTGTGTTTTCTGGATTTCTATTTATTGATTTCTGGAATTTTTGTTTCATCATTTATTACGAATCGGCATTGATATGTTTTTCCATTGATTGAGGTTTGGTGAATAAGCTAAAGAATATGACATTCTTTTTGGTTTTGAGTAGATTTGAGATATTATATGATTTTTATTGTCATTGTATATTTCTGTTATATCTCTTATCCTACATCAATTATATGATATTTATAGCTAGACTGATCCGTTTATTTTTTTTTCTTAAATAAAATTCGGGTCAGACCGAGGTGTTTCAGTTGCTTCCATTTGACTTCTTATCTGGGATGGTCTTTTGACTTTTGGCTAACTACTTTAGCTTATTAGTTTTTGCTTTTATACATTCGAGATAGAGACTCCTTGATGTGTACATATTCTTTTGTTTAGCACTTGTACCTATAATTTTGTGATGTAGTGGATCTTATATGACCACACTTTGATGTACTCTTTTATGTGTTATATTCATATCTATTTCCGCCTTTGTGATATGAATTCCTATGACTGATTTTGTGTTATGCTTATTTTATATTTGTTTTCGAAGACCACATAGCCACAGTGTAGTGGATTTTTGTATTGGTATGTCGGATTTCCTCTTGAAATGAAAGTGATATTTTATCTGCCATATCGTTACTCGCACAAAGCAATTACACAGAAGGTCGCTCATCAACAGCTTTATTCTTCGTGCTAGTCGATGGCATTACTCTGTAGTATCCTTAGCTAGTGTGAGTATAGAGGTAGGGTGTCATAGCTTGGTATCAGAGCCAAACATCAGAGCAATATAGAATATTATAGCAAGGATCATTGTCCTAAGTCTCTCTTAGGAACCATGCCTTAGGATTTAGTCTAAGTCTTATGACCCATTCTATCCTATTTTCTTTTGTGATGCCTTGTTTTATCAATCGAGTTTGTTTGATATTCATTCTGAGAATAAAAAATTTCCTCCTCTTTCTTTCTTTCTTAAAGAAGAGAAATGGTTAAACCTGGTCGTCCCAACGTCAGTCAATCCACTGCTACTCCTCAGGATGGCGTATTCATGTCTGCCCTAGTGCTTTAGATCTTGTAAAGAATGCTCAAGTTGTCGAACCCATCCTAGAACCTACTCATACTAAATCTGGGTTTTCACGATTGTGCGGTGATTATACTAATTTGGATGGAAGGCCGTTCAAGGGTTCCGAAAGTGTTATAGAAGTCCAAGCTTTCCTTAAAACATGCGATCACATCTTTTCTCACATGAATCTTATAGATCTTAATAATGTCCAAGTGGCATCTAGCATGCTCCAGGAAAGACCATTTATTGGTATGAGCTTTTGATTTTGGAAATTGTTGAAGTGGATTTTACTTGGGAGTAATTTCGAGAAAGGTTCGAGTTGAAGTTTGTGGCGAAACCTGAAAATCTAACTTTAACCCGATGCCTTATTGACCTTGTTCAAGATGAATCTTCTATGACACATTATGTTGCATCTTTTGAATCCCTCTCTAAATATGGGGTCGAGTACATTGATATCTCATTGAAGAAAAATCAAAGGTTGTTTATGGGTTGAATAAAAACCTCAAAAAGGCTTTACTTTTTAAACCGGAAGTTTCTTTTGATTAGCTTGTGATATCGCTCTTCGACTTGAAGACGCCAATAAAGAAAGTGACGTTGAAGTTGTGGGTGCCAAAAAAAACTTCAACATCAACAAGAAGAGGCCTATTAGGTTCAAAGGCCCTAATCCGAACAAGAAAGGGAAGCAAGCAACTTCGGCAGCAAAGAATCCTACCCTAATCGTGGAGAATGCTACAATTGTGGTTCTAAGGACCATTATGCAAATAGGTGTCCGAAACCCCTTTTTTGTCGTTATTGCAAAAGTTCGGGTTATCTTTTATCTTCTTGTCCCAAATTTCGAAGCAATAAAGAGGAAAAACTAAATGTTGTGCAAGTTCCTAGTGACACTTCTTTTGGTCAAGGTATTTCTCATTCTATCCTTGATGGTATTATTATGTTTCGTGACCATCCTATTAGAGTTCTTATTGACACGAGTGCATCTCACTCTTTTATATCAAAAGAACTTATTGATACTTTGTCTTTAAATGTTATGGGCTTGATGACTTCATTGGGAATTGCGAATCCGGTTGGTGGATCCACAACACTCGGTTTATTTTGTAAAGATGTCGAGATTGTTTTTTGTGATTATGCTTTCCGGACCGATTTGCATGTTATGCGCTATTTAGGCTTCGGAATGATTTTAGGAATGAATTAGTTTAACCGTTATGAAGCCCACATCCTATCTCCGGAGAGGACTATCCATCTTTGACATCCTCAATCTATTATGCTAATTTCTATTGTTCTTAAAGATTCAGATTCCAATTCGGTAGCATCCTTATGTTCTCTAAATCCATATGATGACGATAATAATGATGATGAAGACTTCAATTCCCTCATTTACGTTCTTCGTGAATTTTCCGACATATTTGAGCCCGTTTTAGGATTACCACCTAAGCAAGAAATCGAGTTCAGAATTAATCTAATACCTAGAGCTCTATCTATCACTCGTCCTCCTTATCGTATGTTTTATAAGGAAAATAAGGAGATGTGTAAACAAATATCTGAATTAGAAGTGAAGCAATTTAATCGTTCTAGTTCCTCTCCTTGGGCAGCTTCATCTATCTTTGTGAAGAAATCTGATGGTACGCTTAGGCTTTGCGTTGAATACCGCAAGCTTAATGATCTTACCATTAAAAATAAATATCCCCTGCCTTGGATTGATGATCTATTCGATCAACTTTGCGGTGCTAGAGTCTTTTCATAGTTAGACTTAGCAACCGGTTTTCATCAACTTCGTATCGTGGAGGATAATTTTCCTTTAACATCGTTATATACTCGTTATGGATTTTATGAATGGCTTATTATTCCATTTGGTTTAACAAATGCTCCAACTTATTTCGTTGACCTTATAAATCGAGCTTTCAAAGATTTCCTTGATCGATTTGTTCTCGTCTTTATAATTGATATTCCCGTTTATTCTAAAACCGAGGAAGAGCATGAAAAACATCTTTATATTGTATCAGAAACTCTTAGGAGCAATCAGTTGAAAGTGAAATTTTCTAAGTGCCACTATTGGAAATCTCGTGCTAAATTTGTAGGACATATTATTTCTGAATCCAGAATTTCCGTGGATTCTTCAAAGATTGAAGCGATTCGAAACTGGAAGAGACCGTAGAGTGTGACGGAAATTCATAGCTTTATTGGGTTGGCGGTGTGACGGTCCAAACTCGACCTTCGAAAATCGGCATCTATACTTCACTTGCACTCGAATGTCGTAGATTCAAACGCCGAATCTGGCTCGCCGGAACTTATAACACATTATGTACAACAACATAGCAGAAGAAAATGAATAATATATCATAGATATACCAAATTCAATACAACAATGATACAATGAATATCAATATACATCAGAGATCCAAGAAATAGCAGCGGAAAGAGACAACAGGAGAAGATAAAGCAAATTGGGCAACTGCATCGGAAATATAATGTCTTCAATGCCAAACACCAAAGATCTCCAATCCAATAAGCGAGAACCACCATCGAGGTGACTTAAGAAAATGCAATCCCGAAATTCTATCGCCGAAATTCTATCGCTGAAAGCTATCGACTATATTCCTACTATTCGACTATCTGAAAAACTCAACTCTAGACTGCTTATGTGGAAAATTGTGAGCACCCAGAGTTTAAGAAGGGAACAATAAACTCTGGGTCAGTCATGGGACTGGTATGAGCAAACAAAAACAGTTTTATCTTTAAAACAAACAACAAAAGATTTTAAAGTTGAAATCCGCAATGCTTTTTGGAAAATGAAACTGCCATAAGGCCTCCCGCCACACACACAATGCAAGCGCACACTTGAAGGAGATTTCTCCTTATGACAGTCAAAAATGCTTGATACGCGAAAATCATTTGATATTATTATTAGTGCATAGTGCAGAAAACCTTTCGAAAGTATAATATTAATCTTAGCGAGCATACAACCATTATTGTATGCCTACTATAGCTACCATCTAAACAATGGTGACCACCATAAGTAAATGGCAGGTTATACAACAAAAACCGTACAAGGCGCGTATTGGAAGATTGGATTTCCAACAAATGGTCAGGCAAAGGAACTTTCCACACAAAATGGAACGCCTCTGGAGGGACATCCCCGAGAACCAAACCGGATCTCTGCTACACTAGGCCATGTTACCCCTGCCCGGAAGTAACTACTGATACGAGTATGCCATCCCCCGGTCGTTACCGACCTTTATCCGAGGGCCCTTAACCAACAACCACAGAGCAAAGTATCTGGGCTCCATACCATGATACAACTTTCAAAATCAACATAAGTAAATATCTGAGCTCCATACCATGATATCACTTTTTATCCAAAAGGAAATGGACATACCCTTAGGGGGTGCTACCCCTAAATAACCATGCGATCATGATCTCCTTTCGACCATTATCGGGTTGTTAGGCTCGATGAAGTCACGTGCACAAAGCCACGCTTTTCAAAAAGCCATGCTTCGATCAACAAATGATCAGCAACACTTCGTATGCCACATTACCAAATTGGGAATGTATCACTAGTAACAATCAACTACATAACCTTTGAGCTCGTACATCTCAGAGAAGGGTGTTAAGCTAAGAGAATAAATTCTCCGGTACTAAACAGAAATGTATTTGATAGAAACCAGCTTTACATCTCAAAGTGTAATGTCAGACACACATCCATACAAGTCTGTCCCGGGTTCGAACAGAACCGAAGGCACTTCCAAAGAAGCCCTTGCAAATCAGGGAATTCCCAATCCCGATACGACTCCCCATCACATATGGAGATCTCTATGCCGGCGCGACTCAGTGCAGAGACAATCGACGGGTTATCCTTTCGTTCTCGAAAATACCCGGTCTTTACCACCGGTCTTCAAATGCTACCCATATCATCGTATCATTATTCAAAATGGGTTATATGACAAAAGGTCCTCTCCCGGCTAAACCGAATAATGAGCGAAATATTTAAAAACATATGGATATTGGGATCTTAGTTAAGCCACACTTTTAAATCCCCAAACCTTTTCTTCAAATGGTTTAAACAAATTACCATTTTCAAATCTTTAAACAAAAAGATTCACTTCACAAAATTTACCAATCTTTAAAAAAAAGATTCATTCATAGCCTTCAAAACCATTTCTTTTCAAATTGGATTGACTCATCCAATTATTAAATCAAAAGTCAATTCATAACTTTCAAACCCATTTTCAAAGATTCATTCACAATTCCCATTTCAAATCTTTTATACAAAAGATACTCCTTTTAAAATCCTCTTCAATTTCAAAACAAAGTTCAACAATCTTTCATAAACATTAATTCATAGCTTGCAAAACCATTCCATTTCAAACTTGAAATCTTTTAACAAAAATTGGAAATCATTTCTCTATATGAAAGCTATTATTATTTGAAAACAAATAGTTTTCGTTTTGGAAAAATCCGATTTCATTTGCATAAGTTAAAGCCTTTGATTTAAATTCAAATTCCCAAAACAAAACTTTTTAAATGGTTTAAAACGCATTTATAACTTGTATAACCTTTTTAAACCATAAATTTCCAAACATAGAATTCAATTTCAAATTTTGAATTAAAATTCAAAACAAATTATTTAAATTTCAAAACTAAATCAAGTTATTCAAAATAACTTTTATCTTCAAAACTCCCTTTCAAAAGCTATTCACATTTAACTTAATTCCATTTTCCAAAATCATTTAGATCCAAACTTCAACTTTTAAACAAAATAATAATTAGATTTCAAGATATCTATGAATTAACCTATTTCCTCGTGAAATCCATATTTGTGTGTGTATAGTGTAGTCCAGGGGTTTTACACAATAGTGCAACATCATCAATCATCACAGATTCGAGCATAACAATTATAGATAAGTGGTACACTCTATAATGCTTATCTTCATTCACAGATTCACATATAAATAATATAATTTCATCATAGATAAATAAATTACATTAATCACAGCTTGAATTTAAAACAATTCATGTCACAAAGCATCACACAGCGGAGATATCAAACAATTCAAAACATTCAATGCAATCCAAACATCCATAAGTAAGATTAATTTATCATCTAATTATTTGAAACCATATTAATCACTAATCCAAGTTAATTAATCAATTACAAATTATTTTAATTAATTAACCTTAAATAATCAATTAATTTTAAATTATTAATTAATCAACCTTAATTATAAATTAATTAAATTTCTAATCTTTAAAAAATTAACCTTTAATTATTCAATTATTCTTTAATTAATTATCCTTAATTAATTTCATTAATTAATTAGCCCTTAATTAATTATCCTTTAATTAATTTAATTTACCCTTAATTAATTATCCTTAAATTAATTAGTCCTTAATTAACTACCATAAATGATCATCCTAATCACATACATTAATTAATCACAATTTAATTACAGTAAGTAATTATCCTTTAATTACTTGATTAATCAATTTAAATCATTAATTAATTACTTTTATATAAGTAATTATCTTTAATTATTTCCATTAAATAATTATCTTTAAGTAATTAATTACCCCTAATTGCTTTCATTTATAAATAACCCTTTTTATCAATTAAATTAATCCTTTATTAATTAAAGACAAATCATTTATCTAAATTAATTACTTTAATTATGATGTCAACCTTTATTAATAAACCTTGTAATTAATTATCATTAACCAATCGGCTTAATCCTTTAAGGTAATTAACTTTCAAAAAATCTCTTCTTAATTTAATCCTTAATTACATTATTAAATTTATTTAATATAAACTTCAAAATAAAGGTTACATGTATATGCCAAAACACCTTAAATTCAAAGTAATTTAATTTTAAAACCATTAATAAATTCCAAGCTTAAATAAAAATTTATTATTTTGAAAAGGAGTAGTTTTAAGAAATTTTTTAAGTAAAACTTGATTTATTTTAAAAGTATAAAACTATTTTTTTACAGTAAAATCAACAGACCCGAGCCATTTCTCGTTTTACCCGAGCCTTGCTTCGAGTCTTCACCCTACCTCTTTTGCTTTGAGTCATTACGCTAGTTACTTCGAGTATGAACCCGAGCATCTCCTTCTAGTTCAAGCTCAACATCCAAAAAAACAAACGTGTACGTGCACGGTGCACGCCGCCTCGATCAACTCCATTCATCACCATGATCACCTACACATCGCCAACATTCCCGCCAATGTCCTTGACAACCCAGCTTCCTCAATTTCCCCTGAGATCAAAAGACGACTACTCAATCACCCAGGAACAAAAATTAGTGACCAGAAATCACCTCGCACCACCAATTCCGATCACCTGCATCCATGCTACCATGACCTGAACTTCGCCACAGTCCCCTGCTCCATTTTCACTCGGTCTGGTGCCACCCGATGCTTCGCGAATGATGAAAATGCCACAATAATCAAATGACCAAAAACAAGACATTAAACCCTAATTGCTCGTCATACCATCACTTCAGCCATTAATAAATTCTACTGCTATTTTTTCAGTGATCCCTAGACCTACGGCCACCTCCGGCTACTACCACGTCGACCAATTCATCGCCAATCGCCGGAATTTGACGAAAATGTCAATTCCAATCAACTCAAATTTTATCATCAAATTCGAGCTTAAAATTTCTGATATGATTAGCAAAAATAATCATTTTAGAATACGATTTCATTTCTATAATTAAAATCCAAAATACAAAACCCAGACATTTGATTTTTTTGGGTTAAGATATGATCATTCCTGTCATTTCTTATTTTTCTGAATTTTTCTAAATATAAACAGTTGAAACAAGTTTTTAAAATTTGGATTATACTATTATGATCAACTTTTATATAGAAATCATTACCTAAATCTATTTATAATTCAAGATATAAATTTCTTCTTAAAAATTGATTACCTGAAGAACAACAGAGGTGCATATACAAACATGCATACCTAAATTCATAGAAAAACGTGTAAACTTACAGATGTATGAACAGATTCATACAATATTTCAAGTCATTATCATCACAAGCAATTAGAATAAAGAGAACAGGTTTTAAAAATGAAGTTTGCTCACCAATTTACTGAAAGAACAGAGAATGATTTTGAGCGTGGAATCTGAAATCTTGATCTAGATGAATTTGCATTTGATTTGCTTTGCAGGCTTTTGATTTTTTATGTTTTGATTCTGATCTTTGTTTTGAACTTTGGAATGTTGAGTTGCTTCTTGATATTTCTTTTGATTTCTTTCCAGGTTGAAGATCTGGTTGTGCATTGATCAGGTTCTGATCACCTTTTGATTTCTGGTTTGTAATTGCATCTTGAATTTACTTTGCTTGATTTGATTTTTGTTTTGATGTTGAGATAATTTGGTTTGTTCCGGCTTATAGTTTTTTTTCTAGTTTCTTATTTTGATTTCCATATTTGAATATAGAAGATGAGAGAATTTTGAACTGAGGTAACTAAGTAGGTTTTCTTCATTTACATATTTTCCTATAATTCCAAATCAAAAGAATATTTTATTTGTTGCCACTTGTATTTTTTCTAACACTTGTCATTTGCTTGTATTAATGTTTTAAAAATGTATTTTTGCATGTCTTTATGTATTTACAAATGTCATCAACTTGCTTTTTTGTGTTCAAAAGCTTATTTCATTTAATTTGCAATTTGTATTTTAAACCCTTTAATTATTATTTTTATACATCTTAACATATGTAAATGTTTTATATTTTAAATTCATGAATATATAAACTATATTTATTTATTTAAAAAGAAAATGTGTTTTATATCTTTTTATCAAATCTAATAAATATATGTATATTTATAACTTTAAAGAATGCGATTTAAAATAAATCAAACATTAATAAATAAGTATAAAATATGTATATATTTGAATTTAATTCTTTAAATACTTTTGTAAATTTTATTTATATCAATTTCACAATATTACTTTCAAATCAAAATGCATATTTAACATACTTAGGAAACAAATTCTTATTATCTTTGAAATATAATTTTAAATCCAATTCATTTTCAATACATTTTGAATTTCCAAATCAAAATTTTATTTACAATCCAATTCTACTTAAAATATTTATTTTGAGTTTCAAATTCAAATTTTAAAATAAATAAGTATATATCTTATTAAATTTGAAAATTTCAAATTAATCCATAATAAATCAAAAATTTATATAAATTATCAATTTAAATTTAACTCAAAAATATGGATCGTTACAGATTCCCCCCTAAGAAAATTTCGTCCTCAAAATTTGCAAGGGAGATAACAAAGATGGATATACGAAGATAGAGAAATAGTTTTCAAATCAACTGAGATATCTATTCTACATTTGGCTTACCAAATCAGAATATCAACAATTATTATAAGAACGAACTCATTCAATGCTTCACGAAATACTCTGCTCACCTGATCTACGAATATACAAGGGTACCGGTTTGTCTGAAGGAATAACTAACCACTCGTAGAATATATCTGGACCCCAAAGAATAGACAGATATATGGATACAATCCCAAAACTTTTTAGTTTAGAAAACATAGTGTATCTATCAACCATAGCATCCAAAACAAACAGTTCATCCAAACAATCAATTCTGACCTATCCGGAGTTTACGTCCCATACCAACACATCCTTTGATTTAACCAAAATAATGATATACTACCGAAGCTTTTCCCTCGAGCTGCCACGAAGCCGTCAAAGAATTTTGAAATTGGATGACCAACGGAGGAGATTGATAGAGTAAGTTATTTCCTTGTTGTTGTAGGGTATTGACCATTTGTAGTGGTACTCCACTGTCCCCTATCTCGTCCTCTTCTTGCACTCATACTCACTATCAATGAATAGTAAGAGAATTTACTGAGGCACACGGATGGATATCTTAGGGATATACTCATTTTAGGGTATACTTTACCCTATCTCTAATGAGCTACCTAATGTGTTATACTCCTGAGCTAAAGTTTCAACCTTCAGCTTTGATACCAAATGTGATAGTTCGAACTTGACCTTTGAAAATCGGCACCCGTACTTCACTTGTACTCGAATGCCGCAGATTCAAACGCCGAATCTAGCTCGTCGGAGCTTATAACGCATTAAGTACAACAACATAGCGGAAGAAAATGAATAATATATCATGGATATACAAAATTCAATATAACAATGATACAATGAATATCAATATACATCAGTGATACAAGAAATAGCAGCGGAAAGAAACAAACACAGAAGATAAAGCAAACTAGGCAACTGCAGCAGAAAGATAATGTCTTCAATGCCAAACTCCAAAAATCTCCAATCCAACAAGCAAGAACCACCATCAAGTTGACTTAAGCAAATGTGATCCCTAAATGCTATCGCCAAAATCCAAAGGCTGAAAACTTTCGACTCTACTCCTACTATTCGACTATCTGAAAATTCCAAACTCTAGATTGCTGGTGTGGAAAATTGTAGGCACCCAGAGTTTAGGAAGGGATTAATAAACTCCGGGTCAATCATGGGACTAGTATGAGCAAACAAAAACAGTTTTATCTTTAAAACAAACAACAAAAGATTTTAAAGTTTAAATTCGCAATACCTTTTGGAAAATGAAACTGCCATAAAGCCTCCCGCCACACACACAATGCAAGCGCACACTTGGAGGAGATTTCTCCTTATGATAGTCAAAAATGCCTGATACGCCAAAATCATTTGATATTATTATTAGTGCATGTGCAGAAAACCTTTTGAAAGTATAATATTAATCTTAGCCAGCATACAACCATATTGCATGCGTACTATAGCTGCCATCTAAACAGTGGTGACCACCATAAGTAAATGGCAGGTTATACAACTAAACCGTACAAGACGCGTATTGGATGAATGAATTTCCAACAAATGGTCAGGCAAAGGAACTTCCCGCACAAAATGGAACTCCTCTGGAGGGACGTCCCCGAGAACCTTACCGGATCTCCGCTACACAAGACCGGGTTACCCCTGCCCGGAAGTAACTACCGATACGAGTATGCCATCCCCCGGTCGTTACTGACCTTTATCCGTGGGCCCTTAACCAACAACCACAAAGCAAAGTATCCGGGCTCAATACCATGATACCACTTTCAAAATCAACATAAGTAAATATCTGGGCTCTATACTATGATATCACTTTTTATCCAGAAGGAAATGGACATGCTCTCAAGGGGCTCTACCCCCAAATAACCATGCTGCCACGATCCTGTTTCGAACATTACCGAGTTGTGAGGCTCGATGAAGTCACATCCATAAAGCTAAGCTTTTCACAAAAGCCATTATTCGATCAACAAATGATCAGCAACACTTCGTATGCCATATTACCAAATTGGGAATGTATCACTAGTAACCATCAACTACATAACCTTTGAGCTTGTACGTCTCAGAGAAGGGTGTTAAGCTAAGAGAATAAATTCTCCGCCACCAAATAGAAATGTATTTGATAGAAACCACCTTTACATCTCAAAGTGTAATCTCAGACACACATCCATACAAGTCTGTTCCGGGTTCGAATAGAATCTAAGGCACTTCCAAAGAAGCCCTTGCAAATCCGGGAATTCCCAATCCCGATTGGACTCCCCTTCATATATTGAGATCTCTATACTGACGCGACTCAGTGCAGAGACAATCGACGGGTTATCCTTTCGCTCTTGAAAATGCCCGGTCTTCACCATTGGTCTTCTTTTGCTATCCATATCATTGTATCATTATTCAGAATGTGTTATATGACACAAGGTCCTCTCCCGGCTAAATCGAATAATGAGCGAAATATTTAAAAACATATGGATATTGGGATCTTAGTTTAGTCACACTTTTAAATCCCCAAACCTTTTCTTCAAATGGTTTAAACAAATTACCATTTTTAAATCTTTGAACAAAAAGATTCACTTCACAAAGTTTACCAATATCTCACAAACATTCATTCATAGCCTTTAGAACCATTTCCTTTTCAAATTGGATTAACTCGTCCAATTGTTAAATCAAAAACTCAATTCATAATTTTCAAACCCATTTTAAAGATTCATTCAAAATTCCCATTTCAAATCTTTTATATAAAAATACTCCTTTTAAAATCATCTTTAATTTCAAAACAAAGTTCAACAATCTTTAACAAAGATTAATTCATAGCTTCCAAAACCATTCCATTTTAAACTTGGAATCTTTCAAAATAAATTGGAAATCGTTTCTTTATATGAAAGCTATTATTATTTGAAAACAAATAGTTTTCATTTTGGAAAAATCCGATTTCATTTGCATAAGTTAAAGCCTTGATTAAATTCAAATTACCAAAACAATCCTTTTAAAATGGTTTAAAACCCATTTATAACTTGTATAACCTTTTTAAACCATAAATTTCCAAACATAGAATTCAATTCCAAATTTTGAAATCAAATTCAAATCAAATTATTTAAATTTCAAAACTTAATCAAGTTATTCAAAACAACTTTTATCTTCAAAACTCCCTTTCAAAATCTTTTCACATTTAACTTAATTCCATTTTCCAAAATCATTTAGATCCAAAACTTCAACTTTTAAATAAAATAATATTTAGATTTCAAAATATCTGTGACTTAACCAATTTCCTCGTGAAATCCATATTTGTGTGTGTATAGTGTAGTCTAAGGGTTTTACACAATAGTGCAACATCATCAATCATCACAGATTCGAGCATACCAATTATAGATAAGCGGTATACTCTGTAACGCTTATCTTCATTCATAGATTCACAGATAAGTAATATAATTTCATCACAGATAAATAAATTACATTCATCACAGCTTGAATTTAAAACAATTCACGTCACAAAGCATCACATAGCAGAGATATCAAACAATTCAAAACATTCAATGCAATCCAAACATCCAAAAGTAAGATTAATTTATCATCTGATTAATTGAAACCAGATTAATCACTTATCCAGGTTAATTAATCAATTACAAATTATTTTAATTAATTAACCTTCAATAATCAATTAATTTTAAATTAGTAATTAATCAACCTTACTATAAATTAATTAAATCTCTAATCATTAGAAAATTAACCCTTAATTATTCAATTATTCTTTAATTAATTATCCTTAATTAATTTCATTATTTAATTAGCCCTTAATTAATTATCCTTTAGTTAATTGCATTTAAGTAATTAACCCTTAATTAAATATCCTTAAATTAATTAGTCTTTAATTAATTACAATAAGAGATTATCCTAATCCCTTACATTAATTAATCACAATTTAGTTACATTAAGCAATTATCCTTTGATTACTTGATTAATCAATTTAAATCATTAATTAATTACTTTTAATTATGTAATTATCTTTAATTATTTCCATTGAATAATCATCTTTAATTATTTAATTACCCCTAATTACTTTCATTTATAAATAACCCTTTTATCAATTAAATTAATCCTTTGTTAATTAAAGACAAATCATTTATTTAAAGTAATTACTTTAATTATTATGTAAACCTTTATTAATAAACCTTGTATTAATTATCATTAACCAATCAGCTTAATCCTTTAAGTTAATTAACTATCAAAAACATCTCCTCTTAATTAAATCCATAATTAAATCATTAAATTTATTTAATATAAACTTTTAAAATAAAGGTTACATGCATATATCAAAACACCTTAAATTCAAAGTAATTTTATTTTAAAACCATTAGTAAATTCCAACCTTAACTTAAAAAAAATTATTTTGAAAATAAGTAGTTTTAAGAAAAAAATTAAGCAAAACTTGATTTATTTTCAAAGTTTAAAAACTGTTTTTCTATAGTATAATCAACAAACCCGAGCTTTTTCTCGTTTTACCCGAGCCTTGCTTCGAGTCTTCACCCTGCCTCTTTTGCTTCGAGTCATTACGCTAGTTACTTCGAGTTTAAACCCGACAATCTCCTTCTTGTTCAAGCTCAACACCTAGAAAAAAACAAACGTGTACGTGCACGGTGCACGCGGCCTCGATCGGCTCTGATCACAACCATGATCACCCACACATTGCCAGCATTCCCGCCAATGTTCTTGACAACCCAGCTTCTTCAATTTCCCATGAGATCAAAGACGACTACTCCATCACCCTGGAACAAAAAATAGTCACCAGAAATTGCCTCGCAGCACCAATTTCGGTCACCTGCATCCATGCTACCACGACCTGAACTTCGCCACGGTCCCCTGCTCCATTTCCACCCGGTCCTTTGCCACCCGATGCTTCACCGATGACGAAAATGCCACAATAATCAAACGAACAAAAACGACAACCCTAATTCCTCGTCATACCATCACTTTAGCCATTAAAAAATTTTACTACTATTTTTCCGGTGATCCCTAGACCCCCGACCACCTCCGGCCACAACCACGTCGACCAATTCATCGGCAATCGTTGGAATTTGATGAAAATGTCAATTTCGATCAACTCAAATTTTCTCACTACAATCGAGCACAAAAATTCTGATATGATTATCAAAAATCATCATTTTTGAATATGATTTCATTTCTATAATTAAAATCCAAAACCCAAACATTTGATTTTTTGGGTTAAGATATGATTATTCCTTTCATTTCTTTTTTTCCTGAATTTTTCTATATATTAACAGTTGGAACAATTTTTTAAAATTTGGATTATACTGTTATGATCAACTTTTATTTAGAAATCATTGCCTAAATCTATTTATAGTTACAGATATAAATTTCTTCTTGAAAATTGATTACTTGAAGAACAACAGAGGTGCATATACAAACATCCACACCTAAATTCACACATAGAAGCACAAGTAAACTTGCAGACATATGCGCACATCCATACAATATTTCAAGTCATTATCATCACAGGAAACTAGAATAAAGAGAATAGGTTTTACAAATGAAGTTTGCTCACCAATTTCCTGAAAGAACAGAGAATGATTTTGAGCCTGTAATCTAAAATCTTGATCCAGATGAATTTGCATTTGATTTGCTTTGTTGGCTTTTGATTTTTTATGTTTTGATTCTGATCTTTGTTTTGAACTCTAAAATGTTGAGTTGCTTTTTGATTTTGCTTTTGATTTCTTTCTGGTTTTTTGAAAGAAAAAAATCTGGAATGCTTTCCAGGTTGAAGATCTGGTTGCATTGATCAGGTTCTGATCACCTTTTGATTTCTGGTTTGTAATTTCATCTTGATTTTACTATGGTTGATTTGATTTTTGTTTTGATGTTGAGATAATTTGGTTTGTTCTGGCTTATAGTTTTGTTTTTGGTTTCTCATTTTGATTTCCAGATTTGAATATGGAAGATGAGAGAATTTGAACTGAGGTAAGTAAGCAAGTTTACTTCTTTTACATGTCTTTATGTATTTACAAATGTCATCAACTTGCATTTTTTGTGTTAAAACCCTTATTTCATTTAATTTTCAATTTGTATTTTAAACCCTTTAATTATTTATAAATATCCTAACATATGTAAATGTTTTACATTTTAAATTCATGAATATACAAACTATATTTATTTATTTCAAAAGAAAATGTGTTTAAATCTTTTTATCAAATCTAATAGATATTTATATATTTATAACTTTAAAGAGTGCGATTTAAAAAAAATCAAACATTAATAAATAAGTATAAAATATGTATATATTTGAATTTAATTCTTTAAATAACTTTTGTAAATTTTATCTTTATCAATTTCATTTTCAAATCAAAATGCATATTTAACATACTTAGGAAACAAATTTTTATTAACTTTAAAATATAATTTTAAATCCAACTCATTTTGAATACATTTTGAATTTCCAAATCAAAATTTTATTTACAATCCAATCCTACATAAAAAAATTATTTTGAGTTTCAAATTTAAATTTTAAAATAAATAATTATATATCTTATTAAATTTGAAAAGTTCAAATTAATCCATAATTAAATCAAAATTTTATATATATTACCAATTTAAGTTTAACTCAAAAATCGAGATCGTTATAGATTCCCCCTTAAGAAAATTTCGTCCTCGAAATTTGCACATGAGACAACAAAGATGGATATACGTAGATAGAGAAATAAATTTCAGATCAACTGAGATATCTATTCTGCATTTGGCTTACCAAATCAAAATATCAACAATAATTATGAGAACGAACTCATTCAATACTTCACGAAATACTCGGGTCACCTGATCTTCGAATATACAGGGGTATGGTTAGTTCAAAGGAATAACTAACCACTCGTAGAATATATCTGGATCCCAAAGAATAGACAGATATATGGATACAATCCCAAAACTTTTTAGTTTAGAAACCAAAGTGTATCTATCAACCATAGCATCCAAAACAAACAATTCATCCAAACAATCAATTCTGACCTATCCGGACTTTACGTCCTATACCAACACACCCTTTGCTTTAACTAAAATAATGATCTACTACCGAAGCTTTTCCCTCGAGCTGCCACGAAGACATCACAGAATTTTGAAATTGGATGATCAACAAAGGAGATTAATAGAGAAAGTTATTTCCTTGTTGTTGTAGGATATTGACCATTTGTAGTGGTACTCCCCTGTCCCCTATCTCGTCCTCTTCTTGCACTCATACTCATTATCAGTAGATAATAAGAGAATTTAGTGAGGCACATGGACGGATATCTTAGGGATATACTCACTCTAAGTTATACTTTACCCTATCTTTAATGAGCTACCTAATGTGTTATACTCTTGAGCTAAAGTTTCAACCTTCTGCTCTAATACCATATGTGACGGTCCAAACTTGACCTTCGAAAATCGGCACTCGGACTTCACTTGTACTCGAATCCTGCAGATTCAAACTCCGAATCTGGCTCGCCGGAGCTTATATCACATTAAGCACAACAACATCGCGGAAGAAAATGAATAATATATCATTGATATACAAAATTCAATACAGCAATGATACAATGAATATCAATATACGTCAGAGATACAAGAAATAGCAGCAAAAAGAAACAACAGTAGAAGATAAAGCAAACTACAACTACAGCGGAAAGATAAAGTCTTCAATGCCAAACTCCAAAATCTCCAATCTAATAAGCGGGAACCACCATCAAGTTGACCTAAGCAAATGCGATCCCGAAATGCTATCACCAAAATCCAAAGGCTGAAAGCTATCAACTCTACTCTTACTACTCGACTATCTAAAAAACCCAACTCTAGACTGCCTTTGTGGAAAATTGTGGGCACCCATAGTTTAGGAAGGGAATAATAAACTCCGGGTCAGTCGTGGGACTGGTATAAGAAAACAAAATTAGTTTTATCTTTAAAACAAATAACAAAAGATTTTAAAGTTGAAATCCGCAGTGCTTTTTGGAAAATGAAACTGCCGTACGGCCTCCCGCCACACACACAATGCAAGCGCACACTTGGAGGAGATTTCTCCTTATGACAATCAAAAATGCTTGATACGCGAAAATCATTTGTTATTATTATTAGTGCATAGTGCAGAAAACCTTTCGAAAGTATAATATTAATCTTAGCCAGCAAACAACCATTGTTTTATGCCTACTATAACTACCATCTAAACAGTGGTGACCACCATAAGTAAATGGCAGGTTATACAACTAAAACCGTACAAGGAGCGTATTGGATGATTGGATTTTCAACAAATGGTCAGGAAAAGGAACTTCCCACACAAAATGGAATGCCTCTGAAGGGACGTCCCTGAGAACCTAACCGAATCTCTGCTACAAAAGACCGGGTTACCCCTGCCCCGAAGTAGCTACCGACACGAGTATGCCATCCCCTGGTCGTTACCAACCTTTATCCGAGGGCCCTCAACCAACAACCACAAAGCAAAGTATCTAGGCTCCATACCATGATATCACTTTCAAAATCAACATAAGTAAATATATGGGGTCCATACCATGATATCATTTTTTATCCAGAAGGAAATGGACATACCCTCAGGGGGCGCTACCCCCAAATAACCTTGCTGCCACGATCCTGTTTCGACCATTATCGAGTTGTGTGGCTCGACGAAGTCACGTCCACAAAGCTAAGCTTTTCACAAAAGCTATGCTTCGATCAACAAATGATCAGCAACACTTCGTATGCCACATTACCAAATTGGGAATGTATCACTAGTAACCATCAACTACATAACCTCTGAGCTCGTACGTCTCAGAGAGGGTGTTAAGGTAAGAGAATAAATTCCCCGCCACTAAATAGAAATGTATTTGATAGAGACCAACTTTACATCTCAAAGTATAATGTCATACACACATCCATACAAAGTCTGTTCCGGGTTCGAACATAACCGAAGGCACTTCCAAAGAAGCCCTAGCAAATCCGAGAATTCCCAATCCCACTCCCCATCACATATGGAGATCTCTATACTAGCGCGACTCAGTGCAGAGACAATCGACCGATTATCCTTTCGTTCTCGAAAATAACCGGTCTTCACCACTGGTCTTCAAATGCTATCCATATCGTCGTATCATTATTCGAAATGGGTTATATGACACAAAGTCCTCTCCCGGCTAAACCGAATAATAAGCGAAATATTTAAAAACATATGGATATTGGGATCTTAGTTAAGTCACACTTTTACAAATGGTTTAAACAAATTACCATTTTCAAATCTTTAAACAAAAAGATTCACTTCACAAAGTTTACCAATCTTTCACAAAGACTCATTCACAGCCTTGAAAACCATTTCCTTTTCAAATTGGATTAACTCATCCAATTATTAAATCAAAAACTCAATTCATAACTTTCAAACCCATTTTCAAATATTCATTCACAATTCCCATTTCAAATCTTTTATATAAAAGATACTCCTTTTAAAATCCTCTTCAATTTCAAAACAAAGTTCAACAATCTTTCACAAATATTAATTCATAGCTTCCAAAACCATTCCATTTCAAACTTGAAATCTTTTAACACAAATTGGAAATCATTTCTTTATATGAAAGCTATTATTATTTGAAAACAAATAGTTTGCGTTTTGGAAAAATCCGATCTCATTTGCATAAGTTAAAGCCCTCAAGTTAAATCCAAATTTCCAAAAAATACTTTTAAAATGGTTTAAAACCCATTTATAACTTATATAACCTTTTTAAACCATAAATTTCTTCAAATCAAATTATTTAAATTTCAACACTTAATCAAGTTATTCAAAATAACTTTTATCTTCAAAACTCACTTCCAAAAGCTTTTCACATTTAACTCAATTCCATTTTCCAAAATCATTTAGATCCAAACTTCTACTTTTAAACAAAATAATATATAGATTTCAAAATATTTGTGACTTAACAGATTTCCTTGTGAAATCCATATTTGTGTGTGTATAGTGTAGTTTAGGGGTTTTAGATAATAGTACAACATCATCAATCATCACAGATTCGAGCATAACAATTATAGATAAGCGGTATACTCTATAATGCTTATCTTCATTTACAGATTCACAGATAAGTAATATAATTTCATCACAGATAAATAAATTACATTCATCCCAGCTTGAATTTAAAACAATTCATATCATAAAGCATTACACAGCAGAGATATCAAACAATTCAAAACATTCAATGTAATCCAAACATCCATAAGTAAGTTTAATTTATCATCAGATTAATTGAAACCAGATTAATCACTAATCTAGGTTAATTAATCAATTACAAATTATTTTAATTAATTAACCTTAAATATTCAATTAATTTTAAATTATTAATTAATCAACCTTAATTATAAATTAATTAAATATCTAATCACTAAAAAATTAACCCATAATTATTCAATTATTCTTTAATTAATTATCCTAAATTAATTTCATTAATTAATTAGCACTTAATTATTTATCCTTTAATTAATTACATTTAATTAATTAACCCTTAATTTATTATCCTTAAATTAATTAGTCTTTAATTAATTACAATAAGTGATTATCCTAATCACTTACATTAATTAATCACAATTTAATTACAGTAAGTAATTATCCTTTAATTACTTGATTAATCAATTTAAATCATTAATTAATTACTTTTATATAAGTAATTATCTTTCATTATTTCCATTAAATAATTATCTTTAAGTAATTAATTACCCCTAATTGCTTTCATTTATAAATAACCCTTTTTATCAATTAAACTAATCCTTTATTAATTAAAGACAAATCATTTATCTAAATTAATTACTTTAATTATTATGTAAACCTTTATTAATAAACCTTGTAATTAATTATCATTAACCAATCGGCTTAATCCTTTAAGGTAATTAACTTTCAAAAAATCTCTTCTTAATTAAATCCTTAATTACATTATTAAATTTATTTAATATAAACTTTAAAATAAAGGTTATATGTATATGTCAAAACACCTTAAATTCAAAGTAATTTTATTTTAAAACCATTAATAAATTCCAAGCTAAAATAAAAATTTATTATTTTGAAACGAAGTAGTTTTAAGAATTTTTTTAAGTAAAACTTGATTTATTTTAAAAGTTTAAAAACTATTTTTATAGTAAAATCAACATACCCGAGCCACTTCTCGTTTTACCCGAGCCTTGCTTCGAGTCTTCACCCTACCTCTTTTGCTTCGAGTCATTACGCTAGTTACTTCGAGTTTGAACCCGAGCATCTCCTTCTTGTTCAAGCTCAACACCCAAAAAAAAAACGTGTACGTGCACATCGCCTCGATTAACTCCGGTCACCACCACGATCACCCACACATCGCCAGCATTCCCGCCAATGTTCTCGACAACCCAGCTTCCTCAATTTCCCCTGAGATCGAAAGACGACCACTCAATCACCCTGGAACAAAAATTATTCACCGGAAATCACCTCGCACCACCAATTCCGGTCACCTACATCCACGATACCAAGACCTGAACTTCGCCACAGTCCCCTGCTCCATTTCCACCCGGTCCGGTGCCAACCGATGCTTCGCCGATGACGAAAATGCCACGATAATCAAATGACCGAAAATGAGACATTAAATCCTAATTCCTCGTTTTACCATCACTTCAGCCATTAATAAATTCTACTGTTATCTTTCCGTCGATCCCTAGACCCCTGACCACCTCCGGCCACAACCACGTCGACCACTTCGTCGCCAATTGCCGGAATTTGACGAAAATATCAATTCCGATCAACTCAAATTTTCTCATTAAATCGAGCTTAAAAATTATGATATGATTGTCAAAAATCATCATTTGGAATATGATTTCATTTCTATAATTAAAATCCAAAACCTATACGTTTGATTTTTTTTGGGTTAAGATATGATCATTCCTGTCATTTCTAGTTTTCCAGAATTTTTCTAAATATAAACAGTTGAAACATTTTTTTAAAATTTGGATTATACTGTTATGATCAACTTTTATTTAGAAATCATTACCTAAATCAATTTATAATTCCAGATATAAATTTCTTCTTAAAAATTGATTACCTGAAGAACAACAGAGGTGCATATGTAAACATTCACACCTAAATTCACTCAAAGAAGCACATGTAAACTTGCAGATATATGCACACATTCATACAATATTTCAAGTCATTATCATCACAGGCAATTAGAACAAAGAGAATAGGTTTTAAAAATGAAGTTTACTCACCAATTTCCTGAAAGAACAGAGAATGATTTATAGCCTGGAATCTGATATCTTGATCCAGATGAATTTTCATTTGATTTGCTTTGCAGGCTTTCGATTTTTTATGTTTTGATTTTGATCTTTGTTTTTAAGAATGTTGAGTTGCTTCTTTATTTTGCTTTTGACTTCTTTTTGGTTTGTTGAAAAAAAAATCTAGAATGCTTTCTAGGTTGAAGATCTGGTTGCATTGATCAGGTTTAGATCACCTTTTGATTTCTGGGTTGTAATTGCATCTTGAATTTACTTTTCTTGATTTGATTTATGTTTTGATGTTGAGATAATTTGGTTTGTTCTGGCTTATAGTTTTGTTTTCTGGTTTCTCATTTTGATCTCCAGATTTGAATATGAAAGATGAGAGAATTTTGAACTGAGGTAAGCAAGCAGGTTTTCTTCTTTTACATATTTTCCTATAATTCCAAATCAAAAGAAAATTTTATTTGTTGCCATTTGTATTTTTTCTAACCCTTGTCATTTGCTTGTATTAATGTTTACAAATGTATTTTTGCATGTCTTTATGTATTTACAAATGTCATCAACTTGCATTTTTTGTGTTAAAACCCTTATTTCATTTAATTTGCAATTTATATTTTAAATCCTTTAATTATTCTTTTATATATCTTAACATAAGTAAATGTTTTGCATTTTAAATTCATGAATATACAAACTATATTTATTTATTTCAAAAGAACATGTGTGTTAAATCTTTTTATCAAATCTAATAATATTTATATATTTATAACTTTAAAGCATGCAATTTAAAATAAATCAGACATTAATAAATAATTATAAAATACGTATATATTTGAATTTAATTCTTTAAATAGCTTTTGTAAATTTTATTTATATCAATTTCACAATATTACTTTCTAATCAAAATGCATATTTAACATACTTAGGAAACAAACTCTTATTAACTTTAAAATATAATTTTAAATCCAAACTGTTTTCATTTCATTTTGAATTTCCAAAACAAAATTTTATTTACAATCCAATTCTACTTAAAATATTTATTTTGAGTTTCCAATTCAAATTTTAAAATAATTATGTATATATCTTATTAAATTTGAAAAATTCAAATTAATCCATAATTAAATCAAAAATTTATATAAATTAGCAATTTAAATTTAACTCAAAAATCGAGATCGTTACATGCGGGCTATTACCATCGGTTCATAAAAGGCTTTTCTAAAATTTCTGTACCTCTTACTAGTTTGACAAAGAAGGGAGTTAAGTGCATTTGGTCGGACAAATGTGTCAGAAATTAAAAGAACTCCTTTCCGATGCTCCTATTTTTGTGATTCTAGAGGGGAACCAAGACTTTGTTGTTTATACCAATGCTAGTCGTGTTGGTTTGGGAGCCGTTCTCATGCAAAGGAAACATGTTAATGCTTATGCTTCTAGGCAATTAAAGTCTACCAAGACTAGATGTGCCACTCATGATTTATGGCTCGCAACCATTGTTTTCACTCTTAGAATTTGGCGTCATAATCTTATGGGAGAGAAATTTGTTCTCTACACCGATCATAAATCTTTGAAGTTTTTGTTTTTCCAAAAGGAACTTAATTTGCGTCAACAAGTGGTTGTTTCCGCGATGATGTCCGAATGGAATGATCTCGAGACTTTGTCCACTTGTGAGATTCGAGATCGTGAATCCAATTCATGTTCATCTCTTGTTTTATGTAGCTTTGAGGCTCATCCTTCTCTTTTGGACCGCATCCTTAAAAGCTCAAAAGCAGGATCCTGAATCGGCTCTTCTTGATCAAAGTTATAGGGATAAAAATAAGGTTAATGGATAAAAAGACTTTGATATTGATGCTCGTGGAGGTATTCAAAAATTTGGTAGACTTATTGTGCCAAATATTAAGGATCTTCGTACAAAAATTTAGAAGATTCTCATTGTTCTAAATTTATCATTCATCCCGGTAGTAGTAAAATGTACGCAGATATGAAGCAACTTTATTATTGGGATGGAAAGAAATCTGATATTGGTAACTTCATTAAGCGTTGCATGACTTGCCAACTCATTAGGGCTGAGCATTAAAGGCCCTGTGGGTTATTGCAACCTTTAGACATTCCAGTTTGGAAGTGGGATGAAGAACTCTATGGACTTTATCTTCCCCATTCTCGTTTGGATCATGACAGTCTATAGGTGATAGTAGATAGAGTAACAAAATTTTCCCATTTTATTCCCGTACCTCCAATCGGATCATACCTCTTCTGGCCAAACTCTATGTTAGAGAAATTGTTAAATTGCATGGAATTCCTACTTCTATTGTTAGCGATCGTGATCCACTATTTACTAGTAGGTTTTAGAAGAGTCTTCAGAAAGCTTCTGGAACGAAGCTTAATTTTAACGCCGCTTATCATCCTCAATCCGATGGACAAACTGAGCATGTGAATCAAACTCTTGAAGATCTTCTTCGTGCATGATTTCTTGATTTTTGTGGAAGTTAGGAAGATCATATTTTCCTTGTTGAGTTCTCTTACAATAATAACTTCTAATCTAGTATTCATACTTTTTGAGGCACACTACGAATGGCCATGCCGATCTCCTTCTTGTTGGCTTGAAGTCGATAAGAAGCTAGTTTTAGGTCTAGATTTTATTTGTGATTCCATAGAAAAGGTTGATCGTATTCGCCATAGGATGAGAGAAGCTCAAAGTAGAAAAAATTCTATGCCAATAACCAAAGAAGGAAATTAGAATTTTCGGTGGGAGATTTGGTGTTCATTCGTGTTTCACCTATGAAGGGTGTTGTGCATTTCATTCGATTGAAAAATTAACACCTCGATCCATCATCGAACGCATTGGTTCCTTGGCTTTTCGCCTTTTATTACCGGGTCAATTTTCCGCTATTCATGACGTATTCCACGTCTCTCAACTACGGAAATGCCTTAGGGATTCTGATTCTATTCTTGAGCTCAGTGTTATTGAAGAAATTGAAGTTTCACCTAATTTGACCTATGAGCAACATCCTATTCGCATCATTGCTACAGAGGTTAAACGCCTTCGAAATAAAGATGTTCCGCTTTTGAAGGTTCGATGGTCCTCAAATCCTAAGGATTGTTCTTGGAAATCCATAGAATGCATCGAGCGAACACATCCGGACTAACTCTCTCGTGCTTCTCAAGATGGGCTTCTCCTTCAAAATTTTCTTTTGTGTTGTTATGCCTTAGTGTGGTTGTTACTTTTTATTTTCTTCTTAAGTATTGCGAGGACGCAATTTCTTTAAGGAGGGGATTCTGTAACAACCCGCATATTTTACGAATTGTATATTAAATGTTTTATTTAATTATAGCATCGTTAATCGGATTACGGTCCAAAATGCTACCTTTTGTAAACAATCAAATTTGGACTCGAGACCACTTTCATTGAGTTCAAAATGGAATTTACGACCTTTTTGAGTATAAACATTGACATGTTTAGAGTTGAATGGGATTTTGACATTTTCATTTGGGCTTTGGGTTTGGTTCTAGCCCGTTAACCCAATAAAAGAACCCAAACCCCTTACATATACATCCCACTCCACTCCTCTCTTCTTTATTCATTTCATTTCTAAATTTCCTTACACTTTCAAGCTAAAAGGAAAAAGGGGAAAAGACAGGAAATTAAAATTCCTAAACCCTTGTTTTATTAGGAAATTCAAATTCAAGTCCAAAATTAAAGAGAAACTTAAGTAAGCATCCTCGTCATCTTCTCCATCTCGATTCCTCTTCAATTTTCAGAAATTTCCTATAACCTAACTTGAGAAATATTTGCTTACGATCTTAGATTGGAGATTCTAGAGTTGAAGTTGAAGAATGGTTGATCTTTCCTTTGTTTTCACTACAAGAAAATGTTATATTGATAGCAAGTGGGGATTGCACGGGAGGTAGCTTGCCATAGTTAACTAGGTAATGGGTATATTGGTTAGTCTTTGACGCCATCAATAATAATTTAACGCGCCATTGATAATAACAATTGAGAAAATTTTACGGTCCAAAATTTTATTTCCCTCCATCATTTTCTATGCCGCCCAAATCCCCTTTTCCTTTTTGATATCACTTCCTCTTCAGATTCTCCTCGTCACTGCAATTCTTCCTTAATTTCAGATCTCAGCATCGATTCCAAGTGATTTCGCTCGATTCCTCAAGCCTCCGCAACCCTAAAAGCACGATTCCTCAAGTGATTCATTGGAATCCTTCTAGGCAGCTGAAGCATGTCTTATAGGCTCGATTCCTCAAGCGGTTCTTCAAGGCAGCTGAAGAAGTATTTCAACTTCGCTTTCCTCAAGCAGTTCTCGGTATTTCAACTTCGTGAACTAGGTGTCGATAATTTTTTATACTAAACTTAAGCATTTTCTAATTTTTATAGATAATGCTGTTATATTTATGATATATAACGGTTATTTTGATTATTAAACTAATCGTAAACACTGGATTTAATAGCTATAAATAGTATCAAGCAGTCATATAAAAACTAGTCTATATGACTAATCGTAAACACTGGATTTAATAGCTATAAATAGTATCAAGCATTCATATAGTCTATATCAACCATATTTGGTTTTAAGTGTTTAATCGTAAACACTGGTTTAATGTTTTGAATATGTGAAGCTTCATACATATTTGGTTTTAAGTGTTTAAGTGGTTTCAAATATATAACAGTTTTAAGAATATAGGTGTTCATGATGTACAAATGTATGCCAATTTTGGATATGTTCGATTTTATAATATGTAAGTTTTGAACAAATGCATTATTCTCACCTGAATTAATAGTTGCTTTTGGCATCTAGAGTTGAATCTAGAGTTTAGTTGGGTCTGTATGAATGAGAAAAGAGGGCAAAGATGGATCAGGTGAACTCCATTAAAGTTGCTTATAACACTATAGTTCAGAGTTTGCACTGTAGCATATTTTGTGAACATGTCTTATATTGTAATCACACTCGCCAAATCCAAATTTTACAGTAAAATATTACTTCATAAAAGAAGGATTATGGTAATAGCACTATTAATTATGGTAAGTTGTGGTATATAAGCAAATGATGTAAAGAGTATTTTTGTTCAGATAGAATAAATGTAGAAAACTTTTGCTAATGTTTTTACTATATGACATCTTAAACATTTAAAAAATGCCTTGGCATGTGATGATCCATTTTTGTTTTCATAGTGTCTGGTTGCTGGAATAAGAAATGCATCTTGATAGTTCCAATATTCAAACATCCAAAGCATTTGGATGTCTTTTACTGTTGTGTTTATTGACCAAATATATAGGATCCAAAAACTGACTGATTCGACATTAGTTTGTTAGGAAATCCAATGTTTTGCCACCTTGCAATATATTAAGTTATGGACTATAAATTGTAATAAATTATAGTACATTTTATTATTGATTTCAAAGATTTAAAGTAATTTGTTTATGTTATTTTATTTTAGTTTTTACCATTTTGTGTCATGTTTCCCTGTGTTATTGTGATTAGCATTACCTGAACTTGTTGTGGTTAAATACTTAAATGTCAACTGGATACTTAATTTCGTAAAATAGAAACTGTGTGCAATGAATCTGTGAATTGTGGTGGATACGTTTGAATACATAGTTTTAGTCATGTGCTATTAAATTAGACCAGTCCTCAAAATGATAGCCTTGTTCAATCATTTTCTAGTCTTGAGAATATAAAAATTGATTGTCTGTTGGTAGCTGTGGCTAATCAACTGGTACAATTATTACCTATTTTTATTAGGTGAAGCAGTCAGATGAAATGTTAACTGCACCCCTTTCATGTATGTTACGATCATCTAATTTTATGTTATTTATTCATAAAGCAGTATAATTTTCTCTTTCCTGAAGCACCTGAATTGCTTGCATTTCTTAATTTTGTCTATTAAGAGAAATTATTTATTCATAGCATCTGGGATCAATTTTGTGTCCTTAAATAAATATATTAGATGTAAACTGTAGTAATAATTTGAATGATACAATGGTTTATGCTTCCATCACACTACAAGCAACTTGTAACATCATGATGAATTAGCAACTTGTAACTTGTAAAATCTATTATTAATTGCAGCAGAAGACAGTCGCGAACTGGTACTTGCTGTAATTTTATTCAGCCGCGTATTACTATCGCTTCCTATAGCGCGTTTGTATTTTAACCGTCCAAAGTTTGGCGATCTTAATTTTCATGCTCCCGCTTTCTTTTCTTAATTTCATTTTCTTCCCCCTTTACTCTATCTCGTAACGCACGCAGCCTGTTCATAAATAATATCAGAGAACCACTTGTCTTAATAACAGATAACAACGTAAAAGGCGGTTACATATTACTTTAAGATATTTACAAAAATGTTAGCTTAATGCAGGATGGACGTTCAAAATTGCAATTTATATCACGTTTAGCTTGTCATTTTTAGTTTTGTGTTTTCATTTAAAAATTATATATACGACGCATGAATTTTTGCAAAACAACAAAAAATTCGAAAAATGACGCTAACATATAAAATAGGAAAAAAATTATTTTGTTTTTTGTATTTTGAGAAATAACAAAAAAATGAAAAACAATTTATTTTCTACGTCATCGTACCATCACCTCTGCCATAACTCTACGGTTGTCGTAGTTGTCTAAAAATTTATTTTTTCAACTTCTGATATAATTCAAACGGTATCGTGTATTGATTTCTGTTTTTATTTTGAATTTTAATGATCTAGAACAGTGGAAATATACATGAGACAAGTCATGCTCAAAATACAGCTTTCGTACCGATATTTATGTCGATGTACACAGATGATGTATGACAGAATGTGAGCTATATAATGTGAATACTGGCAGAGAGAGTGACATTAATATAAAAAAACTAAGCTGTAAAGACTATTTTATGTTTTAATTTGTTAGATTTAGTAAGTAGAATATACCTGATCAGTTCTACCATTTACAGAATAGTAAACTACTGAATATTAAATTAAACTGGAATCGTGCCTGCAATGCTATTGACGATAGACGCAAAAAAAAGACATATGACTGTTCATGTTTTATGGTATAGGTTAAATGTCTTAACTATTTAATACTATCTGTGTTTAAATATACATATTAATAGCCCGTCCTTTTGTTTAGAAAAATAGCTACACAGTCTGTTCTATTCGCTGTTTAGTTTGCTTCAAAGCTCGAATACACTTTGAAATTGTTTTATTTATTTACATCTCCCTGCCATAAAGTTGAATGCATATTATATCATGCTACATTCATTTTGTTAAAAAGCATGAGCTTGGCCATTGTAGCTTTATTGCCTTGATTCTTGTTTCGTCCTCTATAGGTCCTTACTTTTCATTTGTTAGTTGTTCCAATATTTATACTTGGGGATTTTAGCCTCAAGGAAAAAGTTAGAAAAAAGTTTAGTTTCAGGGACAAGAAGTTTGTTTTTTAAGCTGAAAGACACTTTTTAGTGTAAATCACAGAATGATAGTTGTAACTATCATTTTCAGTTTACACTAAAAAGTGTCCTTCGGACTAAAAAGCAAACTTGTTGTCCTTAAGACTAATTTTTTTTTTCAACTTCTTCCTTGTGCCTATTTACCTGTTTATACTACCTATTGCCTTCATGCTTACAGATTATTACCTTCTTATTAATTAATTATTTCTTCCAAATACACAAATAATTAGTTGTTCCTTCCAAATGAAACTGGTGAGTACTACACCTAAAGATATTGTCTACAAAATGGATACGGTAGAAGTAGAACATAATTTTTGTACATAATACAGTAGGTAAAACCTGCTTATTATTTTTCCTCCAAGAACACCAATTTCTATATGTTTCTTTGCATTTACCCAGGTTCCTCCAACATTGTATAAAGGGAAAGGCATTAAAATAGAAAATATTATACAAAATATAAGCATCAATGCCATAACTTATGTTTCCATAAGCTTATGACCTTTAGTTTCACTCAGATGCCTGAAAACAAATCCTTATCCGAAATCACAGCAATGTTCATTAGAAACTACAAACCGCTTCTTATTTATTATTTCTACGAAATGGCTAAAATGGGGTCTCATTTTAAATTTACTTCAATAACTATTTTACTCTCATTATGTATAAAAAAAGGTAGTTAAAATGATATATTGTATATATGCATTATTAATATATTGAGTATTGCTAGAGCAATATGCATTATTAATATATTGAGTGGGAAATCAATGTATTTTGCAGTTTGATCTTACAGCCTAGTAACCCTTTGATTTCAGACTATACGAAGAATGGTTGTGAAATTTCTGAATGTCAAACTATGAAATGTAATTTTTGTCTTGAATGATTAATTAACTACGTATTATGTATCGGTGTTTCCATCATAGATGCTAGCTGCGTATGAAAGATTAAGCAAGTACTGTTTTGTTGAACTTCTGATCAAATAAAATTTAAAAATGCAGTTTTTGTTTTTTTAAATGTAATTTAAAACAAAATTAAAATGCAGTTTTTCTTTTAAATACAGGTTCTGTTTTTTTTAAATGCAGTTTTTTTAGTGCAGTTTCTATTTTTTTTTTAAATGCAATTTTTTAAAGTGACCAAAAGTTTATGGAATTTCGAAAATTTATTTAAGGCTAAGTACTGATGTTGCAGTTTCCTTATTTTAAGCCTGTTTTTTTGTTTATAGACGTGAATTGAACGCCTTGTTGCCTTCTTAATTGAGTTTATGATGATCGTATGTTAATTTATTCTCAATATTCCAAAAAAGCCTCAGGGTCAAAAAGCGTGAATATTAAATTTATTTAACATGAAAACAACTCAGTTTACAATTCAGTCGAATCATTGCCAAAATAGCAACTTAGTTGACAACTAAACCCTGCTGCAGAATGCTATTTTATTATGAATTTGAAGTAAACTCAGTTGACATAGTATGCTAAACTCAGTTGACATAAGAAATAATATTTAACTTTTGTTTTTTTAGAAAATTTTCCCTCTAATTTGATAGGTTGTGCATCGGTAATAAAGTCTTCCTCACATATTGTGCTTCTGTTTTTTTAGAAATTTGCTCGTTGCAATATTATATATAGCGATGGAAAAAGATTGGATGCATTTGCATAGGTAAGAATACAATATTTGGATTAATATTTTATTCGGAAATTAATATTAAAATTTGATTTTTTATGTCAATAACTTTGTCTTTTAATTTTAAATTTAATTTAGAACTAGTAGGGAGTACGAGCAAGGAGCATGGAATTTTGTGCATGCCGCTAAGAGAAATTTAGGAAATATGAAAAAAAAATTGTGTCCTTGCTTAGATTTTCAAAATCTTACTCATCAATATGATAACATTGTTGTTGAGCATTTGTTTTTTAGAGGAATGGATCCTTTATACAAGTGCAGTAAGTGGTATAGTCACGGTGAGCAAAAAAATGTAGCTAAAAAAGTGAAATTGGATGACACGTATGAGTTACTTCAAGCCATTCACTTTGAAGATGAAGAGTTTGTCAACCATACTTTTTTCTCCGAGAATAAAAACGATGATGATGCACAAAAGCGAACGGATGATTTCCTTAAAAATTTGGAAGATGAAGAAACTCCACTATATCCTGATTGCGTAGATCAAACAAAATTATCTTCTATCACCGTGTTGTATAATTTGAAATGTGAAACCGGATTATCTGATGCTGTTTTTGATAAGCTTCTAAGCGTGCAGCAATTGTTATTACCCAAAAATAATGTCCTTCCGAAGACTTTATATGAACTAAAGAAGTTCCTCAAAGTATTCGATATGGGATTTGAGAAGATTCATGCTTGCAAAAATGGTTGTTGTCTTTTCAGAAAAGAATACAAAGATTTGACTAGTTGTCCCAAATGCGGTTCTTCGAGATGGAAGATAAATGAGCGGACGAAAGAGGTAATGAAAGGTATTCCAGTCAAAGTGTTGAGATATTTTCCAATTATTCCATGATTTAAAAGAATGTTTAGATCTGAGCAGATGGCGGAAGATCTAAGGTGGCATTTTAGTAATAAAAGTAATGATGATAAAATGCGTCATCCTATGGATTCTTTGACATGGAGCATGGTGGATGATAAATGGAAATCATTTTCAAGTGATCCACGCAACCTTCGACTTGGTCTTGCTACTGATGGTTTCTACCCATTTGACATTAAGGGTTCCAAGTATAGTTGTTGGCCAGTGATGCTTGTGACATATAATCTCTCGCCTGTACTATGTATAAAAAATGAGAATATTATGTTAACATTATTAATTTCCGGCCCTAAGCAACCTGGAAATGATATTAATGTATATTTAGCTCCTTGGGTAGAAGATTTGTAGTACTTATGGAGTAACGGAGTGGAGATTTATGATGCATTTAGCAAGACATTGTTTAACTTAAAAGCAATCTTGTTATGGACCATAAACGATTTTCCAGCTTATGGAAATATCACTGGATGTTGTGTAAAAGGCAAACAAGGTTGTCCATTATGTGGTATTAATACTCACCATCGATGGCTAAATCATAGTCTAAAAAATGTCTATATGGGACACAGAAGATTTCTACCTTCATCCGATCCATTAAGAAAACAAAAGGCTTGGTTTGATAATACTGTGGAGAAAGGTAACAAGCCTAGAATTCTTACAGGTAGAGATATTTCAGTTATTTTGAAAGATTTTCCAAATGATTTTGGAAAATTTAAAAATGAAGAAATAGAAAAGGACAAGAAGAGAAAGAATAAGAAGAAGCTAAATAAGAAGCAAATTATAACGATTACGAGTAAGAAAAGAAAATGTAATGACAATAAAGAAGGTGAAAATGATCCTATAAAAAGAGAGCTATCACGGTGGAAAAAAAATCTATTTTCTTTGAATTACCATACTGGGAGGTTGGTATCTAGAGTTTAAGGTAAAGTCAGTTTCAGGTTCTGTTGATGAAATTGTATGCTTTAGACACGAGATTGTATGCTTTAGACAACATAAATAATGTTTTTTTTCTTAGGAACTGAGTCAGAAATATAAAGCTATTAGAAACAATCAGATACCACACACATGTAGTCGTAAAGGAATGGCTCGAGTGGCTGATGATTTGGTAAGAATTGCTAATTTATTTACCATAATATTTATTACCTAGTTTTTCAATGTGATATGTTGTAATAAATATTCTTTAAACATAGAGAAAGACGAGTCTTCATCCATCTTCTGTCACTCGATCTCACGTTTGGATCAAATCCCACACTCGAAAAAATGGCGAACCAGTAAATGTGACTGCTGCAGAGGCTATCATAGGTACTTTGAAATTTTATTAGGTAACAATTTGTTTTCTATTGTGGTAGTTCGATTGTGTATAATATGCATTGCGACAACTTGTGTAGGAAAAAATTAAACAAATCAACACTGAATCAAATTCTAGCTCAACAACTAATTACAAAGAAGATGCGCTTGCAAAAGTGTTGTGACAAGACAGACCAAGACGATTGAGAGGAATGGGAAGAGGTATGAACTACAACAAGGCAATATGGTCACATATAAGGGATAAACAAACCATCGTCATGCAAAATCAAATTTCAGAATTAACCACGACGGTTCAAATGCTTGTGAAAAATCAGGTATGCACTGTGATATTAAGGCATATTGACTCTATTTGAATTTAAAATAAAACAAAGGCATGTTGACTCATATAGCTCAACTACACAGTGCACTCACCAACCACAACAAACAAACATACATAACGTTCCACCACTCCTTGCTGCGACCATTACAACTGCCTCACTTCTTCATATCCATCTAACTGTTGTGCACTGTCAACCACCCTTTGCTGTTTCATAACATTGACTGCCAACCCATCCTCCTTACTGTAACCAATCCACCTCCTCTACCATAACTAACAACAAGAAACATCTTCATCAAACAACCATAAACCGTTCTTTTTCTACTTTACTGCCACTATTACAAACTCTACTTCCACTTGCATTCAACAACAACCGCACTCAACATTCAATGCACTTCTCAAAAATCAGTGTACAAAAACTACTTCATCCCCACTATCATCTTCATACTAATCAACCACCGACCTCAACAACCAGCTGGAATCACCATACCATAGCATCAATTGCTGCTGTCAAGACATCATCATCCACCTTTGTCATGCCTAACTGCATCATTATGCATATCTGCATATAGCAGCAACATCACCACCAATACTGCCTCCATCATTGCCATATCTCCAAACGCTTAGATTCTCACTGCAATTTAAACATTACCACTACCATTGCATTCACAGTTCACAGTCTACCATTCCCTTGCATCATTCAACAGTGCCTTGCATATCTGTCATTCAACCACCTCCTCCAACCTGCTATCTCACTGCCTTCAAAACCACATCCACTCCAAACAGTCCCCTCTTAACTACTTCACTTCACCCCACTGCAACTGAATTACCACCAACATTAAAATTGTTGTAATTTTCTTTACTCATTTCCCTACAAATAATCACACAAAACCATCAAGTGCATACTTCACAAATTCCCTCTACAGCGAGCCACCTGACCATCATCATCATACCATACAACAACAAAACAAATTAACTGGAACCATACATACCTTAACTGGAATCACACATATATATCAAGTGAAAAGTTTCACCTATCCTCGTACAAAGATATGAAAAGTGTGCATGGTAATGTTGTATTTGTTTCACCTGAAATTGTACAAAAATTTGTGTCCTGTCCTTGTTTGCTATTTCACCTAAAATTTTTACACAAAACTGCAAAATCTTCTTTGCTGTTTCACCTGAAATCCTATCACTACGGCCACATGAAATGTGCACTTGTGGATATCCATTTCCCTTTTGTATATAGTGTACCTTGGAGAGGCAGTGCTGGGCTAATGTTGTTTTTATATTTGTTTGACAGAGAAAAGAAAGCCGGGATGAAGCAAATGTACCTCAAGCGGTAAAAGTTATTTATATTACTATCGATATCATTACATTTGACATTTAATTTATTATTAATATAATTTTCATTTGATTAATTGTAGAACAATTGCGATAAAAAATATGGCACATGTTATTTATTGGATTGGAGTGAGACAGACGAAATTGTTGCGGAAGGAAGAGTTGTGTCAAGTGATCCAAAGGAGCTTGTCCAACAAATCCCTTTAGGGTTTGATGCCAAGAAAATTATAATAGAACTGTGAGAAAACCGGATGCTTTCTTGTGGAGACCTTCACTTTATTTGACACGTATTGGAGAAGTTGAAGGTGATATAGTAGCGTGGCCAGCAACTAGAGTTGTTTTGCATAACTTAGATAACTTTGACAAAGAAGATCATACGGTAATCCTTCGTCTTTATTGTGACGAGACGGATTTTGCCCGCTCGAAAATCGACATCCATACTTCATATCGTATTCGAATGTCATAAATTCGACCGTTCAAATCCGATTCGCCGGAGCTTATAACAACATTAAGTAAACAACACAGCGGAATAAAAGAATAATACATTGATATACAGCTTTGATAAAATATCTGATACAACAGATGATGCAGTAGATATCAATATACTTCAGAGATATGATACAATAAATAGCAGCGGAAAAGAAAATAGATGACATCTAGAAGCGGAACAATATAACTCTAGTCTTCAAAAAGAACTCCGAGAACTGCAACTCCATCTCCAAGAACCAATCCAGTAATAACTCGAACTCCCAATAACCATGCACCAAGCTAAGCAAGACTGGTGTGATCCAAATACTGAACTAACTCTAGATAATCGACTGTACCTGACTATCTGAAAAACCCAAACTCTAGACTGCTCGTGTAGAAAATAATGAGCACCAAGAGTTTAGGAAAGAAACAATAAACTCCGGATCAGTCATGGGACTGGTGTGAGCAACAAAAATAGTTTATCTTTAAAAACAAACCAAGAAGTATTCAAAAATCAATTCGCAATGCTTTTTGAAAATGTAACTACCATAAGACCTCCCGCCACACACACAGTGCAAACGCAGACTTGGAGGAGATTTCTTCTTATGATAGTCAAAGATGCTTCGTATGCAATTTCTTTGATATTATTACTATAAGTGCAAAGTGCAGAAAACATTTCAAAAGTAGAATATAAATCTTAGCCAGCATAGGTACCATTATATTATGCTTACTATAGCTACCATATTAGATGGCAGGTTCTACAACTAAAACCGTACAAGTCTCGTATTGTTTCTTTGGATTTCCAACAAATGGTCAGGCCAAGGAACTTCCCATTGCCACATGAGAACGCCTCTGGAAGGACGTCCCCGAGAACCAAACCGGATCTCTGCCAACCCAAGGCCGGGTTACCCCTAATTGGGTAACTACTGACACGAGTATGCCATCCCCCGGTCCTTTGGGACCTTTAACCGAGCGCTCGTCATCAACATCACACAATCATAAATAAAGTGTTTCAACATGAGTAAGCATCTGGGCTCCATACCATGATACCACCCTTTTCCATAAGGAAATGCACATACCCTAAAGTGAGCTACCCCTCATAACCTTGCCGCATCTTTCCTGTTTTGACCATTCCGAGGTGTGAGGCTCGACGAAGTCTCGTCCACAAAGCCACGCTTTATACAAAAGCTGTGCTTTGGGTCAACAAATGATCATAGAAATGATCACAAAGATAAACGATCAAACAAATGATCCTATCACAAATGATCAACACAATGATCATTTCACAGCAACACTCAGCATGTTACATTACCAAATTGGGAATATATTGCTAATGACCTTCAACTACATAACCTCTGAGCTCGTACGTCTCAGAGTAGGGTGTTAAACTAAGAGAATAAATTCTCCGCCACCAACAGAAATATATTTGAAAGAAATCAGCTTTATATCTCAACTTGTAATGTCAGATATACAATCCATACAAGTCTGTTCCGGGTTCGAACAGAACCAAAGGCACTTACAAAGAAGTCCTTGCAATCCGGATATTAACTAATCACGTTCGGACTTCCCATCATATATGGAGTCTCTATACCGTGGACCATTCGATGCAAAGATATTTGACGAGTTGTCCTTACATTTTCAAAAATATCCGGTCTTCAACACCGGTCTTCAAATGCTATCCATAACGACATATCACATATTCGGAATGGGATATATGACACAAATGTCCTCTCTCGGCTAAACCGAACAGTGAGCGCAGTATTTCAAAAACATATGGATATTGGGATTTCAATTAAGTCACAACTTAAAACCCAAAACTTTTTTTCAAATGGTTTAAACCAATTACCATTTCAAATCTTTATATTACAAAAAGATTTATTTCACAAAGATCAATTCATAGACTTCAAAACAATTTCCATTCCAATTGGATTAACTCATTAAATCTTTTAATCAAAGATTTAACTCATAGCTTTCAAAATTCGATTAACTTGTTGAATCTTTAAATCAACATTCAACTTATAGCTTTCAAATCGTATTCATAACTTGGAAATTATCTTCATTTTCAAACTTGAATTTCTTTTTAACACAAATTGGACGTTCATTTCTTATGTGAAAGCTTTTATTATTTGAAAACAAACAGTTTTCGTTTCAGAAAAATCCAATTATATTTACACGAGTTGAAGCCCTTGAATTCTATTCACATCCCCAAATCAATACTTTTACAATAGTTTAACCTATATATAAATGGTATAACATTTTTTTATCCCTAGTTTTAAATCATAGAATTCAATTTCAAATCTTGAATTTAAGTTCAAATCAAATTATTCAACTTCATATTTTATCGAGTAATTCAAAATAAATTTCATCTATGAAATTCCATTTCAAAAGCTTTTCACTTTAAACCCAATCCATTTCCAAAACATTTGAATTCAAATATTCAAATTTAAAGCTATTTCAAAAATCTGTGACTTAATCGATTTTCTCGTGAAATCCATATTGGTGTGTGTATAATGTGGTCCAGGGGTTTTACACAATAGTGCAACATCATTCAATCATCACAGATCAAATACAACAATATATTCGATAAGCGATATAAATTATAACGCTTGTCTTTCATACACAGATTCACAGATATATATATATATATATATATATATATATATATATCATAACACATCAGAATATAAGAGAAAGCATCACATATTAGGGATATCAAACAATTCAACATCCAATATATCCAAACATCCATAAATAGGGTCAATTTAATTATCTGATTAATTTAAATCGGATTAATTCTTATGAATGAATTTGCTAGTTAGGGTCAATTAGTAATCAATTAATTACTAACATCTAATAAACTATCTTTTAGTTAATCATTAATTATCGCTTAGTTAATAATTTATCCTCAATAAATTATTTTTAATTATTTGCAACAACTAAGTAATTGCTCCTTAATTAATAATAAATCTTTAATCACTTTCATCAAATCAATTAATCCTTTAATGAATTAATAATTCTCACATAAATTACCAAATTGGTTTATCATATTATCCTTAAATTAACTATTGCTTAATCACTTGATTTAATCCACTTTAATCATTAATTAATATCTAGTTAATATTCAAATATTTGATTTACAAAACTTTACTTAATATCAAAATCTCGACATTAATTCCAGTCTTAAATTCATATTTCTCTTTTGGTTTTACTTTGTTTAAATTCCTTTCTTTCATTCACAATTTATTTTTAAATCCAAACCTTTAAAGTATACTTCAAACATTCAGGTTGTTTAAACATTTTAAATCTCCTTGCAAACTTATATTATTTTAAAACCAGATTGCAAAGGTTAAATCTGAATCCATCTTTTAATCTGTATTTCAAAACTTTTTCAGGTCTGGCTTTCAAAGTTTTTTTTTTTCATTTCCAAATTTAAAACACAGACAGTTTTCTTTTACAACCTGTAACTAGTCAATCAGCCGAGCCATCTTATTTTGCTTTGAGTCAACTACTCGATTTACTCGAGTGTTACTTCGAGTCATTTACCCATCTTCCCCGAGACTCCCTGTACGCAACCCATCTCCTTCTTCTTCCTAACTCCTATATTTCCCAGTTGCACAAGCTTTCACGTACACGTGCACAAACGCCACGACCAACTCCGGTCAATGACGCAGCCCCACCCAAGTCATCAACGACCATCCCAACAGTTTCGAGCCATCCACGATGCAAAATCATCACCGAGACAAAATCGAGCAAGTACAGAGCCAACTCCCTTCTTCCTGAACCCATTCGATCACCAAAAACCCGCTTCGCCTCACCACGTGACGTCACCGGAGTCCACGCAAACCTGACCAAACCTCCGCCACTCATCCACGAGTCCATCCCCATAGGTGCGATCGCCCAGATTACCGTGATGAAGACGCGATTTGCTCGTGATCAACAGCAAACCAAAACGAACCCAAAACCCTAAAAAGCTCACGCCCCCCTTAATTCTTGCAACAACAAAAATTTGGATTCATTTTTCCTGAAACCATTAATGGCCGAGCAAGCTTTAAACACAATTTCAATGTTCAAGGATTCTTTGATTTTCAGGAATCGATTAAAAGGCATAATTTGTTCAAGTATGAACTGCACCTGAGATACTAAATTAAAAATCATCATATCCAGTTTTAAAATCCTATCTTTGTATAAGAATTCAAGATATAAACTCGAATTTAAAAATCGTTAGTTTCGAATTTATCCAAAAATTAAATTATTTTACTGTAAAATAAATTTTTGTATGTTGTATATGCTTCCCTTGCTTGAATCTATTTTTAATCTACCTTACATATCAAAACACACACATTTTGTTTAAGATCAAAGGCTAACAGTGATTTAGAAATGGGGAATTGAAATTTTTTTTCCATTGTTTCTACCCTGTGAACTAAAACAGGGAGGAGATGAATACCATAGACATTTTCACATAGTTATTCACAGAGTAATTGTCAAAGGAATTTGTTCATAACGAACAAGATTAAACATGAACCATTCACAGATTTAATCTAACTTAAACTTTTATATTATTTACTCACCTTGGTAGGAAAGAACAGAGCCTGGAATTGTTGAACAGAGAAGCAAAATATTTTGCATGCTTTTGATTCAGTTTTGATTGCTTTGAATCTACTTGAGTTGAAACTGAACCTGATCTTGATTCACTTGAGTTATTCTTATCTTTGAACTGAAGTAAAGTGGATATTGGCTTTGATTTTTATTTTATTTTCCTGATTCTGGAAACTTTTGCATTTGGTTGTAGTTAAGAAGATGGATAGAGCTTGAATTCTTTTGTTTAAGTTTAAAGATGATATTCACTTCATTTTTTCTCAGTTCGAATGAATGACTGAGATGAAAAGGCTTGGTATCTAAAAGTGTTACAGGGCATATTATTTTATACAAGGTGATGTTACCTTCTCTTTGTACTATAAGCATGGTTAAAGATGCTTTCATTTCTTTTTTTACTCGGCTGATGATTTCTTTTGTATTATGGGCTGGTTTGAAAGCATTAAATACTTCATGCTTCAATGTAACAGCCATCTTATTTTAATTCTTGCAAGTACATTATGCATACATTTATATAGATATGCTGTTTGATTTGTGTTTGCTTTTAACATTGAATTCATCACATATTTATTTTATTGTCTCCTTGTTTTATAAAGTTTCATATAAGTTTATATCTATTTCTAGGTCATTTTTATAACCATATGATTTTATTATAACATACGTAAGTGAATGTATTTTATTTGTTATCATTTTATACTTTTGTTTCATTTATTTTTGCATATTTATTTACAATTTGTTTCATATTTAAATGTCATTTCTTTTCTTTTCTTATGACTTACGTATTAATTTTCAACTTAAATACTTATTATCTTGTATTTTTATTTCTATTTATTTTAAAAAAAACTGTTTATTTAAGATTTTATCTCAAATCCACTATATACATATATACTCACATATATACTAATTTTCAAGTTCACATGACTTAATATAATTTCTATTTGAATCGGGGAAACTCGCTGCCATTTAAAATCAATTTTACAATTTTTAATTCAAAAATTCATTTAAATTATCAATTTAAATTCATAAAAATCCTGGGTCGTTACAAACTTCCCCCCTTAAAAGAATTTCGTCCTCTAAATTCGCAGGCACGAAAACAACGCAGAGGTAGACTCAATCTTTACAATTTCTCAAATACAAGATATGGATTCCAAGTTAAAGTCGGAATATCTCAGAATATATACTAATTCGTCCCTCTTCGGACTTCGATCAACCCGAGAAATTATAATAGAATTTCAAGTTTGGTTTTAAACGAAATCGTTTTATCAATACAATTCAAATTTAGCTTCTATATTCTATTAATCAATTTAACTCAATTTAAAATTTTCAATTTATTCAAAATTTCCAATTCATTTATTGGAGTTTAAATCGAAAAGCCGATAAGAACCCGATGAAATACGAAGTAAGAATTTTCTACAACGATTCGTACAGCATCAACGCACCGAACTTCTTTCTAGAGTTGTCTCGAAGCAATCAAAAGAATTGAAAAGACGAATCAAAGGAGATTGACAGAGAAAGATTGTTTCCACTGTTGTTACAGAGCATTGACCAATTATATTCATATTTCCCCGTCCCTTATCTTGTCCTCTTCTTGCACTCATACTCACTATCAGTGGATAGCAAGAGAATTTGCTGAGGCATTCAAACAGATATCTTAGGGATAAACTCATTCTAAGGATACTTCACCCTATCTCTAATGAGCTACTTAATGTGTTACACTCCTGAGCTAAAGTTCAACCTTAGCTCTGATACCAAATGTGACGAGACGGATTTTGCCCACTCGAAAATCGACATCCATACTTCATATCGTATTCGAATGTCATAGATTCGACCGTTCAAATCCGATTCGCCGGAGCTTATAACAACATTAAGTAAACAACACAGCGGAATAAAAGAATAATACATTGATATACAGCTTTGATACAATATCTGATACAACAGATGATCCAGTAGATATCAATATACATCAGAGATATGATACAATAAATAGCAGCGGAAAAGAAAATAGATGACATCTAGCAGCGGAACAATATAACTCTAAGATAGTCTTCAAAAAGAACTCCGAGAACTGCAACTCCATCTCCAAGAACCAATCCAGCAATAACTCGAACTCCCAATAACCATGCACCAAGCTAAGCAAGACTGGTGTGATCCAAATACTGAACTACTCTAGATAATCTACTATACCTGACTATCTGAAAAACCCAAACTCTAGACTGCTCGTGTAGAAAATAATGAGCACCCAGAGTTTAGGAAAGAAACAATAAACTCCGGATCAGTCGTGGGACTGGTGTGAGCAACAAAATAGTTTATCTTTAAAAACAAACCAAGAAGTATTCAAAAATCAATTCGCAATGCTTTTTGAAAACGTAACTACCATAAGACCTCCCGCCACACACACAATGCAAACGCAAACTTGGAGGAGATTTCTTCTTATGATAGTCAAAGATGCTTCGTACGCAATTTCTTTGATATTACTACTATAAGTGCAAAGTGCAGAAAACATTTCGAAAGTAGAATATAAATCTTAGCCAGCATAGGTACCATTATATTATGCTTACTATAGCTACCATATTAGATGGCAGGTTCTACAACTAAAACCGTACAAGTCTCGTATTGTTTCTTTGGATTTCCAACAAATGGTAAGGCCAAGGAACTTCCCATTGCCGCATGAGAACGCCTCTGGAAGGACGTCCCCGAGAACCAAACCGGATCTCTGCCAACACAAGGCCGGGTTACCCCTAACTGGGTAACTACTGACACGAGTATGCCATCCCCCGGTCCTTTGGGACCTTTAACCGAGCGCTCGTCATCAACATCACACAATCATAAATAAAGTGTTTCAACATGAGTAAGCATCTGGGATCCATACCATGATACCACTCTTTTCCAGAAGGAAATGCACATACCCTAAAGGGAGCTACCCCTCATAACCTTGCCGCATCTTTCCTGTTTTGACCATTCCGAGGTGTGAGGCTCGACGAAGTCTCGTCCACAAAGCCACGCTTTATACAAAAGCTGTGCTTTGGGTCAACAAATGATCTTAGAAATGATCACAAAGATAAACGATCAAACAAATGATCCTATCACAAATGATCAACACAATGATCATTTCACAGCAACACTCAGCATGTCACATTACCAAATTGGGAATATATTGCTAATGACCTTCAACTACATAACCTCTGAGCTCTTACGTCTCAGAGAAGGGTGTTAAGCTAAGAGTATAAATTCTCCGCCACCAACAGAAATATATTTGAAAGAAATCAGCTTTATATCTCAACTTGTAATGTCAGACATACAATCCATACAAGTATGTTCCGGGTTCGAACGGAACCGAAGGCACTTACAAAGAAGTCCTTGCAATCCGGATATTCACTAATCACGTTCGGACTTCCCATCACATATGGAGTCTCTATACCGGGGACCATTCGATGCAAAGACATTCGACGAGTTGTCCTTACGTTTTCAAAAATATCCGGTCTTCAACACCGGTCTTCAAATGCTATCCATAACAACATATCACATATTCGGAATGGGATATATGACACAAAGGTCCTCTCCCGGCTAAACCAAACAGTGAGCGCAGTATTTCAAAAACATATGGATATTGGGATTTCAATTAAGTCACAACTTAAAACCCAAAACTTTTCTTCAAATGGTTTAAACCAATTACCATTTCAAATCTTTATATTACAAAAAGATTTATTTCACAAAGATCAATTCATAGACTTGAAAACAATTTCCATTCCAATTGGATTAACTCATTAAATCTTTTAATCAAAGATTTAACTCATAACTTTCAAAATTCGATTAACTTGTTGAATCTTTAAATCAACATTCAACTTACAGCTTTCAAATCGTTTTCATAACTTGAAAATTATCTTCATTTTCAAACTTGAATTTCCTTTTAACACAAATTGGACGTTCATTTCTTATGTGAAAGCTTTTATTATTTGAAAATAAACAGTTTTCGTTTTAGAAAAATCCAATTATATTTACACGAGTTAAAGCCCTTGAATTCTATTCACATCCCCAAATCAATACTTTTAAAATAGTTTAACCCATATATAGCTGGTATAACATTTTTTTATCCCTAGTTTTAAATCATAGAATTCAATTTCAAATCTTGAATTTAAGTTCAAATGAAATTATTTAACTTCATATTTTATCGAGTAATTCAAAATAAATTTCATCTATGAAATTCCATTTCAAAAGCTTTTCACTTTAAACCCAATCCATTTCCAAAACATTTGAATTCAAATATTCAAATTTAAAGCTATTTCAAAAATCTGTGACTTAATCGATTTCCTCGTGAAATCCATATTGGTGTATGTGTATAATGTGGTCCAGGGGTTTTACACAATAGTGCAACATCATTCAATCATCACAGATCAAATACAACAATATATTCGATAAGCGATATAAATTATAACGCTTGTCTTTCATACACAGATTCACAGATATATATATATATATATATATATATATATATATCATAACACATCAGAATATAAGAGAAAGCATCACATATTAGGGATATCAAACAATTCAACATCCAATATATCCAAACATCCATAAATAGGGTCAATTTAATTATCTGATTAATTTAAATCGGATTAATTCTTATGAATGAATTTGCTAGTTAGGGTCAATTAGTAATCAATTAATTACTAACATCTAATAAACTATCTTTTAGTTAATCATTAATTATCGCTTAGTTAATAATTTATCCTCAATAAATTATTTTTAATTATTTGCAACAACTAAGTAATTGCTCCTTAATTAATAATAAATCTTTAATCACTTTCATTAAATCAATTAATCCTTTAATGAATTAATAATTCTCACATAAATTACCAAATTGGTTTATCATATTATCCTTAAATTAACTATTGCTTAATCACTTGATTTAATCCACTTTAATCATTAATTAATATCTAGTTAATATTCAAATATTTGATTTACAAAACTTTACTTAATATCAAAATCTCGACATTAATTCCAGTCTTAAATTCATATTTCTCTTTTGGTTTTACTTTGTTTAAATTCCTTTCTTTCATTCACAATTTATTTTTAAATCCAAACCTTTAAAGTATACTTCAAACATTCAGGTTGTTTAAACATTTTAAATCTCCTTGCAAACTTATATTATTTTAAAACCAGATTGCAAAGGTTAAATCTGAATCCATCTTTTAATCTGTATTTCAAAACTTTTTCAGGTCTGGCTTTCAAAGTTTTTTTTTTTCATTTCCAAATTTAAAACACAGACAGTTTTCTTTTACAACCTGTAACTAGTCAATCAGCCGAGCCATCTTATTTTGCTTTGAGTCAACTACTCGATTTACTCGAGTGCTACTTCGAGTCATTTACCCATCTTCCCCGAGACTCCCTGTACGCAACCCATCTCCTTCTTCTTCCTAACTCCTATATTTCCCAGTTGCACAAGCTTTCACGTACACGTGCACAAACGCCACGACCAACTCCGGTCAATGACGCAGCCCCACCCAAGTCATCAACGACCATCCCAACAGTTTCGAGCCATCCACGATGCAAAATCATCACCGAGACAAAATCAAGCAAGTACAGAGCCAACTCCCTTCTTCCTGAACCCATTCGATCACCAAAAACCCGCTTCGCCCCACCACGCGACGTCACCGGAGTCCACGCAAACCTGACCAAACCTCCGCCACTCATCCACGAGTCCATCCCCATAGGTGCGATCACCCAGATTACCGTGATGAAGACGCAATTTGCTCGTGATCAACAACAAACCAAAACGAACCCAAAACCCTAAAAAGCTCACGCCCCCTCAATTCTTGCAACAACAAAAATTTGGTTTCATTTTTCCTGAAACTAGTAATGGCCGAGCAAGCTTTAAACACAATTTCAATGTTCAAGGATTCTTTGATTTTCAGGAATCGATTAAAAGGCATAATTTGTTCAAGTATGAACTGCACCTGAGATACTAAATTAAAAATCATCATATCCAGTTTAAAAATCCTATCTTTGTATAAGAATTCAAGATATAAACTCGAATTTAAAAATCGTTAGTTTCGAATTTATCCAAAAATTAAATTATTTTACTGTAAAATAAATTTTTGTATGTTGTATATGCTTCCCTTGCTTGAATCTATTCTTAATCTACCTTACATATCAAAACACACACATTTTGTTTAAGATCAAAGGCTAACAGTGATTTAGAAATGGGGAATTGAAATATATTTTTTTCATTGTTTCTACCCTGTGAACTAAAACAGGGAGGAGATGAATACCATAGACATTTTCACATAGTCATTCACAGAGTAATTGTCAAAGGAAATTGTTCATAACGAACAAGATTAAACATGAACCATTCACAGATTTAATCTAACTTAAACTTTTATATTGTTTACTCACCTTGGTAGGAAAGAACAAAGACTGGAATTGTTGAACAGAGAAGCAAAATACTTTGCATGCTTTTGATTCAGTTTTGATTGCTTTGAATCTACTTGAGTTGAAACTGAACCTGATCTTGATTCACTTGAGTTAATCTTATCTTTGAACTGAAGTAGAGTGGATATTGGCTTTGATTTTTATTTTATTTTTTTATTTTATTTTCCTGATTCTGGAAAATTTTGCATTTGGTTGTAGTTAAGAAGGTGGATAGAGCTTGAATTCTTTTGTTTAAGTTTAAAGATGATATTCACTTCATTTTTTCTCAGTTCGAATGAATGAATGAGATGAAAAGGCTTGGTATCTAAAAGTGTTACAGGGCATATTATTTTATACAAGGTGATGTTACCTTCTCTTTGTACTATAAGCATGGTTGAAGATGCTTTCATTTCTTTTTTTACTCGGCTGATGATTTCTTTTGTATTATGGGCTGGTTTGAAAGCATTAAATACTTCATGCTTCAATGTAACAGCCATCTTATTTTAATTCTTGCAAGTACATTATGCATACACTTATATAGATATGATGTTTGATTTGTGTTTGATTTTAACATTAAATTCATCACATATTTATTTTATTGTCTCCTTGTTTTATAAAAGTTTCATATAAGTTTATATGTATTTCTAGGTCATTTTTATAACCATATGATTTTATTATAACATACATAAGTGAATGTATTTTATTTGTTATCATTTTATACTTTTGTTTCGTTTATTTTTGCATATTTATTTACAACTTTGTTTCATATTTAAATGTCATTTCTTTTCTTTTCTTATGACTTACATATTAATTTTCAACTTAAATACTTATTGTCTTGTATTTTTATTTCTATTTATTTTAAAAAAACCATTTATTTAAGATTTTATCTCAAATCCACTATATACATATATACTCACATATTTACTAATTTTCAAGTTCACATGACTTAATATAATTTCTATTTGAATTGGGGAAACTCGCTGCCATTTAAAATCAATTTTACAATTTTTAATTCAAAAATTCATTTAAATTAATCCTGGGTCGTTACATTTATGTTATTTAAGTTTTAGTTTGAATGTATAAAAATAATAACCAATATGTTTTTTAATAGAGTAAAAGTAGCAGCACACATCATAAATGCAAATTAATCGATTGGAGTGAGAGCGAAAAATTAGTTGCAGAAGGACAAATACTTTCGAGTGATCCAAAACAACTTGTGAATGATCCTCCTCTTGGACCGGATGTCGTTGCAGTTTGGATAGATAATGCAAAAGTGGAAGATGCTTTTCTATGGAGGCCCACTAAAGGTTTGACACGAGTTGGGGAAGCCGTTGGTATCAAAGTTGCATGGCCTGAGTCAAAAGTAGTTATCGAGGCCGTTAACGGTGCATCATCGGATGATCATAGGAGTAATGCCGGAGTTGTCGAGAAGGTAAACTTATCTATAATCGATTCACTTTTTTTTTCATCTTACGAATTGTTGAAGCACATAATAAAATAGCCTTTTTATTTATTGATAGAGTACAAATTTTATGGTAAATGCTAAATGCAAGCTGATCGATTGGTTGGGAAAGAGAGAAATAGTTGCATTAGGACGCGTGTCTTCAACCGATCCAACTTCAATGGTTCATTGTTTTCCTTTGGGGAAAAATGCAATTAAAGTTTGGGTAGAAATTGTAAAAATTCCAAAAGCACGTCTATGGAGAACAACATCCGAATTAAAAGTCATTGAAGATACTCTTGGCACTACGATAGCTTGGCCTATTACGAACGTTATAATGGAATCAAATTCTAGTAAGTATGACTTCTTTAATTTATTTTTATTTTATTTTTCAGTTCGTGTGTCAAAATTTGAAACATGAAAAGGCATCAATGTCAGTTTAATGATACCTTAAGAGGGTTAAGTTCGAGTTTGGCATATGGCATTTGCGATAGTGAGAGAAAGTGGGTGATTGGGTTTTGCTATTTAAATCATATTTATAACTGAAAATGCAGTTTTTGTTCTTCTGCATTGTATAATGCCTGGTATTGTAGTGGCGTGACAATGGTTTGCATTGTGGTGGTTGTATATAGGGGATGGTTGTTGTGTACAGGGCAGCAACAATTTTATAGCGTTCTGGTGGTTGTTGATGTGGGTTGAAAGGAGGCGATGTGATGTAGTATTTGTAGGCAATTGATTGGTGGTTTTGCTATGATGGGAGAGTGCCGCAGTGGTAAGTGGAGGTTACTATGGCAGTTTGTATGAAGTGATATATGGATGATTGAGTGCATTAAGTTGCAAGAAAAGGTTCAGGCCTGGTTGAAGGTGATGGGGTGCAACGGGGTGGCAGAGGGTAGAGGATGGTTCAAGTGCGGCGATCAACTACTGGCGATGTTAGTAGCTGGATAATTGGGTTTGTGATGGTGGGAGAAGTGTGGGAAGTGGTGGTAAGAAGGAGGTACTTGGTAATGGAGTTGTATGTGGGATTGTGGTGTTTGTTCACGGACGTGATGAACTATTTGGTGCAGGTGATTTTTATGTGGTGATGTGCAGTTGCACAGTGGAACTTTATCAGCTGAGACTGTCGTCAGTGAAGTTGTGGTGTGGATTTATGATAGGAGTTGATAATGACAGAGGTGGTTGAAGCAAAAGTGGAAGGTTGGTGAAGTGAATGAGAAGTGAAGTGGTCGGAGAGGTGAGGTTGATGGAGAATATGAAGGCTGGTTGTACTGCTGAAGGAAGGGGAGGTGCAGTTGCAATGTTCGATGTCGATCTGAGTGCTGGTATATATGTGATGATGTTGAGGGGAGTTTTTAATACAGAAGGAAGTATGTTAGTTTGGTTTGGTGGATGATCAAAGACAGGAGAGTGAGCAGTTTTGGTGACAGGGTGGTTGTTGTTGGTCCGATAAAGGTGGTTTTGATAGCAATGGATGGAGTGAACGGTGAAACTGGAGAAATGCAGTTGACAGTTCTCAGGTGATGGTATAATGGTTGAGTATGGCCAGTGATGGCAAGGCAGAAGAAAGGGTTGACTGTGTTATGCAAATTGAAATGTGGACAGAGAAGGGTGTAGGCAGCAGCAGAGAGAAGTAAAGATGTTGGTGAAATGGAAGGCAACAGTCGGAAGGGGGAGTTGGGGTTTGATTATGTAGTGGAGAGTTTGTAGTAGAATCAGATGTTTGCAATATGGAGCAGTTTGACGGTTGTGCAGGGCCGTTTGAATGGTGGCTGTAGCGATATGAGCAGTCTGTTTGGATGGTGGCTGTAAAATGTGATATGTAGGCTTGGTGAGTTGTTATAGAGGGGGGAACTGATGTACTGGCAGTCTATTTAGTTAAAATGATGTACTAACAGTCTTTATCTTTTTTGTTATGAAAAATTATATAACTTGCGGATGATGTTTGGATTTGAAAAATAACTTATGTGCTTCATTTCGACAGGTGCTGTATGATGATACCGGGGTTACTACAAGCTGGAAGGAAGGAAAAATTATTTTGCTGCATTCATTCTCTTTCAAATCGGTCATGCTTGGATTAACGTATTTTGTATTGACGTTCATATATCTTTGCTTTTAGTATGTATCGTTTTGGTCAGCTATGGTTGTATGTATTGTTTTTTTTTAAGATCACAAATATTTGAAACTTTGTGTACGAAATATTATGGATATATATTTAAATATATATTGAGGTTTGGCTTATGTCTTCATTTGATTACGTACATCATAATGTGATAATTGTGGTTTTTGAAATTTTATAATATATTAGTAGAATTGTAAGCTTGGATATACCTAGTAAAAAAACCGCAGGGATAAAAATTTATAGCGTTTTAACTGTGCTATGGAAAGGTTGTTTTTTCCAGTTTTATATACTACAACATTATGACAGTGCTATAAACAATTTTCATAGCAAAAAAAAAATGCAATAAAAGACAGCAAACCGCTATAGAAAGTAGCTGTACTTATACATACAATGTACTATTGCAGCAGATAACGCTGTAAAATATTGTGTTCTATAGCGTCTATAGACGCTGTTGTATATTTCATATGTGTACCAGCCTGTTTTTACATAGCAGTCAAGAAAACGCTATAGTTTCACTTCATAGCGACTTTCCAAGGCTATTAAAAGTCATGTTTAAAGCACTCATAAAACGCTATGAAATGTTCTTGTCCATAGCGTCTCTTATAGCGTTTTGTATGTTGCTGTTATAGGTCACTGACCTATTACAACATGTTAATATACAGCGTAAGAAAAAACGCTATAATAGCTTCTAATAGCGTTTTTTAAACGCTATTAAAGGGTGTTTTTTTTGTGGTGTTTAGAGCTTCTCATTCGTTGTTTTTGGGTTTAAAGGTGAGTTCTTGGGCTCACACTATGTCTGTACCTTTGCTAGTTGTTAGGTATGAATTCCTAACATCTATTTTATGTTCATTTGCTTTTGAATTGGATTATTTTGGCAAATTTTCCAATTTTTGGCATTTGAAGTCAAAATCTATGAAAATGCTTATATGGATGTTTGGACATGTTGTTCGGAGTGTATTGGTGAGTATATAGGGCTGGGTTGTCGCTTGGCTTAAATCCCTAGCCATCATCGCTCGTTCGATCACTTCCAATATGATTTGGCTATCAATGGCCTAGGCTAAATCTTGCCCTAAGCTTCAGCTTAGACGTCCGATAATATGCTCACACGTCTGAAACTACGGAATAAAAATTCTTGTCTTTCAACTCAGACTTCTGAGTTTGTTCCCAGACATCAGGGTGATCTGCAAGAAAATTCCAGACCTTCAGCTCAGACGTCTAATGAAACCACCAGACGTTTGACACTGTTAAACTCAAGTAAATTTCCTATTTCTATGCGGATTTTTGTTTTTCAATTTTGGTTGATCCAATTAGTTGTTATCACTTTTATCAACTTTAATGACTTCTTTTCTGATTTTTTGGAGTATCCATTTGATGGATTAGATATCGATTTCTATGGTTTCGATTCACGTTTTCTATGTGAATTTTTTTAGTGATTGATTATTTTGCAATCATTTCTCTGATTTGTCACTTTAAAATACAAAGTTTTCTATACTAGTAGTAAATATTCAAACTCTTTCACAAAAATGATTTCAATGTTATTTTTAATACAAAGCTCGTTTTTAAAGCCGTTTGTCAATAAATTAGTATACACAAACCTTTACCTCATTCGCATGAGAAATCTAATTAAACATCTTAGCAAAACAAGTGGTATGAAACGCTTGCGTTTTCTTTATCAGTTAATTCTTGGACTTGTTCGGTTGAAATCTTGTGATAATTTTCGAGTGAAAATCTACAGTTTGTTCGTAAATAATTAAGTTAAGCCAGTGTTTATATGACATGAAGCTAAACTCATCTATTTACTAGCATAGCGTAATTCACACTTCTTATTGATCAATGATGATCATTTTTGTGATTTAGACAAGCGATATGTAATGTTTCTTTGTCGTCGTGGGGGGACTGTATTCCATTCTGTTGAGATTCGTCTTATTTTTATAAGCTAGCGACCTATGGGAATTATTGAAGTTCGGTTCATCGGGCATATTGTTGTACTACGTCATTGTTCTAAACTATTAGAGTTCGGTTCATCGAGCGTACCATTGTACTACATCGTTGTTCCGGCCTATCAGGTTCATCGGACGTAGCGTTGTGCTGCGTCATTGTTTTGGATTATTTGAGTTTTAGGTTCCTCGGCCATACCGCTATACTACGTCCTTGCACCGGCTCGATGGATTAGCGACCCATGGGATAGCATCCCATTTGTGATAACGTGTTGGTGATTTTTCATTCTCCCATTTGTGATAGGCCTCCCCCTTTGCGTTTATGGATTTCGGATTTTCGATTTTTGCAATTTGTGTTTCACCATTTATTGCAAATTGGCATTGATATGTTTTGCCAATAATTGAGGTTTGGTGAATAAGCTAAAAAAATGACATTCTTTTTGGTGTTTTAGTAGATTTGAGAAATTTTATGATTTTCATTGTCATCATATATTTCTATTATCTCTTATCCTATCTCATTTTATATGATATTTATAGCTAGTCTAATCTATTTATTATTTTTCTTCTTAAATAATACTCGGGTCAGACCGAGTTGTTTCAGGTGCTTCCATTTGACTTCTTATTTGGGATTGTCTTCTGACTTTTGGCTAACTATTTTAGCTTAGTAGTTTTTGATTTTATGCATTCGAGATAGAGACTCCTTGATGTGTACATATTCTTTTGTTTAGCACTTGTACCTATTCTTTTATGACGTAGTGGATATTATATGACCACTACTTTTATATACATTTTTACGTGTTGTATTCATATATGTTTCCTCCTTAGTGATATGAATATCTATGACTAATTGTGTTATGCTTATTTTATATTACACAGATGGTCGCTCCTCAACAGCCTTATTCTTCGTGCTAGTCGACGGCATTACTCTGTAGTATCCTTGGCTAGTGTGAGTATAGAGGTAGGCGTCACATTTCCCCTTCTCGTTTAAATCGCAAGTGCCTTCCTTTTTTAGTTCGAATAAAACGAAATAAAAAAGAGAAATGCACGAAATTAAATTGCGACTAGGTTGTGCGAGTGGTAGGAGTGCAACGCAAGATGGGGGATGGCATGTAGGGAAGTGGTCGAAGTGGCTGAGGCGAGGCGCGAAGCGGTAGCAAATCTAGTAGTGCGAGCTAGGGTTTGGTCAATCGAATCGTGCATGCGTACACGAGGAGTTAAATCAAGGCTTTGAATTTGATTTGCGTGAGGAGGTTGGTGATGATTTCTGGGTTGTGGGTTTTGCGAGTACAATAGGAGTCTAGAGCTTGGTAGCTATAGGTGCGGATTTTATGGAATACGAGTGACGTGAGGCTGGAGATATGGCTTAGTCGTTTGTGGGTTCAAAACCTGGAAGCATGGTCGCGAGTTGATCTGGAATCTGCCTGAGCTTGCCTGTACGCAATGGGGACAGTAAGGTATAGGATTTTTTTTCTTTTCTGTTAATTAAGAATTGCAATTAAAAGTTAATATGATAATTTATTTATGAAGAAAGTAACTAATTACATTAATTATAGTTGTAAATCGATAACTGAAAATTTCAATAACCTTGTTATTCAAGGTTGAAAACGTAAGAAGCCGGCCAGTGTTGAATTCGTAGAGACGTAGGGCACATTCTAGAATTGGTTTGGAATTTTTCAAGGCAGGTGGAATTTTAGATTAAAATCTGGATATTTGGCAAATTTAAAGATCAAGGTGAGAAAATCTCACACATTTGGATTACTAGATTTAATTTATAATAGTTAAAATTTATTGTTGGATGATTGGTTGAATTGATTTATTATTTGATGAATGCTATATTATATATATATATATATATATATATATATATATATATTGGTAGTTGGGTATATTCCTGTCGATTAGAGTAGATGAGACACTATGCGCTTGGCATAATAGCGGATGATCTTATATTACCACGATATCCTGCTTTAAAGCGGGATACGTATTTTACGTTATATAAAATTTGTGGATGCTGGGAAATAGGTTAAAGGGATCCAACTGGATTCCTCAAAAATATTGATTTGTTTCATATAGGTGATATATGATGTGGTTGAATAACTTGTTATGGGTTGATGTATGATAAAATATATTGGTTGCTATAGCAGCACTGGCCCAAAAATTTTGGTAGTTTAAATAGCATAAAATATATTTTTGAATTAAAAAAAAAGAAATTCAAAGGTGATTTTGGAAATAAAATTATTTATATGGAAATTGGAATATTGAATAAGAAATTGTTTAGATTAAATAAAAGATTTGAGTTTGGAAATATACTTGACGATTTCTTATGGAGTTTTCAAAAATAAATATATTTTTTAAATTTATATATATACAAGGAAATTGAAAACAATGGATTTTAAAAATATTTATTAAAATATAATTAGAAGTTGAAATCAAGTTTTTGAAGGGATTTGGAATTATTTTAAAAGGAATTGGATTGGATAAAATAAATAAATAATTTAATCTTAGATATTTATTGAGCTATTACATAAATTGGTTTTGAAAATAGAATTTTAAATTGATAATTTTTAAAAAAGGATTTTAAATGAGATTTCTTAAAATAGGAAAAGGAAGTTGTAATCTAGATTGTATAGATTTAGAATTATAATTGGATTTATGGAGTAGAAGATTTCCAAATGGAATTTAAATGAAAATAGATTTATAAATAGATTTGGTAATTTAAATTTGTTATAAACTAGAAATGAGTTTATAAAATTTATAAATGATGTTGATAAATAAAGTGAAGTGATTATCATTTGATAAATTGGGAATATAAATTCATGGTGCGAATTATAATGGATATAGAATCGGTTTAGAAAGAAATAGTGGAATCTGTTTTGGATTTTGGAAATCACTTTGAAATAGGAAATGTAAATCGATTTGTGATAAATTGAGAGAGATTTAAAAATATAAAAAAATTTACACTGGAATTTTAAAATATTTTTTTTATCGAGAAGTTAAGCTGTTTAAAAAGGAATTGGTATTTATTTAACTGTGTAGTTTAAAACTATTTTGGTATTAAAATATTTTAGAAGTTGGATTTTTTTAAATATTTAATATTATTTGAAATAAATTCTAGTTTTTTATAATAAGCTTTGTAAATGAATTAGTTTTATTTAAAAATTATTTGGAAATGAGTTATCGATGTTTATTTAAAATGTTTTGATACTTTAATAATACTTAAACATGTTTTAAAAATAAATTATTATTCTTTGAAAATGCTTATTATATGTACAGTGAGTTTTGAAATTATTTTACTTTATTCATTAATCCTCTCAAGATTCTTAAAGATGGTTTATTTAACGGATATGATTTTTGTATAAAAGAAATCTTGTGATGATATTCTGGAAATTTAAGTAAACTTCCAAAATGTTGAAATACGAGAACTTCGAAAATGAATTAGAATTCTTAAAGGAAGTTTAGAAATGGGTTGTTGAGATTATAGACAAGTAATCGATTTTGGAATTTTGAAGGGGTTTAATTAATGAATTCCAGAATCTTATAGATACAACTATAAATGAGTTAAGGAAATTTACAAGTAAGTTGTAAGGGATTTTGAGAAAAATGACATAAATACACTATTTCCTAAGTATTGGAAATAAAATGGTTTAAGGAAAATATATTTATAAATATTTCCCAAGTATTGGACTGGAAGGATTTGAAATATTTTCGAAATGTCAAATTATAAATGGGACTGGAAGAAAATATTTCTAAGTGTTGATATGGATCGAAATATCCTGTTATGGATTTAAGTATTTGAAACCATTTTCAAATATGGAATATACTAGAAGAGATTTCAATATATATGTCTTTATAAAGATATTTTAAAACGATATGTTTGAAAGATTTATAAGTTTGGGCACAGTGACTGCTTATGTGTGAAATTTGATAACCGACTATCAAACCTGGCCAAATTAGTTAATGTTTTCTAAGAGACCAGTATCAGATTTGATTACCGAAAAATCACTTCGATCTAATTTATGCGTTACAAATTGTGATATATCAAAGATAATGGAGATGGTGATCTTGAAGGAGATTTGGTTTGTTCAGACCCAAAACAACTTGTATGGACGAATGCTATCATTGCATCTTTTCCTTGGAAGGTAGCATTAGCGTTCCAAGTATGAATTCTATTCTTAAGGTAAAACGTAGCCTCAAGCCTCATCAACCAGTAATGACCAAAATATGGGAGATGCAGCAAGGCTAAGTGTGTCGCACCCAAGTAGGGTATGTTATCACTTTTCTAGATACCCTCAGATATATTATATTACAATTATGGAAATGGTTTTGCATGGGAAAGTGAGCGCTCGATTAGGGTGGGAACACCTGGGGTGATGACATATTCGGTACTATCCAATAAGGGGTTGGCCGGTCCTGTGTTGGCAGGGATCGTTAGGTATGATCTCAGTACATTTTTCTTGAGATGTACTATGGTGGGTGGTACCATAGTGGCCAGTCATTGTATGGAATCCAATTTCCACTACAAGCATGTATGGTTTTAGTTGTATAGCAACTATGCTGAAACGTGAGATGTAAGCATTTCATCTATTTTCTTATTTACTTTCTATAGACACTATTATAATATCAGAAGATTTTGACATAAATTGTTTTGGTTATCGTACGGTAGAAATCCATCGTATTAATGTGTGGCGGGGTTTTACGAGATACCTTTATTTCAAAGGATTTTGATAATAGTAATAAATTAAAATTGAGTGTATTTTCTCATGCTAGTTTTCCAAACTGACTTGGGTGTTATTTTATTATAATGCTCGGGTCATACCGAGTATTACAGATTTAGGTTATGATGTTATGAAGCTCAGGAGATGAGCTGGAGGATTTCATGCGTATATCATGTGTTTGATTATATTCGGTTGTGTGTTTAAACTTTATAGTCAGCACTGATGAGGACAAGTTATAATAACTGTCCATATTGACCGATTGATTATTGTATTCTGATGATTTTTATGAATATTAATTGTTATAGTTTCCTTTTGCATAATGATCAGTTAGTATATATTATATTTTGTTCCGCTGCTATTGTGAGATTCTGTGTTGTTTCTCTTTATTTCTTTCTTTTCTTCTTCTTCACCTCTAGTTATTTGCCCTTTCATACAATTTGGGTCGGACAAGTATGGGTTGTTGTCAACTCAAATGGTACGGAACAGCGGGTTTGCTACATTTGGTATCATAGTGCAAGGTTAAGCAAGAACCTTGGCTTTGGTGGGGATTACTCATTAGAGGTAGGGTCGGTAATATCCTAGAATGAGTTTGAGTGTATTATAGATATGAGCACGTATTTATTAGTGATTATAAAATATTTTATATTATGTTGGTTGATTTAGTGAGTGGCCTATGAAGTCTGGTCAGTACAACTGTACAACTGTATCGATAGGAGTTTCTAAATACTTGAATAGAGTAATTCGACATAGTGTTTTGAAATGGGGTAAATGAAATAATTTTACCCATTCTATATTTTGATAAAAAAGAAATAATTTTATGAAATTATTATATATATTTAGAGTGTTTGGATGATAATATTATAATCAAAGCAAGATTATAAAAACTGAACTGGTTATAAATATAACTTGTATAAGTATGATTTAGACAAATGAGTTAAAACTAAAGCTGGATTCAAACCAAGATCTAGAAATTTAAATCTGGTAAGATTTGGAAATATTTTTAGAAATGTTGTGGAAATAAAATTGGTGTTATTTTGGAAATATTTGTGAAATAAATAATGATAATATTATTGTGGAATGTTTTTGAATAGAAAATTGTTTGAATGGATTTTGAAGGTGATAAAAGCATTGAACTCACTGTAGTCTTTGGAAAATATTTCTAGTGATGACTACAGCATCATCAGTATTCATTTTCGAGTTTCTAAGTGATGGATTTCTACCACAGTAAATTGGTATGGAGATTTTTGTTGGAAACAAGTGTTGTTTTGGGAATTTCAAAGGTCACTGTTTTTGGATTAAAACAAGGGTTGGCTTAAAGTGTAAAAAGGTGTGATATATATATATACATATACATATATATATATATATATATATATATATATATATATATATATTTATGATTTCAAAATGATTTGAAATGAAACCGTGTGTTCGAACTTTGATCTCCTTATGTAAATGTTTTAGGATAACATCAAGGAATAAGTTTTGAACTTACAAATTAATAATGGTCTTAATAATAAAGGGAAGTGTGGAATTTGAATTTTCGAAATAAATTTCAAATAAGTAAGTTAAAATGAATGAAATTTTACTTAAGTTAAGTTAAATAAATAAAATTGGATTAGATTAGAAACAATATCGAATTGAATTGAATATAAAGTTTGAGTTGTAAAATGAATATAGACATGAGTTATGGAAATCAAATGAATGTTGAATCGATCGAATTTCAAAAAAAATAGAGTATAAATTCAAGTACAGAAATAATAGAAATGTGAAAAATAAGTTGTGTGACTTATAAAAATTGAAAAGTGGAATAGAAAAACAAAAATAAAATTAGTCTGATATTTTGGCGAAGAAATAAAAATAAAAATTTGAATTATAAATTGAATTTGAATTCAAGTAAATTAAGTGGAGTGATTTTTGATATAAAAATCTAATTGCGAAATGTAAAATGAAACTAAACTAATTAGATAAATTAGTTAGTGAACTAGATATTGGAATAAGACTTAAGTTAAATGGAATTGAATAGATTGAATAAGAATCAATCTAAAATCGAAGTGGAATTTGTTGTAATGGAAATAAACTTAAGTTATGTAGTTAAAACAATTGGAAATAAACGAGTTAACTTAAGTTAATATATTTGGATGAAACTTGGCTCAAATGAATTTATGAAATGATTCATGAATAAATTGGCATGGATTGGATTGTTGTTGAATATAAAATTGAGCGACTAAGGGTTTTGTGAATATATTGAATTTGAATTAATAGAAGTTGATAAATTGATTTAGAATCAATTTAAATGGTTCATAAGCTGAAGTGGTTATTTTATTAATGAATATCACCAAATAGCATGGAAAAATTTGTCATTGGAAGTAAAGTAAACAAAATTTTATAAACTCGTGGAAAGTGAACAAATTGGTTTAAAACCAATTTGTAATAGATATGAATATATTATGAATCGATATGAATTGAATGCTAAATTTTTGGTTGTGAATCACTCGAACTGAATAAAATGATATAATTTGGTTGTGAATCACTCGAACTGAGTAAAATGATATAATTTGGTTGTGAATCACTCAAACTGAATGAAACGATATATAAATCGATTGAAATAAATAATGGAATGTGGGAACCTTGTGATTTTTGATAAATTCATGCTATAACATGTTTGGTTATGGAATTCATGTGTTTAACTAGTAGAAATGAATGTAATATTATTAAATTTCATAAATTATGAAACTGATGTGTTTATTCGAGTAAGTACACATACATGGAGCTGTTTGGCTTGATTTGGTTGCACAGATTGCATATAAATTACGCGAGCTCGCTTAATAACGCGAATATAAAGTACGCTTACACATTAAAAGCAAATTAAAGAAATAAATATTGATATATACTATGTTTTCGACCGCGAGGGTCGATGATATCATTTTTATTATATTTGTGATATTGGAAAAGGCCCTACGTACAAGAGAGACTGCCAAAAAATTTCGAAAATTTAGGATGCTAGAAAAGTTTTGAAAATTTTCGTTAACAAAAAAATTGATTTCGAATTGTAATTCTAATAAAGGATTTTCGTTTAGAAATGAAAACTAATTTTTGTAAACGGAACTAAAAGATTTAGGAAAATGGAATATCGGCTTTCCTCTAAGTGGATTTTTGAAAAGTAATGGGTTTGGATCATTCGTCCTACCTTAGCACATTCGGGGCCGAAATTCTTTTAAGGGGGAGGAATGTAATGACCTAGATTTTTCATCGTTTGATTTTGAACATTTAAGTGGTTTTAAATATTGGATTTGGGATTTAAATTGATTTTAGGATATGAAGATTTTGGTTGAAATTATAGAACAGATTTAAAATTTCAAATATAGCAAATTATCGTAATATGAAATGGCGAATAATTTAAATTTGAATTAAATAAGAATCAAAACGATTTCTAATGTTGATATAATTCTATTTGAATTAGAATTGAGTCAAAAAATTTAAAAAAACTGAAACTTCAAATGATTTCGTAAATTTTTGAAATCATCGATTTTATCGACGCGTTAAAATAGCGATCCGGCACACAGTATTAGAATTCAATGAAACCATTTTCATTGGATCCATAATAATATATTATTTTCGGATTTCAAATTTTGTAGCATTTAATTCACCATTTGGTCATGCGATCTAAAAACACCTAAAAATAATTTAAATGAATTCAATTTAAATAGTCGATTTAAAAAGCTATCTTCCATATAAGATCGAATTAGGTCCCGAAACTTGTTCCATTGAATTTGGAATATTGTTAGGCAGCACGCCTCAATAGGGGTTCAGGATTTTGGGGTACGTAAACGAGATATTTTGGATATAAAATAAAATATATTTATAAAAGTCAAACCATATATTGTCTCAAGCCACCGTAACTTATGATCGTGCATACCTATTTCCCCTTCTCGTTTAAATCGCAAGTGCCTTCCTATTTTAGTTCGAAAAAAATGAAATATAAAAAAAAGAGAAATGCATGAAATTAAATCGTTACTAGGTTGTTCCCGTGGTAAGAATGTGATGCGAGATAGGCGGCAGCGTATGGGAAGATGGTTGAAGCGGCTGAGGTGAGGCATAATGCAACAGCAAATCTAGTGGCGGGAGCTAGGGTTTGGGTGGTCGAATCTAGCACGCATACACAAGGAGTTAAGTCGAGGCTTTGGATTTGATTTACGTGAGGAGGTTGGTAACGATTTTTGGGTTATGGATTTTGTGAGCATGATGGGAGGCCGGAGATTGATGGTTTTAGGCGTGGTTTTGGTGTAGTAAGAGAGATGCAAGGCTGGGGATATGGCATGGTCGTACGCGGGTTCGAAACCTGAGAGCTTGGTCGCAAGTTGATCTGGAACTTGCCTGAGCTTGACTGTATGTGAAGGGGGTAGTGAGGTTAGGATTTTCTTTCTTTTCTATTAATTAAGAATTATAATTAAAAGTTAATATGATAATTTATTTTTGAAGTAAGTAAATAATTAAGTTAATTATAGTTGTAAATCGATATCTGAAAATTTCAATAACCTTGTTATTCGAGGTTGAAACCGTATGAAGCCGGCCAGTGTTGGATTCTTAGGGATGTAGGCTACATTCTGGAATTGTTTAGGACTTTTCAGAGTCAGTTGGAATTTTAGATTAAATCGAACGTTGTTCGATTTAATTTAAAATCTGGATGTTCAGAAAATTTAAAAATCAAGGTGAGTAAATCTAGCTCATTTGGATTACTGATTTAATTTGTAATAGTTTTTTTGATATCATGGGGAACCTTAAGATCATGGTATTCACTGATACTCACTTAAGTAAACCCCACGCCGTGTGTCAACCCCGCTTTTATTTATTCGTCGCACACGGATGCGTAACGTTGAAACTCCCACTGGTGGTTAGGCGCTGGGATTCGAACCTGACTGGACGCAGTCCTTTGGTTCCCATCTCCCAACCCCCTAACCAACCGAGCTACGAACAGCGGGTATTAGTGGATGATTGATTAAATTGATTTATTATTATCGGTTGAATGTTAAATTATATATATTAGTATATATATTAGTAGTTGGGTATATTCCCACCAATTGGAGCGGATGAGACACTATGCGCCATGCATAATAGCGCATAACCCTATATTATCACTATATCCCACCTCGATGCGGGATTGGTATTTTATGCTATATAACATATGTGGATGCAGGGAAACTAGTTGGATGGATCTAACTGGATTCCTCAAAAATATATTGATTTTTTTTTCATATATAGTGATATATGATGTGGTTGAATAATTTGTTATGGATTGAAGTGTGAATTGATATATTGGATGTTATAGTAGCACTGGCCCAAAAATTTTGGTATTTAAATACCATAAATGATATTTTTGAATTTTAGAAAAAAGTAATTCAAAGGTGATTTTGGAATTAAAATTATTTATATGGAAATTGGAGTACTGAATAAGAATTATTTTGGATTAAATAAAAGATTTGATTTTGGAAATATACTTAACGATTTCAAAGAAGTTTTCAAAAATAAATATATTTTTGAAATTTACATATATACAAGGAAATTGAAAATAAGGAATTTTATTAATATTTCTTAAATTAAAATTAGAAGTTGAAATCGAGTTTTTAATGGGATTTGGAATTATTTGAAAATGAATTGGGTTGGATAAAATAAATAAATAATTTAATCTTTGGTATTTATTTAGCTATTCCTTAAAATGGTTTTAAATAGAGAATTTTAATTTGAGAATTTTTAACAATGGATTTTAAATGTGATTTCTTAAAATAGGAAAAGGAAGTCGTAAACGAGATTGCATAGGATTGGAATTATAATTAGATTTATCGAGTAATAAATTTCCGCATGGAATTTAAATGGAAATAAATCTAAATGGACTTGGTAATATAAATCTATTATAAACTATAAATGAGTTTATAAGATTTATAACTGATGTTTATAAATAAAGTGAAGTGATTATGATTTGACAAATTGGGAATATAAATTCATGGTGCGAATTTATAATGGATACGATTGGTTTAGAGAGAAGTAATGGAATCTATTTTGGATTTTGGTAATAGTTGTGAAATAGGAAATGTAAATCGATTCATGATAAATTGAGAGAGATTTATAAATATAAAATTTGTTATATTGGAATTTTAAAATATTTTTTATATGGAAGTTAAGTTTTTTAAAAAGGAAATTGGTACTTATCCAACTATGTAGTTTAAAACTGTTTGGTATTAAAATATTTCGAAAGTTGTTTTTTTTCAAATATTTAATATTGTTTTAAATAAATTCTAATGTTTTATAATAAGCTTTATAAATCAATTAATTTTTTTTAGAATGATTTGGAAATAAGTTTTCGATGTTAATTTAAAATGTTTTGATATTTTAATAATTACTTAAATATGTTTTAAAAATAAATTATTATTCTTTGAAAATACTTATTATATATAGTGAGTTTTGAAATGATTTTAATTTATTTATAAATCCTCTTGAGATTTGTAAATAGGGTTTATTAAACTTATATGACTTTTGTATAAAAGAAATCTTGTGATGGTATTTTGGAAATTTAAGTAAACTTCTGGAATGTTGAAATACGAGAACTGCGAAAACGAAATAGAATTCATAGAGGATGATAGAAATGGGTAGTTGAGATTATAGACAAGTATAGTCTATTTTGGAAATTTTAAAGGGGTTTAATTAATGAATTTTGGAAACTTATAGGTATTATAAAAGAATTTTATAAATAGCTTTAAAAATAGAAATAGTATCTGTAAGTCATTTTGGATGATTTTAAAAAGAAGTTTAAATTTAATTTGAAGATTCGTAAGGAGGTTTGAAATATGAAGTTAACTTATAAAAAGAATTTTTATAAGGGATAAGCGAATGGGTTTTATAAAATGAATGAGTTTTATATTAAGTGATGTTTGAAAAGGGAATTTCCTGACCATTTAATATGAAAATTGAAAATAGAGAATTTTCCAAATGTTCTTGGTAAATACTTGTATTTTTGAGATTAATAAAAAAATTCCAAGTATAAAAGGAATGTAAAGGTTTTTAGGAATAGTGTTTTAAAAAGATCTTTTGATCAAGATTCGCAAGTGTTTTAATTAATGAAAGATTAATTAAAAAAGGCTTAGTGGATCCCATATGGAATTAAATCAATTATTGAATGATTTTTTACTTGATAATTGAATAACCAACTATCAAACCTGTACCAAAATGTAACTTCAGAAATATCTAGGAGAAACGCGAGAATTATGTGGTACAGTTACCATCAAAGGTTCTATAGTATACGTATAAACTTGTTTCGTTCTTCTAGGATGAATGGTAAGGAAATCCGTCCACAAGCGGTTAGGAGGTGAACTCTACTCTTATCTTTGTCAATTTATTTTCTAAAGAACCAAGGTTGAGTTTAACGGAACTATCAAAAGTAGTTTTTAAGGGACCGAGATCAGATATGTTTCCGTAAACCACTTTGATCCAACTCCAGCGTTTCGAGCTGAAGGCATCTTGAAGAGTATGGAACCGAAGACAAAATCTTGAAGTGCAAGGGCTACTTGCTACAAATCCTAAGGATGGTTTCAAAATGGGTGTAGTAGAGGTAGTGCCTTCGGTTTTGTTCAGATCCAGAATGAACTTATATGGAAGAATGCGGGCACTGCACTGTTGCTGTAGGGCAGTGTTAGAATTCTTAGATGGTTGTTATATTATAACGATCCATAATTTTGCTACTTCGAAAATGATGTATTTTGATTTATTTTAAATTTGAAAGGTGTATAACTCAAGTAAATATGTTATAAATAATGAATAAATAAGGAGAATTTATTTATCTTATGGTTAATAATAGAAAATAAAGAATTTGGATTTTTATCACAAATCAACAAAAGTTAAGTTTGTTAAAAATGAATAAATGCTTAAATAAATAGTTTTAAATATTTATTTGAAAAGTCAAACTATATCAAAATCATTTAATAAAGATAATAAAAGTGTAATATAGGTTTAAAGAATATATTTATAACCGTTTTTCAAAAATATTCTAATTTTGTCACATTTTGTTAATGCAACACCGAAATTCAATAAATTAATATTAACCCTAATGATATGGATTTTTAACCTAAATAGACTTGTTCTAATTTATTAGATGTAGTAGGAAGTTCAATTTCTAAGTTGGTTTACATTAATGAGTAGTTTGACAAAACCATCAAATTTTGACTGTAAATATATCAACAAAAACACTGCTTTTAACAAAAACAAGCAGTTGTTAAGTTGTTTCAACATGATATGTTTCCTAACTCATATATACACTTAACAAACTATGTAACATGTTCATTTACCATTAAAAAGACAAAAGAATTCAAATTGGTTTAGATAAAGTTTATAAAACATGATTTTACAAATTTAAATTTAACTTTATAAAACAACATCATTTCTTACATCTCATATGTCTAAAAATCTTTTAACATGTTTTAAAAGTGATATAAGTCAAAAAAATGGAATTTTAAATGATAGAAAAGTCAATTTTGTCAATATAGCTTTAGAACACCATTTGCAACACTTTTTGCAACGCTTTTGCAGTAGTTTTCTATAACTTTGAAAATATGATTCTAAACTTGATGATTCTTTCTTGAATCATTAAGAAATGTTTTTAAATGAAAAAATAAAGGAATTTTAAGACGATTTAATTAATAATGGAGTATGCGTTAATGACTAGTACATTTGTCCCACTTGTGAGAGCTAAACGATAAAACAAGGTGCGTCACCAAGGTTAGGAATGTAGCAACCAATGCCCTGAACTTACCTGGCCTTTGCCTTTTCTTTCGGAAGAGGGGTGAATAGATTGAAGGGAAAGCTCAGATGCTCCAAAAGATCATATTTTGTTTTTCCATAATAAAAGAGAATTAGTACTTTTCGGAAATTAAGCAAGTTAAATATAAAAGATTTTGATTTATAAATTACATCTTGGATTGCATAGAAATGATCATTTAATACTAGTATTAAAGTCCGAAGAGGGAATTCGTCCTATTCGTGGAATTTAAAGGATATTTCACCATTATTTGTCCATGGCACTTGTTGATTACAGAAATTGATATTGGGTAAAAGTAGAATAATTTCCATGATCCTATTTACTCAATAATGTTTTCTAAGATTGATTTTTGGGTTTACCGTAAACATTGTCTTAAATAAATTTGATTTTACCCGCTTTAAATTGAAGAAATTTGGAGCGAATTTAAGTAAGAAAATTGGAAATATTTTCCTAAGAGAAGAGAAATAACTTAGAATTACTCTAAGATAAAAAAAGAATTTTCGTAATTAACTCATAAGAATTGAATGGGAAAAAGGCTTAATACATCCTGTGTACTCATGTTCAATGTTTATCAATAATTGGATTTTAAAGGAACCGAGATCGGATTTGGGTGATTCCTATCTGAAGACCAGTTCGAACCAATCTACGTATTCGAAATAAAAAATGAGAAGTTGAAGAGATTAAGACGAATAGTTACAAAGGACTACTTTTGATTTGATTAAGGAGAACTCTTGAAATACTTATAGTAGTGGCGGTCTCTTTATTACGAAAAAATCTCAAAAACACAAGGACTATTGGCTACCAATATTATGATGTGGTAGGATAATGCCTTCGATTTGTCTTGTTCCTAGACAACTTGTATGGACGAGTGTCTGACCATGCATTCTAAATCCAAATGAGTGGTCTCTATATAATGTATATCAGTCAGTGGTAGAGAAGACACTCTTATCTTAACCACTTTCCCGAGTCATTCGAGCTTAGGAAGTTGTTTGTTTGTAGAAATCAATGATGTAACTATGGAATGGAAATGTGGCATTTTAAGTGGAAAGAGATGTGCTATGTGTAAAGGCAATCGTTACCTCAAGCCTCAGTAATTAGGAAATGATTGAAACAGGGTTAGACGCGGCAAGGCTAAGTGGTTCTCAACCATTAGGGTATGATCATCCCCTTCTAGATATATTTCTACCCTCTATGATGTTCGGGTTTAAATTAATGTGGACGTATGCTAGAACGTGCTCGGATAAAGTTTCGTAATGACCGGGGGATGACATATTCGGTATTATTTAAGTGTAGAGGTAGGTCGGTCTTGTATTAGCAAGGAGCAAATGTTCTATGGTCCTTGGGACATCCATCTAGAGGTGTACCCATTAGGAGGCAGACCATTCACTTGGTCATTTGTATGGAAATCCATTCTCCAATAAGAACTTATGGATTTGTTTATAGAACCCGCATTTGTGGTTAGTATGTTGGAATTTAATAATGGTAACAATTTCGGGTAAGATTAATAAGTTTATGCGCAAATGTTTTCAAAGCAATGTCATTAGAAATAATATCAAATATTTTGATATATAAAAGTATCATAAGGTAAAAACTCATTCGTGTTTATGTGTAGCCGTGGTCTTACGAGATAGTCTTTCTTCTCAAAGGATTTTAATCAAGGGCTGATCTATGGCACCATAATTTATTGTATTGAGTTTTTCTCATGCTAGTTTATCAAGACTGACCCACGTATCTTCAATACTCGGGTTAGATCCGAGTTGTTTCAAGTGTATTTAAAGATGGTTGGAGTTTCCAGAGGAGAGCTGGAGATATTTACCTACTATGGACGTGTTCTATGATCCGCTGCTATTCTGCATTTTGTTGATGATTGTCAGTAATTATAAGGATAGAGGTTATGCTTTCTAAGCTAAATTTAGGTTAGACTCTGATGTATATATATGTATATATGTATGTATGTATATATGTATTTTAAAAGTTTTCCGCTGTAATGATATTTTTTCAATATTATATGTTATTGCATTCAAGTGAGATTCTGTTTTGTTCTTCTATTTTCTTTGTTTTACCCTTGATGATTTGACTTTCTGTTCACTTTGGGTTATATATGTGTGGTTTATTGTTAACTTAAAGGGTATGGGATTTTGGGCCTTCATATTTGATATCGGAGCTTTTGGTTTAGCGAACACCGAAGTCTTATAGGGGTAAATATCATCTGAGATAGGATTAGTAAAATCCAAGGATGTGTAACTCATTAGAGAGTGGGTTGGTAACACCATAGAATGAGTTGAGAATATTATATATGAGTGCGTATTTGTTAATTTTATAAAAATAGTTTTGCTTTAAAAAGATGGTATATGAAATAATTTTACCTACGTTTATATTTTATATAAAAAGAATTTTTTTTATATAGTTGGAAATAAATGATTGTTTGGAATATAGATTAGTAAAATATGAACATCTTGTAATTAGAATTGCACGATCTGACTATAAGATGTTCCATAAAAAGAGTTAAGGAATTATTGGAATCAGGGTTAGTAAATATGAATATAATCATTTTGTGATTAGAATTTCACAAACTTATAGAAGAGTATTTTAATGAAAAGATAAAAATTAATAAGTTAGAAAAAAGTCTTTGAAAAAAAATTGGAATAATATGGTTAATAGGTTGATTATTGGATGAAAATGTTCGAATAACAAATATCATGTGAACTAAGGTTCAAAATTTTATTGTAAGGTATTTGATGAATTAAGGTTAGAAGTTGAAATTAGAGAAATTAAGAGAAAAGAAGTTTTGAATATTCAAACGGAAATGCACACTTAGTAAATTTCTTAGCAATATAAAAGGATAAGCCTAAGTTAATACCTTAAATGAAAAGATAAGTTTTATAGCTTATAAAAGGAATAAAAGGATTTTGAACACTTTAATTAGGCTAAAATCAATGTTAAATTTAGTAATATACTCTTAAGGTATATATAAATGTTATCCTAATATAGAATTTTGAATTAGTTATACATTTAGGTAATGTTGTAATTCAACACAAAGTTTGTATGAAAAGATAAGTATGGAACTAAGAATAAATGATTGGTTTATAAAAGTGTGTTCATAAGTCAAAATAAACCAAAGTAATGATGAAATAACTTAAGAAGGGAAGTATACTAAGTAAAAGTGAAAACAAACAAATCAATATAAAACAAACTTAGTGACTAATTTTGAATTTTCTATTTGTAGAAAGTAACAAAGGTAGAGAGATTAGCATTAAGGGAAAGATTTAGGAAGGCATTGGCCAAACACGGGGATTTTGTGGTACTGGACACTATTATCACTAGTGATGATGAGGACATTTAGACAGGTGAGCCATCAAGGATATAGTAGTGGGTTCGTTCAAGGATCCTATCGATATTCTGGATGATAAGGAGTCGATTTGTATTTCGAGTGTTGTGGAGATGATGGATGGAGTAGTAATCACAGCTAAGATCGATGATGATATTAGAGATGGTGGCACTTTCGAGCTTGTGGAGGATGGAGAGATTGTGGACGATGGAGCCGAGGTTGACAATGAGATGTACGATTCTGATTTATGGTTCTCCGTTCCTTTGAGTAAGGGGGATCAAGAGGAGGAGCCTGTGGAGGTGGAGATATCAGAGGAGGATTCTAGAGTTCATTACGCATGGTTGTATGAAAGTTCACCGGATAGTGAGGAGGATGTTATATTGGTGATGGGATCACCCATCTCAAAGATTGAGTCCCCTGTTCCCGAGATGGTTGAGGATTTAGACTAGAGGAGATCAAGGAGGGGATTGATGACTATATTCCAGGTCAGCACATGCCTTGGGTTCCAAAGGGACCACAGTGGCACCCACCAGGTTATGATGTAGCACTTGAGGTAGATGAGGATGCCGAGAAGGTAGAGGATGATGCAACGATTGCGGTTCTACCTGATGAGATTGATCTCGAGGCGACATCAGATTGAGGATCTGATGAGTGATGATGTTCGGTATGATTAGTGGTATTTTTTGTGTATATAGTATGATATTTTGGTTCTGTCCACATAGTAATTGGATAGTTATCTTAAATGCATAGTAGGCACTAAGATATGGGGTAAGACTTATGCTTCGGTATGTATATATAGACCTTAAGGATGTGCTACATACTCAGGTCGAGGGATGGGAAATATAGGATGTATCTTTTTATGTCGATATAGTATCAATATGGTTGTTTTCCTTTACTTCATATGCATTTTCTCTGAAGTGATCTTTCTAATAAATTCCACTTTTATCTCGAAGACTAAATACTTTTAAGTAGGGGAGAATGTAATGACCCATAATTTCACTACTTCGAAAATGAAAAGTTTTGACTTATTTTAAATATAAAAAGGTTTAGAACTCAACTAAATATGTTATAAATAATGAATAACTAAGGAGAAATTATTTATCTTATGATTAATAATGGAAAATAAAGAATTTGGATATTTATCACAAATCAACAAAAGTTAAGTTTTGTTAAAAATGAATAAATGCTTAATTAATAGTTTTAGATATTTATTTGAAAAGTCAAACTATATTGAAATCACTTAATAAAGATAATAAAAGCATAATATAGGTTTAAAATATATTTATAATCATTTTACAAAAATATTCTAATTCTATCACATTTTGTCAATGCAATGCCAATTTTCAATAAATTGATATAAACCCTAAGGATATGGGTTTTTAACCTAAATAGACTTGTTTTAATTTATTAGATGCAGTAGGAAGTTCAATTTCTAAGTTGGTTCACATTAATGAGTAGTTAAACAAAAGAATTAAATTTTGACTATAAAATATATCAACAATAACACTGTTTTTGACAAAAACAAGTAGTTGTTAAGTTGTTGCAACATGATATGTTTCCTAACTCATATATACACTTAAAAACTATGTAACATGTTCATTTACCATAATAAAGACAAAAGAATTCAAATTGGTTTAAATAAAGTTTACAAAATCTGATTTGACTAATTTAAATTTAAATTTAACTTTATAAAACAACATCATTTCTTACATCTCATCTCTCATTAATGAGATGGTATGTATATACATGGAAAACTTGCAAAGTTATATGTTTTAATATTAGTAAACATGGAAATGGTGGCACCTCTCTTTACAACTTACACACATTTCTCTAACATCATTTCTACCATTAATGCATATGTTAATATGTTAACATATGTTATGTAGAATCAAACCAAAGCATAGTCTTCCCTTTAAAATTCAAAATTTAAGAAAAAATGAAAAAGTAAAGAAGGTTAGTATGGTCATTTTCCAAGCAAGCTTCATGTATAAATATCCATGACATTCTCACTAAATCTTACAACTCATTCTCTCCATTTCCTTAAGTTCTTTCTACATTTTTTCACTTCTCTTCCTCCTCCATTACTTTTTATTCCTTAGTTCTTCCCTCCACCACCTTCCTCCATCCACACTCGAGCTAAACTCCACCACCCCAAGGCCGTACCCACCTTCCACACTACTAACCCATGGCCATAAGCCCAAACCCGAACCACTACCCTCCTATACATGCCCCAAAGACCCAAACCCAAGGCCCACACCCACCTACCCGAGCTATACCCCCTCCCACACTCATATACCCCGACTTAAACACCCACACACTTCATCTCCAAGTCCGCACCCTCCCACATACCCAAGGCCGAACTCCACACTCCTCCATTATATTTAAAAAAAAGAAAAAGAAAAGGAATGAAAAGAAAGGAAAGAAGGAAAGAGAGGAACACGCGTTAGTTTGTTAGACGTAAGCACGCTAGTTCGCATAAAGGTTGACGGATTGGAAATGAAGGTGAAAAATTTCGTCGCTTCTTAAATCATGTTTTGTTATGTTATAATAATCATGATTATCCCGTTTATATGTTATGTTAATTATCACCAATTGATAATATGGACGTTTGGCTGAATGAATGTTTGAATATGTTGGTTGAATAGTTAAGTTATGATAATATACTCACTTATTGATAGTCACTATGCTATGAGAATAGATGTTATGTTAATGATGAATATTGAATGTGATTATGCTCATTTGTGATTATGTATTCCCTTTGTTAAATATGATCAATTTTATTAATATGGCATGTGTTGGAACTATTAAGCCTCTTTTTGAATAGTGGAATTCAATTTGAAATCGAAAATGAATTTCAAATTGAAATTGAAGTATAATTTAATTTGAAATCAAATTTGAAATTGTAAGTGAAGTTGATTTTGAAATCAAAATTGAGATGAATAGTGAAATTGAAATTAAAACCGATTTAAAAAAATGAAACTAAGATTAAGGTTGAGATTCAAATCAGAATCAAAATTAGATTTGAAATCTAGGATTTAATTAAGTTTAATTTGAAATTAAAATTGAAATTGAGTAGAAATTGGTTTTAAAAATTTAATATTGGAAATATAATAATATTATAATATGGGAATAGTGAAAATATATTTTGATATTTTAATAAGTAAAAATATTGATGTATAATGATTTATAATGTTTTTATAAGTGATTAAGTTCAATTTGGAGAATTTATTTCAAGTTTTTAAAATCAAGTTAAAACTAGGTGCATCGCGCAATGGTAGTTCGTGATTTCACGTTGGAAAGTTTGAATGAATGTACAGAATGAAATATAGCTCGGATTTCTTTGAAACAATAAATGCACAAACTATTATATCCATAGTTTTTAAGTGAAGAAAGAAAATCAAGATTTCGTCTTGTATATTTTGAAATTTGTCTGAAGTAAATTTTCAGAAAAACCGCATTTTTGCATTAAAGTGACCAAAATTAGAAATTGATATTTTTAATATTTTAAAAATATGGAAAAATATATAAAATTCTTTTAAAATGTTTTAAAAGTTATCTTAGTCGAAAAATGGGATTTTAAAGATAGAAAAGTCAATTTGGTCAATATAGCTTTAAAACACCATGTACAACGCTTTTGCAGTAGTTTTCTATAACTTCGAAAATATGATTCTAAATATGGAGATTCTTTCTTGAATCATTTAGAAATATTTTTAAATGAATAATAAAGGAATTTTAAGATGATTTAATCAATAACTGAGTATGTGAAATGACTAGTACATTTGTCCCGCCTTTGAGAGCTAAACGATAAAACAAGGTGTGTAACCAATGTTAGGAATGAAGTAACCTGTGCCCTGAACTTACCTGGACTAAGCTTTATTATTTAGGCGAGGGGTGGAATGAATCGAAGGAAAAGCCCGGATTATCTATCATATTAAGTTTTTCCATGGTAAAAGAGAATTAGTATTTTCCCGCAATTAAGCAAGTCAAGTATAGAAAATTTTGATTTATAAATTACGACTTGGACTGCATAGAAATGATCAAGTTATACTTGGTATTAAAGTCCGAAGAGGGTGGAATTTAAAAGGTGATTTCACCATTGTTACACCCATAGTACTTGTTGAATATGGAAATTGATATTGAATAAAAGTAGAATAATTTCCATGATCCTATTTACGCCATAAAGTTTTCTAAACAATGTCTTAAATAAAATTATTTTTGACCTTCTTAAAAGTTGAAGAAATTTGAAGCGAATGTTAAGTAAGAAAATTGGAAATATTTTGCTAAAAGAAGAGGATTACCTTAGAATTACTCTAAGATAGAAATAATTTGTAATTAACTTAAGAATGAATGGGACAATGCTTAATAATTCATGTGCACTCATATTCAATGTTTATCAATAATTGGATTTTAAAGGAACAAGGTCGGATTTGGGCGATTCCTATCTGAAGACCACTTTGAACCAATCTACATATTCGAAGTAAAAGATCAAAAGTTAAAGATATTGAGATGAGTAGTGACAAAGGACTGCGTGTTGATTCAATTATGGATAATGAAATACTTATAATAGCGGTGGTCTCTTTGTTACAAAAAATCTCAGAAACATAGAGATTATTTGCTACCAATCTTTCAATGTGGTAGGAGAGTGCCTTCGGTTTGTCCTGCTCCTGGACAACTTGTATGGACGAGTGTCTGACCTTGCATTCTAAATCACAGTGAGTGGTCTCTATATAATGTATATCAGTCGATGGCGGAGAAGACACCTTCTCTTAGCTTAACACCCTTTACCGAGACTTTGGAGCTTAAGGAGTTATACGTTTGTAGAAATCAGTCATGTGACTATGGAATGGAAATGTGGCATTCAAAGTGTAAATAGGTGTGCTATGTGTAAAGGTAATCGCTACCTTAAGCTTCATCAACCACAAAATGACCGAAACAAGCTTAGATGGGGCAAGGCTTAGTGGTTCGCAACCATTAAGGTATGACCATTCCCTTTTAGATTATATTTCTACTCGCTATGATGTTTAGGTTTAAATTAATGTGGATGTATGCTAGAGCGCTCTCTGATAAAGGTCGGTAATGACCTGGGGATGACATATTTGGTATTATCTAAGTGTAGAGGTAGGCCGGTCTTGTATTGTTAGGGGAGAAGATGTTCCATGGTCCTCGGAACATCCATCTAGCGGTGTGCCCATAGGGAGTAGACCCTTCACCTGGTCATTTGTATAGAAATCCACTCTTAAATAAGAACTTATGGATTTGTTTGTAGAATCCGCGTTTGTGGTCAGTATGCTGGAATTTAATAGTGGTAACAATTTGAGGTAAGTTTAATAAGTTTATGTGCAATTTTTTCAAAGCAATGTCATTTGAAATAATATCAAATGTTTTGATATATAAAAATGTTTAAGTTATCATAAGGTAAAAACCCGTCTGTGTTTATGTGTGGATGTGGTCTTATGAGATACTCTTTCTTTTCAAAGGATTTTATTCAAAGGCTGTTATATTACATAGTCATTCATTATATTGAGTTTTTCGCATGCTAGTTTATCAAGCCTAATTCACGTATTTTTAATACTCGAGTTAGATCCGAGTTGTTTAAGGTTTAGTTAAAGATGGTTGGAGTTTCTAGAAGAGAGCTAGAGATATTCACCTACGTATGGACGTATTCTATTATCTGTTGCTATTCCGCATTTGATTGATGATTGTCGGCAATTGTAAGGATGGAGGTTTATAGTTGTCAAGCTGAATTTAGGTTAGACTCTGATATATATATATATATACACATATATATATCAAAAGTTTTCCGTTGTAAAGATATTTGTTTAATATTATATGTTATTCCATTCGAATAATATTCTGTTCAATTCTTCTATTTTCTTTATTTTACCCTTGACGATCTGGCTTTCTATTCACTTTGGATTAGACATGTGTGGTTTATTATCAACTCAAAGAGTATGGATTTTCGAGTCTTCACGTATATAAAAAGGCAATCCTAGCTTCAAGCCTCATCAATTGGGAAAATGATTGAAGCAAGGACATGCGGCAGGGCTATGTGGGCTGCTTCTATTAGGGTATGATAATCCCTATATCTATTGTCGATATCTCTATGTATGCTTTAGGGCCCACTATGGTTGTTTGATCGCAACGAAAGGGTGATCATATTCAGTGCTATCCAGTAAGAGGTAGGGTCGATCCTAAGTAGCAGAGGCGCAACGTGTTGTAGCCTCATGTACATTTTATCAAAATTTGTACAGATTTGGTTGGTAGATCCTTACCCTTTCATAGTTGGAACTCATTCTCCAATAAGTACCTTCGAACTTGATTGTATACCTATAATGTTGGAATTCAATAATCAGACAATTTCGGCTATGATTAATAAATATTTGTACCTTAGACATTATTATAATATCACTGGATATTTTCTTTAGAAAATGTTTTGGTTATGTTAAGGTAAAAACCCATCCGTGTTTATGTGCGACATGGTCTTACGAGATAACCTTGATTTTAAAGGAGTTTTAAACATAATAGTTCAGTTATTTTGAGTTTACTCACACCAAACCCATATCTGACCCCGAGTTTTCTTTTCTTTTCCTAAAACTCTAGGGCGCTCAAATTTTTATGGGTAGCCAAGTAGTTTAGGTTTCCCACGGATGCATCTTGGAGGAGCTTGGAATATGAGGCTTCATCGATTGCTAATTATTATCTTGTTCCCATTGTATTATAAGTATCTTATATCGATTAAGTCGGGACAAACTGTTATAACTATCCAAGGGTAGAATTTGTATTACTATGACACTGATGTATCATTTTCGAAATGACTTTGTAAAGTATTATGTTGATTAATATACATTATTTCGTTGCATTGTGAAATTCTATGATTGTATTTATTTCTTATATCTTCCATCTTCTTTTCTCCTAATGACTTGACTTTCAGACACTTAAATGATCGGCACACGAATACCGTGGATGTAGTAAGTGTCGTCTTTAGGTGTAAGAAAGGCAGATTTATAAAGTGGTATCATAGCTTAGGTTAAATGAACACCTAGGCTTTGGTGAGGTTGGCTCATTTGAGAAAGGTAAGTGAGACCCTAGAATGTGTCTGAGTGTATATATTGAGTGCATATTTGTTAGTGTTATAAAAATGTTTTATACTGTGTTGATTTAGCAGTTGAGTGGTTTATGAAATCTGGCAAGATGTGGGGCTCCATGGTGTCGATAGGGGTTTCTAAACACTTGAAATAGGCAAATCAACATAATATCATTTTAAATTGGTAAAATAAATAATTTTACATAAATTATATTTTATATATAAATGGGTAATTTTCAAGAAAAATATAATTATATATAATGTTATTGTTGTTAGGAGTTGATAATATTTAATCATATAGGATTTGATTAGTCCTGTTCGTCCATTTTTGAGCATTGACTATTTTATAATATATTAGTAGTTTTTCCTTTTAAGTATAGGTTTGGTAGATAGAGTTATGGGAACATTACATTGAACGCCTTGTGAATTAAGTTTCACAATTTGACCATAACACGCTTGATGACAATGTGGGTTAAAGATTGAATTTTAATAAAATGTGTTTATTAAAAGAAATACTTTAGATTATTTTATAAAAGTTGATTTTTATAAATCAGAATTATAAAGTATGTTATGGACATAAGATGAATTTTAGGAAATTCAAATCCTGGTGGCTTTGACAAAGTTTTCAAACGATTCTCGGAAAAGTAGTAATAACTTTACTTAAAAATATTTTAAGGTATAAATATTTTTGAAAAAGAATTTAAGAGTAAAAAAATTTCTTTGGACGGTTCGGGAAATGAGTCTCGATCTAATTATTGATTATTTGAATAATCTTCTAAGTGACAATCGAATGCTTGCTTAGGGAAATGTGATAGTGCACTTAGTAAATTATTCTCTTTGTCATAATTCGATCGAAACAAGTTCAAATCTGAACGAATCCAAAGCAAGTGGATGATAAATATCTTTTTAAAACGATTTAGTTGAAATATATGTGTATTAGTATTGTTTCAAAAAAAGAAAAAGATATGAAAATAAAGATGTATTTTGATAATTCGCTAGTTCGAGGTACTCGAAAATGACTAAAAATGGGCAGGAAATGTGTTTGGATGGTAAACACGTCCTTGAGTATTACCCTTCTTCTTGGTAATGGGATTTATGATATTGTTCGGTAGTACCCATTTCCTTGGTATTATTTTGATGTTACTTGGACTATATGCATATCTTATAAGGGTTAAAAATAAAGCATCATTTCAAAATGTTTTTGAAATAAAACTGGTATTTGGATCATAAAATTCCAAAATATAGAGATACTTTGATGTAAGCGTGGGTTGGTAAATAAAGCTAAAAATAAATTGGTAAGAACATTTAATAAATTTGGTTTCATTAAATCGTATCTTTTGATTTTAACATCTAGAAGTTAAAATTCTATTGATGTTATTGGGCAGACTAATAAACATTTTTACCTAAGTGTTGTCTAAGAAAAAGTAGATTCTAGGACAGAGTTTGGATTGTTTGCGCCAAAATTGGTCACAAACCCGGAATATCGTAAAAGCACCAGTGTATGAACACAGATCATCAGTATATATTCACATATTTCAGATCTAAGTAATATAGAGAATAAGAATGAAGAATAGAAAACTTAAAACAGGAAGAAACAAACAAAGACATAAGGTTTATAGTGGTTCGGCTATCTCCAGCCTACGTCCACTTCAAAAGTTAATCTTTTATTGACTTTCCTTGTTGGTTACAACTGATTACAGTAGATTATAGTGATAAAATTCACGTACAACAGCAACCTTGTAGTGCAAAGATATTTTCGACAGAGCCTGGATGTCGGATAGCCAAAAGATCCCCCTTCTATAGGCCCTGGGGCTCTATTTATAGGTGTAGGGGCAAACATCTTGCTCAGATCTCGAGAGACTTCTTTTGACACGTGGGTGGGCCTATGCGATCGATTCCAGACGGTTTTGACTTGATCCATGATCGACACGAACGTAATTTGTATCGATCAAGATTTTTGTCCAATGGAGTCGAAATTTGGCATGAACCTTCTTTGGCTTGTACGTAAGCTCCTACAAAAATTTCATAGCATTTGGACTTGATATGATCGATACGATCGATACGAAACGTAGTGTCCTTGGTTCGCGTCGATCGTTTCATATCGATAGTTGTCCGTATCAACACCATGCACGTGCACTCTGATGTTGTGGCTCTATTTTCAAGGCTTGATCCACTTTCCATGCCTTGTTGAACGTTTCTTCCCTCGAATCATTAACATTCTTTATTCGCATCCATGCTTCATGCTCTTCGGCTTCGTATCCACTTATTCGTACCTATCAGCTGCTTCCTTATTCGTATCGATCAGGCTATTGCCACGGATCGATACGAACAAGACCGATACGAGTTCTGCATTCATAGCCATTTGAATTGATATCAAACCTTCGATTCGAAGTATGCCGCCATCTCCATCCTGATCGGTACGAACAATATCGACTCGAACTCATACTGACTGATACGAAAAGTATCGATTCGAAGTATACTGCTATGCTCTATCCTGACCGATATGAATTATCGAGTTGACAAACTATTGTGCACCCATCTATTCAATCCAAGTCCATACTCACCGAGTCGAGACACATCGTACCCCTCTCCTTGACCTATATGAGCAACGTGTTCGTATCCCTGCCGAATTATTCTCCATGATGGATACGAACAACGTATTTATACCCATGCCGAATCATTTTCTTTGATCGATATGAACAACATGTCTATATTCGTGTCGATCGATACGAACGATATGTTCGCATAAATGTCGTTTAATACGAATTCGTATCGATTCGAACGAAAACATCCTTGTGCAATCATCCATCAATTATCTTGAACAAATGAACTCCGTTTGGTTTGAAATTTGAAACATAGCCTCTCCCATCCTTGGTCATCATTCCCAATCGGTTCCTTCTTGATTAGAGCTCAGCCAGATTTCAAAGACATCGATCATAGCCTTGTTTTCAATCGATCTCCAATTCTGATGTCCATTCTTTCTTGCTAATTTTTTTGATATTCCAGCCTTGATCAAAAGGTGGGATTACATTTTCCCCCCAAAACATGCCTTGTGGTAAGAAGGTGTGTTTTGAAAAGTTTCAAATCTGACATTCGAAGTCTATAGCCATACCATCTGATTCATAATCTAATGCATTACCAATCCATCCCATCCGATTGTGTCATCTTTGACTGCTCTGAGCCGATGTCCGATTCCAAATCCAGTAACAAAAGCCTTAGCCAATTCCATATCCATTCGAACCCGATAATCGATAACCGAATCCAGGACCTCTTTGGGTCGATATCCAAATCTTTTTCGTTCATAGACGATATTCGTATCCGTAACCTCTTTGGGTTCTTACCGAGCATAATCCACACTCAGTGACCTGAGCCAAGCAATGTCTTGTTATCCATGGTCCTGTGTCCCTGAACAATGAGTAATGCCATGGCTTAAGTCCTAAGCTGAATCCTGGTCGCTCCGTACCCTTGACAAGCATAGTCCATACTCAACGACCTGATATAGTAACCGATAATATAAGGCCTAAGTCCTAGGTCGAATCATTGTCTCTCCGGATCCTTGTTAAGCATAATCCATACTCACGACCTGAACAGGTCGATTCGCCGTGCTCGGACAAAGCGACTTACCCCTTGCTAGGTATAATCCATACCCGACAGCCATTTACCAAAAGCCAGATAAAAGTCCAATCAAAGACCAATTAGAAATCCAGATCAAATCAGAAAACCAAAAATCCATACTAGAAATTCAAACCAATATCCAAACCAGAAAGCAAGCATCCAAATCAAAATCCAAAACAGAAAGAAAACAAAACCAGGAGTTCAAACTAAACTCCGAAACCAAACCATGAAAAACGAGTGTCCAAACCAAAAGAAGCAACAAATTTCACTAATCACAGCATCGTGGTTTATTATCATTCAAAGCATGCCTAGGGGCCATCTCCGTCCCCGTACGTGAGTAAGTGACTTGGCCGCTTGCTCAGATTTTGTTACTTATTTCATACCATCCCTGTCAATTGATAACCAATCAACCATCATTCTTGGGCCTCGTGCCATCGTTGTTTGAGGTAGACGGTGGTTGATCCTATTCCACTACCACAATCTGAACCCTGACGTATTTTCATAACTGGCTATTCCTTACATGCCCCTCAATTATATCCTTTAGATGCCTGCAGTTGTTGGTATCATGTCCATCCAAGTCATGAAAGAGGCGGTGCCTTCCTGATGCCCTTTCACATTCCAAGGGTTCCCTCCTTGCAGGCCTTCGGTAGGGATGGCGATTTCGAGTCTCCATGAATATTTGTTCTAACGTCTCGTTTAATGCCGTGTAAGTGGAAAATTTTGGCTCTCTCCACTGCTTCCTAGCTTTTCCTATTTCATCATCCAGCTTCCTTTTTCCTTTATCCTTATTTTTGTTCGAGCTTCTGCTGGATGGCCCTCCATCCTTAGTCGCATTCACCTCCTTTAATTTCATATCTGAACATGCATCTTCCTGCCAAAAGAATCTCTCGGCTTCATGAAAGAATTCCCCGAGATCCATTGGCGGGTCCTGTGTCAATGACATTTTGAAATCTGAATTCTCTCTGACTCCTTACACTGCTGCCATTAATACTGTCGATGAATAAGGCCGATCCACCGAAGCAACTGCTGCATTGAATCAAGTTAAGAAAGCTCTGAGAGATTCCTCTGTTCTTTGCTTTACCGAGTTAGCATCATCACGTTCTTTGGTCTTTTGATATGAACCCGAAACTGCTTCAGAAATCTGTCCACCAATTCTGTCCATGTCGTGATAGATCCCTCTTCCAGCTGTCTGAACCATATAGCAGTTATATCCATCAAGTACAAAGAGAAACATCGGGCCATCACTTCTTCCGATGCCCCCAGCACTTCCATATGTCTCGTGTATCTCATTAAGTGATCAGTAGGATCAACCCTACAATTTTACACCTCCAAAGTAGGTAGCTTGAACTCTGTGGGTTGCAGGCCATTCTGATTTCACAGGTAAACGAACTCCTGTTTACTCCTTCCAGATCTCTGTTTGCCAAACCTCCACGCATAGTTCATCTTATAATCTCATCCAATCCAACGTTGTCTGTCAAGGGTTGCCCCCCGAGTCACCGAGGGAATTCTGATACGTACTCTTCATCACGTGCTCCTACATTCCTACCAGCATCTTGTTGTATGGTGTCACTCGGAATTCCTCCATGAATTGGTCCATTGTTTCCAGGTGGCGTGCCCCCGAGCCTGGATCCACCCTGACTAACGGTCGTGTGCTGATTAGGGGCTGCACCTTGTTGAGCTACTCCATTCGATTGCATGTTGGGTTGTTCTGCTCCAGCTTCGTGGATCTGAACTCAAGCAGCTCCAGCCGTCCCTGCCTGTCCAAACTATCTGAGGAGGTTCTACATTATTTCCTTCTGTCTCTTTAGAAACTCTTCATGCATAGCTCCTATCATCATCTCCGTCTCGTATTTGGTTATGAAAGACGAAGTTTGATTATCCCCTGATGATGCCTCCTGGCTTCCTTCATGCTGACTTCTCTGGGCTCTTTGTCTTCTACTTGATTACCTTGTCATAGCTCTTTATATTTGAATTCCTAAGCCTTCAAATCTGAACTCCAAATCTGGCATAGCAAGTGCTAGTTTTTCTCAGTGAAAGCACTAAAGTGTTTGTGCCAAAATTGGTCATAAACCCCAAATATCATAAAAGCACCAGTGTATGAACACAGATCAGTAGTATGTGGTCACAGATTTCAGATCTAAGTAATATAGAGAATAAAAATGAAGAATAGCAAATTTAAAACAGGAAGAAACAGACAGAGACACAAGGTTTATAGTGGTTCGGCTATCTCTGGCCTAAGTCCACTTCAAAAATTAATCTTTTATTGACTTTCCTTGCTCGTTACAACTGATTACAGCAGATTATAGTGACAAAATTCAAGTACAACAGCCGCCTTGTAGTGAAAAGATGTTTTCGGCAGAGCCTGGAAGTCCGATAGCCAAAAGATCCCCCTTCTATAGGCCTTGGGCTCTATTTATATGTGTAGGAGACAAAACGTCTGACTTAGATTTCAGGAGACTTCTTCTGACACGTAGGTGGGCGCATGCGATCGATCCCAGGCGGTTTTCTCTCGATCCGTAATAGATACGAACGTAATTCCTATCGATCAAGTTTTTGTCCAATGGAGTCGAAATTTGACATGAACCTTATTTATCTTGTACGTAATCTTTTGTGAAAATTTCATAGTATTTGGACTTGTAGATCTCGATATATGATCGATACGAAATGAAGTGTCCATGGTTCGTGTTGATTGTTTCACATCGATAGTTGTTCGTATCTACACCATGCACGTACGCGCTTATGACGTGGCTCTATTTTCAAGGCTCGATCCACTTTCCATGCCGTGTTGAACGTTTCATCCCTCGAATTATGCACATTCTTCATTCTCTTCCAAGCTTCGTGTTCTTCGGCTTCGTAACCACTCTTTTGTATCCATCAGTTGCTTCCTTGTTCGTATCGATCAGGCTATTGCCATGGATTGATACGAACAAGACCGATATGAGTAGTGCCTTCATATCCATTTGAATTGATATGAAACCTTCGATTCGAAGTATGCCAACATCTCCATCCTGACTGGTACGAACACTATCGACTCGAACCTACGCTGACCGATACGAATAGTATCGATTCGAAGTATACTGTTATGCTACATCCTGACCGATACGAATCAATCGAGTTGAACAAACCATCATGCGCCTATCATTTCAATCCAAGTCCATACTTACCAAGTCGAGACACATTGTACCCCTCTCCTTGACCGTTACAAACAGTGTGTTCATATCCTTGCCAAATTATTCTCCACGATGGATATGAAGGACGTGTTCGTGCCCATGTCGAATCATTTCGTTTGATCGATACAAACAACATGTTTGTATCCATGCTGATCGATACGAATGACATGTTTGCATACATGTCGATCAATACGAACTTGTATCGATTCGAACGAAAACATCCTTGTGCAAGTATCCATCAATTATCTTGAGCAAATAAACTCCATTTGGTTTGAAATTTGAAACATAGCCTCTCTTGGCCTTGGTCATCATTCCTAATCGGTTCCATCTTGATTAGAGCTCGGCCAGATTTTGAAAACATCGATCTTAGCCTTGTTTCCAATCGATCTCCAATCCAAATATCCATTCTTTCTTGCCAATTTGCTGATATTCCAGTCTTGATCAAAAGGTAGGATAACATGGATAGCAGCATCCTACTCTTCTTAGCTATTTACCAGACTAATTAGGTAAAGAGGTTGGATTAGTCGACTGAATTATAAGGCCCAAGTTATTTGGGCCTAGATCTAAATAGAATAGATGAACAAGGTTTAAAATTAGAAGTTTTGTATATACTATTAGGATGTAGAAGAGTATTATACAAATTAATAAATTAAAATAATTGTACGAAAAGGATTTTATAAATCAAGTTGTATCATTTAAACATGTTTGAACCTAAATAGGAAATTTTATAAAATGTTTTCATAAATATTTTAGGGAGGATGAAAGTCGTTGGGTAGTATGAACGTTAGATGAGTATGTAAGCGATACATAGATCATTTTCACTTTTTCGTATAATTCTCGATCCAAGATTCGAGTACATGACTTAAGGTGTTTCACACATTCTGAAGAAGGATTTATCACTCGATTATTGACGGAGAACACTTGATGGGGGTTCTTAATATGGAACAGAAAGTTTTCTACCATAGTATATGGGTATGTAAGGAGAACAGAGGTTTCTAATGGAGAAGACTGATTGAAGTCCGCACTAGAGAATCCATTGAGCGATGCTAGTTTGAAAGTAAAGCCATGAATTCAAGTGAGTGATCGAATTAGATCTTGCATAGGAATGATCTATGTACATCTTATTGATTGATGAGTAGTGTTAAGTATTTCAAGGTGAGGGCTGTTGAAAAATTTCGGGTCGAAATTCTTTTAAGGGGGGAGAGTGTAACTACCCGGAATTTCACCTCTTTGATTAGGGAATATTTAATTAATTTCAAATATTCAAATAATAGATTATATAATTAAAATAAAACTCTTTTTAATAATAGACAGTGATGGTAAAAAAAATTAAATTTTTTTACAAATATAATTAGTTCGATGAAAAATCGAAAATTTTACCGGAATATGTTTTCCGAATTTTTGACTTTTTGTCGACTAAAAATTATCGGAAGTGTTATAAACCCTAGAATATAGTTTACATAATTAAAATTACAATTAATTAAGTATGCATATATATGTTTGTGCATATAATTAAGTTAACAAAATAAAGTTAAAAGAATATTCTATGAAGATTCAATAGGAAACATGTTTAGACATACATGCATTAACTTCATGTTGGCTAAGTGAAGGGAAAGGGGGACAAGCTTGTGGGCTGAAGTACATAGGGGAAGAGGATCATGTTGAGGTGGAAAAAGGATGTGGAGGGTATAGGACCAAGGCTGTTTAGGTAATTTGATTTGTTTCTTGCTTATAAATAGCCCTTTCATTTCTTCATTTTTGCCTTCTCTTCCTTCTACCATATCATCCTTATTCTTTAACCAAAAGGAGATTTTATTTTTTTCAAGTCATATGAAATTCTAATGGCTACAACTTTTATTTGCACCATATTTTCAAATTATGAGTGTATCTATGTCAAAAATTCCTTTCTTTCAAACATGTTTTTGGACTCAAAGATCCAAGTCCAAAAAAGGTTCTTCTTATCTCGACCATATCTTCTTTAAAATAAATCTAATTGAGTGTTTCTTCTTTTTATTGTAACTTTTCTTTCAACCACTTTACCAAAATCCGAGTGTAACATGTCCAAAAACCAAAGAGAAGATAACCCTTTTCAAGTTGATTTTTGGTGGTTTCCAAGCTTTACAAGTTTAAAGTTTACTTCAAGTTTCTAAAAAGATTTGGTGAGTAAATTTCTTTAACTTTTGGGAAATAATTTACCATTATATATATTGTTGTATAGGTCTGATGACCCACAATTTTGGGCAATAGCAATTTGATAATCTTCATTAATTATTATTTAAAATTTGGAAATATTGGTTTACTTTTACAAATATTTAATTTGGCAAAATTAATCTTTTCAAAAGTTAATAATATTTAACTGATAAAAAATTATCTTTCAAAGCTAATATAAATATATTGTCTAATTATAGTGTATATATATATGTATATATATTGTGATTGGAAATTTGTTTTAAATTCAATATAATAATTTTCCAAAGGCTATTTGAGGTTAAACTTTATATTTCTTACAACAAAGATAATATCTATAAATGTTTATTTATTTAAAAATATATTTTAGCTAAAGTTTAAAATAAGATTTAATTAAAGATTCATTTGTTTTGTTTTAAATATTCTTTCTTTTTAAAATTTAACATGAGATAACATGGTTTGTAAATATATAGTTTAAAAACATAAGTAATATATATATATATATACACATATATATATATATATAACATAAATTAATAAAATCACATTACATAAATATAAAAACATAAGTACGTTTTGAAATAAGTGTTTAAACATAATAATCCATGTATTTAACATTTGTAAGATGATAATAATGGATTCAAACATTTGTAAGCTAAGTAATTTATACATTTACATTTCTATAATTTGAATTAACAAGTGGCAACATTATTTTCTCTTAAAAATTAAACTATAAATAATGTAGTATTAGAGAGAAGCCTGGCTTTTCTTTTCAATTCAATTCTTCTCTTCCTCAAACTTTTTCTCTTCTTTTTTTTAAAAATTTAAAATAAAATCAAAACAACGGTAAGATTCAAAACAATAACTACAACAACTTCATCATTTTTCAAGCTTTAACTCTAAGCAATGCAAAGAATCAATTCAATTCAATAACAAGCAAAGCAGATTCAATTCAACAGTAAGAAATCAAACTACAGATCATAATGAAGAACCTTCCCTTTGTTTCTTATTTAGGTGACTAAACTTTTACTTTAAAAACAGTTATAATCTATTGAATGTGATAAATCTATATGGAGCTGTTGTAATATGTTTGCATGAATTTTTTTTTTGGAATATGTCTGAGCTTCTCTGTGTGTATATAGATGTAAATGTCTGTGCGTATACACACACACACACACTCTTCTCTGTCTATTTTACAGGTTTCGTTTTCATTTGAAAATTCATATCTTCACATATGATTGATTTTAGGCTAGGAGTTGTAAATGAAAAATGACTCAAATAAGGTATTATCAATTTTAAAAATAATATCAAGACTTAAATTTCAGCGATTATTTCAAAATTTGAAAATTACAGAGAAAATCAAAGATAGGTCAAATTTGATTATCTGCAAATCATGTTTGAATTGCATAAACAAATTCATATTGTAAATTGATGAATTTTGGAAATCAAGTCATAATTTTTAGTTTGGTATAATTCGAGTTATGCCGAGTTGACCAATTTTGGGTATTTCGTCAATTGGCGGCGATCGATGACGACTTGAAGCTCAGAGTTGTTGTCGAAGGTGGCTTAAGGGATGATGATCTCTGGAAAAATAGTGGTAGATTCTACCAACGGCCGTGGTGGCCAGGGAACGGTGAAGTAGGGTTTTTCGTCGATCAGGGTAGCCGATGTTTCGCGAGGCGATTGCGTCACCGTGGTGAGGCCGAAGGTGATCGTGAGGAAGTGAATCGTCACTCGGGTTCATGGCGATGCTCTGGACGAAGCAGCTTGAGTTCAAGTGGGTGGTTCTTCGTTGGCGAGGTGGTTTGTCATTTTGGGTGGGTTCCAGAATTGATCGATTAGCTCAATTTTCGATTTGAAGCGAGATAGATGATACTGGTTGGACAAAACCATGAGCGAGATCGTAGGCGACTGAGAGATGGTCTGAGAAAAGGTCAGAGGTGATCTTGAGGCGTGTGCATGTGCATGCGTGCATTTTCGTGAGTCTGGGTTTGATTGAGTTGGGAAGAAGGAAGATGCATGGGGCGGGCTCGAAGTTTTCTTAGGTTTATCTCGAATGTTAGGGAAGTTAGTGAATGCTCGAGGTTAGGCCGGGAGATTTTGTCATTTTAGCTCGGGTTGTTTTTATTTTTGTTTCCAGATTTAATGTTTTTGAAATAAAACATGTACAGGTTTTTAAATTTAAATGAAACCGAATCTAGATTTCAACACAGAAGTAAAAACATGTTTTATGAAGTAATAATCATGTTTTAAAATGGAAGATCAAGTTTAAGTAGAGTAAAATATGAAATTGTTTTATAAAAGCATAAGAAATACAAGTTTAAAAGCAAACAAAAATAATTTTTCTAGGTTTAAGTGTTTATAAGGTTCCAAAGTAAAATGTTTAAACAAGTTTTAAAGTTTATTTTTAATTTATTAAAAATAATTTTGTTTTCGAAAGAATGTTTAGCGTAGTTTTAAAAGAATATTTAAAATGAATAGGTATCCAAAGCACTATAAACTAAGTTCCAAAGTGATTAAACAAGCTAAGAAAGGCTTTAAAGATTTAAATTGTTTGAGATTGTTTTGTTTATAATAATTATATTAATTTTGTAATTAAATTCCTAGGTGTTTTAAAATGTAATAACATGATGTTTCGAAATTAAGATGTGATTAAGGAAAGAGTGTTTAGCTTTAATTAATCAAAGAATTCTCTAAGTGATGTTTGTATAAATAAATTTCAAGCTTTTAAATTAATTTAATTTAAATGATAAGTAAGAGCTTAATTAAGGTAATGGTTAATTAGGGGCTTATTAATAGAAGTAATTAAAGTATAATTAATTAATTTACCAAGATGATAAATTAATGTAATTAAGATAATTAAGTGGTTTAATTAATAAAGGATAGTTAATGAATGTAATTAATTTAAAAATCATTAACTAGTGATTAAGAAGCAATTAATTAATATAATTAATTTAAGATAATTCATTAATTTAATTAATTAAGGATAATTACTTAGTGAAATTGATTAAAGAATTAATTTATTTATTTATTAAGGAGTTAATTAATTAATGTAAGTAATTAAAGGATAGTTAATTACTGGATGTGATTAATTAAGGTTGATTAATGAATGTGATTAATTAAAGATTAATTATTAAATGTAATTAATTAGAAGAATAACTAATTAATGAAAGTAATTAGAGCATTATTAATTAATGTAATTAATGGGAGTAATTAAAGGTTAATTAATAAAGGATAATTAATTTGTGTAGTTAATTAAAGATTAATTACCAAATGTAATTAAAGAATAATTAATTGAGGATGATTAATTAAGATGGATAATTAAGGGATGATTAATTAATTGGTTTGTAATTAATTAATGGTTAGGTAAGCAGGGTTTATAGTAATGGAAGTAATTAATTTAATTTATTTAAATTAATTAGAAATGATATGACTAATTAATCTTGCTTATAGATGATTGAATGATATTGAATGCCTTGGATTATTTGTTATCTCTGATATGTGACATGTACTACTCTGATGACATGAGATGCTTTGGTTGAATGGGTTATCTATCTGTGATAATGTGAATATCTGTGTTCATATGTTATTATAAATATAAACTAAAATGCTTTTAACTTAAACAACATGACCTTAAAAGACGGCGTCTTGGATTTCGATGAGATGGGGATCGGATTTCAAATTAGATATCTGAAAACCACATCGATCCAAATTGAACGATGGGTCATGAAATCTTAAGTAAAGTTCAAGATGAACACTCGTAGTGTAAGGGCTATTTATCGTTAAAATTCTGAGGGTGATTTCAATCGAGTTTAACGGAGATAGTGATTTCAGTTTCGAGATGAAGATTCAGAATGCAAGGGCTATTGTCGTTAACTCTGAGGGTGATTCCAAAATGAGTGTAGTGACATAGTGCCTTAGTTTTGTTCGAACCCAGAATGAACTTGTATGGATGGGATTCTTTCAGAACATCATCATTTGAGGACGATGGGCATTCCAAGAGATGTGCTCTAAAAGGTAATCATAGCCTCAAGCCTCATCAACCGGGAATGGATAAAATATGGGAGGTGCAGCAAGGCTAAGTGGGTAGCACCTAAGTAGGATAAGATTTTCCCCTGTCTAGAGGTTCCTTTTTATTCGGTTGTGTGGGAGGTTGGTCGCCCAACTGCGTGGTTGTCTTATTCAGGATTATCCTGTAAAGGATGGTTTCGGCCTTGTGTTGCAGGGGATTAAGGTGGATCTTTGGTACTTTGATCTAGACCAGGTACTATGACGGACGGTATCCCATTAGCCCTGCCATTCATGAAAATCCAATTTTCCTACGTACCCTTTACAGTTTTGATTATAGAACCCACTTTGTAGCTAGTATGCTGGAATTTAACAATGTAACAATTTCAGCTATTTGAATAAGTACTTGTATATAGACACTATTATAATATCAGAGGATTTTATAAAAAATGTTTTGGTTATAAAAACCCGACATGTTTATTTGTGGCATGATTATGAGATACCTTTCTTTCAAATGATTTTCAAAGCTAAGCAACTTTAACCCGTTTACTCACACCAGACCCATGTCTGACCCAGAGTTTATTTTCTGCTTTCTTAAAGTCTTGGGTACTCAAATTTTTACGAGTAGGCAAGGGATTCAGGTTAGCTTTGACGAATTCTGAAGGAGATATGGCGCAGGAGTATTCAGCGTATTGATATTGTGGTTCTGCTGTAATAGTATCTCTGTGTTGTATCTTGAGTTGTATGATAGACAGGTTTTTATAACTGTCTAATGCGTCGTGATATAAAGTTGTGTAACTCTATTAGATGTTGTATATTATGTAATAACTATGTGATTAATATAATTTATATGTTCCGTTGTGAGATTCTGATATTGTTTAGTTCTTTATTTCCTATCTTTTCTCTATTCTATCCTTTTCTTTCTTAATGATGATGTGTCTTTCTGTGGAATGAAAGGCAGCTCATCACGTAGGTGATGTTTTTGTTCGAATTATGATATGGTTTGGATGTTTATGTATGTGCTAATTTGTGGTTTAGCATTAAAACTTTGAATTGATGATTAAAGTGATGTTTTGGTTATAATGTTGTAATCTTTATCTAGTGATTGGAAGTGATATAGAAAGTTAGTAAGTAAAGTTAGTAAATGGAAATATTAGTGAGCAAAGTTAGCACTTGAAATGTTGTGTTCGACATAGCGATCCTTTGAGTTTCAAATTGATTTCTTACTTTGTTTTCAAAGAAAAGGTTTTCTAAGAGTTTTCTAACCATTTGTTTTGCTGTAAAAACTTTATACTTTGTTCATAAAGGTAAATAAGTTAAAAGTACGTTTTTTAAGATTTACTTCAGACGCAACAAGTTTTGATTATAAGTATCCATAGCAATTTTCGCTATAGACGCAATTTTGCTTAAAAATCCAATTTTTTGGAAAATGTGGTTTTTAAACTTAAAAGTGTTTTGTAAATATTTTACAAACTTAGTATTGTGATTTGAGAGAGTTAATTATGAATTTAATGATTATTATTAATTAATTAAGTTTTAATGATAAGCTAATATTAAACAAGTTTTACTAACTTTAATGAATAAAAGATTAGTATTAATTAATTACCTACTAAAGTTAAGATTTATTTTAGTTAACTATTAATTAAGTTAATTAATTTGGAAATTAATTATGAGTTGAGTGAATGATTTATTTTTAATTTATTATTAATTAAGTATAAGTTAATTATTAATTAATTAATAACCAAGTGTTTAATTATTTTTAATTGTAAATTATTTAAGGTATTTATTTCGTAATAAATTATTTATAAAAGGTTTAATTTATTATTTTATTTTTTACTCAAGATTATTTAATTAATTGAGATTAATTAATATCTAATTATTAATTAAAGTTTAATTAAATTAAATAATTAATAAGGATTAATTAGGGTTTAATTAATAGTTAATAATTTTTTAATTATTTAATTAAATTAAGTTAAGATTCAATTAAGATTAATCATGATTTAAATAAGGATTCAACTTATAACTAATTATTTTAAAAAGATTTTTAAAGTTATAAGTCTTTTGTTTTTCCAAGAATCAAATTGTTTTAAAGGAACTTGTTTTCCAAAGATGATTTTAAATTCAACGGATCAAGTGTCGATACCATTAAGATGCCATGTTACTGTGAATGAGTTATAATATAGATTATTTGATTGTTTGGACATAGATTAGCAGAATAAATCCCTGTTCTACTAAAAATTAATTGAATTATCTGGGTATCTATTTAACAGGACAAATCACCATCCTGTTATTATGTTATTCGGACATGTATATGCTAGTTAGCTTATATTGAAATGTTACTCGCTGATTTAGATATGAGTTGTATTTACATACATGTTGACTTATGTAAGTAATTGTTAAGTGAGTTGTAATTCAAATTGAAATAAAACGGTAGCTCATATTAGTACCATTAGGATTGATATGCCTCTTTTTGAATCTATAAATAGGTTTTTGAATTAACTTAAATTCTTAATCAAATTTGGTGTTTAAAGTTTATAATTGATTTTCAAGTTATATTATTATTTTATAAAGATATTAAATAATAATTTGTTTATAAAATGGCTTTACTAAATAAAAGGATTTACCTAAAGTGTTTACAAATGAAATTTAGTAAATGATGTTTTATAAAGAAAAATTTATAATGGGATTATAAAAGAATTATATAAATAGTTTTAAAAATAGCAAGAGATTCTATAAATCGTTTTGATGATTTCAAAAAGAAGTTTTAATTTATTTTGAAGATTTGTAAGGAGGTTTGAAATATGAAGTGAACTTATAAAAAGAATTTTTATAAGGGATAAGTAATGGGTTTTATAAAGTGAATGGGTTTTATAGTAAGTAATGTTTTGAAAAGGGAATTTCTTGGCCATTTAATATGGAATTTAAGAAGAGGGAACTTTTCAAATATTTTTGGTGAATACTTATGTTTTTAAGATAAGTAAAAATGTTTTCTAAGTATAAAAGGATTGTAAAGGTTTTTGGGAATTGTGTTTTACATGGAACTTTTGATCAAGTTTCGCGTTTAATTAATAAAAGATCAATTGATAAAGGCTTATTGGGTCCCATATGGAATTAAATCAATGTTTAATGATTTTCTATTCGATAGTTAAATAACCGACCATTAATGCAACGTTTCGGATTTTGCCCGCTCAAAAATCGACATCCATACTTCACATCGTACTCGAATGTCATAGATTCGACCATTCAAATCCGATTCGCCGGAGCTTATAACAATCATTAAGCAAACAACACATCGGAGTAAAAGAATAATACATTGATATACAGCTTTGATAATATATCTGATACAACAGATGATCCAATAGATATCAATATACATCAGAGATATGATACAATAAGATAGCAGCGGAAAAGAAAATAGATGACATCTAACATACGGAACAATATAACTCTAAAATAGTCTTCAAGGAAGAACTCCGAGAACTGCAACTCCATTTCCAAGAATCAATCCAGCAATAGCTCGAACTCCCAATCACGATGCACAAAGATAGGCAAGACTGGTGCGATCCAAAGACTGAACTAACTCCAGATAATCCACTATATCTAACTATCTGTAAAACCCAACTCTAGACTGCTCGTGTAGAAAATAATGAGCACCCAGAGTTTAGGAAAGAAACGATAAACTCCGGATCAGTCGTGGGACTGGTGTGAGCAACAAAAACAGTTTATCTTTTAAAACATTCAAAGAAATATTTCAAGGTTAATTCGCAATGCTTTTGAAAATGAGACTACCATAAGGCCTCCCGCACACACACACAATGCAAACGCAGAATCGGAGGAGATTTCTCCTTATGATAGTCAAAGATGCTTGATACGCATTAAAAAGACATTTGATATTATTACTAGTGCATAGTGTAGAGAAAAATTCATTTCGGAAGTAGAATATAAATCTTAGCCAACATACGACCATTATCGTATGCCTACTATAGCTAACCATGTTCAATAGCAGGTTACCGCCACATTCCATGGCAGGTTATACAACTAATACTGTACAAGTCTCGTATTGTTTCTTTGGATTTCCAACAAAGGGTCAGGCCAAGGAACTTCCCATTGCCACATGAGAATGCCTCTGGAAAGACATCCCCGAGGACCAAACCGGAACTCTGCCAACACAAGGCCGGGTTACCCCTAACTGGGTAACTACTGACACGAGCACGCCATTCCCCGATCGTAAACGACCTTTCTCACGGGATCCCGAAAACCAACAACCACAAAGTAATAAATTCGTAGTAACCACATAGGTTAAATATCTGGGCTCCATACAATGATACCACCTCTATCCAGAAGGAAATGTACATACCCTAAAGGGTGCTACCCCTCATAACCTTGCCGCATCTTTCCTGTTTTGACCATTTCCGGGGTGTGAGACTCGACGAAGTCACGTCCACAAAACATACTTTATACAAAAGCCATGCTTTGGGTCAACAAATGATCAACACAATGATCACCAAGATAGACGATCAAATAAACGATCCTATCACAATAATCAACACAATGATCATTTACAGCAACACTCAGTATGTCACATTACCAAATTGGGAACATATCGCCGATAACCTTCAACTATATAACCTCTGAGCTCGTACGTCTCAGAGAAGGGTGTTAAGCTAAAAGAATAAATTCTTCGCCACCAACAGAAATATATTTGAAAGAAATCGGCTTTAGATCTCAATTTGTAATGTCAGACATACAATCCATACAAGTCTGTTCTGGGTTCGAACAGAACCGAAGGCACTTACAAAGAAGTCCTTGCAACCCGGATATTCACAATCCCGATCGGATTTCCCATCACTTAGGGAATCTCTATACCAGGAGCTACCCAGTGCAGAGATAATCGATAGGTCATCCTATCGCTTTCGCAAATACCCGGTCTTCATCACCGGTCTTTAAATGCTATCCATAACGTCGAATCACATATTCAGAATGGGTTATACGACCCAAAGGTCCTTTCCCGGCTAACCCGAATAGTGAGCGTAATATTTAAAAAATATATGGATATGGGATTTCAATTAAGTCACAACTTATTACCCAAAACCTTTCTTCAAATGGCTTAACAAATTACCATTTTCAATCTTTAAACAAAAAGATTCTTTTTCACAACCCTTAACGGTTTAAACAATTTTCACATTTTAATCTTTTAAACAAAAGATTCATTCACAGATTTTCCAAATCAATCTTCATTTCAATTTGATTAACTCGTTAAATCTTTAAATCAAAGATTTAACTTATATCCTTCAAAACAATTTCATTTCAATTTGATTTAAACAAATCATCAATTTAAATCTGTTAAAAATAAACAGATTTAATTCATAGCTTTCAAAAAGAATTCATTCATAACTTAGGAAAATCATTTCTCTATTAAATCTTGAAATTCCCCTAATTAACTGGAATCTCAGTTCTTATCCAAAAGTGTTTATCATTTGAAAACAACAGTTTTCATTTTTGAAATCTGATTCATTTATACAAGTTGAAATCCTTGGGTTAAGTTCAAATTCCCAAAAATAATACTTTAAAAATGGTTTAACTCATAATGACTAGTATAATATCATAAATCCCTAATTTCAAATTACAGAATTCAATTTGAATATTGAATTCAAATTTAAATTAAAGTACTTAAATTCCAACACTTAATCCATTTATTCAAAATAAATTTCCATCTTTGAAATTCCATTTCAAAAGCTTTTCACTTCTATTCCAATTCCATTTCCAAAACATTTGAATTTAAAGATTCAAATTTAACTATTTCAAAAATCTGTGACTTAATCGATTTCCTCGTGAAATCCATAATTGTGTGTGTATGAGTGTGGTTCAGGGGTTATACACAGTAGTGCAACAGCATTCAATCATCATAGATCAAATACAATAGTTATACGATAAGCGATGTAAATTATAACGCTTATCTTTCATACACAGATTCGCAGATATATATATCACAAATAATAAACTATATCACAGATCACAACACAAATCAGGATAATCATAAAGCATCATATATCAGGGATATCAACAATTCAACATCCAATAAAATCCAAACATGCATAAGTAGGATCAATTTAATCATCTGATAAATTTAAATCAGATTAAATTTCTATGAATAATTCTTTTCACATTTATCATCAAATAAATTTCAAGTAAATGATCCTCATTAACTATTCATAATTATTTAATTACTATTCTTAAGTAATTAAACTCAATTTTAACTATTGTTAATTATCATTTAATTAACCTTTAAAATCATATATTTAATCACTGATTATTTAATTAATTAAGTTCTAAACTGTAACTTAATAAATCTTAATTGCTTGATTAAATAACCTTAATCATTTGTTTAAAAGACAACTCTTTATTAAATTAATAAATCTATATTTACAAATTTATTTACCTTAATTAATTTAACTCAAATCTTAATTTCTTGATTTAAATAAATTAATCAATTATTCACTTGAACTAATTTAATGAGTGCATATCATTTTATCTTTACTAATTCAATTTTAAAACATTTTCTAACTAATGTTTTAATTATCATCACAAACCAAATTTAAACAATTTAAATATTAAAACTTCTTTGATTTCTGACTAGGATTCAAATTATCTTTAATTCAGATTTTAAATTTAAATTTAAACTTTTAATTTCAACTTGCTTAAATTTTTCATTTAAAATTTCAACTCCATTTCAAATTTCTTTAATATATTTTGAATTGCTTTTAAGTTATTAACACAAGTTAAAGTTAAAACTTATTTATGTTCAAACTAAACTCTACATTCAACTTGAATTTATATTAACATTTCAATTTGAACTCAGCTTTAAAAATCTTGGTTTAAATTTTAATTTGGGTTTTAAAATTTTCAAACCAAAAAAGTTTCAGGTTAAAACCTGTTACAACTTTGACTCGAGCCCCCCTGCTAATGCTTCGAGTTAGATACCTGAACAACTCGAGTCAAATACAAAACTTCTCGATACCATCCCCGAGGCATATCTTCCTCTTCTTCCCAAATTTTTTTCCAGACCTCAAAACAATTTGCACGGTGCACGTGCACAGCCCCTCTGGCCAACTCCGGTCATCGTCAACGTCATCAACAAGTCGACCATCATCCCCCAATCTGACAACGACCATCCAAACTTCCTTACGCACACGAAATCAAATTTGAGTTGTTCAACTCAAACCTGGAAAACATGACCAGGTTTCACCATCATCCTGGAAACACGGCTCGTTCACGAAGCGTCGACCACCAGGAAGCTTCAAACTCCGGTTACCTATTCTCCAATATCTCCTCTACCCCCACGCAAAGTCACGGCGAACTCGGTCGCCTGAGCAAATCGCGGCGGCTTCACAAACGTAGCAACCCGAAAGAAATGTTCGAACCCTAAATCATTCTCATCCCCAAAATCCTTACATTAGAAATTTTTTTCAATATTTTTCCTACAATCTACGATCACACTAGCACCTCCATGCCAAATTTCGCCAAAAATTAACACGCCGATCACCAGATTTTCCCCCAAAACCATATCTCGTTCATCTCGCAACTGCTCTTTTATCTTAGCCCTAAAAATCATGATGTTTGTTTTAAAAATCAAGTTTAAGTAAGAGAATTCAGTTTATATGCTTGAAATCGTGAATTAAAACATTTGTATCTCAACATATTTCAAGCTTGCTCAGTATTCTTGCTTTCCAGAGCTAATAACATGTGTGTTCTTCTTTAGTAAATTTTTAAATCTTTAATTTATGATATAACAAACAATTTTTGTTTGAAACTTAAGCCCAAACAATACATAGAACGAGGGTAAATAATTTATTTTCTTAAATAAGAATTTTGAGTTTTAAAACCACAACACAGAGAACCTGTACAACAATAGCCTGTAAAAATACTTCCAGTTTTTAAATTTGTCCAGAGAAACCATATATATATACACAACTTATTCAAAAATATATATAACCAACATATTTATACCTTTAAGTTTTATGAAAAATATGCTACTCACTTGTGTTTCCCGAAAATGAACACATAAGTAAATTTACACAGATCAAAATAAAACTGTTTATAAACTTATGTGTACTCTCAGAGCATTCAAATATATAAAACTATACTTGTTTCCAGATGTAAATGCAACAAAGTCAAGTTTGTTAAAATTTTAAAAGGTGGATGTTACTCACCTGTCTCAGAAGAAATAAACAGAGGAGACTTAGGCTTGAAATTGGAAATACTTTTGCAAACTAGAGTTTGATGATCTGAAATGCTTCAGGTTTGAATCATTGGAAACATTGCTTCTTTGTTTTGTGAAGATTTTATTATTATTAACTTGCATGCTTTCAAATTCTTGTTTCCAGACTTCCATTTTTTTTCTCAAGTTGATGATGCTCGAACTAAAATGAGGAGGAAGTTTGGTATATAGAAGATGAGTTGTTTAGGTGATATTATAATGCTTTGTACAATGAAGTGATACTTTTTTTTTCCTTGTATAGGGGCTGATACATAGGAAAGTGTACAGGTTAATTATATCATTTAGTATAATAGGCATGGCTAGAGTGATTCTTGTATTAAATGCATGAAGCATGTTGCATTAATTGCTCTGTCCTTTGACCCTTTTCTTATGCATTTTTATAATGAATTTGATTTGTTTACACATGCCTTTACTTGTTCTTGCCTTTATCTCGGCTGAAGTGATGCTTTGGGGCAGCAACTTTATTTTGTTTGCTTAGTACTTCATGTTTTGTCTTGACAAAATGCTATTGTTTGCTATTTACTTTATGTACTTATATTTTTGTTTTAGTTTATGTTGCTTTTCATTTACTTGTTCTTGCCTGGTTTGTTTATATTTCTTTATTTGTTCCTTTGTATAGTTTTAAGTGTACATACTGCTTTGTTTCTATGGGTATGTTTATATTCTTATTTGTTTTAAATATTTTTTTCCTTGCCTGCATACTAAGCTCTACAGGCAATAGGCTATATACTTGTCTACACTTGCATTCTTTTGTTTATACTTCATGTACAATATACTTTATTTCTTTTACTTGCATGTATTTGCTCGGCTGAAAACATTTATTTGTTTGAACACTTTATTTGCATTGCCTAGTTTACTTCTTGCCTGCCACTACTTGCTTACAAGCATATTAATTTGATGTATAAATACATACATCTTTAGTTTGTATTCCATGTTGTATTGCTTTGCTTAATATAATATAGTTTTAGTTATTTGTATTAGTTTGGCTTATGTTGCATACTTGTATATTTGTTTTGTTATTGGTTATAAACTTTAACTTATATATGTACCAATATATTCTATTTTGTTTCTTTCTTTTGTTTTATATTCTACATAATTTTATAAATATGTGGTTTCTACTTTGTATGTTATTTCTTTTGTTTTCTTTTATAAGTGTTCATACTTGTATGTATTTTTGTTTTGCAATACTTCCTATATATGTTTACTTATTGTTTTTGTTTTATATGTAATTGTTCTTATTTTTATTCATAGCTTAAATATGAATTATTTTACTTTACAAAATAAGTGAACTTCTATTTTCATTTTACTCATATTACTTTTGTAGCCTACTCCATTTGTATTATCTTATATTGATTTATTAATATGAGATTAAGATATATATATATATATTTACTTTATATTGTTATATCTTACATTTTATTTACTTCTTATTTATTGTCTTGTATTTATTATATATATTTTAACCATCAATAATAAATTAACAATTCACTTATTTATTCATTTTGTACTTGTGTCAATGTATATACTTTAATATTTATTTTTCAAACCATTAATATAAGATTTAAATTCAAATCAAAATATATATATATACACACAAGATTTTAAAATTTCAAATTGACTCATATATACCCAAATATACATATATATATATATATATTCACATATATACATATATATATAATAAAAAAAAATTTAAATGATTTATATAGAATATATTTGAACTCGGGGAAACTCACATCACTATTTATAATTAATTTTATAAATTTTTATTCAAAATTTCATTTAATTATTAATTTAAATTAAATAAAAATTCAGGATCGTTACAGATTTCCCCCCTTAAAAGAATTTCGTCCTCGAAATTCGCAGGCGCGAAAACAACAAAGATAGATGAAAGATTGAGAAATATCTTTTCAGATCAAACTGGATATCAATTCTGTATTTGGCTCACCAAATCAGAATATCAACAATAGATACAAGAAATTATAATAGAATTTCAAAATTTGGTTTTAAACGAAATCGTTTTATCGATACAATTCGATTTAGCTTCTTCTTTTATTAATCAATTTTAACTCAATTTTAAATTTTAAATTTATTCAAATTTCAATCTCATTTAAAATTCCTAATTTCAAATTTTCGAATTCATATTCATTAAAGTTTAAATCAAAAACTGAAAAGAAACTGATGAAATACGAAGAAATAATATCTACAACGATTCGTAGGGCATCCCCGCACCGAAACTTCTTTCTAGAGCCGTCTCGAAGCAATCAAAAGAATTTAGAAACGAATCAAAGAAAATTGATAAGAAAGTTGTTTCCACTATTGTTACAGAGTATCGTCCATTTATAGTCGTATTTCCCTGTCCTCTATCTTGTTCTCTTCTTGCACTCATACTTACTATCAGTGGATAGTAAAAGAATTTACTGAGGCATTCAAACGGATATCTTAAGGATTACTCATTCTAGGATTTACTTCATCCTATCTCTAATGAGCTACTTAATGTGTTACACTCCTGAGCTAAAGTTTTAACCTTAGCTCTGATACCACATGTAACATTTCGGATTTTGCCCGCTCAAAAATCGACATCCATACTTCACATCGTACTCGAATGTCATAGATTCGACCGTTCAAATCCGATTCGCCGGAGCTTATAACAATCATTAAGCAAACAACACATCGGAGTAAAAGAATAATACATTGATATACAGCTTTGATAATATATCTGATACAACAGATGATCCAATAGATATCAATATACATCAGAGATATGATACAATAAGATAGCAGGGGAAAAGAAAATAGATGACATCTAACATACGGAACAATATAACTCTAAAATAGTCTTCAAGGAAGAACTCCGAGAACTGCAACTCCATTTCCAAGAATCAATCCAGCAATAGCTCGAACTCCCAATCATGATGCACAAAGATAGGAAAGACTGGTGCGATCCAAAGACTGAACTAACTCCAGATAATCCACTATATCTAACTATCTGTAAAACCCAACTCTAGACTGCTCGTGTAGAAAATAATGAGCACCCAGAGTTTAGGAAAGAAACGATAAACTCCGGATCAGTCGTGGGACTGGTGTGAGCAACAAAAACAGTTTATCTTTTAAAACATTCAAAGAAATATTTCAAGGTTAATTCGCAATGCTTTTGAAAATGAGACTACCATAAGGCCTCCCGCACACACACACACAATGCAAACGCAGAATCGGAGGAGATTTCTCCTTATGATAGTCAAAGATGCTTGATACGCATTAAAAAGACATTTGATATTATTATTAGTGCATAGTGTAGAGAAAAATTCATTTCGGAAGTAGAATATAAATCTTAGCCAACATACGACCATTATCGTATGCCTACTATAGCTAACCATGTTCAATAGCAGGTTACCGCCACATTCCATGGCAGGTTATACAACTAATACTGTACAAGTCTCGTATTGTTTCTTTGGATTTCCAACAAAGGGTCAGGCCAAGGAACTTCCCATTGCCACATGAGAATGCCTCTGGAAAGACATCCCCGAGAACCAAACCGGAACTCTGCCAACACAAGGCCGGGTTACCCCTAACTGGGTAACTACTGACACGAGCACGCCATTCCCCGATCGTAAACGACCTTTCTCACGGGATCCCGAAAACCAACAACCACAAAGTAATAAATTCGTAGTAACCACATAGGTTAAATATCTGGGCTCCATACCATGATACCACCTCTATCCAGAAGGAAATGTACATACCCTAAAGGGTGCTACCCCTCATAACCTTGCCGCATCTTTCCTGTTTTGACCATTTCCGGGGTGTGAGACTCGACGAAGTCACGTCCACAAAACATACTTTATACAAAAGCCATGCTTTGGGTCAACAAATGATCAACACAATGATCACCAAGATAGACGATCAAATAAACGATCCTATCACAATAATCAACACAATGATCATTTACAGCAACACTCAGTATGTCACATTACCAAATTGGGAACATATCGCCGATAACCTTCAACTATATAACCTCTGAGCTCGTACGTCTCAGAGAAGGGTGTTAAGCTAAAAGAATAAATTCTTCGCCACCAACAGAAATATATTTGAAAGAAATCGGCTTTAGATCTCAATTTGTAATGTCAGACATACAATCCATACAAGTCTGTTCTGGGTTCGAACAGAACCGAAGGCACTTACAAAGAAGTCCTTGCAACCCGGATATTCACAATCCCGATCGGATTTCCCATCACTTAGGGAATCTCTATACCAGGAGCTACCCAGTGCAGAGATAATCGATAGGTCATCCTATCGCTTTCGCAAATACCCGGTCTTCATCACCGGTCTTTAAATGCTATCCATAACGTCGAATCACATATTCAGAATGGGTTATACGACCCAAAGGTCCTTTCCCGGCTAACCCGAATAGTGAGCGTAATATTTAAAAATATATGGATATGGGATTTCAATTAAGTCACAACTTATTACCCAAAACCTTTCTTCAAATGGCTTAACAAATTACCATTTTCAATCTTTAAACAAAAAGATTCTTTTTCACAACCCTTAACGGTTTAAACAATTTTCACATTTTAATCTTTTAAACAAAAGATTCATTCACAGATTTTCCAAATCAATCTTCATTTCAATTTGATTAACTCGTTAAATCTTTAAATCAAAGATTTAACTTATATCCTTCAAAACAATTTCATTTCAATTTGATTTAAACAAATCATCAATTTAAATCTGTTAAAAATAAACAGATTTAATTCATAGCTTTCAAAAAGAATTCATTCATAACTTAGGAAAATCATTTCTCTATTAAATCTTGAAATTCCCCTAATTAACTGGAATCTCAGTTCTTATCCAAAAGTGTTTATCATTTGAAAACAACAGTTTTCATTTTTGAAATCTGATTCATTTATACAAGTTGAAATCCTTGGGTTAAGTTCAAATTCCCAAAAATAATACTTTAAAAATGGTTTAACTCATAATGACTAGTATAATATAATAAATCCCTAATTTCAAATTACAGAATTCAATTTGAATATTGAATTCAAATTTAAATTAAAGTACTTAAATTCCAACACTTAATCCAGTTATTCAAAATAAATTTCCATCTTTGAAATTCCATTTCAAAAGCTTTTCACTTCTATTCCAATTCCATTTCCAAAACATTTGAATTTAAAGATTCAAATTTAACTATTTCAAAAATCTGCGACTTAATCGATTTCCTCGTGAAATCCATAATTGTGTGTGTATGAGTGTGGTTCAGGGGTTATACACAGTAGTGCAACAGCATTCAATCATCATAGATCAAATACAATAGTTATATGATAAGCGATGTAAATTATAACGCTTATCTTTCATACACAGATTCGCAGATATATATATCACAAATAATAAACTATATCACAGATCACAACACAAATCAGGATAATCATAAAGCATCATATATCAGGGATATCAACAATTCAACATCCAATAAAATCCAAACATGCATAAGTAGGATCAATTTAATCATCTGATAAATTTAAATCAGATTAAATTTCTATGAATAATTCTTTTCACATTTATCATCAAATAAATTTCAAGTAAATGATCCTCATTAACTATTCATAATTATTTAATTACTATTCTTAAGTAATTAAACTCAATTTTAACTATTGTTAATTATCATTTAATTAACCTTTAAAATCATATATTTAATCACTGATTATTTAATTAATTAAGTTCTAAACTGTAACTTAATAAATCTTAATTGCTTGATTAAATAACCTTAATCATTTGTTTAAAAGACAACTCTTTATTAAATTAATAAATCTATATTTACAAATTTATTTACCTTAATTAATTTAACTCAAATCTTAATTTCTTGATTTAAATAAATTAATCAATTATTCACTTGAACTAATTTAATGAGTGCATATCATTTTATCTTTACTAATTCAATTTTAAAACATTTTCTAACTAATGTTTTAATTATCATCACAAACCAAATTTAAACAATTTAAATATTAAAACTTCTTTGATTTCTGACTAGGATTCAAATTATCTTTAATTCAGATTTTAAATTTAAATTTAAACTTTTAATTTCAACTTGCTTAAATTTTTCATTTAAAATTTCAACTCCATTTCAAATTTCTTTAATATATTTTGAATTGCTTTTAAGTTATTAACACAAGTTAAAGTTAAAACTTATTTATGTTCAAACTAAACTCTACATTCAACTTGAATTTATATTAACATTTCAATTTGAACTCAGCTTTAAAAATCTTGGTTTAAATTTTAATTTGGGTTTTAAAATTTTCAAACCAAAATAGTTTCAGGTTAAAACCTGTTACAACTTTGACTCGAGCCCCCCTGCTAATGCTTCGAGTTAGATACCTGAACAACTCGAGTCAAATACAAAACTTCTCGATACCATCCCCGAGGCATATCTTCCTCTTCTTCCCAAATTTTTTTCCAGACCTCAAAACAATTTGCACGGTGCACGTGCACAGCCCCTCTGGCCAACTCCGGTCATCGTCAACGTCATCAACAAGTCGACCATCATCCCCCAATCTGACAACGACCATCCAAACTTCCTTACGCACACGAAATCAAATTTGAGTTGTTCAACTCAAACCTGGAAAACATGACCAGGTTTCACCATCATCCTGGAAACACGGCTCGTTCACGAAGCGTCGACCACCAGGAAGCTTCAAACTCCGGTTACCTATTCTCCAATATCTCCTCTACCCCCACGCAAAGTCACGGCGAACTCGGTCGCCTGAGCAAATCGCGGCGGCTTCACAAACGTAGCAACCCGAAAGAAATGTTCGAACCCTAAATCATTCTCATCCCCAAAATCCTTACATTAGAAATTTTTTTCAATATTTTTCCTACAATCTACGATCACACTAGCACCTCCATGCCAAATTTCGCCAAAAATTAACACGCCGATCACCAGATTTTCCCCCAAAACCATATCTCGTTCATCTCGCAACTGCTCTTTTATCTTAGCCCTAAAAATCATGATGTTTGTTTTAAAAATCAAGTTTAAGTAAGAGAATTCAGTTTATATGCTTGAAATCGTGAATTAAAACATTTGTATCTCAACATATTTCAAGCTTGCTCAGTATTCTTGCTTTCCAGAGCTAATAACCTGTGTGTTCTTCTTTAATAAATTTTTAAATCTTTAATTTATGATATAACAAACAATTTTTGTTTGAAACTTAAGCCCAAACAATACATAGAACGAGGGTAAATAATTTATTTTCTTAAATAAGAATTTTGAGTTTTAAAACCACAACATAGAGAACCTGTACAACAATAGCCTGTAAAAATACTTCCAGTTTTTAAATTTGTCCAGAGAAACCATATATATATACACAACTTATTCAAAAATATATATAACCAACATATTTATACCTTTAAGTTTTATGAAAAATATGCTACTCACTTGTGTTTCCCGAAAATGAACACATAAGTAAATTTACACAGATCAAAATAAAACTGTTTATAAACTTATGTGTACTCTCAGAGCATTCAAATATATAAAACTATACTTGTTTCCAGATGTAAATGCAACAAAGTCAAGTTTGTTAAAATTTTAAAAGGTGGATGTTACTCACCTGTCTCAGAAGAAATAAACAGAGGAGACTCAGGCTTGAAATTGGAAATACTTTTGCAAACTAGAGTTTGATGATCTGAAATGCTTCAGGTCTGAATCATTGGAAACATTGCTTCTTTGTTTTGTTGAAGATTTTATTATTATTAACTTGCATGCTTTCAAATTCTTGTTTCCAGACTTCCATTTTTTTTCTCAAGTTGATGATGCTCGAACTAAAATGAGGAGGAAGTTTGGTATATAGAAGATGAGTTGTTTAGGTGATATTATAATGCTTTGTACAATGAAGTGATACTTTTTTTTTCCTTGTATAGGGGCTGATACATAGGAAAGTGTACAGGTTAATTATATCATTTAGTATAATAGGCATGGCTAGAGTGATTCTTGTATTAAATGCATGAAGCATGTTGCATTAATTGCTCTGTCCTTTGACCCTTTTCTTATGCATTTTTATAATGAATTTGATTTGTTTACACATGCCTTTACTTGTTCTTGCCTTTATCTCGGCTGAAGTGATGCTTTGGGGCAGCAACTTTATTTTGTTTGCTTAGTACTTCATGTTTTGTCTTGACAAAATGCTATTGTTTGCTATTTACTTTATGTACTTATATTTTTGTTTTAGTTTATGTTGCTTTTCATTTACTTGTTCTTGCCTGGTTTGTTTATATTTCTTTATTTGTTCCTTTGTATAGTTTTAAGTGTACATACTGCTTTGTTTCTATGGGTATGTTTATATTCTTATTTGTTTTAAATATTTTTTTCCTTGCCTGCATACTAAGCTCTACAGGCAATAGGCTATATACTTGTCTACACTTGCATTCTTTTGTTTATACTTCATGTACAATATACTTTATTTCTTTTACTTGCATGTATTTGCTCGGCTGAAAACATTTATTTGTTTGAACACTTTATTTGCATTGCCTAGTTTACTTCTTGCCTGCCACTACTTGCTTACAAGCATATTAATTTGATGTATAAATACATACATCTTTAGTTTGTATTCCATGTTGTATTGCTTTGCTTAATATAATATAGTTTTAGTTATTTGTATTAGTTTGGCTTATGTTGCATACTTGTATATTTGTTTTGTTATTGGTTATAAACTTTAACTTATATATGTACCAATATATTCTATTTTGTTTCTTTCTTTTGTTTTATATTCTACATAATTTTATAAATATGTGGTTTCTACTTTGTATGTTATTTCTTTTGTTTTCTTTTATAAGTGTTCATACTTGTATGTATTTTTGTTTTGCAATACTTCCTATATATGTTTACTTATTGTTTTTGTTTTATATGTAATTGTTCTTATTTTTATTCATAGCTTAAATATGAATTATTTTACTTTACAAAATAAGTGAACTTCTATTTTCATTTTACTCATATTACTTTTGTAGCCTACTCCATTTGTATTATCTTATATTGATTTATTAATATGAGATTAAGATATATATATATATATTTACTTTATATTGTTATATCTTACATTTTATTTACTTCTTATTTATTGTCTTGTATTTATTATATATATTTTAACCATCAATAATAAATTAACAATTCACTTATTTATTCATTTTGTACTTGTGTCAATGTATATACTTTAATATTTATTTTTCAAACCATTAATATAAGATTTAAATTCAAATCAAAATATATATATATACACACAAGATTTTAAACTTTCAAATTGACTCATATATACCCAAATATACATATATATATATATATATTCACATATATACATATATATATAATAAAAAAAAATTTAAATGATTTATATAGAATATATTTGAACTCGGGGAAACTCACATCACTATTTATAATTAATTTTATAAATTTTTATTCAAAATTTCATTTAATTATTAATTTAAATTAAATAAAAATTCAGGATCGTTACAATTAAATCTGGACCAAAGCGTAACTTTGGAAATATCTACAAGAAATACGAGAATTATATGGTACAGTTACCATTGAAGGTGCTATACTGTACGTATAAACTCACTTTGTTATCCTAGGACGAATGATAAGAAAATCCATCCAAAAACGGTTTGGTGGTGAACTCCACTCTTATCTTTGTCCATTTATTTCTTAAAGAACCGAGGTTGAGTTTACTGGAATTATCAAAAATTGTTTCGAAGAGACTGGGATCAGATACGTTTCTGAAAAATACTTCGATCCAACTTAAGCGTTTCGAAATAAAGACATCTTGAAGAGTATGGAATCGAAGATGGAGTTTTGAAGTTCAAGGTCTACTTGCTACTAATCCTTAGAGTGATTCCAAAATGGGCATAGTAGAGGAGGTGCCTTCGGTTTCGTTCAGACCAAGAATGAACATGTATGAAAGAATGCTAGCACTGCATTGCTATTGTAGGGGAGTTTTAGCATTCCAAGATGGTTGCTATATAAAACGGTAATCGTAGTCTCAAGCCTCATCAACTGGAAAAATGACTAAAGCAGGACATTCGGCAGGGCTATGTGGGTACCTCCCATTAGGGTGTGATCATCCCAACATCTAGAGTCGAAATCTCTATGTATGCTTCGGGGCCCATTATGGTTGTTTGATCACGACCAAGGGGTGATCATATTCGACGCTATCCAATAAGGTGTAGGGCTAGTCCTGGGTAGCAGAGGTGCAACGTTTTGTAGTCTCCCATATATTTTATCTAAAGGTGTACGGATTCAGTGGGTAGACCCTTACCCTTTCATAGTTGGAACTCATTTTCCAACAAGTGCCTTCGGACATAATTGTATACCTATTGTGTTGGAATTTAATAATGTAACAATTTCAGCTATGATTAATAAGTCTTTGTACCTTAGACATTATTATAATATCACTAGATTTTCTATAGAAAATGTTTTGGTTATCGTAAGGTGAAAATCTATGCATGTTTATGTGTGACGTGGTCTTATGAGATACCTTTGATTTTAAAGGTGTTTTAAACATAATAATTCAATTATTTTGAGTTTACTCACACCAGATCCATGTCTGACCCGGAGCTATACTTTCTTTCCCTAAAACTCTTAGGTGCTAAAATTTTTATGGGTAGCCAAGTAGTTCAGGTTTCCCATGGATGGATCTTGGAGGAGCTTGGAGTAGGAGGCTTCATCGATAGCTAGTTGTTATCTTGTTTCCGTTGTATTATAAGTATCTTATATCAATCAGGTAGGGACATGCTGTTATAACCGTCAAAGTGTAGAATTTGTATTATTATGACTCGGATGTATCATTTTGAAATGACTTTGTAAAGTATTATGTTGATTAATATATGCTATTCCATTACGTTGTGAAATTCCATGATTGTTTTTGTTTTTTTCTATATTTTATCTTGTTTCTTCTCCTAATGACCTGACTTTCAAACACTTAAATGATCGACACATGAATACTATGGATTTATTAAGTGTCGTCTTTTGGTGTAAGAAAGGCAGATCATTACAACATGCGTTAGTAGATTAAATCCCCATTCTGCTATAATGTAATTGTTTATTTTGTGGACATGTGTTAATAGAATAAATCCCCGTTTTGCTATAAGTTGATTATTTGGATATTTGATAGTAGAACAAATTCATATTTTGCTATAATGTAATTGTTGTTTATGTGGACATGTTATTTAGTAGAATAAATTCTCATTCTGCTATAAGTTGATTGAATTGTTTTAGACATCTATTTTAGCAGGACAAATCACCATCCCGCTATTATGTTGTTTGGACATGTATATACTAGTTGAGTTGTATTGATATATTATTCCCTAATTTGATAATGGATTTGATTTACATGCATGTTGACCTATGTAAATAATTGATAAGTGGCTTGGAATTAAACTGAAACTAAATAATAACTTAAATAAGTACCAATGGGATTGTTAAGCTCTTTCTGAATTGATAAAGTACGGTTTGAATTAATTTCAATTCTTTAATCAATTTGGGTTTAAAGTTTATGAATGATTTTCAAGTTATATTATTATTTTATAAAGGTATTTATAAATAATAAATTGTTTATAAACATGGGTTTTACTAAGTAAATTTTTTTATTTAAAGTGATTTAAAGAATAAGTTGCAAAAGTTATTTTGTAAATGATTTTTCTTAAAGAAGATTTATCAAAGGAGTTTTAAATGGGGAAATATTCTATAAATTATTTAAGAGGTTTGTAAAGAGGTTATTTAAACTGACTTGTAGACTTATAAAAGTGTTTTATGTAAACTGTAACGACCCCAACGCTATATCCAATTTATCAAAGAACATTACAAGTAATGTTGTCTGCTAATCCAGAGAATGCGTTGCTAAGGGTGGGCGAATGTGAATATATTTTTATACTAACACTGTCACATCATTTATACATTTTTACTCAATATCTGAAGTGAAATTTGATGTGTACAATACTAATATAAAGTAATAGACACATCAATTTCTCAGAAATAGAATATTATAACATATAATATTATGAACCAAGACTTTTCAGTTTACAAGACAGGTTGACCTTTGGATGGTTGTTGATTTTAGAAATTTACAAAGGTATTTAAATGTGAAGTGAGCTTTTAAAAGGAAACTTTTTATAAATGATAAGTGGATCGTTTTATAGTAAGTAATTTTTTCAAAAAAGAAATTTGAAAGGAGGATTTTTTCAAATGTTTTGATAATATACTTATACCCCAAAGATAAGTATAAATATTTTCAAGTAAAAAGAGGAAGTAAGAGTTTTGAGAAATAATGTTGCATAGAGATCTTTTGATCAAGTTTTATAAAGTGATTTTATTAATTGAAGATTAATTAATAAAGGCTTAGTGGATCCCATAAGGAATTTAATCAATGTTTGAATGGCAGTTATCTAAAAATTAAATCACTGACTATTAAATCTGGACCAAAATGTAACTTTGGAAATATCTAGGGAAAACATATGAGTTATATGGCACAGTCATCCCCAATGATGTTATACCGTTCGTATAAATCTCTTTTTGTTCTTTTAGGGTAAATGATAAGGAAATCCGTCCACAAACGGTTAGGAGGTGAACTCCACTCTTATTTTTTATCTGCTTGTTTCCTAAAGAGCCAAGGTTGAGTTTAACAGAAATTAACGAAAGTTGTTTCGTCAAGACCAGGATCAGATATGTTATCCGAAGACCACTTCGATCCAACTTAAACGTTTTAAATTAAAGACATCTTGATGAATATGGAATAAAAGATGGAGCATTGAAGTGCAAAGGTTGCTTCCTACTCATCCGAAGGATGATTCTAAAATGGATATAGTAGAAGTACTGCCTTCAGTTTGTACTTATCTTGAACAACTTATTAGATGAATGTTGACATTGCATTACTGCTTGGAGGGCAATGTTAGCATTCCAAGTGGGATTGCTATTCAAAAAGGTAAAATGTAGCCGTAAGCCTTATCAATCATGAATGACTAAAAATGGGGAGATGCAGCATAGCTAAGTGGGTCGCTGTCAATAGTGTGTGTCATCACCTTTCTAGATGCATCTACATTTTATGGATTGGTTACATATATGAGATCTCAATAAAAAGGGTTGCAAAGCAACCGGGATGATGAGATATTCAGTCCTATCCAGTAAGAGGTCGGCTGGTCTAATGTTGGTAGGGGATCCTGGCGAGGTCTTCTGTACATTTTCTAGATGTGTATTGGGACAGGTGGTACCTCGGCGCCTTGTCATAGTGTGAAATCTATTCTCTAATAAGTGGCATACATTTTTAGTTGTTCCCAAATATGTTGGAATGCGAGATGCAAGCATTTCAGCTATTTTATATATTTACTTTGAACCTTTAGACATGATTATAATATCACTAGATTTTCTATAAAAAGTGTTTTGGTTATCATAAGATAAAAAACCATCCGTGTTTATGTGTGCATGGTCTTAAAAGGTACATTTGATTTTAAATGAGTTTTAAACGTAATAATTTAGTTGTTTGAGTTTAGTCACACCAGACCCATGTCTAACCTAGAGTTTGGTTTATTTCCCTAAAACTCTTCAGTGCTCAAATTTGTATGAAAAGCCAATTAGTTCAGGTTTCATACAGATGCATTTAGAGGAGCTTGGAGCAGGAGGATTCATTGATAGCTAACCATTATCTTGTTTCTGTTGCATCATGTGTATTCTCTATCTGATATGCAGGGACATATAGTTACAACTATCTCAGGGAAGGATTTATACTATTATGACTCTGACGTATCATAATGGAAATGATTTTGTAAAGTATTATGTTGATTAATATATGTTATTTCATTGTGTTGTAAGATTCTATGAATGTTAGTTTCTTCTTATCTTTTATCTTTTTCTTTCCCCTAATGACTAGTCTTTCAGATACTTAAATGATCGGCACATGAATACCATGGATGTATTAAGTGTCGGCTTTAAGTGTAAGAAAGTCCCATTCATTACAGACAAGCTGGTAAGGGCCAGGAGATTGGAAGTTTTAATATTCATAAGAATGTTCCTTAATTAGTGTAACATTCACCTTTGTTAAACACGCTTTCCTTATACAACTATTTAATTGGATTTTCCAACTAACTGTACTATGTGCTGGTCAATTATTTTATTAACACAATATGTGTTTTGATACCATTGTCGGATTAGATACATTAACAATGGGGTTAAAATGGGGAATTTAAGAAAACGTTCCCTTTAACTACTTTGCACAAGATCGTATTTCGTGTTTAAATGAATAAACATTTTGTACAAAATAATATTTAGTATTGACTACTAAGGGAGTTTGAGATGTAATTTTAGTTTGTTTATTTTGTATATTAAAATCTTATGTTTGTTTTATTTGTTATGATTTGAGTAAAATATTTTATTTTGATTTAATTACATGTTTTATTCATAATAAAAATATTATAACTATAATAGTCAATGACCATTAGCTCAATTAGTTTGTAATATGACACTCTAGACATAGATTTCAAAGGTCATAGAGCCCTTAAGATATTAGAATGAGTGCTCTGCTTGAATAAAATACCGCTTTTTACTATCAAAAATATATATTATAAATACAGTAAATATGATGATCTAACGTAAGGTAAACATGAAGAATATATATACATAATTACCTTTGTGATTTATGGTCAATGAAAAGGTTTAATACCATAAGTTAATGATGATGTCATGTAGATTTACTCACATGGGTGTGTGTGTGTATCAACATTATACTATAAACTATTAACAATTTTTTTGGCTTTTAATTTAAGAATAGTAATTATATATATATATATAACAAAATATTAATTAAACCTATTACATATTTTCATTGCTGTTGTTTTATTTTTGGCATATATGTATGTATAATACATGTTATATTATTATATTTTAAAATAACAAAGATTATTCATACTTTGTATTTCATAATACTATATATATATATCTATGTATGTATAAAAATTGAAATTTTAAATTAATTTTATATTTTCAATAGGGTATTTTTTTATATAAGAAGCAAAGGGAAAAAAGGATTTTTTTTCAAATATTAATTCATGCTTATATATATATGGGTTTAATAGAAGATCCGAAAATATAAATAATAATTTTTATTTGAAACCGATAATAAAAAGGGTTTTTGATTAAATTTAAAACCATAAAAAAACCATAAATAACATATATAAAAATGTTTAATTAAAAGTTTATATGTAATAATATTTTTGTGTCACATTGAAATGGCGGAAAAAGCTTCCACCAAAAAGGTAATTATTGGTGATAAACTGCCTCTTAAACCACCAGATTTGGCCAAACCAGACCAGCAATCTATAGTGACTTCAACAAGGATGATAGGCATGGGTAGATCTAAGACATGGGTAGAAGTGGTTAGGAGTTTTAGCACATCTTCTTTGTAGGAGTCAAAGTCTGATTTGCAATTTACTACGCTTAGGTATAGTGTTTATGCCGAACTCCAAAGTGAATGAAAATAATATGAAATGGTCAAATACTTTATTTGCATATGTTATGGAATGGAGACCTATCTACGAACAGTGTAAACAATTTATGATGAATTTATGAAACCAATTTCGGAATTTGAAATTAATTATAAGTCAAATGGTTTCATAATTTTTAATTTGTCCTCTTTAGGTGATTTTAATAGGATTGTTAAAGTAGGTACCATACACTTTCAACTCCAAAATTTTAATACTTACAAAGTGGAATGTGGACATTAACTTGACAATGGACTAGTTCATTCCTTGCCAATTTGGATTAGGATGAAAGATTTAAATTTAGTATGTTGGAATAATAAAGGGATTAGTCGTATTGTAAGTGCTCTTGGCAAACCTATTAAAATAGACTATAACACTTCTAAAGAATGACGATTTAATTATGCAAGAGTGTTGGTTAAAGTTGATGAAATTTTTCCTACCTTGAATAATATTCAAATTCAAAGATTAAACAATTATATGGATGCAATAAATTTCGAGTATGAGTACAAAATAAAACCTTATTGAGTGTATAGACAATATGGTCATGATGCTGAACATTGTAATGTTGTGAATGTGAAATACTGAAAACCTAAACAACCAATAGAAGAAAATGAAGAATCTATTCATGCTAAAAATAATAATGTTGGTTAGTCCATAGGAGTCCTCCTTCAATTACATTACATTTGCTCACAGAGGGAAAAAACTACAACATCCCATATCTTAAGGCATAAAGCTAAGCGCTATAGGTGCTACAGCCATTCACAGTATTAACTTTCGGTGATAAAATACAGTAATGTTAATGGTACCCATAATATCAGAAGCACATTAATATGAAATAAAATAAAATAAAAATTCAAAACAGCTTTTCAAATTACATTTCAAAGCAATATTTCATATTCAGGTACACAATCCCGAAACGATTTCCAAGATTTGGTCAAATATAATTATTACAAATTATGTCAAGAGCGATATATGAAGATGCCTTCTAGGATGATCAGAGTACTAGATAGACATATCAGTCATAATTACATCATAGCGGAAATAATATTAAGTAACTCCTACATAGCTAGCTTTGCCTCCTACACGTCTTCAGACGCTTATTCGTCCACCTACTAAACCTGAAAAATCCTTAACTCTCAATCTACTCAAATTAATTTTGAGCACCTGAGAGTTTAAAGGGAAAACATAAACTTCATGTCGGACATAAAGTCCGGTGTGAATAATACTATTACATCACGGTTTACTGATGTTAAGCGAGACAACGCCGCTTAGCGGAACGAGTTTCCCTTCACTAATGTCCATTTAAAAGCATATCTTTTGTAAATCAAAGTCCCAAATATCAAACATATTATACTGTAATGACCCGGTAATTTAAACGATTTTTAAACAATGTAATTGACTGAATTTTTCTTGAAAATAAAACAATTAAGTTTAGTAACTGAAAATTTAATATTGGGAATATGTCTATTTTAACATAGCAAATGACAGATTTTCATTGGTAAATATGAAATTTAGTATTATTGGGTAATTTTCAATTTCAGTTTAAAATCAGTTAAATTGATGAAAATAAAATGTTTTCAAAATCTAAATTTTTTTATATAATAAAATAATAAACCATTTTATGAGTGTGGCGTCGTATTTCGTTTCGCCAAATTTGGACAGCTATAGCCCTGTTTATCTTATTTTCGGCATTTTAGCAGCATTTTGGCAGCGAATATTGATCTTTGATAGGATGATCGTATTGCTCATATTTGTGTACTATTCTGTTTGTCTCGTCGTGTTGATCTCTGCAGTATATTTATTTGTGTGTTTTGACATCTGGTACACGGCAAAACTTGCGAAACGATTAGCCGTATCGGTATCCAATTCGGTTTAAATATGTCCATTCGTTTGTCCATTGTTGAAACAAACAATCATCTGCATTTAATATTTTATTTTCCAAAATCCAATGTTTGGCTTTTGCTATTCCCACTGTTCATCATATATTGGTCTGTACCTTAGTTTCTTCCTCTTCACCGTTGTTTTGTTTATGTTCATTTTCAAAGAAGAAAAATATTACTAATGATAATATGATTGGGATCTGCATATATATATATATATATATGTATGTATGTATGTATGTATGTATGTATGTATGTATGTATGTATGTATGTATGTATGTATGTATGTATGTATGTATGTATGTATGTATGTATGTATGTATCATGTTGAACTATTCATTCTCATCCACCACCCACTCTTTGTCTTCGACAGCTCACCCTCCACCACTTGCCGCATGCCAAACCCATCTCTGCCCCATAGCCGTACTCGATCCACCCGCCACCTCTATTTTCCACTCACGTGCCAGACCTCAAATCTCATGCGTTAACATCCATGTCACTCCCCTTCCACCAAACCAGATCGCACACATTCTCTTCCCCATCAGCCAATAGCCGCTTCCCTCTCCCTCTTCTTTGACTACTGCCCCGACCTTAAACGGCCTTCGACTCTAGCTGCTGACCCACCACAACCTTGCCTGGCCGCAACTACCTGCTTCGTGGTAAGCTCTCAACCCCATCAACCTGTACCACGCATCGTCCATTGGCCGACCTGACCCCCTGGCCGCATGAAGCAGCCACTCCACCTGACAGATCCTTCACCTTCGCCACCATCCACATGTCAGTTCGCATCCTCCATGCACAAAAATGAGCAGACCCACCTATCACCACCATCTCCACCCATTTCATCTCGCCTTCTTTCCGACCACTACTCCAGCTTGGCCGCCTATCAGCTGCGCCCTCCACAGCTCGAACAGTAGATCCAAAGGCCAACCACACTCTAACCAAGCAGCAAGCCTCAATCGCCTCGGCACTTACATTCTCTCGAAACCGACCATCCAACCACTATTTCACCCCAAAACTACCCGTCCTGCCTTCCCAGTGCTCTAGCCAGAAATTCTTTCTTACCTGTTCAGCGCATGACCACCTTGTTTATTCCAGAGAGCTTGAATATATTTATACTTTGTTCTCTTTTTTTGCCTTCTCTTCCTTTCTATTTATATATGTAAGTTGTGATTCTTTGTTTTATATTTTCTTATTAATAGTTCTATAAGCTTGAAGTGTATTTGAGATATATATATATATATATTGTTTTAAATATTATTAAAAAAATATTGTTTTAAGTTTTGTTTTTTTCATAATATATCAATATATAAATATTTTAATATATGTTTTAAATAAATATTAATTTTTTTAAAATATATAATATAAAGATTTTCATTTTTAATATGTATTTTAAATTGAAGAGTGATTTTAAAAAATATATATATATATATATATAATATAAAGATTTTATTTTATATATATAATGAGTAAATTTTAGATTTTTAAAAATTTATATATTTGGTTTCATCGATTCATGTCCATTGTGCTTTTCTTTGGAATTTATGCTTGTATTCGTCACATCTTGTTCTTGTTTCCTCTAGCCTCGAAAGGTGAGTGATAACTCACGATTAACATTCTTATATTTAGTAAATTTAATTCACATGAAATGATGATTGAAATATGTTGTTAAATATTGAATTGGTTAGAAATGTCGTTGAAAATGATGTATTATTTGTTTACTTATGTTAATTGACATATGATAACCATAACCTATTATATATATGTTATATTCAAACTGTTAATTATGATCATGTTGCCATTTATATGTTATGTCATTCTATGTTATTATTTTATTGTTCCCACACTACAAGTTCCCCGTTAGTTCAGAAACTCCCTATGGGTTGAAATGATATATACCCAAACGATATTTTAGAATAGAGATAAGTCGTTATGGGTTAAAACGATAAACCCATGCAATTTTATTGATTTTGAAATTTTGGGATTGCGGGTTGAAACGATATATACTCGTAAATATAAAATTACTGCGGACTAAAATGATAAATATCCATATCACTTAACCATAGGATAGAAAATTATATATGGACACCGTTGGTCTATTTTTGAAAAATGACTTCCAAAGTTTTTAAAAGGAAATATATGGGTTTTAACAAATATTGGCTTTAAATATAATATATAGATTTTATTTAATATGTAAAAATTTATATTTTTAAATTATATGTCTGGAAATTTTAAATTATAAGTTAAGTTTTGAAAATTTAATTTTAATATTTTTCTTATGGTTTATTTATTTTTAAATATATACAAAATATTTAAAATAAAAATAAATTTAATACTAAGTTTTAATTTAATAATATTTTGTAATATAATATAATGTAATAAAATTTAATTTAATTATTATATGCATAATATGTTTAAAATATTTATTTAAAATTTATATTAATATTTTGAAAACAGATTTGGTAATAACTTTAATTAAGGTTGGAAAGATGAATTGAAATTGATTTGAAATTTTATTTGTTAAGAATTGTGTATAAATAAAATTGATTTGAAACTTATCGATTTGAAACTTTAAAGATGTGATTTTATAACTTGATAACATGATTCCGACTAAAGGTTATTAAAGAATATTTTTAAACTTAAATAAAAATTGAACTTGAATATTTAATTTTGATTTAAATTTGAATTTGAGATATTATTTAAATATTTATAAAAAGTGATTAAGTGAATATTTCAGAATTAAATAAATTGAAATTAAATATTTAGTATATTAATTTTGATTTAAATTTTTAATTTGGGATTTTATTTAAATGGTTATTAAAGATGATTAAGTGGATATCTTCAAATTTAAAAAAAAAAATTAAAGTTGAATTTTAAAATATAAATCGAATTCATCAAATTGAGTTATTGTAAATGTTTAAATTGGAAGTGGTTTTAAATTTGTAGTTCAAACCTAGATTCAAAATCTATATAAATAGAAATGGTTTAAATGAGAATTGAATTGAACCTGTAATCTCTTTAGTTGGAATTTTTGAATTGAGATTAATTTAAATTGAAGTTCGAACTAAAGTCGATTTGAATTGGTTTGTGAAATTGGAAGAAACTATTTTTACATACAAACTATTTTTAATCTATAACCTAATTTTAAATATGTAAATTATTTTTAATTTATAGCTATTTAAATATATATATAAACTATATTCAATATTTAAACTGTTTAAGTTGGAGCTTTTATGGTTTAGATTTAATGAATTTCAATGCGAATATTTTGATATGAAGGTTTAAACTATTTCGTGGTTACGATTTTAGAAATGAATATGATTTTGAATGTGAATACAATTTTAAAGGTGATATGATTTCTAAAGTGATATGATTTTGAAATGAATATGATATTTTGACAATGAACTATTTGAAATATAATTGACCACGGTGTGAAATGAGCATTTGGTTGCTAAAGAGACCAGGATCAGATACTGTTATACTCTCCGTCAATACCGAAAACCACATTAATAACTGTGTACATGGTAGAGAGTCTTGAACAAAGTAGGATGGCTTGACAGCGATTCTGTATGAGGTATGAATGCAGCCCTGACTCCCGTGAGTCAGCTTAACATGGCTAAAACAAGAGCCATGTCGGGCTAAATGGGGTTGCTCCCCTTATCGGGCACATTTCTTCGATACCATTCTACTGCTTTGTGATTTGATTGGGTGCACCTTTGATTTGGGAGTGTCTTGGGGTGGGCAGTAGTAGCTGCTATGTGTTACCACCAGTCCGGATCCTCAAAATGGCAGTATCTTACCATGAGCATTACCTCGCATGCCTTGTCATATGCTTTATCGCGCTCTCTACGAGTTTAGTTTGTACCGTACCTATGGAGTGCCCTCTGATAGCCCTCTAGTTTACAAAGGAATTACGGTACTGTATATACTATAGGAATATATAAAAATGTGTTAAGGGGGATATGGGTAACGCTTTAACTCTATTTTAATATTTTACTTTGCTGTATACATTATTTATGTAGCGTATTGTACTATGTATGTTGATAGTTTAACGGATCCTTAAAGGAAGGTTATCCCAAACATCCTTTAAGTTATATTGTATTTCACTTGGAAGTTCCACTTGAGTTGATTTATTTGCATAAGAATGTTAATCCCGACTCGAGTGTTTTGTATCTGCTTTATGCTCGGGTTAAACTGAGTGTCACAGCATTTAAGACTCACCTTTGGAGCTTAGAGCTTTTCTTGAAGATTTGTTTTGTATCTATTCAGCTTTAAGTTATTTCTAGTTTTACATTCAGACCTTTCAGTTGATTTTGTATCAGTGACTTCTGTGTACTTAGGATTTTCTGTTGTATTTGTTTCGGACTCTGATGCTATATATTAACTTCATGAACTACTATTTATCTATTTCACTTCTTATTGTTTTATTATTTTATGTCTATGATCCTATGATTGATTTTATATACTGTATATGGTTATTATTGCCAAATATAATTAACAATCTATTGTTTTGAGCAATTCAAGTCTGACATGTGTAGTTTATTGTTGATTTGAAAGATCTGAAATAGCAGGTCGTTACAGTTGGTAAAGGAGCCAAGTTTAAGCAAAACTTATCATATGGAGTAAAAATTAATCATAGAATCATCTTCGTTCGAGCTTGAAATTTCTTTGTTAGGATCCTCCTAGATTAGGGTTTCTTTTGAATTTCGGAATTTTCTCTTGGTTCTGAAATCCATTCTTGTCCTTCCCTGTTCGTGTTCTTGTTGATATTGGAGCATCCCATAGCTCTATTTCTATTGACCTCTGTAATGAATTGAGCACTTCTTGCAAACTCAATTGGAAACTTCATCCTTATTTGTGAATAATTCCATCGACGGTCCCACCAACCTTAGCATGATTTGTAAAGGGGTGAAACTCCTTTACAACAGGCGTCACCGAAGATTTCTACATCCTCGGTTTAGATGTTGTTATTTCCTACAAAACCCGAATCATTTCTCTAGTAGACGACCAGGGTAATTCTCTTATGATCGAATGTCGATTGCCTCGGGATTATGCAGGCAGTTTTATCTTTTCGATTGATGCTCATCCTTGTGATCTTGAATCTACCATGATAGTCAGGGATTATCCTGATGTTTTGATGATGCCACTCCTCTTCTCACCAAGCGAGAAATTAAAATTTCATTGATCCAATTCTTGGAACTCGATATGTTGTCCTTCCCCCGGACAAATGGTTTCTACGAATGGTTAGTCGTGCCCTTTGGATTAACCAATGCTACGGCCTCCTTCATCGATTTCATGAATCACTCTTTCCGCGATGTTCTCAAGAAGTTTGTCTCCATTTTCATTGATGAGATTATCGTCTTTTCTACGTCCTGGTTGACCCGATTAAGGTCGCCACGATTTATGTAAGTCTATCTATCTTCCCTCTTTTGTTATTTAATTATCTTATCTTCCTTTTTATAACGGATTGGTATTTCGATCTATTCGCATCCGCACACGTCGGACTTGAATTGCTCAAAGTATCATATTTTAATTTATATTTGAAAAAACTAAGCATATACAGTAAATAAATCAATCAAAGAACCACAAACACAGAGTAACATAACAATAAGCAGCGGAATGGATAAATAGTAGTTCATGAAGCTACTATATTAACATCAGAGTTAAAACAAAATACAACATAAATCTCAAATGCAGAGTAGTCTCAAATGCAAACAGATGCCAAGTATGAGCAAAACAAAGGATAGCTGAAAGCTTAATAGATATAAATGGACTTCCAAGTGAAGCTCCAACTCCAAAGGTGAGTCTCAAATGCCGTGACACTCGGTCTGACCCGAGTGTAAAGCTGTGACGACCCGGTATTTTGGACAATTTAAATTGGGATATTTAATTGATTATAATATTTAAAAATTAGTTTGTAACTTAAGTTTCAAATATCACCGTTATTTGGAAATTTAATTTTTGGATTTAATTACTGGAAATTGGGTAAAATGTTGAATCTGGAGTTTTAAGCCGGTTAAAAATAATTTGAGGGTTTGAAAAATTTATATCGATAGTACTGAAGATAGTAAAAGTGTTGAAATTGAATTTGAGAATGTTTTGTTAAGCTTTAAAAATAGATCGTTTAAAATTGATATTTAAATAGCCTTCCGAGGCACAATCTCGGAATTCGACGACACCAGTTCCATTAGATCCGTAATATTGAATTATTATCGAATTTCAATTTTCGTAGTGTTTGGAGTTGTTGTGTGAGCGTACGACATATAAACGCACTAAATCTATATCAAAAATTTAATTTCGTAACTAATCCAAAAAGCTGTCTTCTCCATATGATCGAGTAGGGACTCGAAACCTTTTCCATTGTGTTCGAAATAGGGGTATAACATTATAAACGCCTAGCGACACTTCTCGTTAGGAGGTCGAAAATTTAAACTACAAATTTGAGACAATTTGAAATCAATTTAATATATATATTTATTCACATACAAATAGTTAGCCTTCAGCTGAAATAATGTCGCACCAGTGCTTAGTACACTTCATTTCAATCACTATAGCTCATCTGCTACATGCAAAAAAATTCTCCACGCAGACATCATTTCCCTTTATTTCATTTCAATGCCGACTTGTTATGTTTTAAAAATCGCGACTACCTTCATTCTTTCAAAAAAAATCATAAAAGGGGAAACCATCAAATGAAAAAAAAATATCCCTTATTCTCTTCAAATAATTTAGAATTAGAACTGCAGCTTGTTCGATTTCTCATTTCATCTAGCTGCGGGGTTGAGGTGCGTTTTCGTGCATGGTTACAGATCCGTGAGGTCGACTGTGGAGTCGAGTGGAAGTATGTCTATGGTTCGTTGAATCTCGAGGTGAGGGAAGTCTGGCGTGGCATCGCGAGCTAGGTAGGAGGCTAGGCGATCGGAGGGAGGAAGTAGTTGCAAGCGAAGACGGCGGTGGTGCCAGGGGAGACTCGCGAGATCCGCGGCGATCGAGCAAGCTCGCGAAGGGCAAGGCGTTGGCAAGAAGGCTGCACCGTGGGTCGAAATCGATCTTAGGTTCAGGAAGGGAGGCTGGTGAAGCTCGGCAGCGGTGATGGCGCGATTGTGAGGGGGAAGCTCGAGTTAGGGTTCTGGAAGAGTTTGTGGTGAGGTTTACATGTTACTTCTTTCAATTTTGATTTATTTAAAATAATACATATATGAAAATATAAGTGAAAGCAGAAAGAATTTGCGGTAAAATGTAAAATCCATCCTAGTTTTAATTATATATATATATATATGCATTTGTAGGCCGAAGAAAATATAATAAATAAACAAGTTTAAATAGGAAACTCTTTCTAGTCAGAGAAATATTTTTTGTTTACAAAAATTTCAAAAAAAGAGAAAGAAAATAAAGAAATTTTGAACGTTGAGTTTATATAAAATCAGAGTTGGGTATCTCTATAGATTTTTAATAGTATATATGAATTTTGAAATGGAAACTAAAAAATCAAAAATACATATACATATTTTCAAACCTACTGATTATTTTAGAATAATTTTTTATAGTGGTTAGCTTGTTTGAAATTAACTTATTTAATTATTTTAGTTACTAAAAGATTTTTAAAGGAAAATGGTTTAATTAAATTCTTAGTTAACTAAATTTATTGAAAGGGAATTGAGTTTTAAATTAAATGATTTGTTAATTAAATCCATGAGAATTAATGTGTCCGATCAATTCTAATATTGCTAAATCATTTAATATTTATACAAGGTGAAAATTGAGAAGAAAGCAGGCTGGATTGGAAATGGGATGCTAATAATATAAAGGTGAGTTAATCTCACTCTTCTGGATTGCTATTTAAATTTAAATGGTTAAATTTAAATAATTGGTTGAATGATTGAATTGATTTGATGTGCTATATTATATATAGTAGTATATAGTATATATTGGAGTGATTGATTTCCCGCATTATATAGCGGATGAGACCCTATGCGCCACATAATAGCGGATGATATTTTATAAATCCCATATGTCGCGATATTCCACCTCGAAGTGGAATTGGTATTTAATTGTGCTAATATCTATGGATGTAGGGAAACGGGTTAGAGTGATCCAATTGGATTCCTCAAAATATTTAGATTTGTTAAATATTCCGTGATATAATTATTTGCTATCCTATGATGAATTATGTTGATAATTGGAAATGTTGGATACTATGGTTGATCTAAAATATTTCGGTGAACCGAGTTATCAAAATATATAGAAATGTGATTTCTGAAAGAAAATAAAAGAGTGAATTTTGAGTAAAATAATCACAGAAATTTGAATAAATAAAAATAAATTGGAAGAGAATAAAAAGTGATTTTTGAATTCTGATAAATAAAATTCCAAGTGCAAGAAATGAGATTTTGAATAAATGGGAATAAGTGATTTTATTTTTAAACTCAAGTGATATTATTTCAAGAAACAAAGAATTTATTTTTATATTCAAGGTTTTAAATTATTTGTAAGGATAAAGAAGAAATTTGGGAAATATGAAATTGGTATTTTCAGTTAAAAGATTTTTAATCATAATGAAGAAATAGAATCTAAAGTTAATGGATTTTGGAATAGATGGAGTAAGTAAGGAAATTTATTTTAAAGGTAAAGTAAATTGGAAATCAATTTGGGGATCGATTTAAGGGTGTAAAACCAGGATTTTTAAAAGAGAAGCGAGACTTGAAATCTATAAACTGGGTTTATAAGCGAAGTGATATATCGGTGGATATTTGAAAGAATAAATTCACGGTGGGAATTTATTAAGGGAATGAGTAAATTTTTTCAAAAATAAATCGTGATTTATTTTTAAAGTTGTGAAAGAGAAACGTATTTCCCTAGATAGCCAAGTACATTTTCAAAGCAAATTTTCAAATGTAAGTTAAAAGTTTTAATGTTGTTTTAAAAAGCATGTTTTTGAAAATTTATTATTCCAAAATGTTTAAATTCTAAAGTAAGTATTTTTTTCAAATCTATTATCGTAGTAATTATTTAAAGGTGACTTGGTATTTTGGTTTTAGAGAAGAAAATCTAGCTGTATATTTTATAAAGTAACCTCATTTTAAATATTTTTAAAGTATATATTTTTGAATAAAGTATTAAAGTAATTTTTAATTTAAATGATTTAAAGTGTATTTCATAATAAAGTGTTCAAAATTATTTTAAAAATCTAAAGTTTTGTGCTTTGTGTTTTCAGTGGAAATTAATGTTTGGAAATTTATTTCAAGAGAAGAGTGTGGTTTGAAACTGTTTTCAAAGAGTTGAAAAGTGGAAATATATGTTCTGAAGACATTTTGAGATTAATAAATAATTTGGAGAAATTATTTATGTTTGATGGTTATTGTGAATGTTAATTGATAGTTAAATAATCGGCTGTCAATATTGGCTAATGCGCTGATTGTTTCGAAGAGACCGGGATCGGAATTTATTTCCTGAAAACCACTTTGATCCGGTTTGAACGTTTTCGTGTGGAAAACAAGAGTTTGGATTCGAAGGTGGAGCAGTGAAGTGCAAGGGCTAGTCGCTACTAATCCTGAGGTGATTCCAAAATGGATGTATTAGGAGTTGTGCCTTCAGTTCCGTTCGAACTCGGAACGGAGTTGTATGGATGAATGCTTTCAGAACATCATCAGGAGGACGATGAGCATTCTAATGAAATGTTCTAAAAAGGTAACGCTTAGCGTCGAGCCTCATCAACCGAGAATGACTGAAAATCAGGGGTTATGCAGCAAGGCTAAGTGGGTAGCACCCATTAGGGTGAGGTCATCCCTATCTAGATGTCCCTTTTATTCGGCTTAGTGGTGCGGTTGCTGATCCCAACCGTGGGGTGATCTTACTCGGGATTATCCAGTAAGGGGTAGTCCCGGTCTTGTGTTACAGGGGATTGGGAGTAATCCTCGGTACGGTGATATAGGCCTGTGACAGGTGTTACCCCAGTGTCTAGTCATTTGTTGGAAATCCATTCTCCCTACGTGCCTTTTACGGTTTTTGTTTGTATAACCCACTTTGTAGCTAGTATGATGGATTTTAATCATGTAACAATTTCAGCTATTTGAATAAGTATTTGTATATAGACACTATTATAATATCAGAGGATTTTGATAAAAAGTGATTTGGCTATCGTAAGGTAAAAACCTGACATGTTTATTCGTGGCGTGGTCTTACGAGATGCTTTTGTTTTTCAAAGGATTTTGAAAATTTTAATAATCAATTTGAGTGTGGTTTCGCACACTGGTATTCCAGACTGAATCGGGTGTTATTTAACTATAATCTCAGGTCAGACCGAGTATTATAGAATACAGGAAAGGATGCTGTGGAGCTCAGGAGACGAGTTGGATGGCGATTCGTACTTCCGTATTGGTGTTAAATATTCCGCTATGTATTCAGATCGTGAGGATAGATTATGATTACTGTCCAGTTGTGTGTTATGTATACTCTGATGATGTAACGTATAAACAGATTTATCTTTGTGTAAAGATCATTTATTATCTATTTTATTTTATTCCGCTGCGATAGTTAGATTCTGATGTTGTTTTCTATTTTCTCCTTCTACCTCTTCTTTTTTTACCCAAATGGTTCGTATTTCCGTACATCTCGAGTTGATTGAGGGAGAATAGAGTCGACTCTAGGGGTACGGATTTGCGGGCTGTTACATTTGGTATCAGAGCTGAAGGTTAAGCGAGAACCTTGGCTCTGGTGGGGATTACTCATTATAAATAGAGTCAGTAGTACTCTAAAATAGGTTTGATTGTAATAATAAATATGAGCACGTACTTGTTAGTGAATATAAAATGATTTTATATTGTTGATTGGTTTATTGAGTAGTTCGTGGATTCTGTTCAATATGAGTAATTAACATTATTGATAGGGATCTCTAAACACTTGAATAGAACAATTCGACAAAGTACTATTTTAAAATAGGGTAAATGAAATAATTTTACCCAAATTATTTTTGTATATAAAGGAGATAATTTTTGTAAATTATTATAGTATATGGTTGCTTGGTTGCTAGAGAATGGTAATATTAAATTATTATCATTATTGTCGCGTAGGAATTGAATAAGGAATTGAAAATTTTAACCAAGGTTAAGGAATAAATTTATATAACAAAATGGGATTTATGAATAAGAATTATAAATGTGATTTATAATTGAATGAGGTAAATTCCAGAGTAATGTTGGATATAGATTGAATGAATTTAAAATTTAAAATTTTGGGAAAGGTTTAAATTCTATTGGGATTGGAAATGGTTTTCAAAGGTTTTGGAGAAATAATAGTGGTATTATTTCAGAAATATTTTTGAATTGGATTTGAAATCTGGAGAGTTTTGAAAACTAAGAATATTTGAAAATGTTTTTAAAGAGATAAAAGCATTTAACTGTCCTCGATCGCTGGAAAATAACTTCGGTGATGACTGTAGCATCATCGATGTTCATTTTCAAGTTTCCCAGAGAGAAATTGCTACCAAATTGTTTTAAATTGGAATTGTTTGCAAAACTGGGTTTGATTTTGAAATTCAAAGAGATAATTGAATTTACCAAAGAATTTTCGATATAATTGATTTCAAATGATTTTTGAAATACTTAATTGATTATTGAAGACTTTGGAATTGGTTGAAAATGTTTTTGAGTGTCTAAGTAATGGCTTAAACTCTGGAGGTTAACTAAAATTTTACTGATTATAAACAGGTTTGGAGATTTATAAAGTTTGAAATTTTCCTGGAATGAAATTAACTTGTAAAAAGTTAATAAAGTTAGAAAGGTAAGACAATTAAATAAAGTAAAGTAAAGAAGGTTAGTAAAGTGGAATTGGGTAATATAGTTTGAGTGGATTAAAAGAACAAAGTTCTAAGAATTAAAAATTTATTTGAATTTGAAATAAATGAGGAAATGGAACTAATTTAAAATAAGCGTGGAAACGAAATAAGCTAGAAGAGTAAAGTCGAATTTAATGAACTTAAGTTAAGTTTAATAATATTGTGATTGGATATTTATTAAAGTTGAAATGTAATTGAGATGAAATTGGGTCACGTGGTAGATACATTAAATGAAATTAAGTTCTTACTTAATAAAATTTGAATAAAAATATATACTTGGCTAAATTAAATATATAATCTCGAGTTAAAAAGTAAAATGTGAACGGGATTGATTCTAAATGGAGGAAAGTTTTGACGATCCAGAAATTTTAATAGTTTAAAATGGAATTATAAATTGATTTGTAAATATTTAAAAGTTAATTTTAACTAGAATTTCGGATATCAATATTTAGTTGATAATTAAACCATTGAATTATATAGTAAAAATATTGGATTTAATAATTGAAATTAGGTAAATTGTTGAATTTGGAATTTCCAAGCTTTTTAAAAATAATTTGAAGGCTTATAGAATTTATAGTGATGATATTGAAGATAACATAATGGTTGAAATTTAAATTAAAGGTGATTTGTTCAGTTTTAATAACATATCATTTAAATCGAATTTAAAAATAGCCTTCCGAGGCACAGTCTCGGAATTCGACGAAAACAGTGCCATTGGATCTGTAATAGTTAGTTATTATCAGATTTCAATTTTCATAGTTATCGGAGTTATCGTGTGACCCTGGCAGCTCAAAACGCTTAGAACTATCTTAATCGATTTAATTTAAATTGATTGTTTTCTTCCGTAACTCGCGCATACAATTAAATTATCCTCCGAAACACGTTCCATCGTGTTCAGAATGCGGGTAAAACTTTATAAACGCCTGTCGGTATGTCTGATTTGGAGTTCGGAATTTCGCGTTATGCAACATGAGATATTTTTCAATATTCAATTATAAAATAATCAATTCGTACGCAGGAAGCTACCCCAAAATCTATTTGTATTCTCGTTCTCTCTCTCCTTTCAATAGAAATCGAATCGAGCCCTCCTTTCTTCATTTCCAACCGATTCGTTCTTTTTAAAAAAAAAAATTAAAACGAAAATCAATGGCCGAAGCCGGCTCTGTCAAATTCTCATCCATTTTCGTCTCCAGCTCGATAAAATCGGCGACGCAGGGATTAACTTAAGCTCGTGCTCAAGAGGACTAGCCGAAGTCGCGATTGAATCGAGTTTCATGTGGATGGGGTTTCGGCGTGGTCGCGTGAGGAGGAGCGTGGCTCGATGGAAGTCGCGATGCTCGGTGAGGCTAGCCGAAGTCGCGATCTGGTCAACCGCGCTTGGAAGTGGCGGCGAGGGGTGCTGTGAGCGACGATCGTGGCCTTGGGCACGGCGGTGGAGGTTGTCATCGTCGAGCGTAAGCTAGGCAAGGCACAACAGCAAGGTATATCTGACCTAAATGTTTTTAAATCAATTTAGGATTAGTTAGTTACAGAAAAATTTGTATATAGGTAATCTGGGATTAGATTCTAAGTGTTATTAGTTTACTTAATTTTAGATCGAAGAAAAATAAAAATTACATTGAGATAAGTGTATTTTTTCCAATATATATTCTAGTACAGAAAAGATTTTACATAGAAAGGATTTGAAAGCAATATATAGGAATTATAAATAAATTAAAGTTTATTATAAAGACATTGAATCGATATAATTTAAGTTTTAAAATATATGTAGTTTTAAAGGAAGTAAAATAAAATAAAAATACATTTACACATTTTTATTTGCTTTTTTTTAAACAATATTTGGGAGATTAACTTATTAAATTTATTTTTGGAACTTAAAATTTATTTATTAAAAAAAAAGGAAATTTGTTTAAATAAAATTTTGGGTTAATTAAATTTATTTAAGGGATATTAATTATTCGGTTAATTAAAGTATTAATAATCACCTAATGTTTATACAAGGTCCATATATCGTAAAGAAAATAGTCGGGAATGAAGTGGATTAGAAAATTTAAGGAGCAAAGGTGAGTAAATCTCAACCTGATGGATTTTTATTTAGTTTTATATGGTTAAATTTAAATAATTGGATGATTGGTTGAGTTGATTTGATGTGCACTGATGATGATGTGATCTTGGTTTTGATTTGGTTCTCGAGTTAGCTGTGGTTTGACTCGAAGTATTCGGGTTTTAAATTGTTTAAACTTAAATTATAATAAGAAGTTTACTGATTTGTGATTCATCGAAATTTTAGGGTAATTGAAAGTAACAATTTATTAATTAAATTAATTAATAAATCGAGTTGATTAATTAGTAAGTAAAGATTTGAATTCATTTTGGTTAAGTTAAATTTAGTCGAATTAATATAGAATAATCAATGGATGGTTTGATAGATAACTTAATGTAATTAATAAAATAAAATTTCTTTGTGAAAGTAATCAAGGAATAAATTAAGATGGTTAATTAAGGAATAATTGATTACTAAATGAAGTAAATAAAAATATAATTAATTATCGTTTGGAATTAATCGAAAATGATTAATATTGTGGTTTAATTAAGGTAATTAAATTTGATTAGAATAAATTAAAATATAATTGGTAATCCTTAATTTATATAAAAAAATGATACGATTAAAGATTTGATTAATTAAGATTTATTAGTTAATAAATAGTTGACTTATGAGAAATTAATTAACGTAAGTAATTAAGGATTAATGAAATTTAAATAGTTAATTAATTCGAGAAGTAATGAAAGATTACTTATTGATTTTGGTAAGAAGAATTAGTATCATAAAATTATTTAAAGTTAATTACTTAAATGGAAAATTGAAAGGATAATTAATCTGAGGTGATTAATTAAGACGAAAAATGAAGGAATGGTTGATCAATTGATTTGAAACGAAGTAATGTTAAATGAAGAAATCTAAGAGGTAGAGGTTAGTAATTCAATCAGGATTAATTAAATCAAATTAGTATGTCATTAAGCTTTGTTGATGTATGATTGAATAATATTGGATGCTTTGAATGAGTTAATATGAAATGTTGTGTATTTCATTGGATAACTTATGTTAGGATGACATGTGACTCGAATGGGCCAGAATCGGGTATTGGGAGATACCCGAAACCACTTTGGAATTCGTATAAGTTGATATGAGGAATTGACAAGTTTGAATGAAAGGATATGAATCGGATTATTTAAATCTAAATTTTGACACTTAGAAAACTTATTTGAAAATAAGTCAGGTCGATATCATGTTGTGACTTTGTAAATTGATTTGAGTTACCCGGGTTATATAAGTTGCTCGCTTTGCATTGTATGTTAGTTGAATTTACTCACGCCGGTTTCCAGCCTGACCCGGGTGTTACTTTGGTGTAATGCTCAGGTCAAACCGAGTATTACAATCAGGTAGGTACGTTTTGGAGCTCAAGAGGCGAGCTGGATGGCGATAACGTATAGAATATTTCCGCTGTATTTATATTATTGTTAACATGAGACATGATAATTGTATATATTCAGTGTCTGTATATCTGTGAAACTCTGATGTATATTAAATGTTATCGACGGATATGGTATTCTTTTGTAAACTGTTATTATTTATTATTATATTTTATCCGCTGCGAGTGTGAGATTTTGGTGTTCTGTTCTTCTTCTCCTATCTCTTTCTTCTTTTTTATAACTATCTGGAATTTTCGGCTTCGAAAATTTCGGATCGTTACATTTGGTATCAGAGCTGAATGGTTAAGCGAGAACCTTGGCTCTGGTGGGGATTACTCATTGAATAGAGTCCGTAGTACTCTAGAATGAGTTGCGTATATATATATATATATATGTATATATATATATGTATGTATATGTATATATATATATATATATATGAGAGCGTACTTGTTATTTGTTTATAAAGATTTTTAATGATTTTATATAAAAATATATTTTGATATATATAGTAACATTTCCTTTTAAATTATTGGACTTAAGTTAAGAAGTAATATAAAATACGACCAAATTGAAACTTATAACCAAAGTTGAAGAATAAACTTATATAACAAAATGGAATTTGAATTATAGATTGTAAATGTAATTTATAAATTGAAATAAACTTCGTAAATAAATGAGAATATAATTTGAAATAAAATTCCAGAGTAATGTTTAAATATGAATTGGATGGATTGGAAATTTGGAATTTTTGGGAAAATTTAAATTTCCTTTGGATTTGGAAGTGATTTCCAAAGGTTTTGGAAAAAAATAATAGTATTATTTCAAAAAAAAATTGTTGAATTTGAAATCTTGGAGATTTGAAATTAAAAATATTTGGAAATGTTTTTAAAGAATAAAAGCATTGAACTCTTTCGGTCACTGGAAAATAACGTCGATGATGACTGCAGCATTATCGATGTCTATTTTCGAGTTTCTAGAAGAGAAATTGCTACCAAATTGTTTTACATTGGAATTGTTTGTGTACTGGGTTTGGTTTTGAAATTCAAAGGGGTAATTGAATTTGCCAAAGAATTTTGGATATAGTTGAATTCTAAGGTGATATTGAAATTTTGGAAATTTTTTAAACTCTGGAATCTTGATTAAAATGTTTATGGAATAATAAAAATATATTGGCTAAATAAAATGTATAATTCCGAGTTAAAAGCAAAATGTGAATGTAATTGACTATTAATAGAAATTGAAAATTGAAATTGTAATTAAAGTTGTACAAGTTTAAAGATCAAACGGAATTTGATTTGGAGTTAGAAGGAAATTGAGAATCAATTCAACTTGAATTGGGGTTAAATCAATTTCAATGGAAATTGAAGATTATTCAATTTGGAATTGGGTCAATTTAAATGGGAGTGGAAATTTAAAGTGAAATGTTGGGAAAGTGAACAGTTTTGACTCTAGACTATTTTCAATATAAATTGTCTTAATATAAACTTATTTTTTTTCTAAGTTATTAAATATATACAACCTTTCTTTCTTAATGCCAAATTATTTTATACTTGTTTTATAATTATTTTGGAGCTATTTAACCATTTTTCAGCTGTTTTCTAAACTAATTACTATTTTCAACTTTATTACAAATTAATTACTACTTTACAACTATTTTGCAATTATCTAAAATTTTTGAAAACTATTTAACTATTTTACAGCTATTTTGCAAACTAATCATTATTTTTCAACTACTTATCCATTTTTAAATTTTCGAGCTATTTCCTAAATATAAACTGGTCGGAGTTCAAACTGTTATTGATTAAATACCCAACTGGGATAAGAATTGAGGTAATAATCCAAATGGGGATTAAGGCAAATGTGAATAAGTGAATGAAAAATTAAGTGAATGTGAATAGAAAGGAAATTGATATTGGAAAGAGTAATCAAATTTGAATATTTGATTTTGGGTAAACAAAGTTATATCTTTGTTATATATTCTCCCCTTGTTGAATCTATTGTTTGAAGAAAAAGGATTTTGGAAGTGTTTGAAGTATAAAAGGAATTTTATACAAGTTTAAAGTGATCCAAAGTTTTAAAAATTATATATATATGTATATATATAAAGGATCTTATGAGGATTTTGGAAAGGATTTTGGGAACCTTTGGATTTGGAAAGACTTTTGATTTTTGGGTAAAATCAATATATGGAATTTGGAAAGCTTATTTTGAGAATTATTGATTTGGGATAATCGATTTTGTGTAAAGGAGCTTTGTATGATATCATACTAGGTGTATGATTTGAAAGATACTATATATGTATAGTATAAAATGTTTTGATGATGGCGCTGGGGGAAAAGGCGCTCCCTTGAAATGAACTTCTCAGGAGTGCCACTGGGTGGTGCTGCCTTGAGGCCCAAGGGGGGGTTCTAAAGTTGATCCTGTGAGGAGTCCGGACAAAACTAGTTCCTGAGGATTATGAGTTGAGTATACCATAGCGTAAGTCGTGTGTGCCGTAGAGAGCCAATAGTTACATGGACTTTTGCTACGATGGCAACGTAACCCTGTAATGTAACTGCGACCATGGATGGGGGTGATGATTTCCAGAGCATTCTCACCAAAGATACTTTCTCTATTTAAAAAAAAAAACCGTTTTCTATATTTTCAAATTATTTTTCAAGTATTTTCACTGGATGTTGAAAACCGGTTTACCAAGTACTTATAGATTTTCAGTCCTACGCCTGATCAACGTATGAATGAAATTCTGTGAGAACAAGGATGGACTGGTTGAAACATCGAGTTATAAGAAATATTTTTTATAAAAGCTATTTTAATAGTATGATGTGAATTTAAAAGCGTTCCTAAATTAAAAGGGAGTTGGAATTTCGGGAGAATAAAAGGGAAAATCCAAACTGGAAATATGAAGAAGAAAAATTGAACTCAGGAAAATTTAATGAAGTGATCTCTGTAATTAAAAATCAAATATTAAATTAAAAGCGGAAGTAAGCTAATCAGCTAAATAAATTATTTAATAGTGTATGTTAATAGAATTTAACTTGATTAAATAAAATGTGTGACGCCCCACTCCGAGAGCCTCGTTAACAAAGAGTATTACATAGATAATACTGTTGGCTAACGCGGACAATAGAGTATAATGGAAGCGACCATGTGCAATCTTACCTTAACTATTCACTAAATACGTCGAAAAGTAGAAACACATTAAAATTCGACCTATTCAATAAATATTTAAAGCAAAACTACAATGGCTATAGGATCTATCAGAAGAAAATATAACAACTCAAATGTAATATACATCACAGAACAGTCGATCATAATATACACATACACAGATACACAACAGAGTATACAAAATAATACGTGTCAAGTGGTACAGGAGACCACAATATACAGACGAGGCGAAAAAGTATAAATATCAGAGTTACAACAGATAAGGACCACAAAAGACGCTATAACAAAATGAAGCTAGCGAATAGTCCATGCGGAAGCAAAATAGGCTAAGTCCAAAAGCACCTAACCTGAAACATCTCGGTCTGACCCGAGTATAAAATACACGGGTCAGTCTAGGTAACAAATCAGTTAGATAAACTGAACAATAATAAACCTGCAAGGTCATACAGTATAACAAATATCTCTAGAGGAGATAACACAATCATCAACAAGAGATGAATCATATAGAACAAGCCTCATATCATCGGCAACATATAGAAACAAAGGATACAAATATCCCAAAACAAGCCAGAAGGCAAATAACAAATACCCATAAGGTATACAAGTTCCACAAGGTAATCGCTATACTCCATGCGGCTCAAAAAGACCAACACCGAAGGGCGATACCAAGGGAATATACATATCAATGAAACATCATAAAATTTGCTCGAGCTCAGTGATGTACAAACAAGGATCCATGAGTCCGAAGACTCCAAACCCAAGTATCACCCATGCGGCACATAAGGCCAACATCAGAGCGAAACTATATAGGGCAACAAACCCAAAGGCACACACCCGAAGGCAACATACCCGAAGGCAACAAACCTAGGGAGACAGTCCGAAGACACTATCCCAGAGGCAACAAACCGTAGTGGTGAAGGTCGAAGACCCAGTACTGGACACCACTAACTGGCGGAATGTGTCGCAACTCTCGAAAAGGAATCCGAAAAGTGTTAACGTATGTCCCATAACCACTCGTTAGCACTAAACGGTTTACTGTCCGTCAGTCCCTTTCACACTCAAAGCAGTACAAAGTTTACCTCATATCATCAATAAACCAAACCCGAAGGTCAAAACAATCAATCGAATAGGTCGAGGATTAATCGGAAAGATAAACGCACAGATTCATGGTCCGTGTTTTGTACAACCATTTAATCACCCTTCCACTTCGTTCGAAGTGCGAAAGTGTGTGTTTTAAATAGAATTTATAAATTAGAGAAACGAACTTTTAAATGCGATTCGAGAGATTATTTTATAAAAACCCATGGATTAAAATTAAAAGGAACCATCAAAGTCAAAACAATTGATAATCATACATGGGATCATCATGAATCGATTCAAATTGGAAATTCAATCCCAAAGGCAAAGTGGGCTGAAACAGCAGGTTCAGTCGACTGAACAGAGTTTTCAGTCGACTGACCCTATACCTGGAAATTTTCCAGGTTTAGGAAACTTTCTGTTTCCAGGTTCAGTCGACTGAACAGAGTTTTCAGTCGACTGAATCATGCCTAGAAACTTTCGGGTTCCAGGTTCAGTCGACTGAACAGAGTTTTCAGTCGACTGAATCACGCCTGGGCTGTTTTTCAGCCTTATTCAAATGAAGAGCAAACTCTTCCAAAATGCAATCGGACGAACATTGGCTCTAAGGGCTTATGCCAATCTACAACCCGGCCCTATGTGTTCCTCGATGCATCACCAAAACATGATCAAAACATCAAAGTTAGGATTTCAAAGATTTGAACCCAAAACACTAAAATTTGGAATATTCCCCAATTCAACCCAAATCAAATGCAAGTGCATATGAACAAGGTGTTAGGAATTCATACCCAACATCAATGAAATCAAGAGAAGTAGATGTGAGTTCAAAACTCACCTTTGTACACAAAACAAAGAAGATGAAGAAGCACAATTGCAAGGAATCAACCAACTACACTCCACTTCAACACTACAAGCTTCAATCTAGAATCAAAGCAAGTATTTCCTAAGTTAGGGTTAGGAAATTACTGAAATTGAAGAGGAGCAAAGATGAAGAAGGTGGAGATGAACTTACCAATGGATTCTCTTTGATTTTGGAGCAAGAATCAAGTTACAAAGGAGAAACTAGGGCTTGCTAATTTCTATTTCTCGTTCCTTTCCCCCATTTCAGTTTTTAGCTTAAGAAATAAAATGAAATGAAGAGAGATGAGGGGAAGGGGCTGAAGTAGAAGGTTAAGTGAGTTAGCTAGCCAATGGGCTGAACCCAAACTCAAGCCCAAGTAGAAAAAGGGTCAAATTTCAACTTACTCCAAATATATCAAAGATTATACTCAAAAAGATCGCAAACTCCCTTTTGGAACCAATGGAGGTAGTTTCGAGTTCCAATTCGGCCATTTGCAGAAAGTAACATTTCGGACCCCAAAATCCGAATAACGACGCTATATTTAAATCAAACATTTAAATATAAAATCGTTAAATATGCGGGTTGTTACAAAATGGGTTGTAAGTGATAATGGGTTTGAAAATGAATTCGAATTTTAAATAGAATTCTACTTAGATTGATAATGAATTAAATAAAGGAGATGCTGTAAAATAGACATAAAATAGAGTTGGATTGAAAATGTGATGGTTTGAATTACAAATAGATTGGATATAATTGTAACGACCCGCAAATCCGTACCCCTTGAGTCGACACCATTCTACCACAATCAACTCAAGTTGCACAGAAATACGAACCATTGGGTTAAAGAAGAAGAGGTAGAAGGAGAGAAAACAGAAATCAACAACAGAATCTAACCATCGCAGCGGAATAAAATATAATAGATATTAACATATCTTTACTCAAAATCAAATATAGTTGTTTATATATTACGTTATAAGAGTACATCAATCACAGCTCAACAACAACAACATACAAATGGATACACAACAACTCAACACAGCGGAATATATATAAACAAGTACGGAAGTACGTATCGTCATCCAGCTCGTCTCCTGAGTTCCACGGCATCATATCATGTATTCTATAATACTCGGTCTGACCCGAGCATTACAGTTATATAACACCCGAGTCAGTATGGAATAACAACGTGAGAAAATCGCACTCAATTGATTATTAAAGTTCCAAAAATCCTTTGAAAACAAAAGCATCTCGTAAGACCACGCCACAAATAAACATGTCGGTTTTTTACCTTACGATAGCTAAAACGATTTTTATAGAAATCCTCTGATATTACAATAGGGTTTATATACAAATACTTATAAAATAGCCGAAATTGTTACATTCATTAAATTCCAGCTACTAGCCACAAAGTGGGTAATACAAACAAAACTCGTAGAAGGCTCGTAGGGAGAATGGATTTCCAACTAATGACTAGGCACTGAGGTACCACCTATCACAGTACGGGGCCTATATCACCGTACCAAGGAGTACGCCCGCTCCCTTGTAACACAAGGCCGGGACTACCCCTTACTGGATAATCCCGAGTGAGATCACCCCGCGGTTGGGATCAACAACCGCCCACTAAGCCGAAATAAATAGGGACATCTAGACAGGGATGACCTCACCCTGCTTGGGTGCTACCCACCTAGCCTTGCTGCATAACCCCTGATTTTCAATCATTCCCATTTGATGAAGCTTGAGGCTAAACGTTACCTTTTAGAACATATCCCTTAGAATGCCCATCGTCCACCTGACGATGTTTCGCAAGCATTCATCCATACAAGTCCGTCCCGGGTTCGAACGGAACCGAAGGCACTATTCCTACTACATCCATTTTGGAAATATCCTCAGGATTAGTAGCGATTAGCCCTTGCACTTCACTGCTCCATCTTCGACTCCGAACACGTTTCACGCAACGTACAAACTGGATCGAAGTGGTTTTCGAGAAATAAATCTCGATCCCGGTCTCTTCGAAACGATCAACGCATTTTTGTCCAATATTGATAGTCGGTTATTTAACTATCAATTAATATTCACAAACAGCCATCTAACAATAAATAATTTCCCAAATTATTTATTAACCTCAAAATATCTTCACAAGATATATTTCTATTTTCAATCCTTTGAAAACAGTTTCAAAAACCATCTTTCCTTTCAGAATAAACTTTCCCAAATATTTTTTCTATCTCCTCTGAAATCACCAAGCACAAAACTAGATTTTAAAATAATTTAAAACACTTTACTTTGAAATATACTTTAAAACATTTATTTTAAAACTACTTCTATGATTTGTTAAAAATACATACTATATGAATATTTGAAAATAAAGTCACTTAATAAAATATAAAACTAGATTTTCACTTTTGAAACAAAACACTAAGTCAATTTTTAAATAATTACTACTATAATAGATTTAAAAGGAAACACTTATTTTAGAATTTAAATATTTAGAAATAGTAAATTTTTCAAAAAACATACTTCTTAAAACAACTCTAAACTTTTAATTTATATTTAAAAATTTACTTTGAAAACGTACTTGGTTATTCAGAGAGAAATTTCCAATCTCAATCACTTAAATCAATTTTCCAAATTGATTCCCAATTTATTCCATTTGAAATAAATTTCTTTACTTATCAGTTCATTTCAAAATTCATTAATTATGGACTTTATTATTATTTTCAGTTTGATTTTTAAATACTTTAGCTGAAATATACAAATCTCAGGTTATTCCCAATTTCTTCTTTATTCTTCTTAAATAATTTAAATCCTAAATTTAAAATAAATGTTTTGTTCTTTTAAACAATAACGTTGAAGTTTAAGTTTCATTAACTTTCTGTTTATTTAAATTTTCCTTCCCATACTCAAAATTTATTTATTAAAATTTTAAAGTCACTTTATTTCCTTTCCAGTTCATTCATAAATTTATTCAACTTTTCTATAATTATTTTACTTACAACTTCACTTCTTTTATTTTCATTCCCAAACTCAAATTATATATTTGGTAATTCATTATTGCCCGATTATAACAATCAAGACATAGCATTCAATATTTTCACATAATTCATTACAGAATATCAAATATTCAGAACAGAGAATATTAAATAATTAAATAAAGCTGAGGGGTCCAGTTGGATCCCTCCAACCTGTTTTCCCTACATTCACAGATGTTAGCACAATATAAATACTAATCTCAAAATATACCAGACTATAGCACATCAATCAATTCAACCATTCAGACAATTATTTAAATTTAATCATTTAAATTTAAATTTAACTGAGTGAGATTAACTCACCTTTGCCTTTTATTTGCCACCATATCCATCTCGACTTGTTTTTCATGACCTTGAACAAACATTAGATTATTTTATTAATATTCGAACTAATCGAGAAACCAGTTACCGTTTAATAAATTTAACTTTATCCAAGAATTAAAATTTGACTAATGACTTAATTTTAAACTAATTTCCCTTTTCAGATCTTTTAGTAACTAATTTAAATAGGTTAGTTAAACCAATTTTTTACCAAATCCATTATTAAAATAAACTGTTTCAATTAGTAAATAAACTAACTTCTGTTTTTAAATATTTTTATTTTATTTCTTTCTTTCTGTCTTTTTTTCTATAAAACTTTACTGTTAAATTCCTAATTCCCTATTTCTAACCTGTATATACAACATTTAGTTAAACTAAAAAAAAATGAAGATACCTCACTGCTAGCCTATACCTTGAACTGCCAGAGAAAACGCTGCTTTACGAACTTACTCGCGTGCGCGTTAGCTCCCATTCCACTTCCCGACCTCCTTCTCAGCCATCGCGACCACACGAACACCCTAGTGACATCGCCTTGCCCTCGAGCCGCCGCCTCGCCTTCCGCAGATCGCGCCAATCGCACGCGGTTTCGAATCGACTATACGTGCGCCGCTTCAATAGGTACTTGCGACAAGCACTCTACCGTGAGCAAATCCAGGCAGTCGCCCCGCGACTTCGATCCCCTTCGAGCTTGATTTGGTCGACAAAGAAGAGGAGGACATAGCTTCTCTTCTTCGAACGGTTATATTATTATTATTTTTGAAGGAAGAGGATGTTGATTGAACGGCTTTGAAGTAAGAAAGTATGTGATTTCATTTTTATCCCCTTTCTGTTCGCCCTTTTTTTTTAAAGTTGGGTTTTGGTTTCGAAATTGAAGAGGGAAGGGAAATCAAACCGAAGGTCGAATGAAAGAGGGGAGGAGGGGAAAGGAAAGGCTCGGCTTCGATTTGCAAATGGATGAGAGCGGCCATTAGCTTGGATTCAGAACAAAGAAAGAAAAGGAGGCTTCGTTTTGTTTCCAGAACGAAGAAAAATATCTACCCCTTTTTAATTATTAAACGAAGAAGCGTATTAGAGAAGCTTGACCATTTAAATTAAATATCATTAGATTATTATCAATAAATTCTCAGCGCGTTTATATATCGTACACTCATACACTAACTCCGATCAACACGAAATTCGAAATCCGATAAAAATTCAATACTACGGATCCAATGGAACTGGTTTTGTCGAATTCCGAGACTGTGCCTCGGAAGGCTATTTTTAGATATCGATTTAAACGATAACATTTCAAACCTTAAAAAAATGCTTCCAAATTCATTTTTAACACTTTTACTATCTTCGGTACTATCAATATAAATTTTATAAGCCTTCAAATTATTTAATTCAATAATTTAATTATCAAATAAATTGTGATATTTGGATTCAAGTTAAAATTACTCTATTGAATATTTAAAATCAATTAAATATTCCGATTTTAAATGCTTGAAAATTCCGGGTCGTTACATTCCTCCCCCCTTAAAAGAATTTCGTCCCCGAAATTACTAATTAGGAAGAATGATCTATATCCCAATACTATTTTTCCAAAACCAAACGGTTTCATCAACTTACCATAACATGTCTTTCATTATAGACTCAGTATCATTCTTATTAACTTCTCAACTCTACTATAGTTTCAAACTATACTATTTGTTTAATCATTCGAGTTTCAATTTAAAACCAAATTTTGAATTATCAAAATTTTCTCAAAATTTTTCTAACTCCCTAAATTCCCGAAAAATTTCGCCAGCGTCTCCTTTGCGCGGCTAGCTCGGTACAACTACAAAATGGCTCTATGGCCTCCCAAATCCAAAAAGAAAACAAAAAGCCAAGTGGCTATATCCAAAAACCCAATCAAATTTCATACCAAATTAAATACATACCTTTTTGGTCGGGCAATTCAATTTTTATCCTTTTGAAGTCAAAACCAATTCTTTTTTTTTTCCTTTATATTACCTGCATATCCCGTTTAGTACTAATATCCAATCACAATATTCCCAAAACATTTTATCGACTTTTTCACAAAATGCCAATATCAATTCAAATTGATTTCCACATTACATATGAATTTTATTTATTTTCAACTTTGAACATTAAATTTTATCTTTCATTTATAACTAATTCATGTCATTATTTAATTAGCTTCATTTACTAATTTATTTCAATTTCCAGTTTGAATTTGTTTGTCGTTAACAAAATTTTCCAAAATTTTCAAAAATTTTCTAACTTCCAAAATTTCTGAAATTTTTTGGCAGAGTCTCCTTTGTAAGGAGGAACTTTTGCAATTTGACAAAAGAGATAAATATATATACATCGACCCACACGGTCGGAAAAACCAAAAACAGTTCATATTTCCTATTTTTATTGCGTAAGCGTACCTTATTTAGCATTTTTAAGCAAGCGGCTTATTATTTTTAGCAAATAGCACAACCAAATCCAGCCACACGGCTTCCAGGTACCTGTACTTACTCAATTTAAACATGTAAGTACCAAATACATGAAGTTTAATTATATTTCACTTAGTTGCAATGGTTAAAACATATGAATTCTAAAAGAAACTCATACTAAACATTTTTCCGTAAGCAATTTATATAGTTTCCATGCTAATTCAACTGTTTCAATTAATTCATAAACCATTTTCATTCAATTTAAATGGTTTTCAATCCATTTGTATACAACTTCATCACGTTGAATGGTTTAAAACTCAATCGCTTACATTTAATTTACTTTTAAGCAATCTGAATTCATATTTAATTCAATTGCTCTCAAAATCAATTTATTTTACTTCTATCAATTCATAGAATTTTAATTACTTTCATTTACATCAAATGACAATTAATTCTATGCAAATTTGACGAGATTTATGTGAATAAACAATTATTTATGTTTTATAGCTAATTTAAATGGATTTCAACTCCATTTATTCTTAATTTTATTCCATTTTTAAATTTATTCACAAGTCCATATATTCTCATTTCCATTGCATTTCGGATTTGAATCCATTCACTTGCATTACATTTTATTAACCAAACTAGTTCATTATTCAAACAAGTTCCATTCAAAATGTTTTATCTAGCTCGACACATTCTGTTTAAATTTTATTCACAATCCATTCATTTACATTTCATTCCATATTTGTTTTTTCCAAACAATTTTATTTAGCTCGAAAACAATCCAGTCTATTTTATTCAATAACCATTTTAATTTTTGTTTACGATCTATTCATTTACGATTCATTTCTTATCCGCATTCATTTTAAACCATTCCACTAACTTGAAAAAACATTCTGTTTTTCCATTGTCTCCAATTTATTTCTATTCTTTAACAATTTAAATGGTTTACAATTGTTAAATTAAGAATTTCATTTCATTAAATATTATCGGCAACTCACCGAATTTTATTTCAATTAAAGCTCATTTTTTTACTTGATTTAAATCCAATCCACTATTATTAATCTTAATTTTAGGTTTGAATTCAATTCAACTCCTTTCCATCCTTTAGCTTAAGTTTATTCACTCCAATTTTATACTTAAGCTCATTTCATTTTCAAGTAATTTTTTTTTATTCAACTTAATTCTCTCCCAATTAAAGCTCATTTTAAATCTGCAATTTCATTTGATTGGTTATTATCAAATTTAACTTATCAGATTCAACTCATTCAATTAATTACATGGCAATCTCCAATTTATTTCCACTTATTTGGATTTTATTTGCACATTCATACCATTGCTATTTTAATCCATTTACATTTTTATTCGATACACTTCAATTATATTTAATTTGTTAACACTTTAAGTTAAATTTTAATTCAAAACTCAAGTTCTGAATCCACTATCCATTTTCAATTTGAAACCCCATTCATGAGCTCACAATTCAATTTCATTTACCTCACTATCGATCCAGGCCGAATTTGATTTATAACTTGAGTTTTATTTCCAAACTTCAATATTAACTCACCAATCCAGCTTTTATTAAACTACATTACATTCCCATTTACACATTTTATTAACTAATTTATTATCAAATTAGTTCTCTCCTATTTATAGTTCAATACTTGATTTTCAATTTCAAATATCACTTCATTTAATTTTCTTAAGTTAAATTTATTATATAATTCAAGTTTGGGTTTTCTTCGTTTTATTATCCAAAACATCAATCAATATTTTTGGATTTTCTATTCCACTTTCAAAATTTATAAGTCTCAACTCATTATTTACACAATTCCATTTATTATAGGCTTGAATATATTTATCTTTTATTTTTAACTCAAACCCTCTATTTATTTATAGCCCAAGTATATATTTATTTCTATGGATTTTTAATTCTCTTATAAGTTATTCTGATTTATTTATTTCAATTCAATCCTTATCCCACTTATTTTCCAGATATCCAGGTAAGAATTTAATTCCATTCAATATTTCAACTGAATTTTTATTCCAATTTAACTTTATTTTAACTCAATTCGATTTCAACTTGATTCGAATACAACTGGATATTATGGTTCAACCTATTAAATTAATTTTCAATCCTGTTAAATTTTATTTCCCAATCCAAGTTAATTTCTTTTCATTTTAAATTTACATTCCATTATTGAAAGCTTATATTTCTTCCTGATTTAAAAATCATCTCAATTTATAAGCTTACAACCTATCTCATCGGGATTTTCAAACACCCGGTTATTGGTTTCAAAACATTTTGAAATTTTCAATGTCCCAAATCACACTTCTCAAAAATCAAACCCACCTGATTTTATTTCCAACAAATTTCCTTTGAGATTTTCAAAACAACCAGCTTTTCTGAACAAATTTATTTTGGCAGCATTCTTTCACTCAGAAATTCAAAAATGAATACTGATGATGCGACCATCATCATCGGAATTATTTTCCAATAATCCAAGTGATTTCAATGCTATATCACTTTCAAAATCCATTTAAAACAGATTTTCTTTCAGGAATCCCTCTAAACAATAATGTTATCATTTATCTTCAAAACACTTCGATAACATTCCCAAAATATCTAAAATTTTGAATTTCCAAATCCTGCTAAATTAAATTTTAACTATAATTCATTTGTACAGTTTATGCTCATACAAATTTTCATTTGATTATATTTTAATTTATAAATTACATTTTAATTCATTTTTATGAATTCATTATATAATGAATTTATTTCCTTAACCTTTAGTTATATTTTCAATTTCTAGTTAATTTTCCACACAATAATGATAATAATTTAATATTATCATTCCTAACATCCAAGCAACCATATATTAGCTAAAATAGTTTACAAAACTTTTCTTTTACATCAAAATATATTTTTGGGTAAAATTATTTCATTCACCCACATTTAAAAGAATACTGTGTCAATTGTTCTATTCAAGTGTTTAGAAACCCCTTCGATACAGTTGTCCAGACTTTGCCGACGAAAGATCATATGCCACTCAATAAACCAATCAACACAATATTAAAACAATTTATATTCACTAACAAATACGCGCTCATATCTATTAATACGCTCAAACTCATTTTAGAGTACTATTGACTCTATTCTATAAGTAATTCCCACCAGAGCCAAGCTTATCACCAACCAATGCTCTGATACCAAGTGTAACGACCCGCAAATCCGTACCCCTTGAGTCGACACATTCTACCACAATCAACTCAAGTTGCACAGAAATACGAACCATTGGGTTAAAGAAGAAGAGGTAGAAGGAGAGAAAACAGAAAACAACAACAGAATCTAACCATCGCAGCGGAATAAAATATAATAGATATTAACATATCTTTACTCAAAATCAAATATAGCTGTTTATATATTACGTCATCAGAGTACATCAATCACAGCTCAACAACAACAACATACAAATGGATACACAACAACTCAACACAGCGGAATATATATAAACAAGTACGGAAGTACGTATCGTCATCCAGCTCGTCTCCTGAGTTCCACGGCATCATATCTTGTATTCTATAATACTCGGTCTGACCCGAGCATTACAGTTAAATAACACCCGAGTCAGTCCGGAATACCAGCGTGAGAAAATCACACTCAATTGATTATTAAAGTTCCAAAAATCCTTTGAAAACAAAAGCATCTCGTAAGACCACGCCACAAATAAACATGTCGGGTTTTTACCTTATGATAGCTAAAACGATTTTTATAGAAATCCTCTGATATTATAATAGGGTCTATATACAAATACTTATAAAATAGCCGAAATTGTTACATTCATTAAATTCCAGCTACTAGCCACAAAGTGGGTAATACAAACAAAATTCGTACAAGGCTCGTAGGGAGAATGGAGTTCCAGCCAATGACTAGGCACTGGGGTACCACCTATCACAGTACGGGACCTAGATCACCGTACGGAGGAGTACGCCCGCTCCCCTGCAACACAAGGCCGGGACTACCCCTTACTGGATAATCCCAAGTGAGATCACCCCGCGGTTGGGATCAGCAACCGCCCACTAAGCCGAAATAAATAGGGACATCTAGACAGGGATGACCTCACCCTGCTTGGGTGCTACCCACCTAGCCTTGCTGCATAACCCCTGATTTTCAGTCATTCCCATTTGATGAGGCTTGAGGCTAAACGTTACCTTTTAGAACATATCCCTTCGAATGCCCATCGTCCACCTGACGATGTTTCGCAAGCATTCATCCATACAAGTCCGTCCTGGGTTCGAACGGAACCGAAGGCACTATTCCTACTACATCCATTTTGGAAATATCCTCAAGATTAGTAGCGATTAGCCCTTGCACTTCACTGCTCCATCTTCGACTCCGAACACGTTTCACGCAACGTACAAACCGGATCGAAGTGGTTTTCGAGAAATAAATCTCGATCCCGGTCTCTTCGAAACGATCAACGCATTTTTGTCCAATATTGATAATCGGTTATTTAACTATCAGTTAATATTCACAAACAACCATCCAACAATAAATAATTTCCCAAATTATTTAATAACCTCAAAATATCTTTACAAGATATATTTCTATTTTCAATCCTTTGAAACAGTTTCAAAAACCATCTTACCTTTCAGAATAAACTTTCCCAAATATTTTTTCTATCTCCTCTGAAATCACCAAGCACAAAACTAGATTTAAAATAATTTAAAACACTTTACTTTGAAATATACTTTAAAACATTTATTTTAAAACTACTTCTATGATTTGTTAAAAATACATACTATATGAATAATTGAAAATAAAGTTACTTAATAAAATATAAAACTTGATTTTCACTTTTGAAACAAAACACTAAGTCACTTTTTAAATAATTACTACTATAATAGATTTAAAAGGAAACACTTACTTTAGAATTTAAATATTTAGAAGTAGTAAATTTTTCAAAAAACATACTTCTTAAAACAACTCTAAAGTTTTAATTTATATTTAAAAATTTACTTTGAAAACATACTTGGTTATTCAGCGAGAAATTTCCAATCTCAATCACTTAAATCAATTTTCCAAATTGATTCCCAATTTATTCCATTTGAAATAAATTTCTTTACTTATCAGTTCATTTCAAAATTCATTAATTATGGACTTGATTATTATTTTCAGTTTGATTTTTAAATCCTTTAGCTGAAATATACAAATCTCAGGTTATTCCCAATTTCTACTTTATTCTTCTTAAATAATTTAAATCCTAAATTTAAAATAAATGTTTTGTTCTTTTAAACAATAATGTTGAAGTTTAAGTTTCATTAACTTTCTGTTTATTTAAATTTTCCTTCCCATACTCAAAATTTATTTATTAAAATTTTAAAGTCACTTTATTTCCTTTCCAGTTCATTCATAAATTTATTCAACTTTTCTATAATTATTTTGCTTACAACTTCACTTCTTTTATTTTCATTCCCAAACTCAAATTATATATTTGGTAATTCATTATTGCCCGATTATAACAATCAAGCCATAGCATTCAATATTTCCGCATAATTCAATACAGAATATCAAAATTTCAGAACAGAGAATATTAAATAATTAAATAAAGTTGAGGGGTCCAGTTGGATCCCTCCAACCTGTTTTCCCTGCATCCACAGATGTTAGCACAATATAAATACTAATCTCAAAATATACCAGACTATAGCACATCAATCAATTCAACCATTCAAACAATTATTTAAATTTAATCATTTAAATTTAAATTTAACTGAGTGAGATTAACTCACCTTTGCCTTTTATTTGCCACCATATCCATCTCGGCTTGTTTTTCATGACCTTGGACAAACATTAGATTATTTTATTAATATTCGAACTAATCGAGAAACCAGTTACTGTTTAATAAATTTAACTTTATCCAAGAATTAAAATTTGACTAATGACTTAATTTTAAACTAATTTCCCTTTTTAGATCTTTTAGTAACTAATTTAAATAGGTTAGTTAAACCCTTTTTTACCAAATCCATTATTAAAATAAACTGTTTCAATTAGTAAATAAAATAACTTCCTGTTTTAAAATATTTTTATTTTATTTTATTTATTTCTTTCTTTTTTTTTTCTTTTTTTTTCTATAAAACTTTACTGTTAAATTCCTAATTCCCTATTTCTAACCTGTATATACAACGTTTAGTTAAACTAAAAAAAATGAAGATACCTCACTGCTAGCCTATACCTTGAACTGCCAGAGACAACGCTGCTTCACGAACTTACTCGCGTGCGCGCTAGCTCCCATTCCACTTCGCGACCTCCCACTCAGCCATCGCGACCACGCGAACACCCTAATGACATTGCCTTGCCCTCGAGCCGTCGCCTCGACTCCCCCAGATCGTGCCAATCGCACGCGGTTTCGAATCCACTATACATGCGCCGCTTCAATATGTACTCGCGACAAGCACTCTACCGTGAGCAAATCCAGGCAGTCGCCCACGCGACTTCGATCCCCTTCGAGCTTGATTTGGTCGGCAAAGAAGAGGAGGACATAGCTTCTCTTCTTCGAACGGCTATATTATTATTATTTTTGAAGGAAGAGGATGTTGATTGAACGGCTTTGAAGTAAGAAAGTATGTGATTTCGATTTTTATCCCCTTTCTGTTCGCCCTTTTTTTTAAAGCTGGGTTTCGGTTTTGAAATTGAAGAGGGAAGGGAAATCAAACCGAAGGTCGAATGAAAGAGGGGTGGAGGGGAAAGGAAAGGCTCGGCTTCGATTTGCAAATGGATGAGAGTGGCCATTAGCTTGGATTCAAAACGAAGAAAGAAAGAGAGGCTTCGTTTTGTTTCCAGAACGAAGAAAAATATCTACCCCTTTTTAATTATTAAACGAAGAAGCGTATTAGAGAAGCTTGACCATTTAAATTAAATATCATTAGATTATTATCAATAAATTCTCAACGCATTTATATATCGTACACTCACACACTAACTCCGATCAACACGAAATTCAAAATCTGATAATAATTCAATATTACGGATCCAATGGAACTGGTTTTGTCGAATTGCGAGACTGTGCTTTGGAAGGCTATTTTTAGATATCGATTTAAACGATAAAATTTCAAACCTTAACAAAATTCTTCCAAATTCATTTTTAACACTTTTACTATCTTCGGTACTATCAATATGAATTTTATAAGCCTTCAAATTATTTAATTCAATAATTTAATTATCAAATAAATTGTGATATTTGGATTCAAGTTAAAATTACTCTATTGAATATTTAAAATCAATTAAATATTCCGATTTTAAATGCTTGAAAATTCCGGGTCGTTACAATAATGGAAGTGGATTGTAATAGAAATGGTTTGAGTTGCAAATAAAAATCCATTTGAGTAGAAATAAATTGAGATTGGCCTTGTATTAATAAAATAAATTCGATAACGAATTAAGTAAGCAAATTAAAATTTTAAAACGGGTTGATTGAGTTAAATAATAAACGGATGAAGTGTGACTGGATAAAAACTAAATCAAAGTTGTGATTGGAATTGGATTATCAGACTAAATTTAATGGAATTTGATTAAATGAGAGTCAAATAGAAGTAAACTTAAGTTTTATGTTGGAATAAATTAAAATGGAAATGAATTAAATAAAATTGAGTTGGAATCAATTTTAATTGGTTATAAAACTTAATAATTATTTATTCCCATGGATATTGTCAAATTTGCGTAGAAATGATTATCGTTTAATGTAAATGAGATTTAATTAAATTCTATGAATTAGTGGAAACAAATATAATTGATTTTTGAATCAATTGATATGAATACGAGTTTGTTTTGCTTAAAAATGAATTGAATGTAAGCAATTGTGTTGTAATCCATTAAAATTGAATGTAATAGCATATAAATTTGGTTGGAAGCAATTGGTTTAGCTTTAAATTATATAAATCGCTTATGGTAAGCGTTTGGTGTTAGTTGCTTTTGAAATGCTTGTGTTTAGCCATTAAAAGTAAGTGAAATGCTAATAGAATTTCTATATATGGCACTTACATATTTAAATTGAGTAAGTACAGGTACCTGAAGGCCGTTTGGTTGGATTTGGATGCACTAATTGCTAAAATAAGTAAGCCGAATGCTTAAAATGCTAAATAAGGTACGCCTACGCAATAAAAATAGGAAGTATGAACTGTTTTTTTTCTTTTTCCGACCGTGTGGGTCGATGTATACATATTTGTATCTCTTGTCAAATTTCAAAAGGTCCTCCGTACAAAGGAGACTGCCAAAAATTTTCGAAAATTTTGGGAGGTAGAATTTTTTTAAAAATTTTTAAGAAATTTTTGCTAAGCAATTAAACGGTTTTAAATATGAAACTGAAATAGATTAATAAATGGAACTAATAAGACTCAATTATAAATGGAAAATAAAACTTTAATATTCAAAATTGAAATAAATGGAATGCGTATGAAAACGGGAAAAATTAATTTGCATAAAAGTAGAAGTGAAACTTCTGTAAGGAAATGTATAAAATGATTTGAAAAGTTATGATTGAATATTGTTGTTAAGTAAGATATGCAGGTATTAAAGGGGGAAAGAAAATCGGATTTGATTCCAAAAGATAAATTTGAATTGCCCGACGAAAAGGTATGTGTTTAAATTTCTATATGAAATTGGATTGGGTTTTGGATCTAGCCACTTGGGTTTTGTTTTCTTTTTGGAATTTGAGAGCCCGTAGAGGCCTTTTGTAGTGGTACCGAGCTAGCCGCGCAAAGGAGACGCTGGCAAAAATTTTTGGAAATTTAGGGAGTTAGAAAAATTTTGAGGAAATTTTGATAATTCAAAATTAGGTTTTAAATTGAAATTTAAATGATTTAGCAAAAGGGTATCGTTTGAAACAGTGGAAGAGTTTGGAAGGTTAGTAAGAATAATAAAGGGTCTTTTATAAAAGATAGTCGGTAAGATGTTGAACTGTGGGTTTTGGGAGAAAGGGTAAACGGGTAATGGACCATTCTTCCTAACTAGTAATTTCAGGGACGAAATTCTTTTAAGGGGGAAGGAATGTGACGATCCAGAAATTTTAACAGTTTAAAATGGAATAATAAATTGATTTGTAAATATTTAAAAGTTAATTTTAACTGGAATTTCGGATATCAATATTTACTGGATCATTAAACCATTGAATTTTGTAGTTGAAATATTGGATTTAATAATTGAAATAGGGTAAATTGTTGAATTTGGAATTTCCAAGCTTGTTAAAAATAATTTGAAGGCTTATAGAATTTATAGTGATGATATTGAAGATAACAGAATGGTTGAAATTTAAAATAAAGGTGATATGTTCAGTTTTAATAACATATCGTTTAATCGAATTTAAAAATAGCCTTCCGAGGCACAGTCTCGGAATTCGAAGAAACTATGGCCATTGGATCCGTAATAGTTAGTTATTATCAGATTTCAATTTTCGTAGTTATCGGAGTTATCGTGTGACCCTGGCAGCTCAAAACGCTTAGAACTATCTTAACCGATTTAATTTAAATTGATCGTTTTCTTCCGTAACTCGCGCATACAATCAAATTAGCCTCCGAAACATGTTCCATCGTGTTCAGAATGCGGGTAAAACTTTATAAACGCCTGTTGGCATGTCTGATTTGGAGTTCGGAATTTCGCGTTATGCAACACGAGATATTTTTCAATATTCAATTATAAAATAATCAACTCGTACGCAGGAAGCTACCCTAAAATCTATTTGTATTCCCGTTCTCTCTCCTTTCAACAGAAATCGAACCGAGCCCTCCTTTCTTCATTTCCAACCGATTCGTTCTTTTTTTTTGAAAAAAAATTGAAATGAAAATCAATGGCCGAAGCCGGCTCTGCCAAATTCTCATCCATTTTCGTCTCCAGCTCGATATAATCGACGACGCAGGGATTAACTCGAGCTCGTGCTCAAGAGGGCTAGCCGAAGTCGCGGTTGAATCGAGTTTCGTGTGGATGGGGTTTCGGCGTGGTCGCGTAAGGAGGAGCGTGGCTCGTTGGAAGTCGCGATGCTCGGTGAGGCTAGCCGAAGTCGCGATCTGGTCAATCGCGCTTGGAAGTGGCGGCGAGGGGTCCTGTGAGCGACGCTCGTGGCCTTGGGCACGGCGGTGGAGGTTGTCATGGTCGAGCGTGAGCTGGGCAAGACACAACAACGAGGTATATCTGACCTAAATGTTTTTAAATCAATTTAAGATTAGTTAGTTACAGAAAAGTTTGTATATAGGTAATCTGGGATTAGATTCTAAGTGTTATTAGTTTACTTAATTTTAGATCGAAGAAAAATAAAAATTACATTGAGATAAGTGTATTTTTTCCAATATATATATATTCCAGTACAGAAAAGATTTTATATAGAAAGGATTTGAAAGCAATATATAGGAATTATAAATACTTTAAAGTTTATTATAAAATTAGACATTGAATCGATATAATTTAAGTTTTAAAATATATGTAGTTTTAAAGGAAGTAAAATAAAATAAAAATACATTTACACATTTTTATTTACTAGTTTATTTTAAACAATATTTGGGAGATTAACTTATTAAATTTATTTTTGGAACTTAAAATTTATTTATTAAAAGAAAAGGAAATTTGTTTAAATAAAATTTTGGGTTAATTAAATTTATTTAAGGGAGATTAATTGTTCGGTTAATTCAATTATTAATAATCACCTAATGTTTATACAAGGTCCATATATCATGAAGAAAATAGTCGGGAATGAAGTGGATTAGCAAATTTAAGGAACAAAGGTGAGTAAATCTCAACCTGATGGATTTTTATTTAATTTTATATGGTTAAATATAAATAATTGGATGATTGGTTAAGTTGATTTGATGTGCACTGATGATGATGTGATCTTGGTTTTGATTCGGTTCTCGAGTTAGCTGTGGTTTGACTCGAAGTATTCGGGTTTTAAATTGTTTAAACTTGAATTATAATAAGAAGTTTACTGATTTGTGATTCATCGAAATTATAGGGTAATTGAAAGGAATAATTTATTAATTAAATTAATTAATAAATCGAGTTGATTAATTAGTAAGTAAAGATTTGAATTCATTTTGGTTAAGTTAAATTTAGTCGAATTAATATAGAATAATCAATGGATGGTTTGATAGATAATTACTTAATGTAATTAATAAAATAAAATTTCTTTGTGAAAGTAATCAAGGAATAAATTAAGATGGTTACTTAAGGAATAATTGATTACTAAATGAAGTAAATAAAAGTATAATTAATTATCGTTTGGAATTAATCGAAAATGATTAATATTGTGGTTTAATTAAGGTAATTAAATTTGATTAGGATAAATTAAAATATAATTGGTAATCCTTAATTTATATTTAAAAAAATGATACGATTAAAGACTTGATTAATTAAGATTTATTAATTAATAAATCGGTGACTTATGAGAAATTAATTAACGTAAGTAATTAAGGGTTAATGAAATTTAAATAGTTAATTAATTCGAGAAGTAATGAAAGATTACTTATTGATTTTGGTAAGAAGAATTAATATCATAAAATTATTTAAAGTTAATTACTTGAATGGAAAATTGAAAGGATAATTAATCCGGGGTGATTAATTAAGACGAAAAATGAAGGAATGGTTGATCAATTGATTTGAAACGAAGTAATGTTAAATGAAGAAATCTAAGAGGTAGAGGTTAGTAATTCAATTAGGATTAATTAAATCAAAGTAGTATGTGATTAAGCTTTGCTGATGTATGATTGAATAGTATTGGATGCTTTGAATGAGTTAATATGAAATGTTTGTATTTCATTGGATAACTTATGTTAGGATGACATGTGACTCGAAGGGGCCGGAATCGGGTATTGGGAGATATCCAAAACCACTTCAGATTTCGTATAAGTTGATATGAGGAATTGACAAGTTTGAATGAAAGGATATGAATCAGATTATTTAAATCTAAATTTTGACACTTAGAAAACTTATTTAAAAATAAGTCAGGTCGATATCATGTTGTGACTTTGTAAATTGATTTGAGTTACCCGGGTTATATAAGTTGTTCGCTTTGCATTGTATGTTAGTTGAATTTACTCACGCTGGTTTCCAACCTGACCCGGTGTTACTTTGGTGTAATGCTCAGGTCAGACCGAGTATTACAGATTTTCAGGTAGGTACGTTCTGGAGCTCAAGAGGCGAGCTGGATGGCGATAGCGTATAGAATATTTCCGCTGTATTTATATTATTGTTAACCTGAGACATGATAATTGTATATATTCAATGTCTGTATATCTGTGAAACTCTGATGTATATTAAATGTAATCGACAGATATGGTATTCTTTTGTAAACTTTTATTATATTTTATCCGCTGCGAATGTGAGATTTTGGTGTTTTGTTCTTCTTCTTCTCCTATCTCTTTCTTCTTTTTCATAACTATCTGGAATTTTCGGCTTCCAAAATTTTGGGTCGCTACAAAAGTATGGATATAAATAAGTGTGACTTATAAAACATAGAAGTGGAATAAATAAGCCAAAATAATTTTTTTTTGTATTTGGGAAATGAATAAAAATCCAAAACTTGAATTATAAAATAGATTGAATTCAAGGAAATTAAGTGAAATGATTTTTGAAGGTAAAAATCAAATATTGAATTAAAAATGGGAAATGAACTAATTTGAATAAATTAGTTAAGTGAGTATGTTAGTGGAATTTTGATTGGTTGGATAAAAAATTGAATTATGTGTTAAAATGGATTTTTGTGAAGTTAAACTTGAGTTGTGAATGAAGTTCAACTTAGAAGCGCTAAGTGAATTGAAGTATGGTGAAATGAAATGAAGTTGGATTAAAACAGAAATGGTATGAATTGCAAATAAAATTCAAGGGAGTGGAAATAAAATTGAAATGGACTTATTATTAATAAGATAAGTTCGGTAATGCATTGAGAATGTGAAATAAAGTTTAAAATTAATTGAATGAATATACCAATTGAATTTAATAGAATGGAATCTAAATGGAAATGGAGATGAACTTAAGTTGTTAACTTAAGAAAATTGTTAAATGGTTGTTAGTGAGCTTTATGAAATGGTTTTGAATAGAACCTGTTTGAATGATGAAATGGAATGTAAGTAAATAGATAAAATTAAAAATGAAGTGAAGATGAGAATGCATGGATGGTGAATAAATTTAAAATGATTAAAGCTTAAGTATTTACTTATTCATGAATATCGTTGAAGTGCGTAAGAAAATGGGTCGGTCGTTCGACGAAACGGAAGAAAATAAAATTCTATGAATTGATAGAAGTGAAATAAAATTGATTTTGAAATCAATTGAGTTGAATATAAGCTTGATTGGATTAAAAATAAATTAAATGTAAGAAATTGAAGTGTAAACCATTAAAATTGAATGTTATGACACATGAATTGGTTGAAAGCAATTGAATTAGTTTTGAAATCATATAAATTACTCATGGAAAGTGTTTGGTGCATGTTGCTTATGAAATGCATGTGTTTAGCTATTGAAAGTAAGAGAAATGTTAATAAATTTCGTATATTTAGTACTTACATGTTTGAATTGAGTAAGTACATGTACCGGGAAGCCGTTTGGTTGGATTTGGACGCGCTAATTGCTAAAATAATAAGCCGCTTGCTCAAAAATGCTAAATAAAGGTACGTCTACGCAATAAAAATAGGAAATATGAACTTTTTTGTTTTTCCGACCGTGTGGGTCGATGTATATATATTTACATCTCTTGTCAAATTGCAAAAGCTCCTCCGTATAAAGGAGACTCTGCCAAAAAAAATCGAAAATTTTGGGAGTTAGAAAATTTTTGAAAAAAAATTTCATTAGCAATAAAATGATTTGGAATTGAAATAAGGGATTTTGAAAATGGAGATTGTAACTAATTGTTTAGTTGGAACTAAAGGATTGGAAAAGTGAATATGGGATTTTCACTAAATGGTTTTAGTAATTTAGTGGGTCTGGACATTTTTCTGCCTTAGTAATTTCGATAACGAAATTCTTTTAAGGAGGGAGGAATGTGACGACCCGGAATTTTGGACAATTTAAATTGGGATATTTAGTTGATTTTAATATTTAAAAGTTAGTTTGTAACTTAAGTTTCAAATATCACCATTATTTGGAAATTTAATTTTTGGATTTAATTACTGAAAATTGGGTAAAATGTTGAATCGGGGTTTTAAGCTAGTTAAAAATAATTTAAGGGTTTGTAAAATTTATATCGATAGTACTGAAGATAGCAAAAGTGTTGAAATTGAATTTGGGAATGTTTTGTTAAGTTTTAAAATTAGATCGCTTAAAATTGATATTTAAATAGCCTTCCGAGACACAGTCTCGGAATTCGACGAAACCAGTTCCATTAGAGCCATAATAATGAATTATTATCGAATTTCAATTTTCGTAGTGTTTGGAGTTGTTTTGTGAGCGTACGACATATAAACACGCTAAATCTATATCGAAAAATTAATTTAATAACTGAATCCAAAAAGCTATCTTCTCCATACGATCAAGTAGGGACTCGAAACCTTTTTCGTTGTGTTTGGAATAGGGGTATAACATTATAAACGCCTAGCGGCATGTCTCATTAGGAGGTTGAAAATTTAAACTACAAATTTGAGACAATTTAAATTAATTTAATATATTTATTTATTTATTTATTTTTTTATTCACATACAAATAGTCAGCCTTCAGCCGAAATAATGTCGCACCAGTGCTTTGTACACTTCATTTCAATCACTATAGCTCATCTGCTACATGCAAAAAAATTCTCCACGCAGACATCATTTCCCTTTATTTCATTTCAATGCCGACTTGTTATGTTTTAAAAATCGCGAGAAGCTTCATTCTTTCAAAAAAAATCGTAAAAGGGGAAACCATCAGATGAAAAAAAAATCCCTTGTTCTCTTCAAATAATTTAGAATTAGAACTGCAGCTTGTTCGATTTCTCATTTCATCTAGCTGCGGGGTTGAGGTGCGTTTTCGGCACGGCTACAGATCCGTGAGGTCGACTGTGGAGTCGAGTGGAAGCATGGCTATGTTTCGTTGAATCTCGAGGTGAGGGAAGTCTGGCGTGGCATCGCGAGCTAGGTAGGAGGCTAGGCGATCGGAGGGAGGAAGTAGTTGCGAGCGAAGACGGCGGTGGTGCCAGGGGAGACTCGCGAGTTCCGCGGCGATCGAGCAAGCTCGCAAAGGGCAAGGCGTTGGCAAGAAGGCTACACCGTGGGTCGAAATCGATCTCAGGTTCAAGGAGGGGGGCTGGTGAAGCTCGGCAGCGGTGATGGCGCGATTGTGAGGGGGAAGCTCGAGTTAGGGTTCTGGAAGAGTTTGCGGTGAGGTTTACATGTTACTTCTTTCAATTTTGATTTATTTAAAATAATACCTATATGAAAATATAAGTGAAAGCAGAAAGAATTTGCAGTAAAATGTAAAACCCATCCTAGTTTTAATTATAGATATATATGAATTTGTAGGCCGAAGAAAATATAATAAATAAACAAGTTTAAACAGGAAACTCTTTCTAGTCAGAGAAATATTTTTGTACAGAAAGATTTGAAAAAAAAGAGAAAGAAAATAAAGAAATTTCGAACGTTGAGTTTATATAAAATCAGAGTTGGGTATCTCTATAAATTTTTCATAGTATATACGAATTTTGAAATGGAAAGTAAAAATCAAAAATACATATACATATTTTCAAACCTACTGATTATTTTAGAATAATGTTTTATAGTGGTTAGCTTGTTTGAAATTAACTTATTTAATTATTTTAGTTACTAAAAGATTTTTAAAGGAAAATGGTTTAATTAAATTCTTAGTTAACTAATTTATTGAAAGGGAATTTAGTTTTAAATTAAATGATTTGTTAATTAAATCCATGAGAATTAACGTGTCCGATCAGTTCGAATATTGCTAAATCATTTAATATTTATACAAGGTGAAAATTGAGAAGAAAGCAGGCTGGGTTGGAAATGGGATGCTAATAATATAAAGGTGAGTTAATCTCACTCTTCTGGATTGCTGTTTAAATTTAAATGGTTAAATTTAAATAATTGGTTGAATGATTGAATTGATTTGATGTGCTATATTATATATAGTAGTATATAGTATATATTGGAATGATTGATTTGCCGCATAATATAGCGATGAGACCCTATGCGCCGCATAATAGCGGATGATATTTTATAAATCCCATATACCACGATATTCCACCTCAAAGTGGAATCGGTATTTTATTATGCAAACATCTGTGGATGCAGGGAAACAGGTTGGAGGCATCTAATTGGATTCCTCAAAATATTTAGATTTGTTAAAATATTCAATGATATAATTATTTGCCATCCTGTGATGAATTATATTGATAATTGGAAATGTCGGATACTATGGTTGATTTAAAATATTTCCATGAACCGAGTTATCAAAACCTATAGAAATGGGATTTCTGAAAAGAAAATAAAAGAGTGAATTTTGAGTAAAATAATCATAGAAATTTGAATAAATTAAAAATAAATTGAAAGAGAATAAAAAGTGATTTTTGAATTTTGATAAATAAAATTCCAAGTGTGGGAAATAAGATTTTGAATAAATGGGAATGAGTGATTTTATTTTTAAACTCAAGTGATATTATTTCAAGAAATAAAGAGTTTATTTTGAAATTCAAGGTTTGAATTTATTTGAAAGGATAAAGAAGAAATTTAGGAAATATGAAATTGGTATTTTCAGTTAAAAGATTTTAAATCATAATGAAGAAATAAAATTTGAAGTTAATGGAATTTGGAATAAATGAAGTAAGGAAATTTATTTTAAAGGTGAAGTAAATTGGAAATCAATTTGGGGATTGATTTAAGGGTGTAAAACAAGGATTTTTAAAAGAGAAGTGAGACTTGAAATTTATAAACGGGTTTTATATAGGCGAAGTGATATATCAGTGGATATTTGGAAGAATGAATTCACGGTGGGAATTTATTAAGGGAATGAGTAAATTTGTTTAAAAATAAATAGTGATTTATTTTTAAAGATGTGAAAGAGAAGCGTATTTCCCTAGATAGCCAAGTACGTTCTCAAAGCAAAATTTTCAAATCTATTATCATAGTAATTATTTAAAGGTGGCTTGGTATTTTGTTTTAAAGGAGAAAACCTAGTCGTATATTTTATAAAGTAACCTCGTTTTAAATATTATTAGAGTATATATTTTTGAATAAAGTATTAAAATAATTTTTAATTTAAATGGTTTAAAGTGTATTTTATAATAAAGTGTTTAAAATTATTTTAGAAATCTAAAGTTTTGTGCTTGGTGTTTTCAATGGAAATAAATATTTGGAAATTTATTTCATGAGAAGAGTGTTGTTTGAAACTGTTTTCAAAGAGTTAAAAAGTGGAAATATATCTTGTGAAGATATTTTGAGATTAATAAATAATTTGGAGAAATTATTTATGTTTGATGGTTGTTGTGAATGTTAATTGATAGTTAAATAAGTGACTATCAATATTGGCCAATGCGTTGATCGTTTCAAAAAGACTGGGATCGGGATTTATTTCCTGAAAACCACTTCTATCCGGTTTGAATGTTTTCGTGTGGAAAACAAGAGTTTGGATTCGAAGGTGGAGCAGTGAAGTGCAAGGGCTGGTCGCTACTAATCTTGAGGTGATTCTAAAATAAATGTAGTAGGAGTAGTGCCTTCAGTTCCGTTCGAACCCGGAACGGACTCGTATGGATGAATGCTTTCGCAACATCGTCAGGAGGACGATGAGCATTCTAAGTGAAATGTTCTAAAAATGTAATGCTTAGTCTCGAGCCTCATCAACCGGGAATGACTGAAAATCAGGGATTATGCAGCAAGGCTAAGTGGGTAGCACCCATTAGGGTGAGGTCATCCCTATCTAGAAGTCCCTTTTATTCGGCTTAGTGGTGCTGTTGCTGATCCCAACCGTGGGGTGATCTTACTTGGAATATCCAGTAAGGGGTAGTCCCGGTCTTGTGTTGCAGGGGATTAGGAGTAATCCTCCGTACGGTGATCTAGGCCACGTACCGTAACAGGTGGTACCCTAGTGCCTAGTCATTAGTTGGAAATCCATTCTCCCTACGTGTCTTTTATGGTTTTTGTTTGTATAACCCACTTTGTGGCTAGTATGCTGGAATTTAATCATATAACAATTTCAGCTATTTGAATAAGTATTTGTATATAGACACTATTATAATATCAGAGCATTTTGATAAAAAGTTATTTGCCTATCGCAAGGTAAAACCCGACATGTTTATTTATGGCGTGGTCTTACGAGATGCTTTTGTTTTTCAAAGGATTTTGAAAACTTTAATAATCAATTTGAGTGTGGTTTCTCATGTTGGTATTCCAGACTGGCTCAGGTGTTATTTAACTATAATGCTCGGGTCAGACCGAGTATTATAGAATACAGGAAAGGATGTTGTGGTGCTCAAGAGACGAGCTGGATGGCGATACGTACTTCCGTATTGGTGTTAAATATTCCGTTGTGTATTCAGATTGTGAGGACAGGCTATGATTACTGTCCAGTTGTGTGTTATGTATACTCTAATGACGTAATGTATAAACAGATTTGTTTTCGTGTAAAGACCATTTATTATCTACTATATTTTATTCCGCTGCGATAGTTAGATTCTGATGTTGTTTTCTATTTTCTCCTTCTACCTCTTCTTCTTTAACCCAAATGGTTCGTATTTCTGTACATCTCGAGTTGATTGAGGGAGAATAGAGTCGACTCTAGGGGTACGGATTTGCGGGCCGTTACATTAGCAAAACACAAAAACACTCGAGTCAGGAGTAACATCCTTATATTAATAAATTCAACTCAAGTGAAATATCAACTGAAATACAAGTAACTTAACGGATGTTTGGGATTTCCACCCTCTGAGGATTCGTGGAACTATCTACTATGTAGTAATATACGCTATTATAATATGTCTATAGTAAAGTAAACAATTAAGATTGCGTTAAGGCATTACCCATATCCCACTTAACACATTTTTCTATATTCGCGTAGTCTATACAGTACTGTAATTCCTCCGTTAACTGGAGGGTAATCAAAGGGCACTCCATTGGTATGGTATATACCAAACTCGTAGAAGGCGCGATAGGGCATGCGAGAAGGCACTCGAGGAAATGCCAGGGTAGATACACCGTTTGCGTACCTGGACTGGTGGTAAGGCATAGCACTACTACCACCCACCTCGTGATACACTCTCAAATCAAAGGTGCACCTAATCAAATCATAAAAGCAATAAAGTAGTATCGAAGGAATGTGCCCGATCGGCGGAATGACCTCACTTAGCCTGGCCTGGCTCCTGGCGCATCAAGTAGGCTCACGGGATTCAGGGCTATATAAATACCATACAAAATTATCGCTAAATCATCCTACTTCATTCTAGAATCTCCACCACGTATGCAGTTGTTTAAGTGGTTTTCGGTATTGGCAGAGAGTATGATAATATCTGATCCCTGTCTCTTTAACAACCAAACGCTTATTTCACACCATGGTCATTTCATTTCAAATAGTTTATACTACATATCAAAATATCATATTCATTTCAAACCATATCAATTTGATACTTTACATGATATTCATCTCCAAAATCGTAACACTTTCAAAATCATAACACTTCCAACTTAAACTTTTTAGATATTAAAAATAATGTATGTATATATATATATATGTATATATATATTAAAATAGTTATAAATTAAAATAGTTTATATACTAAATAATTTATACAATAAAATAGTTTTTTTGTAATTTCACAAATCGACTCAAATCAGCTTAAATTCCAAAAATTCAATTTAAGTCAGTTCCAGTTTAACCATTTTATTTTAAAGGTCAAAGATTCAATTCAAATTCTCAATAAACTATTCCAATTTTTATCAATTTCAAATCCAGGTTTTGAACTACCACTTCAATTCCAATAAGATTCAAGTTTAAATATTCAACATTTACAATATAAATTTCATTTATATTTCAACATTTAACTTTAATTTTATTCAAATTGGAAAGTATTCACTTAATCACTTAAATAACAATTATTTAAAATCTCAATTTATAAATTCAAATCAGTATTGAATATTCAATCTCAATTTTATCTAAAACCGAGAATATTCATTTAATCACCTTTTTATCGAATTAATTTATAAATCATAATTTTCAAAATCTCAAAATCAATAAGTTCAAATAAATTTTTATTTAAATTCAATTATTAACCAATTTAAATTCCAAGTCCACATTAATTTATTTTCCCAGCCTTTATTAAAATTAAAAAATCTATTTTTAAGTATTAATATAAATTTAAATAAATACTTAAACAGATTATATTACTAATTAAATTAAATATTTATTAAATTAAATCTTATTATTGAAAGTATAATTTTAAATAAAATTTTATTTTATATTTTAAAAATAAATAAAATATAAATAAAATCTTAAAATTTACATTTTTCAAAACTAATTTATAAGTTAAAACTTCCAAAACGTATTATTTTAAAAATCTAAATTTTATATATAATATTTTAAAATCAGTATCTATTAAAACCCATATATTTCATTTCAAACTTTGGAAATCGTTTTAAAAATATAGACCAACGGTGTCCGTATATAATTTTCTATCCTATGTTCAAGTGACATGGATATTTCATTTCAATCCACAATTTATATATTTACAGGTATATATCATTTCAACTCACGATCCCAAAATTTAAAGTACATGAAAATTGCTTGGGTTTATCATTTTAGCCATTAACGATTTTCTTCTGTTCTACAAGATCAATCGGGTATGTATCATTTCAACCTATAGGGAATTCTAAACTAACAGGGAACTTCCAGGGTGAAAACAAATATGATAATAATATAACATATCAACAACATGCATATATCATCAGTGACAAATTAAATAGAATATGTACAACAAGTTATTGTGTCATATATCACAAGTGAACAATTGCAGATAATGGCAAATCATATTTAACAATTTAATAACTAACAATTCAAATTTGATAGCATATTTCAATATTCATTTCAAGTGAAATCAAATTTATTAAATATAAGAATGTTAATCGGGAGTTATTGCTCACCTTTCGAGGCTAAAGAGCACGAAATAAGAAGCAACTGATACAGATACGCACACGAACACGGGCACGACACGGGACAAATAGGCTAGGAGTTTCTGCGACAAATTTGATATGGGAAAGTAAGTCGAAATAGGCAAGGGACCGATGAGATAATATATATTACATACAAATAAATTTTTTGAAAAATCAATTTAAAACGTATATTTTAAAAAATAAATTCTTATTTTCAAATCAATATTAAACCCCAACACATAAAAATATCTATATATATTTCAAAACATAAATCATATATACTACTATATACACACACATATATATATATATATATAAATTCATGTACTTATTTCATTTTAAAATCAGTATTCATTATAAAAATTGATATAACTTCATTTATATAATATATAAAATCAAATTTGATCATACATAAAATCTTATGTAAACCTTTATATATACTTCAAAAGATTACATAACCATGAAATAAACCCATTTTAAACGAATCAAATATACGAATTTATATACATACATATATATATAACAACATATTATGTACTTATATAAGCCTTTATATACAAACAGACGAAAGCATATACAGTTTATAAACTTTTATATGTAACAGATAATATATTTTATAAAGGTACTTTTATACATGTATATAACAAAAGATCAATATGTACGTGTACTCATATATATTTAAAGCTATATATCATACTAAATGCATATAAGTATACATGCAAACGAACATATATATATATATATATATATATATATATATCAAAACAATTTTAGAAGCTGCTGCAATATCCATCAAGGCACGCAAGAACTTCTACTGCTCTATTTATAAGATTTGATAAATATAATCAGCAGAGCTTAAGCACCAAACACTGAACTGAAGACCATTGCTCGACTTTAGGCTGCAATGCTAGAAGTGGCAGTTTCAGGCCAGGGGATAAATAGAGCAGGTTGGGGTCGTGCTTGGAGTTTTGGCTGAGGGGAGCACTCGAGAAGGGAAAGCCCAAATGTTTATACTGGTGAAGTGTACTGGACCTCTAATTAAGATACTGGGTCACCTCGTCCCCTTGTCTTATCTATCATTAACCCCCCGATGATACCACATCACCGATCGAATAATCTTCCTTATTTGTTTACCCAAAACCACTCGTTCAAGGGCTAGGGCAGCGAATTTAAGGTTCCCGTGGGAAATGAAGGCCGACTTCTCGAATAAGAAATGAGAGGCTTCTACTTTTAGTCTAGTATTCATTTACGCCAGCAGATGTTACGAATTTTTTTAATATGCGAGGCTTAGTATATTAATTGGGCCCAACAAGGGAGAAGTTGCTTATTCGGTTGCAGTCTCCGTTGGGTGATCACACGGCAGAAGCTAGGATGTTCGAGTTGTTGGTGTTAGCTTCGGCTGTCAGGTAGTGCAAAGGAGTGGAGAGGCGGCAGCTCTGGCAGTTAGGGCAGTGGGAATGGCCGTCGTGTGCGATGGGGACGGCGGTGGTTTCAAGGAGGAGCACAATAGGGTGAAATTGCGAAGGGGAAAGGAGGAATAGTCTGAGGGCGACTGGAAGCAAAAGGATGGTCGGTGGTGCTCGTTCTAGGAAGCATAGTGACTGGGTCGGAGTGTTGATTGGGTTGTTGTTGAGAGGTGGAGAAAGTGACAAGCTCAAGCAACAGTGCATTGGGTAGGGGAAGAGCAAAGGTGGCACGGCTGTTTGAAAGGGGTGAGGTAGGTAGAAGGTGAAGGAAAAGTTTGAGAAAGGGAGGAATGGTTGTGGATGGTGCTGGGGCTAGGGGTTGCTGGCGGTGACTCTGTGGTGGGGTAAGGGGAGCAGACGTGGATACTAAGAGGACGAGCACGATCAAATGACACCAGAGATTGACTTAAATTGAAAGGTGAGAGTGGGATTTTAATTGGAGAAGGGACAAGTTTGAGAAATTGAGCAGTTGCAAAATAAAATTTGTAATGTATACTGTTTTCACAAGAATAAGAACGAGCTAAAAATGAACACTAAAATTGTGAACCAGAGAATATAATTGTTATCCCGCCTTTTGGCAAGGCCATGACACCAAGGAATTGGCTAGAAACCAAAGATAGTTTGTCCCAAAGACCGGTTATACACAGGTTCCCTATGGATGTCGGTAAATTTTGTGCGAGTCTAGATCAAGCTACAATTGATATGACGTGACAAGAAAAGTTATAAAAGCCAACGTTTCAAATTTCAAGTCAATTGGAGTTCGTATGCTCAAGATACGATCGACGCAATCCGAAGAAATCAACTCACATGCATCCGTCTGTTCATATCCATCATTTCGCATCCATCTGTTCGTATCCATCACGTTACCTGTCATTCATATCCATCACGTTATCAGTTGTTCGTATCCATCAAATCGGTTCAACTTCGTATCGATCAATTGGAGTCAATTCGCACCGATCCCAATCTCATAGTTCCTATTGGTCGATCAACGATCGATACGAATAAAACAACAACCAGCTGTCGATACAAAATGTCCCTTTGCTATCGATACAAAATAGCCTATGAGTATCGAAACGAACAATGCCATGACAACCGATATGAAAATTACCACTTCGATCGATACGAACAAGACCAAGTCAGATCGATACAAACAAGGAGCAAACATTGGGAAGACTCGATCGATTCGGCATGAACTTCAGATCAATCCTGAAAGCAAGCGCCACATCAATTGGCATCACATGCATAATCATTGATACGAAATGATCGATTCAAGCAGCATCGATACGAAGAGAACGACAACCGAAAAGCCCAAACTTTCATAGATTATAACTCACAATCTACAATTTCAAATGCCACCAAATTTTCATAGGAACTTACATACATCCTCACCAACATTCACCATCAATCCCGACTCGATTGGATGAAGTTTGGATTGATACGAATCTCGTTTGTATCGATCCCAGATCGTGTGCAAATAATGTGAGATCGATCGCGTGGGCCCACCCACGTACCAGAAGAGGTTTCCCGAGATCTGGGTGAGATATTTGCATCCTACGCCTATAAATAGCATCCCAGAGTCTACAGAAAGAGGGACTTTTAACTCTTCTACGTCTAGACTCTAACAAAACAATTTTTTCACTCCAAGATCACTGGTGTACTCGAATTCTACTGCAGTAATCTGTTGTAACCGTTTTAATCAATAAATAAACATTAATAAAATCGTCAATTTCATAGTGGACGTAGGCCATACGCCGAACCACTCTAGATCTCTATGTTTCTGTGTGTTTTTCTTATTTGTTTTTGAATTGTTTGTTAGATAATCATCTTTTTACATTTACTTTCTTCATTTTGTCTCTTCAAATACTTTCGAAGAGTGTTGTGCCCAATTTTGGTACAAACACTTTCGTTCTCTCACTAAGAAAACACTGTTTTTCTCCTGCTCGTTGGATCTACTATCGGTACCGGATTTCATAAATCTAAGAAGAAGATCCAGATCTCAAGTTCAAAGTTCTTTAATCCTATTCAGATTTGCATCAAATCTAGGAAAGAGATTCACTATTCACCATGGTAAACACAAGGACCACTTCTACTATTGCAGATCTAGAAGGACGAGATCGACAGAGCCCCGCACAGCTACCTCCGACTGGTTAGAATGCTACCGGACCATCAGATCCGCAAGGCCCTATCACTAGGGAAGAGTTTTAGATGCTAATGCAAGCGTTGACATAGAGCCGTCATCGACTTACTCAATAGCTGCACGCCAACGCAGAATTAACCAATCAGTTGAATCGCTAGAGGCGTACGGGATCCAAGAGGGATCGGGCTTCTTATTCATCCACTGAGAGTTCCTCTTCTTCAGACTATCATTACATATCCATGCGCCCACGGCTAGATGGGAGTTATACCAAAGCTACTAGACATCAGCATGCACTGAGCCTTGGAAAACCAAGAGTTGGCCCGTCCACCGGCCATCAGACTGGACCCTCCTCCCGAGTAGGTACTATTCCATATCATGCTGCAGACAACCGAGCTACCACTACCGCTGTTGAGCCGGGAGTTGATGCCCAAAACCGGACATATCCGATCCAATGTCAACATATTCTCGAACCTTACTTCCTCGAATACTTAGTACCAAGGACACATGACCTGGACCGTCGACCACGTCCGACCCAGCCTTGCGTTGAGGAACCCGACCATACCTTGGCCCAAAGTGCTTGAAATATCCAGATGCCAGATATACCAACGATGATACATCAAATGGTCCGTGAAAGTCAGGGTCTCGCTAACGACGAGTGGGGAATCTCTCGAAGTCATACCCCTTCCACTGATGACACACTCTATGATGAACCACCTCGGTGATTCAAGATGCCAGCTCTACCAATATATGAAGGAAGCTTAGATCTCAATCGGCATATTTTGAAGTATGAATGGTTGGTCAACGCTGCGTGAGCTGACGATGCAACTAAATGCCAAAGTTTTCCGATCTCTCTAGGTGGCATAGCTACTATGTTGTTTACCCATCTGCCACCTTGATCTATCTCGTGTTTTGATTAGCTGGCAACAAAGTTTGTGGATTAGTTCTAAATGCATGTAACGAGGCGAAAGGATGTTAACACTTTGTCTAGTGTCACTCAAGCTCCTGGAGAGACACTCAGGCGTTATCTAGAGAGATTTCATGCTGCGTGTACTGAGATTAGAAATCCCAACGATAATTATATCTTGATGGCACTAACTAAGGGGATTGATCCCGATTCTGAATTCTGCAAATGGTTGGCCGGATAGCCTCCTGCATCATTGGACCGTTTTTATTCCAAGGCAGCCCAATTCTTGAGAAGGGAGGATGCAAAATAGTCTAGGAAAAAGGACGATGCATGACCCAATGCCGAAGGAATCTAGAGTAATGTAGCTGTTAAACAATCCGGGAAGAGCTCTGGAAAAGTGCAATTGAATATTCAAAATAAACAAAATCAGCAGAGAGGTAACATAGATCGAAATAAGAAGCGGGATCAGAATCATGATCCATGACATAGTGCTCCCATGTGTGATAATTACACTCCTTTGAATACTGTTAGTGGTGGTCCTCATCCAGTAGACCAAAGATGGAACGAAATGGAGTCGTATGCCAGTTCTGTTAGGCATGCAGACTTCAAGTGTTGTAGTAGTTTTGAAGATGGGGCTCTGGCCAAACAACAGAAGAGGATGACTGACGACATCGTGTTTCGAGATAAAGATGCTGGCAAGGTCGAAGCCCCCACTATTGATCCAGTTGTCATATCAGCTCAAGTAAGTACTACTTAGATGAAGAGGATCTTAGTCAAAAGTGGAAGTTCTGTTAACATATTGTTTAAGCGAGCCTACGACTAGATGAAGATGGGGGGTAAAGATTTAAAGCCCTTTCAGTCCTGTATTCATGAATTCAATGAGAGTGCAACTATACCCATCGGAGTGGTGGAATTGCTAGTGGAGTTAGGAACCGAAAAATGCCGGAGAGTCTGGATATTATAGTTTATTGTGCTAGACATCGAATCACCATACAATGCTTTCTTGGGCCGACCGGCCGTAGCTGAGTTCAGGGCTGCCATTGCCCCATAGTGTTTGACTCAAAAGTTCCCCATCGATCATGGAGTTAGAGTCGTTCAAGGGGATCAGGCTGTCTGTTCGAGCCTGTTATGTTGCTGAGCTGCGTGAGGCACAACGAAAGGAGAAAGGAAAGGGCGTAGAGAAATCTCCCTGCATCCGCTTTGTTGAAAATTGACAATTGATACCTGGGCCCAGGCTAGGGAACCCCAACCAATTCCAAAGATATCTTGACCGAGAGATAACGAAAGCGAAGATGAAAGTAAAGACGGTCAAGCTTCTCCGGCTGAACTGAAGTTCGATGTCCCAATTGACGATAGTGATGTTTCTAGAATGATAAAGATTGGATCTCAGTGAAGCCAACATATGCAAGAGGAATTGGTTGAAATTTTTCGGACAAACCTCAACGTGTTTGCCTGGACACATTCTGACATGTGTGGAATCTCCCCGGACATCGCGAGCCACATATTGAACATTAACCCGCGGTACATCCCAGTCAAGCAGAAAATGCATGGTATGGATCCAGAGAGATCTTCCGCCCTTAAGGAGGAGGTAGATAAGCTTAAATCGAATGGACTTGTTTGAGATGCATTATACTCGGAATGGGTATCTAACCATGTACTCATCTGAAAGCCAAATGGGAAATGGGAAATGTGCATCGGCTATTCAGACTTGAATAAAGCTTGCCCCAAAGACAGTTTTCCACTTCCTCGAATTGATCAGCTTGTAGATTCAACGGTTGGACATGAACTCCTATCCTTCATGGACGCGTGTTCAAGTTACAACTAGATACCCATGCACTTTCCCGACAAGGAGCATACCTGCTTCGTGACCGATCTGGGACTCTATTGCTACAAGTTATGCCTTTTGGACGCAAGAACGCCGGTGCAACTTACCAACGATTGGTTAACCAGATGTTTGCCAACTAGATTGGGAAAACTATGAAGGTATACATGAATGACATGCTAGTGAAATCACGATTCTCTACTGATCATATTAAAGACCTGGAATCAATGTTTAATATCCTCTAAGAATACAGAAGAGGCTCAATCCCTTGAAATGTCACTTTGGGGTCGCATCCGGAAAGTTCCTAGGGTATACCATCAACGCTCGAGGAATTGAAGCCAATCCTAAAAAGATCTAGGCGATCACAAATTTTTAGACTCCAAGAACAATAAAGCAAGTCCAGAGCCTCAATGGGAAAGTAGCAGTACTGAGCATGTTCATTTCAAAATCCACTGACAAATGTATTCCCTTCTTCGATTTGATCTGAAATGGGAAACGGAACTTTGAATGGACCATGGAATGTAAGGGCGCATTTCGAGTACTAATGCAGCACCTCTCTACACCACCTATTTTGTCAAAGCCTATCGATCACGAGAAATTGTACCTTTACTTGGTGGTATCAAAAAACACAGTCAGTGCTGCCCTAATTTAGGAGGAATACCGAGTGCAAAAACCGGCCTACTATATTAGTAAACGACTAACCATAGTTGAGAAAAATTATCCGAAGCTAGAGAAGTTGGCTTATTGTCTTGTCATTGCCTAAAGGAAGCTCCGTCCATATTTCCAGCTCTTCCTATCACTGTTTACACTGATTAGCCATTATGATAGGTCCTCACGCGGCCTGAGACGTCTGGTAGGTTACTCAAGTGGAATATCAAGTAAAGTCAGTTTGATATTACTTACACTCCAAGGCGAGCCATTCAAGGACAAGTCCTAGTAGATGTCATAACTGAATTTACCATCCCATAGGACTTGCTTGAAACCGGTGAATCTCCCAAATATATCTGGAAGCTGCATACAAATGGTGCATCAAATGACCGTGTCTCAGGTGCGGGGGTTGTAATCTCGAAGGTCAATCTATATGTTATGCTTTGAAGTTTGATTTTCATGCTACTAACAATGAAGCTGAGTACGAAGCCTTAATTGCCGGATTGAGACTCACCCAAGATTTAAAAGTCATTACTGTGGAGATCTATTGTGATTCGAAAATAGTCGTATGTCAAGTTCGAGGGGAGTACCGGGCCAAAGATCAAAGATTGGATGTTTGCCTAGATTGAGTTCAGGAGATACTGCATCAGTTCGATTATTATGTTATCTATTGCATCCCCCGAGAGCACAATATAAAGGTTGATTCATTAGCAAAACTAGCCAGTACAGGTGAAGCACAACAAATGGGACTAGTTCCTATGGAAACATTGTCTTCCCCAAGCTTCAATTGAATGGAGATAGATGGGATATTTGAAGTCGTTCCCAATAAGAAGTCATGGATGACTCCGTTCAAAAATTATCTCGAGCATGGAACACTGCCAGAGCACAGGAGTGAAAAAAGGTAGATTCTTCGAAAAGCTTTGCGGTTCTCTATTCATAATAGAGTCATGTATAGAAGAGGGTACTCTGTTCCTCTACTCGGATGTATCGCTCACGATGAAATCAAACGAGTGCTGCATGATGTACACGAAGGAGAATGTGTAGATCACACCAGGGGGCACGCTCTAGCTAAAAAGTACTCCGATATGGATACTATTGGCCGACTATGAATGGTGATGCGTCGAACTATGCCAGAAATGTGACAGATGTCAAAAAAACAATCGGATTCCTGAAGCCCTTCCTACCGAAATAACCCAGATGGTCAGTCTATAGCCGTTTATAGTCTAGGCCATTGATATTATTGGCTCCCTACTTCTGGCCAAAGGTGGTGCGAAGTACGCCATCGTCACAGGTGATTACTTTACCAAGTGGGCTGAAGCTGAACCTCTTGCTACAGTCACGATGAAGAAGGTGATCAACTTTGTAGTCTGCAACATTATCTGTCGACTTGGTCTCGCGCATACCATCATCACCAATAACGGAACCCAATTTGACAGCGTTGAGTTCAAGGAATTCTGTCAACGATTCTACATTCAAAAGAAGTTCTCTGTAGTTGCACACCCTCAAGAAAATGGACAGGGTGAAGCTGTAAACAAAGTTATAAAGTCTATGCTGAAGAAACGGATGGAAAAGGCCGCGGGCAAGTGGGTCGATGAACTTCCTATGGCTCCATGGGCTTATCGAACAACCCACAACTCCGCAACCGGACACACTCCATTCTCTCTTTCATATGTTTAAGAAGCCGTCATTCCAGTCAATATGGAAGTACCTTCTCATCGTATGACTTATTATGATCCAAAGATAAATGTTATATTACTTGTCGAATCTCTGGATTTGCCGGATGAGAAGCGAGAAGAGGCTGACTTGAGGGCAGCCGCACACCGAAGTCGAGTCGCCCGATTATACTGTGCCAAGGTCCGACTCGAATCCTTGAACTCGGCGATCTCGTCCTCAAAAGAATCTACCTGGTTCCTTTGCACATGAAACCAACATTAGAAGGGCCATATGTGATTGAATGAAAGGTCGGTGATGGCACATTTAAATTATCAAACGTTGACGGTCTTACTCTGCTAAGAGCGCGGAACAGTGAGAGTCTTCGTTGCTACTATATGATGGGATTTATTTATTTAGTCTATATTTCATCTGCAATTTATTCCTGCATTTCAAAATTTGAGTTTGTAATAAGGCGACTGAATTTGCCATATTTTCTTATTTCAGCAATAAAATGCAATCTCTTTGAGCCAAAGCTGTGATTTAGTGAATGTGCCATGCAACTGTCACGATGCACGAAGAGCTAAGTTCCATCATACGGTGGGATTTATTAAAATAGGAAGTAAATGTGATATGATCGGTTACTCGCTATGTTATACCCAAGCTCGAGGGCAAGTCACCACACTGAAGCCAAAAAAGGATTGATACACGACAATCCTTTAACTAACTCCAGTCTCCCAGAGTGCAAACTGGAGTATAAACTTATAAATATGGTTTCGAAGAGGGTGGATCCATCCACCTAACGAATTCGCCCGTATCTTGACCAAGTTTAAGGAGCATCGACCCGTCCATCTAATGACTTGCTTGTTAACGCAAGATGGATGTGAATCAAACATCCACGATCCTGATAAATCCATCATGCCCAGAGTGCGAACAAAATTCAAACGCTTAAAGACGTGACTGACCGTCTGTCGGCCAACTCCAAATTCCAGAGTGCAAAATGGAGTATAAACATCAACTCTAAGTTTCCAGAGTGCGAACTAGAGTATAAACATCAACTAACCCCAGATTCCCAGAGTGTGAACCTGGGTATCAACATCAACCAACTTCAGGTCCCCGGAGTGCAAACTTGTGTACAAACATCGACTAACTCCAGATTCCCAGAATGCGAACCGAAGTATCGACCGTAATTAACTCTAAGTCCCTAGAGCATGGATTGGAGAATAAACATCGACTGACCCTAAATCCCCAAAGAGTGGATTAGAGCTTAAACACAAACCGGATATGAATTGATCATCCGTAACACAACTCTAAGTCCCTAGAGTGTGGTCAGAGTATAAACATAACTCGGGTATGACCGACTACCTATAAAATAACTCCCCAGAGCGTGGACATATACTTAAAACATAAACAGGCGTGACCGACCGCGGACGCACAAATGCATATCCCCGGAGTGTGGATATGATCATCAATAAGTGAGCGAGTGTGATTAGACCACTCGACCCTCACTTGTTTTAGCATCAATTCAACAACGTTAAGCTCGATGTATTAGAAGCGAAATGCAATCACTAGCTGATCTTTACAACTCATCCATGAAATTGGGGCAGAACTTAAAGTGTCGATCACTAACTGAAGTAGTGCAGCATTGGAGTTCAGCTTAGTGTTGATCGTGACTCATAGCCGTAACTCCAGGACTTAACAGATAAACTCAAAATCTGATCTAAAGGTCGAAACTTCATGAGTTTACTAAACAAGAATTCAAATACGCAAAAAATTAAGGAAATAAACGACAATTGAGTTGAAGACAAAATAGAATTTCATTTCAACTTTTGTGGAAGGTATTTATGTAAAAATTGTTTCCAAAAATCTTACTAGCATGGGACAAACCCGCATCTATGGCCAACAAAAGCTAAAGAAATTCCTACCTACTCAAAAACGAGCCAAAGAAGCATATCTACTCTTTCTTCTTTTTTGGTTTCCTCTTTGGCGTAGACTTGCTAGAGCTGCCACTGAGTTTCCTCTTTGAGCCTTTGCCTTTCGGTGGTTGATCTCCTTCGGGAGGGCATTATATCGAATTCCTCCTCCGAACTCAAGTGTACGGGAATACTTCCAACAGGTAGAGTCGGAGGGGTCGGGTCCACTATAGGAGGCGGAATAAGCACGCTGGTGTCAACAACAGTACCATCAGGAGATATCATTTGTAACGGGGTTGGACCAGGGCCCTCCATTCCACCTCCAAAGCTGTTGGCTCGAGCAGCTTCTTCTATTTCTGCGTTCATCTGGACTGTAATTTTTTCCTCATGAAGTGTTTGTGCTTCGCCGAAAACGCTTGCTGTTGGGACCAAGGAGCTGGTCGTTGGCGCTACTCCACCCATGACAAACGACGAGTCAGAGAAAGGGTCACTATAGTGACTCTGTTCATCGAATGAAAGTGTGCTCCCTTGTAACTCATTTGTAGGTGTTGTGGCCGATGTCGTGGTCGCTTCCATAATAATCGCCTCCTGCTCATGATGCGACTCTTGAGTTGCAGGAGGCGCAGCCGATGTGGCTCTAATCACTAGAAAGAGACAAAGAAAAGCTATTATTAAGTATTTCAAGTGAAGCTTCTGATTGTGAACAAGTATATGAAATGTTCAGAGTACCTTCCTCAGTTTGACTCATTGGCGGGCTGAATGGCCTTAGAAATTCGCTCACTAGCTTAAGATATCTGAGGCTGATCTGGATTGTAAGCGGGAACTGGTTGAGAATCAACCAAAGAAGTCAGTTCAGGCTGAGTCGACACAAGAGTTTCGAGACTTGTATCGCGGTACTCGACACCAGAAGCTTCTACGATCTCTGAGTGCTGAGCGCCAAGCATCTCCTTCTCATACAAAATCATAGCATCATGGAGAACTTTCCTTTGGTCTTCGTTCAGCACTTGGTTCTCAAGCTCGAAATCATCAACCGATTCACCCTATTGGGCAGCCTTCTCATCCTTTACTAATCGGCCCCAAGCGTTGTGTAAATGTGTAGGATAGTTATCGTGCTAGGCTAGGTTTCTATGCCTCAAGACATTAGCATTATAGGTAATGAGGAGATCTTCAATGTAAACCTCTAGACTGGACTCCTCCACTTAGACCTTCTCCTCGGCCTCAGTCTTCACCTCCCAGACCTTAGCCATAGCCGCATCTCGTTCGCCCCGAAGCACTACACCTTGTTCACATGCCTCCTGGGCTACACTATTTTCATCATCCCTCTCCTTGATGATTTCAAAAAATTTGTCTTTGAGCTCGTTAAGTTTTTTAAGAGCAGCATCCTGTTCGGCTGTGACAGTGGTGTTTCGGTGGCCCATCTCCTCCACCGAGGCAAAATGTGTCTACCGCATCCTCTCCATTGCCAAGTTCGCCTCATCGGCCTTTTGGGTGGCCTTTACTTTTGATTTTCAAGAGGGTTTGGCTTCGTCGTTAAGCACTTGAATAATTCAGTCCTTTTGAGCGAGCTCGGTTTCTAATTTCTCTATGGTATTCACCTGCTCGAAGGCCACCTTCGATGCTTTCTCTACAGCTTTCCCCCACTCCTTGTACTAAGTGTAGATATCATGAATATAATCATGCATTATGTGCTCTGCTTACGATGGAATTCTCTTTAAGTGAGAGCGGAAGACGAAGCCTTCCAAACATAAGTTTGAAAAATCTTTCTTCAGCTGAACAATTCTAATAGCCCCTTACCCAATGGGCTCAGTGATAGCTTGCTCATCAACAATCGGAGTTTCGGCCTCATGTCTACGATATTGTGACTCAGGCTAAGTGGTTTGAGAAGATCATTTTTGGTGAGGAGGCTCTATTGGTTGTTTTCCATGGCCCGAAGGTTGTATAGGGGTTCGAGGAGGGGATCGCGATCGGGATCATTGTTTATAATCCCTATCCCTCTCTCTCTCATGACGTTCTTGGCTCGAATAACCGCGATCGTGGTTTCTATCATCCTCCCTCCTACAGGACTCGTAATACGAGCTAGATGATTCCGCGTAGAGCGGAGACTTCCCAACATAGATTTTTTTGTCATTGAATCTGTAAAGAAGAAAGAACAACAGAATTAGTAATTTCCTCAAGTAAGTAACTTGTGAACGAAAATCGTGTAGTGCCGTGAACGTATATGTATGTGCAACCCCCCGACCAACCGAAAATTTCTTCCATGCTTATGGGAAGAGACTCGCTTAAGTCTAAAGCACTCTAAAGCTCCTCCAATCCAGCGTCATGTTGAAGTGACACATAATCTGAGATTGGGATATTTACAAGCCCTTCGAAAAGGTTCTCCACTTGCGAGGGAGGAGCCTCTGAAATTTTAATACCGGGAATAGGAAAAGACACGATTACAGATTTTCATCTCAATGATTTGTGGTGCTTATGCGCTACAGCCTTGCATTTTGTCCTTCCCTCAAGACTTTAAAAACAGTCGGAAGGCCAGGCTACCGGTTCGTCATCAGTAGGTGTATTTTCTTCCTCGTCCTCTTCGATTATTACAATCCTGGGTGCTTTACATTTAGCCAGTTTCACTGGAGCTGCCCTCAACGTTCCATCAAGCCTAATGCTCTGATTTCTCTCGATTAGCCCGACAGTCCTCAAATTTCTATCTGTTAACACCGAGTCCATGTCCCTCATTTCACTCGGCACTTCTTGAAGGACCTGTACTATTTCTTTAACGTGTGAGCCCTCGGGTCATGGAAATACGGCTGTAAAAGGAAAAAATATATGAGATTCAACATCAGTTGTGACAAATTCAAGAATTACCGAAGAAAATTGTGGCACTTATGTTTAGCTAACCATCGAATAGCGAATCCTGGTGGGCATCAGACATAGAACCATTCTGTCTTTAGCTGAGCCTGGTCCAAGATCCCATCAACACTAGACAGTTCTTAACCGCCTCAAGGAATGTGAACGATGGACTGTCTCTCCGACTCTTAACATTAAATAGATATCTGATTTCGATCGAAGGTGGGGGTCGGAAAAGATGCTCCATGAATACAATGAATAGGCTATTCAGTAGCGCGTATCCATTCGGGTGTAGTTGTGAGGGGCAATTCCAAATAAAGCCAACACTTTTCAAATGTATTGGTTGAATGAGGGAAGCGTCCTAGCTGAGCATGAGTGCCTGTTAAAGGCAGTAAACCCCTCCAGGAGAGCATGTGGTTTATCACTTGGCTCGTGTAATAAGATGTCGTCGAACGACAAGCCGTGTCTTAGGTATGTCCGTCCCAGCATATCTTCAGAGACATTTGACAGCATAGAATCTTGTGGGTTTGCAATAAAGTTGCTCCTAGCAACTCATCCGGAGTTGAATCGGTGACCCCGGCCGCGATGGCCAGCAACTCTATTATCGGTAGAGATGAACTTCGGGTTTCCCGCTGTGAAAAACTTATGGATTCCATAGCTAATCAACTTATCAAAAACCATCATTAGACGATAATAAGCCAGTGTGTTCCCCAATGTGAAGTGCGTGAATGTATTGTGCAGTACAGTGCTACATATTATTTGAGATATTCTACAGAGTTCAAGAAAATATTCAAACGACGAGACTTCGAGATTCAACTGGAAGTAAACGTCATCGCTGACCTTCACCACTATAACATCCTTACTTTAAAGACCGATTCGAGTTAAAGTTCATTAAATTTTTGTTAAGTTACTACTCCATCGGCGAGCTTTGAAAGGCAGTGAAGTGTGCAGTTTAATAGTTAAGTCCAGATATGCAAGAATGAAGCTCGTCGGAGTCAAGTGTTTGAGTATGCAAAAGTTTCCTATCCCATAAGGTTTAATGTAAGTTGTTCCTTAAAGGTCTATCCTTGTATCGATTCAAAGGAGTAAGGTCCGTATCTACCAATCCCCTATCAGCGCATTTCATATCCATCCTAGAACTCTGGCTTCGTATCGATCTGCCCAGACCGGTACTATTTGTATCGATCTTAGACGAGCATTTTCGTATCCATCATCCTGGATCGATACGACCTCCTATAATCCCAGATTGACACGAAGCTACCTTACTATGCCCCTTCTACAGAAGCCACTCTGCAAAATTCTAGATCGATATTAAGCTCCTTCCTCCATCCATAAGCAACATGAGTTTCTCCATCGTGTCTCAATCGATAGCTCATCTTCTCCTCCAAGCGGCCTGAAAGCCATTGTTCTTTCCTCAACCCTGCTCAGTCTTCACTCTGAAATAGCCAACGCCGGAATCGGCAATGACCGTGGATGGAACGACACTAAAACTTAAGTCTTATCGTTTTGGGATAGTTTTGATTTGTTAATTACCTAGTTAAAATGACCGGTTTGAAAGATTGATGGATTGCTTGGTTTGGAGACGAAGTTGGTTTTCTTCCTTTTTGTCCTGATCGATCCGAAGGCTGAAGAAACGAAATGAGCAAGTGAAAAAATTATAAGTACAAAACGTATTTATATGGATGCATAGCCAAAGTGAAACGATGCATCTCCCAGTAGCCAAGTACCGGTTGGAACGGTCACAACTACCATCAATATGAACAAGCTTATTCGTATCCATCAATCTAGAGCGATCCCAAGTGTAACTGTTCTATCCATTCACCATTGGTTCGAGACGATGTTGTTCGAACCCATCAACAACATATCATATAGAGTGCCAATTTCGTATTCATCTGCTCAGAGACCATAAAGGTTGTATCCATCGATACAAATGAGGCAGTAGAAATTTTCTTGGAAAATTTTGACCCACCAACAATCCATCGATGCGACATGACAATATCGTATCCATTATTCTGAGGCCTACTAGTACTTGTATCCATCGATACGAGGCGCAAGAAATAAAAAAAGAGACCAACCAATCCATGTCAACTACCATTGATACGAAAATGACTTTTCAACAATCCATGTCGATTAAGGAGAGGATCGATACGAAGAAAAACTCTAAAACAACCCACAAGCGTTGTTACAACTTGAATTTCACATTGACTCAGGAGAGGGCCAATATAGAATTTGATATTAAAAAACTGACAATGACTCATGAATGTGCATACTTTAACGGGAGTCAGGCAAACATACACTCATGTATGATGAACTAACATCCAATTTTTAAAATTCACAGGATTTGAATACTCATATGGTGACAATTACAACAACAACAGATCACTATGATACAACACTCAGTTACAACAGTATGCGGTACAACCGTTTAACAAGTCAAATGGAACTTTTCAAAATGAAGATTGCAGCTTTTCAAAGCACATCGTGTTCTCACAAGATGTACTATAGGGGGAAAATTCTATCCCGCCTTTTGGCAAGGCTGTGACACCAAGGAATTGGCTAGAAACCAAAGACAATTTGTCCCGAAGACCGGTTATACATAGGTTCCCTATGGATGTCAGTAAATTTTTCCGAGTCTAGATCAAGCTACAATTGATATGACATGACAAGCAAAGCTATAAAAGCCAACGTTTCAAATTTCAAGTCAATCAAAGTTCGTATGCTTAAGATACGATTGATGTAATCCAAAGAAATCAACTCAAACGCATCCATCTGTTCGTATCCATCATTTCGCATCCATCTATTCGTATCCATCACGTTATTTTTCATTCTTATCCATCATGTTATCAGTTGTTCGTATCCATCAACAACTTCTTATCGATCAATTGGAGTCAATTTGCAACGATCGCAATCGCATAGTTCGTATCGATCGATCAATGATCGATACGAATAAAACAACCACCAGCTATCGATACGAAATAGCCCTCTGCTACCGACACGAAATAGCCTATGAGTATCAATACGAACAAGGCCACTACAATCGATACAAACAGAACAACTTCAATCGATACGAACAAGACCAAGTCAGATCGATACGAACAAGGCACAAATATTGGGAAGACTCGATCGATTTGGCATGAACTTTAGAACGATCCTGAAAACAAGCGCCACGTCAATAGGCAACACACATGCATGATCATCGATACGAAATGATCGATTCGAACAGCATCGCTACAAAAAAAACGACAACCGAAAAGTCCAAACTTGCATCGATTATAACTCACAATCTATAATTCAAAATGCCATCAAATTTTCACAAGAGCTTACATACATCCTCAACAACATTTACAGTCGATCCCGACTCGATTGGAAAAAGTTTTGATCGATAAGAAGCTCGTTCGTATCGGTCCCAGATCGTGTGCAAATCACGTGCGATCGATCGCGTAGGCCCAACCACATGCCAAAAGAGGTCTCCCAAGACCTGGGTGAGATATTTGCATTCTAAACCTATAAATAGCATCCCAAAGTCTACAGAAAGTAGGACTTTTAGCTCTCCTACGTCCAAACTCTGCCGAAACCATTTTTGCACTCCAAGATCACTGTTGTACTCAAATTCTACTGATGTAATCCATTATAACTAGTTGTAATCAGCAAACAAATATCAATAAAATCATAATTTCATAGTGGACGTAGGCCGTAGACCGAACCACTCTAAATCTCGGTGTTTTTGTGTGTTTTTCTTATCTGTTTTTGAAGTGTTTGTTAGATAATCCTCTTTTTACATTTACTTTCTTTATTTTATCTCTTCAAATACTTCCGAAAAGTGTTGTGCCCAATTTTGGTACAAACAATAATCAAAGTTAGGGAAAAGCGAAAGTCATCAATCGAACAGCTGGGAATATTGAAAGTCAAAAGCTAAAATTATTAATAGTTAACGACTCTTCGATTTCACGTGGGTAATGAAAAGACACAACATAACCAAAAATCATTGTACTGATTTCGTGGCGTATCAGACCTCGAAATATACAATTGAGTATACTGCGAAGATCAGCATGACGAGACGATCAAACGGTATATAGATGTCAACGATACGATTATCCTCTCAAAAATCGATATTCGATATGCTGCTAAAACGCCGAAAATAAGATAAACGGACCCATTGTAGTCCAAATTTGACGAAACGAAATATGAAGTCTCACTCAGAAGATGATAAAAAAATTTACTATATAAAAATATTCAAGTTTGAAAAATGTTTTATTATCATCAAGTATTAACTGATTCAATTTTAAATAGATTTACACAACAAAATAAACTTTCATATTTGCTGATGACAATTTACCATTTCCTATGCTTATATAGACTATTCCAAATATTAAATTTTCATTTCCAAATTCAATTATTTAAAATTTCACAAAAATTTAGTTAACTGCGTTATAAAAACCGTTAAAATTTATGTGTCGTTACACTTTCGAGCCTATCTTCTTAGTTAGAATTCTCTTTGATTAGGGTTCCATAAATCTGAATCTCTACCCTTGTTCTAATTTTTGAAATTAATATAAAAATGTTTTATATTATGTTGCTTGAGTTGTTAAACTGGCCCACGCTGTCTGTAGGAATTCCAAAACACTTGAACAAAGCAAACTGACACAAAATTGTTTTTGAAATTTGCAAATGAAATAATTTTATGTATAATTTTATGTATGATTATATTTTATATATAAAGGTATAATTTTCTAAAATTAGATGGTTAAATGAATTTGTTTTTAGAAACGATAGTACTAGATTATCATTTATTGTTTTAGTCAATATTCCTAAACCCTTAACCATTGTTATTTGTTATAAGGTGTTGAAATTTTATAAACATGGTTTATAAATCTGATCTGTAAATGATATAAATTTAAAATAAGGATTTGAGAATTAAATTTTCAGTGCTTTTCAAATTTTGGTTTTCAAAGTTTGAGAAAATATATTATTTGAAAGTATTTTTGGATGAAAATTGTTTCCAAAGGACTTTAAACGAAGTAAGTCAGTACTCTCCTCTTGTGTTGTTGGGAAATAGTTGAAGCAATGACTGCAACACATCGACATTCATTTTCGGGTCTCAAATATGGATGCCACTTAGTAGCTGTGCTAAACTTTTGATTTGGAAAATGGTTTGAATTGAATTTCTTGAGTATGATTTGATGTACAATAGATTTTTTTTGAGAGAAATGTGTGATCCTCTAAAAAACGAGGAAAGCACACATGAAACTATATATATAACAAATATAAAGGAGCTGCCAACATGCCTGGCAGGTGACAAGACTATCAAATAGAAAAAAATAAAGAAGTAGATACCCCTTAAATGAGCTCCGGCAAAGCCCCCACCCATTAAACCCTAATACCGAGCTCCGGCAAGGCCACCACCCGATAATAGAGTGTTAGAGGCATCTAAAACCAGAGAAACTAAAATACAACACCCACAAAATAAGAGAAGGTCCATAAAGAAGAACACCAAGGGGCGAACTAAAAAGAAGAACTCCACTCTGAAGACACTGAGTAACCACCAAGGAGTGCAAGACGCGGTCGGAATCCCTGTGAAAATCAATCCTGCCAACCAGTACAAAGCTGCAAGCCGTCTTGAAAACCAGTCAAGAGGAAACTAGCAACATGTCTAAACCAAGCCTGAAACAAAACTAGGAAACCAAGTAAGAATGAATCACATATATTTATATTAAATAGATTTTATATACATATATGTGAGAATAAAAACCAAAATAAAAAATAGAGCAAGGAAAAGCTAGAACCAAAAGCTAACAATACTAAAGGAATAAAAAGTAAGAAATAAAAACAAAGATAAAAACAATACAAGAAACTACTTTAAGGGCCTATAATAGGAAGAAAATTATACTGGTACATATATATATATATATATATATGTATGTATGTATGTATATGTATGTATGTATGTATGTATGTATTTATGTATACTTATTTCAAAATAGTTTGAAGTGAAAGCGAAAATTTAACTCTTAAGTCTTATGTTAAGTGATGGTTTCCAACTATTGAAATGAAACTAAATTTTTGAATAATTAGAGTGTCTAAAATGAGAAATGGAATTTCAACAATTAGAAACAATTAAACTAGGATAAAATTTATTGGTATAATACTCAATTGCATTCTAAAACATATATAACTTACCAGAAGTATTCATAAAGTTAAAATGTGAATATGAATACATAATTGAAAGATATACAAGAGAAACTTAAATAATAATAAAAATAAACCGTTCAAACTAAATTTTCTTAATAGAAATATTGTAAACAAAGGGTAAATATGTATAGTGCTCAATTACACTCAGAACGTTAATAAAACTTACATGGGAAAAAGTTTGAATGTAATTAAATAGTGTACAATGTAAATATAAGGAGTAAGATGTCCAAAAATGAATTTTTATAAGGGAATTTACAAATGAAAATTGAGTCGTTATAACAAATGTATGTACACTCAATTTAGGTTATAAGAATTGTTAAGTGAATAAATTGAATAATAAATGAGTTAAATAAAATAAATTTTGTTTTGAAAGAAATTTTTTGTAAAAAATGTTAATAAATTGAAAGAAAATCAATTTAATGAACATACCTTGAATTGAAATCAATCAGATGTGAATACAATGAATATTTATTTATTGAATAAAATGGATTTAAGAAAATTAGTTGAATGTAAATCAGTTTAAAATAAAATGAAATTTGTATGGTTTTGATTATTTTTTGTATATGGTATGTATTTCGAATCTATCTTTTATTTCTGTTTGCTTCTATTCTCCTATCTCATTTCTCTTTCGGGACGAAAAGTTTTGAGTGAGGGAGAGTGTAACGATCCGGTAATTTTAATGATTTTTAAATAACGTAATTAACTGAATTTTTCTTGAAAATAAAACAATTAAATTTAATATTAAAAATTTGATATTGGGAATATGTCTATTTTAACAAAGCAAATGGCAGTTTTTCATTGGTAAATATGAAAGTTAGTAAAATTGGGTAATTTTTAATTTCAATTTAAAATCAGTTAAATTGATGAAATTAAAATGTTTTCAAAATCCAAATATTTTTATATAATCAAATTAAAAACCAATTTCTAAGTGAGACGCTATATTTCGTTTTGTCAAATTTGCACGCTATAGCCTCGTTTATCTTATTTTCGGCGTTTTAGCAGCATTTGGCAGCGAAAATCAAATTTTGATAGAATGATCATATCGTTCATATCTTTGTACCATTCTATTCGTCTCGTCGTGTTGATCTTCGCAGTATATTCATTTGTGTGTTTCGACGTTTGGTATACGGTAAAACCTACGAAACGATTAGCGATATGGTACACATTTCGGTTTTAATATGTCCATCGTTTATCCATTGCTGAAACAAACAGCCATCTGCTTTTAATATTTGCAGAAATCCAACGTTTGGTTTTTGCCATTCCCGCTGTTGATCATATATTGGTCCATACCTTAGTTTCTTCCTCTTCTCCACTATTTTGTTTATGTTCAGTTTCTAAGAAAATTGACATTAATAATAATATGATTGAAATCTGCATATATATATCAAGTTGAACTATTCGTTCTCATCCACCACCCACTCTCTCTCTCTTTGGCAGCTCACCCTCCACCACTTGTTGCACGCCAAACCTATCTCTGCCCTAGAGCCATACTCGATTCACCCGCCACCTCTCTTTCCTACTCACGTGCCAGACCTCAAACCCCATGCGCTCACGTCCACATCACTCCCCTTCCACCAAACCAGACGCACACATCCTCTTCCCCATTAGCCAATGGCCGCTTCCCTCTCCCTCTTCTCTGATCGCCACCCCGACCTTAAACTACCTCCAACTCCAGCTATCGATCCACTACAACTTTGCGTGGCTGCAGCTACCTCCTTCGTGCAAAGTCTCCACCCTATCAACTTGTACCACACCTCGTCTGCCGGCCAACCTAACCCTGACTGCCTGAAGCAGCCTCTCCACCTGATAGATCCTTCACCTTCGCCACCATCCACATGTCAGCTCGTGTCCGCCATGCATGCGAACGAGCAGACCCACTTATCACCACCATCTCCACCCATTTCCTCTTGCATGCTTCCTGGCCACTGCTCTAGCTCGGCCGCCTATCAGTCGCGCCCTCTATAGCTCAAACACCAAATCCAAACGCCAGCCACACTTCAGCCGACCAGCAAGCCTCCATCACCTTGGTACTTACCTCCTCTCAAAACTGATCATTCAACCCTGGTTGCACCCCAAAACTGCCTGTCCACTCCGACCAGCAAGTCTTTCCTACCTCTTCAGCGCATGGCCACCTTGTTTCATTCCAGAGAGCTTGAATATATTTATACTTTGTTCTCCTCTTTTGCCTTCTCTTCCATTCTATTTATATTTGTGAGTTATGATTCTTTGTTTTATATTTTCTTATTAATAGTTTTATAAGCTTGTGGTGTAATTGATATATATATATATATATATATATATATATATTGTTTTAAATATTGTTAAAAAAATATATATTGTTTTTAACTATTTGTTTTCATACTATATTGATATATATGTATGTATGTATGTATGTATATTTTAATATATGTTTTAAATAAACATTGATCTTTAGAAAAATATAATATGAATATTTTCATTTCAAATATGTATTTTAAATTGAAGAGTGATTTAAAATATATATATATATATATATATATTATTTTATATATGTGAGTAAATTTTAGATTTTTAATACATATTTTGTATCACCGATTCATGTCCGTAGTGCTTTGCTTTGGAATTTGTGCTTGGATTCGTCATATCTTGTTCTTGTTTCCTCTAGGCTCGAAAGATGAGCAATCACTCACGATTAACATTCTGGTATTAAGTGAATCTAACTTACATGACATGATGATTGAAATATGTTGTTAAATATTGAATTGGTTAGAAATATTGTTGCAATGATGCATTATTTGTTTACTTATGTTAATTGACATATGATAACCATAACTTGTTGTACATATATTATATTTAAATATTAATTATGATTATATTTCCATTTATGTGCTATGCCATTCTATGTTATTATTTTATTTTCCCACACTACAAGTTCCCTGTTAGTTTAGAAATTCCATATGAGGTTAAATGGCACATACCCAAACAATATGTTAGGATAGGGAAAAATTGTTATGGATTGAAGTGATAAATCTAAGCGATTTTATTAATTTTGAAATTTTCACTACTAGAACTGTAGTGTATTCCAACGCCCAATTTCCAACGGCCTCCAACGGCGTTTCTAACAGCTTCCAACGGTTCGCTGGATTTTGACGTAACCGTCGGAAGCCGTTGGAAATACGTTGTTTGCGGCCGTTGGAAGCCGTTGGAAAATTTCCTGCATATTTTCCAGAGAACCGATCTTCAGCTCATTATCATCTTCCCCTTCACAATTTTCCCCCAATTCCCCCATTCCACCACCTCCAACCTGCTACCGCCGGCCCAAACACCATCCCAACCACCTCCGACGCCATCTAGAAGCTGCTCCAGACCATCTCCACATTTCTATCTCTCCAAATCGGTAATTTTGCTAAACCTAATATTTAGGTTTTTTTGTTTAGGGTTTAATTCAAATTGTGATTGATTCCTACTTGTTAGTATATGCATATTACATCATGTTATCCCCTAACTGCAACTATTATACCATAATGAACAAGTTATTATAACCGATTGAAAATTTTGTAATTTAGGATATTGCACTAGTTTATATTGATTTGGTTAGTATATTAAACGTATGTGCGTGATAGAGTTTATTGCATTTGGAAGCCGTTAGAACGGATATTGCATTTGTGCGAACACGAGTTTTGTATTTGTGCGAACACGCGAATTGATTTAGTGTATAAATGAATTTGTAATAAATGAATTTTGTGTACAAATTTTGTGTATAAATGAATTTAGTTCTTTTGTAATAAAACGGTAAAATATAAACCAATATTAATTAAATGAGTTATATATTTAAATTTAATATAAACAAATATTTAAATCCTTAGATATATTTGGCCCCGTCTGAAAAGTGTTGTATATGATCGTTTTAGGGATATTCGTTTTTTCTACAAAACGGACAACTCTAATCATCTGATACATCATTTGTCGGATTTGTCCTTGTATTGGACAAGTTACAAACACTATAAAGTAAATATATTTCGTCAATCATATTACTATAAACGGTTCACAAAATTTCGATGGCATTTCCTTTACGTTCCTTGTGTACATGCATTTGTGTACGATATAAGGAACATGGGAGAAATGCTGCCGAAATTTTGTGGATCGTTTAAAATGATATGATTTATGAAATATAATTACTATTGTGTTTGTAATGGAAAGTAGGATGACCGACCATTAAAGAAGACACATAAGTGGCAATGAATCAATAGTTGTTTATTTAAAATGAAGTTTGTAGAAAAAATATAAAATTTAGTACATGTTTACTACATCAGTAAATACAATTTAAACAAAATATAAAATGAACGATTTATAATTTTTTACTTTATTATTGGTTTCCAAGTAGGAAAAATGGTCAATTACTTTAATGATCGGAGCTGGATGTATCAAAGAAGGGACAATAATGATGCAATAAGTGAACATTTTCTAAAAGGGATACAAGTGTTCATCGAATTTGCTATAAGTAATATTGCAAACGATGAAGAAATTCGTTGTCCATGAAGTAGATGCAAATTGTTAGACTATTTAGTACCGAATATGGTTAAGGTTCATTTGTACCAATACGGTTTCGTACCCAATTATTTGCTGTGGAATCGTCATGGAGAAATTATAGCCCCTAATAATCAAGAACAGGTCAATGGAGGTCATTAGTGATGAAGTTAGTACGAATCTCATAGAAATATGATCGAAGATGCAGCACGATCAATGTTCCCTACCGTTGAAATTAATAACGACGATGTTAACGTCGAAGAGGAACCAAATATTGGAGCTAAAAAATATATGATTTATTGGATCATGCTAAAAAAAACCTTTGGAATGGATGTTTAAGCGGCTCTCAATTATCGGTAACTGTAGAATACATTGCAATGAAATCAAAATACAACCTTACAGAAGCTGGATTTACGGCTGTTGTTCAAGCTGCTAAACATCATATGCCACCCGATAATTTAATGTGCCAAAATTATTATAAAGTGAAAAAACTTATGTCATCTTTTGGTTTTCCATATCAAAAAATAGATACATGTTTAAAGGGTTGCATGTTGTATTGGAAAGAAGACATCAATCTTAGAAACTGTAAAATATGTAATCAAGAAAGATATAAACCGAGGAAAAAGAAGGGAAAAGAAGTTCCGTGCAAGCGTATGCATTATTTACCCATCACCCTTAGACTTCAACGGCTATATGCATTATCTGTAACAGCGCATCATATGAGATGGCACAGTGTGAGAACACCTCAAGAAGGTACGTTGACACACCCATCCGATGGAGAAGCATGAAAATATTACTTGAAATATCCCGATTTCGCAACGGAGAGCCGCAACGTTAGACTTGGTTTATGTACAGACGACTTCTCACCGTTTTCTCAGTTTGGTTCTAAATATTCATCTTGGCCTATAATAATCACACCTTACAATCTACCCCCATGGATGTGCATAAAAACTCCATCTATGTTTCTCACAATTGTCGTCCATGGCCCTGATGATCCGACACAGGGCACTGATGTAACAACCCGCAAATCCGTACCCCTTGAGTCAAAACTATTCTACAACAATCAACTCAAGTTGCATAGAAATACGAACCATTTGGGTTTAAGAAGAAGAGGTAGAAGAAGAGAAAACAAAATCAACATCAGAATCTAACCATCGCAGCGGAATAAAATATAATAAATAGTAGATAATCTTTACTCAAAATCAAATATATTAGTTTACATATATGACATCATCAGAGTACATCAGTCACAGCTCACATCTATAACATACAATGGGTACACAACAACTCAACACAGCGGAAATATATATATACAAGTACGAGAATACGTATCGTCATCCAGCTCGTCTCCTGAGCTCCAAGCATCAATCCTGTATCCTATAATACTCGGTCTGACCCGAGCATTACAGTTAAATAACACCCGAGTCAGTCTGGAATACCAGCGTGAGAAAATCACACCCAATTGATTATTAAAGTTTCAAAATCTTTTGAAAGCAAAAGCATCTCGTAAGACCACGCCACAAATAAACATGTCGGGTTTTTACCTTACGATAGCTAAAATAATTTTTATAGAAATCCTCTGATATTACGATATGGTCTATATACAAATACTTATAAAATAGCCGAAATTGTTACATTATTAAATTCCAGCTACTAGCCACAGTGGGTAATACAAACAAAACTCGTACAAGGCTCGTAGGGAGCATGGATTTCCAACAATGACTAGGCACTGGGGTACCATCTATCACAGTACGGGGCCTAGATCACCGTACCGAGGATTACTCCCTTCATCCCCTGCAACACAAGGCCGGAACCATTCCTTACTGAACAGTCCCGAACAAGATAAACCCCGTGGTTGGCGCGACCAACCACCCACTAAGCCGAAATATATAAAAAGGGACATCTAGACAGGGGAAATATCTTGTCCTGCTTGGGCATGACCCACCTAACCTTGCTGCATATCCCCTGATTTTCAGTCATTCCCGGTTGATGAGGCTTGAGGCTAAGCGTTACCTTTATAGAACATATTCCTTAGAATGCCCATCGTCCACCTGACGATGTTTCGCAAGCATTCGTCCATACAAGTCCGTTCCGGGTTCGAACGGAACCGAAGGCACTATTCCTACTACATCCATTTTGGAAATATCCTCAGGATTAGTAGCGACTAGCCCTTGCACTTCATTGCTCCATCTTCGAATCCAAAAACGTTTTTCACGAAACGTACAAACCGGATCGAAGTGGTTTTCGAGAAATAAATCTCGATCCCGGTCTCTTCGAAACGATCAACGCTTTTGTCCAATATTGATAGTCGGTGATTTAACTATCAATTATATTCACAAAACAACCATCAACCAATAAATAATTTTCTAAATTAATTATTAATCTCAAAAATATCTTCACAAGATATATTTCTATTTTCAATCCTTTGAAAACAGTTTTCAAACCATCTTTCTTTTCAAAATAAACTTTTTCAAATATTTTCTATCTCCTCTGGAATCACCAAGCACAAAACTAGATTTCTAAAAATAATTTTAAACACTTTACTGAAAAATACATACTTTAAACCAATTAAGATAAATTACTTCAATAATTTATTAAAAATACGTACTATATGAATATTTAAAATAAAGTTACTTAATAAAATATAAAACTAGATTTTCACTTTTTAAATCAGAATTCCAAATCACCTTTCTAAATAATTACTGCTATAATAAATTAAAAGGAAATACTTACTTTAGACTTTAAATATTAGAAATAATAAATTTTCAAAACATGCCCTTTTAAAACTATTAACTTATATTTAAAAATTTACGTTGAAAACGTACTTGATTATCTAGGGAGAATTCAAACTTCAATCACTTAAATCAATTTTCCAAATTGATTCCCAATTTACTCCATTTGAAATAAATATCTTTACTTTCTTAATTCATTTCAAAATTCATTAATTATGGACTTATTATTATTGTTATTATTTTCCGTTGATTTTTAATCTCTTATCTGAAATATACAAATTCAGGTCTTTCCCAATTCTTCTTTATTCCTTCAATAATTTAAATTTTAAATAAATGTTTGTTCTCTTTAAATAATAGAATTACAGTTTAAAATTCATTAATTTTCCTTCTATACTTCTAGTTTTATTTATTAAGTTTAAAAGTCACTTAATCTCTTCCAATTCATTCTTAACCTTATTCAAACTCCCTATAAATATTTACTTACACATTCACTTCTTTTATTTATAAATTCACTTCTTTTATTGCTTTTCAACATCCAATTAAATATTTCAGTAATTCATTATACCCAATTATATCCAATCGAAACATAGCATTCAATACTCCAATAAAGTTCATCATACAATATCAAACAACCACAACAGAGGGAATTAAATAATTTAAATAAATGTTGAGGGATCCAGTTGGATCCCTCCAACCTGTTTTCCCTGCATCCACAGATGTCAGCACAACATAATACACCAATTCCAAAATATCATACTATATCACATCAATCAATTCAACCATACAATCAATTATTAAATTTAATCATTTAAATTTAAATTTAAACCGAGTGAGATTAACTCACCTTTGATTATTGAAATCCCCATCCAAATCTCGTATTGTTTTCTTCGCGATCTTTTAACCTTGTATAAATATTCATATGATTAATATTTGAACTAAGCGAAAAATTAATTTCCATGTAATAGAATTTTATTTAATCTAATAATTTAAATTTAAACTAATCTTTTTATAAAAATCTTTTAGTAACCGGAATAAATTAAATAAGCTAATCAATTACCAAATCATTATTTCATTTCTAACAACTTCCCTTTAATAAAATGCTTTCGACTAAAATAATTCGATAAGCGTATTAAATCAATTCATCTCCTCTTATTTTCCCTATAAAAGTCTTCCAGTAAACAATTTATTCCTGTTTACATACTATATATATTCTGCTACATGAAAAATAATTAAATCAAGTTCCATTTTACCTCACTGACGCACGATAAACTCCGGCCTCCAACGCGATAACCCCATCATCGTACTGCCACGTGCGAGCGTCACGATAAAGTCCACTGCCAAGATCGACGTCGATTGACTCACGATGGCCCTGGCCTACACTGCCGCCTCCCAAGTTGCGATCGGCCTCGAGTCGAAACTCCACGCCTCAATTCCCTTAGCACTTTGACTGTCGTCGAACCCCCAAACCCTAAATCGAACAGCCACAAACCCTCCACGCCATCGCCGCCTACACTTCACTCGACACTAGGCTCGATTCGAACAAGTTCTGATCGCGTGAACGATTGATTGAATCGAAAGAAGCGGCCGTCGTTTCCTTATATTTTTTTTTTATCTGAGACGTTTTTCGACCATCTCTTTAAATTTTTTTCTTTTTGAAAGATCTCAGTTTTTAATCTGAAGGATAAGGCATCGGCCAAATTATAAAACAGAAAACGAAGCTTGCGCTAGAAGCTAGGGGTGAGACTTCTATAAAAAGATTTGACCAAGTAAATTAAATTTAATTAACTTTCTTTATGCATTTACGGGTTGTACGATCAAACGGTAATTCCGAACCTAGCGAAAATTGAAATCCGACAATAATACGATATTACGGATCCAATGGAACCGGTTTCGTTGACTTCCGAGACTATGCCTCGGAAGGCTATTTTTAAATTCAATTTAAACGATATAAATTTAAAACAGAACAAATCATTGTTGAATTTGATTTTAACGCTTCTATCGTTTTCAACGTTATCGGTATAAATTTTACAGCCTTCAAATAATTTTTAACCGGCTTAAAATTCTAGATTCAACAATTTACCTAATTTCTAATTATTAAATTCTATTATTTAATTACCAATAAATAGCGATATTTGTATTTCAAGTTAAGATTACTCTATTGAATATTTAAAATCAATTAAATATCCTGATTTTAAATGCTCGAAAATTCCGGGTCGTCACAATTGATGTTTACTTACAACCGTTAATGGAAGAGTTGAAAATATTATGGTATGAAGGAGTTGAAACATACGACATATCAAAAAAGAAAAAATTTCGGATGTTCGCTTCTCTATTATGTACTATTAGTGATTTTCCTGATATGCAATGCTTTCAGGTTGGAGTACGGCCGGTCGTTTTGCTTGTCCTTATTACATGGAAGAAACACGAGCATTTTCCTTACCGCATGGGAAGAAAATTTCATGGTTTGATTGTGATCGATGTTTTCTTCATATTAATCACCCTTTTAGAAGAGACAAAAAAACTTCATGGCTAATAGGCATGAGACTCTACGACCACCAACGGTTTGGTTAAGCAAGGATATAAATGAACTTGTAAAAGATTATCCAAAGATACACGAGACCGGACAACAAATTAAAATTCAAGGTAAATCGACGTTTCATAATTGGTGCAAAAAAGTATATTCTGGGAATTGCCTTGTTGGAAAAATATCTTAATCCATCATAACATTAACGTGATGCATGACAAAAAAACGTATTTGATAATCTATTTTATACAGTTTTGAATGTGAAGGGAAAGACTAAGGACGATTTGAAATCTAAACGTGATATAGAGGAAATATGCAATCGTCATGAGCTTCATATGAAGTCCAATGACAGTAAAAAACCCAAAGCATGCTACGAACAAGACATCAACCAAGTTAAAATACTGTTAAAATGGGTGGAAGGATTACGATTTCCCGATGGAATTTCCTCTAATCTTCGTAGATGTGTCGACTATAAAAATGGAAGACCGAGTGGAATGAAAAGCCATGATTGTCATGTAATGATGGAAATTTTTTTACCCAATGCTTTCAAAGAATTGTTACGGGTAAAAGTTTGGACGGTAATAACAGAACTTAGTTTATTTTACAAGGAGCTTTGTTCAACTACGTTAAAAGTTGACCGTCTACTTAAACTTGAAAGGTTCGAACTTGAATGGTTACGAAATGCTTTGCCTAGATAGTTTCGTAGAGGTACTTCCGTGATGGATACGAAGCAGGGGAAGCCGATGGATTCGAACGTGATCGTGTCGAACTGAGGCATCCCGATGGATTCGAACTCGATCGATAAGAACGATCGATACGAACGAGATCGATTCGAATTGGAGCGTGAGGATGGATTCGAGGTTGATCGATACGAACTGAGGCACTTCGATGGATTCGAAGTGGTTGGAACCTGATCGATACGAAAGTGATCGATTCGAACCGGAGTTCGATGATGGATACGAAATCATCCATAGTGATGGATACGAAACCTGGGCCGTTTCCTCTAGATTGAATCGATCATAACTCGAGCGTATGAGCTCAGATTGACTTGAAATTTGAGATGCTGACTTCTACGGCTTTGCTTGTCATGTCCTATCAATTGTAGCTTAATCTGGACTGGGACAAAATTCAGCGATATGCATAGTGAAGCAAAGTATAACCAATCTTTGAGATGAATTGTCTATCATTTTTCGATCGATCTTTTGGTATCACGGCTTTGCCAAAAAGCGGGATAACATTTGCCCCCCAAAGTCCGTCTTGTGGAAACATGACGTGCTTTGAAAAGATGCAATTTCTTTCTGAACAATCATTACTCTTTTTTCGAAGGTTGTAACCTTGCGTTGATATAACTCATCGCTGTATGATAGTGCTTAGCTGTTTGCCGTTGTAGTCGTGATGGGACGAGTATTCGATCCCTGTGATTGTTGAAAATCGAATGTTAGTCTGACATATATGCATATATGTTGACTTGACTCTCGTTAACGTTGAGTGTTCACGAGTCGTTGTCGGTTTAGTTTGTTATCGAATTTCTTATCGATTCTCTCCTGAATCGATGTGAAATTTGAGTTGAAACAACGCTTGAGGGCTGTTTTTGGTTATCCTCTTGTATAGATCCTCTCCTGAATCAATGTAAAAGGTTGAAATTTGAGTTGTAACAACGTTCGTCAGTTGTTTTAGGAAGTTCCTTCATGTCGATCCTCTCCTAAATCGATATAGAAGGTTGAAAGATTGACTTTGCATCGATGGATTTGGAATTTGTTGGATGCAAAATGCTCATTCGTATCAAAGCCGATGCTCGAGTTGTGGTGGATACGAAACCACTGGTGTTCGTATCGATAGACCTGTACTGCCCTGGGTCGATGGTTGTGAAGTAGACATTTCGAATCGATCCAGATTGTGTGGATTCGCATCAATGGACCTGGACTCACATCGATGAACGTTGGCTTCTGGAAGCATAGACTCGTATTATTCGATCGATACGGTTTGCATTGATAGCTTGTGGATGGAACCGAGTTGAGTAGCGGCTTTGAAACGATGAAGTCTGGAAGCAACTTCACCTCGATGAAAGCAGAGCCTGATGGGTTCGAACTAACCATTCGAATCGAGGCATGATCGGAATGGGTGAGGCCGGTCACATAGACCCGGAGGCGAATCGACCCAGTCGCCTACTATGTTCCATATAAATAACTTGGGCTCAGTCATTTTTCACTTTTTCACTTTTTACTGCCGCCTCCATTTTTCCTATCGATTCGAAGCATCATAGAAGATAAAACTGTATCACGCCATTGATTCAATCAGTTTCAAACTCACAACTTTTCGAATCCTGCCTTAAAATTAGGCAATTAACCACGAATTGAAGCAACAAAACTATCTCAAATCCATCCTTCCTTCGTTGATTATCCGTTCTGGCCATTGGTAAAACCAGATCTGGTTTGGAGAAGAAGGAGTGGACAGAATAAAATCGAATCGATATGGGGGTTCAATGTTCGAGTTGGTTAAGGCGACAGTCTTTTTCATTGGGTTTCGCATCGATCTCTGGGATGCTTTAATGGAGAAGACGTAGTTTCGTACCGATGGCTATGGCGATGGATCGTATCGATTCGAAATGATCGATACGAAAAATGAGCTAATGGCTGATCCGAAGTCTTTAACTTTAGATCGATACGAATCATATTTTTATGATCGATATGAAAGGTATCGACTCGAATGTAATCGATGTTAAGTTGATACTTTCCCGATCGGTACGAACTTGGTGACCAAGGATCGATAGGAACTCATCGAATTTTATCGATATGAACTCAGCTCCAGATGATCGATTCGAAACATGTTTATTGGCATCGACTCGAACTGTTACTTTGATGGATCCGAACGAACTCCATGTGATCGATTCGAACTGATATCATGATGGGTTCGAGCAGACTCCATGTGATCGATTCGAACCGATATCATGATGGGTTCAAGCGGACTCCATGTGAGAAATTCGAACTTCCCACATTGAATATGAAAATTTTGACACTCTTCAAAACAATTTTGATGAGCTTCATTCTTGCATATTTAGACTTGAATAAACTGCATACTTGACTATATCTTGAAGCTCGTCGATGGAACCGTAACACCCTTAACTGGTTGCACATCTTTTCTAACTTTGCACAAATTTATTCAAGTAATGCATTGCACTGCACAACACACACTCGTACACTTTACGCTGGGGAATGCACGGGCCCTTTGTTGTCTAATGAGAATTTCTCATAAGTTAGCCAGTTATGGAACTATCAAGTTCGCAGCCGCAAGAAAACCCGTAAGAAATCCGCAGTACAGTTCCTTTGAGACTAGAGGTTCCGGACATTGAGCCTGAAATCATCGGTCCAGCCCCGGACGAATTTCCCAATGCGTCTTTTATTGCCAATCCATCGGACTTCGTTCGGTCCAATGTTTCTGAAGACATGCTGGGGAGGATATGCTTAATGCATGGTCTGTCAATAGACGACGTGTTATTACCGGGACCAAATGACAGATCACACAATCCGCCAGAGGGATACACCGCATTCAATCGCCACGCGTGTGCGGCCGGGACGCTCCCTCCGTTCAATGAGTACATTAGAGAAGTATTGTCTTTCCTGGGGATTGCCCCATCTCAACTACAGCCGAACGGATTTGCTTCAGTGAATAGTTTGTTCATTATCTTCATGGAGTACCTTCATCGATCACCGATCTCGACCGAGATCGGATATCTGTTCAATCTCAAAAGCCGAAATGATTACCCCTCCTTCACATTTTTGGAAGCAGTGAGGAATTGTCAAGTGGTCACCGGGTCCTGGACCAGGCTAAGCTATTACAGGACGGAATGGTTTTACGTTAGATGTCCTCCAGGGTTCGCCCGACGATGGTTATTCATATGTGAGTATAGCTGAGTTCTCAGATTATTACTAAGGCGATTGCAGTTGAAGTGAAACTTATATTTTTTCCTTTTTACAGCAATGATCCAGCGACCCGAAGGTGAACACTTCAAGGAGATAGTGTGGATACTCCAAGAAGTCCCGAGTGAAGAAAGGGATATTGAATTGCTTTTGATGGATAGGAATCTTCGGACTCTTGGGTTGATCGAATGGGGGCAGAGTATAAAGTTTGACGGGGCACTAAGGATCGTCTTGAAAAAATGAGTCAAGCAAAAGAAGCCCAAAGTTACTATAGCCGAGGAAGCTGATTCTGAAAGAACCCATACCGATGATGAGCCGTTGGCCGGGCCTACAGATGTAGTTCAGGACATCGTAGAGCAGAAAAAAGGCAAGGCAGCCATTTTTAAGTCGCCTGAAAAGGGAAGACGGAAGTCGGTCGTCATGTCCCGGCTCACCCCTGGAATTAGAATTTCGGAGAGGTCTCCCCCAAGAACAGAAAGTCTCTTTGAAGGGCTTGCCGATCTTCCAATCCCGGATGATGTGTCTTTTCAACATGATGCCGGGTTGGAGGAATTCCATCGTACTCTAGAATTGAGCGAGCCTTTTATTACTAGCGTGGCCGACACTTCCGGTTGGTCGGGGGGATGCATATTCATACACATTTCACGACACTACATAACCCTTAGTCGTAGGTCATCGGTTTCGAAATGCCACTAACTCTACTCTCGTTTTGCTTTGCAGATATTATGACTGGACGCGGTTCGATGTTAGGAAGTCTGCGACAGGCTCGTAAATCCTCCTCATATTACGAGTCACAACGAAGAGAAGGAGATAGAGATTACGATCGCAGGTACTCCGGGTATTCTAGACAAGAACGATATGATAGAGATAGGGACTACAGACGTCGATCTCAATCTCGCACTCCTCCTCCCAGAGCTCCTATAGAACCTCCTGCTTATGTTTCTCTTCCTTTCGAATCTTCTCGATACAAGTCAGCTTCTCAATCTTCTAGATCCGAGCACCACCATCCCAGATCTAAGGCGATGTCTCCAATAGTTGCGGAACAACCTCCTATTGAAATTTTGGGGGAAGGTGCAATCAAGCTTGCGCAATTAAAGAAGGACTTCCTGAATATTTGCTTTGATAACTACATTTTTCCTCTTCACTTGAAAAGAATCCCGCCGGAGGCCGAGCAGGTGGCACACGATTATGTGCACGACTTTTATACCCAATTCAAGGAATGGTATAAGGCGGCTGAGAAAGCGTCGTCATTAGCCTTTGAATGAGCGGCTATCATTGAAAAGCTACAAGCCGAGCTGGCTTAAAAAGACCGTATCATCCAAGTACTGAACACAGAAGCCGAATCGTCTCAAAAATAAGAGATGGAGGTTCTTACGAAGGCCGATGAAGCTCAAGCGGCTATGGATAGAATGAAAAAAGAGCATTATGTCATGGTGGAAGGCATGGGCCACCGGAACACCATCGTCACCGCCGAGCGAGATGCGGCTTTGAAAGAGCTTAAGGCTAAAGTTTCTGAAATCATGAAGGAAAGGGATATCGCCAATGTTTCTGCACAGGAGGCATGTGATCAGGCGGTAGACTTCCGGACCAAGCATGATGCCACGATGGCTAAAGTAATGGAGATCGAAGCCGAATTCGTTAGGAGGACACTTCTGATGAGAAAACGGTCGAATTCGTTAGGAGGACGGGTCCACCCTCTTCGAAACCGCATTTGCATGTTTATACTCTAACTCGCACTCTGGGAGTTTGGAGTTAGTTCACACTCTAGGAACGACGGACTTTTGTGTTTATACTCCAATTCACACTCTGGGAATTTGAAGTCCGTTCACACTTTGGGAACGATGGACTTTTATGTTTATACTCCAATGCACACTCTGGTAATTTGGAGTCTGTTCACCCTCTGGGAACGATGGACTTTATGTTTATACTCCAACTCGCACTTTGGGAGTTTGGAGTCCGTTCACACTCTGGGAACGACGGACTTTATGTTCATATGTTTATACTCCAGTTCGCACTCTGGGAATCTGGAGTTAATGAAAGGATTATCGTGTATCAATCCTTTTAAGTGTTGGTGTGGTAACATGCCCCCGAGCTCGGGTTTCACTTAGTGAGTGACCAGTCGTATCTCAATCACTTCCTATTTGAATAAATCCCACCGTATGATGGAACTTAACTCTCCGTGCATTGTGATGTTTTGTGTCGTATTCAACAAATCACAGCTCTGGCTCGAAGAGATAGCATTTTATTGCTAAAATAAGAAAATATGGCAAAGTCAGCTGCCTTATTACAAGTTCAAATTTCAAAATGCGAAAATAAAATGCAAAGGAAATAATGGATTAAAACAAATAAAGCCTGTCATGTATAGTAGCGACGGAGACTTTCGCTGTTCCAGGCTCTCGGCAGAGTAAGACCGTCAATAGTCGATAACTTGAATGTGTCATCTCCGAGCTTTTGTGAAATCACATATGGTCCTTCCCAGTTAGGCTTCATGTGTGAAGGAACGGGATAGATCCTTTTGAGTACGAGATCACCGAGCTCAAAGGTTCGTGGCCGGACCTAAGCATTGTATAATCGGGCTACTCGACTCCGATACGCGGCTGCCCTCAGATCAGCCTCTTCACGCTTTTCATCAATTAAATCCAGAGATTCCGCAAGTAGTATGGCATTTGTTTTCAGATCATAGTACGTCACACAATGAGAAGATACTTTCATCTCGACTAGAATAACGGCTTCCGAGCCATAAGATAGAGAAAACGGAGTATGTCCGGTTGCAATCTTGTGGGTCGTTTGATAAGCCCATAAAGCCATAGGAAGTTCATCAACCCATTTGCCCCCGGCTTTTTCCAGTCGTTTCTTCAGAATAGATTTAATAACCTTGTTAACAACTTTGACTTGGCCATTCGCTTGAGGGTGTGCAACTGCGGAGAATTTCTTACAGATGTGGAACCGTTGACAGGAGTTCTTGAATTCAGCACTGTCGAATTGGGCTCCGTTATCGGTGATAATATTATGCGGGAGACCGAACCGACAGATGATGTTGCGTACTACAAAGTTGATTACTTTTTTCATCATGATGGTTGCAAGAGGTTCAGGTTCAGCCCATTTGGTGAAGTAATCAACTGCGACGATGGCGTACTTCACGCCACCTTTGGCCAAAAGCAATGTACCAATTATGTCAATGCCCCATACTGCAAACGGCCAAGGACTGACTATTTGGGTTATCTCAGTAGGTGGGGCTCTAGGAATCCGAGCATGTCTTGGCATTTATCACATTTTCTGGCGTAATCCGCTGCGTCACGGTTAACAGTGGGCCGGTAATACCTGTATCGGAGTACTTTCTTGGCGAGTGCTTGCCCCCTAGTGTGATCTCCACATTCTCCTTCATGTATATCATGTAATACTCGTTTGATTTCGTCGTGAGCGATACACCGGAAGAGAGGAACAGAATATCCCTTTCGATACATAACTCCGTTTTGAATGATGAACCGCGAGGCTTTTCGAAGAATCTGTCTCTTCTCACTTCTGCGCTCGGGCAAGGTTCCATGCTCAATATAATCTCGATAAGGGGTCATCCATGATTCCTTACTGGAAGTAGTCTCAAAGGTGAAGTCAGTCTCCATTTGATCAATGCTCGGAGAGGATAGAGTTTCAATAGGGACGAGCCCTAACTGCTGAGCTTCGCCCGTACTTGCTAACTTTGCCAACGATTCGGCTTTCTGATTATGCTCTCGGGGTATGTATTAAATGGAATAATAATCAAACTGATCAAGCACTTTTCGGATACGAGCTAGGTAAGCAGCTAGCCTTCAATCTTTTGCCTGATATTCACCCCGGACCTGACATACGACTAATTGGGAGTCACAATAGATTTCCACCGCGGTAATTTTCAGATCGCGGGCCAGCTTCAACCCAGCAAGTAAAGCTTCATATTCAGCTTCATTATTGGTCGCGCGGAACTCGAACTTTAAAGCATAGCATATGGACCGGCCCTCGGGGGTCTCAAGTACTACCCCAGCGCCCGAGCACCGATCGTTGGATGCACCATCAGTGTGTAACTTCCAGATGTACTCAGGAGATTTGTTGGTTTCAGGCAAGTCTTCAGGAACAGTGAACTCGACTATAAAATCTGCTAAGACTTAACCGTGAATAGCTCTCCTTGAAGTGTAAGTGATATCGAATTGACTCAGTTCGATGTTCCATTTGAGTAACTTACCAGACGTCTCAGGCCGCGTGAGGACCTGTCGTAACGGCTGATCGATGTATAAAGTGATGGGATGAGCCTGAAAGTATGGACGGAGCTTCCTTGAGGCAATGACAAGGCAGTAGGCTAATTTCTCTAGCTTCAAATAGTTTCTCTCAGCTCCGGTGAGTCGTTTGCTAACATAGTAGACCGGTTTCTGAACTCGGTCTTCTTCCCGAACAAGGGCAGCGCTGATTGCATTTTCTGACACTGCCAGGTAAAGATACAACTGTTCGTGGTTGATAGGCTTTGAAAGAATCGGCGGTGTGGAAAGATGTTGAACCAATGATTTGAATGCGTCCTCGCACTCCGCAGTCCATTCAAAGTTCCGCTTCCCTTTTCGGATCAAATTGAAGAATAGGATGCATTTATCGGTGGACTTTGATATGAACCTGCTCAGCGCTGCTACCTTTCCGTTGAGACTCTAGACTTGCTTTATAGTTCTTGGAGTTTGTAAATTTATGATAGCCCAAATCTTTTCGGGGTTGGCTTCTATTCCTCTGGCGTTGACGATGAACCCAAGGAATTTTCCGGATGCGACTCCGAAATGACACTTAAGCGGATTGAGCTTCATCCCGTATCTCTGAAGGGTATTGAACATTGACTCCAAGTCTTTAATATGGTCAATGGAGTATCGTGACTTTACCAACATGTCGTCCACATAAACCTCCATGGTTTTTCCGATCTGGTCAGCGAACATCCGGTTAACCAAGCGTTGGTAAGTTGCTCCGGCGTTCTTTAATCCGAAGGGTATGACTTTGTAGCAGTATAGTCCCAGATCGGTTACGAAGCTTGTATGTTCTTGATCGGGCACATGCATGGGTATTTGATTGTAGCCCAAGTAAGCGTCCATGAAAGATAATAATTCATTTCCGGCCGTTGAATCTACGAGTTGGTCAATTCGAGGAAGTGGGAAACTGTCTTTTGGACAAGCTTTGTTTAAGTCAGAATAATCGATGCACGTTCTCCATTTCCCGTTTGGTTTACGAATAAGTACTGGGTTAGATACCCACTCTATGTATAGAGAATACTGGATAAACCTATTGGCTTTCAGCTTATCAACTTCTTCTTTAAGGGCAGCAGATCTCTCTGGATCCATACCACGCCTTTTCTGCTTGACCGGGATATATCGCGGGTCAATATTCAGGGTGTGGCTCGCGATGTCCGGCGAGATCGCACACATATCAGAATGCGTCCAGGCGAACACGTCGAGATTCGCCCGGAGAAAATCAACCAATTCCTATTGCATTTCTTGGCTCAACTGAGACCCAACCTCAAACATTCTCGAATCATCATCATCTTCACCATCGATTGGAACATCAATCGTCAGCTCAGCCGGGGATGCCTGACTTTCAATAGATTCTTCTTTGTTTTCATTGTCTCTCGGGTCAAGATCCCTATGGAATTGGTTGTGGTGCCGGGCCGAGGCCCAGGCATTAATTGTCAATTATCTGCAAAACGGACGCAGAGAGATTCCTCTACGCCCTTTCCCATTTCTCGTCGCTGCGCTTCGCACAGCTCAGCCACGTAACAGGCTCTTCCAGCAGCCTGATCTCCCTGTATAACTCCAATCCCACGATCAGTGGGGAACTTCAAGGTCAAACACCACGGGACAATCGCTGCCCTGAACTCAACAAGGGTCGGTTGGCCCAAAAATGCATTGTATGGAGAGTGAATATCCAAAACAACAAACTGTAAAATCCGAACTCTTCGGCATTCTCCAATTCCTAACTCCACTGGCAACTCTACCACCCCAGTGGGTATATTAGCACTCCCATCGAAGCCATGAATTCTAGATTGACAAGGCTTTAAATCTTTGGCTTCCATTTTCATCCGGTCGTATGCTCTCTTAAACAAAATATTCACAGAACTCCCACTATCCACTAGGATCCTCTTCATCCAAGCAGGACCAACCTGAGCAGATATGACAAGTGTGTCAATAGTTGGGGATTCGACCCTATCAGCATCCCGGCTCCTGAATACGATGTCATCTGTCATCGTCTTTTGTAGTTTGGCCGGTGCCCCTTCATCGAAATTACTGCAACACTCAAAGCTCACATGCCTAATGGAATTGGCATATGACTCCATTTCCTTCCAACTTCGATCTGTTTGATGGGGACCACCACTGACTGTGTTAATAACTAACCTCCCGCCTGTACGGGCAGGTTCCTCCTGTCTTTCTCGAGTTTGCGCACGGTTTTGATTGGATGGGCCCGCACCACCAGACTGCGGCGCCCGAACAAACTAGTCTAGCTTTCTTTCTCTAATCAACTTCTCAATGAGGTCTTGCAAATGTCTACACTCATTGGTATTATGTCCATAACTCTTATGGAATCTACAGAACTTTCCTGTTTGAATTTGCCTCTCCGACGATGGCTTCGGAGCAGGTTTCTTATACTGCATAGCATTACAAGTCTGTAAATACATGTTCTCCAGCGACGTGTTCAGTGGTGTATAATTGTCAAACATTGGAGCCCTACGTCGCGGGCCACGGTTCTGATCCCGTTTTCTGTTCTGATTATCATTGCTCCTTGGTTGTTGAGTTTGTTTATTCTGAATATTCAACTGGACTTTTCCTAAACTTTCACCAGATTGTTTGACCGCAACATTACTCTGAATCCCCTCACTGCTAGGTCTTACATCGTCATGTTTCCTAGACTATTTCGCATCCTTACGCCTCAAGAATTGAGCGGCTTTGGAATAGGAACGGTCCAACGATGCGGGAGGCTTCCCAGCTAACAAGTTTCCAAACTCAGAATCGGGGTCAATCCCCTTAGTTAATGCCATCAAGATCGAATTATCATTGGGGTTACTGATCTCTGCACAAGCGGCATTGAACCTTTCTAAATATTGCCTGAGTGTCTCTCCGGGAGCTTGAGTGACACTGGATAGAGTATTAACATTTTTAGGCCTGGCAACGTGCATACGAAACTGCTCGACAAACTTAGTAGCCAATTGGTCGAACGAAGAGATTGATCGAGGAGGCAATCGTGTAAACCACATTGTTGCGATGCCCCCCAATGAAATGAGAAAACTATGGCACTTTACCGCATCATCAGCTCTTGCAGCACTCATCGACCATTCATATTTCAGGATATGTTGGTTGGGGTCAGAATTCCCTTCGTACATGGGCAGAGTCGGCATTCTGAATTACCGAGGGGGTTCAGCGTATAAAATTTCATCCGTGAACGAAGTATGACTTCGGGAGATTCCCCAATCGTCATTTGCCAAGCCCCGACTCTCGCGAATCATTTGGTGTATCATGGCTGAAAGGTCTGGCATCGGAGTATTTTGTGCACATTGGGCCAAAGTGAGGTCGGGTTCCACATTACGAGGTTGGACCGGGTGCTGTCGACGGTCCGTGTCTCGCCTCCTTGGCTCAACGTTTTCTGGAACGTACGGTTCAGGAGTACGCCCTTAATGGTTATGGGTATCTATAACGACCCTGACTCGACCTTCGAAAATCGGCACCGAATACGACACTCGTATTCAAATGCCGCAGATCCAAACGTCGAACCTAGTTCGCCGGAGCTTATAACACATTAAGTAAAACACAACGGAAGAAACAGAATAGCATAAATCAATATACAACATTTGATACAATCTCAGATACAACATGAATGATACAATGAATATCAATATACATCAGAGGTATGATACAAGATAATAGCAGCGGGAAGAAAAGATAACACTAGCAGCGGAACAAATCTCCAAAATAGTCTTCAAGAAAGAACTCCAGTATCAGTAATCTCCATCTCCAAAGCACCAATCCAGAAATAGCTCGAACTCCAAATCAAGATGAAGAGAAGCAACTCGATCCAAAATGCGATTGCCAAATCCTAAGGCTGAAAGCTATCGAATCTACACCTACTATAGATAATCTGAAAATCCCAACTCTAGACTGCCCGTGTGGGAAAATAGTGGGCACCCAAAGTTTAGGAAAGGAACAATAAACTCCAGGTCAGTCATGGGACTGGTATGAGCAAACAAAAGCATTTGGTCTTTTAAAACAAACAAAGGAATTTAAATTTGAAATCCGCAAAGCTTTTTAGAAAATGAAACTACCATAAGGCCTCCCGCCACACACACAATGCAAACGTAGACTTGGAGGAGATTTCTCCTTATGATAGTCAAATATGCTTAATACGAGAAAATTTTCTTTGATATTATTACTAGTGCATAGTGGAAAATCTTTCGAAAGTATAATACAAATCCTAGCCAGCATAGGTACCATGATGCTATGCCTACTATAGCTGCCATGTTAAATGGCAGGTTCTACAACTAAAACCGTACAAGGCACGTATTGGATGAATGGATTTCCAACAAATGGTCAGGCTAAGGAACTTCCTATTGCCACATGGGTACGTCTCTGGCGGGACGTCCCGAGAACTAACGTTACGGTTAGATCTCTGTCAACACAAGGCCGGGTTACCTCTGTAACTAGGTAACTACTACACGAATGTGCCATCCCCCGGTCCTTTGGGACCTTTATCCGAGCGCTCGCAACAACAACCACAAAGTATCACAAAGTAATAGATCTGCAGCATCCACATGAGTAAGTATCTGGGCTCTATACCATGATACCACCCTTTACCAGAAGGGCATGACACACCCTAAAGGGCGCGACCCTCATAACCTTGCCGCATCTTTCCTGTTTCGACCATTTCCGGGGTGTGAGGTCCTGATGCAGTCTCGTGCACAAAGCTACGCTTTGGCACAAAGCCATGCTTTGGGTCAACAGATGACCAAAGCAATGATCACAAAGATAAATGATCAAACAAATGATCATATCACAATTGATCAACCAATGATCATCACACAGCAGCACTCAGCATGCCACATTACCAAATTGGGAATATATCACTGATAAATATCAACTACATAACCTCTGAGCTCGTACGTCTCAGAGAAGGGTGTTAAGCTAAGAGAATAAATTCTCCGCCACCAAGCAGAAATGTATTTGATAGAGATTAGTTAAATATCTCAAAGTGTAATGTCGGACATACAACCATACAAGTCTGTTCTGGGTTCGAACAGAACCGAAGGCACTTCCGAAGAAGCCCTTGCAAATCCGGGTATCCACAATCCCGATCGGACTTCCCATCACTAAGGAGAACTCTATACCGGAGCAACTCAGTGCAGAGTCAATCGATAGGTTATCCTATCGTTCTCACAAATACCCGGTCTTCACCACCGGTCTTCAAATGCTATCCATAACGTCGTATCACTATTCGGAATGGGCTATATGACACAAGGTCCTCTCCCGGCTAAACCGAATAATGAGTGCAATATTTAAAAACATATGGATATGGGATTTCAGTTAAGTCGCAACTTATAAAATCCAAAACTTTCTTCCAAATGGTTAAACAAATTACCATTTTAAATCTTTAAATAAAAAGATTAATTTCACAAAGTTTCACCAAATTTCACAAAGATCTATCCATAGATTTCAAAACAATTCCCATTCAATTTGGATTAACCAAATTAAATCTTTAAAATTAAAGATTTATAGCTTTCAAACCCATTTCCAAAGATTTATCTATAACTTGGAAAACAATTTTCCTTTAGACTTGAAAATCCTTTTAACACAACTTGGAAGTCCATTTCTTATGGGAAAGCAAATCTAATTTATACAAGTTGAAATCTTGAGTTGAATTTAAATTCCAAAACGTCGCCTTTAAAATGGTTTAAAACCCATATAACCAATTTGTAAGTTGAATAACTTTTTAAACCCTAGTTCTCAAATTATAGAATTCAATTTCAAATATTGAATTCAAATTTATATCAATTCATTTAAATTCCAAGATTCAATCAGGTTATTTAAAATAACTTTTATTTTTGAAAACTCATTTTCAAAAGCTTCAATTCCAATTCCAAAACTAATTTGGATTCAAAAATCAAATTTTAAAACAATTTCAAAATCGGTGACTTAACCCATTTCCACGTGCAACCCATATTTGTGTGTGTATAGTGTGGTCGGGGGGTTTTACACAATAGAAGTGCAACATCATCAATCATCACAGATTCAATCATTACAATTCGATGTGGGTTTTGGATAACCAAATGGAATCCGACTCCCTGTCGCATCGAAATTCAAATGTCGTTCTACGGGTCAACGGTCTGCATAACAGTATATACATCACAGATATAACAGCTTAGCACAAAACATTATATAGCATCACATCACATATCAAATATATCAATCCATCACATAGCATTCAATAACAATCAAATATCTTTAATTAAGATGAATAAACCGTGTGGTTATAAATTTATTATCCATATAATTACTTCTATTTGTAATCTTTAAATCAGTGATTAATTATCATTACTACAATTAATTAAGTCTCAACCATCTTCATTTATTAATCATTTCTTTAATTAATTATCTTAATTAATTAACCTTTAACTGTAATTAATTAAATCTTAGTTACAATTAATTGTCCTTAATAAATAGATTTATTATTCCTAAATTAGTTACAAAAAAAATAATTGCTCCTTAATTAATAATGATTTTTCTTAAACACCTTTAAGTTAATTAACCTTAATCTATTTTCCTTGATTCAATTATCTTAATTAATTAACCACATTAATTAATTTTACTTTAAAGTAATTAACCTCAAATATTTGATTAATCAATCCTTGACCTTTAATTATCTTCTCTTAATTACTTTTACTAAGTAATTACTATTTTCATTTAATTATTTATTAATCACTTGATTAATTGACTTAATAATTTAATGAATCCAAATCATTAAATTCTATTTATTTATTTTTTTAAGATAAAACATCTCTTACTTAAATAAAGAATTTAAAAATAATTTGCTTTCAAATTTAATTTAAATTTCATTTTAGATTTAAAATGGATACAAATTTTACCTAGACAAAGTTTTAAAAACGATTCAAAACCTATCTATTCCACAAGTTAAAGAATATTTATTTTTATAAAAGAGGTTTGAAAGAATTTTAAACCAAATTCATTTTTTTAAATTTAAATCAATTAAAAATACACTATGACGTTCAAAGTTGTTTAAATTATTTTTAAATTTAAAAACTTCTGTTTATTCTAAAACTGGAATACAAATTTAAAATTTGATTCCAGATTACTTACATTCTAAAACTTACTTACATTTAACTCCATTTTAAATTTCAAATCACTTAACCATTTTTTTTTAAGTAGTTAAAACAATTTAAATTTAAAACTTTATTTTATTAAAAAAAACTGAGATTCAAGTTCACATTTCAGTTTTTAAAACTTATATTTTAAAACTTGCTTAATACTTTGCTTTACAATTCAAACCTTTCAGTTTTTTTTTCTAGCCAAATCCACTTTAAATACTTAAGTGTGTTCAAGAAAGTTTAAATTTCAACACTTAAATCATTTCAAACTTAGGTTTAAACTTACTTAAAGTCAGATTTCAAACTTAGTTTTAAAGATTGGTTCAAACTTTGATTTCCATTCTAAAAACTTCAGTTTAAATTTTAAAACAAACATCACAGGTTCTGTTCAACCTGTAAACCCAAGACTACCCAATTCATCATCACTGGAACAGTGCACCGTGCACATGCACGGTGCCGTTGATCGCCTCAGATCACCAACGGTGATCCTCCCATACCACTCTTCACCCATACACTCCAGTGCGATCATCAGATCGTTTCCCAAATCTCGAAGTCGAATTCGAGATGATGAACTCGAACCTGGTAAACAACTGAACCTCCTCAAGCCAAACCTGTCAACGACCCTCGTTCTCCCACTGCCGATCACTAGAACTCCAGAGGCTCGGGCCATAGCTTTATTCAAGCCCAAACCTCCATTGCCCAAATTGTTGTTGAACTCGATCAACCGAGGAAGAAGAACCAAAGCCAAAACTTTAACCAATACAAACTAGGGTTCCAAACTTTAAATCCCAATCTCCATCTCCAAAAATGAAAAACTCCATGATCTGATAATTTTCCCAGCTTCACAGATCACCCTACTACCTTCAGAACAAACCACGACACCCCAAATCACAGAGATGACCAGGAAACTCCCCAAACTCATTTTTTTTGTTAAACCAGAAATACCCATTTTCCTCTTCACTAAAAATTATGATTCTTGTTTTAAAAATCATGTTTCTGGTTTATGGTTCAAATTAAAATCCTGGATTTATAAATTTCAAAGCTTGGGTTTTGACACATTTTTATATATTTTTGCTCCCAGGCAATTGCCAGAGACAATTCACTAATCTTAACTTGAGTATGATTTCAATCTGAAAATTTTAAGATGAAACAACCAAGTTCTGTTTAAATCTTAAGTTTAAACAGAGAGTAGCTCAAGAGTTTGGAATTTAAATTAAAACAGGAACCTGGAAACAATGGATAGGGGAACTCAGAGAAACAACACATGCAAACATATCACTACAAAATCCTCTCAAGTATCATCAACCTATAACAGATTCTAGTTTTTAAGTTTAAAAGTTCTGTTCACATTTATATTTAGATATCATAAATTCCTGAGGTAAATTCTTAATATAAATTCTAGAGGTTATTTTTAAAAGTGATGTTGCACAATTTCAATCATCTTTCTTTTGTTAATCAAAATCTAATATTGATTATAGGATGAGATATTGAATTTCTTTTTATTTTGCAGCCCTGCTATACCCAACAGAGCTCCATATATATCCATATAAGATCATGCACACCACTCCCATATGTAAACACATACATCCAAAAATAATTCACTTCCATATAACACATGCAGATCAAAAATTAAACCAAGATTCAAGACTTTTAAAATATAGTTTGCTCACCTGGATTTGGCAGCAGAGAACAAGGAAGGCAGAGAAGAGTTTTTGAGCCTGAATATTTTTTTCTTTCCTTTGATTGCTTTGCATTTCTTTTTTCTTTCTTTTTTTGATTTGTTCAAGTGCTTTGAAAACTTTGGATTTCCTTCTGTTAACTGATCAAACATGATTGTTTAAATCTTTGTTTTAATACTGATTAATAGTATTTAGTTCAAATTAAAAAAAATGTTACTTGCCTCAAATTGTTTTTTCCAGATTTTCAACTTGCTTCAGGTTGAATTACACTTGAATGCTTGAATGCTTTGAATTAGTTTGATTTGTTTCCTGAACTGATTTACAAAGTTGTTCAAATCTTTGTTGTACTTAATTTATTATATACAAACAATTTCATTTACTTACAGGTTTGCAATACTGTTATTCACAGAGAAAGCTTCTCTCTTTTTTTCTTCTCTACAGTTGAAATCCAAGAAAAATGGTTTTAAATCCTTGAGTTTGATTTCTCCTTTGAAATTGTTTCCAATTTGAAGCTTATTTCAGTTTGATTCTACTTTGATTTGCACTTTAAGTTCGAACTTGATCATCTCAGGATTGAAAACTCCTGTTAGCTTCAGGTTTAAATTTGACACTTTATAATTTGAATTGATGAGTTGATCTTCAGGTTTTGCTCTTGAATCTTTGGTGTTGTAGTTTCTGAGATACCAATCTTTGGTACTGTATACTTTCCAGAGATTTGGCTGGGATGTTTATGATTGCCTTATGGGGAAATTAAAGGTTTCTGATTTTTTTTATTTGAATATTTTATTTTTTATAAAGACAATTCATGCCATTTGTAAAAAGCAATGATGAAAGCAAGATTTGTTCATTCTACTACCCTATCTTTCCTGTGAATGTTTATTTACATTTGTGATCTTTTACAAGACAAGAAAATTTTATAAACTTTTATTTTTATATTACATACTTTATAATTAAATGTAATCCTTGCTCATTTGTGTGTATATGTATATACAATGCTAAAAGAATTGTTCTTAGCCAAAATTTACATTATATACATTATATCTCATTGAATTTTTTTTAAATGCCATTTATTTTTAAAAACATTCATTTTAAATTTCAATTCCAATTGTAACTTGAAATATAGACATCCATGTCCCTTTGTATATTCATACTTACCTAAAAAAAATTAAATTAAATTTCAATGTGTATCCTATTTTACTCATATATGTAATACACACACACACACACACACACACAGATATATATATATATATATAAGATTTTAAATTGAAAATGGCTTTTACAAACATTCTTTATTTCAATAGTTTAAACTCAAAACAAATTGGAATTTTATCCATATATAATTTATTACTTATTTTATTTGTTTGAGACTTTTCAATTTATTTTGTTTTTACAACTTTTTAAAAGAGAATTGGATTATCATAACTTGTACACTCAACAAATAGACCATTCACATGTGCATTTCTTAGTTTATAAAGCATTTGTAGAATTATTTATTAAATCAATTTCATAATATTACTTTTTTTTTAAACCAATATTATTTTATTTCCAAAAATTAATTAAATTCCCAATTTAAATTTGATTCAAAAACGGGAATGTTACAGATTTTCCCCCTTAAAAGAATTTCGTCCTCGAAATTGCAAGGAAGACGAGAAAGAAAAGATAATAGATAAAGAAATGATTGATCAGATCAGAATCGAGATATTTATTCTGCATTCGGTTTATCAAATCAGAATATTAATAATGTGAGAACGAACTCATACAATATTACACAAGATACTTGGCTCACCGGTCTACGAATATGCAACGGCATTGATTAGTTCGAAGAGATAACTAATCGTTCGTAGAATATATCGGATCCCAGAGAATAGATAGATAGATAGATTCAATCTTCGATTATTTCTCAAGCACTAGATATGGATTCCAAATTCAGGTCGGAATACTCCAAATTATATACCAATTTATTCCTCTTTGAACTTCAATCAACACAAGAAATTACAATAGAATTTCGAATTTGTTTTTAACCGATATCGATTTATTGATTCAGTTCAAATTTAGCTTCATATTTGTTAACCAATTTAACTTAATTTAAAATCTATAACTTATTTAAAATTTTCAATTTCAAATTCAGATTTATTAGAGTTTAGAACGAAAAGCTGATAAGAAACGGATGAAGATACAAAGTAAGAATTTCCTGCAACGATTCGTAGGGCCAGCATCACACCGAAGCTCCTTTCTGTAGCTGTCACGAAGCAATAGAAAGAATTGAGAATCGAATCAAAGGAGATTGATAGAGAAAATTGTTTCCACTGTTGCAGGGTATTGACCATTTGTAGTGGTACTCCCCTGTCCCCTATCTCGTCCTCTTCTCGCACTCATACTCACTATCAGTGGATAGTAAGAGAATTCACTGAGGCATTCGAACGGATATCTTAAGGATATACTCATTCTAGGGTATACTTCACCCTATCTCTAATGAGTCACTTAATGTGTTATACTCCTGAGCTAAGGTTTTAACCATCGGCTCAGATACCACTTATAACGACCCTGACTCGACCTTCGAAAATCGGCACCGAATACGACACTCGTATTCAAATACCGCAGATCCAAACGTCGAACCTGGTTCGCCGGAGCTTATAACACATTAAGTAAAACACAGCGGAAGAAACAGAATAGCATAAATCAATATACAACATTTGATACAATCTCAGATACAACATGAATGATACAATGAATATCAATATACATCAGAGGTATGATACAAGATAATAGCAGCGAGAAGAAAAGATAACACTAGCAGCGGAACAAATCTCCAAAATAGTCTTCAAGAAAGAACTCCAGTATCAGTAATCTCCATCTCCAAAGCACCAATCCAGAAATAGCTCGAACTCCAAATCAAGATGAAGAGAAGCAACTCGATCCAAAATGCGATTGCCAAATCCTAAGGCTGAAAGCTATCGAATCTACACCTACTATAGATAATCTGAAAATCCCAACTCTAGACTGCCCGTGTGGGAAAATAGTGGGCACCCAGAGTTTAGGAAAGGAACAATAAACTCCAAGTCAGTCATGGGACTGGCATGAGCAAACAAAAGCATTTGGTCTTTTAAAACAAACAAAGGAATTTAAATTTGAAATCCGCAATGCTTTTTAGAAAATGAAACTACCATAAGGCCTCCCGCCACACACACAATGTAAACGCAGACTTGGAGGAGATTTCTCCTTATGATAGTCAAATATGCTTAATACGAGAAAATTTTCTTTGATATTATTACTAGTGCATAGTGGAAAATCTTTCGAAAGTATAATATAAATCCTAGCCAGCATAGGTACCATGATGCTATGCCTACTATAGCTGCCATGTTAAATGGCAGGTTCTACAACTAAAACCGTACAAGGCACGTATTGGATGAATGGATTTCCAACAAATGGTAAGGCTAAGGAACTTCCTATTGCCACATGGGTACGCCTCTGGCGGGACGTCCCGAGAACTAACGTTACGGTTAGATCTCTGCCAACACAAGGCTGGGTTACCTCTGTAACTAGGTAACTACTACACGAATGTGCCATCCCCCGGTCCTTTGGGACCTTTATCCGAGCGCTCGCAACAACAACCACAAAGTATCACAAAGTAATAGATCTGCAGCATCCACATGAGTAAGTATCTGGGCTCCATACCATGATACCACCCTTTACCAGAAGGGCATGACACACCCTAAAGGGCGCGACCCTCATAACCTTGCCGCATCTTTCCTGTTTCGACCATTTCCGGGGTGTGAGGTCCTGATGCAGTCTCGTGCACAAAGCTACGCTTTGGCACAAAGCCATGCTTTGGGTCAACAGATGACCAAAGCAATGATCACAAAGATAAATGATCAAACAAATGATCATATCACAATTGATCAACCAATGATCATCACACAGCAGCACTCAGCATGCCACATTACCAAATTGGGAATATATCACTGATAAATATCAACTACATAACCTCTGAGCTCGTATGTCTCAGAGAAGGGTGTTAAGCTACAAAAATAAATTCTCCGCCACCAAGCAGAAATGTATTTGATAGAGATCGGTTAAATATCTCAAAGTGTAATGTCGGACATACAACCATACAAGTCTGTTCTGGGTTCGAACAGAACCGAAGGCACTTCCGAAGAAGCCCTTGCAAATCCGGGTATCCACAATCCCGATCGGACTTCCCATCACTAAGGAGAACTCTATACCGGAGCAACTCAGTGCAAAGTCAATCGATAGGTTATCCTATCGTTCTCACAAATACCCGGTCTTCACCACCGGTCTTCAAATGCTATCCATAACGTCGTATCACTATTCAGAATGGGCTATATGACACAAGGTCCTCTCCCGGCTAAACCGAATAATGAGTGCAATATTTAAAAACATATGGATATGGGATTTCAGTTAAGTCGCAACTTATAAAATCCAAAACTTTCTTCCAAATGGTTAAACAAATTACCATTTTAAATCTTTAAATAAAAAGATTAATTTCACAAAGTTTCACCAAATTTCACAAAGATCTATCCATAGATTTCAAAACAATTCCCATTCAATTTGGATTAACCAAATTAAATCTTTAAAATTAAAGATTTATAGCTTTCAAACCCATTTCCAAAGATTTATCTATAACTTGGAAAACAATTTTCCTTTTAGACTTGAAAATCCTTTTAACACAACTTGGAAGTCCATTTCTTATGGGAAAGCAAATCTAATTTATACAAGTTGAAACCTTGAGTTGAATTTAAATTCCAAAACGTCACCTTTAAAATGGTTTAAAACCCGTATAACCAATTTGTAAGTTGAATAACTTTTTAAACCCTAGTTCTCAAATTATAGAATTCAATTTCAAATATTGAATTCAAATTTATATCAATTCATTTAAATTCCAAGATTCAATCAGGTTATTTAAAATAACTTTTATTTTTGAAAACTCATTTTCAAAAGCTTCAATTCCAATTCCAAAACTAATTTGGATTCAAAAATCAAATTTTAAAACAATTTCAAAATCGGTGACTTAACCCATTTCCACGTGCAACCCATATTTGTGTGTGTATAGTGTGGTCGGGGGGTTTTACACAATAGAAGTGCAACATCATCAATCATCACAGATTCAATCATTACAATTCGATGTGGGTTTTGGATAACCAAATGGAATCCGACTCCCTGTCGCATCGAAATTCAAATGTCGTTCTACGGGTCAACGGTCTGCATAACAGTATATACATCACAGATATAACAGCTTAGCACAAAACATTATATAGCATCACATCACATATCAAATATATCAATCCATCACATAGCATTCAATAACAATCAAATATCTTTAATTAAGATGAATAAACCGTGTGGTTATAAATTTATTATCCATATAATTACTTCTATTTGTAATCTTTAAATCAATGATTAATTATCATTACTACAATTAATTAAGTCTCAACCATCTTCATTTATTAATCATTTCTTTAATTAATTATCTTAATTAATTAACCTTTAACTGTAATTAATTAAATCTTAGTTACAATTAATTGTCCTTAATAAATAGATTTATTAGTCCTAAATTAGTTACAAAAAAATAATTACTCCTTAATTAATAATGATTTTTCTTAAACACCTTTAAGTTAATTAACCTTAATCTATTTTCCTTGATTCAATTATCTTAATTAATTAACCACATTAATTAATTTTACTTTAAAGTAATTAACCTCAAATATTTGATTAATCAATCCTTGACCTTTAATTATCTTCTCTTAATTACTTTTACTAAGTAATTACTATTTTCATTTAATTATTTATTAATCACTTGATTAATTGACTTAATAATTTAATGAATCCAAATCATTAAATTCTATTTATTTATTTTTTTAAGATAAAACATCTCTTACTTAAATAAAGAATTTAAAAATAATTTGCTTTCAAATTTAATTTAAATTTCATTTTAGATTTAAAATGGATACAAATTTTACCTAGACAAAGTTTTAAAAACAATTCAAAACCTATCTATTCCACAAGTTAAAGAATATTTATTTTTATAAAAGAGGTTTGAAAGAATTTTAAACCAAATTCATTTTTTAAATTTAAATCAATTAAAAATACACTATGACGTTCAAAGTTGTTTAAATTATTTTTAAATTTAAAAACTTCTGTTTATTCTAAAACTGGAATACAAATTTAAAATTTGATTCCAGGTTACTTACATTCTAAAACTTACTTACATTTAACTCCATTTTAAATTTCAAATCACTTAACCATTTTTTTTAAGTAGTTAAAACAATTTAAATTTAAAACTTTATTTTATTAAAAAAAACTGAGATTCAAGTTCACATTTCAGTTTTTAAAACTTATATTTTAAAACTTGCTTAATACTTTGCTTTACAATTCAAACCTTTCAGTTTTTTTTTTCTAGCCAAATCCACTTTAAATACTTAAGTGTGTTCAAGAAAGTATAAATTTCAACACTTAAATCATTTCAAACTTAGGTTTAAACTTACTTAAAGTCAGATTTCAAACTTAGTTTTAAAGATTGGTTCAAACTTTGATTTCCATTCTAAAAACTTCAGTTTAAATTTTAAAACAAACATCATAGGTTCTGTTCAACCTGTAAACCCAAGACTACCCAATTCATCATCACTGGAACAGTGCACCGTGCACATGCACGGTGCCGTTGATCGCCTCAGATCACCAACGGTGATCCTCCCGTACCACTCTTCACCCATATACTCCAGTGCGATCATCAGATCGTTTCGCAAATCTCGAAGTCGAATTCGAGATGATGAACTCGAACCTGGTAAACAACTGAACCTCCTCAAGCCAAACCTGTCAACGACCCTCGTTCTCCCACTGCCGATCACCAGAACTCCAGAGGCTCCGGGCATAGCTTTATCCAAGCCCAAACCTCCATTGCCCAAATTGTTGTTGAACTCGATCAACCGAGGAAGAAGAACCAAAGCCAAAACTTTAACCAATACAAACTAGGGTTCCAAACTTTAAATCCCACTCTCCATCTCCAAAAATGAAAAACTCCATGATCTGATAATTTTCCCAGCTTCACAGATCACCCTACTACCTTCAGAACAAACCACGACACCTGTAACATCCCGCCTTTTCGCACACTTTAAACCGACACACGTGCCAATTAAAAGCATACGCAAGGGCGGATTGTTGTGGGGTAAATAAGAAAAACAGAGAAGAAATAAAACAAAATAGAATCTCACAGCGGAAGGATAAAATATAATAATAAATATACAGTTCATAAACGGTTACAAAACAGTTAATTCTCCTTTATACAATAAATATCAGAGTTACACATACCAATACAAACAATGCAGCGGAATAGAAAGAGTGTGGTGCATACTATAAATAATAATAATACGGATTCTTCGTCTTCGTCCTCCAAAGCTAAAATCTTCGATCCTGAAATGCTCGGACTGACCCGAGCGAATTTGAAAAGACAAAAACACTCGAGTCGGACTAAAAGATCTTATGTGAGTTAAAATAACAGAAATAAATATGAGTACAGTAACTCAAGAGATGTTCGGGATTTACATCTCCTAAGGATCCGTTAAACTATTTACTATGTAGTATATTGCGCTATTATAATAGTGTCTATTTATAAAATAAACTTACTTTTAAATAGCGTTAAGGCTTTACATTTTCCACCTTAACACGTAAAATGCCAATAGTCTATACAGTACCGTAATACCTCCTGATCGGGAGGCTACCAGAGGATACTCCATAGGTACGACACAAATAGAAACTCGTAGTAAAGGCTCGGTATGGTAGGTGACACGGCACAACTAGGCAATGCCAGGGTAGATATACCAATTGCTATCCAGGCTGGTGGAAACGCGTAGCCGCAGTTACCGCCCACCTCGGACTAACTCCCCAAAATCAAAATATAGAAGTGGCCACTGAATCAATCCAAGTCAAAGTATAATATCGAAGAGGAGGGTCCGATCAGAGGAATGACCTCATTGGCCTGAGAATCGCTCCTGTTTTAGCCACCTTATGCCAACTCACGGGAGTCGGGTCCACGTATTTACCTTACAGGAAACGTCGTCACCACCTACTTCATTCTGGAATCTCCACCGCGTACACGGTTAGTCAAAGTGGTTTTCGGTATCGACAGAGAGTATGTCCATATCCGATCCCGGTCTCTTTGCCAACCCATCGTTATTATAACACCGCGGTCATTTAAAAATAGTTTATACTTTAAAACCAGAATAAAATTTCCCATACGATATCAAATTAAAACCCAAAATAATATGATATCATTTTATCTCAAATATAATCCTTTTCCAAAATCATACTTGTTTAAAATTTAAAATATCTGGAAACCAAACATTTGAATTATACTTTCAAAACATAATATTTCGGAATTCATACTTTTAAAACCATAACTTCTAAAACTTGAATGGTTTGGATATTCAACGGTATATAAAATAAAAGGTTTAACTTAAATGTTACTTTGTAAAGAAAATAGTTCTCATGGCTTTACAAATACATTTCTTTATTAAAGTCTAACCCAAAATTTGTATTATCTCTCTCAAGTTCCAAAACCACTTCAATTTATATATATACGTATATCCATTTGGAGTATTAATATTTCAAACTAAAGTTGGATTTTATTCTTTCAACAAATCGAATGTTCTATTAATTACTCTTGAATATTCACATAAAATCCATAAATAAATAAAAACTCCAATTTCTAGTAATAAAATATATTTTTTTTAATTCAAATTATACTAGAATATTCATTTCAATTTATCTTGGGAAAAATCCAATTATAAATATCATATCTTAAAATTTCCAAACTTAACATTTAAACATATGATATAAATTATCAAACTCCATTTTCTTAATTTTTTTCCATTTTTAAATAAAGAGATTTATACACCTTTTAATTTCAAAATTTTCAACTTCATATGTATATATATGGAAGAATAATATTTATACAATATAAAATTTAAGATTATTATAAACCGTATTCCATCCAAACCATAGAAATCACTTTAAAATAGTTATATATAGACCGCGGTGCCTGTATATAATTTTCTATCCTATGGTCAAGTGATACGGATATTTATCATTTCAATCCGCAATTTAAAAGATATAAAATTTTGCGGTTGTATATCATTTCAAACCACAATCCCGAATGAAAGGAAATATGCATGATAATTTGCAATTTAATGATATACAATAAAACATCCATCAACATCACCCATCATCCAAACACAATCATCAAGCAATATCAATCAATAACAATTTATATTTGATAATATATAACAGGTAATAACTGGCAATTTTATTCAGATTAAATTTAACAACTATTAATCTAACAGTTTATATTCAGTAATAATCTATATAACTGTTAACTAGCAGTTTATAGGCAAACAAATAAATTCTAACTATCAATTAATACGCAATAAATAAATTAAATTAACAGTTAAATTTAATAAATGCAATTCAACAAATATGAGTGAAATAAACATGCCAAATACTCATAAATAAATTTCTATTCATTTCTAAAATTAATTTAACAAACATAAAAGCTTCTAGTAGTTGTGAGTGGGTTTAAACACTCACCTTTGGAATTTAAATCGAATTTAAATTCAATTTAAACTCAAAATTTTGACGGTCTCAGAATTTGTCCAAACCAGCATCATCAGATCCGGAATTTAATTTCGATCCTAACAAAAAAAGTTTCGCGTGAATCCGAGGTCGTAAGAAAAAGTTATGTCTATAGATCGATTCGAAATCAAAATTAATTAAAAACAAATTAAACAAAACTCACTCACATACTCCCGCCACGTCACCTCCCCACTTTCTTCCTCACCGTTTCAATTGCTACAGGAGCACGCACCCGAGATCTACCCATGCACGCAAGCACAGGAAAAAAACAAACCCTAGCACGCACCACGAGCCGCCGCACCTCCTACGAGCCCTCCAGACGCTGCGCCGAGCTCCACTCCTCCCCCTTGACCACTCGCGTTCGCCCCACGTGGCCACCATCGGCCATAAACCCAGCAGCCGCCACCCCTATGCCAAACCCTAATCGAATTTTACAGCCCCATCCGACCGTCAACTCGTGAAACCAACCACACCGATGAACTCCGCTAAGGCCACTCTACCAAACCCAGAAAAGGTTTGACGATCCGACGAAGTTTGCGACGACGATGATGAATGGTCACGGACTGTTTGAATTAATTCAGGTCAAACGAATGTTCAAAATAGAAAACGAATTGCACCAGTAGATTACGTGCCTCGAGAACATTAACATATATTTTTGTGGAATTTTTCTGAAGTGTTTGCATTTTCACTGAAATTTGGATTGGGGTAGATCTAGGTTGCATTCATTTGAGGAGGAGAAGGAGATGAAGAAATGAACGTACAACAAAAGGGAAAATAAAATGGGTCTAGGGTTTATAACCGTGCTTATATAGGTAGACTAGAGATAGCGTAGATGGATCAGATAAGTGAACGTACGGAACAAACTATGGCCCAAAAGGCCCGCTATGCCTCCGGAACCGAATTTATTAAATCTATATATCCAAATAGGTATTTTAAGATATTCTGAATGCGGTGGAAAAAGTTTCACGTCCAAATTTGATCGTATGAAGAAGTTATGCTGAAAACAAAATTTCCAAATTGATTTCGAATTGATTATATTAAAATTGATTTCAAGGCGTTTCACGCTCGTACGATCAAACGACAAGTCCGATCGATACGAAACTTGAAACCCTATAATAATTCACCGATACGGATCCGATGAAACTGGTTTCGTCGAAATCCGAGTCCGTGGCCAAAATGGCTATTTTTAATATTCATTAAATAAATTAAATAAATTATAAAAATCCAACTTTTACATCTAAATTCAAAAATTGACCAAATTTTCTCCCTTTAAATTTTCTTAACTATTTACTCCAATTCTAAACAATTTTAGTGTCAATAGTTGTTCTATTCATCAATTCAAATGTAAATTCTTAACTTCAATATTAATTCCAATTTTAATAAATTCAACATTATAAGTTTGATTAAATTTATTAAATTCACTTTCTTTCTATTATTCAAGGTTATTGATGTCAATTTAATGAAACTAACATTGGCTCAATATCTATACATTAAAAATCTCAATTCTAAACTTAGATCTCAACTTATGAAATAGTTAAATAATAAATTCCATCTAAATCTACATCTTCCTACTATCTAAATATTTAGAAAAATTACTTACCACTTTTTATTGTAAATTTCTAAACTAGTAGATTTGTGTCATTTCTAGCCCTCTGGATATTTTAAATTAACTAAAAGCAAATTTACATATAATTTCCATCGTCAATTATTTTAGTGAATAAATCTTCAAAGGTTACTGCAATTAATCCCATAAATTGCAATAAATTCTAATAAATTTGACTCTATTTGATTACAACTCACAAATAAATCAATTATTCCCCAACTACAAAGTTACCGTTTCTTATATATATATCACTACAGTAATACTTCCAAATGTTCATCCTTTGTTTGCATAAATTACTGTATTCAATTGAATTGTAATATTGTTAACTTACACATAAATAAAACTTAACAACTAATAGAATAAATAACTTACAAAATTTGTTGTCATAAATATATTTTATAAGTCTACACTTAATTATTATCTTATAATACGTTTTTACGTTACTATAAAATTTATACACTCTTCCGTTACCATATTAATAATTACTAAAGTAACGTTCATTCTTAATAACAACGTTATACTATTCAACATATAAAAAGGACTCCATTCCCCAAATACATTCATTTATATTTATTCCCTTAAAGTTCTCCTTTATTGACTAGACACATTAATTTAGATTCATTTACATCGAATGCCCTACTTAGCTATATACTCAATACATGTTAAATCTACATAATTTTTACCCTTTTATTCAAATTCACTTATACCATCAATAACAAAATGTTGCCCTAAATTTAGATTCAATTATATCCATTAGATAAATGGGTAAACTTTTGTAATTATCCCATGTATGAAAATATTTTTATGCATACATTTCCACTTACTTACTATGCATTCATTTATTAAATTACTAATTGCCTTAGTCAACTTATCCCCTATTTACTACCAAATTTCAAATTAAATTATAGCTTATCAATACATAAAATTTACATAGGCGAAACAAATTTTATTACTATCTTAAGTCCATTTATTATTGACAACATTCATTAAATCTCCTTATCAACACTTATTGCATTGATTTATTCAGCGGTCACCTTTTATTTAGTTACTATCCATTTTACAATCCAATGTGAGTCTTCCACTATTTATTTTATATTAAATGAATTCCATTCTACTTAATCTTTTTATTGATATTCACTAATTCAACCCTTATATCAGTTTCTTATATTTAACTTTAAATCAAATTGTGACAATCCACATTATTCAAATCTATTGTCATAAAATTTTATTGTTACACTAAATTACAACTACTATACCAAATTTCTACATTTATTCTAAATTAGATTAGAAATTATATTAATTCAATTCATTTAATATTATTAATTTAACGGGTCGTTACAACACCCCAAATCACAGAGATGACCAGGAAACTCCCCAAACTCATTTTTTTGTTAAACCAGAAATACCCCTTTTCCTCTTCACTAAAAATTATGATTCTTGTTTTAAAAATCATGTTTCTGGTTTATGGTTCAAATTAAAATCCTGGATTTATAAATTTCAAAGCTTGGGTTTTGACACATTTTTATATATTTTTGCTCCCAGGCAATTGCCAGAGACAATTCACTAATCTTAACTTGAGTATGATTTCAATCTGAAAATTTTAAGATGAAACAACCAAGTTCTGTTTATATCTTAAGTTTAAACAGAGAGTAGCTCAAGAGTTTGGAATTTAAATTAAAACAGGAACCTGGAAACAATGGATAGGGGAACTCAGAGAAACAACACATGCAAACATATCACTACAAAATCCTCTCAAGTATCATCAACCTATAACAGATTCTAGTTTTTCAGTTTAAAAGTTCCGTTCACATTTATATTTAGATATCATAAATTCCTGAGGTAAATTCTTAATATAAATTCTAGAGGTTAATTTTAAAAGTGATGTTGCACAATTTCAATCATCTTTCTTTTGTTAATCAAAATCTAATATTGATTATAGGATGAGATATTGAATTTCTTTTTATTTTGCAGCCCTGCTATACCCAACAGAGCTCCATATATATCCATATAAGATCATGCACACCACTCCCATATGTAAACACATACATCCAAAAATAATTCACTTCCATATAACACATGCAGATCAAAAATTAAACCAAGATTCAAGACTTTTAAAATATAGTTTGCTCACCTGGATTTGGCAGCAGAGAACAAGGAAGGCAGAGAAGAGTTTTTGAGCCTGAACATTTTTTTCTTTCCTTTGATTGCTTTGCATTTTTATTTTATTTTTTTGATTTGTTCAAGTGCTTTGAAAACTTTGGATTTCCTTCTGTTAACTGATCAAACATGATTGTTTAAATCTTTGTTTTAATACTGATTAATAGTATTTAGTTCAAATTAAAAAAAATGTTACTTGCCTCAAATTGTTTTTTCCAGATTTTCAACTTGCTTCAGGTTGAATTACACTTGAATGCTTGAATGCTTTGAATTGGTTTGATTTGTTTCCTGAACTGATTTACAAAGTTGTTCAAATCTTTGTTGTACTTAATTTATTATATACAAACAATTTCATTTACTTACAGGTTTGCAATACTGTTATTCACAGAGAAAGCTTCTCTCTTTTTTTCTTCTCTACAGTTGAAATCCAAGAAAAATGGTTTTAAATCCTTGAGCTTGATTTCTCCTTTGAAATTGTTTCCAGTTTGAAGCTTATTTCAGTTTGATTCTACTTTTATTTGCACTTTAAGTTCGAACTTGATCATCTCAGGATTGAAAACTCCTGTTTGCTTCAGGTTTAAATTTGACACTTTATAATTTGAATTGATGAGTTGATCTTCAGGTTTTGCTCTTGAATCTTTGGTGTTGTAGTTTCTGAGATACCAATCTTTGGTACTGTATACTTTCCAGAGATTTGGCTGGGATGTTTATGATTGCCTTATGGGGAAATTAAAGGTTTCTGATTTTTTTTATTTGAATATTTTATTTTTTATAAAGACAATTCATGCCATTTGTAAAAAGCAATGATGAAAGCAAGATTTTGTTCATTCTACTACCCTATCTTTCCTGTGAATGTTTATTTACATTTGTGATCTTTTACAAGACAAGAAAATTTTATAAACTTTTATTTTTATATTACATACTTTATAATTAAATGTAATCCTTGCTCATTTGTGTGTATATGTATATACAATGCTAAAAGAATTGTTCTTAGCCAAAATTTACATTATATACATTATATCTCATTGAATTTTTTTTAAATGCCATTTATTTTTAAAAACATTCATTTTAAATTTCAATTCCAATTGTAACTTGAAATATAGACTTCCATGTCCCTTTGTATATTCATACTTACCTAAAAAAAATTAAATTAAATTTCAATGTGTATCCTATTTTACTCATATATGTAATATACACACATATATATATATATATATATATAAGATTTTAAATTGAAAATGGCTTTTACAAACATTCTTTATTTCAATAGTTTAAACTCAAAACAAATTGGAATTTTATCCATATATAATTTATTACTTATTTTATTTGTTTGAGACTTTTCAATTTATTTTGTTTTTACAACTTTTTAAAAGAGAATTGGATTATCATAACTTGTACACTCAACAAATAGACCATTCACATGTGCATTTCTTAGTTTATAAAGCATTTGTAGAATTATTTATTAAATCAATTTCATAATATTACTTTTTTTTAAACCAATATTATTTTATTTCCAAAAATTAATTAAATTCCCAATTTAAATTCGATTCAAAAACGGGAATGTTACAGTATCGATCCCTATGTCAGCCGTGGTAGCGGTAGCACGGTTGTCTGTGGTGTTTTGTGGAACAGTGCCCCCTCGGGAGGAGGGTCCAGTATGAAAACTAGTAGAAGGGCCAACTCTTAACTGTCCAACGGTCAATGCTGGCTAGTGGTCAATAGCCTGTGCATAATTTTCCTCTAGCCTGGGACGGGTAGATCTATGATTGTAGTCGAATGAGGCAGAACTTTCAGTGGAGGAGCGAGATGCATGATCCTTTCTGGATCTTCTACTCCCTTGGCGGTCTAGTTGATTAGCTAATTCAGTGCTAACGCGCAACTGCTCAGCTAGCTGTTGCCGACTTTGAGTTAATTCCTGGAGCAATGTTTGGAACTCTTGTCTAGTAACCGGACCTGATGGATCGGAATGCCCGGTATCATTTTGATTAGGTGGAGGTAGTTGCGTGGGATTCTGTCTATCCCAGCCTTCTTGACCAGCGGCGGTAGAAGCGGTTCTTGTGCTAACCATCTTGAGAAGTGGAATCCTTTCCTTAGACTTTTTGCAAATCTGAATAGAATGGAAGGATTCTCAAATAGGAATCTGGATCTCTCTCTTAGATTTATGCAATCCGGTATCGATGACAGATCCAATGAGCAGGAGAAAAACTGGGTTCTCTCAGTGAAAGAACCAAAGTGTTTGTACCAAAATTAGGCACAACACTCTTCGGAAGTTTTTGAAGAGATAATAAATGAAGAATGTAAATTGAAAATGAGGATTATCTAACAAAAACTCTAAATAACAGTAATATAAAGGCAAAGACAAGCGATTTATAGTGGTTCGGCGTGTTGCCTACGTCCACTGTGAAGTTTTTGCAATTTTATTGATTCTATTTCAACGTTTACAAGTGATTACAGCAAGCAACAGCAAATTACAACTGGAAATTCGTAATCAACAGCAAGAATATGATGTAGGATGAGGGAGATCTCGATCCGGCAGAGTCTGGGCGCTTGAGAATCCAAAGTCCCTATTCCGTTGGTTCTGGGGCTCTATTTATAGGTGTAGGAGACTGAGATCGCGCTCAAATCTCGGGAGACTTTTTCTGGCACGTGAGTGGGCCCACGCGACCAACCTCAGGAAGTTTCGAGTCCATTTGTGATCGATACGAAGTCACTTCGTATCGATCAAGATGATGTCCAATTGGGCTGAAGTTTGGTGGAGACGTTCTTCATCATGCATGCAAGCTCCTGTGAAAATTGCATGGCATTTGGATCAGTAGATTGAGAGATATGGTTGATACGAAATAGGATTTTTCGGTTCCTGTTTGGTTATCCCGCTTTTTGGCAAAGCCATTATACCAAAAGATCGATCGAAAAACGATAGACAGTTCGTCTCAAAGATTGGTTATACTTTGCTTCACTATGGATATCGCTGAATTTTGTATGAGTCCAGATTGAGCTATAATTGATAGGACATGACAAGAAAAGCCATAGAAGTCAGCATCTCAAATTTCAAGTCAATCCGAGCTCATACGCTCGAGTTATGATCGATTCAATCTAGAGGAAACGACCCAGGTTCCGTATCCATCACTATGGATGATTTCGTATCCATCATCGAACTCCGGTTCGAATCGATCACTTTCGTATCGATCAGGTTCCAGCCACTTCGAATCCATCGAAGTGCCTCAGTTCGTATCGATCAACCTCGAATCCATCCTCATGCTCCAATTCGAATCGATCTCGTTCGTATCGATCGAGTTCGAATCCATCGGGATGCCTCAGTTCGACTCGATCACGTTCGAATCCATCGGCTTCCCCTGCTTCGTATCCATCACGGAAGTCCCTCTGCGAAACCATCTAGGCAGAGCATTTCGTAACCATCGACTGTCATTGGTTCGTATCCATTGGTGCAACTACCGTTCGAATCCATAAGCATGGCCTCACTTTGAATCCATTGTCCTCGTATCGATCAGAGGCACAAGTCCCTCGCATCCATCTGTCTCAAGTTCATCAGGTGACTTCATATCCATCGAAAAGTTTCACTTCACACCCAGCAGAAGTCTTTGTTCGAAACCATGAACAATCACTTGTTCGTATCCATCAAGTCAACGAGCTTGAATGACTTGTCATTCCACGATACGAAGTAGGCGAGATCTAAGGAATCGATGCGTTCAACCCGAAGAAAAGATCGGATCGACTTGAAGGATGCACGCCACCTCATCACAGAACCACGTGGGCTGATGGAGTCGAAACCATCGATTCGAAGCCATCGATTCGAACCAAATAGGAACTGAAAAATCCTATTTCGTATCGACCATATCTCTCAATCTACTCATCCAAATGCCATGAAATTTTCACAGGAGCTTGCATGCATGATGAAGAACATCTCAACCAAACTTCATCCCAATTGGACATCATCTTGATCGATACGAAATGACTTCGTATCGATCACAGATGGACTCGAAACTTCCTGAGGTTGGTCGCGTGGACCCACTCACGTGCCAGAAAAAGTCTCCCGAGATTTGAGCGCGATCTCAGTCTCCTACACCTATAAATAGAGCCCCAGAACCAACGGAACATGGATCTTTGGATTCTCAAGCGCCCAGACTCTACCGGATCGAGATCTCCATCATCCTACATCATATTCTTGCCGTTGATTTCGAATTTCCAGTTGAAATTTGTTGTTGCTTGCTGTAATCACTTGTAAACGTTGAAAGAGAATCAATAAAATTGCAAAAACTTCACGGTGGACATAGGCAACACGCCGAACCACTATAAATCACTTGTCTTTGCCTTTATATTACTATTATTTGGAATTGTTGTTAGATAATCCTCATTTTAAATTTACATTCTTCATTTATTATCTCTTCAAAAACTTCCGAAGAGTGTTGTGCCCAATTTTGGTACAAACAGGTGGATATATCCATTCGAAAGGTATGTTACTATACTGAGTATGTAAATGTTAAGTTAATTTTAAATAGAAGTTAATACTTAACCGAAATATTTTTTTATTAGGTACTTAAATCATTTAAAGAAAAAAGTGAGACAAAAAGCTCGAGTTGAAGGTTCTATTTGCAAATCATATATCGAAGAAGAAGCTTCTTTCTTTTTCTCTCATTATTTTAATGATCATGTGAACTTATCATTTGTAAGTGTTCCACGTAATGATGAGGCCGTTGAACAAAATTCTTCTTCTGAATCAATATTATCTATTTTTAAACAAACATGGCCGACATGCTGGAAAATGTGTGGAAGTATGGCTAGATGATAAAGATTACCATGTAGCACACACATATATTCTTCTTAATTGTCCTGAAGTTGCACCATTTGTTAGGTAATTATCACCTTCCAAGTTTTGTTAAATTTAATACTACACGTGTAAATAAATAATAATGTAATATATCATGTTTGTGTTTGCAGTATTTTTGAATCACAAAATCCAAGCGGCGATTTAAGCAAAGATTTAAGTACTTGGTTTTTGAAATACGTTTCTGATCCCACAAATAATGTTCTTGATGAAGGACTGAAACATTTGGCGTTTGGACCAAAAATAAAAGTTAAAATGTATCCAATATTTTTTGTTAATGGATATAAATTCAACACCAAAGAATACGGTGCTGAAAAATTAACAAACAATACTGGTGTATTTGTTAAAGGCAGTGATGATCCTAATAATCATATAAATGATTTTTATGGCGTGTTAACTCAAATTTTGCAGTTGACATATTTTACAAGACCCGTGGAGGATGTTTATTTGTTTAGATGCAACTGGTTCAGCAATGTTCCAGGTTCTGGTATTAACGTGCATCCAAATTACAATCTTATAGAAATTAAACATACCTCGCGTTATCAGAAGTACAACCCTTTTATACTATCCAAACAAGCCCTACAAGCTTATTATGCCCCTTATCCATCTTTAAAAAGGGATAAAGCAGATTGGTCTGCGGTTTTTAAAACCAAAGCAAGATTTACGTTCAATGGATAGAATATTCCAGACGAACAAGCCTATCAAGCAGATCTGGAGAAAAATGTTGAAATAGCAATTACAGACAATCAAACTGATTTTAGACCTTTAAATGATGAGACAAATGTATTAGTCGAAGCATTTGATAGTATAGAGGAAAACGACATAGAACACGAAACCGAGTCTGAATCAGAAAACGACGATGATGACTGAGTAATATCCAGTAATTTTTACAATTATTCACATTACATTTATCTCTGATTAATAATGCTCACATTTGTATACTCACACACTCAACACATACACACAACATGACACATTTATAGCATATTGTATTACATTTTTTAATGGTTCGTCATATCATAATTATTATGAATTGTATATGCATGTATATGGAAGGTATATTATGTCTGGCTCTGGTTCTGGCTCTCGACGATGTGGCTCTTCCCAGCATATTGGCGAGAGTAGTGGTGAGCCACCAGCTCGTCCAGTCGTTTACTTGCAGCCAAAGGCTGATCAGACGTAAGTATCATAATTAGCAGCATAGCAATTTAATTTGTTGTACATGATATATCTATAATTGTCTAAAGTTCTATTTTATATTTAATGTAGTGGGTTTGAATTGGAGCCATCTAAAGTGGTTTTGAACATTTCTAAGTAAGCATATATGAGCAGGATGAGCGACTGTTGGCCTGAGTGGAGCAAGATCCCCGATGATGTGAGAGAGACCGTTTGGCAAGATTTTCTAGTAAGTTTATACCGCTTTACAAAATTATTAATTAAATACAAATAAATAATTAGTAATATTTTCTCATTGTATAGGGCACAGTAGATTTGCATGAGCCTGACATCAACTTAGTTCAGCGACACTGGAACTCAAAGATCGCTAAGAACTATAGGGAGAAGTTGTCAGAGATTAAAAGAGTGGGGAAGAAACCAAAGTGGATGAGCGCGGCTGTATGGGATAAGTGGGTTGACTGGTGGAACTCTAAGGATTTCAAGGTAAATCTATAATGAATCTCGGTAATTTTTTTAACATTTAATAAATAATTATTCATTGTAAATTTGCAGGAGGAGTCACAAAGGAACTCAGCAAACAGGAGCATGAATCTAGTAACTCATCGTGGAGGCTCCAAATCTTTCTAGCATCACCGCGAAGATTTGGTAAATTTATTTATTATCACATTTGTATATTGATCAGTTCCGTAATTAGTTATGTTGAGTTAAATTATCCAAAATTATCAATTGCAGGAACGAGCTTATGGACATCCCGTTGGCTTAGTGGACTTATTTGCTCACACCCACGCATCTAGGCAAGTAGACGAGTCTGGCAAAATCATATATCAATGGGGTGATCAGGATAGGGCGACTGAGGCATATTTATGCGTTTTTTAATTTCTAATACTTACATCGATAAGTTTATTAATTACTAGCTATGTAAAATAAAAATTACATTCTACTATTTTGCAACTGAAATTGTTTTTTTTTCCATTATAGTCAAGGTTACAGGAGGCACGGGCTTATGCGCTTGCAGTCTGGTCGTGATGAGTTGACATAGGAGGAGAAAGATAACATATTTGATAGTGTTATGAATCCGACAAAGCGAAGTAGACGTTATGGCTTGGGGAACGTATCGGTAATTAATCCTTTTACATATGTACAACAAATTAGCGTTTAGATATATAATGTTTTAATATTTTATATGCTGAGACAACCCTTTTGCTATTATTTCTATCTGCAGGCTCGACAAGCTCAAAAGGCCCAAGACAAAGAAGAAATAAAAGAGCTTAGAGCTATGATTGAGTAGCTACAGGAGGAGAATCGTCTACGAGCGGTACAGAAGAACAACTGAATCAAAAGCTTGCGGAGTATGTGCAGAATCATGGTACCTTTCCTTCGTCGTCTGGTGCTTCCGGAGGCGACGACGAAGATGCTTAAAGAGGTATGTTTTTTAGTGTTTGTGTTTGAACGATGTATATATTGACTTGGAGATGGTTATAATGTGTTTTAATGTTGTATATATTGGTACGGAGTGGGTGAGAACGATATTTTGATGGTATGTACGTGGTTTGTTGACATGTTTTGATGGTATTTATGTTGATGGTACGGTTTATGATGTTTGAATTGTCTGGGTTGTTTATATTGGTGTTTAATTGATTTATGTGTGTTGTTTATATTGATATTGATATATATGTGGAATGGATTGGAAAATTATTGGAAATATATTGGATATGAAATGGATTGGAAATGATGTGGCTGAAAGGTGAATATGCTTGCTGTTGCATAGCAAAATAAATCCAGAATTCCAACGGTTTCCAACGGCCTATTGAACATTTTTTTCGAACGACTTGTAACGGTTTCCAATGGCCACAAACCGTTGGCGGCCATTGGAAATTTCGTTGGAAAATGGCCATTGGATCCGTTGGAAACCGTTGGAAAGCGTTGATTTTATTCCAACGGCTATTCCAACGGCTTCCAACGGCCGCCAACGGCTCCGAGCCGTTGGAATAGCCGTTTAATCTTGTAGTGTTTGAGATTACCAGTTGAAATATATATACCCGTAAATATTAAATTATTGCGGATTGAAATGAAAAATATCCATATCAGTCGACTATATGATAGAAAATTATATACGGACACCGTTGGTCTACTTTTGAAAAATGATTTTCAAAGTTTTTGAAAGGAAAAATATAGGTTTTATGTAGCGATTCGAGATTTTCGCGTTCGGAAATCGACATCCATACTTCACATCGTACTCGAATGCCGCAGATCCGACCATTCAAATCTGAGTCGCCGGAGCTTATAACACAGCTAAGTACAACACAGCGAAAGAAAAAGAATAATATCATATACAACATCTAATACAATATCTAGATACAATATGATACAACAAAATGATACAACTGAATATCAATACTATCAGAGATACAAGAAATAGCAGCGGAAAAGAAAATAGATAACACCAGCAGCAGAACAATAACTTCAAGATAGCCTTCAAAAGAGAACTCCAACTCCAAGGCACCAATCCAAAAATAGCTCGAACTCCCAATAACGATGCACAAAGATAAGCAAGTGCAGTCCATATCCAAAGACTGAACTAGCTTCAGATAATCTACTAAACCTAACAATTTGAAAAACCCAACTTTAGACTACCCGTGTGGAAAAATTGTGGGCGCCCAGAGTTTTGGAAAGAAACAATAAACTCCAGGTCAGTCATGGGATTGGTATGAGTAACAAAAACAATTTATCCTTTAAAACAATCAATAAAAGATTTTAAATAATCCATAATGCTTTTTAGGAATGAAACTACCATAAGACCTCCTGCCACACACACAATGCAATCGTAGAATTGGAGAAGATTTCTTCTTATGATAGTTAAACATGATTGATACGCAGATTCTTTTCGATATTATTTTTATAAGTGCAAAGTGCAGAAAACATTTCGAAAGTATAATATTAATCTTAGCCAACATACGACCAGTATCGTATGCCTACTATAGCTACCATCTAAACAGTGGGGCGCCACCATAAGTAAATGACAGGTTATACAACAAAAACCGTACATGGATCGTATTGTTTTGATTGGATTTCCAACAAATGGTCAAGCCAAGGAACTTCCTATTGCCACATGGGTACGCCTCCATAAGGATGCACCGAGAACCTAACCGGATCTCTGCCAACACAAGGCCGGGTTACCTCTGAACTAGTTAACTACTGACACGAGTATGCCATCCCCCGGTCGTAACCGACCTTTATACGAGGATCCTCAATACCAACAACCACAAAGTAATAAATTTGCAGCAACCACATAGGTCAAGTATCTGGACTCCATACCATGATACCACCTCTATCCAGAAGGAAAGGAACATACCCTAAGGGGGCGCTACCTCAAATAACCTTGCTGCATTCTTCCTGTTTTAACCATTACCGGATTGTGAGGTTTGATGAACTCTCGTCCGTAAAGCCACGCTTTTCACAAAAGCCACACTTTGATCAACAAATGATCAGCAGCACTCAGCATGCCACATTACCAAGTTGGGAATATATTACTGATAACCTTCAACTATATAACCTCTGAGCTCGTACGTCTCAGAGAAGGGTGTTAAGCTAAGAGAATAAATTCTCCACCACCAACAGAAATGTATTTGAAAGAAATCTGCTTTATATCTCAAAATTTAATGTCAGACATACAATCTATACTAGTCTGTTCTGGGTTTGAACAGAACCGAAGGCACTTCCGAAGAAGCCCTTGCAAATTCGGATAATCCCTAATCATGCCCGGACTTCCCATCACATATGGAGTCTCTATACTGGGGACCAGTCGATGCAGAGACATTCAACGAGTTATCCTTTCGTTTTCGAAAATATCCGGTCTTCACCACCGGTCTTCAAATGTTATCCATAACGGCATATCACATATTCGGAATGGGCTATATGACACAAAGGTCCTCTCCCGGCTAAACCGAATAGTGAGCGCAATATTTACAAGAAACATATGGATATTGGGGTCTCAGTTAAGTCACAACTCATTACCCAAAACTTTTCTTTCAAATGGTTTAAACAAATTACCATTTCCAATCTTTTTGAACAAAAAAAAAAGATTCATTTCACTAAGTTCACCCTTTCGCAAAGATCCATTTATAGATTTCAACACAATTTCCATTCCAATTAGAATTAACTCACCCAATCTTCAAGTTTAGGGATTTAACTTATAGCCTTCAAACCAGTTTCCATAACTTGGAAAAATCATTTTTTTTCATTTTAACTTGAAATCCCTTTAACACAAATCTGAAGTTCATTACTTATGTGAAAGCTTTTATTATTTGGAAACAAACAGTTTTCGTTTTAGAAGAATCCAATTTTATTTGCACGAGTTAAAGCCTTTGAATTTAAATTCAAATTCCCAAATCAATACATTGAAAATGGCTTGACCCATATATATAATTAGTATAACATCTTTAGTCCCTCGTTTCCAATCATAGAATTCAATTTCAATTTTGAATTTAAGTTTAAATCAAATTATTTAAATTTCAAAACTTTATCAAATTATTCAAAAATAAATTTTATTTTGAAATTCCATTTCAAAAGCTTTTCACTTTAAACCAATCCATTTCCAAAACCATTTGGATTTAGATACTCAACCTTTAAAATCCTTTCAAAATCTGTGACTTAATCGATTTCCTTGTGAAATCCATATTTATGTGTGTATAAGTGTGGTCCGGGGGTTTAACACAATAGTGTAACGTCATTCAATCATCACAGATTCAAATACAGAAATATGGTTGATAAGCGGTATAAGCTATAACGCTTATCTCTCATGCACAGATATATATATATTACAGATAATTAATTACATTCATCGCAGATATATAAATTACAGATCATGACACAAATCGGGATGTATTATAAAGCATTACATATCAGGGATATCGAACAATTCAACATCCAATATAATCCAAACAACCATGAGTAGGATTAATTAAATTATCTGATTTATTTAAATCAGATAAATTTCTATGAATAAATTTGTTAGTCATAGTAAATAAATAATCAATTAATTACAAACCATTTAATAAATTATCCTTTAAATCAATCATTAATTAACCCTTTAATTAATAATTAGTACTTAATTAGTTATTCTCAATTAATTAATTAATTACTCCTTAATTAATGATTATTTCTTAATCACTTTCATTAAATAAATTAACCTTTAATAAATTAATTATTCTCAAATTAATTACCTTAATTAAATCTATCACATTATCCTTAAATTAATTTATTGCTTAATCACTTGATTAATCACCTTTAATTATTAATTAGTATCTAATTAATAATCCTAAATTTACAAATTAATTATTCCTTAATTAATTAATTAACTTAAAACTTAATCAATTAATTTAATTAACCCAAATCATTAATTAATTAAATAAATAAATTATCCATTTGAATTTACTTAATAAGTAATGAATTACCATCATTAAGTCTTTATCTACTTTAAGATAAACTCATTTTTTATTAATGATTTAATTAGCACTTACAATATATATTTTTGAAACATTTATTTCAAATTTACCTTTAAATTTTCATTTTAAGTTTCAAACTTTAAAATGAATACCAATTTATCTATAATAAAGTCTAAAACTTGTTTAAATTCTTCCCTTACAATTTCAAAATCCTTTTTTTTTAAATTCAAATTACTTTTATTCACTAAATTGCTTAAACACCTTTATTTTAAACAATTTGAATTTTTAAAAACTTTGTTTAATTCCTACTAAGTTTCAAAACTAACTTGAATTCATTCTTACACTTTGATTTTAAAATTTAACTTAAACTTTGTTTTATAATTTGAAATTAATTTTAAAATTCCAAACAACCAGAACAGGTTTTGTTTAAACCTGGAAAATAACTTATACCGAGCCACTCGAAATTTGCTTTGAGCAAATTAACCAAATCCCCGAGCATGGCTTCGAGCCAACACCTATCGTCTTCGAGTAATACTCGAGACAATCTCGAGAATAACTCGCATACACCCCTGCAATCCACCCAGGAAAAACAACTCCATGACCAAAGCAACATGCTCGTGCACATGCATAGCACCGCCAACCAACTCCAAGCGACACCACGACGTCGAGCACGTCGACGATCACCCATGCATCAACCCCCGACCACCAGAAACTCCATCACCCTCGCAAATTCGAATTCGAGTATAAACTCGAAACCCGGAAACGCAAAAGCCATCACCTCCTCAAACCTTTCAACAACTCGTTCTCCCCGTCTCGACCACCAGAGTGCTTGAAACTCCGGCCACAGCTTCGACTATTGTAACTACCCGCAAATCCGTACCCCTTGAGTCAACACTATTCTAAAACAATCAACTCAAGTTGTACAAAAATACGAACCATTTGGGTTAAAGAAAAAGAGGTAGAAGAAGAAAAATAGAAAACTACAACAGAATCTAACCATCACAGCGGAATAAAATATAATAGATAATAAATACTCTTTACTCAAAACTTAATTATCTCTGTTTATATATTACATCATCAGAGTACAACAATCACAGCTCAACATCAGTATCATACAAATGGATACACAACAACTCAACACAACGGATTATATATAGACAAACAAGTACAGGAGTACGTATCGACATCCAGCTCATCCCTGAGCTTCACAGCATCTCCTGTATCCTATAATACTCGATCTGACCCGAGCATTACAGTTAAATAACAACTGAGTCAGTCTGGATTACCAGCGTGAGAAAATCACACCCAATTGATTATTAAAGTTTCGAAAATCCTTTGAAAACAAAAGCATCTCGTAAGACCATGCCACAAATAAACACGTCGGGTTTTTACCTTACGATAGCTAAAACAATTTTTATTAAAGTCCTTTGATATTATAATAGTGTCTATAGAAAGTAAAATAGAATCTAGCTGAAATGCTTGCATCTCACGTTTCAGCAATAGTTGGGCACAATCAAAACCGTACGGGCACGTATGTAAAATGGATTCCAACTAATGGCTAGGCACTGGGGTACCACCTGTCACAGTACCTGGCATAGATCAGTGTATCGAGGAGCCACCCTAACTCCCCTGCAACACAAGACTGGAACCATCCCTTACTGGACAGTCCCGAGCAAGATCACCTCGCGGTTGGGATCAGCAACCGCCCACTAAGCCGAAGTAAAAGGGACATCTAGACAGGGATGACCTCACCCTCCAGTGGGGGATACCCACGAAGCCTTGCTGCATATCCCCTGATTTTCAGCCATTCCCATTTGATGAGGCTTGAGGCTAAGCGTTACCTTTTTAAGAACAATATCCCTTAGAATGCCCATCGTCCACCTGACGATGTTTCGCAAGCATTCATCCACACAAGTCCGTCCCGGGTTCGAACGGAACCGAAGGCACTATTCCTACTACATCCATTTTGGAAATATCCTCAGGATTAGTAGCGACTAGCCCTTGCACTTCACTACTCCATCTTCGAATTCAAAAAAATGGTTTTTCACGAAAACGTTCAAACCGGATCGAAGTGGTTTCGAGAAATAAATCTCGATCCCGGTCTCTTCGAAACGATCAACGCATTTGTCCAGTATTGATAGTCGGTGATTCAACTATCAATTAATATTCACAAACAACCATCCAACCAATAAATAATTTCCCAAATTATTTATTTATCTCAAAATATCTTTACAAGGTATATTCTCACTTTCAAATCCTTTTGAAAACAGTTTTCAAACTACCTTCTTTTTTTCTCAGAATCAATTCCGAGTATTTCACTTCCACTGGAATCACCAAGCACAAGATTTTAGATTTTTAAAATAATTTCAAAACACTTTAATTGCAAAGTATGGTTAATATTTAATTTAGAAAATCTTTCTTTAGTACTTAATTTAAAATAATGCTTTAAACAAAATACCAAGTCATTCTTTATATAACTATTACGATAATAGATAAAACAAAAATACTTACTTTGGAATTTACCTTTAAACACTTAAGTTAAGGCTAATTTAATAATTTACTAAAATACATACTATATAAACATTTGAAAATAAAGTTACTTAATAAAATGTAAAGCTAGATTTCCATTTTTAAAACCAAAATACTAAGTTACTTCTTAATAATTACTGCTAGACAAGGTTAAAGAAAATACTTACTTTAAATATTAGAAATAATAAATTTTACAAAACTTCCTTCTTTAAAAACAACTTTAAAACATTTAATTTATATTTGCAAATTTACTTTTAAAAAACGTGTACTTGGCCATCCAGAGAAAATTCCAACTTCAATCACCTAAATCAATTTCCCCAAATTGATTTTCAATTTATTTTATTTGGGATAAATTCTTTTACTTATCAGTTCATTTTCAAATTCAGTAGTTATGGTCTTTATTATTATTATTATTATTATTATTTTTCAATTTCTTCTTTACTCTTCCAATAATTCAAACCTTAGATTCTAAATAAATGTTTGTTCTTTTAAATTAATAATACTGCATTCTAAACTTCATAAATTTTCTGTTAATTCGAATTTTTCCTTTCCATACCCAAGATTTATTTATTAAAATTTAAAGTCACTTTATTTTTCTTCAAGTTATTCTTGAATTGATTCTATAATCATTTTACTTGCGATTTTAGTTCTGTTATTTCCATTCCCAATCTCAAATTATATATTTGGTAATTCATTATTGCCTGATTATAACAATTAAACTATAGCATTCAATATTTCCACATAATTCATTACAGAATACCAAATATTCCGAACGGAGAATATTAAATAATTAAATAAAGTTGAGGGGTCCAGTTGGATCCCTCCAACCTGTTTTCCCTGCATCCACAGATGTTAGCACAATATAAGATGCCAATTCCAAATATATACCACACTACAGCACATAAATCAATTCAACCATTTCAAACAATTATTTAAATTTAATCATTTAAATTTAAATTTAACTGAGTGAGATTAACTCACCTCTGCTAATATTTGCAGTCCACTTCAATGTTGCCTTAGTTTTCTCGATTGTTTTTGACCTTGAATACACAATTGATAGTTTATTAATTTATGAACATTTGAACTAATCGGTTAATTAATTTCGTTTAACGAATTTAATTTAATCCAACAAAGTTTATTTAACATAATTTCCCCTTTATAAACTATTTTTCTATTCCTATCCATACATATATATTCAATTTTAAACTGAACATACCATATTGTAAAATTATAGACACAGATCTATATATTTATTTATTTTTGTAAAAATAAGGACCTAATTTTAAAACCTTTATTTGTTTCTATCCTCCATAATATATACATATGTGTTTTAAAAATAACAAAACTGCGGCTATCCCTACCATAATACCTTTTTTTTAAATAAATTTAATTTCTTTCATATATATAACATGCCTATACTTATCTCATCAGAATTGGAAACTGAAAAATAGAAATACCGAGAAATTTCTTTATACCTCACCGCCCAGATCAAAACAAACATCACAACCTCAGCTCGACCATCCCGCCGTGAATCGAGACCATCGATTGATCGCCTCGAGTTGCCGTCGCTAGCCTCGAATTTCCTCGCCGCGGCTGCCTTCACGTGAATCGATGCAGTTCGCTTGCAACACCACACTGTCGGCATTGAAGTCGATCTCCTCGCAACCGCCATCATTTACTGCGAAATCACGATCCACCAAAACGAGCGTCGCCGTGACCCCGCTAAACCCAATGCGTCGGCCCCTTTCGCGAGACCCTTCCTCTTCGCGATCTCGACCTAGCTGCTCGTGCTCACGCGACCACCTTAAGCAACCGCGAGCTTCCCCCTTTCGTTAGTTTTTTTTAAAGATTGGCTTCCACCATTAATTTGGGGGTTTCGATTCTGTAGGATAAGGCTTCGGCCGAAATTACTAAAGTGAAAATAAGGCTTGCGTTAGAAGCTAGGGGGTGAGACGTCTATAAAAAGATTTGACTAAGTCAATTAAATTTAATTAGCTTTCTTTATGCATTTACGGTTTTACGATCAAACGGTAATTCCGAACCTTGCGAAAATTGAAATCCGACAATAATATAATATTACGGATCCAATGGAACTAATTTCTTCAAATTCCGAGACTGTGCCTCGGAAGGCTATTTTTAAATTCAATTTAAACGATATTAAATTTCAAAACTTAACAAACCATTCTTAAATTTGATTTCAACACTATATTCTCTTCAGTAATATCAATATAAATTTTAAAAGCCTTCAAATTATTTTTCACCAGCTTAAAACTTCAGATTACATATTTTACCCAATTCCAAATTATTCAATTTATTAATTTAAATATCAAATAAACTGTGACATTTGAAATTCATGTTAGAAATTAAACTTTAAGTATTCAAAATCGATTAAATATTCCAATTTTAAATGCCCGAAAATTCTGGATCGTCACGTTCCTCCCCCCTTTAAAAGAATTTCGTCCTGGAAATTACTAGTTGGGAAGAACGGTCCAATTCTCGTTTACTTATCCTCAAAACCAAATAATTCGACGTCCAATCAACTATCTTTTACAAAAGACCATCGCCATTCTTATTAACTTCCCAAACCTTTCCCTAGTTTGCAAACAATCTTATTTGCCCAACCATTCAAGTTTCAATTTAAACTCAAATTTTGAATTATCAAAATTTTTCTAACTCCCTAAATTTTCGAAATTTTTTGCCCGCGTCTTCTTTGCGCGGCTGACTTGGTACAACTACAAAATGGCTCTACGGCTTCCCAGATCCAAAAAGAAAACAAAAGGCCAAGTTGCTCAATCCAAATCCCAATCAAATTTGTACCAAATTTGAATACATACCTTTTTGTCGAGCATTTCAAATTTCTATCTCTTGAAATCAATCCAATTCTTTTTCGCTTTATATTACCTGCATATCCTGCTTAGCACTAATATCCAATCACAATATTCCCAAAACATCATATCACTTTATTCCAAAATGTCAGTATTTATTCAATCAAACATTAACTTAGATTATATTTGTAGTATCACTTCCCAATAAAAATTCACCATTCCTTTCTTAAGTTAGTTTAAGCATTTACGTGTTCCTTATATTTATTTTCATCTCCCACTTTGGTTTATATTTGTTCCTATTCACATTGATTCTTTCATTTACATATGAATTCAATTCATCTTTAACTCTGAATATATAAATTTTATTCGTCATTTATTACTAATTCATATCAATATTTTAATTAGTTTCATTTACTAACTTATTTCAATTTCCAGTTTGAAATCGTTTTGCTGTTAACTAAATTTTCCAAAAATTTCAAAAAATTTCTAACTCCCAAAATTTCTGAAATTTTTTGGCAGAGTCGCCTTTGTACGGAGGAGCTTTTGCAATTGACAAAAGAGATAAATATATATACATCGACCCACACGGTGGGAAAAACCAAAAATAGTTCATATTTCCTATTTTTATTGCGTAGGCGTACCTTATTTAGCATTTTAAGCAAGCAGCTTATTTATTTAGCAATTAATGCAACCCAAATCCAGCCATACAGCTTCCAGGTACCTGTACTTACTCAATTTAAACATGTAAGTGCCATATATATGAAGTTTAATAGCATATCACTTATTTGCAATAATCAAAACATATGAATTCTAAAGAAATGTACATCAAACATTTTTCGTAAGCAATTTTTTTTACAACTTTCATACTAATTCAACTGTTTCAATTAATTTATAAACCATTTCATTCAATATGAATGGTTTTCAATCCATTCATACACAACTTCATCAATTTGAATAATTTAAAACTCAATTGCTTACATTTAATTTATTCTTAAGCAAACTGAACCCATATTTAATTCAATTGCTTTCAAAATCAATTTATTTCACTCCTATCAATTCATAGCATCTTAATTACTTCCATTTACATCAAATGACAATTAATTCTATGCAATTCGACGAGATTTATGTGAATAAATAAGTATTTATGTTTATAACCAATTTAAATTGATTTCAACTAAATTTATACTTAATTCTATTTCATTTTCAATTAATTCACAATCCATATATTCTCATTTTTCATCGCATTTTAGATTTGAATCCATTCACTTGCATTTCATTTTATTAACCAAACTAGTTCATTCAAAACTATTAACAATTTAGGTTCATCTTCATTACCAATTAAATTTCCTTTTATGATAAGTTCTACTTCCATCCTTCATTTGGTTCTTATTTATTCTATCCATTTATTTATTCAACATAATTAGTTAATCCACTCAATCCATTAGGAATTTTCATTTCTTTAAATATTATTTATAACCTACCAATTCTATTTCGATTTAAATTTTATTATCACTAATTTAAATCCAACCCAATATCATTAAACTTAGTTTAAGTTGAATTAAATTCAACTCTCTTCCATCTGTTCAACTTAAGTCAATTTACTTCAATTTATTCCAAATTTTATACATAAGCTCATTTTCATTTTACAAGTAAAATTTTCCCTTTTATTACTCAACTCAACTCGATTGATTCCAAGGCCATATCCAATTTATTCCCACATATCTGGATTTTATTCTCAGTACAAACCATTATTATTTTAATCCAATTTCAATTTTATTCGATACCTTTCCAATTATATTCAATTTGTTAACATTTCACATCAAATTTTAATTAATAACTCAAGTTCTGAATCCACTATCCATTTTCAATTTACCACCAAATTTCACGATCTCATAATTCAGTTACATTTACTTATTGACAACGCAAGTCGAATTCAATTTATAACTTGAGTTTATTTCCCAAACTTCATTATTATCTCACAATTCAGCTTTTATTTAACAGCATTGGGTCCTCATTACATATTTCATTATCTAATTATTATCTAAATTGTCTTTCCGCAACTTATAATCCGAAACTTGATTTTAATCTCAACATCTCTTCATATAAATTTTCTTAAGTTCAAATTTATTTCATAATTCAAGTTTTGATTTTCATTTTATTTTTCAATTCATCAAACAATATTTATTTTGGATTTTCTATATCGTTTTTCAATTTATAAGTCACAACATATTATTTTACACATTTCCATTCATTATAGGCTTGAATATATTCATCTTTTATTTTTACTCAAGCCTTATGCTTATTTATAACCCAAGCATATTTTATTCATGCATTTTAATTCTTTTATGGTTTATTTATTTCAATCTAATTCTTATCCAATTTATTTCTTATCCAACGTATTTTCTAGTTATCCGGGTAAGAATCAATTCCAATTCAATTTATTCAATTGAATTTTTATTCCAGTTCAATTCTATTTTAAACTCAGATTTATTTGAGTCAATTCGATTTTAACTTAATTCGAATACAACTGGATATTATTTCCAGCCTATCCAGTTAATGTTAATCCAGTTAAATTTTTATTTCCCAATCCATGTTAATTTCATTTTTAACCTTTCCCTTTAAATTTAAATTCCATCATTCAAAGCTTATATTCTTCCTGATTTAAAAATCATCTCAATTTAGAAGCTTACAACCTATCTCATCGGAATTTTTTTAAACTCCCGGCTTTGGTTTACAAATTATTTTGAAACCACCAACATCTCCAATCACATTTCTCAAAAGCCAAACCAATCCTGGTTTTATTCCCAACAAATTTCTTTGAAATTTTCAAAAACAACTAGCTTTCCCGAACAAATCAATTTGGCAGCAATCCATCACTTAGAAATTCGAAAATGAATACTGATGATGCGGCTGTCATTATCAGAATTATTTTCCAATAATCCAAGTGATTTCAATGCTATTTCACCTTCAAAATCCATTGAAACAGATTTCCATTTAGAAATATCTCCAAAACAATAATACTATCATTTATCTTCAAATACTTCCAAATCTCCGGGATTTAAATTTCCAAATTCTGTTTTAATTCAAATTTTAAGTATAATGCATTTGTATAGTTCATGCTTATACAAATTCTCATTTGATTGTATTCCAATTCATAAATTACATTTATAATTCATATTTATAAATTTCATTTTATAATGAATTTATTCTAGTAAATTTAGTTATATTTCAATTTCTAGTTAAATTTTCACTTAAAAATGATAATACTTTAATATTATCATTTCTAACTTCCAAGCAACCATATATTAGTAAAGTAGTTTCCAAAAACTTTCTTTATATCAAAATATGTTTTGGGTAAAATTATTTCATTTACCCATATTTAAAACAATACCGTGTCAATTGTTCTATTTAAGTATTTAGAAACCCCTTCGATACAGTTGCGTAGACTGTGTCGACGAAGGTTCATATGCCACTCAATAAATCAATCAACACAATATTAAAATAGTTTATATTCACTAACAAATACGCGCTCATATTTATTAATACGCTCAAACTCATTATAGAGTACTTCGAACTCTAATTTAAATGAGTAATTCCCACCAGAGCCAAGGTTATCACCAACCTATGCTCTGATACCAAGTGTAACAACCCGCAAATCCGTACCCCTTGAGTTAACACTATTCTACAACAATCAACTCAAGTTGTACAGAAATACGAACCATTTGGGTTAAAGAAAAAGAGGTAGAAGTAAAGTAGAAAACTACAACAGAATCTAACCATCGCAGCGAAATAAAATATAATAGATAATAAATACTCTTTACTCAAAACTTAATTATCTCTGTTTATATATTACATCGTTAGAGTACAACAATCACAGCTCAACATCAATATCATACAAATGGATACACAACAACTCAACACAGTGGAATATATATATAGATAAACAAGTACGGGAGTACGTATCGACATCCAGCTCGTCTCCTGAGCTTCACATCATCTCCTGTATCCTATAATACTCGGTCTGACCCGAGCATTACAGTTAAATAACACCCAAGTCAGTCTGGATTACGAGTGTGAGAAAATCACACCCAATTGATTATTAAAGTTTCAAAAATCCTTTGAAAACAAAAGCATCTCGTAAGATCACGCCACAAATAAACATGTCGGGTTTTTACCTTACGATAGCAAAAACAATTTTTATTAAAGTCCTCTGATATTATAATAGTGTCTATAGAAAGTAAAATAGAATCTAGCTGAAATGTTTGCATCTCACGTTTCAGCAAAGTTGGGCACAATCAAAACCATACGGGCACGTATGGAAAATGGATTCCAACTAATGGCTAGGCATTGGGGTACCACCTGTCATAGTACCTGGTCTAGATCAGCGTACCGAGGAGCCACCCTAACTCCCTTGCAACACAAGACCGGAACCATCCCTTACTGGACAGTCCCGAGCAAGATCACCCTGTGGTTGGGATCAGCAACCGCCCACTAAGCCGAAATAAAAGGGACATCTAGACAGGGATGACCTCACCCACCAGTGGGGGCTACCCACGAAGCCTTGCTGCATATCCCCTGATTTTCAGCCATTCCCATTTGATGAGGCTTGAGGCTAAGCGTTACCTTTTGAGAACAATATCCCTTAGAATTGCCCATCATCCACCTGACGATGTTTCGCAAGCATTCATCCATACAAGTCCGTCCCGGGTTCGAACGGAACCGAAGGTACTATTCCTACTACATCCATTTTGGAAATATCCTCAGGATTAGTAGCGACTAGCCCTTGCACTTCACTGCTCCATCTTCGAATTCAAAAAAATCATTTTTCACGAAAATGTTAAAACGGATCGAAGTGGTTTTCGAGAAATAAATCTCGATCCCTGTCTCTTCGAAACGATCAACGCATTTGTCCAGTATTGATAATCTGTGATTTAACTATCAATTAATATTCACAAACAACCATCCAACCAATAAATAATTTCCTAAATTATTTATTTATCTCAAAATATCTTTACAAGGTATATTCTCACTTTCAAATCGTTTTGATAACAGTTTTCAAACTACCTTCTTTTTTTCTCAGAATCAATTCCGAGTATTTCACTTCCACTGGAGTCACCAAGCACAAGATTTTAGATTTTTAAAATAATTTCAAAACACTTTAATTGCAAAGTATGGTTAATATTTAATTTAGAAAATCTTTCTTTAGTACTTAATTTAAAATAATGCTTTAAACAAAATACCAAGTCATTCTTTATATAACTATTACGATAATAGATAAAACAAAAATACTTACTTTGGAATTTACCTTTAAACACTTAAGTTAAGACTACTTCAATAATTTACTAAAATACATACTATATAAACATTTGAAAATAAAGTTACTTAATAAAATGTAAAGCTAGATTTCTACTTTTAAAACCAAAATACTAAGTTCCTTCTTAATAAACTGCTAGAATAGATTAAAGAAAATACTTACTTTAAATATTAGAAATAATAAATTTTACAAAACTTGCTTCTTTAAAAACAACTTTAAAACATTTAATTTATATTTGCAAATTTACTCTTAAAAAACGTGTACTTGGCCATCCAAAGAAAATTCCAACTTCAATCACCTAAATCAGTTTCCCCAAATTGATTTTCAATTTATTTTGGGATAAATTCTTTTACTTATCAGTTCATTTCCAAATTCAGTAGTTATGGTCTTTATTATTATTATTATTATTATTACTACTATTTTTCAATTTCTTCTTTACTCTTCCAATAATTCAAACTTTAGATTCTAAATAAATGTTTGTTCTTTTAAACTAATAATATTGCATTCTAAACTTCATAAATTTTCTGTTAATTCGAATTTTTCCATTCCATACCCAAGATTTATTTATTAAAATTTAAAGTCACTTTATTTTTTTTTCAAGTTATTCTAGAATTTATTCTATAATCATTTTACTTGCGATTTCACTTCTGTTATTTTCAATCCCAATCTCAAATTATATATTTAGTAATTCATTATTGCCCGATTATAACAATCAAACTATAACATTCAATATTTCCACATAATTCATTACAGAATACCAAATATTCCGAACGGAGAATATTAAATAATTAAATAAAGTTGAGGGGTCTAGTTGGATCCCTCCAACCTGTTTTCCTTGCATCCACAGATGTTAGCACAATATAAGATGCCAATTCCAAATATATACCACACTACATCACATAAATCAATTCAACCATTTCAAACAATTATTTAAATTTAATCATTTAAAATTAAATTTAACTGAGTGAGATTAACTCACCTCTGCTAATATTTGCAGTCCACTTCAATGTTGCCTTAGCTTTCTCGATTGTTTTTGACCATGAATACAATCGATAGTTTATTAATTTATTAACATTTGGACTAATCGGTTAATTGATTTCGTTTAACGAATTTAATTTAATCCAACAAAGTTTATTTAACATAATTTCCCCTTTATAAACTAGTTTTCTATTCCTATCCATACATATATATTCAATTTTAAACTGACCATACCGTATTGTAAAACTATAGACACGGATCTATATATTTATTTATTTTTGTAAAAATAAGGACCTAATTTTAAAACCTTTATTTGTTTCTATCCTCTATAATATATACATATATGTTTTAAAAATAACAAAACTGCAGCTATCCCTACCTTAATACCTTTTTTTAAAATAAATTTAATTTCTTTCATATATATAACATGCCTATACTTATCTCATCAGAATTGGAAACTGAAAAACAGAAATACCGAGAAATTGCTTTATACCTCACTGCCCAGATCGAAACAAACATCACAACCTCAGCTCGACCATCCCGCCGCGAATCGAGACCATCGATTGATCGCCTCGAGTTGCCACCGCTAGCCTCAAATTTCCTCGCCGCGACTGCCTTCACGCAAATCAATGCAGTTCGTTTGCAACAACACACTGTCGGCATTGAAGTCGACCTCCTCGCAGCCGCCATCATTTACTGCGAAATCGCGATCCACCAAAACGAGCGTCGCCGTGACCCCGCTAAACCCAATGCGCCGGCACCTTTCGCGAGACCCTTCCTCTTCGCGACCTCGACCTAGCTGCTCGTGCTCACGCGACCACCTTAAGAAACCGCGAGCTTCCCCCTTTCGTTAGTTTTTTTTAAAGATTGGTTTCGGCCATTAATTTGGGGGTTTCGATTCTGTAGGATAAGGCTTCGGCCGAAATTACTAAAGTGAAAATAAGGCTTGCGTTAGAAGCTAGGGGGTGAGACGTCTATAAAAAGATTTGACTAAGTCAATTAAATTTAATTAGCTTTCTTTATGCATTTACGGTTTTACGATCAAACGGTAGTTCCGAACCTTGCGAAAATTGAAATCCGACAATAATATAATATTACGGATCCAATGGAACTAATTTCTTCAAATTCCGAAACTGTGCCTCGGAAGGCTATTTTTAAATTCAATTTAAACGATATTAAATTTCAAAACTTAAAAAACCATTCTTAAATTTGATTTCAACACTATATTCTCTTCAGTAATATCAATATAAATTTTATAAGCCTTCAAATTATTTTTCACCAGCTTAAAACTTCAGATTACATATTTTACCCAATTCCAAATTATTTAATTTATGAATTTAAATATCAAATAAACTGTGACATTTGAAATTCAAGTTAGAAACTAACCTTTAAATATTCAAAATCGATTAAATATTCCAATTTTAAATGCTCGAAAATACCGGGTCATCACGTTCCTCCCCCCTTTAAAAGAATTTCGTCCCCGAAATTACTAGTTGGGAAGAACAGTCCAATTCTCGTTTACTTATCCTCAAAACCAAACAATTCGACATCCAATCAACTATCTTTTACAAAAGACCATCGCCATTCTTATTAACTTCCCAAACCTTTCCCTAGTTTGCAAACAATCTTATTTGCCCAACCATTCAAGTTTCAATTTAAACTCAAATTTTGAATTATCAAAATTTTCTCAAAATTTTTCTAACTCCCTAAATTTTCGAAAATTTTTGCCAGCATCTCCTTTGCGCGACTGACTCGGTACAACTACAAAATGGCTCTACGGCTTCCCAGATCCAAAAAGAAAACAAAAGGCCAAGTGGCTCAATCCAAATCCCAATCAAATTTGTACCAAATTTGAATACATACCTTTTTGTCGAGCATTTCAAATTTCTATCTCTTGAAATCAATCCAATTCTTTTTCCCTTTATATTACCTGCATATCCTGCTTAGCACTAATATCCAATCGCAATATTCCCAAAACATCATATCACTTTATTCCAAAATGTCAGTATTTATTCAATCAAACATTAACTTAGATTATATTTGTAGTATCACTTCCCAATAAAAATTCACCATTCTTTCTTAAGTTAGTTTAAGCATTTACGTGTTCCTTATATTTATTTTCATCTCCCACTTTGGTTTATATTTGTTCCTATTCACATTGATTCTTTCATTTACATATGAATTCAATTCATCTTTAATTCTGAATATATAAATTTTATTCGTCATTTATTACTAATTCATATCATTATTTTAATTAGTTTCATTTACTAACTTATTTCAATTTCCAGTTTGAAATCGTTTTGCTGTTAACTAAATTTTCCAAAAATTTCAAAAAAATTCTAACTCCCAAAATTTCTGAAATTTTTTGGCAGAGTCGCCTTTGTACGGAGGAGCTTTTGTAATTTGACAAAAGAGATAAATATATATACATCGACCCAGACGGTGGGAAAAACCAAAAACAGTTCATATTTCCTATTTTTATTGCGTAGGCGTACCTTATTTAGCATTTTAAGCAAGCAACTTATGTATTTAGCAATTAATGCAACCCAAATCCAGCCATACGGCTTCCAGGTACCTGTACTTACTCAATTTAAACATGTAAGTGCCATATATATGAAGTTTAATAGCATATCACTTATTTGCAATAATCAAAACATATGAATTCTAAAGAAATGTACATCAAACATTTTTCGTAAGCAATTTTTTTTACAACTTTCATACTAATTCAACTGTTTCAATTAATTTATAAACCATTTTCATTCAATTTGAATGGTTTTCAATCCATTCATACACAACTTCATCAATTTGAATAATTTAAAACTCAATTGCTTACATTTAATTTATTCTTAAGCAAACTGAACCCATATTTAATTCAATTGCTTTCAAAATCAATTTATTTCACTCCTATCAATTCATAGCATCTTAATTACTTCCATTTACATCAAATGACAATTAATTCTATACAATTCGACGAGATTTATGTGAATAAATAAGTATTTATATTTATAACCAATTTAAATTGATTTCAACTAAATTTATACTTAATTCTATTTCATTTTCAATTAATTCACAATCCATATATTCTCATTTTTCATCGCATTTCAGATTTGAATCCATTCACTTGCATTTCATTTTATTAACCATACTAGTTCATTCAAAACTATTAACAATTTAGGTTCATCTTCATTACCAATTAAATTTCCTTTTATGATAAGTTCTACTTCCATCCTTCATTTGGTTCTTATTTATTCTATCCATTTATTTATTCAACATAATTAGTTAATCCACTCAATCCATTAGGAATTTTTATTTCTTTAAATATTATTTATAACCTACCAATTCTATTTCGATTCAAATTTTATTTTCACTTAATTTAAATCCAACCCAATATCGTTAAACTGAGTTTAAGTTGAATTAAATTCAACTCTCTTCCTTCTATTCAACTTAAGTCAATTTACTTCAATTTATTCCAAATTTTATACATAAGCTCATTTTCATTTTACAAGTAAATTTTTCTCTTTTATTACTCAACTCAACTCGATTGATTCCAAGGCCATATCCAATTTATTCTCACATATCTGGATTTTATTCTCAGTACAAACCATTATTTTTTAATCCAATTTCAATTTTATTCGATACCATTCCAATTATATTCAATTTGTTAACATTTCACATCAAATTTTAATTAATAACTCAAGTTCTGAATCCACTATCCATTTTCAATTTACCACCAAATTTCATGATCTCATAATTCAGTTACATTTACTTATTGACAACGCAAGTCGAATTCAATTTATAACTTGAGTTTATTTTCCAAATTTCATTATTATCTCACAATTCATATTTTATTAACTGCATTGGGTCCTCATTACATATTTCATTATCTAATTATTATCTAAATTGTCTTTCCGCAACTTATAATCCAAAACTTGATTTTAATCTCAACATCTCTTCATATAAATTTTCTTAAGTTCAAATTTATTTCATAATTCAAGTTTTGATTTTCATTTTATTTTTCAATTCATCAAACAATATTTATTTTGGATTTTCTATCTCGTTTTTCAATTTATAAGTCACAACATATTATTTTACACATTTCCATTCATTATAGGCTTGAATATATTCATCTTTTATTTTTACTCAAGCCTTATGCTTATTTATAACCCAAGCATATTTTATTCATGCATTTTAATTCTTTTATGGTTTATTTATTTCAATCTAATTCTTATCCAATTTATTTCTTATCCAACGTATTTTCTAGTTATCCAGGTAAGAATCAATTCCAATTCAATTTATTCAATTGAATTTTTATTTCAGTTCAATTCTATTTTAAACTCAAAATTGAACAAAAAAGTTTTCAATTTTAAATCTCCGTTCATGGCCGCAACTGGCGATTTGCGATTGTGGGTTAGCTTTTCTTCCTCGCCGTGATTTTCTTTTTGCGTCTTTTCTTCCATGTCATCCTCTCCGCCTCGTCCCTCTCCTCCCCTCCTTTCCGCTCCATCGTCGACTCGGTCCGGTCGCCCTTTCAAATCCAAGTCCTCTGCCTTTCCACTTATTCTTTCCCACTCCGATTTTCCACCGCTCTCATCGTTTTGTTCTGGTGTCGAGGCTTCTGATTCTGTTCGTGCTGTGTTGCCTCTCCCAGATTCCAACGCGTTTTTGCCTTTGAACAGAGATAGTGTCTTGGGTAAGTCAGATGTGTTAAATGAGAATTCTGGTCACGTATCGTCTGCTATTAGCAACAGTAATGGTGTAGGTGGAATGTGTGGGAGTGTTGAGGGGTTGGGAGGTGTTGCTGACGCTGCCCAATGCACGTCTCCTGATCGTCAATATGCTAAAGTGGATTGTGGAGTGAAAAATACTGATGTCAGTTTGATTGTCAATGAGGTTGCTCTCCAGCCTGTTTTCCACGAGAAACCGATGTTGGTTGAGTGTGAAACAGCAGTGAACGACGGTGCTATCGACCATGTCCATGGGTGTTATACTGATAGTCTTCCAAGTTGTGGACAAGGCACATCAGCTGTTTTCGGTTTTTCCCCAACGAATTCTGCTTCTAAAGGCACAGCTATTTGCTCTAAAGATTCTATGCCCACTGCTGCTACTGTCCCCGGTATTGTGCATAGCAGTGTAACTGATGGTTCGAAGCCCTCCTCAAAATCGTGGTCTTCTCTTTTCTCGTCCTTGCCCCGAAATGCGGGTGCCTACACCCCTATTGATTTTGATTTGGTTGAGGTAAATGGAGTGATGATTCCACCCCTTAGTGTTATGCAAGCCGGTGAAGAATTTTGGTCAGATTATTTGGTTGGTTTTTTTCTGGAGCCGCATCACCGTCTTTCTTTTGCGTCTGCGGTGCTTCGGAGAGCTTGGAAGCTTCGTGGAAATTTGCATGTGAAGCTGATTGATACGATGTACTACTTAAAGTTTTCCTCTTCTGAGGATCGCCGGCTTGTTTTGGAGGCGGAGCCATCGTTTGTTGATGGAAGGCCTTTTATTGTTACCCCATGGTCTCCTACAGTGGCGTGTGCTCGTGAGAAAGTTTTCTCTATCCCTGTTTGGGTATATTTTTCCCAGATTCCTTCTGTTTTACAGCCTCTCATTGGTTTGAATTGGTTAGCTTGTAATGTTGGTAAGCTGAAATGTTTTGACACCAATACTGTGGCACGTGAAAAGTTGATGTTTGCGAAGGCTCTAATTGAGATTTCCCCTACTAAGCCACTTCCTTCTTCTATTTCTGTACAGCTTGCTGTTGGACATGTTGTGGAAGTACGGGTTCGCTATGGTTGGGTCCCGGATTTTTGTATCGCTTGTCACTCTTTTGGACACCTTACTTTAGACTGCCATCATTCTGTAGCCTCTGCGGCAGCTCCGAAGTCTCCTTTGCCGCGCCCCCGTCGTAGGATCTGGGTCCCCAAGGCTCCTCCTTCTGAGTCTATGTTGCCTGATCAGAATATTCCTTCTATACCTCATGTTTCGCCTGTTTCACCTACTGGTTCTGAGGTTCCTATTGTTGCTCCTGACATCTCTTTAGTTGCTTCAGCCCCATCCTCGCTGCTGCCTCCTGTAGCTTGGGATGAGGCTGAAGGGTGTTGGATTGATCCCATTTCCGATATGAGGTATAACCCGGTTAATGAATCTTTCTTCCGGTTTGTTTCTGACGATCATCTTGACCTTCGGTGCCTTCGCTACAAACGATCTGCTGACTCTCTTGTTCTTGATTTGGACGGTATTGATGCGGTAGCGAATTCTGTCATGCTTGCTGATCCGTCCTGGGATCGATCTTTTATCTACTGTTCTGACGATGTGGTTTTCGACCCTTGTATTGCTCTTCGGTTTCGCCCCTATGCTGGACTTTCTGGGTCTGACCCACTGTGCATTACTTCGGTGTCTGGAGATGTTGGTAATTCTCCTACCGCGGTGGAGGAATAGTTTGTTGTTGTTTCTTTAGTTATCGTGACAAAGCAGTCACGTACCTGTGCTGTATTTTCTTTCTTCATTTTAGTAGATAAGGTGCTTTTACCTTGCTCCTGTACTTAAACTTTTATTACGTTCGTAATAAAAAGTGGACGGTCCACTATAAAACCGGCTGGCCTTGCCAAAATTCTATTTTAAACTCAGATTTATTTGACTCAATTCAATTTTAACTTAATTCGAATACAACTGGATATTATTTCCAACCTATCCAGTTAATGTTAATCCAGTTAAATTTTTATTTCCCAATCCATGTTAATTTCATTTTTAACCTTTCCCTTTAAATTCAAATTCCATCATTCAAAGCTTATATTCTTCCTGATTTAAAAATCATCTCAATTTATAAGCTTACAACCTATCTCATCGGAATTTTTTTAAACTCCCGGCTTTGCTTTACAAATTATTTTGAAATCATCAACATCTCCAATCACATTTCTCAAAAGCCAAACCAATCCATGTTCTATTCCCAACAAATTTCTTTGAAATTTTCAAAAACAACTAGCTTTCTCGAACAAATCAATTTGGCAGCAATCCATCACTTAGAAATTCGAAAATGAATACTGATGATGCGGCCGTCATTATTAGAATTATTTTCCAGTAATCCAATTGATTTCAATGCTATTTCACCTTCAAAATCCATTTAAACAGATTTCCATTTAGAAATATCTCCAAAATAATAATACTATCATTTAGCTTCAAATACCTCCAAATCTCCGGGATTTAAATTTCCAAATTCTGTTTTAACTCAAATTTTAAGTATAATGCATTTGTATAGTTCATGCTTATACAAATTCTCATTTGATTGTATTCCAATTCATAAATTACATTTATAATTCATATTTATAAATTTCATTTAATAATGAATTTATTCCAGTAAATTTAGTTACATTTCAATTTCTAGTTAAATTTTCACTTAAAAATGATAATACTTTAATATTGTCATTTCTAACATCCAAGAAACCATATGTTAGTAAAGTAGTTTCCAAAAACTTTCTTTATATCAAAATATGTTTTGGGTAGAATTATTTCATTTACCCATATTTAAAACAATACCGTGTCAATTGTTCTATTTAAGTGTTTAGAAACCCCTTCGATACATTTGCGCAGACTATGTCGACGAAGGTTCATATGCCACTCAATAAATCAATCAACACAATATTAAAACAGTTTATATTCACTAACAAATACGCGCTCATATTTATTAATACGCTCAAACTCATTATAGAGTACTTCGGACTCTAATTTAAATGAGTAATTCCCACCAGAGCCAAGGTTATCACCAACCTATGCTCTGATACCAAGTGTAACAACCCGCAAATCCGTACCCCTTGAGTCAACACTATTCTACAACAATCAACTCAAGTTGTACAGAAATACGAACCATTTGGGTTAAAGAAAAGGAGGTAGAAGAAGAAAAATAGAAAACTACAACAGAATCTAACCATCGCAGCGGAATAAAATATAATAGATAATAAATACTCTTTACTCAAAACTTAATTATCTCTGTTTATATATTACATCGTCAGAGTATAGCAATCACAGCTCAACATCAATATCATACAAATGGATACACAACAACTCAACACAGTGGAATATATATAGATAAACAAGTACGGGAGTACGTATCGACATCCAGCTCGTCTCCTGAGCTTCACAGCATTTCCTGTATCCTATAATACTCGGTCTGACCCGAGCATTACAGTTAAATAACACCCGAGTCAGTCTGGATTACGAGTGTGAGAAAATCACACCCAATTGATTATTAAAGTTTCAAAAATCCTTTGAAAACAAAAGCATCTCGTAAGACCACGCCAAAAATAAACATGTCGGGTTTTTACCTTACGATAGCAAAAACAATTTTAATTAAAGTCCTCTGATATTATAATAGTGTCTATAGAAAGTAAAATAGAATCTAGCTGAATTGTTTGCATCTCACGTTTCAGCAATAGTTGGACACAATCAAAACCGTACGGGCACGTATGGAAAATGGATTCCAACTAATGGCTAGGCACTGGGGTACCACCTGTCACAGTACCTGGTCTAGATCAGCGTACCGAGGAGCCACCCTAACTCCCTTGCAACACAAGATCGGAACCATCCCTTACTGGACAGTCCCGAGCAAGATCACCCTACGGTTGGGATCAGCAACCGCCCACTAAGCCGAAATAAAAGGGACATCTAGACAGGGATGACCTCACCCTCCAGTGGGGCTACCCACGAAGCCTTACTGCATATCCCCTGATTTTCAGCCATTCCCATTTGATGAGGCTTGAGGCTAAGAGTTACCTTTTAAGAACAATATCCCTTAGAATACCCATCGTCCACCTGACGATGTTTCGCAAGCATTCATCCATACAAGTCCGTCCCGCGTTCGAACGGAACCGAAGGTACTATTCCTACTACATCCATTTTGGAAATATCCTCAGGATTAGTAGCGACTAGCCCTTGCACTTCACTGCTCCATCTTCGAATTCAAAAAAATCGATTTTCACGAAAATGTTAAAACCGGATCGAAGTGGTTTTCGAGAAATAAATCTCGGTCCCGGTCTCTTCGAAACGATCAACGCATTTGTCCAGTATTGATAGTCTGTGATTTAACTATCAATTAATATTTACAAACAACCATCCAACCAATAAATAATTTCCTAAATTATTTATTTATCTCAAAATATCTTTACAAGGTATATTCTCACTTTCAAATCCTTTTGAAAACAGTTTTCAAACTACCTTCTTTTTTTCTCAGAATCAATTCCGAGTATTTCACTTCCACTGGAGTCACCAAGCACAAGATTTTAGATTTTTAAAATAATTTCAAAACACTTTAATTGCAAAGTATGGTTAATATTTAATTTAGAAAATCTTTCTTTAGTACTTAATTTAAAATAATGCTTTAAACAAAATACCAAGTCATTCTTTATATAACTATTACGATAATAGATAAAACAAAAATACTTACTTTGGAATTTACCTTTAAACACTTAAGTTAAGACTACTTCAATAATTTACTAAAATACATACTATATAAACATTTGAAAATAAAGTTACTTAATAAAATGTAAAGCTAGATTTCTACTTTTAAAACCAAAATACTAAGTTGCTTCTTAATAATTACTGCTAGAATAGATTAAAGAAAATACTTACTTTAAATATTAGAAATAATAAATTTTACAAAACTTGCTTCTTTAAAAACAACTTTAAAACATTTAATTTATATTTGCAATTTTACTTTTAGAAAACGTGTACTTGGCCATCCAGAGAAAATTCCAACTTCAATCACCTAAATCAATTTCCCCAAATTGATTTTCAATTTATTTTATTTGGGATAAATTCTTTTACTTATCAGTTCATTTCCAAATTCAGTAGTTATGGTCTTTATTATTATTATTATTATTATTTTTCAATTTCTTCTTTACTCTTCCAATAATTCAAACCTTAAATTCTAAATAAATGTTTGTTCTTTTAAATTAATAATACTGCATTCTAAACTTCATAAATTTTCTGTTAATTCAAATTTTTCCTTTCCATACCCAAGATTTATTTATTAAAATTTATAGTCACTTTTTTTTTCAAGTTATTCTTGAATTTATTCTATAATCATTTTACTTGCGATTTCACTTCTGTTATTTTCATTCCCAATCTCAAATTATATATTTGGTAATTCATTATTGCCCGATTATAACAATCAAACTATAGCATTCAATATTTCCACATAATTCGTTACAGAATACCAAATATTCCGAACGGAGAATATTAAATAATTAAATAAATTTGAGGGGTCCAGTTGGATCCCTCCAACCCGTTTTCCCTGCATCCACAGATGTTAGCACAATATAAGATGCCAATTCCAAATATATACCACACTACATCACATAAATCAATTGAACCATTTCAAACAATTATTTAAATTTAATCATTTAAATTTAAATTTAACTGAGTGAGATTAACTCACCTCTGCTAATATTTACAGTCCACTTCAATGTTGCCTTAGCTTTCTCGATTGTTTTTGACCTTGAATACACAATTGATAGTTTATTAATTTATTAACATTTGAACTAATCGGTTAATTAATTTCGTTTAACGAATTTAATTTAATCCAACAAAGTTTATTAAACATAATTTCCCCTTTATAAACTATTTTTCTATTCCTATCCATACATATATATTCAATTTTAAACTGAACATACCGTATTGTAAAATTATAGACACAGATCTATATATTTATTTATTTTTGTAAAAATAAGGACCTAATTTTAAAACCTTTATTTGTTTCTATCCTCTATAATATATACATATATGTTTTAAAGATAACAAAACTGCAGCTATCCCGACCTTAATACCTTTTTTTTAAAATAAATTTAATTTCTTTCATATATATAACTTGCCTATACTTATCTCATCAGAATTGGAAACTGAAAAATAGAAATACCGAGAAATTGCTTTATACCTCACTGCCCAGATTGAAACAAACATCACCACCTCATCTCGATCATCCCGCCGTGAATCGAGACCATCGATTGATCGCCTCGAGGTACCGCCGCTAGCCTCGAATTTCCTCGCCGCGACTGCCTTCACGCGAATCGATGCAATTCACTTGCAACACCACACTGTCGACATTGAAGTTGACCTCCTCGCAGCCGCCATCATTTACTGCGAAATCGCGATCCACCAAAACGAGCGTCGCCATGACCCTGCTAAACCCAATGCGCCACCCCCTTTCACGAGACCCTTCCTCTTCGCGACCTCGACCTGGCTGCTCGTGCTCACACGACCACCTTAAGCAACCGCGAGCTTCCCCCTTTCGTTAGTTTTTTTTTAAAGATTGGCTTCGGCCATTAATTTGGGGGTTTCGATTCTGTAGGATAAGGCTTCGGCCGAAATTACTAAAGTGAAAATAAGGCTTGCGTTAGAAGCTAGGGGGTGAGACGTCTATAAAAAGATTTGACTAAGTCAATTAAATTTAATTAGCTTTCTTTATGCATTTATGGTTTTACGATCAAACGGTAATTCCGAACCTTACGAAAATTGAAATCCGACAATAATATAACATTACGGATCCAATGGAACTGATTTCGTCAAATTCCGAGACTGTGCCTCGGAAGGCTATTTTTAAATTCAATTTAAACGATATTAAATTTCAAAACTTAACAAACCATTCTTAAATTTGATTTCAACACTATATTCTCTTCAGTAATATTAATATAAATTTTATAAGCCTTCAAATTATTTTTCACCAGCTTAAAACTTCAGATTACATATTTTACCCAATTCCAAATTATTTAATTTATTAATTTAAATATCAAATAAACTGTGACATTTGAAATTCAAGTTAGAAATTAACCTTTAAATATTCAAAATCAATTAAATATTCCAATTTTAGATGCTCGATAATACCGGGTCATCACAACTATCATCCTTCTACCCATCCCCAAAAGCATGATGCACTCGGTCAATCATAGGGAACGAACGAATCAAAGATCTCGACCTCACAAAAACTAGGGCTACGAAAGAAAAATGACTGCCGCTGCCACCACCGTAGACGATGCCACCTCCGGTTATTTTTCCCACCACCACCGTAGGCTCCTCCATCACCACTAGCAACCTCGACCATCACGAATTGATCGATCACCAGAAATTGGTCGAAATCCAATTTTCGAACAAAAACGAACTGCTCTCAAACCCCTTACTTAAAAATCATCAAACAAGGCTTAAATATCCTATTTTTCTATGAGGATTCGAGTTATATACCTGAATCAAAAATTCGTGACATTCGAAATTTCCAGACTTTAAAGTTTCCACTGTAAAAATTTGATTTTCCCATTATACATACATTTTTATTTCATGAAACTGTCTTTATATTATCATTCATACCTAAACACAACTATTTGTTTCTAAATCCTAAGTCTAATACTGATTAGATAATTTGAAATTGAGTTTTCTTTGTTGTGTTGTACTATTAGACTAAACGGAGAAGAAGACAGTCACTAATACACGCATATATACAGAGCACTTTCAAGATATATATATATATACTTAAGTTTAGATTTCTGGTTGTTACTCACCTTCCAAATCATGGTTTAAATTCTCCTGAGCTTTCAAAATGAAGTTGAAACATTTTCAAAATTTGAAAAGTTGAAAATCCTGGTTTGAAGTTGCTAGCTGAAGTCTTCACTAGATCTCAGGCTTTGGATTAATTGTTTTGATATTTTTACTGAGATGTTTATTTAAATGTAAGGTGATATTGCTTCAGATTTCACTCAGTTATAATGGTAAATGAGATTGGAATGATATGGTTGATATATAAAAGAAGTTTACAGGGATGTATTATTTTGTACAAGTGATAAAATATTGTTTGTGCAATACTAGGCAGAGACTTTTTCCTGCTTATGGAGGCTGATGGGTAATATATTGTGTACTAGAGATACTTGCATTAATTTCTTTGCATTGTTTATCTTGGCCGATAATTTTTCTTTGCTATGCTAGAGATGCAAACATTAAATGCATATGTACCTTATGCCTCCTTTGCAAGCCCAAGGTATTAATTGTTACTTGTCTTGTTTCTTGAGTACATGCTTACCTTTATATATTGTTCATATTTGAATATACTATTGTCTTCTGGCTTTGTAGTGAAATGCTATAGTCAGTATATTGTATTAACTTTATATCTTATGAAACTATACAATTTATTTACATGTTGTTTGAATTTGTCTAATTTATTTCTAGCTTAAATGTTTATTTTAACTTACATACTTATTTTCATTCACTCATTATTTACACAACCTTTAAAATCCATTCCATACTTTTGAATTCAAATATCCTTCCATTATTTATAAATCCCGATTTCAAAGTTTATTTCAATCTATTTTATACACATATTTATTTTCAAATATCCAGATAAATTCTCAATTAATTCATAACTTAACTAGAATATTATATTAATTACCAATCAATTTCACAATTTTTATTCAAAAATTAAGTTAATTAACAATTTAAACTTATTCAAAACCCGGGATCGTTACATTTTAGCAATGACGGATTCTCTGCCAAATTTTACAAAATGCATGGGGATTTATTGCAGAAGGATTTATTTGTTGCTATTACTGCTATTTTACATTTTTGAAAGCTTGCACATGGATTCAAACATAACTTTGTTAGCTTGGTACCTAAGAAAGATAAGCCATAAAATATTTCAGATTATTGTCCTATATTTTCTGAAAATGTTTTATATAATACATATTAAAAATTATATGTTCCAGAATCAAACATTTCCTGCTTTTTTAATTGCAAATAATCAGTTCGCATTTGTACTTGATAATAAAAATATAGAAGGAAATATTTTATACTTTTGATTTGGTGTCTGATTTCAAAAAAGGAGGAAAAGCTAAAATATGCATTAAAATTGACCTTTAAAAAGCATATGATATGGTGAGTAGAGAATTCGAATGTTATATGTTGTACCGGTGTTTTCTATTAGACTTATTGATCTGATTTACGAACGCATAAATAGACAAAGTTTTCCATAATGGTTGATAGAGTTCCTAATGGTTTTATTACATTGAAGAGGAGTCTTCGTTATGGAGATCAACTGTCTTCATATTAATTTGTATTTCTATGGAATTATTCTCAATACAAATGGAAGTTGCAATGTTATTAACAAATTAGAGCTAGTATCAAAAGTGATCCTTCTATTATGGATTTATTATACGCAGATGATATTATAATTTTCCTAACTCCAATAGCTTCAAATGCCAGTATTATGAATCATATATTCACCAAACTTGCTCAGTAGGGGCTGCATATCAACCAAATAAAGTCAAAGGTTTATTTCAGTACAAGTGCATCAAACACAGAATAAATATTATCTATCTTAGGAATGTCTGAAGAAATGCTACCAACTATATATTTAGGAGTGGCCTGTAAACTGATTATGTCCATGCTTCTTATTGTGCAGGTCTACTTAATAAAATTATTCAGAAATTTGAAGGATGGGACTGTAGTTTGTTATCAACAGTAGGTAGAGCTCGGTTAATACAATGCACAATCACTTCAATTGTTCTAGACTGGTTGCTAATATTCCAATTACAAATTTCTTTTCTTAGTATAATAGAGTCTATGTCTTCAAATTCCTTTTAGGATGGTAAAAAACACAAAATTGTATGGGATTGTTTGTGTAGAGAAAAAATTATACATATTGCTATCATGTAGTATAAATCATGTGTCTGTATGTTTGTCTTTGGTTTTTGCTAGTCAAAGGATGGTTTAAAGATTGGTTATCACCCAATATCCCATCATAAGCAAGTCCTACAAAATCAAGGAACTAATACTTATGAGCCATTGAATAATCATAACTAAGTAATTCCAACACGAAGGTGTTCCTACCCTGAAGTTATGTTTTAATCTCTACAGACATGGTAACTGTAAATCTACATTGAGCCTACCCACTCACTATCCGACAAGGGGACTCAATGTTTAAGGCAAGTCTACCATCTCACCCTTTGATGAGGGGACTTACAATCATATACAAATTCATGCTCTCTCTCTCTCTCTCTAACATAGGTAATTGTATTTCAAGGTTCATTGCTCTATCTCTCCGGTTGAGGAATTATTACCTCTCAATTTATATGTGAAATTTAAGGGATATATAAATCAATTAATATCCAATACAAATATTAGAATCAAAGAAATACCATATATCACATGTCATGGAGTTTACAATAAGTAAATCTTAAATTAAATCAATTATCAAATTGTTCAAAAAACTTTATTGCATCTAAATTAACTTGCATCAAACAAAAACCTAAACTAACAGTTCAATCAATGGCTACCTCGGTATTTAAACTCAAAGCATATCTATGGGATCAATCGAGATCCGGCGCATGTGTAAGTAGACCGAGAGTAACCCATTATAGGTTATTTAAAGCAAAAGCGAAGTAAAACAAAAATCGAGCCTTAATTTCATCCATTCTGATAATGGGATTTTATATCATGTTCATATCCTCTACCGTTACCAAGGCTATCCCCAGTAGCGAGTTATTGTGTTTGTGGGATTATAGTAGTTTGTCCTACTGTCGTTAGATTCCTCACGTATTTTCATAATCGGCTGCTTTAAAATCCATTCTTTGTCAAAATCACAACTACATGCACTCATTTATCTCATGTCCATCCAACTCATGGAAGAAACAAAATTTCTTAGTCCTCTTGTCCTATTTTGTAGGCTCTCTTCTAAAAGGTCTTCCATAAAAGACTTGCTCCCTAGTTGCTAAGTATATCCTCTTTGGGATCTCTATTATGCCATTGCATAAAGAAACCTTTGGCCTCTTTCTTAGAAGCTTTGGAGCTCCAAAACCATCATCAACTTTTCTCTTTCCATTATCCTTTCGAATTATGTCTTGGTTCGCCCTTCATACTTTATAGCAATTATTTTGGCTCTTTTAGCATCCGCATCTTCCAAATGTAAATAATTTTTTGCAAAATCTGTAGATCCATAAGCGAATCACTCATTATTGGCCTTTTGAATTTAGTTTTGTTACCAACTCTTATGATAATCCCTATGATAACTATTGAGTTTCTGGTTTATGAACAACAATGGTAGCATTATTAAGTTTAGCTAGTAACTCCATAATTGTTCATTCTTTCTCTATTTTTGTAACGGCCCGGATTTTTCGTTGTTAGATTTTGAATATTTAAATGGTTTTAAATATTGAATTTGGATTATAGATTTATTTTGAATATGGAAATTTGGTCTTTATTATAGAATAAATTCAGAATTTAAATATATAAATTTATTGGATAATTTAATTTTTGAAGTTTAAAATTGAATATTGGTTAAAATAGCGAATCTGAAGTTTTAAGCTTGATAAAAATAATTTAAAGGATTGTAAAAATTTATATTTATAATAATGAAGAAAGTATAAGTTTTAAAATTGAATTTAAAAGTGATATGTTTAATTTTAAATATAGTTTGCTCAAACTGACATTTAAAATAGTGACCCGTGGCACAGTCTCGGAATTCGACAAAATTAGTTTCATTGGATTTGTAATATAGTATTATTATCGAATTTCAAATTTCGCAGCATTTGGAGTTATCATTTGGCCGTACGGTGTATAAATACATTGAAATTTATATCGAAATTGATATAATAATTGGGTCCAGAAAGCTATCTTCTCCATACGATCTAATTTGGACTCGAAATCTTTTCCATTGCGTTCGAAATAGGGGTATAACATTATGAACACCTAGCGACATGCATCGATAGGAGGTCAAGGTTTTAAGCTACGGTTTCAAGATGATTCAAAGTTTAAATGATAAACATACATATACATATTTGACTTGACCTCTTAATTCACATCAACATTCATTCTTTCGTTTCAAAATCACTGTACATCCATTCCTACATGCCACCATCGTAACTTGTCCCTCTCCCTCTTCTTTTTAAAATTGCACGAGCAGATAAATTCAAATAAAAAAAGAGGGAAGATGAAAATCGAGCTGATGAAATCAACATACCTTCCTTCCTTTTCCTCCATTTTCAAATCGAAATCTAACCCAGCCTCCAAATCAAATCGACTTCGATGCCGAAAGAAAAAAGAAAGAAAAGATAGCACGCGATTTAAATTGCGTTACAAGGCTCGATCAAGTTGCTCTCCATTCTGGAGAGGTTGTGCGTTTGGGAAAGATGAGTATCGGTTCTTGGGCTCGGGTTTGGGTGGCCTTGATCAGCGAGGCGAAGTCGCGGCGTATTTCTTGGGGTTCGGTCGATATACGGTGATGGGTGGGAGGCCGCGTCATTTGTGGTCAAGGGAGGAGGTGTAGTCGTGACTGGTGATAATTGATGGGAGAGGTCGCGTGCTGGCGAGGGCAGTGGAGGTGCTCCGTTCGAGCACAGCTAGGTCGCAAATTGGGGGAGCCTGGTTGCAGAGTCGAGGAAGGCTGGAGAAAAGGAGCTCGCGTGCGCTTATGGGAAAGGTGGACTCAAAGGCACTGATAGTGGTGTGGAAGTTCTCGCGTACGATGGCAGGGGTCGAGGAAGATTCGAGTCGCGGGTTCGCATGGAGGCAGAGCAGGGTCGTGAGGAGGAAGCTGCTGAGGTATAAAGCAATTAATTTTAAATTTATTTTAATTAACGTGAAATTAGTTTAAATTATTTCAGTGCTAATAAATTTATAATCCATTGTTACGAGGCCTAAAAATTGTGAAAGAACAAATAGATATGGAAATGGATTGCAATTTAAAAAAAATCAAAGGTGAGAATCTCTCATTCAAATTGATTACCATTTTAAAAGTTTAAATGTTTGAACTTAAATCATTGGATGCTTGATTGATTGAAAAAATTATTTATCCATTGGATGGTTATATATATATATATATATATATATATATAGTAGTATATATATTAGTAATTGGAGTGATATTCCCACATATATAGCGGATGAGACCCTATGCGCCCCATATAATAGCGGATGACCCTATATACCGCGATATCACCTCGAAGTGAGATTGGTATTTTTATTGTTACCTAACATCTGTGGATGCAGGAAAAACAGGTTGGAGAGATCTAACTGGAATCCTCAAATATATTAGTATTTTTCATATATATATAAATGCTGGATTATTGTGTGTTGTGAATATTTTTAAATGATACAATGGCATGGAAATTAATTACGGAAATATTAAATACCATAGATATTATTTTAAATTTTAAGGAATTAAAAAGAGATTTTTAATATAAAAATTTGTATAACGAAATGTGGATTATTTAAAAGAGATTGATTTGAATAAGAATGGTGAATTTTTTATCATATTAAATAATGCGTGAAAATATTTTAAATAGAGAGTTTAAAATAAATTATATAAAGGAATCTTTAAAGACTGGATAAAAAAAGATATTTGGGGAAAAGAGTTGAAATCGACATTGAAAATAGATTGGCAAAAATAAATGGATTTTTAAAGGAATTGAATTTATATAATGAAATTTTATAAATGAGATTATTTTTAGATAACTCAAAGGAGTTATAAAAAAATTATAAACGAAGTTTATAAATGAAGGAAACTGATATCGGATGATAAATTTTGAAATATAAATTTACGGAAAGAATTTATATTGGAATAGGTGAGAAAAATAGTAGATACTACTTTTAAAATGAAGATAGTTAAGGGGACCGGAATGGAAGAAATGTGATGAAAACCGAGAGGGGTTATAGACTGGAAATTTGGTTATCCAGACTTGAAAATTGGTTTTTAAATAAGTTAAGTTCTAAATTTTAAAAAGGAAACTTTTATTTATTAAACTATTAAATTTTTAAGTTAGTTAGTATTGAATACTTTAGAAATGAATTTTTAAATACTTGATATTTATTTTAAATAGAATTGCTAACTTTTAAATCTCCTTTGGAAAGTGATATTATAAAAAGTATTTCAATATTTAAAAATAATTATTTGAATATGTCTTAAAAATGAATTATTATTATTTTCTTTAAAATACTTATTTATATATATACGTACAGAATTTTGAAACGTTTAAATTTATTTATAAACCTTCTCCGAAGTCAGGAAATGGGTTTATTCAGTAGATGAGATTATAAGGAAAAAATTATTGAAAATAGAATTGGAAAGAGATTACAAAAATTCCTAAGGAGTTAAATTAAAATGAGCTTCGCAGAATGAAAATAGAATTCATAAAGATGTAAAATGGAATTTAGTTTATAAGCAAGTATAACTGGTTTTGAAAATATTAACGGAATTAATTAAGGAATTCCGGAATCTATATAATCCATGTGAAACGAGTTGGGAAATTTACATATCAAATTGTAAATGATTTTGAGATAATAAAAAGAAATAAAAGGAATATTTGTCCAAGTTTTAATATTAGATGAAGTGAAGAAATATTCTAAGTATTGGGAATGGTTGGAAATGTCCCGCGAAGATAAAAAAGGTTTGAAAACTATTTTCAAATATTGAGGAACTGAAAGTAATATCTTATAAAGATATTTTGAGATAAATTTTGGAAAAGTTATAATAAGGGCTGACGATTGTAATGGATATGTATTGATAGTTAAATAACCGACTATCAAATTTTGGCCAATTTGTTAATCGCTTGGATGAGTCCAAGATCGGATTTAATTATCCAAAAACCGCTTCGATCCGGTTTGAACGTAACGAATGAATACCGTGAAGACGATGAAGATGATGATTCGATTTGTCAAGACCCACGACAACTTGTATGGATGAATGCTATCAGAACATCGTCATTGGAGGATGATGAGCATTCTAAGTGAATATGTTCTTTAAAATGTAATCGTAGCCTCAAGCCTCATCAACCGGGAATGACCGAAACGCGGAAGAAGCAGCAAGGCTATGTGGGTCGCACCCAAGTAGGATAAGGTTACCCCTATCTAGAGTACCTTTTATTTGGCTGTGTGGCGGTTGTTGATCCCAACTGCAAGGTAATCTTATTCGGTCTATCCAGGTTAGGGGTAGGCCAGTCTTGTGTAGCAGGGGATTCCTAAGTGGTCCTCATACATTGTTCTAGAGGTGTACTATGACGGTCGATATCCCAGTAGCCCAGTCATTCGATGGAATCCATTCTCCAATAAGCGTCGTACGGTGTTGATTGTGCCCAACTATGTTGGAATGTGAGATGTAAGAATTTCAGCTACATTCTATTTACTTTCTATAGACACTATTATAATATCAGACAACTTTGATAAAAATTGTTTTGGTTATCGCAATGTAAAAACCCGTTGTATTTATTCGTGAAGTGGTCTTTTGAGGTACCTTTGTTTTCAAGGGATTTGGAAAAATTAATAATTCAATTTGAGTGTGTTTTCTCACGCTAGTTTTCCAGATTAACTCGGGTGTTATTTTATTATAATGCTAGGGTCAGACCGAGTATTATAGATTCAGGTTAAAATGCTATGGAACTCAAGAGACGAGCTGGAGGAGTTCGGACATATATCACGTACTTGGATATTTCCGTTGTATGAGGACAAGTTGTTATAACTGTCCAGATTTAATGTAATGATTGTGTACTCTAAAGATTGTTAGTATTAAGCAGTTACAGATTCTTTTGTATAAAAATTTGTTGTTATATATTATATTTTGTTCCGCTACGATGGTGAGATTCTATGTTACTGTTTCTCTTTTTCTTCTACCATTTTCTTCTTTACCCCTAATGAACTGGTATTTCCTGCACTCGACTACTCGGTAGTCTATACAGTTGACATATAGAAGTCAATTTTCGAGGTTGAAAATCCCCGGTCCATTACAATTTTATATTATATAGGGACATGACACTTCTTGATCGAACCATATAAACCCTGAATTGGTTCATAAAATTTGCAGCTAACTCAATCCATGTGCTAATGGATCCATTGTCAAGTTGACATAATCACATCGTTTCCAAATCAGTTAAGTACGATAAGAAGAAATGAATCATCGCCTCCTTTGTAGCTCCAAACACTCTCATATGCTAGATGTATCTTATCAGATGCACCATAGGATTAATTCTTCCATTATAAATGGCTCCAGCATAGGTAGATTGAAACCAGGTTGGTTCCTAGCATATCGATTATTTGGGTTGAATTAGTTTCAATTCACATCTTCAAAACAAAAACCTGGGCTTCCTCCATAAGTTTCTATTGTATCTTATCATTTATGTGATCTTCTTGATTCAACTAAAATCCATAGGATTTGACATTTCTTTGATTATATGGTCCATCATGCCCTTTATATCTGGGATTGACTATAGCAGTATCTTCCTAGTGCTTCATACTCATGCAGTCTAAAACTGGATTCAAGTTATGGTTCCTATCCCCAAACTCATGTCCCTGATGTAATCATATTGGATCAAGCTCTGACTTAACATTTTTTTGATTTCCATGATTGACAAACATCAATCCTTAAAGGTTGATCTATACCAATCAATAGGGTTAGCAAGGGGCGAGCTATGTTGAAGGCCATATTCCATGTGTAACGATCTACCATTCTTACATCTAAAGATGATACTAAGTACATCATTGGTATTCATGTGTCGATCATTTAAGTGTTTGAAAAATAGGTCATTTAGGGTGAAGAAAGAAGAAGAAAGAGGAGAATCTCACACCATGACAGGCAATATATAATACACACAAAATCTTTACAAAAGGAAATCATCTTTATTTATACATAACATCAGAGTACGCTATTCTATTATCAGTTTGCATAGTTATAACATGATATCCTTATAATTGCTGATAAATACAGGCAGAGATCAAGAACAATAAAATAACAAAAGAATATAAGATATGTGAATACGTCTTGGAAAATCTAGCTCATTGCCTAAATGCTCCAAAGGATCTAGCTAAATATGAAAATATGCTCGGGCTAACCCGAGCAATATGATAAAATAACGCCCAGATCAATCTGGTAAAATCAACGTGAGAAACTCAAATCACAAGGAATTTTATTATAACTTTTAAAATCCTTTAAAATCAAAGGCATCTCATAAGGCTAAGATGCATATAAATACGGATGGGTTTTTACCTTATGAAAACCAAACCATTTTTGTATATAATCCGAAGATATTATAATATTGTCTAGGGTGTAAAATAAATATTGAGCCAAAATTGTTACATTGATTAAATTCTAGCATAATAGACACTAAACCAAGTCCGAAGGCTCGTATTGGAAAACGAATTCCAACTATGAAATGGTGAGGGTCTACCCATCGAATTAGTACATCTCTAGATAATATGTACTAGAGGCTACCAAATGTTGCACCTCGGCCACTCAAAACCGGCCCTACCTCTTATTGGATAGCACCGAATATGATCACCCTTTGGTTGATAAACTACCATAATGGGCCCCGAAGCTAACATAAATATCGACTCTAGATAAGGGATGATCATACCTTGATGGGAGTGATCCACTTAGCCCTACCGCATCCTGCTTTAGTTATTTACCGCGTGTGAGGCTCATAAGGTAATGATTACTTGATTCCTCCTAGAAATTCCCACTTGGAATGCTAACGCTGCAGTCCACGTAGAAATGCACTGCCAGTGTTCATCCATACAAGTCATTTTGTGTTTGAACGAACCCGAAGGCACTACCTCTACGGCATCCATTTTGGAATCACCCTTAGGATTAGTAGCAAGTAGCCCTTGCAATTCAAAAGCTCCATCTTTGATCATCTTTAAGATGTCTTTAGTTCGAAAAGCTTGAGTTGGATCAAATTGGTTTTTGGATAATTTAAATTTATCTGATTATGGTATCTTCAAAGAAACATTCGATATTTTCTGGAACAACCTAGGTTCGTTTAGAAATAAACAAACAATAGACTAGAGCAGAGATCACCTTATAACTATTGAGTGAATGGATTTCCTTATCAATTGTTCTAAGAGAACAAAACGAGATTTATAAGCACGGTACAACATCATCGAAGATGACTATACCAAATAACTCACGTGTTTCTCCTAGATATTTCTAGAGTTACATTTCGGTCTAGATTTGATAGTTGGTTATTTAACTATCAAATAAACAAACCATCAACAATCCAGCGCTTTTTACCCATAGCAACCACTAAACCTCATCTTAAATAAATCTTTCATTCATTAAATCTCTTTAAATAATATTGCTCAAAATATTCATATACTTATCTCACTGGCATAAATATATTCACAAAACAATAAGAAAGATTTCTATTTCAAAATTATATTAAAAGGATCGAAACAAAAGTTATTTTAATTAGGGATAAGGATAACCCCAAACACTATTCGTTCGATGTGAAGCATGGAATAAAAGTCCATAGTATCAAAGTCAAGAGCAGTTAAAGGAAATCCAACCTCTAATTCTTTTATAATTTATTTCTATAAATCTATTTCATTTATGGAATCTCCTACGCTTTAAATTCCAGATCAATTAAAAAACACTTTATAAATCTCCAAGTTTACTTAAAAAACTCTTTTTTAAACACCCAATCATTTATGAAACTCTGTTATAAATATCCTAAATTATTATAGAACTCTTTTATAAATATACAAAATTATTTATAAATCTTATTTAAAAATTTCAAGATTTCTTTTCAATTAATAAGATTCCTTTTATAGACTTTCCTTATTTAAAACAAATATTCTTTAACAAACTTTAATCACTAAAGTTCCTTTGATAAACAATCGATTATTTATATCACTTTCAAGTACTAGTTATTATTAATTAAACTAACTTTGACAATTTAAGTGAAATAGTTAGTGAACCATCTTTAAAGTATCATATTGAAATAATGATAAACCTTAAACATTTCTATTAAATAATAATTTTACTCGAAACCATAATAATTACCTTTAAGCCTTTTTCTAAAAAGAAACAAGAATAAAAGAATGATTTCCAAAGTTCAAAAGAGGCTTAACGACCACATTGGTTTATTCAATTCTAGTTGAACTTTCTAAATTATAATAGGATATTCACATAACAAGTAGATTTGTAAATGTGATTAACCAATAATAATTAACCATCGTATAGGTAAATGTTAGAACTAATTTTCTTGTTGGTAACAGGGTATTTACATAATAGGGTATTTAAATAATAGGGTATTCTACTAAATAGATGTCAATAGTTTGTATAACTAATTTATCTTATTGTTAACTTAAGGGTACCGACAATATAATCCCTTGTGTTCGAAACTATTTTTTCAAAAGAAAGTTACTTTTTAAAATAAACTGATTCTTGGAAAATAAGTGATTAAATTTAAACTTCCTTTAAAATAATTAATAACAAGTTAAACCCTTTATTGAGTCATAATGAAATCTTAATTAAAATTTAACTTAACTTAATTACAAATAAATAAATAATTAAACCTTTACTTCAACAATAATTAATAATTAATTAAACTTCAATTAATTAATTATAATTAATTAATTAACACTTACTTAATAATTAATTAATAATTAATCATTTACTTTAATTACCGATTAATTAAAAATAAATAATACTTAGTTAATAATTTATTAAAAATTTGTCATATACTTAATCAATATTTAATTTTAAATTAATTTTACTTCAAAAGAAAATTAATTAACGATTATCTTCACTTAATTATAATTAATAACCCTTCTTTAGTAAAGAATTTCTTATTAATTACCAAACTTAATTAATTAATAATTAGTAAATAAATTATTAGTTAAATTTCCTTGATTGTCATTATTAAGTTTATAGAACATTTCTATAGTATTTTTAAGTATAAAATTTAATTTTGTAAAAAGCAGACTTTTTATCGAAATTGTGTCCATAGCGACTATCGGTATAAATTTCTTAGCTTTCTTTTTTGAAAAAATAACATTTGAAAGCTTAGTAACTTTTTAGAAACATAAGATAAAAGCTTAAAAAAGTGTTAAGTTTGAATTTTGGAAAAAAATTGATTTTAAAACTAATAACCATAGTTTTACACACAAGGGTTCCATGTCGTCAAACCATACAAAGGTGCTAACTTTCCTTAGCATACCATCATGTATTCAACATCATAGAATACATAATTATATCACAACGAAAAAATAATGCCATACCAAAATATACAAGCAAGGCTTCTAACTTGCAATTACTTGTCATTTCAATTCTCAAATTTTAAACTTTTTGTCATCTCATTCAAAAATATACACATATATCTGAGTCAACACAATTTACATCTAAACAACATCATATTTTACAATAAATTAAGCATATATCTAAATTTTAGAAATATCAGTTAAGGGTTAAATCTTTACTCACCAAAGGTTGACGAAACTAAGCTAACTTCCACTCTAACTTGAATACAACCAAGAACTTGATTTATTGCCATAATAAAAATGGATTTGGTGGCCTAAGTAGCAAGAGTGGTTTGATAATGATAGGTGGAAGCCTCAACCTAGGGGATTTTGAGGGGATATGGGCCTAGTTTTGTTAAGGAGGAGGAGTAGGAAATGAAAGGAGAGGTTTCAAATAAGTTTTCATTAAATAAAAGCGAATAAAGTTAAGGGATTTAAACTTTGAAAAATTCTAGGAAGCCGTTAAATATTTCATGGAGCTAAGGGAAGAAGATGTAATGTTTTGAAAATTAATAAGAAATGAAAAAAAAACGAGAATAAGAAATTTGGAAATTACTTTTATACAAAATCCATATAGAAAATTACCAAAATACCCTTTGTACTTTAACCCCCACAACTTCATGCCATCTCACCATGTTTTGTCCAACCTTCACCACATAATTTCGAAAATCATGTCCCCCTTTCATTACATGAGTTGATATGCATTTGTTTGCCTAATGTGCTTACGTCTAATAATGTTTCTAGTGATGTGACACTTACTTTTTCGCAGTTTTTAATTTATTTTAAATTTCATAAAAAGTCACATCCTTTTATGTATGAAAAATATATGTATGTATATACATAATAATATCTCAAATAATTTGTATAATGTGTGAATATATGCATACCATTGATTTCCTAACGTTTCTGATAACTTTTAGCCGACGAAAGGTCAAAAATTTGAAATACGAATTCCGATCACATTTTTATTTTTCTTCGAACTAAATATCTCTGTGAAAGAATTTTGAAAAATTTTCACCATCATCATTTATTATTTAAAAGAAATAAAATCTATTAATTTAATATTTAAAATAAATCAAATATTCACCAATCAACGTGGTGAAATTCTAGGTCATTGCACTCTCCCCTTTTAAAATAATTTTGATCCTGAAATTTTACCACAACCTTGACCTAGAAAATAATCAACACTACTTATCAGTTCCGTATGATGTACATATATCGTTCCTATCCAAAACACGATTTGAACACTCACTCGGATATAAAGCTTTTATTTTCGAACTAGTATCGCTCACTCGATTTCCCAGTGCAGACTTCGATCAGGCTTCTTAACTAGAAACCTAATTCTCCTAACATAGTCATATTCTATGATAGAAAACTATATTCCACATTAAGAACCCTCATCAAGTGTTTTCCAGTAAAAATCAAGTGATGGATCTTTATTCGGAATGGTGTAGAATATCTCAAGTCATGTACTCGAATCTTGAATTAAAAACTATGTGAAAAAGAGGAAGGATCTACGCATATCTTACGTACTTATCCTATGGGTTCTTATTCCCCAAAATATCCTTTTTACTTTTTACCCTCCTTAAAATATTTATGAAAGCATTTCATAAAAATTTCAACTTAGGTTCAAACATTGTTATAATGATATAAGTTGTTTATGAAACCTTACATAAAATCATATATTTATTAACTTTTATAATACTTTCCTACATCCTAAGAGTATATAAAAACATCTAATTTTTAATCCTATTCACTTATAACTATTCATATGTTGGTCCTAAATAATTTGGATCTTAAAATTTAGTTTACCAATTCAACTTCTTTACTCAATTGGTCTGGTAAGCTGCTAAGAAGAGTAGGATGCTGGTGTCTAAACTCCATTCTAGAGTCTACTTTTTCTTAGACATCTCCAAGGTAAACGTTCATTAGCTGGACCAATAACATCAAATAATTTTTAACCCCTTAAGCTTTAAAATCAAAAGACACGGTTTAATAAAACAAAGTTTATTAAACCTCCTTATCAAATTTAACCCAATCAAAACTTCATTTATTAATCCATTCTTTATTTAAGATACCTGATTATTTTGGAAACTCTAAATACCCGATTTTTGTTTCAAAAACTTTTTGAAATGATACTTTATTCTTAACCCACTAAAAATACTTATAGCCCAGGTAACTCCAAAATGGTATCATGGAACTGGGTACTACCAAATAGTATCATATATCCCTTTACTAAGAAGGATAACACTCAAGAGATGCGTTTACCATCCGAACACATCTCTTGCCCATTTTTCATTACTTTCCAGTCACTCGAACTAGTTAATTATAAAATACTTCATCTTTTTAGAATCCTTTTTTAAAATAGTTATATATATATATATATATATATATATATATATATATATATATTTCCCACTAAATAGTTTCTAACAAAATATTTACCATCCACTTGATTTGGATTCATTTTGATTCGAACTCGTTTCAATCGTTACTGACAAAGAGAATTATTTACTAAGTGCACTGCCACATCCCTCTAAGCAAACATCCGATTATCACTCAGAAGATTATTCTAATTATCAAAAAACAGACCGAAACTTATTTCCCTAAATCTTACTCTCAAATTTTCTTTCAAAATATTAATACCTTAAAGTATTTTTAAGTAAAATTATTATTACTTTCCCAAGAATCATTTGAAACTTTATCGACCACCTTAAATTCTTTGAAAATCCATCTTATTTTTAACATATATTTTATAATCCCGACTTATAAAATCAACTTTTTATAAAATCATCTGAAGTATTTCTTTTTATAAGCACTTTTCTATTAAAACGAAATTTTAACCCAATATTATCAATGAACGCTGTATAGTCAAATTATGAAACTATAAGGTGTTCATTTCGATGCTTTTCTAAATTCTTTCGACCTAACTTATGGTGGAAAAAGAAAACTAACATACAATAGTCAATGCGCAGAACTAGGTGAGCATGATTTATTAAACCCTATATGATAATAATGAAATATTATCAATTCCTAACGACAATCATATCATAGATAACTATATAAATTTTTTGAAAATTCTTCCTTTGTATATAAAATATATTCATAGGTAAAATTATTTCATTTACCACTTTTTAAAACAATATTGTGTCAGTTTGGCCTTATTCAAGTGTTTTGAGATCCATATTAATAACATAAGCCACTTGTACTGACCAGAATCCAAAATTCAGACTTAACGGATAAAACAACACAATATAAAACATTTTTATACACTAATAAATATGTGCTCATATATACACTTTGGGTGTTATTAACCCTATCTCTAATGGGTTACTCATTCTACGGCATTACTTACCCTATCTATAATGAGTTTACCCCATAAGGCCGAGGTGTTCGCCTAACCTAAGCTCTGATACCATCTTGTAATGGTCTTTCTTTCTTACACCTGAAGATGACATTTAATACATCATTGGTATTCGTGTGTAGATCATTTAAGTGTTTGGAAGATAAGTTATTTTGGGTGACGAAAGAAGAAGATATAACAAAATCTCACATCATGATGGGCAGTATATTATATATACAAAATCTATACAAAAAGAAATCATCTTTATTTATACACAACATCAAAGTACACTATTTTATTATTAGCTTGGATAGTTATAACAACCTATCCTTACAAAGGATCCAGCTCGTCACCCTAAAGCTCCAAAGGATCCAACTAAATTTGAAAAATATGCTCGGGCTGACCCAAGCGTTATAAACAAATAAGATCCAGATCAGTCTAGTAAAACCGTGTAAGAAACTCAAATCATGAGGAATTTGATTATAACTTATAAAATCCTTTAAAATCAAAGGTATTTTGTAAGGCCATGCTGGACATAAAGACCGATGAGTTTTTACCTTACGATAACCAAACCATTTTTAAAAAAATCTAGTGATATTAGAATAATGTCTGGAGTTTAAAATAAATAATGAATCATAGCCAAAATTATTACATTAATCATATTCCAACATAATAGGTATACAAACAAGTTCGAAGGCTCGTATTGGAAAATAGATTTTAACTATGAAAGGGTGGGTGTCTACCTATTGAATCCGTACACCTGTAGATAAAATGTACTATATGATACAACACGTTGTACCTCAGCTACTCAGGATCGACCCAACCCTTTATTGGATAACACCGAATATGATCACCCATAGGTTGATAAACAACCATAATAGGCCCGAAACAAACATAAATATCGAATCTTGACAAGGGATGATCATATCCTAATGGGAGCGACCCACCTAGCCCTGCCATATGTCCCTGCTTTAGTCATTTACCCGGTGTGAGGCACGTGAGGTAACGACTACCTGATTCCTCCTTGCAATTCCCACTTGGAATGTTATCACTGCACTCCAGGTAGAAATGCAATGCTAGCATTCATCTATAAAAATTCATTCTGGTCTGAAAGAATCCGAAGGCACTACCTCTTCTACATCTATTTTGGAATCACTTTTAGGTTTAGTAGCAAGTTGCCCTTACACTTCAAAAAATCTGTCTTCAATCATCTTCAAGATGTCTTCGGTTCGAAACAATTGAGATGGATCGACGTGGTTTTTAGAAAATTTATACATATCCAATAGCAATCTCTTTAAAACAACATTCAGTATTTTTCGATAAACACAACCTCGGTTCTTTCGAGAATAAACTGGATAAGAGCGTATATCACATCCTAACCATTGAGTGAATGGATTTCTTTATCATTTGTCCTAGGAGGACAAAACGAGATTTACATGCACATAACAACATTATCGAAGATGACTGTGCCGTATAACTCACGTATTTCTTCTAGATACTTCTAGAGTTATATTTTGGTGTAAATTTGATAGTCGGTTATTTAACCATCAAATAAGCAAACCACCAACAATCCAATGCTTTATTTACCCATAACAACCACTAAACATCATTTTAAATAAATCTATCATTTATTAAATCTCTTTTCAGAATATTTATCAAAACATTTATATACTTATTTCACTGGCATAAGTATATTCACAAAACAATATGAAAGAATTCTTATTTCAAAATCATATTAAAAGGATCAAAACAAACATTATCTTAATGAAGATAAGGAAAACCCCAAACAATATTGCTTTACGGTTAAGCATGTAATGAAAGTCCATACAGTCAAAATTAAGAAGGTCGGTGAAAGGAAATCTAGTCACAAATTCTTTTATAATTCACTTTTAAAAATCCTTTTAATAAATCTCTTTCACATATGGAATCTCCTTCACTTTAAATTCAAATCCAATTATAAAACACTTTATAAATCTCCAAGTTTATTTGTAAATCTCTTTTATAAATACCCGAAATCATTTTTTAAACTCTTTTATAAATATACAAAATTATTTATAAAACTCTTTAATGAATATCCAAAATCATTTATAAAACTACTTCCCAAATTTAAAGATTTCTTTTCAATAAATAAAACTACTTTCATAAACTTTCCTTGTTTAAAACGAATCTTCTTTAATAAACTTTAATGTGACATCCTACCATGAGATCCACATTAACAAAGAGTATTACTAGGTAATACTGTTTGTTAATGCGGAGAATAGGGCTGGTTTGGAGCGACCATCTATAGCTTCGTCTTAAACATCTATTAAATATGTCGATTAAATGCTTTAAATTTTTTTATCTCAAGTGGATCGACGTATTCAATAAATGCTTAATACAAAACTACATGTGGCTAACGGACCAGTGAGAACAAAATATTACAACTAAATGCACATCGCATCACAGAACAGCAGATAAACATATGTGTATGTACACTGGTACATCCCCAGTACAATAGAAAATGATACATCATAAGTGGTTCGAAGACCACACTATATACAGTGAGTTAAAAAAATATACATATATCAGAGTCAAACAAAAAGGCAACAACTACACAAAAAGGGATAAGCTGATATCCTAGCGAAAGCATCAAAGCTAAGTCCAAAAGCAAGTATCTAACGTGAAAAGACTCGGTCTGACCCAAGTATAAAATACATGGGTCAGTCTAGCTAAAACAATCAGTTTATAGGAGATAAGAGATAATATGAAGCATAAGGTAAAGGGGAATAATTCTTCTTGAGTGAGAAGAAGTAATAGCATAAGTAAGCACAAGTCATTACTTCAAGTGAAGTAGTATCACTAAGCGTATATAATGTCGAAAGAGATAACTCAACATTAAAAGCGACTAAGCATAAACATGCCTCAAATCATCGGCATAATCCCAAAACAACTATAATGGTTTAGAGAAACCATAACTCCTAAAAGGAGAAATCTCAAAGCTCAATACTTGCCATAAAAAGGAAATCCCAAATATATTCTCATAATAGAGAAATTTCAAAACAAAAAAATGCCAAAAATGGCAATCTCATATATCTCCAAATAGGAGGGTATAATCTCAAGTAAACGCCATAGAATGGAAAAATTTAAATCTCAAAATAAGCACCAATTGTTGGCAAACCCAAATCTCAAATATAGAAATCGATAAGTAGTTCAAATTTCCAAAGATGCAATCGCCATATATAACGGCTCAAATGGCCAAATATGTAAAAAGGAGATACACTTGGAAAATCAAAAAGAAATCAGTGAAATCATCTCAAAGATATAGCATTGCTTATGGCCGAAGCCCATCGAGTACTGTTTTCTCATAATATGGCACCATGTCTCTTAGACGGACGTCCCGAAGGACAACATCCCCAAGAACAAATAAATACGTCTCTTAGATAAACATCTCGAAGGACAAATACGTCTGAATGGACAATTACATTTCTTAGACAAACATCCCAAAAGATAAATGACCCAACGGTCCGGTACCGGCAAATACTTCTCTAAGAAAATTGTGCCACAAATTCTCAGGTACGAACCCAAAAAGTGTTAACAGTGTTTCCCATACCATACGTTCTCACTAATCGGTTTACTAACCTCTAGCCAATGCCATATTAGAAAGCAGTAAAAATGTTTGCCTCATCTCATCGGCAAATACGACCCAAAGATCAAACGTTCAAACGGACAAGTCAGGAATTAACTGAAAAGTTAAATGCACGTATCCCATACCATATGTTTTACTCAGTTGTTTAGTTCACCTTCTCATACGCTCAATAATGCAAAAATGTGTAGTTTTATATATATAAAAATACACTTTTAGAAAATCAGGTTCTTAGATGGTTTCGAAAAATATTTGGATGGTTGATTTTGAAAATCTCTTGATGATAAGAAATATTTGTATTTTAATGATTCAGAAATATTTATAATAATATAGGAAAATATCTTCTTAAAAAAATACTTGTTTATGTTTAAAACTCTTTTAAAATCAATTTCTAAAACACGTGTAATGTGTACACAAAATCACAGAAACTGATGAAAACGACACATAAATATTTATACATAAATTCACAAAATCTAATTTACAGTTTGGTGATAGTTTGGAAACACAAGAATCATAGCTCTAAAAACCCAAATGAATATTGCATGAAAACACTTAGAAAATTCAGTATAAACTAAAGCCCCAAGTAATAAAACATTACCCGTATCCAATTTTGAGCATGGTTTTGACCTAGTTTTAAGTTGTATCAGGTAATGGTTTTTCAACCAACTCGAAGTACAACATTTGAACATCAATTATGGAAAAGAATGGCATGAAAGTAACCAGAAACAAGGAAGTCACGAATTTTCAAAAATGGGTTCATAGAAGATTACAGCAAATGCAAACACTTCCAGGCAATAAAACATTGCTTGCACCCAACTTTGAGCATCGGTTTCGATGTGCTACAAGGTTAAGAATGGCTCCAAACTTGACCGGCTCAAAGACTAACACTCACACTCTAGACTAAAATAATAAATACCCAATTCAGACAAGAATTGAGAGAGATACGAGGACTCAAAAATGGACTCATAACAAATTTCAGTAATAATACAAATTTCAGGCAATAAAACATTGCTTGCACCCAACTTTGAGCAATAGTTTCGATATGCTGCAGGGTTCAGAATGGCTCCAAACTTGACAACCACAAAGTAGGACAATATTTCTATGAACTAGAAAAAGATTCGCTGAATTACAAAATGAAATGGCAAAGATATGAAATTTAAAACATGGACTCAGACCAAGTTGAATTCTACCTAGGTCTAAAAACCCTCTCGGGTTCAACTTACAGGCATGAAACAGGTGACCAAACTATCTTAGATTAAACTAAAAAAATTCATGCACATAGTACAAAACTTTAATTCTCAAGTAAAAAAAGAATCGATGAATTCTGATAGAAAATGAAAGAGATATGCTGTCTCAAACATTGACTCGGGTCATGTTTGTTAACAGCTTGGAAAACGGAAATGTGTATAGGCCTGAAAACCATCTTGGGTTCAACTTACAGGCATGAAACAGAGGACCAAACGTCCTTATATTGAATTGAAAATTGGTACGCATAAAGTTTAACACATACATTAAACTAGACAAAGAATCACACAATTTGGAGAAGGAATGAGAAAGTTGTGATGTCTCAAAGTTAAACCCAGAATTGATTTATACTGTAAAAAAATATGGAGCAAATCAAGCTCCGAATCGAAGTTCGGTAGCAAATTTCTACAAGCTATAGGGGTCCAAATGACTTGAAATTTGGCATGCATGATCTATAGAACATGTTCTTCAAACCATAGAAAATCTGGTAGCATTTCGTTACCGAAATAGAGAGATAGAATCAACCAAAAATGCTACTTAGAGCAGTTTTTCACATAAATTCAAAACAACACAAAAACTGGTTATAGTAAACGAAATTTTGCACTACAGCTTGCGATTTTTTCTTTGTTTAAGCTAGATTTTGTGAGTTTAATAGTCACCTATGCTAATTAGTTGAGCAAACCCTAAGAAGATGAAAGCTTTGCCTCTGATTCAGCTGTAAGAACCTAAAACTTGCAAAGAACCCAACATGCAGCAAAAGAATAAAAGTGTTAGACAAACAAAATTCTCAAAATCTGAAACCATAGAAGTAGAATTGGTTTTTGTAGTGATTACCTATTTTCAGTGCTTTCAATTTGATTATTTCCAGCAAATATTTGAAGAAATTGGTGATTTTAGCTATTAGGGTTTAAAAGAGGAGGAAGCTTTTTTAGTTTTCTCTTTTGTTTACTGTAGTAAAACTGTACGTACAAAAATGAGAAGGACAAGCTTCTCTTTTCTTATTTTTGGACTATAAATGGGCTTGACACACTAGCAAAAGAATTAATTAGCCAAGAAAATCAAATTTTTTCTAAATCACATATACACACTTGTATAAACAAATCAAAACAACATATTTCTACAAAATTTCAACATACTAAAATTGCACAAACATATTTTTATGTTTACAAAACATTTTACAATTAATAAAAAGATAATTTAATTATAAAAATATTTTTAATATCAAAACTCTTATTTTATATAGATACACAATTTACACAATAATTTTCACAACGCACTACTTTTAACTCCAAAAATTATAAAAAGGTTATTTTTTACAATAAAATATAATAAACCATATTTTCGTCATTTCTTTATGCAAAAATTATTTTTAAACCAAATTCCGTCTTTTTATTTATAATAAACAACATATTAAATCAAAGCTTCATGAAAAAAATCAATAAATGACACATTTGGCAATACTTACTAAAAATTATTGCATTATCTCAAATTAAAAACCGTATATCGCTCATTTTTAACACAAAAAACCACAATAAAGTTTTAAAGGCTTTATTTTCACATTTTATATTTAAAAACCATTGTTTATTCCAAATGAATAATTCAAATCTCCAACTTATTTCATTCTCAATATTAAATTATAACCATCATTATAATTTAATATTTACAGGTAATCGCCAAAACCACGGTTGTTACAGACTCCCCCTTTATAAAAATCGAATCCTCGCAATTTCTAGAGAAGAGCTGTGTTCAACACGATTATTTCATCAAGCAAAAGAAAATAGATAAGCTCGAATTTAAAATTTCTCACTTTCAACATAGGATGATAGAAGACCAAGATAAGGTTGTTCGATAAATTCTATGGTTTCCTAAGTGTAATTATTGAGAGTAGCGGATCTTTGGATTTTTTACGAGCAATACATCATGATTTCGATGGCACCTCACCTTCAAAATAAGAACACATATAGGATGCTACATAAAAGATTAATCGAGTGAGATTAATTTCTCATAATCTTCTCGACTTGAGTTGAGATTTAACATAATTTTATCCCAAAGTCTAATCAACTAGATAACTATTGACATGACCTTTCGTATGCGTAACGACCCCACTTCCTACGCCCAGGAAGTAGCATCGTTATTAAGAAAGAAAAGGGTGAGAAAATAGAAAAGATAGAGAAGAAAGAACAACAACATCAGAATCTCACAGCGGAACGAATAAAATATATTAATCACATAAGTGTTTACATAATATATAACATAAATCAGAGTGGGACATATAGTACATCACATACTAGACAGTTTTAAACACCTGTCTAGTTAATACAACACAATACACAATACATCACAGAGATACCACACAGCGGAAACTATACATATATATCTATAACGCTGAAGCCTCCTGCTCCATTGCTCCTCCAAAATTCATCAAAGCGAACCTGAATCCCTTGGCTACCCGTAAAAATTTGGGTACCCGAGAGTTTATGAAAAATAAAAATAAACTTCGGGTCAGACATGGGTCTGGTATGAGTAACAGGCTAAAGTTGCTTAATTTTGAAAATCCTTTGAAAACAAAAGGTATCACGTAAGACTCCCCACACATAAACATGGAAAAGTTTTTACCTTACGCTAACCAAAACATTTGATAGGAAATCCAGTGATATTATAATAGGTCTAGGGCTTTCAAGTAAATAGAAAATAGCCGAAATTGTTACATGATTAAATTCCAGCTACTAGCCACAAAAGTGGGTAATACAATCAAAACCGTAGGCACTTATTGGATTTTGGATTCCATACAATGGCAGGGCTACTGGGGTACCGCCCGTCACAGTACGTGGCCTAGATCAACGTACCGAGGATTACTCCCTTCATCCCCTGCAACACAAGGCCGGAACCATTCCTTGCTGAACAGTCCCGAACAAGATAAACCCCGCAGTTGGCTGCAGACCAACTTCCCACACAGCCGAATAAAAAGGGACATCTAGACAGGGGAATATCTTTGTCCTGCTTGTGCATGACCCACCTAACCTTGCTGCACCTCCCCTGTTTTAGCCATTCCCGGTTGATGAGGCTTGAGGTTACGATTACCTTTATAGAACATATTTCTTAGAATGCTCATCGTCCGCCTGACGATGTGCTGAAAGCATTCGATCCATACAAGTTCGTTCCGGGTTCGAACGAAACCGAAGGCATCATCTCGTTACACTCATTTTGGAATCACCTTCGGAGTTAACGACGATAACCCTTGCATTCCGACTCTTCATCTTCACTTCTGATTCACGACCTATCGTAATTTGGAAACGATGTGATTTTCGGATATTCCAAATAAGGAAAACCGATCCCGGTCTCATCGAAATCCAAAACGTGTCTTTTAAGGCCAAGTTGTCTATTTAGTCTTAACAGTGAATTCAATATCATCAATATGCACAGATAGATAATTCACATCTCATAATAGATAATCACATCATCATCATAAACAGATAACTAATATCATCATCCAAACAGATAATTAAATATTATCATACTTAAAACATACATCCATATCACATAGATATTATCCATCTCATTTCTGAGATCACAATCAATCAATGAAATATCCATATCATCCACAAGCAATGATTTATGAATCACAAGCTATAATTAATTTAAAATGAATTAAATTAATTACTTCCATCTTTAATTAATTTAAATAAAATTAAATTAATTACTCATTCCATAAATCTTGTTCTCACAATCATTCATTAATTATAAATTATTCAACCATTTTCTAATTACAATACAATATTTATCACTACAATAACTTCAAACTAAGTTATACTTTTAATTCCTAAAAAAATGGGTTACTCACAGCAAATAGAAAACACAGTATGCAGGTTTGAGATATGCAGAACTCCATCTTACAAATATCCAGAGAAAAATGAGTATATAAATGTTCACACAATTTATTTAAGCATTCAAATATTGTCATGCATCAGAATTTAAACTTAAGTAAATCGTAAAAGTGTTACTCACCAATTTGCAGAGAAGACAGAGGTTCCTTTATTAAGCAACAAGCTTGACAATTTACAGGTTAACACTCTTCTTCATCTTGATCCATTGTTAGTTTGCATCTTGATTTGTGTTTAAGTAAAGATTGTTTTAGTTTGAAAAGGAGTTTATTTTAGTTGTTACTTAGTTCGAACTGAATATGCCAATTTATAAAAAAAAATAAGTGACAGAGTCATAATTATGTTTCATGAAACTGTAACAATTATTTGCATACAATCTTTGTTTGTACAGATGTTTGAAACAAAATATTTTAGGTTGGAGGCTGATATGAATACTTTGTGTACTAAAAAGATTTTACATTAATTAGTTTTTGTTTGTTAGCTTAAAGATATTTAACAATGTCTTCCTTCACAAGCTTCACACATATATATGCAGTTGTTTTATTACTGTCTATATTTTGTTTTACATAGTTTGGCCTGCACACATTATTGTTACTGTCTTTATTTTGTTTTACATAGTTTGGCATGCACACATTATTGTTACTGTCTTTATTTTGTTTGTATAACATGTATATTCTTATTACTGTCATTTTCTTCTAAATATTATTTATTTCCCTTTGTACAATCTGATACATTTGTTTGTAATTTAATTGTTGCATAATTATTTATAGTGTATTCATTTTATATTTTACAATAAAATTTAACTTATGTATATTTGTCTTATTTCTATGTTTGTTGTTTGAAAACTAAATGACTTGATAGCTGTTATGCTATCATAAATTGAGATGTTTGTGAATGTTATATAAATTTATCCAATATGATTATTTATTATTTTAACTTATTACTTAAAATCTTGTATCCCTATATATATACATTCTTACTTATTTATATTATAAAACACATGATCAATTTGAAAAGATAGATAGAATAAATCATCTTTTTATAATAACTACATATTTTATAATATATGTTAATGTATTGTTTGACAAAATTATATTTAAAACTCATATATATTTTTAAATTCATATTTCAATCAAGCTATACTAAAAGAAAAGAAAACAAACCTTTTTGTTAATAAATTAAAATTTAAACTTAAGTTAAAATAAGTTTTAAACTATTTAAACATTTATTTATGTATTTAAAACTCTATATTTATTTATTTATTAGCTTTGAAAAGTTTATATTAGATAAAACAAAATTTCTAATTCACTAAAATATGTATTAGGATTTAGAACATAATTTATTAGTTAAATTTAAAACAAATCTCATTTATTTGCAATGTATACAAATATATACATTTATAAATAGAAAACAATTCAATTAATTTTAACAGATATCATTTACCAATTAAATATTTATTAAAAGAAAAGTATCAATTCAGGTCTAATTAATAAAGATATATCAAATCAATTTAATATTTAATGCAGATTATTAAATTGATATTGCTAGAAAATTCCGGGTTGTCACATTCCTCCCCCCTTAAAAGAATTTCGTCCCCAAAATTTAAAAGCAAAGGTAATTTAATAATATATTTAAGATTTTAATTAATTTTAAACCATAAGCATATATCAATCACATGCTAACAATCATCACAACCAAATCTACTCAATCAACAAAGCAAACTATACAAAATTCTGGATAGAGCTCCCTAGAGTTTCCCAGTATAATACCGGAATACTCGATCTATAGAATCCAAACAGTCTATACTACTAATCTACAGAACTCCTTCGAATTAGAGAAAATTCATACAAAATCAAATCTACAACTCCGAAATCCAAATTCCTTCGTCTCTTATCCACCAAATACTTCTGGCAATCCAGAGTTGTCTTTCACTTACTGATCAGCTCAACCTTCGCTGATAACTCCTAAAACAATCTGAATCCAAAAATAACCCAGTAGAATAATCTTCTCAAAACCAACCAAAACCAAAAACACAACCTTTATTATCCTTAGTAGAAGACAACTTCTCTTTTTCCAACAAAGGAAACAAATGCACTCCCAATTGCTTCCGCTGCACAACTCTGATCTGGGTAGATGAAAATACATAAGCACAAACTGGACAACACATTACAAAAATATGGTTTAACAGATCCAAATAAAACTCAGAAGTTCCTCCAAAACTTGAGCTGCTATATCAATTCCTCTCTCTCTAGAAACCATTCTATTACTAAGCTGAACTATCGGCATTACTTCTGAAATCCAGTCGATACCAAACTCAACTCCTCAGATGCTAAGGCAAACCACCGACCTCTTTGAAGATATCCAGAAGAATTTCTGCCATCCCAGAGAGTACTTAACTATCGCAAGTCACTTTTGCGATTAATCTAGGCTAATATCCAAAGAAAACTATACTCTCCTTATCAATCTGAACAGCTTAAACTTATCCAGCCAATTCATTGAAGAAATGGATTCGCAACTTCCTCTTAAATTCACCTCTAAAGAACTGCTGGCAGATGACCTCCTCGCGTGCCGGCAGAACAATTTGAGCTGCAACACTGCTATTGATTCCCAAAAATTCCTTAATCCAGAATTCCTCGAAAAACTCGGGCCTCAAAGCCAAACACAACATTCAGCTGAACTGAACCTCAAAACTAATGTAGACACACTTCCCTATCCAAAGATCTTTGAGAACTTCTTCGGAAACAAACCACCGCTACTGCATCTCAACACACAACTATTACTTCTTGAGTTACCAAGATAATATTCTAGCTTCTGCTCAAATCACACAATCCAAATTCTACTCATCTAATCTTGTACAACAAAATAGACTCCAAATCTTAACAGTTTCCTCCAGAGATTAGGTGAAATCCTTACACCCCAAATTTACTCGAGACGATATTAGGTCTACAGTCTCGTCAAATATACTTCCAACCACAGGTAGTCGTGTTACACACACCACTACTCAATCTATCCTTATGGTTATATTGGAAAACCCGAACAGGTAATCCAACAAATAGATGAAAATAAATAAATATATATATATCAAAATTACAAGTACGCTCTCTCAGGAAAGAAATCACTCAAGAGCCTAGGTATTCACTCAACCTAGCGCTCTGATACCACTGTAACGACCCTACTTCCTACGCCCAGGAAGTAGCATCGTTATTAAGAAAGAAAAGGGTGAGAAAATAGAAAAGATAGAGAAGAAAGAACAACAACATTAGAATCTCACAGCGGAACGAATAAAATATATTAATCACATAAATGTTTACATAATATATAACATAAATCAGAGTGGGACATATAGTACATCACATACTAGACAGTTATAAGCACCTATCTAGTTAATACAACACAATACACAATACATCACAGAGATACCACACAGCGGAAACTATATATATATATAAATATATATATATATATATATATATATATATCTATAACGCTGAAGCCTCCTGCTCCATTGCTCCTCCAAAATTCATCAAAGCGAACCTGAATCCCTTGGCTACCCGTAAAAATTTGGGTACCCGAGAGTTTATGAAAAATAAAAATAAACTTCGGGTCAGACATGGGTCTGGTATGAGTAACAGGTTAAAGTTGCTTAATTTTGAAAATCCTTTGAAAACAAAAGGTATCACGTAAGACTCCCCACACATAAACATGGAAAAGTTTTTACCTTACGCTAACCAAAACATTTGATAGGAAATCCAGTGATATTATAATAGGTCTAGGGTTTTCAAGTAAATAGAAAATAGCCAAAATTGTTACATGATTAAATTCCAGCTACTAGCCACAAAAGTGGGTAATACAATCAAAACCGTAGGCACTTATTGGATTTTGGATTCCATACAATGGCAGGGCTACTGGGGTACCGCCCGTCACAGTACGTGGCCTAGATCAACGTACCGAGGATTACTCCCTTCATCCCCTGCAACACAAGGCCGTAACCATTCCTTACTGAACAGTCCCGAACAAGATAAACCCGCAGTTGGCTGCAGACCAACTGCCCACACAGCCGAATAAAAAGGGACATCTAGACAGGGGAATATCTTTGTCCTGCTTGGGCATGACCCACCTAACCTTGCTGCACCTTCCCTCTTTTAGCCATTCCCGGTTGATGAGGCTTGAGGTTACGATTACCTTTATAGAACATATTTCTTAGAATGCTCATCGTCCGCCTGACGATGCGCTGAAAGCATTCAATCCATACAAGTTCGTTCCGGGTTCGAACGAAACCGAAGGCATCATCTCGTTACACTCATTTTGGAATCACCCTCAGAGTTAACGACGATAACCCTTGCATTCGGACTCTTCATCTTCACTTCCGATTCACGACCTACCGTAATTTGGAAACGATGTGGTTTTCGGATATTCCAAATAAGGAAAACCGATCCCGGTCTCATCGAAATCCAAAACGTGTCTTTTAAGGCCAAGTTGTCTATTTAGTCTTAACAGTGAATTCAATATCATCAATATGCACAGATAGATAATTCACATCTCATAATAGATAATCACATCATCATCATAAACAGATAATTAATATCATCATCCAAACAGATAATTAAATATTATCATACTTAAAACATACATCCATATCACATAGATATTATCCATCTCATTTCTGAGATCACAATCAATCAATGAAATATCCATATCATCCATAAGCAATGATTTATGAATCACAAGCTATAATTAATTTAAAATGAATTAAATTAATTACTTCCATCTTTAATTAATTTAAATTAAATTAAATTAATTACTCATTCCATAAATCCTGTTCTCACAATCATTCATTAATTATAAATTAATCAACCATTTTCTAATTACAAGAAGTAATTTAGTCTTTAATTAATTTCTAAAATGAATTATTCTAAATCATTCATAGTAGATTAACATTTGATTACTTCCCTTATTTAATTATTCCTTAATTTACAATTCTTAATTACATCATTAATTATATTAATTAATGATCTCCAATTTATATTAAATTACTTATTTAAATTAATTAAGTGATTAACCATTACAATTTATTAATCACCCCTTGATTAATAACAAACCAGTAATTAATGACCCTTAATTACTTATTAACAAATTAATCATTCCATGATTAATTATTTCCATAAATAAATCCTTTGATTAATTAGAAAGGAAATTACTCAAATTACTTCACCTACAAATCATCTTGTATTAATTTCATCAGGTAATTATCATCTAATTACTATTCTAAGTAATTATACTCCATTAATTACACTAAGTAATTACACATACCAAATCATCAAATGATTTCTTTAAATTAATTAAAAATGAATTAACGTAATTTAAATCTTATTATCCATTACTTATATATATATTTACAAATTAATCATCTTTGATTTAAATATCCTTTACTGCATTCCAGAAATTTCCTTTAATTTATTTACAGAAATTAATCTTGAATAAATCCATAAATTAATTACATTTATATCGATTTATTACCATTTAATTATCTTGTTGATTTATTATTCTCAAATAAATCAATTTCTCTTGTTCCCATCATTAATTATTTTAATTAATGATTTCTAATTTACATTTTCATTTGTTAATTAAGAATACAAATCTTCAAATTACAAATATTAATCCTCTTGGTTAATAACAAACAGTAATTAATCATTCATAATTAATTACTTCTCAATAACACTCTAAATTAATCCCCTGATTAATTTCAAGTAATTATATTCCAATTACTCCTATTAACAACATCACCCAATTAATTACATCCCGTAATTATCCTTCAATTACTTCTCTAAGTAATTTAATTCCAAAATATCAGTTAATTAAATTAATTAACTCAAATCAATTTACACAATTAATAAGTAATTAATTTCTTAATTACTTCTCAATAAATAATTTCATTTAAACTATTGAATTAATTAATCTAATTAATTTATTACAAAATCAATCATATTAACATAATCTGGTTAATGAACTTCATTAATAATTATTTAATTATTTCCTTCTAACATAATCAACTTATATTAATTATTATTAATTATAAGTTAATTAACCATTATTAATTTAAAAATCTAATCTATAGTTCTAAATCACATATTAGTTAATTAATCTATTAATTAACTTTAATTACTACTTTTAAACTATAATTACTAGTTTAATTAATTTCAATCATTAATTATTCTTACTTAATCAACTTAAGAGTTAATGCATATAAAAATTCTAAAACTTCATGAATTAAAGTAAAATTCCAATATGTTTAAAACATTTATTTTAATTTACTTTCTAATTAAAACCCAATTTATCATTAATAAAGTTTTAGAACTAATTTTTTTTTTTTCAAAACTCTTTGTAAACTCACATGTTCAATTGCAACTAAACTTATTTGAATAAATTTAGATTATAAAACTTTATTTCATTTCCAAATTTAGAATTTCAGATCCAAGTCCTGATTTCTATTTTTGAGGTTAAGCTGTTTTCAATCTTTTCTTAACAGTTTAAATTCATTTGAACTTAACCCTCGTTTGAATATATTTTAATTATTAACCACTTTTAAGTTATAAAAGTATTTAAATTTTAAAAACTTATTATTTCCAACTCTCTTTCAAAACATACTTAAGTTCACGATTTAAACTTGATTTAAAACTAAGCTTGACTTTGATTACATTTTGAAGCCAAGTTTCAAAACTGTAAAACAAAAACAGCTACAGGTTTTAAAACCTGAAAAAAAAACAACAGCCGAGTCCTCCCCTTATGTTACTTCGAGTAATATTTGAAATTTCCCGAGATAAAACCCGTAGCCTGCTTCGAGTTACTCCATGCGCGCAAATGAAATCAAGTTACAGAACCTGGAAAAAAAACACGACCTCACCTCCCTCAAACCTGTCAGCGCCGCACACACAGTGCTCCTTCCACCGGAGGCCACCAAACTCCGGTTACTCCTTCGACCATCTCTCCCCTACCTCCCCTCCAATCCACGTGGCACTCGGTCGCCTGCAATGGCCGCGGTGCTCGAAATTTCATAGCACAGTTAAACTTAGGTTTAAAAACTTTAAACCCATGCCGACTCCTCCACTATCCAATTTGCCACCACCCACTATTTTTCCTAGCTCCACGGCAACCTCCTCTACCCCTTGTCAGAGTCTCGACCCCCCATATCCACTTGATCACCCACGGCCACTCAAAAAGCCTGAAATGGATAAACTCGAACCATACCTCACCCCCTCCACTAAAAATCACCATATTCATTTTAAAAATCATAATTTGATTTAACGATTCGATCCATGTACTTGAATTCATAAATTAAGATATTTGAATTTTTAATATTATAGAGATGCTCAGTCTTGTTTTCTTTTTTTCTTGGTTTCCTGAGTCATATATATACATTACTTTGTTTTAAGTAAATTCCTAACTAATGTTTTGAAATGAAACTTACAGATTTCATTTAAATCCTAAGGCTAAACAAGGATTAATTCAAAAATTTGAATTTAAATGGACAATACTGGAAATAGAGCAATTGCAAGTTTAAATACCTGCACACAATCATACTTCCAGAGTTCACAGATATAAACACACAACCATACTCTACAATACAATATTTATCACTGCAATAACTTCAAACTAAGTTATAGTTTTAATTCCTAAAAAAAATGAGTTACTAACAGCAAATAGAAAACACAGTATGTAGGTTTGAGATATGCAGAACTCCATCTTACAAATATCCAGAGAAAAATGAGTACATAAATGTTCACACAATTTATTTAAGCATTCAAATATTGTCATGCATCAGAATTTAAACTTAAGTAAATCGTAAAAGTGTTACTCACCAATTTGCAGAGAAGACAGAGGTTCCTTTATTAAGCAACAAGCGTGAAAATTTACAGGTTAACACTCTTCTTCATCTTGATCCATTGTTAGTTTGCATCTTGATTTGTGTTTAAGTAAAGATTGTTTTAGTTTGAAAAGGAGTTTATTTTAGTTGTTACTTAGTTCGAACTGAATATGCCAATTTATAAAAAACAATAAGTGACAGAGTTATAATTATGTTTCATGAAACTGTAACAATTATTTGCATACAATCTTTGTTTGTACAGATGTTTGAAACAAAATATTTTAGGTTGGAGGCTGATATGAATACTTTGTGTACTAAAAAGATTTTACATTAATTAGTTTTTGTTTGTTAGCTTAAAGATATTTAACAACGTCTTCCTTCACAAGCTTCACACATATATATGCAGTTGTTTTATTACTGTCTATATTTTGTTTTACATAGTTTGGCCCGCACACATTATTGTTACTGTCTTTATTTTGTTTGTATAACATGTATATTCTTATTACTGTCATTTTCTTCTAAATATTATTTATTTCCCTTTGTACAATCTGATACATTTGTTTGTAATTTAATTGTTGCATAATTATTTATAGTGTATTCATTTTATATTTTACAATAAAATTTAACTTATGTATATTTGTCTTATTTCTATGTTTGTTGTTTGAAAACTAAATGACTTGATAGCTGTTATGCTATCATAAATTGAGATGTTTGATAATTTTATATAAATTTATCCAATATGATTATTTCTTATTTTAACTTATTACTTAAAATCTTGTATCCCTATATATATACATTCTTACTTATTTATATTATAAAACACATGATCAATTTGAAAAGATAGATAGAATAAATCATCTTTTTATAATAACTACATATTTTATAATATATGTTAATGTATTGTTTGACAAAATTATATTTAAAACTCATATATATTTTTAAATTCATATTTCAATCAAGCTATACTAAAAGAAAAGAAAACAAACCTTTTTGTTAATAAACTAAAAATTTAAACTTAAGTTAAAATAAGTTTTAAACTATTTAAACATTTACTTATGTATTTAAAACTCTATATTTATTTATTTATTAGCTTTGAAAAGTTTATATTAGATAAAACAAAATTTCTAATTCACTAAAATATGTATTAGGATTTAGAACATAATTTATTAGTTAAATTTAAAACAAATCTTTATTATTTGCAATGTATACAAATATATACATTTATAAATAGAAAACAATTCAATTAATTTTAACAGATATCATTTACCAATTAAATATTTATTAAAAGAAAAGTATCAATTCAGGTCTAATTAATAAAGATATATCAAATCAATTTAATATTTAATGCAGATTATTAAATTGATATTGCTAGAAAATTCCGGGTTGTCACATTCCTCCCCCCTTAAAAGAATTTCGTCCCCAAAATTTAAAAGAAAAGGTAATTTAATAATATATTTAAGATTTTAATTAATTTTAAACCATAAGCATGTATCAATCACATGCTAACAATCATCACAACCAAATCTACTCAATCAACAAAGCAAACTATACAAAATTCTAGATAGAGCTCCCTAGAGTTTCCCAGTATAATACCGGAATACTCGATCTATAGAATCCAAATAGTCTATACTACTAATCTACAGAACTCCTTCGAATCAGAGAAAATTCATACAAAATCAAATCTACAACTCCGAAATCCAAATTCCTTCGTCTCTTATCCACCAAATACTTCTGACAATCCAGAGCTGTCTTTCACTTACTGATCAGCTCAACCTTCACTGATAACTCCTAAAACAATCTGAATCCAAAAATAACCCAGTAGAATAATCTTCTCAAAACCAACCAAAACCAAAAACACAACCTTTATTATCCTCAGTAGAAGACAGCTTCTCTTTTTCCAGCAAAGGAAACAAATGCACTCCCAACTGCTTCCGCTGCACAACTCTGATCTGGGTAGATGAAAATACATAAGCACAAACTGGACAACACATTACAAAAATATGGTTTAACAGATCCAAATAAAACTCAGAAGTTCCTCCAAAACTTGAGCTGCTATATCATTCCTCTCCCTCTAGGAACCATTCTATTACTAAGCTGAACTATCGGTATTACTTCTGAAATCCAGTCGATGCCAAACTCAACTCCTCAGATGCGAAGGCAAACCACCGACCTCTTCGAAGATATCCAGAAGAATTTCTACCATCCCAGAGAGTACATAACTATCGCAAGTCACTTTTGCGATTAATCCAGGCTAATATCCAAAGAAAACTGTACTCTCCTTATCAATCTGAACAGCTTAAACTTATCCAGCCAATTCATTGAAGAAATGGATTCACAATTGCCTCTTAACTTCACCTCTAAAGAACTGCTGGCAGATGACCTCCTCGCGTGCCGGTAGAACAATCTGAGCTGCAACACTGCTATTGATTCCCAAAAATTCCTTAATCCAGAATTCCTCGAAAAACTCGGGCCTCAAAACCAAACACAACATTCAGCCGAACTGAACCTCAAAACTAATGTAGACACACTTCCCTATCCAAAGATCTTTGAGAACTTCTTTGGAAACAAACCACCGCTACTACATCTCAACACACAACTATTACTTCTTGAGTTACCAAGATAATATTCTAGCTTCTGCTCAACTCACACAATCCAAATTATACTCATCTAATCATGTACAACTAAATAGACTCCAAATCTTAACAGTTTCCTCCAGAGATTAGGTGAAATCCTTACACCCCAAATTTACTCGAGACGGTATTAGGTCTACAGTCTCGTCAAATATACTTCCAACCACAAGTAGTCGTGTTACACACACCACTACTCAATCTATCCTTATGCTTATATTGGAAAACCCGCATAGGTAATCCAACAAATAGATGAAAATATATATATATATATATATATATATATATCAAAATTACAAGTACGCTCTCTCAGGAAAGAAATCACTCAAGAGCCTAGGTATTCACTCAACTTAGCGCTCTGATACCACTGTAACGACCCCACTTCCTATGCCCAGGAAGTAGCATCGTTATTAAGAAAGAAAAGGGTGAGAAAATAGAAAAGATAGAGAAGAAAGAACAACAACATCAGAATCTCACAGCGGAACGAATAAAATATATTAATCACATAAGTGTTTACATAATATATAACATAAATCAGAGTGGGACATATAGTACATCACATACTAGACAGTTATAAACACCTGTCTAGTTAATACAACACAATACACAATACATCACAGAGATACCACACAGCGGAAACTATATATATATATCTATAACGCTGAAGCCTCCTGCTCCATTGCTCCTCCAAAATTCATCAAAGCGAACCTGAATCCCTTGGCTACCCATAAAAATTTGGGTACCCGAGAGTTTATGAAAAATAAAAATAAACTTCGGGTCAGACATGGGTCTGGTATGAGTAACAGGTTAAAGTTGCTTAATTTTGAAAATCCTTTGAAAACAAAAGGTATCACGTAAGACTCCCCACACATAAACATGGAAATTTTTTTACCTTACGCTAACCAAAACATTTGATAGGAAATCCAGTGATATTATAATAGGTCTAGGGTTTTCAAGTAAATAGAAAATAGCCAAAATTGTTACATGGTTAAATTCCAGCTACTAGCCACAAAAGTGGGTAATACAATCAAAACCGTAGGCACTTATTGGATTTTGGATTCCATACAATGGCAGGGCTACTGGGGTACCGCCCGTCACAGTACGTGGCCTAGATCATCGTACCGAGGATTACTCCCTTCATCCCCTGCAACACAAGGCCGGAACCATTCCTTACCGAACAGTCCCGAACAAGATAAACCCCGCAGTTGGCTGCAGACCAACTGCCCACACAGCCGAATAAAAAGGGACATCTAGACAGGGGAATATCTTTGTCCTGCTTGGGCATGACCCACCTAACCTTGCTGCACCTCCCCTGTTTTAGCCATTCCCGGTTGATGAGGCTTGAGGTTACGATTACCTTTATAGAACATATTTCTTAGAATGCTCATCGTCCGCCTGACGATGTGCTGAAAGCATTCAATCCATACAAGTTCGTTCCGGGTTCGAACGAAATCGAAGGCATCATCTCGTTACACTCATTTTGGAATCACCCTCAGAGTTAACGACGATAACCCTTGCATTCTGACTCTTCATCTTCACTTCCGATTCACGACCTATCGTAATTTGGAAACGATGTGGTTTTCGGATATTCCAAATAAGGAAAACCGATCTCGGTCTCATCGAAATCCAAAACGTGTCTTTTAAGGCCAAGTTGTCTATTTAGTCTTAACAGTGAATTCAATATCATCAATATGCACAGATTGATAATTCACATCTCATAATAGATAATCACATCATCATCATAAACAGATAATTAATATCATCATCCAAACAGATAATAAAATATTATCATACTTAAAACATACATCCATATCACATAGATATTATCCATCTCATTTCTAAGATCACAATCAATCAATGAAATATCCATATCATCCATAAGCAATGATTTATGAATCACAAGCTATAATTAATTTAAAATGAATTAAATTAATTACTTCCATCTTTAATTAATTTAAATTAAATTAAATTAATTACTCATTCCATAAATCCTGTTCTCACAATCATTCATCAATTATAAATTAATCAACCATTTTCTAATTACAAGAAGTAATTTAGTCTTTTATTAATTTCTAAAATGAATTATTCTAAATCATTCATAGTAGATTAACATTTGATTACTTCCCTTATTTAATTATTCCTTAATTTACAATTCTTAATTACATCATTAATTATATTAATTAATGATCTTCAATTTATATTAAATTACTTATTTAAATTAATTAAGTGATTGACCATTATAATTTATTAATCACCCCTTGATTAATAACAAACCAGTAATTAATTACCCTTAATTACTTATTAACAAATTAATCATTCCATGATTAATTATTTCCATAAATCAATCATTTGATTAATTACAAAGGAAATTACTCAAATTACTTCACTTACAAATCATCTTGTATTAATTTCATCAGGTAATTATCATCTAATTACCATTCTAAGTAATTATACTCCATTAATTACACTAAGTAATTACACATACCAAATCATCAAATGATTTCTTTAAATTAATTAAAAATGAATTAACTTAATTTAAATCTTATTATCCATTACTTATATATATATTTACAAATTAATCATCTTTGATTTAAATATCCTTTACTGCATTCCAGAAATTTCCTTTAATTTATTTACAGAAATTAATCTTGAATAAATCCATAAATTAATTACATTTATATCGATTTATTACCATTTAATTATCTTGTTGATTTATTATTCTCAAATAAATCAATTTCTCTAATTCCCATCATTAATTATTTTAATTAATGATTTCTAATTTACATTTTCATTTGTTAATTAAGAATACAAATCTTCAAATTACAAATATTAATCCTCTTGATTAATAGCAAACAGTAATTAATCATTCATAATTAATTACTTCTCAATAACACTCTAAATTAATCCCCTGATTAATTTCAAGTAATTATATTCCAATTACTCCTATTAACAACATCACCCAATTAATTACATCCCGTAATTATCCTTCAATTACTTCTCTAAGTAATTTAATTCCAAAATATCAGTTAATTAAATTAATTAACTCAAATCAATTTACACAATTAATAAGTAATTAATTACTTAATTACTTCTCAATAAATAATTTCATTTAAACTATTGAATTAATTAATCTAATTAATTTATTACAAAATCAATCATATTAACATAATCTGGTTAATGAACTTCATTAATAATTATTTAATTATTTCCTTCTAACATAATCAACTTATATTAATTATTATTAATTATAAGTTAATTAACCATTATTAATTTAAAAATCTAATCTATAGTTCTAAATCACATATTAGTTAATTAATCTATTAATTAACTTTAATTACTACTTTTAAACTATAATTACTAGTTTAATTAATTTCAATCATTAATTATTCTTACTTAATCAACTTAAGATTTAATGCATATAAAAATTCTAAAACTTCATGAATTAAAGTAAAATTCCAATATGTTTAAAACATTTATTTTAATTTACTTTCTAATTAAAAACCAATTTATCATTAATAAAGTTTTAGAACTAATTTTTTTTTTTTTTTTTCAAAACTCTTTGTAAACTCACATGTTCAATTGCAACTAAACTTATTTGAATAAATTTAGATTATAAAACTTTATTTCATTTCCAAATTTAGAATTTCAGATCCAAGTCCTGATTTCTATTTTTGAGGTTAATCTGTTTTCAATCATTTCTTAACAGTTTAAATTCATTTGAACTTAACTCTCGTTTGAATATATTTTAATTATTAACCACTTTTAAGTTATAAAAGTATTTAAATTTTAAAAACTTATTATTTCCAACTCTCTTTCAAAACTTACTTAAGTTCACGATTTAAACTTGATTTAAAACTAAGCTTGACTTTGATTACATTTTGAAGCCAAGTTTCAAAACTGTAAAACAAAAACAGCTACAGGTTTTAAAACCTGAAAAAAAAACAACAGCCGAGTCCTCCCCTTATGTTACTTCGAGTAATATTTGAAGTTTCCCGAGATAAAACCCGTAGCCTGCTTCGAGTTACTCCATGCGCGCAAATGAAATCAAGTTACAGAACCTGGAAAAAAAAACACGACCTCACCTCCCTCAAACCTGTCAGCGCCGCACACACGGTGCTCCTTCCACCGGAGGCAACCAAACTCCGGTTACTCCTTCGACCATCTCTCCCCTACCTCCCCTCCAATCCACGTGGCACTCAGTCGCCTGCAATGGCCGCGGTGCTCGAAATTTCATAGCACAGTTAAACTTAGGTTTAAAAACTTTAAACCCATGCCGACTCCTCCACTATCCAATTTGCCGCCACCCGCTATTTTTCCTAGCTCCACGGCAACCTCCTCTACCCCTTGTCAGAGTCTCGACCCCCCATATCCACTTGATCACCCACGGCCACTCAAAAAGCCTGAAATGGATAAACTCGAACCATACCTCACCCCCTCCACTAAAAATCACCATATTCATTTTAAAAATCATAATTTGATTTAACGATTCGATCCATGTACCTGAATTCATAAATTAAGATATTTGAATTTTTAATATTATAGAGATGCTCAGTCTTGTTTTCTTTTTTTCTTGGTTTCCTGAGTCATATATATACATTACTTTGTTTTAAGTAAATTCCTAACTAATGTTTTGAAATGAAACTTACAGATTTCATTTAAATCCTAAGGCTAAACAAGGATTAATTCAAAAATTTGAATTTAAATGGACAATACTGGAAACAGAGCAATTGCAAGTTTAAATACCTGCACACAATCATACTTCCAGAGTTCACAGATATAAACACACAACCATACTCTACAATACAATATTTATCACTGCAATAACTTCAAACTAAGTTATACTTTTAATTCCTAAAAAAAATGAGTTACTCACAGCAAATAGAAAACACAGTATGCAGGTTTGAGATATGCAGAACTCCATCTTACAAATATCCAGAGAAAAATGAGTATATAAATGTTCACACAATTTATTTAAGCATTCAAATATTGTCATGCATCAGAATTTAAACTTAAGTAAATCGTAAAAGTGTTACTCACCAATTTGCAGAGAAGACAGAGGTTCCTTTATTAAGCAACAAGCTTGAAAATTTACAGGTTAACACTCTTCTTCATCTTGATCCATTGTTAGTTTGCATCTTGATTTGTGTTTAAGTAAATCTTGTTTTAGTTTGAAAAGGAGTTTATTTTAGTTGTTACTTAGTTCGAACTGAATATGCCAATTTATATAAAAAAAATAAGTGACAGAGTTATAATTATGTTTCATGAAACTGTAACAATTATTTGCATACAATCTTTGTTTGTACAGATGTTTGAAACAAAATATTTTAGGTTGGAGGCTGATATGAATACTTTGTGTACTAAAAAGATTTTACAATAATTAGTTTTTGTTTGTTAGCTTAAAAATATTTAACAATGTCTTCCTTCACATGCTTCACACATATATATGCAGTTGTTTTATTACTGTCTATATTTTGTTTTACATAGTTTGGCCTGCACACATTATTGTTACTGTCTTTATTTTGTTTGTATAACATGTATATTATTATTACTGTCATTTTCTTCTAAATATTATTTATTTCCCTTTGTACAGTCTGATACATTTGTTTGTAATTTAATTGTTGCATAATTATTTCTAGTGTATTCATTTTATATTTTACAATAAAATTTAACTTATGTATATTTGTCTTATTTCTATGTTTGTTGTTTGAAAACTAAATGACTTGATAGCTGTTATGCTATCATAAATTGAGATGTTTGTGAATGTTATATAAATTTATCCAATATGATTATTTCTTATTTTAACATATTACTTAAAATCTTGTACCCCTATATATATACATTCTTACTTATTTATATTATAAAACACATGATCAATTTGAAATGATAGATAGAATAAATCATCTTTTTATAATAACTGCATATTTTATAATATATGTTAATGTATTGTTTGACAAAATTATATTTAAAACTCATATATATTTTTTAATTCATATTTCAATCAAGCTATACTAAAAGAAAAGAAAACAAACCTTTTTGTTAATAAATTAAAATTTTAAACTTAAGTTAAAATAAGTTTTAAACTATTTAAACATTTACTTATGTATTTAAAACTCTATATTTATTTATTTATTAGCTTTGAAAAGTTTATATTAGATAAAAAAAAATTCTAATTCACTAAAATATGTATTAGGATTTAGAACATAATTTATTAGTTAAATTTAAAATAAACCTCATTTATTTGCAATGTATACAAATATATACATTTATAAATAGAAAACATTTCAATTAATTTTAACAGATATCATTTACCAATTAAATATTTATTAAAAGAAAAGTATCAATTCAGGTCTAATTAATAAAGATATATCAAATCAATTTAATATTTAATGCAGACTATTAAATTGATATTGCTAGAAAATTCCGGGTTGTCACAGTATGTCACTACGAAAAGAGCCACACCTACATTAAATTGACAACAATTGAGGTAAGAAAACTCAACAAGAGGTAGGTGGTCTCTTCAGTACCACAAACTTAAATGTCCGTGTAAGTGCAAGTCGCTAAATAATTGCAAAAAGGTAAGATAAACTCAAGGAATGGATTTTTATACTCCTATTTTACTAAATAAGTATTTTTAAGGTTTCAAAAACTCAATTTCTTCATACTCAAATTCTCAAATTTTAACATTTTGAAATTTTTTATAACCTCTAACTAAAATCCAGTTTAATCTTCAAACTCTTCGTTTAAAGTAGATAAAATGTTTCACTCTTAAATTCTACCACAATATATTTCAGTCTGAAACATATATTCTTCATATTAATCATCAATTCAATTACATTCACAAAATAGGCATAATACACTTCACCATTAAGAAAACAAGTCATTTTCAGTTTCAGACCTGATGTAAAGAAAACAAATTTTGATAGAAAAACAACAAAATCAGAGAACACTTATAAAATAAAAGTTGTACTACTAAGTCTAAGCTTTCCAGCAATATAAAGATCATCAGAATCAGATACATAGTTTGAAAGTTATGCAAAATTTACTTTCAGCACAAATTTTAGAAACTTATAAGACAAAAATGCTTATTCAATTTCAAACCTATTTTAGATAGAATAAAAAATCTTCCAATGTGGTAAAAAGAAAATTTATAACTTTCTAAAGGCTCTTCCATTTGCAAAAAGTTTGAACTAATTTGGAGTTACAAGCCTCAAGTTATTGTTATTTTAGCACTGCACTTTTCAAACCAAATTTCATCTTTCAAATCAATTTAAATTTTGAAATTTTTCCAAACCGTTTTAATTTCAAATTATATTCTCAAACAAGCTTTTTGCTAAATCGTTTATTAAATGATCTTCTTCTGTTTTCGTAAAGCTAATACATACCAAAATATGGTCAACTCTAGATAATCAACATAAAAGAAACAATTCATTAATTGGAAAAAATTTCATTACTTTCCAAAATCTAAATTTAAAGTAAATAACTGAGAAAACTCATTTTGAAGGAGATAACTAATCTCTTCATTATCAAGATGATTGTCGATTACCTACAAAATAAATTTTAGGATATATATATATATGTGTGTGTGTGTGTGTGTGTGTGTGTGTAAAGTTAAAAATTATTCTCACAAATAAAATTGTTATACTACATAAATGGTTCATTTACCAAAACAATTCAAATTCACATTTTCAATTTGTCACAAAATTAAATTTTCATTTAATTATCAACATAATGCTAATTAAAGTTAATAGTTAATTCAAACTTGCTTCCGAAAGGATTTCACAAATTTAGACCAACAAAATTTTTAATATAACCAAAATTTTAAAACAAAACTTGCTCACAAAATGCTAAAATTAAAAATTAGCATACTCCATTTCAAAAGTTTCAAATAATACAAGGGTGTTACCTCTCTATTGATTTATAGCGAAAGACCCCATCGATTAGCTGCAGAGTTGACCAAATGATCAAAACTGCCTCGCCACTCATCTAGTACTTCCTAGGGTTTAATGGATGCATTACATATTCAAAATAAAATTTAATTTCTCAAACCATATTAATTTATTCCCAAAATTTACTTCTAAAAACTCAATTTATCATGTCTGACTGTCTCATCACAACGTTTAGAAAATTCCTATCGATAACGTTGATCGAGCATATTGACTAGAATTCTTAAAGTAGTCGATGGACAACCCAACACAAAAAAATAATTTTCTATAAAAAGAAATACCTCATATATACGCTACAAAATATGCTTTGCTTACCTTAATAAACAAAATCCAATTTCACTTAAAACATATCTTCTATTTGAAAGTTTTGAAAATTCAAATTGTTGCTTACACTCAGAATCAAAGAATAGAAGAAGAACTCATCGAGATATTCCCAGAATACTCGATTCACAAGATTGACGAATAAGCTGGAGTGTTCACCAAACCCAACGGTATAATAAGCCACTCATAGGAACCATACAAGTGCGGAATGCATTAAGAGGGATGCTATCCTCCGCAACTCGTGGCTGATGAAAATTATTGCAAGGTCAAGCTGAGGAAAATCCTAGCACCACTCAATAGATCGAATAAGGAATCGATGAGATATAAGGGTAAGGGTAAGATATCTTCTCAAAGAGAAGAAATAACACTAACAACATACCAATAATTTGTGTGAAGTAACACCACAAGTATATCAGCAAATGAGTAATTAAGAGGATATCTCGAAAGAAGCAAGAACGAAAATGTGATGCCCCACCTCTATACTTACACTAACCAAGGGCACTACTGGGTAACGTCATCATTTAGTACGAAGAATAAGGCTGTTGAGGAGAGACCATCTGTGTAATTGCTTTGTGTGAGTACCGATATGTCCAATAGTACGTCATGCATTTCATTCCAAGAGGAAATATGATATATCAAATACAAACTCCAAGCGAGTACACAGTGGCTATGTGGTCTTCAAAAACAAATATAAAATAAGAATAATATAAATCAGTTATAGATATTCATATTACTAAGGCAGAAGCAGATATGAATATAATACATAGAAGTGTACATCAAAGTAGTGGCCATACAAGATCCACTACATTACAAAAGAATAGGTACAAGTGCTAGACAAAAGAATATGTATACATCAAGGAGTCTCTATCTCGAATGTATATAAACAAAAACTACTAAGCTAAAGTAGTTAGCCAAAATTCAGAAGCTATTCCTTGCTAAGAAGTCAAGTGGAAGCACCTGAAACACTTCGGTCTTACCCGAGTATTATTTTAGAAGAAAAATAAAATATGGATCAGTCTTGCTATAAATATCATATAAGATGAGATAGGATAAGAGATACAATAAAAATATATGATAACAATAATGCCATATTGTGACAAGTATAAATTTGATAACAACAAAAATCATATAATATCCCAAATCTCCTCAAATATCCTAAATGAATGTCATGTTCTTTAGCTTATTCACCAAACCTCAAATATTGAAAAAACATATCAATGCAAATCGCAAAATTGGTGTAACACAATTTCCAAAAATAAATAATTATAAATCTAGAAAAAAAACAAAGGGGGAGGCCTATCACAAACGGGAGCGTGAAAACTCACCAACACGTATACCACCAGCAAAACGCTATTCCATGGTCGCTAATCTATCAAATTTGACCCAAAGCTCTACATACTACCCGTAGACCATGGGTTGCTACCCCACCAATTTGAGCCGAAACTCCACAAACGGGGTTTAGTCCCCCACGTAGACAAAGAGACATCACACATCATTAGTCTAAATCACAAGATGATCATCATTGATTGATAAGTGTAAATTACACTAAGCTAGTAAATAAATGAGTTTAGCTTCATGTCCCATAACCACCAGCGTAACTTAAATATTTAAGAACAAATTGTAGATTTTCACTTGAAAATTGTAACAAGATTTCAATCAAACAAGTCCAAGAATCAACCAATGAAGTAAACGCAACTGTTTCATACTACTCCTTTTGCCGAGTCGTTTAGTTGGATTTCTCATACGAATGAGGTAAAGGTTTGTGTATACTAATAGATTGAAAATTGGTTTTAAAACGAAATCTGTATTTAAAATAGTGTGAAAATCATTTTTGTGAAAGAGTTTGAGTATTTACTATTAGTATAAAAACCTTTGTATTTTAAAGTGACAAATCATAGAAACGATTGTAAATACAATTTGTCACCAAAAATTCACATTTCGATGACGTGAATTAAAACCATTAAAATCGATATCAAATCTATCGAATGGAGATTCTCAAAAATCCAAAAAAGAGGTTATCAAGTCAATAAAAAATGACAACAACTTACTGGATCAACCAAAAATCGATAAAATGGAAACCCAATAAAAATAGGAAAATTGACTAAATTTAACAGTGCCAGACGTCTAGTGGTTTTCCTAGATGTCCGAGCTGAAGGTCTGAAAATCTCTTCCAAATTGCTCAGATTCTGGAAATAAACTCAGATGTCTGAGCTAAGAATCTGGAATTTTTAATTCCCATGCCTCAGACATCTGAGCGTTTTACCAAATGTCTGAGCTGAAGCTCAGGGCAAAATTTGCCTCGGCCAATGATGGCCAAATCAACTCGGATGCGATCGAAAGAGCGATGGTGGCTACAGATTTATGCCAAACGACAACCCAGCCCTATAGGCTCTTCAATACACTCCAAACAACATATCCAAACACCTATAGTTGGATTTTTATAGATTATGACTTTAAAATGCAAAAATTGGAAAATTCACCAAACCAATTTAATTCAAAAGCAATTGAACATGAAATAGATGTTAGGAATTCATACCTAACAAAAATGAAAGCTATAGACATAGATGTGAGTTCAAGAACTCAACTTCAAACTCAAAAACAAGGAATGAGAAGCTCTAAAACGAAGCAAGACCAATTCCTTTTCACTGCACCTCTAGAATCTTCAATCTATTATCATAGGCAAAGTTTTTCTCAAGTTTGGTTATATGAAATTATGAAAATTAAAGAGAGATTGAGATGGAGAAGATGAAGAGGATTCTTACCTAAGATTTTCTTTAATTTTAGAACTAGAACATGAATTTTCTAAGAACTAGGGCTTAGGAATTTTGATTTACCCTCTCTTCCCCAATTTTCCCTTAGGGCTTGAGCATTAGGAATTTAGGAAATGGAATGAATGAATGAAAAGGAGTGAAGTGGAAGGTATTTGGTAGAAGGTTTGGGTTCTCTTATTGGGTTAGTGTGCTAGAACGCAACCCGAAGCCCAAATAAAATACCAAAATCCTAATCAGCTCCAATCATATTGATGTTTATACTCAAAAAATTTGTAAATGCCATTTTGAACTCAATGAAAGTGGTCTAGAGTCCGGATTTGACCATCTATAAAAAGTCATATTTCGGACTTTAAATTCATCTAACGATGCAATATTTAAATAAAATATTTAAATACATAATCGTAAAATATGGGGGTTGTTATAGACTCCCTTCCTTAAAGAAATTGCATCCTCGCAATATTGAAGAAGAAAATAAAGAGTAACAACCACACTAAAGCATAATAACACAAAAGAAAATTTTGAAGTGGGAAGTTCATCTTAAGGAGCATGAGAGAGTAAGTCGAGATGTGTTTGCTCGATGAATTCTCTGGATTCCCAAGAGCAATCCTTAAGATTTGAGGACTAGCGAACTTTCATAAGTGACACGTCTTTATTATGAAGGCGTTTAACCTCCATGGCAATGATACGAATAGGATGTTGCTCATAAGTCAAATTAGGTCAAACTTCAATTTCTTCAATAACACCGGGCTCAAGAATAGTATCGGAATCTCTAAGGCATTTCCGTAATTGGGAAACTTGGAATACATCAGAATAGCAGAAAATTGAGCCGGTAATAAAAGGTGACAAGCCATGGAACCAATGCGTTCAGTGATGGAAATGGGCCAATGTATTGAGGTGCGAATTTTCCAAAACGACTGAAATGCACAATACCATTCATAGGTGAAACACGAATAAATATCAGTTCTCCCATAGAAAATTTTAATTTCCTTCTTCGGTTATCGGCATAGGATTTTTGTCTACTTTGAGCTTCTTTCCTCCTATGATGAATAAGGTCAATCTTTTCTATGGACGAATAAATTTTGGACCTAAAACCATCTTCTCGCCAGCTTCAAGCCAACCCGAAGGAGATCGACATGGCCTTCCATAGAGTGCCTCAAAAGGTGTCATACCAATAGTAGATTGGAAGCTATTATTGTAAGAAAACTCTATAAGAGAAATATGATCTTCCTAACTTCCAAGAAAATCAAGAATACATGCATGAAGAAGATCTTCAAGTTTTTAATTCACACGCTCTGTTTGTCCATCGGACCGAGGATGATAAGCGGTGCTAAAATTAACCTTCGTTCCCAAAGCTTTTTGAAGAACTTTTCAAAAACCACTAGTAAATAATGGATCACAATCGCCAACAATAGAAGTTGGAACTCCATGAAATTTAACAATTTCTTTGACATTAAGTTTGGCCAAAAGAGATACGGTCCAATTGGACCGAACAGGAATAAAATGGGCGGATTTTATAAGCCTATCTACAATCGCCCACAAACTGTCATGAACCGAATGAGAATGGGGAAGACCGTGAATAAAGTCCATGGATGCTTGATCCCACTTCTAAACTGGAATGTCTAAAGGTTGCAAAAACTCACCGGGCCTTTGATGCTCAGTCTTTATGAGTTGGCAAGTCATGCAACGCTTAATAAAGTTAGCAATATCAGGTTTCATTCCATTCCAATAATAATGTCGCTTCATGTCCATGTACATTTTACTATTACTAGGATGAATGGTAAATTTAGAATGATGAGAATCTTCTAAAATGTCTTTACGAAGATCACTAATATTAGTCACAATAAGTGTACCAAATTTTCAAATGCCTCCACGAGCATCAATTTCAAAGTCTTTCAAACCATCAACATTAAATTTATCCCTACAACTTTGGCTATGAAGAGCCAATTCGAGATCATGCATTTGAGCTTCAAGAATGCAGTCTAAAAGAGATGGATAAGCCTCAAGGCTACATAAAACAAGAGATGAACATAAATCGGATTCATGATCTCGAATCTCACAAGTGGACGAAGTCTTGGGATCATTCCGTTTGGATATCATCATGGAAACAACTGCTTTTTGCTTACGAATAAGGGCATTGACAACAGGATTTCCCTTTTCGAAAGTATAAAGAATATCAGGATCATAAGATGCAAGGAATTTGAGCCAACATTGTTGAAGCAAATTAAATTCCTTTTGAGAGAACAAATACTTCAAAGATTTATGATTGGTGTAGAGAACAAATTTCTCTCCCAAAAGATAATGACGCCAAATTCTAAGAGAAAAAAGAATGGCGGTGAGCTCTAAATCATAAGTGGCATATCTAGTCTCGGCAGGCGTTAATTGCCTAGAAGCATAAGTAACAACATGTTCCCTTTGCATGAAAATGGCTCCCGAACCAACACGACTAGCATCGGTATAAAAATCAAGTCATGGTACCCTTCGGGAATCACAAGAATTGGAGCATCGGAAAGGAGTTCTTTTAATTTCTAAAAAGAAGCTTCACATTTGTCCAACCAAATGTACTTGACTCATTTCTTTATCAAACTAATAGGAGTTACAGAAATTTTAGAAACATCTTTTATGAAACGATGGCAATAGCCTGCCAATCCAAGAAAGCTACAAACTTCCATCACACTCTTTGGTCTCTTCCAATTTTGAATCGCTTCAATCTTTGAAGGATCCACGAAAAGTTTGGATTAAAAATAATATGTCCTAAGAATTTCACACGGGATTGCCAAAAGTGGCACTTAGAAATTTTTTCTTTCACTTGATTGCTCCTAAGTGTTTCCAACACAATTCGAAGTGTTTTTCATGCTCTTGCTCAGTTCTAGAATATACAAGAATATCATCTATAAAGATGAGAACAAATCGATCAAGGAAGTCTTTAAAAACTCGATTCATAAGGTCAACGAAATAAGCTGGAGCATTCGTTAAACCAAATGGCATAACAAGCCATTCATAAGATCCATAACGAATATGGAACGACGTCAAAGGAATACTATCCTCTGCAATACGAAGCTGATGAAAACCTGTTGCTAAGTCTAACTGTGAAAAGACTCTAGCACTGCTAAGTTGATCGAATAGATCATCAATCTGAGGTAAAGGATATTTATTCTTGATGGTAAGATCATTAAGCTTGCGGTAGTCAACGCAAAGTCTAAGTGTACCACTAGATTTCTTCACAAAGATAGTTGAAGCACCCCAAGGAGAGGAACTAGAATGAATAAACTGTTTCACTTCCAATTTAGATAGTTGTTTACGTATCTCCCTATTTTCCTTATTGGACATAAGATAAGGAGGACAAGTGATAGTTAGAGCTCGAGGGATTAGATTAATTCTGAACACTATTTCTCGCTTAGGTGGTAGTCCTAAAACGGACACAAATATATCAGGAAATTCACGAACAACGTTAATGAGGGAAATGACAACTTCCTCGTCATCATTATCGTAATCATGTGGATTTAGAGAATATAAGGATGCTGCCGAATTGGAATCTGAATCTTTAAGAACAATTGAAATCTGCTTAACAAATTAAGGATGTCGAAGATGGATAGTCCTCTCAGGACATAGGATATGGGCTTCATAACAATTAAGCCAATCCATTCCCAAAATCATTCTGATACCTAAGTAACGCATAACATGCAAATCGACACGGAAAGCATAATCACATAAAATAATCTCGACATCTTTGCAAAGTAAACTGAGTGTTACGAATCCACCAACTGGATTCACAATTCTCAGTGAAGTCATCAAGCCCATAACATTTAAAGACAATGTATCAACAAGTTCTTTTGATATAGAAGAGTAAGATGCACCGGTGTCAAAATGAACTCGTATAGGATGATCACGAAACATAATAATGCCATTAAGGATACATTGAGAAATAGCTTGACCAAGAGAAGTGTTACTAGGGGCTTGCACAACATTCAGCTTTCCCTCTTTCTTACTTTGAAGTTTGGACACAAAGATTTAGGATGACCCAAACTTTTGCAACAGTGACAAGTAAGGGGCATCAGACACTTATTTGCATAGTGGTCCCTAGAACCACAATTGTAGCATTCTCCATGACTAGAGATAGGAGTCTTTACTACCGAAGCTGCTTGCTTCCTTTCTTGTTGGGATTAGGGCCTTTGAACTTACTATCAAGTTGCCTCTTCTTGTTGTTATTGAAGTTTTGTTTGGCGCCCCCAACATCACCATCACTTTCTTTATAGACCTCTTCAAGTCGAACATCGATATCTACAAGGTGATCGAAAGGAACTTCAAAATTCAGAAGTAAAGCCTTTTTGAGAATCTTATTCAACCTATAGATAAACCTCTAATTTTTCTTCAATGGGGTATTAATATACTCGACCCCATATTTAGAGAGGGATTCAAAAGATGCGACATAATATGTCACATAAGATTCACCTTGAACAAGGTCAATGAAGCATTGAGCTAAAGTTACCTTTTCAGCTTCTGACATAAACTTTAACCCGAACCTTTCCCGGAATTGCTCCGATGCAAGATCCGCTTCAATAATTTTTGAAACCAAAAGCGCTTACAAATCTAATCCTCTCTCCTAGAGAATGCTAGAAGCCATTTGGACTCGATGTAGATCTACAAGATTCATGCGAGAAAAGATGCGATCGCTTAGTCTATGCCAAGCTTGGACTTCTATAACGCTTTCGGGAAACCCTTGAATGGCCTTCCACCCAAATTGGTATAATCACTGCACAAGCTATGATGAGTAGGATCAGAAATGGTTCGACAGCTTAGGCATTCTTTACAAGAATCAAAAGCTATTGGGCAAATACGAATACGCCATCCTGAGGAGTAGCACTGGAAAGACTGGCACTGGGACGGCCAGATCTAACCATTTCTCTTCTTTACGAAAGAAAGAAGAGGAAAAAGGTTATTCTCGGAATGAAAATCAAACAAACATGATTGATAAAACAAGGCATCATAAAAGAAAATAGGATAGAACGGGTCCTAAGACTCGAATTAAATCCTAAAGCACGATTCCTAAAAGAGACTTAGGACAATGATCCTTGTCATAATATTCTATATTGTTCCAAAGTTTTGCTCGGATACCAAGTTGTGGCGCCCCACCTCTATACTCACACTAACCAAGGACACTACTGGATAATGTCGGCATTTAGTACGAAGAATAAGGCTGTTAAGGAGGGACCATCTGTGTAATTGCTTTGTGTGAGTACCGATATGTCAAAAAGTATGTCATGCATTTCATTTCAAGAGGAGATATGATATATAAAATACAAACTAAAAGCTACTACACTGTGGCTATGTGGTCTTTGGAAACAAATATAAAATAAGCATAACATAAATCATTATAGATATTCATATCACTAAGGTAGAAATAGATATGAATATAACACATAGAAGTATACATCAAAGTAGTGGTCATACAAGATCCACAACATCACAAAGAGTAGGTACAAGTGCTAGACAAAAGAATATGTATAGATCAATGAGTCTCTATCTCGTACGTATATAAACAAACACTACTAAGCTAAAGTAGTTAGCCAAAAGTCAGAGGCTAGTCCCTGCTAAGAAGTCAAATGGAAGCACCTTAAACACCTAGGTCTGACCCGAGTATTATTTAAGAAGAAAAATAATATATGGATTAGTCTAGCTATAAATATCATACAAGATGAGATAGGATAAGAGATACGATAAAAATATATGATCACAATAATGCCATATTGTGACAAATATATATTTGATAACAAAACAATCATACAATATCTCAAATCTCCTCAAATATCTAAAAAATATCATATTCTTTATCTTATTCACCAAACCTCAAATATTGACAAAACATATCAATGCAAATTGCAAAAATTGGTGAAACACAATTTCTAGAAATCAATAATTGGAAATCTAGAAAAACACAACACGGGAGGCTGTGACGCCCCACCTCTGTGCTCGCACTAGCTAAGGACACTACTGGGTAATGCCATCGACTAGCATGAAGAATAAGGTTGTTGAGGAGTGACCATCTATGTAATTGCTTTATGCGAGTACCGATATATCAAATTCAAACTCAAAGCTACTACATAGTGGCCATGTGGCCTTCGAAAATGAATATTAAATAAGCACAACACAAAATCAGTTAAAGATATTCATATCACTAAGGCGGAAACAGATATGAATATAACGCATAGAGGTGTACATCAAAGTAGTGGTCAAACAAGATCCACTACATCATAAAAGAATAAGTATACATCAAGGGGTCTCTATCTTGAATTTATAAAAGCAAAAACTACTAAGCTAAAGTAGTTAGCCCAAAAGTCTGAAATTAGTCCCCACTAAGAAGTCAAGTGGAAGCACCTGTAATACCTCAGTCCGACCCGAGTATTATTTAAGAAGAAGAAAAATAAACGGATCAGTCTAGCTATAAATATCATATAAGATGAGATAGGATAAAAGATACAACAAAATATATGATAACATTAATGTCGTACTTCGATAAGCATACATTTGATAACAACAAACAATATCTTAAATCTCCTCAAATATACAAAAAGAATATCACATTCTTTAGCTTACTCATCAAACCTCAAATATTGGCAAACCATATCAATGCTAATAGAAAAAAATTTAGTTAAACACAAATTCCAGAAATCAATAATCAGAAATCTAGAAAACATAATGGGGGGAGGCCTTTCACAAAACGGGAGCATGAAAACTCACCAACACATGTATCACAAACGGGTCGCTATCCCATGGTCGCTAACCATAGAGCCGGTGTAACAAAGTAGTACAACGGTACGTCCGATGAACCTGAAACTCAAATAATTTAGAACAACGACATAGTACAACGGTACGTCCGATGAACCGAATTCCATAAAACCCATAGGTCGCTAGCCTATAAAAAATGCGATGAAGCTCAACATAATGGGATACAGTCCCCGACACGGACAAAAAGACATCGCGTATCGCTAGTCTATATCACAAAATGATCATCATTGATCATTAATAAGTGTGAATTACACTAAGCTAGTAAATAAATGAGTTTAGCTTCATGTCCCATAGCACTGGCTTAACTTAGATATTTACAAATAGGTTGTTGATTTCCACTCGAAAATTTTCACGAGAGTTCAATCGAACAAGTCCAAGAATTAACCGAGGAAGTAAACGCAAGCGTTTCATACCACTTTTTTTGCTAAGTCATTTAATTGGATTTGTCATATGAATGAGGTAAAGGTTTGTATATAGTAATAGATTGGAAAATGGTTTTAAAAACTAGCTTTGTATTAAAAGTGACGTTGAAATCATTTTTGTGAAAGTGTTTGAGTATTTACTACAAGTAAAAACATTTGTATTTTAAAGTGACAAATCACAGAAATGATAGTAAAAACAATCTATCACCAGAAATCCACAATCAACGACGTGAATTAAATCCCTAAAAATCGATATCAGATTCAATCAAATGGATATTCCCAAAAATCCAAAAAAGAAGTCATTAAATTCGATAATAAATGACAACTAATCGCATCAACAAAAATCGATATGAAATGGAAATTCGTACAAAAATAGGCAAAATGGTTAAAAGGCAACAGGAATAGACGTTTGACCTGGCATGTCCAGATGTCTGACCTAGCGCTCAGCCAATTTCTTTTTCTTTTTCCCTTTTATTTGTTTTTCTTCACCGAAGGCATCCAAACGTCTGGTATAGCCTAACCAAACGTCTGGTCAAGGGCTTAGCCATTTTTCTTCTACCATATATTTTTTTTCTCTTCCAGGGACACCTACCAGAGATCTGAGTTCTTCAACCTAACGTCTAGTCACCTGGGCCTGGGCAGAATTCACGTAGGCCATTGATGGCCAAATCGATTTGGAAGCGATCGGACGAGCGACGAAGACTAAGGATTTATGCCAAGCGACAACCCAGCCTTATCGGCTCTTCGATACACCCCAAATATCATGTCCAAACATCCAAAATAGGATTTTTTAAAGATTTTGACTTCAAAATACCAAAATTGGAAAATTCACCAAATCAATTCAAATCAAAGCAAACGAACATGAAATAGATGTTAGGAATTCATACCTAACAAAAATAAAAGCTATAGACGTAGATGCGAGTTCAAGAACTCACCTTTAAAACTCAAAAACAACGAATGAGAATTTTTAAAACAAAGCAAGACCAATTCCTCTTCAATACACCTCAAGAATCTTCAATCTATTATCAAAGGTGAAGTTTTTCCTAAGTTAGGTTGTAGAAAATTCAAAAAACTGAAGAGAGATTGACATGGAAAAGATGAGAAGGATGCTTACCTAAGCTTATCTTTGATTTTAGAACTAGAACTTGAATTTCCTAAGAAAACTAGGGCTTAGGAATTTTAATTTTCGATCTTTTCCCTATTCTTTTATTTAGCTTGAGTGTTAGGAAATGTTATGAATGAATAAAGAGGAGTGGAGTGGGAGTTATTAGGTAGAAGAGTTAGGGTTACCTTGTTAGGTTAGTGGGCTGAAACCCAAACCCAAAGCCCCAAATGAAAATATCAAAATTCTAATCAACTCCAAACATATCGATGTTTGTACCCAAAAAGGTTGCAAATGTCGTTCTGAACTCAATGGAAGTGGTCTCGAGTCCGGATTCGATCGTTTACAAAAAGTCTCATTTCAGACTTCAAATTCAACTAATGATGCTATATTTAAATTCAACATTTAAATATATAATCGTAAAATATGGGGGTTGGTACAGTCTCCCTTCCTTAAAAAAATTGTGTCCTCGCAATACATAAGAAGAAAATTAAGGGTAACAACCACACTAAGGCATAACAACACAAAAGAAAATTTTGAAATGAGAAGTTCGCCTTAAGGAGCACGAGAGAGTAAGTCCGGATGTGTTCGCTCGATTAATTCTCTGGATTCCCAAGAACAATCGTTAGGATTTGAGGACCATTGAACTTTCACAAGTGAGACATCTTTCTTATGAAGATGTTTAACCTCCATAGCAATGACGCGAATAGGATGTTGCTCATAAGTCAAATTAGGTGACACCTCAATTTCTTCAATAACACAGGGCTCAAGAATAGAATCTAAACCTCTAAAGCTTTTTCGTAGTTGAGAGACGTGGAATACGACATGAATAGCAGAAAATTAAGCCAGTAGAAAAAGGTGATAATCCACGGAACTAATGCATTCGGTGATGGAAAATGGGCCAGTATATCGAGGTGCTAATTTTCACGATCGACTGAAATGCGCAAAACCCTTCATAGGAGAAACACGAATGAATACCAAATCTCCCATAGAAAATTCAAAATTCCTTCTTCGTTTATCGGCATAGGATTTTTTTCTACTTTGAGCTTCTTTCATCCTATGACGAATAAGGTCAATCTTTTCAGTGGCATTACGAATAAAATCTGGACCTAAAACCAGCTTCTCATCGGCTTCAAGCCAATAAAAAGGAGAACGGCATGGCCTTCCATAGAGTGCCTCGAAAGGTGCCATACTAATACTAGATTGGAAGCTATTATTTTAAGAAAACTCAACAAGAGAAATATGATCTTCCCAACTTCCACCAAAATTAAGAGAACATGCATGAAGAAGATCTTCAACAGTTTGATTCACATGCTCTATTTGTCCATCGGACTGAGGATGATAATCGGTGCTAAAATCAAGCTTCGTTCCCAAAGCTTTTTGAAGACCCTTTCAAAACCCACTAGTAAATAATGGATCACGATCGCTAACAATAGAAGTAGAAACTCCATGCAATTTAACAATTTCTTTAGCATAGAGTTTAGCCAAATGAGGTCAGTCCGATTAGACCGAAAGGGAATTAAATAGACGGATTTTGTAAGTCAATCTATAATGACCCATAAACTGTCATGACCCGAACGAGAACGGGGAAGACCGTCAGTAAAGTCCATGGAAATTTGATCCCACTTCCAAATGGGAATGTCTAAAGGTTGCAAAAACCCACCGGGCCTTTGAATCTCGGCCTTTATGAGTTGGCAAGTCTTGCAATGCTTAATAAAGTTAGCAATATCAGATTTGATCCCATCCCAATAATAAAGTCGCTTCACGTCCGCGTACATTTTACTACTACTAGGATGAATGGTAAATTTAGAACGATGAGAATCTTCTAAAATGTCTTTACGAAAACCACTAATATTTGGCACAATAAGTCTACCAAATTTTCAAATGATTCTATGAGCATCAATATCAAAGTCTTTCAAACGATCAACCTTATTTTGATGCCTACAACTTTGGCTAAGAAGAGCCAATTCGGGATCTTTCTTTTGAGCTTCAAAGATGCGATCTAAAAGAGAAGGATGAGACTCAAGGCTACATAAGACAAGAGATGAACATGAAACGGATTCACGATCTCAAATCTCACAAGTGGACAAAGTCTCGAGATCATTCCATTCGGATATCATCATGGAAACAACCGCTTGTTGCTTATGACTAAGGGCATCGGCAACATGGTTTCCCTTTCGAGGAGTATAGAGAATATCAAGGTCATAAGATGCAAGGAATACAGACCAATGTTGTTGATGCAAATTAAGTTCCTTTTGAGAAAATAAATACTTTAGAAATTTATAATCGATGTAGAGAAAAAATTTCTCTCCCAAAAGATAATGACGCCAAATTCTAAAGGCGAAGACAGTGGCCGCGAGCTCCAAATCATGAGTGGCTTATCTAGTATAGCAGGCTTTAATTGCCTAGAAGCATAAGCGATAACACGTTCCCTTTGCATGAGAAAGGCTCCCAAAGCTACACGACTAGCATTGGTATAAACAATAAAGTCTTGGTTCCCTTCGGGAATCACAAGAATAGGAGCATCGAAAAGGAGTTCTTTTAATTTCTGAAAAGCAACTTCACATTTGTCTGACCAAATGTACTTGACTTCCTTCTTTGTCAAATTAGTAAGAGGTACGAAAATTTTAGAAAAGTCTTTTATAAAATGACGATAGGAGCCCGTCAATCCCAGAAAGCTATGCATTTCCGTCACACTCTCCGGTCTCTTCCAATTTTGAATCGCCTCAATCTTTGAAGGATCCACTGAAATTTCGGATTCATAAATAGCATGTTTTAGAAATTTCACACGAGATCGCCAAAGTGGCACTTAGAAAATTTTACTTTCAATTGATTGCTCCTAAGAGTTTCCAATACAACCCAAAGATGTTTTTCATGCTCTTCCCCTGTTTTCGAATAAACAAAAATATCATATATAAAGATAAGGACAAATCGTTCGAGGAAGTCTTTGAAAACTCAGTTAAAAAGGTGAATGAAATAAGCTGGAGATTTCATTAAACCAAATGGCATAATAAGCCATTCATAAGACCCATAACGAGCATGGAACGATGTCAAAGACATGTTATCCTCTGCATATGAAGCTGATGAAAATCGGTTGCTATGTCTAACTGAGAAAAGACTCTAGCACCGCTAAGTTGATCGAATAGATCATCAATCCGAGGTAAGGGACATTTATTCTTGATGGTGAGATCATTAAGCCTGCGGTAGTTAATGCAAAGCCTAAGTGTACCCTCGGATTTATTCACAAAGATAGCTGAAGCTCCCGAAGGAAAAGAACTAGAACGAATAAACTATTTTTCTTCGAATTCGGATAATTGTTTACGCATCTCCTTATTTTCCTTATTGCACATGCGATAAGGAGGAGGAATGATAGATAGAGCTCTAGGAATCAGATTAATTCTGAACTCAATTGCGCGCTTATGTGGTAATCCCAAAACGGGATCAAATATATTAGGAAATTCAAGAAAAACATGAATGAAGGAAATGACATCTTCCTCATCATCATTATCATCGTCATGTGGATTTAGAGAATATAAGGATGTCGCTGAATTGGAATCTGAACTTTTAAGAACAATAGAAATCTGCTTAACAGATTGAGGATGTCGAAGAGGGATAGTCCTTTGGGGACATAGGGTGTGGGCTTCATAACGATTGAGCCAATCCATTTCCAAAATCATTCTAAAACCTAAGTAACGCATAACATGCAAATCGACTGGAAAGCGTCATGATATGAAATAATCTCGACATCTTTACAATGTAAACTGAGTGTTGCTGATCCACCAACCGGATTCGCAATTCTCAATGAATTCATCAAGCCTATAACATTTAGAGACAAAGCATCAATAAGTTCTTTTGATATAAAAGAGTGAGATGCACTCGTATCAAAAAAACTCGAATAGGAAGTTCACGAAATATAATAATGCCATCAAGGACAGAATGAGAAATACCCTTACCAAGAGAAGTGTTACTAGGAACTTGCACAACATTAAGCTTTCCCTCCTTCTTGCCTTAAAGTTTGGGACATGAGAATAAAAGATGAACTAAACTTTTGCAATAACAACAAAAAAGGGTTTCAGACACCTATTTGCATAATGATCCTTAGAACCACAATTGTAGCATTGCCGACGACTAGGGATAGGAGTCTTTGCTACCGAAGTTTCTTTCTTCCTTTTCTTGGTGGGATTAGGGCCTTTGAACTTAATAGGCATCTTCTTGTTGATGTTGAAGTTCGGTTTGGCACCCACAACTTTAACATCACTTTCTTTATTGACCCCTTCAAGTCGAAGAGCGATATCAACAAACCGACCGAAAGAAACTTCAAGTTTCAAAAGTAAAGCTTTTTGAGGTTCTTATTCGAACCATAGACAAACCTTTGATTTTTCTTCAATGGGATATTAATTTACTCATTCCCATATTTAGAGAGAGATTCAAAAGATGCAATGTAATCCATCACAGAAGATTCACCTTGAACAAGGTCAATAAAGCGTCGAGCTAAAGTTACTTTTTCAGCTTCTGACACAAACTTCAACTCGAACATTTCTTGGAATTTCCCCTAAGTAAGATCCGCTTCAATAATTTCTGAAATCAAAAGCTCATACCAATCTAATGCTCTCTCCTTGAGCATGCTAGAAGCCACTAGGACTCGTTGTAGATCCACAAGATTCATGCGAGAAAAGATGCGATCGTATGTTCTAAGACAAGCTTGGACTTCTATAACGCTTTCGAAACCCTTGAATGGCCTTCCATCCAAATTGGTATAATCACTGCAAGCAAACCCAAATATAGGATAAGTAGGCTCTGGAATGGGTCCGGCAGCTTGGGCATTCTTTACAAGACCTAAAAGCTATTGGGCAGACATGAATACACCATCCTGAACAATAGCACGAGATTGACCGACATTGGGACGGCCTGGTCTAACCATTTCTCTTCTTTAAGAAATAAAGAAAGAAGAGGAAACAAGTTATTCACAGAATGATTATCAAACAAACTTGATTAATAAAATAAGGCATCATAAAAGAAAATAGGATAGAACGGGTCATAAGACTCAGATTAAATCCTAAGGAACGATTCCTAAGAGAAACTTAGGATAATGATCCTTACTAGATTATTCTACATAGTTTCGAAGTTTGGCTTTGATACCAAGCTGTGATGCCCCATCTCCATACCCACACTAGCCAATCTGTGTAATTGCTTTCTAAGAGTACCGATATGTCAAATAGTATAACATGCATTTCATTTCAAGAGGAAATCCGACATACCAAGTACAAACTCAAAGCCAATACACAGTGACTACGTGGCCTTCGAAAACGAATATAAAATAAGCACAACACAAAATCAGTCACAGATATTCATATCACTAGGCAGAAATAGATATGAATATAACACATAAAAGTGTACATCAAAATAATGGTCAAACAAGATCCACTACATCAAAAAAGAATAAGTATACATCAAGGGGTCTCTATCTCGAATGTTTAAAAGCAAAAATACTAAGCTAAAGTAGTTAGCCCAAAAATCAGAAGCTAGTCCCTTCTAGGAAGTCAAGTGGAAGCACTTGTAACATCTCAGTCTGACCCGAGTATTATTTAAGAAGAAAAATAATAAACGGATTAGTCTAGCTATAAATATCATATAAGATGAGACAGGATAAGAGATATAACAGAAATATATGATAACAATAATGTCACACTTCGACAAGCATACATTCGATAATAACAAAAATCATAAAATATCTCAAATCTCCTCAAATATCCAAAAAGAATATCTCATTTTTAGCCTATTCACCAAACCTCAATATTGACAAAACATATCAATGCCAATCGCAAAAAAATTGGTGAAACACAAATTCCAGAAATTAATAATTAGAAATCCATAAAACACAAAGGGGGGAGGCCTTTCAAAAATGGGAGCATGAAAACTCACCAACATGTGTATCACAAATGGGTCACTATCCCATGGTCGCTAACTATAGAGCTGGTGCAACGAAGTAGTACAACAGTACGCCCGATGAACCTGAAACTCAAATAATTCGGAACAACGACGTAGTGCAACGGTACGTCCGATGAACCGAACTCCATAAAACCCATAGGTCGCTAGCCTATAAAAAATGAAACAAAGCTCAACAGAATGGGGTAGAGTCCCCGACATGGACAAAGAGACATCGCATATCGCTGGTCTAAATCACAAAATAATCACCATTGATCATTAAGATGTGTGAGTTACACTAAGCTAGTAAATTAATGAGTTTAGCTTCATATCCCATAACCACTGGCTTGACTTAAATATTTATGAACAATTTGTAGATTTCCACTCGAAAAATTTCATGAGAGTTCAATCGAACAAGTCAAAGAATTAATCGATGAAGTAAACGAAAGCGTTTCATACCACTTGTTTTGCTAAGTCGTTTAATTGGATTTCTCATACGAATGAGGTATAGGTTTGTATATACTACTAATTGGAAAACGGTTTTAAAAACGAGCTTTGTATTAAAAGTAACGTTGAAATCATTTTTGTGAAAGAGTTTGAGTACTTACTACTAGTATGTAAACCTTTGTATTTTAAAGTGAAAAATCACAGAAAGTATTATAAAAACAATCTATCACCAAAAATTCACAATTGACCACATGAATTAAATCCATAAAAATCGATATCAAATCTAGTCAAATGGATATTCCCAAAAATCCAAAAAAAAAAGTCATCGAAGTCGATAGTAAATGACTACGACTAATCGGATCAACAAAATTCAGTAAGAAATGGAAATTCGCACAAAAAAAGGCAAAATGGTCAAAAGGCAACAGGACCAGATGTCTGACCTGGCATGTCGAGACGTCTGACCTGGGGTGTGACATCCCGAAAATATGAGGCAATATCAATTTAATAATCTACATTAAAAATTAAATTGATTTGATAATATTTGTTAATAATGTTTGAATTGATTTAATAATCTTCTTTTAAATAACTATTTAACTAATAATTTATCTTTTAAAAGCTAATTTAAATTGTTTCTATATATAATGTATATATGTATATATTGGTATATGTTATAAATAGATCAGTTTTGTTTTTAAATTTAATAAATAAAGATGTGTTTTCTAATTTTACTATTTTTGATAATTTGGAAATCTAATATTGAATAAATAATAATATGATCTTAAAAATACTCAAGATAAATTTAATTTGTTTAAAAGTATTCTAGCCTAGGTTTAAAATTTAAATAAAAGATTGTTTTGTTCTTTTTACTTTAACTTTATAAAACAAGTAATTCATTTATGTAGTGATCTCATTTATGAATCATTTTAAATTAATAATGAGTTATATTTAAACAACATTAATAATGCAATATCTTTACAAATAAATTTTAATATAAAAAGAATTTGTTATTTTAAACTTATTTATATACATGTATTTTGGAAAGCTATGATTTGTAAATTTAAAATAAAGTAAACTTTATAAATATTAAACTTAAGAATAAATCAAAGGTATGATGTTAACATACGTAAAAAAAATATAATAATATGTGTAAGCATAACTACACATAGAACTTGATACATAAGTTAAAATTTATAACAAATAACTAAAACCAATTTTGAAATGTGTATGTAAAATGCAGAAACATGTAATCATGTCTACACAATAATTATTTTGGCAACTAAACAAAATAAAAATAAAATGCAGGCTAAAGAGTAAATAAAACAAAATATATATGTACTTGAAGTGATAATAAATCAAAAGGCTTTGTATAAATAGGAATGTAGCCTGTAAAGAAGAACATACAAGGCAAGAATATAAACAAAGTGAATTAAAGCATGAATACTTGAGCATTTAATGCTTGCATAAACAAGTCAATTCAAATTGTTTTGGAGATCATCTTAGCCTCCAAATCTCTGATTAAAGAAAATGAACAAAGCAAAAATAAAATGATGTGCAGGTAGCTTGTAGGTGAAGCTTCAAGCAAGATAATTGTGTTGTAAGATAAGTATGCAGGCAAGAAAATTAATAAGAATGCAAAGCTAAGGAGCAAAGTATAAGCAAAGTAAATATAAAAATATCTATACATAGGAATGAGTAGCTGGAAACATAAAGTACTCAAATAATAAATGCTCTCAACTCTTAGCAGCAAAATATTGTCATTTCGAATTGTATGAAATCATTCTAGCCACCCTAATGTAAATATCTTGCCTGATAAAACAAGAGTAAATAGTGTACCAGGCAAGTATGCAACCTAGATAACACCTACCCTATACAAGCTTATCTTTCTATATATACTCATATTAAACCATAGGAAAATTAGATTGCAAGCTTCTTCATTTTTCTTTTATATATATAAACTCAAATATAAAACTGAAGCATTTACAACTCTTCTCATTTCTAATTTGATCATCACAATATAACAAATCTGGAAACAAGAGAATAAGTTAACATTTCTCATTTTACAAATCTAATCAACAACCCGAGCATTTTCTTTCCAAAACCTGAGAATACAAGAGAAAGAAAGAAAAGAAAAAAAAAACTACAGATCACTTTCTTCGAACCTGGAATTGTCTGAAGCAAGCAAGCTCAAAGTTAAGCCTTCAATCATCTTCAATTGGTTTGAATAACATGCAGTTTAAAGCAAATCAAGGGGCAAGAGCATTTCGGTTTTGTAAAGAGGTGCTCTGTCATTTTCAAAACTAGGTGAGTAACTTTAATTTTTTTTAAAACTTAAGTATTTAAACTGGTTGCAAGCTTAAATCTGGAATAAGTGTGATTTGTATGTATGTATTCTTCTGCACATATGGTTGTTGTTTGGTACATATTGAAGTCTCTGTAACAAAACTATTTTTGTTTCCAGGCTTGAGTTTGATTCAATTTTTTTTCCATCTCATGATCTAATAGCTTTCAGGACTTAGAATACAAACAGAAATTGTCCGTTTCATCCTAGTTTAGAGTTTGAGTTTTATTAAAGCTGAAATAAACTTATATATTGTTCTGAAAAATCAAATTAACAGGGCAAATCTTGAATAAGAGAACACCCAAACTTTTTAATTTATTAAATCAGTATTATAAATGGAATACGTCAACATAAAGATGATTTTTAAGCATGGTCTGTTGATTTTTAAGAAACTGGTTTAAGGGCAGTTTAAATTTGTTCGAAAATTAAATTTCGATCAATTGCTGATGATTGACCGATTTGTGGTGGTCGAGTTCGTGGCTGGAGATGGAGAAGCCTATGGGGGTGCCAGGAAAAATGTTGAGAAGGTCGACCAATGGCCGTAGAAGCAGCGGCGACGGTTTAAAGTTTGTAAACCTAGTTTTGCTATGTTTCGGTTTTAGGTCTCGTACGCTTTGAAATGGGGATCGAGTTCGACGCGCTTATGGGAATTGGAAGAGGGGTCATAGTCGAGGTTGTAGCCGGTGGCGATGGCGTTCCGATGATCGGCATTGGGAGGACGGCATGGTGACAGGTTTGGGAAAGGGAGTGAAAGGGTGTTTCCAGGTTTTGTTTTGTACTGCTCATTTTTTATTTGGGCATGGTGATGAATTTTGGGTGGTCGTGCCGTTGTATGGAGGTAGTCGGCGATGTGTTGGAGTGCCAGAGGGTGGCCGGCGTTGGTTGGGGCCACGGTGCACGTGCACCGTGCCATTGAAGTTGGGGTAGTTGTTTTCTGTGTGCAGGTTTTTGGTTAGGGAAGAACTCGAGTAACTTGAGTACGTGACTCGAAGTAGTAAAGGGGGAGACTCGAAGCAAGCTAGGGCTGTCTCGGGCAGAGGGTGGTTTCAGGTTTGGTAAACCTGATTTTTCCCAGGGTTTTAAATTTTTGTTCAAAATTTCTCTAAAACAGGATTTTAGGTGAATTTAAATTTAAGAATTATAGTATAAATTCAATGGAACTTTTGAATCTAAAGTTTTATAAATAAATTTGGATTTTAAATCAAGAATTAAAAATCAAATTCTCAAAAAGCAAGTTAAAACCCAAGTTTTAAATTCAAGTTAAACTAATGAAATCAAAGTCTGAAATATAAATCAGTTTTGAAATCTAAATGTATAAATCAAGGATAAATTCAAATAGTTCGTTTTAAAAAGAATTTGTCTGCAATTAAATATTTGAATCGGTTTTTACAAAGTTCTTTTGAATGGAAGTTAAATAAAATTGTTTAACTTGAAATTGCAAGTTAAAATATAAATGTATTTTGGGAATTTAAATTTAAATTAAGATTCAAGTAATTTAATTTAAAGAATTTTCTTATACAAGTCCATATATGTAAATAATAAATGTTATTTACATTTATTTAAAAGATTTTAAATTGAATTTAAATTATAATCATTTTGAATCTTAAATTCAAATGATATTTGAATTTAAATTTAAAATGTAATGCTGATAAAGTCATAAATAAAGAAGTAAATTATCGTAAGAATAAAAGGTTAATTAAGAAATGACTTATGTATTAAAAATTTAGATTAATTTATAGTTAGAAATTAATTACAAATTAAGAAATTTTATTTGTTAATGAAGACAATTAACTAAAGGTTACTAATTAATTAATGTGATTAATTTTGGTAATTAATCAGATTAATTAGATAATCTATTGTAAATTGTCAAATGAAATTACTTAATAAAAGTAATTAAGAGATTAATTACTTATTGTAATTAGTTTTGATAAATGATAAATTTAAGTTAATTAATTTATTTTAATTAATTTAAGAAAATCATTTGATAAATTGATAAGTGTAATTACTTAGTGTATGCATTGGAGCAGAATTACTTAAGAAGTAATGAATGTTAATTACTGAATATAATTAATGAAAGATGATGTGTTAATGAAGTAATTTCGATAATTACTTTTGTAATTAATCAGGGGATTAATAAATGAAGATAATTAATTATGGGATAATTAATTAATATGAGTAATTAAGGATAGTAATTACTGGAATGATATTAATCAAGGATGATTAATAATTGTGTTTAATTAAAAATTAATTACTGAATGTAATTAATTTAATCAAAGTAATTTAATTTAGATATACGTTAAAGATCATGAATTAATATAATTAATGATGTAAATTAAGAATTGGTTAATTAAGAAATAATTAATAATGTGGTGATTAATTAAGGGAAAATGTAATTAATTATATTTAATTAATATAAATAAAGTAATTAAATGTTAATTACTATGAATAATTTAGGATAATTAATTTGTGAAATTAATTAAAGAATAATTACTTATTGTAATTAGAGATTGATTAATCAAGAGTGTTTAATCAAAATGAATACATAGAGAATGATTAATTAATTTGATTTATAATTAATTGATGGTTGTATAAGCATAATTTATAGATAAAGAATTAATTTAATTTACTTTAAATTAATTAGAGATAGGAGTAGTTAATTTAATTCATTTTAAATTAATTACAAATGGAATGATTATAAATCATTGCTTATGGATGAATGGTATTGATATTTGATTGATTGTGAATTCAGATATGAGATGGGTAATATCTATGTGATATGGATGCATAGTTAAGTATGATAATATTTAATTATCTGTTGGATGATAATATTGATTAGCCGCATGTGATGATGATGTGATTATCTATTGTGATGTTATGAATATTCTATCTGTGTGTATATTGATTATATTGAATTAAACTGTTAAGACTAAATAGACAACTTGGCCTTAAAAGACACGTTTTGGACTTCGATGAGACCGGGATCGGGTTTCCACATTTGGAACATCCGAAAACCACATCGATTCCAAATTAACGATAGGTCGTGAATCTGAAGTGAAGATGAAGATTCAGAATGCAAGGATTACCGTCGTTAACTCTGAGGGTGATTCCAAAATGAGTGTAACGAGATAAAGCCTTCGGTTTCGTTCGAACCCGAAACGAACTTGTATGGATTGAATGCTTTCAACACATCGTCAAGCGGACGATGAGCATTCTAAGAAATATGTTCTCTAAAGGTAATCGTAGCCTCAAGCCTCATCAACCGGGAATGGCTAAAACAGGGGAGGTGCAGCAAGGTTAGGTGGGTCATGCCCAAGCAGGACAAGGATATTCCCTTGTCTAGATGTCCCTTTATTTTCGGCTGTGTGGGCGGTTGATTGCAACAACTGCCGGGGTTTATCTTGTTTGGGACTGTTCAGTAAGGAATGGTTCCGGCCTTGTGTTGCAGGAGGTCGGGAGTGATCCTCGGTACGTTGATCTAGGCCACGTACTGTGACGGGCGGTACCCCAGTAGCCCTGCCATTGTATGGAATCCACAATCCAATAAGTGCCCATGGTTTTGATTGTATTACCCACTTTCGTGGCTGGTAGCTGGAATTTAATAGATGTAACAATTTCGGCTATTTTCTATTTACTTGAAAACCCTAGACCTATTATAATATCACTGAATTTCCTATCAAATGTTTTGGTTAGCGTAAGGTAAAAACTTTTCCATGTTTATGTGTGGGGAGTCTTACGTGATACCTTTTGTTTTCAAAAGATTTTCAAAGTTAAGCAACTTAAACCTGTTACTCATACCAGACCCATGTACGACCCGGAGTTTAGTTTTGTTTTTCATAAACTCTCGGGTACCCAAATTTTTACGGGTAGCCAAGGGATTCAGGTTAGCTTTGAAAAATTCTGGAGGAACAATGGAGCAGGAGGCTTCAGCGTTGTAGATATATACATAGTTCCGCTCTATTGGTATCTCTGAGTCGTGTTGTTTGAGTTGTATCGAGTTGTATAACTAGACAGGTGTTTATAACTGTCTAGTATGTGATGTATCATTTGTATAACTCTGATTGATGTTGTATATTATGTAAATACTTATGTGATTATTGTAATTTATTCGTTACGCTGTGCGATTCTGATGTTGTTGTTCTTTCTTCTCTATCTTTTCTATTTTCTCATCCCTTTCTTTCTTCAAGACGATACGTCTTTCTGGTAGTATAAGGGCGGGTCGTCACAGTTGGTATCAGAGCGCTAGGTTAAGTGAATACCTAGGCTCTTGAGTGATTTCTTTCTTGAGAGAGCGTATTTGTAATTTTGATATATATATATATATATATATATATATATATATATATATATATATTTTTCTACCTATTGTTGGGTTACCTGTTCGGGTTTTCCAATAAGCTAAAAAGGTAGATCGGGTGGTGGTGTGTGTAACACAACTACCAATGGTTAGAGTTTGAATGTTTGAGGTTGGAAGTGTAATTGTCGAGACTGTAGACCTAATACCGTCTCAAGTGAGTTTTGGATGGCGTAGGGATTTCATTGATCTCTGAAGAAAATCGGTTAAGGTTCGGAGTTTATTTTTTTTTGAAATGTAATTTGGTTGAGCTAGAGTTTGGATATGTCGGTTGGGCTGGAGTAAGTCATGATATCTTGATATATCAAGGTGTAGTAGTTGTGTGATGAGACACAGTGACTAGGGATGCCTCCGAAGATGTTTCTTTGGGACAAGTTAAGGAAGTGTGTCTGCTTCGGTGATGTGGCTGGGATCAGTTGGGTGTTTCGGTTTGCTTCGAGGCCCGAGTTTCTCGAAGAGCTTTGAATTAGGAAGTCTTCTGGCTTAGTAGTTTTATTGAGGTAACTTCAGAAGCAGCAGAGCAGTTCCATTTCTTTGATGGATTGGCCATATAGGTGTGAGCTATTCTGTTTGGGAGAGAGAGAGAGCAGTATCTTTGGAATTAGGTTGGATTGATCGCAAAAGTGACTTGCGATAATTTGAGTGTTTTCTTATGTTTCAGAGATTTTTCTGGATGTCTTCTAGAAGTTAGAATTTGTGTCAGCATCTGGAGATTGAGTTTGGTATCGACTGGATTACAGGAGTGGTACCGATAGATCAGCTTAGTAATAAGATGGTTTTTGAGTTTGGTGAAGTAGCTCAAGTTTTGGAGGAATCTCGGAATTTTATTTTTGGATATGTGAACTTTATTTTGGAATGTGTTGTCCAGTCTGGGTTCGACTTCAGCATTTTCATCTGTTTAATCAGAGTTGCGCAGTGGAAGCATGGTGGTAGCTGTTTTGTTTGGAAGCAATTGGATATTGCAATGTTTGGATTGGAGAGTTCTACAGGAGATTTCTCAGAATCTGAGGCCAGATTGGAGTGCACCTGCTTTATCTTTTCCGGATAAGAGAAGTGAGTTCTGTTTTCTGATTTGGAATAGAGTTGTGTTCTGAGTTTGGTTGATCTTGGAAAGATCATTTTGTTGGACTGTCTTTGGTTCAGTTTGTTTCTAGGAGCATCAGCAAGAGTTGAGCTGATCTGTAAGAATGAAGAAAGCCCAGGATCGTCCGAGGAGTTTTGTGGATAAGAGAAGGAGGAATTTGGATTCCGAAATCGGAGATTCGATTTTGGATAAGTGTTTGGTCTTCAGGATTGGATTGTCAGTTTGGATAACTGGAATTTGTTGTGTTTCACGTATCTCTGAGGAAGTACGTGTATCTCCGGTTGTAAAACCAGCAGTTCAGGGAGTTTTGGATGTTGATTCAGACTTGCCTGTAGTCTGATACCCTGTCTTGTTTTGTAGATCTTGATGAGTGGAAGTTCTGTAGCTTAGTAGTATTGATTGTTTGGATTCTATAGAGTGAGTAACCCGGTATTTATACTTGGGGAAACTCGAGGAAATTCTATCCGGAACCTTGTCTGGATAGTTAGATTTATTTGTTTGGATGAATTGTTTGCTACAGTTGTTAGCATATGATTAATATATGCTTGTGTTTTTAAAATTAAATATTTAAGTAGATTATTAAATTACCTTTGTTTTAAATTTCGGGGACGAAATTCTTTTAAGGGGGGAAGAATGTGACATCCCGGAAATTTGGGGCAATATCAATTTAATAATCTACATTAAAAATTAAATTGATTTGATAATATTTGTTAATAATGTTTGAATTGATTTAATAATCTTCTTTTAAATAACTATTTAACTAATAATTTATCTTTTAAAAGCTAATTTAATTTGTCTCTATTTATAATGTATATATGTATATATTAGTATATATTATAAATAGATCAGTTTTGTTTTTAAATTTAACAGATAAAGCTGTTTTTTCTAATTTTACTATTTTTGATAATTTGGAAATCTAATATTGAATAAATAATAATATGATATTAAAAATACTCAAGATAAATTTAATTTGTTTAAAAGTATTCTAGCCTAGGTTTAAAATTTAAATAAAAGATTGTTTTGTTCTTTTTACTTTAACTTTATAAAATAAGTAATCCATTTATGTAGTGATTTCATTTATGAATCATTTTAAATTAATAATGAGTTATATTTAAACAACATTAATAATGCAATATCTTTACAAATAAATTTTAATATAAAAAGAATTTGTTATTTTAAACTTATTTATATACATGTATTTTGGAAAGCTATGATTTGTAAATTTAAAATAAAGTAAACTTTATAAATATTAAACTTAAGAATAAATCAAAGGTATGATGTTAACATAAGTAAAAAATATATATAATAATATGTGTAAGCATAACTACACATAGAACTTGATACATAAGTTAAAATTTATAACAAATAACTAAAACCAATTTTGAAATGTGTATGTAAAATGCAGAAACATGTAATCATGTCTACACAACAATTATGTTGGCAACTAAACAATATAAAAATAAAATGCAGGCTAAAGAGTGATAATAAATCAAAAGGCTTTGTATAAATAGGAATGTAGCCTGTAAAGAAGAACATACAAGGCAAGAATATAAACAAAGTGAATTAAAGCATGAAGTACTTGAGCATTTAATGCTTGCATAAACAAGTCAATTCAAATTGTTTTGGAGATCATCTCAGCCTCCAAATCTCTGATTAAAGAAAATGAACAAAGCAAAAATAAAATGATGTGCAGGTAGCTTGTAGGTGAAGGTTCAAGCAAGATAATTGTGTTGTAAGATAAGTATGCAGGCAAGAAAATTAATAAGAATGCAAAGCTAAGGAGAAAAGTATAAGCAAAGTAAATATAAAAATACCTATACATAGGAATGAGTAGCTGGAAACATAAAGTACTCAAATAATAAATGCTCTCAACTCTTAGCAGCAAAATATTGTCATTTCGAATTGTATGAAATCATTCTAGCCACCCTAATGTAAATATCTTGCCTGATAAAACAAGAGTAAATAATGTACCAGGGAAGTATGCAACCTAGTTAACACCTACCCTATACAAGCTTATCTTTCTATATATACTCATATTAAACCAGAGGAAAATTAGATTGCAAGCTTCTTCATTCTTCTCTTATATATATAAACTCAAATATAAAACTGAAGCATTTACAACTCTTCTCATTTCTAATTTGATCATCACAACATAACAAACCTGGAAACAAGAGAATAAGTTAACATTTCTCATTTTACAAATCTAATCAACAACCTGAGCATTTTCTTTCCAAAACCTGAGAATACAAGAGAAAGAAAGAAAATATAAAAAAAACTACTGATCACTTTCTTCGAACCTGGAATTGTCTGAAGCAAGCAAGCTCAAAGTTAAGCCTTCAGTCATCTTCAATTGGTTTGAATAGCATGCAGTTTAAAGCAAATCAAGGGGCAAGAGCATTTCGGTTTTGTAAAGAGGTGCTCTGTCATTTTCAAAACTAGGTGAGTAACTTTAATTTTTTTTAAAACTTAAGTATTTAAACTGGTTGCAAGCTTAAATCTGGAATACGTGTGATTTGTATGTATGTATTCTTCTGCGCATATGGTTGTTGTTTGGTACATATTGAAGTCTCTGTAACAAAACTATTTTTGTTTCCAGGCTTGAGTTTGATTCAATTTTTTTTCTATCTCATGATCTAATAGCTTTCAGGACTTAGAATACAAACAGAAATTGTCTGTTTCATCGTAGTATAGAGTTTGAGTTTTATTAAAGCTGAAATAAACTTATATATTGTTCTGAAAAATCAAATTAACAGGGAAAATCTTGAATAAGAGAAATCCCAAATTTTTTAATTTATTAAATCAGTATTATAAATGGAATACGTCAACATAAAGATGATTTTTAAGCATGGTCTGTTGATTTTTAAGAAACTAGTTTAAGGGCAGTTTAATTTTGTTTGAAAATTAAATTTTGATCAATTGCTGATGATCGACCGATTTGTGGTGGTCGAGTTCGTGGCTGGAGATGGAGAAGCCTATGGGGGTGCCTGGAAAAATGTTGAGATGGTCGACCAATGGCCGTAGAAGCAGTGGCAACGGTTTAAAGTTTGTAAACCTAGTTTTGCTATGTTTCGGTTTTGGGTCTCGTACGCTTTGAAATGGGGATCGAGTTCGACGCGCTTATGGGAATTGGAAGAGGGGTCATGGTCGAGGTTGTAGCCGGTGGCGATGGCGTTCCGATGATCGGCATTGGGAGGACGGCATGGTGACAGGTTTGGGAAGGGGAGTGAAAGGGTGTTTCCAGGTTTTGTTTTGTACTGCTCATTTTTGATTTGGGCGTGGTGATGAATTTTGGGTGGTCGTGCCGTTGTCTGGAGGTAGTCGGCGATGTGTTGGAGTGCCAGAGGGTGGCTGGCATTGGTTGGGGCCACGGTGCACGTGCACCGTGCCATTGAAGTTGGGGTAGTTGTTTTCTGTGTGCAGGTTTTTGGTTAGGGAAGAACTCGAGTAACTTGAGTACGTGACTCGAAGTAGTGAAGGGCGGAGACTCGAAGCAAGCTAGGGCTGTCTCGGGCAGGGGGTTGTTTCAGGTTTGGTAAACCTGATTTTTCCCAAGGTTTTAAATTTTTGTTCAAAATTTCTCTAAAACGGGATTTTAGGTGAATTTAAATTTAAGAATTATAGTATAAATTCGATGGAACTTTTGAATCTAAAGTTTTATAAATAAATTTGGATTTTAAATCAAGAATTAAAAATCAAATTCTTAAAAAGTAAGTTAAAACCCAAGTTTTAAATTCAAGTTAAACTACTAAATTCAAAATCTGAAATATAAATCAGTTTTTAAATCTAAATGTATAAATCAAGGATAAATTCAAATAGTTCGTTTTAAAAAGAATTTGTCTGCAATTAAATGTTTGAATTGGTTTTTACAAAGTTCTTTTGAATGGAAGTTAAATAAAATTGTTTAACTTGAAATTGCAAGTTAAAATATAAATGTATTTTGGGAATTTAAATTTAAATTAAGATTCAAGTAATTTAATTTAAAGAATTTTCTTATACAAGTCCATATATGTAAATAATAAATGTTATTTACATTTATTTAAAAGATTTTAAATTGAATTTAAATTATGATCATTTTGAATCTTAAATTCAAATGATATTTAAATTTAAATTTAAAATGTAATGCTGATAAAGTCATAAATAAAGAAATAAATTATCGTAAGAATAAAAGGTTAATTAAGAAATGACTTATGTATTAAAAATTTAGATTAATTTATAATTAGAAATTAATTACAAAAGTAATTTAAGAAATGTTATTAGTTAATGAAGATAATTAACTAAAGGTTACTTAATAATTAATGTGATTAATTTTGGTAATTAATCAGATTAATTAGATAATCTATTGTAAATTGTTAAATGAAATTACTTGATAAAAGTAATTAAGAGATTAATTACTTATTGTAGTTAATTTTGATAAATGATTAATTTAAGTTAATTAATTTATTTTAATTAATTTAAGAAAATCATTTGATAAATTGATAAGTATAATTACTTAGTGTATGCAATGGAGCAGAATTACTTAAGAAGTAATGAATGTTAATTACTGAATGTAATTAATGAAAGATGATGTGTTAATGAAGTAATTTGGATAATTACTTTTGTAATTAATCAGGGGATTAACAAATGAAGATAATTAATTATGGGATAATTAATTAATTAATATGAGTAATTAAGGATAGTAATTACTGGAATGATATTAATGAAGGATGATTAATAATTGTGTTTAATTAAAAATTAATTACTGAATGTAATTAATTTAATCAAAGTAATTTAATTTAGATATACGTTAAAGATCATGAATTAATATAATTAATGATGTAAATTAAGAATTGGTTAATTAAGAAATAATTAATAATGTGGTGATTAATTAAGGGAAAATGTAATTAATTATATTTAATTAATATAAATAAAGTAATTAAATGTTAATTACTATGAATAATTTAGGATAATTAATTTGTGAAATTAATTAAAGAATAATTACTTATTGTAATTAGAGATTAATTAATCAAGATTGTTTAATCAAGATGAATACATAGAGAATGATTAATTAATTTGATTTATAATTAATTGATGGTTGTATAAGCATAATTTATAGATAAAGAATTAATTTAATTTAATTTACTTTAAATTAATTAGAGATAGGAGTAGTTAATTTAATTCATTTTAAATTAATTACAAATGGAATGATTATAAATCATTGCTTATGGATGAATGGTATTGATATTTGATTGATTGTGAATTCAGATATGACATGGGTAATATCTATGTGATATGGATGCATAGTTAAGTATGATAATATTTAATTATCTGTTGGATGATAATATTGATTAACCGTATGTGATGATGATGTGATTATCTATTGTGATGTTATGAATATTCTATCTGTGTGTATATTGATTATATTGAATTAAACTGTTAAGACTAAATAGACAACTTGGCCTTAAAAGACACGTTTTGGACTTCGATGAGACCGGGATCGGGTTTCCACATTTGGAACATCCGAAAACCACATCGATTCCAAATTAACGATAGATCGTGAATCTGAAGTGAAGATGAAGATTCAGAATGCAAGGATTATCGTCGTTAACTCCAAGGGTGATTCCAAAATGAGTGTAACGAGATAATGCCTTCGGTTTCGTTCGAACCCGGAACGAACTTGTATGGATTGAATGCTTTCAACACATCGTCAGGCGGACGATGAGCGTTCTAATAAATATGTTCTCTAAAGGTAATCGTAGCCTCAAGCCTCATCAACCGGGAATGGCTAAAACAGGGGAGGCGCAGCAAGGTTAGGTGGGTCATGCCTAAGCAGGACAAGGATATTCCCTTGTCTAGATGTCCCTTTATTTTCGACTGTGTGGGCGGTTGATTGCAACAACTGCCGGGGTTTATCTTGTTCGGGACTGTTCAGTAAGGAATGGTTCCGGCCTTGTGTTGCAGGGGGTCGGGAGTGATCCTCGGTACGTTGATCTAGGCCACGTAATGTGACGGGCGGTACCCCAGTAGCCATGCCATTGTATGGAGTCCACAATCCAATAAGTGTCCACGGTTTTGATTGTATTACCCACTTTCGTGGCTAGTAGCTGGAATTTAATAGATGTAACAATTTCGGCTACTTTCTATTTACTTGAAAACCCTAGACCTATTATAATATCACTGAATTTCCTATCAAATGTTTTGGTTAGCATAAGGTAAAAACTTTTCCATGTTTATGTGTAGGGAGTCTTACGTGATACCTTTTGTTTTCAAAATATTTTCAAAGTTAAGCAACTTAAACCTGTTACTCATACCAGACCCATGTCTGACCCGGAGTTTATTTTTGTTTTTCATAAACTCTGGGGTACCCAAATTTTTACGGGTAGCCAAGGGATTCAGGTTAGCTTTGACAAATTCTGGAGGAGCAATGGAGCAGGAGGCTTCAGCGTTGTAGATATATATATATATAGTTCCGCTCTGTTGGTATCTCTGAGTCGTGTTGTTTGAGTTGTATCGAGTTGTATAACTAGACAGGTGTTTATAACTGTCTAGTATGTGATGTATCATTTGTATAACTCTGATTGATGTTGTATATTATGTAAATACTTATATGATTATTATAATTTATTCGTTCCGCTGTGCGATTCTGATGTTGTTGTTCTTTCTTCTCTATCTTTTCTATTTTCTCATCCCTTTCTTTCTTCAAGACGATACGTCTTTCTGGTAGTATAAGGGCGGGTCGTCACATGGGGCTCTGCCAATTTCTTTTTCTTTTCCCCTTTTATTTGTTTTTCTTCACTGAAGGCATCCAGATGTCTAGTATAGCCTAACCAGACGTCTGGTCGAGGGCTCGGCCATTTTTCTTTTTTCGTATATTTTTCCCTCTTCCAGGGACCCCTACCAAATGTATGAGTTCTTCGACCAGACGTCTGGTCACTTAGGCTTGGGCAGAAATCACCTAGGCAATTGATGGCCAAATTGATTCGGAAGCGACCGGACGAGCGACGAAGGCTGGGGATTTATGCCAAGCGACAACCCAGCCTTATAGGCTCTTTGATACACCCCAAATATCATGTCCAAACATCCAAAATAGGATTTTTAAAGATTTTGACTTCAAAACAACAAAATTGATAAATTCACCAAATCAGTTTTAATCAAAGCAAATGAACATGAAATAGATGTTAGGAATTCATACCAAATAACAATGAAAGCTTTAGACATAGATGTAAGTTCAAGAACTCACCTTTAAAACTCAAAAACAATGAACGAGAAGCTTTAAAACAAAGCAAGGCCAAATCCTCTTCAAAACACCTCAAGAATCCTCAATCTATTATCAAAGGTGAAGTTTTTCCTAAGTTAGTTTACAAGAAATTCTAAAAATTGAAGAGAGATTGAAATGGAGAAGATGAGGTGGATGCTTACCTAAGTTTCTCTTTGACTTTAGAACTAGAACTTGAATTTCCTAAGAAAACTAGGGCTTAGGAATTTTAATTTTCCATCTTTTCTCCCAATCTTTCCTTTAGCTTGAGTGTTAGGAAATGTTATTAATGAATGAAGAGGAGTGGAGTGGAAGTTATTAAGTAGAGGAGTTGGGGTTGCCTTGTTAGGTTAGTTGGCTGAAAACAAATCCAACGCACCAAATGAAAATATCAAAATTCTAATCAATTCCAAACATATCGATGTATGTACTCAAAAAGGTCGCAAATGCCATTTTGAACTCAATGGAAGTGATCTTGAGTCCGGATTCGACCATTTTCGAAAAGTCGCATTTCAGACTTCAAATTCAACTAACGATGTTATATTTAAATTCAACATTTAAATATATAATCGTAAAATATTCGATTGTTACATAGGCCTATCACAAAAGGGAGTATGAAAATTCACCAACACGTGTATCACAAAACGGAAAGCTATTCCATGGTCGCTAACTTATCAAATTTGATCCGAAGCTCCACAAACGGCCCGTAGACCATGGGTCGCTACCCCAACTGTGACGACCCAGAATTTTTAACGATGTAGAATGGGATAATTGAATTGATTTTAAACATTCAAAAGTTAATTTTAACGTGAATTTGAGATATAAGTATTTACTTGAAAATTAAATCATTGAATTATATAGTTTAAATATTGTATTTAATAATTGAAATTGGGTAATTTGTTGAATCTGAAATTTCTAAGCCTGTTTAAAATAATTTGAAGGCTTATAATATTTGTAATGATGATACTGAAGATAATAGAATGGTTGAAATTTAATTTAAAGGTGATTTGTTCGGTTTTGAAAATATACTATCTACGCCATCTCTATTTTATTTATATTTATGTATGCTTTTAAATAATACAAAAGGTATAAGTATGTATACATTTATAAGTATAGGATAAGTGGCATGACATGGTGAAGACAAGTGGCATAATATGGACCATACACCTATCTTAAGATGAAATAGAATTATGACACATATATCACTTTGGTGTACACTTCTAGAACACCTTAAATGATTACTAAATAAGGTATGTGTCATGAAATAAGGCTTGCATAAAAAAATGAAGGACATGTGTCACAAGATTAAATAAAATAGTGACACATAAGCCCATTAGGTGTCCATGTGTAGAAACATCTTAAGACACCTAAGTAGACATGTGTCAACATTCTAAAGCTTGTGTAAAGAGAAGTAGACAAGTGTCCAAAACTAAAATTACCAAACTAGCCTTGAAAATTTCTATATAAAGGGTGGAAATGTTCACTTCTTTTTCTTTTTTTCACAAAGCAAAAACAAAAGCAAGATAAAGTGAAAAAGCTTGAAGAAAGCTAAGGAAAAAGAGTCAAGTCACATACACAAGTGTAAGGTGAGAAACACTATTTGAATTTCTAGTATTCATGTTATTCTTGAAGAGATGATAGTTGTAAGTAAAAGTGGCTCGCTTCTATCAAAAACGCAGCTTAGTAATTTGACCATAACTTTCTCAATTCTTAATGAAATTTCGATTTCTTGGATATTCTGGAAAGCTTATTTCATGTGATACAACTTTGATGTTTTGTGTTTTCTGTAATTTGGATGTTAGCTATGTAAAAATTAAATGTTTCTACTGTAATCCCGAGAGCAAAACCAATATTAGCTCTGTGTTTAAGGCTGAAACTAAATTGGCCATAACTTCTTCGTTCCGCATCCGATTTCAATAAATTTAGATGTTCCAGAAAGATTAGACTTTGTTCTAAAACTTTTTAGTTTTGAGTTTTCCAAAATTTTGATGTTTTCTTGGCCAAAATTATAATTGTTTATCGCTGTCCCGAGACATAATGACAGAAGTTGTGAAATTCAAATCTCAGGATTGTTTTATCCATAACTTTTGCAATTCTTATCGGAATTTGGTAATTTTTAATGTTCCAGAAAGTTTAGAAACTAAGATACAACTTTTTCTTTATTCATTTTGTCTGATTTCGATGATTTCTATGCTAAATTTATAATTGTTGGTCGCTGTCCTGCAAATGCATAAGTTCAGGCTAAGCTTAATGTTTTTAGTAAAATGGTCATAACTTTTGAACCGTTGACCCAAATTCGATGATCTTGGTCATTCTGGAAAGCTAACGGAAAGGCCTATAACTTTCATTTGTATCACTTTTTAAAACTCGGCCATTATGTATATGAATTTTAGGTGCAATCTCTGGTTAAATTTCTGCCCGAAATGAACATGTTTGTTTCTAAGAAAATGCCTTACTTGTTAGATTTTTATCTTCGATTTGATAAACAATTTGATGGGTTTCTTTTCATGGTGGTTGAGTATACTAGGTAAATTACTTTAAAAATGTATTTTCACACAGAAGAATTAATCGAGGATGCGGTATAAGACCATAGAAAAGATGGGTATTAAATATAAGTACACCATATTGAATATAATTCAAATCTTGATAGTCAAAATATAAAATACGAATGTAAATAAAAGCAAGAAGTGAGTAATTTGGATATGCTTGTAACATAAGCTGAAATTGTACATACAAATGTAAAGTTAAAAAAAATGTCAAAAGAGCTGAGGACACTCGGGTATTGTTGAGTAGTGCTTGGTTTTCCTCAGGTACAATTGCTTATGTTTCAGGTGTTAATGATAACATAAATAATTTTTTCTATTATTTCACTTAAATCGATATTTTAAATAAAGGTGTTGTTTTAACAGTTAATGATAATTTAACTTCAAGATAATTTAGTGAGTTTGTTAATGGAAACTAAGAAGTTAACTAAGATGAGTAGTTAATGATTGTGAACAATTAATATAATATAATCAATTAAAGGTTAATTAATTCTAGAGTAATTAATAATTTGGAATAATCAATGATTGATTAAGGTAATTAATCAATGTAGTTATTAGAATTTACTAATAAAAGAAATCGAAGAAAAATTACTTAATATCATAAATCAAAGGGAGTAATTATTGGTAATTACTTAATTGAGGATTAATTACTTGTTTAATTAGTGTAACAAAATTTATAGAGGGTTAATAAATTTATGCGCATGATTAATTCAGGGATTTTAATCAATGTAAGTGATTATAAGTTAATGAATCTGAGAACATAATCAAGGATAGATGTGATTATTGTGAAAAGGGAAGGTAAATTAATAACATTGAATTCGAAGAGACTGGAGTTGGGTATTAGTTAATACCCGAAATCACTTCAATTCTTTACAAATTGATACGTGGAATCAATAGGGTATATTGGAATGATTTTAAGTGAATTGGACCATAAAATCTCAGTTCTGGCACTTAGAAATTGATGTGTGGAATAAGTGATGTCTATAACAACTTATGAAGTGGAAATTGATATAAGTTACCCGGGTTTATATGAGTTGTAAACTTTTGCATTCCATGTTAGTTGGGTTTACTCACACTGATTTCCAGCCTGACCCGGGTGTTACTTTGGTGTAATGCTCGGGTCGGGCCGAGTATTATAGATTTTCAGGTAGGGAAGTTCTGGAGCTCAGGAGGCAAACTGGATGGCAATAACGAGTAGAGTATTTCCACTATATTTATATATTCGTTAATCTGAGACATGATACTTGTATTTATTCAGTGACTGTATATGTGTGGAACTCTGATGTTTATTAAATGTAATGAACAGATATAGTATTCTTTTGTAGACATTTATTATTTATTATATTTTATCCACTGCGAATGTGAGATGTCTGGTGTTTCTCTTCTTCTTCTTCTATCTCTTTCTTCTTGTTCATAACTATCTGGAATTTTCCGCTTCGAAAATTTTGGGTCGTTACATTTGGTATCGGAGCCGCTTCGAAAATTTTTGGTCGTTACATTTGGTATCGGAGCTGAAGGTTACGCGAGAACCTGGGCTCTTGTGGGGATTACTCATTGAATAGAGTCCGTAGTACTCTAGAATGAGTTGAGTATATATATATGAGGGTGTACTTGTTATTTTCTTATGAAGATTTTAAATGTATATATAAAGCAATATTCCCTTCTAATGAATATTTAGGTGATTGGTTGTTAAGTTATTGGAATTAAGTTAAGAAGTAATATAAAATATGACCAAATTGAAATTTATAACCAAAGTTGAAGAATAAACTTATATGACAAAATGGAATTTGAATTATAGATTGTGAATGTAATATATAAATTGAAATAAACTTCATAATAAATGAGATTATAATTTGAAATAGAATTCTAGAGAATATTTGGAAATAAAGTATGATGAAAATTCCAGAGTAATGTTTAAATATGAATTGGATGGATTGGGAATTTGGAATTTTTAGGAAAATTTAAAATTCCTTTGGATTTGGAAGTGGTTTCCAAAGGTTTTGGAAAAATAATAGTATTATTTCAAAAATATTTTTTTGTGTTGAATTCGAAATCTGGGAGATTTGAAGTTAAAAATATTTGGAAATGTTTTTAAAGAAATAAAAGCGTTGAACTCTTTCGGTCACTGGAAAATAACGTCGGTGATGATTGCAGCATCATTGATGTTCATTTTCGAGTTTCTAGAAGAGAAATTGTTACCAAATTGTTTCAAATTAGAGTTGTTTGTGAACTGGGTTTGGTTTTGAAATTCAAAAGGATAATTGAATTTGCCAAAGAATTTTGGATATAGTTGAATTCTAAGGTAATATTGAAATCTTGAAAATTTGTTTAAACTCTGGAATCTTGATTTAAAATGTTTATGGAATAATATATTGGCTAAATTAAATGTATAATTCCGAGTTAAAAGCAAAATTTGAATGTAATTGATTTTAAATAGAAATTGTAAGATAGAAATTGTAATTAAAGTTGTACAAGTTTAAAGATCAAACGGAATTTGATTTGAAGTTGGAAGGAAATCGAGAATCAATTCAACTTGAATTGGGATTAAATCAATTTCAATGGAAATTGAAGATTATTCAATTTGGAATTGGGTCAATTTAAATGGGAATGGAAATTTAAATTGAAATGTTGGGGCAGTGAACAGTTTTGACTCTGGATTGTTTTCAATATAATTTTTTTTAATATAAACTTATTTTTCCAAGTTATTAAATATATATAACCCTTCTTTCTTAAAGCCAAATTATTTTATACTTGTTTTACAATTATTTTTGGACCTATTTAACCATTTTTCAACTATTTTCTAAACTAGTTACTATTTTTTTCAACTAAGTTACGAATTAATTATTATTTTACAACTATTTTGCAATTATCTAAGATTTCAATAACTACTTAGCTATTTTCCAACTATTTTATAGATATTTTGTAAACTAATAATTATTTTTCAACTACTTCTCTATTTTTAAAATTTTTAAGCTGTTTTCTAAATATAAAATGGTCGGAGTTCAAACTGTTATTGATTAACTACCCAACTGGGATAAGAATTGAGGTAATAATCCAAATAGGGATTAAGGAAAATGTGAATAAGTGAATGAAATTTTAGGTGAATGTGAATAGAAAGGAAATTGATATTGGAAAGAGTAATCAAATTTGAATATTTGGTTTTGGGTAAACAAAGTTATATCTTTGTTATATATTCTCCCCTTGTTGAATCTATTGTTGGAAGAAAAAGGATTTTGGAAGTGTTTGAAGTATAAAAGGAATTTTATACAAGTTTAAAGTGATCCAAAGTTTTAAAAATTATATATATCTGTATATATATATATATAAAGGATCTTATGAGGATTTTGGAAAGGGTTTTGGGAACCTTTGGGTTTGGAAAGGCTTTTGATTTTTGGGTAAAATCATTATATGGAATTTGGAAAGCCTATTTTGAGAATTATCGATTTTGGGATAATCGATTTTGTGTAAATGAGCTTTAATAAAATTCATACTAGGTGTATGATTTGAAACATACTATATGTGTATAGTATAAAGTGTTTTGATGATGGCTCTGGGGAAAAAGGCGCTCCCTTGGAATGAACTTCTCAGGAGTGCCACCGGGTGGTGCTGCCTTGAGCCCCAAGGGGGGTTCTAAATTTGATCCTGTGAGGAGTCCGGACAAAACTAGTTCCTGAGGATTATGAGTTGAGTATACCATAGTGTAAGTCGTGTGTGCCGCTGAGAGCCAACAGTCTGTGTTTGATTTTATATCGGCAGACTGCGACCTATGTAGGAGTGGAGAGGTTTCATTTCGACAGCGAAAATCAGAGGCCGCTGAGAGCCTGTAGTTACATGGACTTTTTCTATGATGGCAACATAACCCTGGATGTAACTGTGATCTATTGTGTGGGTTCCATGGCGTAATCGAGAGGCCGCGGAGAGCCTGCAGTTGCATGGACTTTTGCTGTGACGGCAACGTAACCCTGGAATGTAACTGTGACCATGGATGGGGGTGATGATTTTCAGAGCATTGTCACCAAAGATATTTCCTCTATTTTCAAAAACCGTTTTCTATATTTTCAATAAAATATTTTCCAAGTATTTTCACTGGATGTTGCAAACGAGTTTACCAAGTATTATAGATTTTCAGTCCTACGCCTGATCAACGTATGACTGAATTTCTGTGAGAACAAGGATGGACTGGACGAGACATCAAGTTATAAGAAATATTTTTATAAAAGCTATTTTAATAGTATGAGGTGGGTTTAAAAGCATTTCTAAATTTTTAAAATAGAATTGTTGAAATTTTGGGAAAATAAAAGGGAAACTCCAAACTGGAATTATAAAAATAACTTTGAACTCAGGAAAATTTAATGAAGTAATTTTCTTTGTAATAAAAGTTGGAAGTAAGCTAATAAATAATTATTTGATAAAGTATGTTAATAAAATTTAACTCGATTAAACAAGTGGATTGTAAATTAATAATGGAGTTTGGAAATGAATTCGAATTTGTCAATAGAATTCGACTTGGATTTGATAATGAATTAAATAAGAAGAGATGTTGTAGAAATAAAATAGAGTTGGATTGGAAAAGTGATGGTTTGAATTACAAATAAAATTCAAACGTGATATGAATAATATTTAACGAAAGTTGCAAGTAAATTGAGAATGGCTTTGTATAAATAAAATAAATTCGTAAATGAATTAAGAAAGTGAAATATAAAATGAGTTAATGGAATTAAATAATAAATGGACGAAGTCTGATTGAAAAAAAAAAATCAAGGTTGTGATTGAAATTGGATTATCAGACTGAACTTAAGTTCGGTGGCATATTGATTTGAAGTATAAATGAGTTAAGTATACGCTTGGATATTATTTTGATAAATTGTAGAGGTGAATTAAAATGAAATGGTGGGCTAACTGAGTTTAATGGAATTTGATTAAATGAGAATCAAATAGAAGTAAACTTAAGTTTGATGTTGGAATAAATTAAAGTAAAGTAACTTAAGTTTAAATTTAAGGAAGCTTGCCTTCGAAAAGGATAAAAGCCATTAAATAAAAGCTCGGTTTAAATTAATTTGGGAATGGTTAGTAGTACACAAGCATAGAATGTGTCGAGCTAAATAAACTGATTGTGAATAAATTAAAAAGGAATTGAATTAAATAAAATTGAGTTGGAATCAATTTTAATTCGTTATAAAACTTAAGTAATTATTTATTTACATGGATATTATCAAATTGCGTAGAAATGATTGTCGTTTAACGTAAACGAGATTTAATTAAATTCTATGAATTAGTGGAAGCAAATATAATTGCTTTTTGAATCAATTGATATGAATAGGAGTTTGTTTTGCTTACAAATGAATTGAATGTAAGCAATTGCATTGTAAACCATTAAAATTGAATGTAATGGCACATAAATTTAGTTGGAAGCAATTGGATTAACTTTAAATTATATAAATCGCTTATGGTAAGCGTTTGTTGGTTTTGAAATGCTTGTGTTTAGCCTTTAAAAGTAAGTGAAATGCTAATAGAATTTCTATATGTGGCACTTACATATTTAAATTGAGATAGTACAGGTACTTGAAGACTATTTGGTTGGTTTGAATTGCGCTAATTGCTTAAATTTATAAGCTGCTTGCTTAAAATGCTAAATAAAGGTACGCCTACGCAATAAAAATAGGAAATATGAATCGTTTTTGCTTTTTCCGACCGTGTGGGTCGATGTATACATATTTATATCTATTGTCAAATTGCAAAAGCTCCTCCGTACAAAGGAGACTCCGCCAAAATTTTCCGAAAATTTTGGGAGTTAGAATTTTTTTAGAGATTTTTGAAAAATTTTCGTTAGCGAAGAAACGATCACAAATTGGAAATTAAAATTAGTAGATGAAACTAATATGAATCAGTTATAAATGGAAGTTAAAATCCAATATTCAAAATTGAAAATAAATTGAATTCGTATGAAAACGGGAAAAAACTAATTTGCATAGAAGTAGATGTGAAAACTTCTGTAAAGAGTTGTATAAGATATGCAGGTATTAAAGGGAAAAGAAATTGGATTTGATTCCAAAAGATAAATGTGAATTGCCCGACAAAAAGGTATGTATTTAAATTTCTATATGAAATTGGATTGGGTTTTTGATCTAGCCACTTGGCGTTTTGTTTTCTTTTGTAGTTGTACCGAGCTAGCCGCGCAAAAGAGACGCTGGCAAAAATTATCGGAAATTTAGAGAGTTAGAAAAATTTTGAGAAAATTTTGATAATTCAAAATTCGATTTAAAATTGAAATTTAGATGATTGAGCAAAGGGGTGTTGTTTGAAACTATAGAAGGTTTTAGGAAATTAGTTAAGGTGATAATGGGCTTTTAATAAAAGATAGTTGGTAGAGTGTTGAATTGTGAATTTTGCAGAAAAGGTAAACGGGTATTAGTCCATTCTTCCTAACTAGTAATTTCGGGGACGAAATTCTTTTAAGGGGGGGGGGATGTGACGACCTAGAATTTTTAACGAGGTAGAATGGGATAATTGAATTGATTTTAAACATTTAAAAGTTAATTTTAACGTGAATTTGAGATATAAGTATTTACTTGAAAATTAAATCATTGAATTATATAGTTTAAATATTGTATTTAATAATTGAAATTGGATAAATTATTGAATCTGATATTTCTAAGCCTCTTTAAAATAATTTGAAGGCTTATAAAATTTGTAATGATGATATTGAAGATAGTAGAATGGTTGAAATTTAATTTAAAGGTGATTTGTTCGGTTTTGAAAATATACTATCTACGCCATCTCTATTTTATTTATATTTATGTATGATTTTAAATAATACAAAAGGTATAAGTATGTATACATTTATAAGTATATGATAAGTGGCATGACATGGTGAAGACAAGTGGCATAATATGGACCATACACCTATCTTAAGAAGAAATAGAATTATGACACATATATCACTTTGGTGTACACTTCTAGAACACCTAAAATAATTACTAAATAAGGTATGTGTCATGAAATAAGGCTTGCATAAAAAAATAAAGGACATGTGTCACAAGATTTAATAAACTAGTGACACATAAGCCCATTAGGTGTCCATGTGTAGAAACATCTTAAGACACCTAAGTAGACATGTGTCAACATTCTAAACCTTGTGTAAAGAGAAGTAGACAAGTGTCCAAAACTAAAATTACCAAATTAGCCTTGAAAATTTCTATATAAAGGGTGGAAATGTTCACTAGTTTTTCTTTTATTTCACAAAGCAAAAACAAAAGCAAGATAAAGTGAAAAAGCTTGGAGAAAGCTAAGGAAAAAGAGTCAAGTCACATACACAAGTGTAAGGTGAGAAACACTATTTAAATTTCTAGTATTCATGTTATTCTTGAAGAGATGATAGTTGTAAGTAAAAGTGGCTCGGTTCTATCAAAAACGCAGCTTAGTAATTTGACCATAACTTTCTCAATTCTTAATGAAATTTCGATTTCTTGGATGTTCTGGAAATCTTATTTCATGTGCTACAACTTTGATGTTTTGTGTTTTATGTAATTTGGATTTTAGCTATGTAAAAATTAAAATTTTCTACTGTAATCCCGAGAGCAAAACCAATATTAGCTCTGTGCTTAAGGCTGAAACTAAATTGGCCATAACTTCTTCGTTCCTTAACCGATTTCGATAAATTTAGATGTTCCAGAAAGCTTAAACATTGTTCTAAAACTTTTTAGTTTTGAATTTTCCAAAATTTCGATGTTATTTTGGCCAAAATTATAATTGTTTATCGCTGTCCCGAGACATAATGACATAAGTTGTGAAATTCAAATCTCAGGATTGTTTTACCCATAACTTTTAAAATTCTTATCGTAATTTGGTAATTTTTAATGTTCCAGAAAGCTTAGAAACTAAGGTACAACTTTTGCTTTATTCATTTTGTCTAATTTTGATGTTTTATATGCTAAATTTGCAATTGTTGGTCGTTGTCCTGCAAATGCAAAAGTTCAGGCTAAGCTTAATGTTTTTAGTAAAATGGTCATAACTTTTGAATGTTGATCCAAATTCGATGATCTTGGTCATTCTGAAAAGCTAACAGAAAGGCCTATAACTTTCATTTGTATCACTTTTTAAAACTCGGCCATCTATGTATATGAATTTTAGGTGCAAGCTCGGGTTAAATTTCTGCCCGAAATGAACATGTTTTTTTCTAAGAAAATGCCTTACTTGTTAGATTTTTATCTTCGATTTGATAAACAATTTGATGGGTTTCTTTTCATGGTGGTTGAGTATACTAGGTAAATTACTTTAAAGAAGTATTTTTACACAGAAGAATTAATCGAGGATGCAGTATAAGACCATAGAAAAGATGGGTATTAAATATAAGTACACCATATTGAATATAATTCAAATCTTGATAGTCAAAATATAAAATACAAATGTAAATAAAAGCAAGAAGTAAGTAATTTGGATATGCTTGTAACATAAGCTGAAATTGTACATAAAATGTAAAGTTACAAAAAAAAGTCAGAAGAGATGAGGACACTCCGGTATTGTTGAGTAATGCTTGGTTTTCCTCAGGTATAATTGTTTATGTTTCAGGTGTTAAAGATAACATAAATAATTTTTTCTATTATTTCACTTAAATCGATATTTTAAATAAAGGTGTTGTTTTAACAGTTAATGATAATTTAACTTCAAGATAACTTAGTGAGTTTGTTAATGGAAACTAAGAAGTTAATTAAGATGAGTAGTTAATGATTGTGAACAATTAATATAATATAATCAATTAAAGGTAAATTAATTCTAGAGTAATTAATAATTTGGAATAATCAATGATTGATTAAGGTAATTAATCAATGTAGTTAATAGAATTTACTAATAAAAGAAATCGAAGAAAAATTACTTAATATCATAAATCAAAGGGGGTAATTATTGGTAATTACTTAATTGAGGATTAATTACTTGTTCAATTAGTGTAACAAAATTTATAGAGGGTTAGTAAATTTATTAGCATGATTAATTCAAGGATTTTAATCAATGTAAGTGATTATAAGTTAATGAATCTGAGAACTTAATCAAGGATAGATGTGATTATTGTGAAAAGGGAAGGTAAATTAATAACATTGAATTCGAAGAGACCGGAGTCGGGTATTAGTTAATACCCAAAATCACTTCGATTCTTTACAAATTGATACGTGGAATCAATAGGGTATATTGGAATGATTTTAAGTGAATTGGACCATAAAATCTAAGTTCTGGCACTTAGAAATTGATGTGTGGAATAAGTGATGTCTATAACAACTTATGAAGTGGAAATTGATATAAGTTACCCTGGTTTATATGAGTTGTAAACTTTTGCATTCTATGTTAGTTGGGTTTACTCACGCTGGTTTCCAGCCTGACCCGGGTGTTACTTTGGTGTAATGCTCGGGTCAGACCGAGTATTACAAATTTTCAAGTAGGGACGTTTTGGAGCTCAGAAGGCAAACTGGATGGCAGTAACGAGTAGAGTATTTCCGCTATATTTATATATTCGTTAATCTGAGACATGATACTTGTATTTATTCAGTGACTGTATATGTGTGGAACTCTGATGTATATTAAATGTAATCAACAGATATAGTAATCTTTTGTAGACATTTATTATTTATTATATTTTTTCCGTTGCGAATGTGAGATGTCTGGTGTTTCTCTTCTTCTTCTTCTATCTCTTTCTTCTTTTTCATAACTATCTGGAATTTTCCGCTTCGAAAATTTTGGTTCGTTACACGAACACTTTGAGCCAAGACTCTATTGAATATGCAAGTATATGATTTTCGTTTGATGATAATAAACATATATATTCATTTAAATGTATTTGTTAACATACTATTTTATTTTCACATAATTAAAAAAATATTTGCTGAATAAAATGAATAACACGGAATTTAAATTTAGAAGGATATTTTATTCAAACATATATTTATTGCAATTTTGAATAGTAAAAATTTGAGCTCTTACTATATGCATAATTTTCAAATAATACAATTTTGATTACATCATAATTTTTCATTTACAAATGTCCTCACTACATATCACTCACACTCGTATTTATCTTCAACTCTATTCCAGATTGATTCCAACATCTAAGCAATCTGCAAAACAAACACTAATGCGGTAAAATTGAAAAAGAAAATATTATGTAGTATAAAATAAAAGGTGAATTTGAAAATATTATTTTCCTCGGTTATTTTGGTTGTTCGTCATCATTTAATTTGAATTCATCATACATGAGCAGCTTATGACATGCATAATATATCGCTGTACATGCCACAAAGCCGTGCACACCAATGTACACTTTATAAAATTACAGGGACAGGTGAGCACGAGGTCAAACCCAACTAAAAGCCGGGTTCAATTTAAGTGAAATTCATGATATCAGCACAAGGTCAAACTTGAGCTATAAGCTGGATTCAAAATAGGTGCAATTCAAAAAGCAAATAATTCTGGAGTGAAACCAGGGCCACAAATTCATCATGGAAATGCAAAAATGCATGTACACATATATAGGCAGTGCACATGTATACCAGACTAGGGATGAAATTCACAAGCTCCAAATTCAAAACCGCATGGCATAAAGACACAAACTAACAAATAAAGCAACCAAGCTAAGGTGGATATACAATGGAGCAACAATATGAATGCAATGAACTAGGCAGAGCAATTACTACATAAAACAAGAGTGCACAATTATGACTTCATGAAGCTTAAAATAAAGCCATTAATGTAACAACCAGGTATTTTCAACCATTCGCATCCATTATAAGTGTATAGGTAGACACTCATGCCGGAATTGAATAGCTCAAAATACCGCGTTGTAAATAAAAATTTGGCAAATCTCAGAATATACAGTAAATAATAATCACAGATCACAAACACAGAGTAATAATAATGCAGCAGAAGTAAAAGAGATAGTAGTTCATGAAGCTACTATATAAATATACCAGAGTTACATAAGATACAACAGAACAAATAAAGTACAAAGGAAGTCTCACTACATAGAAGTCTACGCAAAAGATAAAACTTGACAAGTAGATAATCTCCAGCAATTCCAATCTCCAGAAAGTGGAATTCCAAATCTGTGAATAACTCAGGCTGACCCAAGCGTAAATAAAAATACAGACACTCGAGTCAGGACATACATACTTATACAATGTAAACCAACTCAAGTGAACTGTAGTAAAGGTACAAGTAACTTATAAGATGCTTGAGACCGCCCATTCTTTAAGGATCCGTTAAACTATTTACTATATAGTATATTTGCGATATATATAGTAGTGTCTAATCAGTAAAGTATAATCATATAGAAAATAGCGTTAAGGGGATGGTGAACCTTAACGCATTCGGATCTTTAAAACCATAATCGTAGTGGGCTCGATATAAGGAGATGACACGGCACGCGAGGCAATGCCAGGGTGGATACACCGTTTGCACTCCTGGACCGGTTGTGACGGCAAGCCAGCATCTTCCGCCCACCTCGAACAACACCCCCGAATCAAAGTGGTGCCACATATCGAATCACAAAAGTAATAGAATGGTTTCCGATGGAGCATGCTCGATGAAAGGGTGTGACCCTTTGTGTAGCCCGGTATAGCTCCTGTTTTAGTCATTTATGCCAACTCACGGGAGTTGGTTCCACGTAATATACCTTAAGAACGTCTCCACCATCCTACTTCATTCTGGAATCTCCACCGCGTACACAGTTGTTAAAGTGGTTTTCGGTATTGGCCGGCTATAAGACAATATCCGATCCCGGTCTCTTTAACAACCAATCGTTATTATAACCCGTAGTTATAACTTTAAAACAATATTTTATACTTCAAAAATAAAATGTCATTTCAACCCAAACCTTTATCAAAATAAAGATTTAATCATTTCCAAACCATTTCAATATATCATCATACCATATCTTTCAATTCAAATATTTATCAAAATAAATATCAAGTCATTTTAAACCATTTCAATATTTTAAATTATCATATCCTTTAAAAACTTCCTTTCAAATCATTTTAATACATCAAAATATCATAACCTTTCAAAGCTTCATTTTTCAAATCATTTAATATAAAAATATCATATCTTTCAAAACTTCGTTTCAAATCATTTTAATATATTAAAATATCATATCTTTTAGTATGATATTTAAAATCATTTTAATATATCAAAATATCATATCTTTTCGAAACCACATTTCAAATCATTATTCATTATATTCAATTTAAAATACCATTTCAATTCATATTTCAAAACAGTTTATATTCCAAAAAAAACATTTTTAATCTTAAAAATGAAGTTATTATGTTAAAAATTAAATTATTAAACTTCTAAAATTTTCAACTTCCAAAGTTCATTTATTCACTTACGTTTATCAAAACAGTGAAATTCCACTTTTCGCAGCATTTAGAAAACGCTACGGAAAGTTACATTCAAAACAGTTCAATTTAACAAAAGACAACATTTTAAAATGTTGTAATAGGGTTTACTTAAATTCAAAATAAACATAGTTAAATTCAAAAATTATATCACTTACAAAATTGCTATAATAGTTTTTAATTCAATTTAGCTTTTTAGTTCATTATCATCAACTACAGCATTTACAAATACTGTAATATCATTTACATTGTAATTAATAGCATTTCAAAAATGCAGTCAATTAACTCCAAATATTCAATATAATTTCTCAACCAATTATATTTTTATTTAAAACATTTTTAACTCATAAATTCATACATTTTCAAATTTATAAACATCATTTAATTTTCCTCAAGTTCATGATTTTATAAAGTTAAATTTCCATTCAAAAATCAAGATTTAATAATAATTCACTTATTAAATTGCAATGTTCAATTTTAAATTCCTTGCATTAAATTTCAGCTTAACACTTAAGTTCAAATTCTCAAATATAACCTAGTTTTATTTTTATTGGCTTAACTAAAAGTTCACTTTTAAGTCAATTTCATAAATTTCCAATTTTAGTTATATTTCAAAATTTCAACTTAAATATTTATTCATTTCACATTCAACTTTATCAAAAATCATTAATATGATATAAAAATCACTTTAAATTAATTTAAATTCAAAATATCATAAATTTATCATATTTTCAAAGTTAATTTAAATTCCATTAAAAATTAAATCAAAATTTCCAAAATAACTTACATTCATATTTTCTAACTTTTCCATAATTTATTTAACTTGTAGATTTCCAGAAAATAAATAATACTTTACAAAAGTTACATTTTTATTAAATTTCAAATCAAATATTATAATAATTAAATTTCTAAAATATTTTAAATTTTTTAGAAAAACATATTTTAACTACGGGCCTGTATATAATTTTCTACGCTAGGTAAAGTGATACGGGTAATATATCATTTCAACCCGTAATTTACAAAGAAAATCCGGGTTTTATCATTTCAAACCCGCAGTCCCAAGTTAAATAAATTAAATAAAAACCGTTCAAGCCTATCATTTCAGCCCATAACGATTTTTCCCTATTCTAAAGTCCGTTCGGGTATGTATCATTTCAACCCATAGTGATTCTAATTTACAGGGAACTTGCTGTGTGATAAACGGATAAAATATACAGAATAGCATGAAATAACAGTAACATATGATATAACAGGTGTAAGCATGGGTGAGCATCATATGATAATGATATAAGCAATATAACATGATAATATAGTTCTACAGATCCACAGGGTGTCAATTTACTACTTACATAAGTACATAATGTCTGGTTAGAAATACTCACATTTTTATGCTGGAGATATTAATTTGAATGACACAACCCCAAAATAAGACAATATAACTTATGAATATTCAACCAAAATATATTGAAATAAATTGAAATTGAAAGGCAACAAAGACAAGATGACTTGACCTTGCTACAACCATTCAAAAGCTCGACTAAGGGGTTCGTTTTCTTAGCAATGATGATGATATGAATGTGGGAGAGACAAGGCTAATAGCCTTGCAAACATTCAAACAAAACATACAAATAACATAAGTTTTCAAACCCAAATTCAATAAAACAATGTTAGAATTAAATGCATAAAACAAAGCCAAAGTTTTTGCACTTGCTTTCTACCGCCTATGCTTCAACTATGGATCTGAAATACATGTCTAAGGAGTGGGTTGGGATCAGGTCTTGGGCTCGTAAGGGTCAGCCATAGCTTGGAAGTAATGGTGCAAAGATGGATGGACATAGGTGCAACAAAACAACAACTACAAGGCAAATTCATCACTTCTATGCTATAAATGGGTTCGGCCATAGGCTCTAGGGGCATGGCCAATGGGTCCAAGTGGTGGCGGGTGATGTGGCAAAAGGTGGAGGTCAGGTCAGAGGTGGTGGTGGTGGTGGAAGTGGCGGCAAAAGGTGGATGAAGGTGATGGTACCAAAACTAGGTCAGCTTGAGTGCATAAGTGATGGATTTGTGGATTTTGGTGGTAGTGTTTGCCTTGGGGTTACTCGGCCTACCATGGTGGTGATCTAGGGTGGATGATGATCAGAGAATAAAGTGGTGGAGGTTGGCCTAGATCTGTTTGAGGAGGAGTGGAGCCATGAAGTTGAGAACAAGTTGCAAAATCACATAGAAAAACTAGAAAACAAGAGAAGAGAAGAAGATTTTACCAAATTTTTGCAAGATGGAGGCCATGATTTTTTTTTAGGGTTGAGAAGCTTTGAAAATACGTGAAAAAGTTGGGAGAATTCAGCTAAAAAGAATAGAGAAAGGTACGGCCAAAATAAATGGTGTATTGATTGAAAAAGAAACGGTAAAAGAAACGGTGAAACGACTTTACGTTTCTAAGCTTTTAAAACCTTCCATACTTCCTTTTCTTTTAAATCAAGTAAAACAAAATAAACTTCAGCAAGTACATATAAAACCGAAACAAAGTGAAAAAAATAAAAAATATATAATTAAATTTAAAGAAAATATAAAAAGAATTAAGGAAATTGCTTAAAAATTGAAAATAGGGTTCAAAAATTACAATTAAAACATCAATGGCTTTGGAAAAATATCTACTTCATTTTAAAAATATTCTAAAGCAAAATTTTTGAAGTAAAATAATTTATTTATCATTTATAAAATAATATAAATAATTAAATTGGAGAAAAATAGAAAAGAACTAAAGAAAATGTTTAAAAATTGAAAACAGGGCATGGAAATTACAAGAAAAATACTACCAGCTCTAGAAAAATTCCTACCTCACTTCAAAAATATTAAAAGACAAAAACATACATAAAATAACATATCAATACATATTAAAAAAAATATTACAAAGAAAAATAAAATTTATACTATTTAAAATAACAAAATTGCAGAATAAACGAATTGCACTCAATATTGAAATATACATAACTTTCACAATTTAAATCTGTTTCCAACGAAACAAAAAAGCAGTGTTTCTAAAATTTTATGTACTTTAAAAATAAAAAAAATTTAAATTTTAAAACTTTTAAAATTTTAAAATAAAATTCAAAGTTTTACTATTTTGACCAAAAATTCGCTTTTTGAAAAATATTCTTTTTAGTCATGCTTTGGAATGATAATTCATATCAAAACTAAAGTTTATCATTAAAAATAAATAAAATAAGTTTTTAAATCAAAAATTTAATTAAAATAATTAAAATATACAAAAAAAATAAATCACAAAATACAGGCTTGTTACACTCTCCCCCACTCAAAACTTTTCGTCCCCGAAAAGGAATGAGGTACGGGAAAGCACAGAAAAGATTGAGTGAAACAAGATTAGGACAAGATGACAAGGAGAAGGAAATTATACATGAAAACTATTGTGATAGCTAAGTTTAACAAGGTGGAGATGATCTTTCCAAGATCCTCCGGAATCAAGAACACAAGCACGAAAAGGTGGATTCAAAATAAGTACCAAAGATTATCAAAGATTATAGAAGATTTCTAAACAGAAAGATTATAGAAAGATGCCTATACTAGTCTATAGCAAGATGAGGATGATAAGGACAACCAAAAGATAGTTTGAAAAAAAAAATAAGCAAATAAATTTGAAAGCATGGAAATTTCACCTTAAATAGAGAATAAATCTTTTACACAAGTTAAATAAATCTTAACTATCTCAAATTTCATTATCTTATTATCCAATCATCTAAAATTAACAATTTTTAAAACCATGGGTTTGAAAAATAATCATTTATTACACTCACAATGTACTTAATAAATTTTATTCTTCTTTATTCCTAATTGAAATTAAATTTATTCCTCTCAATATATTTATCACTTATGTTAAACATACTTATACTTATTATAACTGCTTTCGTTTATTCTTAGTTCTTTTAACATTATTTTATTGTAAGTTATTCAATTACCCTTTATTATATTTACCTCTTTTTATCATTTTATAATTAAAATTTAAGTATATAACATTTATTATAACCACTCAATTTTTATTTATAAAATCTTTTTATATTGTATATTGTCTAATTACATTGTTAACTTTTGGAAAAATTAAGGTAAGTTATATTGGAATGCAATTGAGTATTATACAAATAAAACTTTCCAATTCAATCATTTCAACCTTAAATCATTTATTCAAAAAATTTGATTTTCTTTTTATAATTGAAATTATTCTTTAAAATAAAATTTAAGAATTAAATTTTTGATTTCTTCAACCCATTTAGAGATAAATAAATGTAGGTACATAATTTATCGAATCAAATTTAAATCATATCTCTATATATATTATAGATCAAGTCATATTTTAGAAATTCAAATAAAATTGATTTCCAAAACAAAGCTGTAGCAAGACTACAGAGCGGTCTCTTCACTTCGAAACTCCAAAATGAGTGTCAATGATGCTGCAGTCATCACCGAAGTTATTTCCCAGCGACAATGAGAAGAGCGCTAATTTTAAACTTAAAATTCTTTGGAAACATATTCTTATTCGAAAGTACTTCAAATAATATACATTAAAACTTAAACGCAAGGTTTGAAACCATCGAAAATTAAATTCTCAAATTTCTTGTTTTAAATTCATTTCAGTTCCCAAATAAATTTATAAACAACTATCTATAAATTCATTTATAGAACAATAAATGATAAATTAAGTATTATCATTTCAAATAATCAATTTAAATCAGTTTATTAAGTTCCATAAATTTACTTATATATCAAAATTTATTTCATTAACCAAATTTTAAAATAATTTTGTGTCAGTTTGTTCTGTCAGAGTGTTTTAGATATCTTATCGATAGCGTTGATCAGACGAATCGATCAGAAACCCAACTCAACATAAATAACTCAAACAACACAAAATATAAACAAAACGTAGATTTACAAGTACAATTCAAAATGTTTGAAAATAGGTTGGAAACAAAAGACAAGATGATTAAATAACAAAGTAGAGAGGTGGATAAGCTTAAATAAATCACGGGCAACTTTTACCGGGTCAACCGTGACTTAAAGAATAAGATCAATGTGGATTTTTCTGGGGTAAATCTACATTCGATCTCAAGAGTTAGAGTTTGGGATAACAAAAGATATTAGTATCTAAACCAAGGATAGATATAAATCTTTGGTGAATCAATGCTAATTGTAAGGGAGTTTCCCCTTTTTTCAATTCAATTTGAAATTGGTGTGACCGCCGACTCAATAGAAAGATCATTCAAAGTGGAGTTATGCAATACTCCAGAATCAAAAGAAGATGAATAGTGAAGAACACGAATGGATTTTGGAACCGCAAGGAACGTTCCAAAATTCAAAGGAATCGAGTCAAAAAGGAAGAGATTCAAACTCAAATGAAAGTGATTCTGTAAATACATTCACTCCATATGCTGAATTTTGCTTAGAGCTACCAAAGCTCTGATACCAACTGTAACAACCATGTATTTTCAACCATTCGCATCCATTATAAGTGTATAGGTAGACACTCATGCCAGAACTGAATTGCTCAAAATACCGCGTTGTAAATAAAAATTTGGCAAATCTCAGAATATACAGTAAATAATAATCACAGATCACAGACACAGAGTAATAATAATGCAGCGGAAGTAAAAGAGATAGTAGTTCATGAAGCTACTATATAAATATACCAGAGTTACATAAGATACAACAGAATAAATAAAGTACAAAGGAAGTCTCACTACATAGAAGTCTACGCAAAAGATAAAACTTGACAAGTAGATAATCTCCAGCGATTCCAATCTCCAGAAAGTGGAATTCCAAATCTGTGAATAACTCAGGCTGACCCGAGCGTAAATAAAAATACAAACACTCAAGTCAGGACATACATACTTATAGAATGTAAACCAACTCAAGTGAACTGTAGTAAAGGTACAAGTAACTTAGAAGATGCTTGGGACCGCCCATCCTCTAAGGATCCGTTAAACTATTTACTATATAGTATATTTGCGCTATATACAGTAGTGTCTAATCAGTAAAGTTTAATTATATAGAAAATAGCGTTAAGGGGATGGTGAATCTTAACGCGGTCGGATCTTTAAAACCAAAATCGTAGTGGGCTCAATATAAGGAGATGACACGGCACACGAGGCAATGCCAGGGTGGATACACCGTTTGCACTCCTGGACCGGTGGTGACGACAAGCCAGCAGCTTCCGCCCACCTTGAACAATACCCCTGAATCAAAGTGGCGCCACATATCGAATCACAAAAGTAATAAAATGGTTTTCGATGGAGCATGCTCGATGAAAGGGTGCGACCCTTTGTGTAGCCCGGTATAGCTCCTGTTTTAGTCATTTATGCCAACTCATGAGAGTTGGGTCCACGTAATATACCTCAAGAACGTCGCCAGCATCCTACTTCATTCTCGAATCTCCACCGCGTACACAGTTGTTAAAGTGGTTTTCGGTATTGGCCGGCTATAAGACAATATCTGATCCCGGTCTCTTTAGCAACCAATCGTTATTATACCCGTAGTTATAACTTTAAAACAATATTTTATACTTCAAAAATAAAATGTCATTTCAACCCAAACCTTTATCAAAATAAAGATTTAATCGTTTCCAAACCATTTCAATATATCATCATACCATATCTTTCAATTCAAATATTTATCAAAATAAATATCAAGTCATTTCTAACCATTTCAATATTTTAAATTATCATATCCTTTAAAAACTTCCTTTCAAATCATTTTAATACATCAAAATATCATAACCTTTCAAAGCTTCATTTTTCAAATCATTTAATATCAAAATATCATATCTTTCAAAACTTCGTTTCAAATCATTTTAATATATCAAAATATCATATCTTTCATTACCATATTAAAAATCATTTTAATATATCAAAATATCATATCTTTTTGAAACCACATTTCAAATCATTATTGATTTTATTCAATTTAAAATACCATTTCAATTCATATTTCAAAACAGTTTATACTCAAAAAAAATCATTTTTAATCATAAAAATGAAGTTATTATGTTAAGAATTAAATTATTAAATTTCCAAAATTTTCAACTTCCAAAGTTCATTTATTCACTTACGTTTATCAAAACAGTGAAATTCCACTTTTCGCAGCATTTAGAAAACGCTACGGAAAGTTACATTCAAAACAGTTCAATTTGACAAAAGACAACATTTTAAAATGTTGTAATAGGGTTTACTTAAATTCCAAATAAACTTAGTCAAATTCAAAAATTATATCACTTACAAAATTGCTATAATAGTTTTTAATTCAATTTAGCTTTTTAGTTCATTATCATCAACTACAGCATTTACAAATACTGCAATATCATTTACATTGTAATTAATAGCATTTCAAAAATGCAGTCAATTAACTCCAAATATTCAATTTAATTTCTCAACCAATTATATTTTTATTTAAAACATTTTTAAGTCATAAAATCATACATTTTCACATTTATAAACATCATTTAATTTTCCTCAAGTTCATGATTTTATAAAGTTAAATTTCCATTCAAAAATCAAGATTTAATAATAATTCACTTATTAAATTGCAATGTTCAATTTTAAATTCCTTGCATTAAATTTTAGCTTAACACTTAAGTTCAAATTCTCAAATATAACCTAGTTTTATTTTTATTGGCTTAACTAAAAGTTCACTTTTAAGTCAATTTCATAAATTTCCAATTTTAGTTATATTTCAAAATTTCAACTTAAATATTTATTCATTTCACATTCAACTTTATCAAAAATCATTAATATGATATAAAAATCACTTTAAATTAATTTAAATTCAATATATCATAAATTTATCATATTTTCAAAGTTAATTTAAATTCCATTAAAAATTAAATCAAAATTTCCAAAATAACTTACATTCATATTTTCTAACTTTTCCATAATTTATTTAACTTATAGATTTCCAGAAAATAAATAATACTTTACAAAAGTTATATTTTTATTAAATTTCAAATCAAATATTATAATAATTAAATTTCTAAAATATTTTAAATTTTTTAGAAAAACATATTTTAACTACGGGCCTGTATATAATTTTCTACGCTAGGTAAAGTGATACGGGTAATATATCATTTCAACCCGTAATTTACAAAGAAAATCCGGGTTTTATCATTTCAAACCCGCAGTCCCAAGTTAAATAAATTAAATAAAAACCGTTCAAGCCTATCATTTCAGCCCATAACGATTTTTCCCTATTCTAAAGTCCGTTCGGGTATGTATCATTTCAACCCATAGTGATTCTAATTTACAGGGAACTTGCTGTGTGATAAACGGATAAAATATACAGAATAGCATGAAATAACAGTAACATATGATATAACAGGTGTTTAAGCATGGGTGAACATCATATGATAATAATATAAGCATATATATAACATGATAATATAGTTCTACAGATCCACAGGGTGTCAATTTACTACTTATATAAGTACATAATGTATGGTGACAAATACTCACATTTTTATGCTGGAGATATTAATATGAATGACACAACGGATCTAGAAGGCACGACCTTTGATTTTGAGTAGAGAGAAATAGCCGAGATATCATCTTGTAAACAACCCCAAAACAAGACAATATAACTTATGAATATTCAACCAAAATATAATGAAATAAATTGAAATTGAAAGGCAACAAAGACAAGTTCACTTGACCTTGCTACAACGATTCAAAAGCTCGACTAAGGGGTTCGTTTTCTTAGCAATGATGATGATATGAGAGTGGGAGAGACAAGGATAATAGCCTTGCAAACATTCAAACAAAACAAACAAATAACATAAGTTTTCAAACCCAAATTCAATAAAACAATGTTAGAATTAAATGCATAAAACAAAGCCAAAGTTTTTGCACTTGCTTTCTACCGCCTATGCTTCAGCTATAGATCTGAAATACATGTCTAAGGAGTGGGTTAGGATTAGGTCTTAGGCTCATAAGGGTCAGCCATAGCATGGAAGTAATGGTGCAAAGGTGGATGGACATAGGTGCAACAAAACAACAACTACAAGGCAAATCCATCACTTCTACGCTATAAATGGGTTCGGCCATAGGCTCTAGGGGCATGGCCAATAGGTCTAGGTGGTGGTGGGTGATGTGGCAGAGGGTGGAGGTCAGGTCAGCTGTAACGCCCCACTCCGAGACCCACATTAGCAAAGAGTATTACAAGGCAATACCGTCTGCTAATACGGAGAATAGAGCTGGATATGAGCGACCATTTATAGCCTTGCCTTAACTATCTACTGAATACGTCGATAAATGTAGCATTTTTTTCTATGTGGATCGACATATCCAATAGATACTTAATACAAAACTATAATGGCTATAAGATCTAACAGAACAAAATATAATAACCCAAATGTAAACCACATCACAGAACGGTAGATCACATACATATAAATATATACAGATACATCACAGAGTATACAAAATGATATATGTAAAGTGGTATAGCAACCACAATATACAGGCGAGTCAAAAGAGTATACATATCAGAGTTATAACCAAAAACGACTACACAAAAAGCTATAACAAAAGGAGATAGCAGAATAGTCCATACGGAAGAAGAATAGGCTAAGTCTGAATGTACCTAACCTGAAACACCTCGGTCTGACCCGAGTATAAAATACACGGGTCAGTCTAGCTAAACAAATCAGTTAGATAAGCTAAATGATAATGAACATGCAATATCAGAAAGTACGCCAAATATCTCTAAAAGAGATTACTCGATCATCTAGCAAAAGATGAATCATAACAAGCCTCATATCATCGACATCTCAAATAAACAAAGGATATGAATATCCCAAATCAAGCCAAAAAGGTAAATAACAGATACCAATAAAGGTAACACAAGTTTCCACAAGGTAATCGCTATGTATCGATTGGTTCCAAAAACCTACTCCGAAAAGCGATACTCTAGGGAAATATAAATATCAAAGAAACAAAAGATGCACGTGCTCAGTACTGTATAAACAAGGACCCACAAGCCCGAAGGCAACAAACCCAAGTATCTCTCGAGCGGTGACGAAGGACCAACTCCAAAAGCGATACTATAGGGTAACAAACCCGAAGGCAACAAACCCAAGTATCTCTCGAGCGGTGACGATGGACCAACTCCAAAAGCGATACTATAGGCAAAAAACCCGAAGGCAACAAACCCGAAGGCACAAACCCGAAGGCAACAAACCGTAGTGGCGAAGGTCCGGAGGCCCAGTACTGGACACCACTAACTGGCAATATGTGTCACAAACTCTCGGAAAGGAACCCGAAAAGTGTTAACGTGTGTCCCATACCACATATTCTCACTAAACGGTTTACTAACCGTTAGTCAATTCCACACTCAAAGCAGTACAAAGTTTACCTCATCTCATCGGTAAACCAGGCCCATAGGTCAAAACAATCAAACGAATAGATTAGGAATTAACTGAAAAGTTAAACGCACGTGTTCATAGCACGCGTTTTATCCAATCATTTAATTCTCCTCCCTCTTCGCTTGAAGTGCAAAATTGTGTGTTTTATATAGAAATTAAGTTGAAGAAAATGAGTTTTAGGAACGCTTCAAAATCGCTTTAGAAATTGCATTTGAAATTCTCCTATTATGGAGTAGTTAATTTAATACTTAAAAATAATATTAAATTATAATTTCAAAAGTCAATTTACTTGAAAAACACTTTGTAATGCTTTATAAAACCCGTGTACGGAATTTAGAGAAAAATCTCAAAGAAATCGGTAAATATCAGAAAAAGCCATAAATTATTCTAAGTATAAAAACCGGTGACAACATGCTGCGAACCCAAGTTCGACAGCAGGTTTGGATCTACAAACAGAGTCCAAATGACATGGAATTTGGTAGGATAATAGTTCAACATTCCTATTTCAATCTGAAAAAAGAATCATTCAAATCCGATTTGAGACGAAGAAACTGCGTCGTTTCAAAGTCGGACCAAAACAAGGTTTAAACACCGAATTAACAAACTGTGAGTACAAGTTCGACAGCAATTTAGAAATAGCAAACCAACCCAGATTTTCATGAAACTTTAAAGGAATGTAAATCAACATTCCTACTTCAATTTTCAAAAAGAATCACACAAATCCGATTTGAAACCAATGAGTTATGCTGTCACAAACATGAACTCAGGCCATGTTTGCAACAGTTCAAAAACCAAATAAATGTGCAGGCCTAAAACCCTCCTGGACTCAATTTTCAGTCATAAAATAGGGAATCAAATTACACCATATTGAGCTCAAAATTGGTTAACATGTAGTAGAAAACTTCATCTCTTAAGAAAAAAAGAATCGTGCAATTTGAGAAAGAAACGAAAGAGATATGTTGTCTCAAGCATCAACTCAGAAAACAAAATGTGCACGGAATATTTGCAGGCTGTGCATTGATTTTGCAGTGACGATTTGAACACTCAAATGACCATATTATTCAACCAAACTTTGCAGAAATGAAGTTTAACATATAAACTTGACTCAGAAAAAGATCCGGCAGCATTTCGTTGCCGGAGATGAAAGGTATGGATGACCAAAGTTTGTACTTTAGGCCAAAAACGAAAATAGACTATACATTGAATAAACTTTTACATATGCAGCAAATTCAAGCAATTTCACAAGCAATTTAGCTAGTATTTGTGAGATATTGTTCTCACCTTACTGATTTGCCTAAATACCCGGATTTAAGCAAAAAGATTGGAGCTTGAGCTAGATTTTGACTTTCAAGAACCTATGGAAAGAAGAGCAATACATGCAAGCAAAATTATACAATAAATTAGAAAATCACTCTCACAAATCAGAAATTTTGATGAAATTGTGGTGTTTGGAGTTAGATTACCTTTGTATTAACAATCTAGGCTGAAAATGATTGTAATTTGTTGAATTGATATGAAGAAATTTGGGGTTTTTATTTTAAAGAAGGTGGGTTTTGTTTACTGGTTGAAAGAAGAAGAAGATGAGAGAAAAGAACGTACTTCTCTTTTTCTCATTTCTCAAACCAGGTTTAGCACTAATGGGCCTAATGGGTTCCAAAAATTTAAAAAAAAAATGGCCAAGTTTATTATTCACACCTATATTATAAAGGCTTCGTATTTACACTAATTACACAACAAAAATACATTTTCTTTCAAACTTTCACACAACAAAGTATGTAATTTTACATACTTAAGAAATAACATATTTTATACTATATAAAAAGGTTATAAAACATTTTTATTATTAAAATCCCTTATTTTACAATAATAAACAATTTTCACCAAATAAATGTAAAAGTCTACATTTTTAACTTCTAAAATTCAACAAAAATATTTTTCTTGCTTAGAAAAATATAACTAACCATTCTAAACTCAAATTTATAATTAAAACTCATTTTAAATTCAATTTCCACCTTTTTATTTGATTAAACAACCTTTAAAAATCAAATACTTCTTTTAAAAATTATTAGAAGAAGTAATTGGCAATAAATAATACAATTATTGCGTTTTTTTTCTAAACAAAAACTATGTTCCGTTTATTTACAAATATTCTTTACACTCAAAACTTATTTCTAATCACATTTTCTCCTTTTTATTTCATTAAACACTTATTAAAAGAACTTACTTCTTTTTTTAAAAATTATTAAAGGAAGCCACAAAGCAATAATTAACAAAATTATTGCATTTTCACTGAAATAAAATTATTCCCACATTTATTACCACCTAAACCATTAAAATAAAGCTTTATACTTTATTTTCAACAATTATTTCCCAAAATCGTTGTTTATAATAGATAAACAATTTATTTTCATCAATTTATCTCTATTCAATTTACAATATTAAATCATAATTATCATTATAATTTAATATTGAAAGGTAAACTCCAAATCCGGGTTGTTACATCAGAGGTGGTGGTGGTGGTGGTGGTGGAAGTGGCGGCAAAAGGTGGATGAAGGTGATGGTTCCAAAACTAGGTTAGCTTGAGTGCATAGGTGATGGATTTGTGGATTTTGGTGGTAGTGTTTGCCTTAGGGTTGCTTGGCCTGCCATGGTGGTTATCGAGGGTGGATGATGATCAGAGAATAAAGTGGTGGAGGTTGGCCTAGATCTGTTTGAGGAGGAGTGGAGCCATGAAGTTGAGAACAAGTTGCAAAATCACATAGAAAAACTAGAAAACAAGAGAAGAGAAGAAGATTTTACCAAATTTTTGCAAGACGGAGGCCATGATTCTTTTTAGGGTTGAGAAGCTTTGAAAATACATGAAAAAGATGAGAGAATGCAGCTGAAAAGAATAGAGAAAGGTAGGGCCAAAATAAATGGTGTACTGATTGAAAAAGAAACGGTAAAAGAAACGGTGAAACGACTTTACGTTTCTTAGCTTTTAAAACCTTCCATACTTCCTTTTCTTTTAAATCAAGTAAAATAGAATAAACTTCAGCAAGTACGTCTAAAACTAAAAAAAAGTATACATATATATATATATATATAATTAAATTTAAAGAAAATATAAAAAGAATTAAGGAAATTGCTTAAAAATTGAAAACAGGGTTCAAAAATTACAATTAAAACATCAGTGGCTTTGAAAAAATATCTACTTCATTTTAAAAATATTCTAAAGCAAAATTTTTGAAATAAAATAATTTATTTATCATTTATAAAATAAAATAAATAATTAAATTGGAGAAAAATAGAAAAGAACTAAAGAAAATGTTTAAAAATTGAAAACAGAGCATGGAAATTACAAGAAAAATACTACTAGCTCTAGAAAAATTCCTACCCCACTTCAAAAATATTAAAAGACAAAAACATACATAAAATAACATATGAATACATATTACAAAAAAAATATGACAAAGAAAAATAAAATTTATACTATTTAAAATAACAAAATTGCAAAATAAACGAATTGCACTTAATATTGAAATATACATAACTTTCACAATTTAAATCCTTTCCAATGAAACAAAAAGCAGTGTTCCTAAAATTTTATGTACTTTCAAAATAAAAGAAAAAAATTAAATTTTCAAACTTTTAAAATTTTAAAATAAAATTCAAAGTTTGACTATTTTGACCAAAAATTCACTTTTTGGAAAATATTCTTTTTAGTCATGCTTTGGAATGATAATTCATATCAAAACTAAAGTTTACCGTTCAAAATAAATAAAATAAGTTTTTAAATCAAAAATTGAATTAAAATAATTAAAATATACAAAAAATAAATCACAAAATACAGGGTTGTTACAATTAATAAAAAAGCAGACACAAATAACAGTGGCACTGCCTCAACTATCAATGCATAAGCATATGCACTAGTGAACAATGGAATAAAGCCAGAGTCCACCATAAAACTACGAACGAAAAATCACAAAACAACCAGACTCCGAATCAAGCAATGTAGACAACAGGGTTTAGTTCAATATGGTTGCAATGAAGACCAAGTACAAAGCATACACATCAACTCACTACATAATGCAACCTTCTCAGGTCAAAATGAAAATGTACAAGACTAAAGATTCAAACATGAGTGCAATAGGACAACTCAGCTAGCATGAACCAGATAGACCAGTGAACAGCAAGTGGCCAGAGGAGCAAATGAAGTACACAAGTGAATGGAAACAAACATCAAAATTTCATATGCAATCAGGTCTCAAAAGCATAGACTCGATGGAACAAGCCAATGTGACATCAATGCATATAGACCAGACAAGAGCATAGAGATGAAACGGATGTATAGATATAAACTATAGACAATGCAATGTACAAGTACAGGATACAGTGACAAGGTCACAAGGGATTTCAAATCAAAGTCAAATTTGAATGGCATAAAATTAAAACTGTGGTGAGCAAGAAAAATTCCCAAAGAAATTCGAACCCGTAATGAGCAAGCCAATGTCAAATTATACGAAACTGAAGAAGTTAGAAATCATCTCAAGCATTCACACAAAATCAAGTGGAGGGACAAAGTTATTGACAAATTCAAATGAAATTATACGAACGAAAATATACGAATTCGAATCCTATAAAATCGTATCATCATAGGCCCAAAAAATCATCGAGTTCAAGGGAGCTAAATTGTAGAGCAAAAGTAACAAATTACATACCGAAGTAAATTCGAACTCGATCAAAATTGAAGGAGGCATGTGCAAAGAGAAGAAAGCATCGATCAACAAAGCAAGGGACATAAATCATCATTCGATTGAGTTACTAAAGCCTGCGACTTCAATTTTCCATATCCCTAATTTCAGAGCAATGAGGAATGAGAACGAGCAACCATTTTCAAAAAGGATATCGGCCTGTAATACAAAAGAGAAAGGGATCTAACTTTAGCACCTATTTATTTTTATTGGGACGTCCTCATTATTAAGGGCTTTATTTAATTAGGATTTTGAGTTTTTAATTTTTTTTACTTTGTATATTAATTTTTAAATCGTTGTAATTTCTAGTCTTGTGACTAGGGGACGAACTACGGTGGTGTAGTTCGAGAATTCGCAACTCAGTGGCTGAGTTGTGGCAGGGTTTTGCATGTAGAGTTATCTTAGTTGATAGTAGGTGTCGTGAGTTTACATGTGTAAGAGTCTGACTACTTAATTTCTAGTAGAAACCTTAGGGGCAGCACGTTGGCCGGGTTTTGCCGAAGCTGGATAAATCTGTGTGTTCTATTTCTACATTTATTATTCTGCTATTACCAATGCTGCTATTATTCTGATATATCTATGTTGAAAATATTTTATAAACTTCCACAATAATTTTTATAATTAATAGTATCACCCAATTCACCCCTCCTTTAAGGTGAAATCGATCATATAAGTGGTATCCGAGCTAGGAATAAAAGCCATTTTTGATTTAAAAATTTGATTTTTCAAAGACCAATTTTGTTTTACAAATTTGAATTTTTAAATGGCTTCTTTTAATAATGCTTTTGCTGAGGGTCAGTGCAATATTATTCCTCCTGTTTTTGATGGAACAAGTTTTTTGAATTGAAAAATTAAAAATGAATTTTATTTAAAGTCTGTTAATGTTAAATGTTGCGATATTATTGAAAATAGGTGTGATATAATAGATGAGAAAAATACTTCGATTAATACTCTTGCTATGCATATAATATATTCTCATATTACTCAAGATAATTTTAATTTTCTCTCATTGTGAAAATGAACAGGAAATTTAGAATGCTCTTGATGCAATATATGGTGAAAAAGTCAATAGTGATGAGAAATTCCTCATAATCGACTTAGAAACGTGCTTAACAGGATTGGTAAAGGCAGTAGATATGAGGATGATGATGATGGAGCAGTTGAGTTGGCGATGAAGAGATTCAAAAGGAGGAACCACAAATACAAAAATCCAGCTCTAAATCAAAATTGAAAAGCAGAATAATCAAAGATTAGACAACTCGAAAGAACACGAGATCATTTGTCACAAATGCAACAAACCCGGTCATATCAAGCCCAATTGTCCTTGATTTCAACACGACCAAGGAAAGAATTCAAAAAGGAAACTTTTTGCAGTGACGTGGAATAGAAATGATGATTGTAAAAGCACTAGCAGTGAGAGTGAAAGAGTAAATCTGTGCCTACGAGGTGATATAACTAATAGGGACGATGAAGAGCCAAGCAAGGTATAAAACTTTCTCACTTAAAATTACTTATATATTTCCACAAAGTAAATGGCTATTTTGGAAGACTTAGGGAAAAATATGCCAAAATTGAATCACAAAGACATAGTTTGATAGAATCAAATAAACAGCTTAATCAATTAGTTAAAAACTATCGAACTAAGAGCCCTAAGTGTGATAAGTGTCTAACTTTCGATGAAGATATTAAAAAATCAGAAATTAAAATTAAATCACTTGAAAATGAAATTCTGATTTTGAAAGAAAATGAAAATACTAGGAGAGAAAATTCTATTAAAAGGTGCACTCAGTTATTGAACGAAAATGAATCCCTCAAAAAACAAATCCAACAATTGTCTATAACTTTAGAAAATTTTCCAAAGGAGAAAGATCGTTAAATATGCTATTAGGAAAACAAACCATTAATACAGTTAGACAAGGACTTGGATATAATATAACTGAATTTATTAGAGGTGAAATTAATCAAGTTAATTCCATGTGCATGATTTGTAGAAAAATTGGACACAATCAAAATATTTGTTGGTGTAGACCCAAACACGTGAAAAGATACCAATTTGGGTTTCAAATGGCACGAATATAAAATCCTTCAAAGTTAAACAAATTTGGGTGCTGAAAGGAACATATATAAATAGTTTTGGGTCTCCACAAACATATTTTTCAAAATCTGTTGCTACTAACAACCATGGACCTATAAAAACAAACATGTCACAAAAATCTTTTCTTGTGTAGGTGTGGTGGCAGGCTAAGGAACAACAATAGTGTTACTTGGATTATGGCCGTTTCAGGCACACACGGGTGACAAATCAAGGTTTCTTAGCTTAGTGCAAAGGTGGCAGAATCACAATGGACAACATTGAAATATTATCGTAAAGGTAAAAGAGGTAATGGTATATTTATTTTGAACGATATATTAAATGTGAAAACCTGCACCGAAATCTGATTTGAATCAGCCAGTTATGTGATAATAAAATAAATGTTGATAATGAATCTGACTTATTCTTATTCGACTTGTTCTATTTTTTATTCTAATTTGTGCAAAAGATGTTGACCGATCACTTTTCAACTTTGAACTAATAAATTTATTTGGTCTTATGATGGTGCTTTGTTAATACATGTGGATATATTTGACTTGACATTATATTTTGTGTTTGCTTGTATACATGGCTTCAAATTCAAATTCAAGAGAATTTCATTTAAAAGCCATTGAAAATGATTTTAAGAAATTTGTTGAAACTTCGCAGTCTGGTCTATAACATTCAATTAATGATAATCTTGAATCTAAGAGAAATTCAAATGTAGATTACACTAGTAATCTATTTGATAGAAAAATTACTAGTGGAACGTGATTTATGTTGAGACATTCAATAGCTGCATCGTTTCTCAAAGAAAATATCTGCATATTTTTCACTTAAGATAATTTTCAAATCACAGATATTTTTCTAAAACCCCTTTCAGAAATCATTTTTGTTGACCTTGTTTCAGATTAGTCATCTTAGAAATTTTGATTTTATAATTATTTTGGATTTGATCTTAAATGAGTACATTAACTAATCTGACTCCCTACTGATTATCTAAAAGATAAGTAGTGATTGAAAAAGTGACGAGTGTTGATATCAATCATATATTATAACTTGAGACGGTATAATTAGTAAATTTCAGAAATTTACACAAGAGTTATAAAAAAATTGTTGGTAAATATTCCATGACCACTTCTATTTCTATTATATTTCCATCGATCATCACTTATCATGATCCAATATGGTATGTCAATATGTGGTATTTTAAATGGAAAATTATACGCTTTCGTTTTATTATATTTTTAGCAATAAAAAACATCCAAATTATTCACTCTCGTTTAAAAGTCCCCACGGTTATGCATGGGTGAATTACTTGAAATTTTTGATTATGTGCTTCCATGCTCATTTAAAATTCCTCATAGTTATGCATGTATGGAACGCAAATCAAAATTGATTGATTAAATAAAAAAGTTGATTCTAATCCCTTTTAAAAGTTCTCATGGTTATTCATGGTTAGAAGATATTTGAATACATTTTCTAAAAAATGGAATACGACTAATCTCATTTAAAAGTCTTAACGGTCATGCATGGTTAGTAGATATTCAAATTCTTGAAATAAATATACCACAAATAGACACAACTATATGGTTTTATATGATGACATTATCCTTATCTCTCTAAAGTGGAATATGCGTCAAACAGAATATTTATGATTCTTTTTTATTTTTTACTGAAATTTAATATTTATACCCGATTGAATATTAATACTGTATTAATGTTAGTCAATTTATCTCTAGATTTTTTCTAACACTATACTCTTTTGCTGATAACGAAAGTGGGAAAGAAAAGTTAAGATTTTGGTAAATAAAGGTCAAATATTTTCTATATTGCATCTAGGCTCATTTGAATATTTATTTTCATGCATATATGAAGGGGAGCTTTGTGTAGAGAGGAAGTATTCTAATAGGAGAGCAAATTGAATAATCAAATACATTTACTAAATTCAAAATCTTAAATATATGTTTGTTATCATCAAAATGGGGAGATTGTTGAATATGCAAGTATATGATTTTTGTTTGATGATAATAAACTTACATACAAATTCATTTAAATGTATTTGTTAATGTACTATTTTATTTTCATATAGTTAAATAAATATTTGCTGAATAAAATGAATAACACAGAATTTAAATTCAAATGGGTATTTTATTCAAACGTATATTTATTACAATTTTCAACGGTACAAATTTAAGCTCTCGCTGTGAGCACAATTTTTAAACAATACAATTTTGATTACATCACAATTTTTCATTTACAAATGTCCTCACTACATATCACTCACACTCGTATTTATCTTCAACTCTATTCCAGATTGATTCCAGCATCTAAGCAATCTGCAAAACAAACACTAACGCAGTAAAATTGAAAAAGAAAATATTATTTGCCTCAGTTATTTGGGTTGTTCGTCATCATTTAATTTTGAATTCATCATACATGAATAGCTTGTGACATGCACAACGTATCACTATACATGCACACCAATGTACACTTGATAAAATTACAGGGACAAGTGAGCACAGGGTCAAACCAAATTAAAAGCCGGGTTCAACTCAAGTGAAAGTCACGATATCAGCACAAGGTCAAACCCGAGCAATAAGCTGGATTCAACACGGTTGCAATTCAAAAAGAAAATAATTCTCAAGTGAAACCAAGGCCACAAATTCATCATAGAAATGCAAACACACATGTACACATATATATGCAGCGCACATTTATACCAGACCAGGGATGAAATTCACAAGATCCAAATTCAAAACAGCATGGAACAAAGACACAAACCAACATACAAAGCAACCAAACTCAGATGGATATAAGCAATAATATGGATACAATGAACCGGTCGGAGAAATTACTACATAAAACAAGACTGCACAATTATGACTTCATGAAGCTTAAAATAAAACCATCAATAAAAGAGCAGATACAAATAACAATGGCACTACCTCAATTGTCAACGCATAAGCACATGCACCAACGAACAGTGGAATACAACCAGAGTCCATCATAAAACAGCGAACGAAAAATCACAAAACAACCAGACTTGGAATCAAGCAATGCAGACAATAGGGTTTGGTTCAATATGGTCGTAGTGAAGACTACAAGTACAAAGCATGCACATCAACTCACTGCACAATGCAACCTTCTCGGGTCAAAATGAAAATGTACAAGACTGAAGATTCAACATGAGTGCAATAGGACATCTTGGCTAGCATGAACCAGATAGACAAGTGAACAGCAAGTGGCCAGAGGAACAAATGAAGTACTCAAGTGAATGGAAACAAACATCAAAATTTCATATACAATCAGGTCTCAACATCATAGACTCGCGGGACAAGCCAATGTGACAGCAATGCATATAGACCAGACAAGAGCATAGAGATGAAACTGATGTACACGTATAAAACTATGGAAAATGCAATGTACAAGTACAGGATACAATGATAAGGTCGCAGGGGATTTCAAATCATAGTCAAATTTGAATGGCAGAAAATCAAAACTGTGGCGAGCAAGAAAAATTCCCAAAGCAATTCGAAGATGTGATGAGCAAGACAACATCAAATTACACGAAATTGAAGAAGTCAGAAATCATCTCAAGCATTCAAAAAATCAAGTGGCCGAACAAAGTTTTTGACAAATTCAAATGAATTTGTACGAACGAAAATATAGGAATTCGAATCCTATAAAACCGTATCATCATCCGCCTAAAAAATCATCGAGTTCAAGCGAGCTAAACAGTAGAGCAAAAGAAACAAATTACATACCGAAGTAAATTCGAACTCAATCAATATTAAAGGAGCCATGTGCAAAGAGAAGAAAGCATCGATCGACAAAGCAAGGAACATAAATCATCATTCAATCGAGTTACTAAAGTTGGCGACTTCAATTTTCCAAATCCCTAATTTCATAGGAAAGAGGAACGAGAACGAGCAACCATTTTCAAAAAGGATACCTGCCTATAACACAAAAGAGAAAGGGATTTCACTTTATCACCTATTTATTTTTATTGGGCCGGCCTTGTTATTTAGGGCTTTAGTTAATTAGGGGACGAACTACGGCGGTGTAGTTCAAGAATCTGCAACTCAGTGGATGAGTCGTGGTATGGTTTTGAGTGTAGAGTTAGGTAATTCGATAGCGGGTGTCACGAGTTTACGTGTGTAAGCGTCTGACTATCTAATTTCTTGTAGAAACCTTGGGGGCGGCACGTATGTAGGGTTTTGCCGAAGTTGGATAAATCTGTGTGTTCTATTTCTGCATTTATTATTCTGCTATTATCTGTGCTGCTATTATTCTAATATATCTGTGTTGAAAATATTTTATAAACTTCCGCAATTATTTTTATAATTAATAGTATCACCCTATTCATCTCCCCTCTAGGGTGAAATCGATCCTACAAACTCCACACATGGTGTTAAGTCCCTTATGCAGACAAAGAGACATCGCACATCGCTAGTCTAAATCACAAAATGATCATCATTTATCGATAAGTGTAAATTACACTAAGCTAGTAAATAAATGAGTTTAGCTTAATGTCCCATAATCACAGGCTTAACTTAAATATTTACGACCGAATTTGAGATTTCCACTCGAAAATTATCACAAAATTTTAATAGAACAAGTCAAAGAATTAACTGATGAAGTAAATGCAAGCCTTTCATACCACTTGTTTTGCTAAGTCATTTAATTTGGATTTCTCATACGAATGAGGTAAAGGTTTGCATATACTAATAGATTGAAAAACTATTTTAAAATGGCTTTTGAATTAAAAATAATGTTACAATCGTTTTTGTGAAAGAGTTTGAGTATTTACTACCAATATAAAAAACTTTTTATTTTAAAGTGAAAATCGTAGAAACGATTATAAGAACAATCAATCAGCAAAAATTCACATTTCAACGACGTGAATTAAAACCATGAAAATCGATATCAAATCCATCGAATGGTGATTCCCAAAATCTAGAAAAGAGGTTATCAAGTCAATAATAAACAACAAAAACTGACTGAATCAACCAAAAATAGATAAAACGGAAACCACATAAAAATAGGCAAATTGGCTGAATTTAGCAGTGCTAGATGTCTGGTGGTTTTCTCAGACGTCTGAGCTGAAGGTCTGGAAATTTCCTCTACATTGTTCAGATGTCTAGGAATAACCTCAGATGTCTGAGCTGAGAGTCAGAATTTTTAATTCCCATGCCTCAGATGTCTAAGCGTTTTCCTAGACGTCTGATCTGAAGCTCGGGGCAAAAATTGCCTAGGCCAATGATGGCCAAATCAACTCGAATGCGATCGAAAGAGCGATGGTGGCTAGGGATTTTTGCCAAATGACAACCCAGCACTATAGGCTCTTCAATACATTCCAAACAACATGTCCAAATATCCATAGTAGAATTTTCATAGATTTTGACTTCAAAGTATAAAAATTGGAAAATTCACCAAACCAATTCAATTCAAAAGCAATTGAACTAGAAATAGACGTTAGGGATTCATACCTAACAACAATGAAAGGTATAGATATAGATGCAAGTTCAAGAACTCACCTTTAAACTCAAAAACAAGGAATGAGAAGCTCTTAAATGAAGCAAGACCAATTTTTCTTCACTATACCTCCAGAATCTTCAATCTATTATCAAAGGCAAAGTTTTTCCTTAGTTAGGTTATAGGAAATTCTGAAAATTGAAGAGAGATTGAGATGGAGAAGATTAAGAGGATGCTTACCTAAGCTTCTCTTTGATTTTAGAAATAGAACTTGAATTTCCTAAGAGCTAGGGCTTAGGAATTTTGATTTCCCCTCTCTTCCCCCACTTTTCCCTTAAGAAATGAGTATTAGGAATTTAGGAAATGGAATGAAGGATTGAAGAAGAGTGAAGTGGGAGGTATTTTGTAGAAGGTTTGGGTTCTCTTATTGGGTTAGTGGGCTAGAACAAAACCCAAAGACTAAACAAAATACCAAAATCCTAATCAACTCTGTAACGACCTGATTTTTCGATGCCCGAAAGTCGACATCAATACGTCCACTATATCAAATGCCGCACGGTCGAATGCCGAAAAACCAAACCTTAGGGTTAGAGAATAAGAAGACAGTAGAAGAAACAGAAACAATAACAGAATCTCACATTTCGCAACGGAACAAATATAATGGATAAATGAATAATCTTTACAACAAAAGAACTATATCAGTTTATACATACATCATCGGAGTTTACAACAACAAACAGCGGAAAAGAATATAACATACACAAGTGATACGCCTCGTCATCAACCTTGAACTCCAGATCTCCATAGCAACTTCTTAATTTCGCTCCCGAATAACTGATAACCTGACTCTAGGCTGCCCGTGTGGAAAATTGTGGGCACCCAGAGTTTAGATAAGGAACAATAAACTCCAGGTCAGTCATGGGACTAGTGTGAGACCTTAAAAACAGTTATTTTCACAAAGAAAAAAAATCCGCAATGCTTTTGGGAAATGAAACTACCATAAGGCCTCCCGCCACACACACAATGCAAATGCAGAATTGGAGGAGATTTCTCCTTATGATAGTCAAAGATGCTTGATACGTAAAATCCTTTTTATATTATCATTAGTGCATGGTGCAGAAAATATTTCGAAAGTGTAATATTAATCTTAGCCAGCACACTACCATTATTGTATGCCTACTATAGCTACCATGTTCAATAGCAGGTTACCGCAACATTCCATGGCAGGTTATACAAATAAATCGTACAGGGCGCGTATTATTTCTTTGGATTTCCAACAAATGGTAAGACTAAGGATCCTACTGCCACATAGGTAAGGGATGCCCCGAGAACTTATCCAACTCTCTGCCAACACAAGGCCGACTTACCCCACGCTGTAATACAGCTATAATATGTGTAACTACCACGAGTATGCCATCCCCGGTCGTTACCGACCTTTATCCGAGGATCCTCAACCATAAAGCAAGAACCACAAAGCAATAAATTTGCAGTAACCACATAAGTTAAGTATCTGGGATCCATACCATGATACCACCCTTTTCCAGAAGGAAATTGACATACCCTAAGGAGGCTACCCCCAAATTGTCTTGCTGCATCCTTCCTGTTTCTACCAATTCCGGGTTGCATGACGACCCATAATTTTGGACGTTTGAAATTGAGATATTTAATTGATTTTAAATATTTGAAAGTTAGTTTAGCTTGAATTTCATTTTAACTATGAATTTGGCAATTAAATTATTGAATTTAATTATAGAAATTTGGGTAAAATTTTGAATCTTCAGTTTTATGCTTGTTAAAAATATTTTCAAGGCTTAGAAAATTTAAATTGAAGGTAATAGAACTATTAAAATTCAGTTTGAAAATGATTTGTTCAGTTTTGAAATTTATATCGTTTAATTCGATATTTAAAAATAGCCTTCTGAGGCACAGTCACGGAGTTCGACGAAACCAGTTCTATTGGATCCATAATATTGTATTATTATCGGATTTCAATTTTCGTATGTTTGGAGTTGTCGTGTGATCGTATGGATTGCAAACGCGCTAAAATTTATATTGAAATTTAATATAACAGCTGGGTCTGAAAAACTATCTTCTCCATATGATTGAATTTGGATTCGAAACCTTTTCCATTTCATTCGAAATTGGCGTATAACATTCTAAACGCCTAGCAGCACGCCTCGATTGGAGATCGAGATTTTGAGTTGTGGAACCGAGACGATTTAAATACAAATTATAATATATATGTTTATTTTAATGATATTTTATATGGCAGATTACACGTTGTTAAATTTTCAAACATGTGTCCCTTTTGTTCTAATAAATTTAAGCACGCGTTTGTTAGAGAAAAAAATCATAAAACAAAACGAAAGGGTTTTCTTTCGTTCATAATAAAAAAGCGTGCTCGTTCAAAAGAAAATGGCGGTCGATCAACGAAAATCAAAACAAAATCAATGGCCGAGCAAGATTATGGAAAAGAATCAAGCAATTCGAATCCATGGCCGCTTCTCTTAAACAAATCAATCGACCGAGGGAATCGCGAAAGGGAAAGTCAGCGATTCGATCGAAGCGTCGATTTCGCACGTGTACGTGGCTCAGCGGTGACCTGATTATCGAAGGCTAGGGCGTGCCGACTGTTTTGTTTAGAGGGCTTCGCGATGGCGATCGATTGGGGAGGCCATGAGACTCGAGGCTGCAGGTGCGATGCTCGATGGAAGGGGGCTCGTGCGGAATGGCGATGCTCGGTGATTGATACTCGCGAAGATTGGAATCGCAATGGTCGCGAGGTTGTGGTAATGTGCATGCAAGCTTCGTCTGGAGGTGCAAATTCGAGTGGAAGCAACAGGGAATGCAGATGGTCTTGATTTGGGAATCGACTTTGGGATTGCTCGCGACTGCGAGGGTTTCGAGCATCGCGATTTCAAATAGGCAGTAAGGTATAATGTTTTATTTTTAATTCAATTTAAATAAATGTTCGAATATACATATCTGATTTAAATTTAATTTAGCACACATATATATATATATATATATATATATATGAATGCATGCATATAGGTTAGGAAAGAAAATAATATAAATGTATTTATAACCCAGTATTTAATTTTTTACAGTTAAGAAGATTTCTGTTTGTTTATTTACCAAAAAGAAAATAATAAATATATATACATTCATTTTAACTAATGTAATTATTTTGGTAACTAAAAAATATTTTTTATTTAAAAGGAAAATTATTTTAAACCCAAATTACTAGTTTAAAACGAAATGATTAGTTTAAATTAAATTATTGGTCAATTTAATTTATTGAATGGAAATTTATTTTAAAATTAAAATAGTGGTTAATAAAAATTATGAAATGGAAATTAATTATTCGATTAGAGAAATTAATTTGTTTAGATGGTTCATTTAATTATTGTCATTAAAAATAATTTATTACAGGAAATTCAGTTTTAAATTTAATCTTTAGTTAAATAAATTTATTAATAGAAAATTTGTTTACAAATTTAATTATTTATTTAAAATTAAATCACTAGTTTAAAAACTAAATTATTAGTTGAATTAAACTTATAAAATGGCAAAATTGAATTGTTCGATTTATTTTGAATATTAATAAAAATTATGTAATTGTTTATATAAGGTCTAATACTGTGAGGAAGACAAGTCAGGATTGGAAACGGATTGCAAATAAAAAGGTAGGATCTTCACACTCAGTTGAAATTCAAATTTTAGTTATTGATTGATTATCTATTTGTGAAAGTATATAGAGAGAGTGTGTGTGTGTGTGTGTGTGTGTATAAATATATATTTGGAGTGATTGATTTCCTGCATTATATGGCGGATGAGACCATATGTGCCGCATAATAGCGGATGATTTTATATAATCCCATATGCCGTGATATTCCACCTCGAAGTTGAATTGGTTTTTAATTGTTGTGCTAACATCTGTGGATGTAGGGAAACAAGTTGGAGGGATCCAACTGGATTCCATAAATATTTGAATTTGTTTCATATGTTGTGTGTTGATTTATCTATAATCTGTGTATATTTATATTTGTGATTGGAATTGTTGATGGCTACAGTTTAGACGAATATATTTCTAGTGTCGTAGGATACTAGAAAAAAATAAAATTGTATTTTTGGAAATTAAAGTAGAATTTTTTTCAAGTAAATTCATTTTTGAGAATTCAATAAATTTAAAAGGAATTAAAAGTATAAAAGTTGATTTTTGAAATCTTATCGAATTAATTCCAAAATATGGGAAAAGATTTTAATAAATGGACTTCGAGTTATATTATTTAATAAATGAAGAATTTATTTAAAATACGGATTTTAAATAGTTTGGAAGAGATAAATGAATTTATTTAAGGGAAAGAAATTTAGAAATCAAGTTTTGAATTTAATTTGGTGTTTGAAATGATTTTTTGAAATCAATTTGAAATTTGATTTGGTGGTCAAATGTAAATTATTTGTAAATCAATTTGGAAATTGGTTTGGTGTTTTGAAATAAAATTGAAATCAATTTGAAAATTGATTTGGTGAAAGTAAATATTTGGAAATCGATTTGAATATCGCATATTAGTGGATATTTGGAAATTTAAATTCACAATGGGAACTTATAAAGGAAAGGGAAATTTGTTTTTAAAATAAACATTTGGTTATTTTTAAAGGTGTGGAAAGAAATTTACAGATTTGGAATGTAAATTAAAATAAATCGAGAAAGATATGTAAATTGATTTGAATGAACCATTTTGAAATGGAAAGTGTATTTTCCCTTGAAAGCCGAGTATGATTTCAATGTAGCCAATAAATATAAATTGAAAATTTTTAAGGATGGTTTTAGAAAGGATACTTTGGATAAATTATTTTCTTAAGCTGGTTTCAAAATCTTTAAAGTAAAGATTTATTTAATTAATTATAAAATGATTATTTAAAGATTTAGTTGATATTTGTTTTGGGAAATGGTTATTTAAATAGTTATACCCTATCTACTAACTTTATTTTAAAATTAGTTTGGACTTGACGTCTTATATGTGATAATCAGTATAATGTTTTCATAACCAATATTTAAGTAAGTGTTTAAAATAGTTTTATTTTAAATGTTTCCAAGAATATTTTAGATAAGTGATTTGAATTATTTTAAAGTATTTAAACTCGGCAAATTTTCAGTGGAAATGAATAAATATTTAGGAATATATTCTGCATAAGGAAAAATGATTTGAAATTTGTTTTCAAAGGATTAAAATGTGGAAAGTGATTTGAATTTTTTTCAAATGGTTGAAGTGTTAAAACTATATCTTGTGAAGATATTTTGAAAATAAATAATCGGAAGAAAATTATTTAAATCTCGATGATTGTTCTGAATATTGATTGATAGTTCAATAACCGACTATCAGTATTGGCTTTTAAATGGAATTAATTTCGATGCGACCGGGGGTCGGATGCCGAATGGTTATTCGAAAACCTCATCGAATCTTTGTGATGGATCTTTTGTTTAAAAGATCAATGTGGAAATTTGTTGTAATTTATTTGAAATCTTAATGTAACACTTATTTTTAAAAAATAAGCGCTCATTATTCAGATTAACCGGGAGAGGACTTTGTGTCATAAAACCCATTCCGAATAACGATACGACGAAATGAGATTGCATTTGAAGATGGTGTTGAAGACTGGGTATTTTTGAAAGAGAAAGGATTATCTGTCGAATGTCTCTACACCGAGTTGCTCCGGTATAGATATTTTATCATCCTTTGTGATGGGGATTCCGGACGTGATTAGTGAATATTCGAATTGCAAGGTCTTCTTTGAAGTGCCTTTGGTTCCGTTCGATCCTGGAACGGACTTGTATGGATGTATGTCTGACATTACACTTTGAGACATATAGCTGGTTTCTATTAAATACATTTGTGTTGGTGGCGGAGAATTTATTCTCTTAGCTTAACACCCTTCTCTGAGACGTACGAGCTCAGAGGTTATGTAGGTGATGGTTACTAGTGATATATTCCCAATTTGATAGTGTGGCATATGAAGTGCTGCTGATAATTTGTTGATCGAAGCATGGCTTTTGTGAAAAACATGTCTTGGTAGATGAGACTTCGTCGGACCTCACAACACGAAAATGGTCGAAACAGGAAGGATGCAGCAAGACGATTTGGGGGCAGCACCCCTAGGTTGTCCATTTCCTTATGGGAAAGGGTGGTAACATGGTATGGAGCTTCGATACTTAACTTATGTGGTTGTTGCTTTGTGGTTGTTGCTTTGTGGCTGAGGATCCTTGGATAAAGGTCGGTAACGACTGGGGATGGCATACTCGTGGTATTTACTCATGTTATAGCTATATTACAGAGTGGGGTGACTCGGCCTTGTGTTGGCAGAGAGCTGGTTAAGTTCTCGAAGCGTCCCTCCAGAGGCGTACCCATGTGGCAGTAGGAAGTTTCTTAGCCCGACCATTTATTGGAAATCTAAAGAAACAATACGTGCATGTACGATTTTAGTTGTATAACCTGTCATGGAATGTTGCGGTAACCTACTATTGAACATGGTAGCTATAGTAGGCATACAATAATGGTTGTATGCTAGCTAAGATTAATATTATACTTTCGAAATGTTTTCTGCACTATGCACTAATGATAATTTAAAAAGGATTTTGTGTATCAAGCATGTTTGACTATCATAAGGAGAAATCTCCTCCAATTCTACGCTTACATTGTGTGTGTGGCGGGAGGCCTTATGGTAGTTTTATTTTCCAAAAGCATGGAAGATTTCTTTTTATTATCTTTGTGAAACTAACTATTTTTAAGATCACACACCAGTCCCATGACTGGCCTGGAGTTTATTGTTCCCTTTCTAAACTCTTGATGCCCACAATTTTCCATACGGACAGCCTAGAGTCTGGTTATCAGTTATTCGGAAGAAAAGTCAAGAAGTTGCTGTGGAGATCTGGAGTTCAAGCTGGAAGGCAAGGCGTATCACTTGTATATGTTATATTCTTTTCCACTATTTGTTGTTGTAAACTCTGATGATGTATGCCTAAACTGATATAGTTCTTTTGTTTTAAAGATTATTCATTTATCCATTATATTTGTTCCACTGCAAAATGTGAGATTCTGTTGTTGTTTCTATTTCCTCTTCTATCTACTTCTTCTCTAACCCTAACGGTTTGGTTTTCCAGCATTGGCTGTGAGGCAATTGATATAGTGGACATATAGATGTCGACTTTCGGGCGTCGAAAAATCGGGTCATTACTAAGTGGTGTCATAGCATTTGGTTAAGCGACAATCTTGGCTCTGGTGGTGATTACTTATTAAAGAGAGTGTCAGTAGTACTCTAGAATGAATTTGAGTGTAATAATAGATATGAGCGCGTATTTGTTAGTGAATATAAAAATTGTTTTTTATTGTGATGATTGGTTTGTTGAGTGGTATACGGATTCTAGTCGGTATAGTCTGTACAACTCTATCGATAGGGATCTCTAAACACTTGTACAGAACAATTCGACACGTTATTGTATTAAAATAGGGTAAATGAAATTATTTTACCCAAACTATTTTTGTATAGAAAAGAAATCATTTTTTGTAAAATATTGTAGTATATGGTTGCTTGGTTGTTAGAAAGTGATAATATTAAATTATTATCATTAAAAAATCGAATAAGTAATTGAAATCATAATCAAAAGTTAAGAAATAAATTCACATATAAATAGAATTCGAGAATGTAAATTGTAAATGTGATTTGTAATTTGAAATGGAATTCCAGAGAAATGTTTTGAAAAGAATTGAAAGGGTTTGAAAGTTTTGAAATTTGGAAAAGGTTAAATTCCCTTTGAGTTTGGAAATGATTTCCAAAGGTTTTGGAAAAAATGCTTTGATGGAGTAAAAGCACTAAAATCTTTTCGTTCGTTGGAAAATAATCCCGATGATGATCGCGACATCATTGGTGTTCATTTTCGAGTTTCCAGGAGAGGAATTGCTGCCAAAATATTTTAAATGAAGTTGTTTGGAAAAGTGGGGTTGGTTTTGGAAATTCAATAGATAATTTGAATTGATTTCGAAAATGATTTTGAAATGTTGGAAAGACTCTGGAATCTGATAAAAATAGTTATGGAATAAAATTTATTCAGGTGGAAAATAAAATTGTGGATGAATAAATAAATCTACAATTGCAAGTAAATGAAAGTGAAATTGAATGTTGAATTTTAGCTCGAATTTGTAAGTAATAGAGCTAGAATTGGAATTGAATTTGATTGTGATAAACAAAGTAAAGTGGAAATTTTGTCAAGTTGAACCCAATGAAGCAAAAGTATTGAAATAAAATTAGTAAGTGAAACTAATTGAAGAAATAAAAAATTAAATATGGTTTGAAATGAAATGAATTCAATAATTATAAATGAAAGTTAAATTGAATTCATATGAAATTGGAAATCCAGTTTAAGTATAAGTAGATATAAACCAAAGTGGTGAATGGAGAATAAATTTAAGAAATATAGAATAACTATATGAACTTAAGAAATAAATGGTGAAATTCTTAAGTAAAATTTGGAGTTGAGAAAGTGTTCTAAATTGATAAGTGAATAAAGATTAAACTGGAAAATTGTGAAATGGCAATTGTGAATAAGTGTACTGAAATGAAAATCTATTTGAATAAAAGAAAAGAAAATTGATATAGCTAATAATCAATTAAAGATAACTATATATGTAACGCCCCACCTCTATACCCACGCTAGCCAAGAACACTACGGAGTAGTGCTGTCAACTAGCACGGAGAATAAGGCTGTTGAGGAGCGACCATCCATGTAATTGCTTATCACACGGTGGCTACAAATAATCTTCGGAAACAAACATAGAAATAAGCATAACGCAAATCAGTCACAGACATCCATATCACAAAGGCGGAAGAAGATATGAATATGTAACTAACACATGAAAGTGTACATCAGAGTAGTGGTCAAAAGATCCACAATAATACAAAGGAATAGCAACACGTGCTATACAAAAGAATACAACTATGAGTCTATATCTCAAGTGTATACAACAAAAACTGCTAATCTAAACAGTTAGCCAAAAGTTAGAGCGATGAATCCCTGGGAAGAAGTCAAGCAGAAGCACCTGTAACATCTCGGTGTGACCCGAGTATTATTTAAGAAAATAATAAACGGGTCAGTCTAGCTATAAATATCAGATGACATGATATAACATAAAAGATATGGCATAAACATAAAATATCCATAATGACATACCACTATAAGTATGTAAATAATGATCAACAGAAGATCAATCAATAAGAGATAATCAATATCACAAGAATCTTCTCAAAGATTCGGAAAGGGCATCATACCCCAAACTTGTACTCATAACAAGTCAATGACATAAATTCTAGAAATCAATGCAAGAAGTCCAGAAATCATAGAAAAGAGAAAGAGGCCTATCACATGACGGTCCGAAGACCAAGGGGAGCTACCCCACATGCGTGAATGGAATCACACAGATTAAGGTCCAGACTAACCAAAAAGAAAAAAGGTATGTGTGAGTGGAATCACACAAGTGGTGTCTAGTCTAACCTCGCAACAAGAGACATCGCACAGTTGCTTGTCTAAATCATCAGAATGATCGTCATGATCAACGAGAAGTGTCAATTACACTAAGCTAGTAAATATAGAAGTTTAGCTTCATGTCCCATAACCACTTGCTTAACTTAAATATTTACGAACAAACTGTAAATCTTCACTAATAAAATTGTCACAAGAGGTTCAATCGAACAAGTCCAAGAATTAACCGACGAAGTGAACGCAAGCGTTTCATACCACTTGTTTTACTAAGTCGTTTAATTAGATTTCTCATCCGAGTGAGGTAAAGGTTTGTATATACTAATAGATTGGAAAACGGTTTAAGAAAAGAGCTTTGTTATTAAAAATAGAGTTGAAATTGTTTGTTATAAGAGTTTTGATATTTAGTACTAGTATTGAAACCTTTATATTATAAAGTGACAAAACACAGAAGCAATTGTAGAAATAATCAGTCACAAAGATCGCATACGGTGATGTGAATAAGATCCAAGGAAATCAGCTCAATGTTTTGCAGATAAGATCCCCTACGGAGGGGGGGTCCAGGGGGGGCGGCAACCCCTCAAGGTGGGGGTGCGGGGGCAACGCCCCCGCTTATGGGGTTCGACCTGCCTGGTCAGGTCGCGGGGGTCCAGGGGCAGCGCCCCCGGCGGGGTGCGGGACAGCGCCCCGTCCAAAACGGTACGACCTAGTGAAGACAAAAAGGGGGTCTAATGACCTAAGAGGGATAGGGTCGAGCGACCTAACGGTTGCGACCTAGGGGTCTAAGGGGTCAAGCGACTTTGTGGTTGCGACCTAGAGGTGTTCGCGACCTAACGATGACTCACGACCCAACATGGCCGACTTAACAGAGGTCGCGACCTAACAGGATAACTCGTGACCGACTTAAGAGTTGCGTGACTGAAGGGTTGCACGACTTAAGGGTTGCATGACTTAAGGGTTGCACGACTTAAGGGTTAGGCCAGGAGCGACCTAACGAGATAAGGTCCAACGACCTACGAGTTAAGGGTCCAACGACCTATCGGGATAACTCGTAACCGACTTAAGAGTTGCGTGATTAAAGGGCTGCACGACTTAAGGGTTGCACGACTTAAGGGTTAACTCATAAACGACTCACGACCTATGGATGAACAACTTAACTCCGAACGAGCTAAAAATGGCCAGAACGACCTAGGGTTAACTCGTAAATGACTCACGACCTATGGATGAACGACTTAACTCCGAACGAGCTAAAAATGGCCAGAACGACCTAAGTGCAGAAAATTCACCAAAACGCTAAAAATTGGAGTTTTTCGCCAATCCAATCCAAACCAAATGCTAACATGCATGCAAAAATGATAGGGAATCATTCCCAATAGTCCAATATAGTTATAGGCTAGAATTGTGAGATAAAAATCTCACCTTTGTACAAATTCAATGAAGAAGGAACTTGAAACAATGGAGAAGCAACTACAAGCTAGAATCCAATGTCTTCACTTTGATTTTGGAGTCGAATGATGGATTTAAAGTTGAAACCTAAGCTTGGAGTTTTAATTTCCTCTTCCACTCACCATTAATGCAAAAGCTTGGTTGTTAGGAAATTTATGAAGAGTGAGAAGAAGGAAGGGGGTTTGGGCTTGAGTTATAATGGCAATCTAACCCAAAGTCCAAAGCGGGAAAAGTTAGTGAAATTCCACCAACTCCAAACCTACCAATGTTTATACTTAAAAAAATTATAAACGGCATTTCGAACTCAATGGAAGGGGTCTCGAGTCCTAATTTGACCGTTTGCAAAAAGTAGCTTTTCGGACCAATATTCGATTAACGACAAAATATTTAAATATAAAATCGATAAATATGCGGGTTGTTACAATGTAGGATATACGTATATTGTTTTATTCGCATAACGATTTGATTCAGAATTCGAGCACAGAATTTCGTGATAGTTATATCGATCTGAGTTGAAATTTTTCACTTGATTTTCGACGACGAACTAGGATATGGATTTTTGGTTGATTCTGGAAATTTCTATCATAGTTTACGGCTATGCAAGGAGAATGACGGATTCTGATCAAGAAACCAGATCCGAGTCCGCACTAGGAAGTCGGGTGGACGATACTAATTCGGAAGTGAAATTGTGCGGCCGAGTGAGCGATCGAATTGATATTACGTACGAATGATATATGTGAATCATACGAGTTTGAATGAAATATATATTGAAACTCTTGTAATGGAATGTGCAAAACAATTTTTGAATATAGAAATTGGGTATGGTTGTTAAATAGCATACAGGTATTATAAAGGAAATGGAATTGGATTTTTGATTTCGAAGATAAATTTAAATTGCCCGACAAAAGCTATATATTTAAATTTCAGTATGAAATTTGATGACTTCCCTGTCTAGCCGCTTGGCTTTTCATTTTATTTTTTGAAATCTGGAGGCCCGTTGTGGCTATTTGTAGTCGTACCGAGCTAGCCGCGCAAAGGAGACGCTGACGAAATTTTTCGAAAATTTAGGAAGTTAGAAATTTTTGAGAAAACTTTGAAAATTTAAATTTAAATTTAAATTGGTTAAGAAAATAATATTTTTTGGAATTTATGGTTATGGTTGGAAAGCTAGTTGAATCGATAATGAGTTTTTAATAGAAAGTTAAAACTGTTTGGTTTTGGAAAAATGATAAACGGGTTGAGAATTATTCTTCTTAACTAGCAATTTCGAGATGAAATTATTTCAAGGGGGGAAGAATGTGACGACCCAGAATTTTGGACATTTGAAATTGAAATATTTAATTGATTTTAAATTTTTGAAAGTTAGTTTAACTTGAATTTCAATTTTAACTATGAATTTGGCAATTAAATTATTGAATTCAGTTATAGAAATTTGGGTAAAATTTTGAATCTTCGGTTTTATGCTTGTTAAAAATATTTTCAAGGCTTAGAAAATTTATATTGATAATATTAAAGGTGATAGAACTGTTAAAATTTAATTTGAAAATGATTTGTTCATTTTGGAATTTATATCGTTTAATTCGATATTTAAAAATAGCCTTCCGAGGCACGGTCTCGGAGTTCGACGAAACCAGTTCCATTGGACCCGTAATATTGCATTATTGTCGGATTCCAATTTTCATAGTGTTTGGAGTTGTCGTGTGATTTGTATGGATTGCAAACGCGTTAAAATTTATATTGAAATTTAATGTAACAATTGGGTCCGAAAAACTATCTTCTCTATACGAACGAATTTGGACTCGAACCTTTTCCATTGCGTTCGGAATAGGCGTATAACATTATAAACGCCTGGTAGCACGCCTCAATTGGAGATCGAGATTTTGAGTTGCGGAACCGAGACGATTTAAATTTGAATTTAAATTTAAATACAAATTATAATATGTATGTTTATTTTAATGATATTTTATATGGCAGATTACACGTTGTTGAATTTTCAAACACGTATCCCATTTGTTCTGATAAAATTAAACACATGTTTGTTGGAGAAAAAAATTCATAAAACAAAACGAAAGCGTTTTCTTTCGTTGATAAAAAAATCGTGCTCATTCAAAAGAAAATGGCGGTTGATTAACAAAAATCAAAACAAAATCAATGGCCGAACAAGATTAGTGAAAAAATCGAGCAATTCAAATCCGTGGCCGCTTCTCTTAAACAAATCAATCGACAGAAGGAATGACGAAAGGGAAAGTCGGCGATTCGATCGAAGCGACCTGATAATCAAAGGCTAGGGCATGCGCGAATATTTTGTTCAAAGGGATTCACGATGGCGATCGATTGGGGAGGCCGTAGGACTCGAGGCTGCAGGTGCGACGCTCGATGGAAGGGGGCTCGTGCGAAATGGCCATGCTCGGCGATTGATACTCGCGAAGATTGGAATAGCGATGGTCGCGAGGATGTAGTAATGTGCATGCACGCTTCGTCTGGAGGCGGCAATTCGAGTGGAAGCAACATGGAATGTAGATGGTCTCGATTTGGGAATCAACTTTGGGATTGCTCGCGGCTGCGAGGGTTTCGAGCATCGCGATTTCAAATAGGCAGTAAGGTATATTGTTTTTATTTTTAATTCAATTTAAATAAATGTTCGAATATACAGATTTGATTTAAATTTAATTTAGCACATATTTATGAATGCTTGCATATAAGCTAGGAAAGAAAATAATATAAATGTATTTATAACCCAGTATTTAATTTTTTTACAATTAAGAAGATTTCTGTTTGTTTTTTTTACCAAAAAGAAAATAATAAATATATATACATACATTTTAACTAATGCAATTATTTTGGTAACTAGAAATGTTTTTTATTTAAAAGGAAAATTAGTTTAAACCCAAATTACTAGTTTAAAACCAAATGATTAGTTTAAATTAAATTATTGGTCAATTTAATTTATTAAATGGAAATTTAATTTTAAATTAAAATAGTTAGTTAATTAAATCTACGTAATAGAAATTATTATTTTATTAGACGAATTAATTTGTTTAAATGGTTCATTTAATTATTGTCTTTAAAAATAATTTATTAAAGGAAATTCAGTTTTAAATTTAATTTTTAGCTAAATAAATTTATTAAAAGAAAATTTGTTTAAAAAATTTAATTATTTGTTTAAAATTAAATTATTAATTTAAAAACTAAATTATTAGTTGAATTAAAATTATGAAATGGCAAAATTGAATTGTTCGATTTATTTCGGATATTAATAAAAATTATGTAATTGTTTATACAAGGTCTAATATTGTGAAGAAGACAAGTCGGGATCGAAAACGGATTGCAAATAAAAAGGTGAGATCTTCTTGGTCACTTGAAATTAAAATTTCAGTTATTGATTGATTATCTATTTGTGATAGTGTATGTATGTATGTATGTATGTATGTATATTTGGAGTGATTGATTTCCTGCATTATATAGTGGATGAGACCCTATGCGCCACATAATAGCGGATGATTTCGTATATACCGTGATATTCCACCTCGAAGTGGAATTGGTATTTAATTGTTGTGCTAACATTTGTGGATGCAGGGAAACAGGTAGGAGGGATCCAACTGGATTCCTCAAATATTTGAATTTGTTTCATATGTTGTGTATTGATTTATCTATAATCTTTGCATAATTATATTTGTGACTTAAATTATTGATGGCTATAAAATTGGATTTTTGGAAATTAAAGTAGCATTTTTTTAAGTAAATTCATTTTTGAGAATTGGATAAATTTAAAAGGAATTTAAAAGTATAAAAGTTGATTTTTGAAATCTTATCGAAGTAATTCCAAAATATGGAAAAAGATTTTAATTAATGGATTTAAAGTGATATTATTTAATAGATGAAGAATTTATTTAAAATACGAATTTTAAATACTTTGGAAGAGATAAAGGAATTTATTTTAAAGGGAAAGAAATTTAGAAATCAAGTTTGGAATTTAATTTGGTGTTTGAAATGATTTTTTGAAATCAATTTGAAATTCGATTTGGTGGTTAAAAATAAATTATTTATAAATCAATTTGGAAATTGATTTGGTGTTTTGAAATAAATTTGAAATCAATTTGAAAATTGATTTGTTGATTGAAAGTAAGTATTTGGAAATCGATTTGAATCTCGTATATTAGTGGATATTTGGAAATTCAAATTCACAATAGGAATTTATAAAGGAAAGGGAAATTTGTTTTAAAAATAAACATTTGGTTATTTTTAAAGGTGTGGAAATAAATTAATACATTTGGAATGTAAATTAAAATAAATCGAGAAAGATTTATAAATTGATTTAAATGAACCATTTTGAAATGGAAAGTATATTTCCCTTGAAACCTAGTATGATTTCAAAGTAGCCCATAAATATAAATTTAAAAAAATTAAGGATGGTTTTAGAAAGGATACTTTGGATAAATTATTTTCTTAAGCTAGTTTCAAAATCTTTAAAGTAAAGATTTATTTAATTAATTATAGAAGTGATTATTTAAAGATTTAATTGCTATTTGTTTTAGGAAATGGTTATTTAAATAGTTATACCCTATCTACTAATTTTATTTTAAAATTAGTTTGGACTTGAAGTCTTATATGTGATAATTAGTATAAAGTTTTCATAGTCAATATTTAAGTAAGTGTTTAAAATATTTTTATGTTAAATGTTTCCAAGAATATTTTGGATAAGTGATTTGAATAATTTTGAAGTATTTGAACTCGGCAAATTTTCAGTAGAAATGAATAAATATTTGGGAATATATTCCACGTAAGGAAAAATGATTTGAAATTTGTTTTCAAAGGATTGAAATCTGGAAAGTGATTCGAAATTTGTTTTCAAATGGTTGAAGTGTTAAAATTATATCTTGCGAAGATATTTTGAAAATAAATAATTGGGGGAAAATTATTTAATTCTTGATGATTGTTGTAAATATTGATTAACAGTTAAATAACTGACTATCAATATTGGCCTTTCAATGGAATTTGAATTTCGATGCGACCAGGGGTCGGATGCCGAATGGTTATTCGAAAACCTCATCGAATCTTTGTGATGGATCTTTTGTTTAAAAGACCAAGTGGAAATTTGTTGTAATTTAATTGAAATCTGAATGTAACACTTATTTTTAAAAATAAGCACTCATTATTCGGATTAGCCGGGAGAGGACTTTGTGTCGGAAAACCCATTCTGAATAATAATACGACGAAATGGGATTGCATTTGAAGATGGTGTTGAAGACCGGGTATTTTCGAAAGTGAAAGGATTACCTTTCGAATGTCTCTGCACCGAGTTGCTCCGGTATAGAGATTTTATCATCCTTTGTGATGGGGATTCCGAACGTGATTAGTGAATATCCGGATTGCAAGGGCTTCTTTGATGTGCCTTCGGTTTTGTCCTATCCCGGAACGGACTTGTATGGATGTATGTCTAACATTACAGTTTGAGATATAAAGCTGGTTTCTATCAAATACATTTCTATTGGTGGTGGAGAATTTATTCTCTTAGCTTAACATACTTCTCTGAGACGTACGAGCTCAGAGATTATGTAGTTGATGGTTACTGGTGATATATTCTCAATTTTGTAGTGTGGCATACAAAGTGGTGCTGATCATTTGTTGATCGAAGCATGGATTTTTTGGAAAACGTATCTTTGTGGACGAGACATCGTCAGACCTCACAACCTGAAAATGGTCGAAACAGGAAGGATGCAGCAAGACAATTTTGGGGTAGTGCCCTTAGGGTATGTCCATTTCCTTCTGAAAAAGGATGGTATCGTGGTATGGATCCCAAATACTTAACTTATGTGGTTACTGCAAAATTATTGCTTTGTGGTTGTTTCTTTGTGGTTGAGGATTCTCGGATAAAGGTCGGTAACGACCGGGGATGGCATACTCATGGTAGTTACTCATGTTATACCTGTATTACAGCGTGGGGTAACTCGGCCTTGTGTTGGCAGAGAGCTGGTTAAGTTCTTGGAAGCGTCCCTCCAGAGGCGTACCCATGTGGCAGTGGGAAGTTCCTTAGCCTGACCATTTGTTGGAAATCCAAAGAAATAATACACGCCATGTATGGTTTTAGTTGTATAACCTGCCATGGAATGTAGCGGTAACCTGCTATTGAACATGGTAGCTATATTAGGCATACCATAAAGGTTGTATGCTGGCTAAGATTAATATTATACTTTTGAAATGTTTTCTGCACTATGCGCTAATGATAATATAAAAAGGATTTTGCATATCAAGCATGTTTGACTATCACAAGGAGAAATCTCCTCCAATTCTGCGTTTGCATTGTGTGTGTGGCGCGAGACCTTATGGTAGTTTCATTTTCCAAAAGCATAGCGGATTTCTTTTTATTTTCTTTGTGAAAATAACTATTTTTAAGATCTCACACCTGTCACATGACTGACCTGGAGTTTATTGTTCCCTTTCTAAATTCTGGGTGCCCACAATTTTCCACGCGGGCAGCCTAAAGTCAGGTTATCAGTTATTCGGGAGCGAAGTCAAGAAGTTGTTGTGGAGATCTGGAGTTTAAGCTGGATGGCGAGGCGTATCACTTGTATATGTTATATTCTTTTCCGCTGTTTGTTGTTGTAGACACTGATGATGTTTCTATAAACTGATATAGTGCTTTTATTTTAATGATTATTTATTTATCCATTATATTTGTTCTGCTGCGAAATGTGAGGTTCTGTTATTGTTTCTGTTTCTTCTTCTATCTTCTTCTTCTCTAACCCTAACGGTTCGGTTTTTCGGCATTCGACTGTGCAGCATTTGATAAAGTGGACATATTGATGTCAACTTTTGGGCATCGAAAAATTGGATCGTTACAAACTCTAAACATATCGATGTTTATAATCAAACAAGTTGTAAACGCCGTTTTGAAGTCAATGAAAGTGGTCTTGTGTCCGGAATTGACCGTTTAGAAAAAGTCACGTTTCGGACTTTAAATTCAACTAACGGTGCTATATTTAAATAAAATATTTAAATATATAGTCGTAAAATATGCAGGCTGTTATAGACAATATCGATTGAATTCAATTAATCGCATCTTATCCTTAGTGGACATCCTCATGAGAGGATAACCGACATGATAAGAACTAGGAATGAGGTCAACCCAAAACTCAATCGCCTGAATGGGTAGCAAACCCGAAACAGACATACGTATATCAACAAAATCACAATCAATTGGAATTCGAGATACATCATCATCATCTTGAAACTCAAGAACAAATGAAGATACTTCGGAATTATCATCAACATTCTGAAGAACAAGAGACAACTAATCATCCATATTAGGATGTTTAAAATATAGGATCCTTTTAGAACATAGAATTGGGGCTCGATAATAAGCAAGCCAATCCATCCCCAAATCACACTAAACCCATGGTGATAACAAATGTGAAGATTTTCACAGAAAGAAAAACTACAAAGAACAACCTTAATATTATCAACAACATGCCAAGTATTGGGGATCCTCTTAATAGGATTCGTAATCCTCAAAGACGTAATAAGGTAAGAAACATCTAATGATGTTAACAAGCTCCTTCGATATGAATGTGTATCAAGCACTCGTATCGAGAGAACTAGAATAAAATAATCACGTTAAGGATTATTCATAAAATAGGATACCATTAATTCAATTATGGAATACTACGGAATAAAATATATTCCTAGGCATATTCCAAACTTCTATCTACCCCAAAGAACAAGGAAAATTTAAGGACACAATGGTTGAGGAAAATTGTAACATTCTCGAAAATTAGCCAAGTTTAGTTTGATAATTTAATTTAATTTTGGATTTAAATTGTGAAATTATTTGTGAATTAATTAGAAAATTTTCAGAATAAATAAAAAATTTAGATTATAAATAGAACTTTGGTTTGAAATTTAAGGATAAGTATTTTATAAATAAAAATTGGATTTAAAAATAAATATATTGAAAATAAATTGGATTTGAAATTTCATTTTTAAATTGATAAGAATTTGTTTCTAATTTTATTTAAATATGAATTTTGATTTAAAAATGATATTTTGAATTTGATTATAAATTTTTCAAAGGCCAATTAAGAATAAAATCATTTATTCATCTGTAATTAAATTGAAAAACCATCTTTTGTTTTAAAGATTTTATAAATGAATTATAAAGAAAATGTATTTATTTAAATAGGTAGTATGATATAAAGTTATATTTTAAAAATATTATTTGTAGTATTTAACGTATGGCAAAAGTTTGAATGTTGTTTAAAAGCTAAAATTTTATAATATACATATGTGCGATTATTTATAAAAGTATAAATTGTTTTAAAATTCAATTTTCTTAAGATTTTATAAAGGAGAATATATTTATTTAATAATAGAAATTGTATAGATAAAAACATAAACGTTTAAAATAAAAGCATATATTGAGGTATGAAAATATATATGCATAAAGGGTTTATAAACATAATTTAAAATTTTGTTAAAGAAGGATATAAACACAATTTAGTTTACATAGGATATTTGTAAGAAAATTTAGATATGTAATTACAAGTGTTACTATAGTTTAACATGTGGCAAAAGAATAAACTTTTCTTTTTATTTGGATTTTTGAAAACATGCAAAAGAAAAAAAATGAAGCCAAGCTGTTTTCATTTTTCTCAACAATTTCTCAGACCTGAGAAAAACAAATGAATTCAAAATCCTCTTCAAATCTGAATTCGAAACCCGAATCAAAAATTTAAAACAAATGGCTTTAGTTCATTTCTGAAACAAAGTTTAAACCAGAGAAAAATGCAAAGATGCAAATCATTTAAAACCTAGAAACAGATTTGGAAAACAAAGGAAGAAATTAGAAAGCTGGAAACACAAATTCAAAACCTGGAAGTTTCAAATCTGAAGCAAAGTTTCAGATAGATTAAAACAAAAGCAAGTTTCAGACAAAATCGGAGAAAAGTTAAAGCAATTCATCAAGTAGGAAACAACTAAGGATTTTTCAAAATACTCAGGAAAAAAATTCAAGCTTCTCTGTTCAAACTTCATTCAGGTAAGTAAACTCATTCTTAAACCTGAGATTTGCTTGAATATTTGGTTTGCATTGATCTAGAAAGTTATAGATATACTGAGATGGATATATACTTATGCCTGTGCGTATGTATAGTTTGTGTGCATGTCTCCGTTAACAGGAAATAAGGCCCCTGTTATAAAATTACAGTGTATAATTTTATTCAAAATTCAATTTTACTTGCTCTGATCCTTTTTAGCCAATGATGTAAAAACAAAATATGCTCAAAATTATCAGAACTTAATTTTCAAAAAAATATATAATTTAAGATATATGAGATGGTTTTGGTCGGGAAGATGAATTAATAGTGCAAATCCAAATTTATCAAAGTTTCAACCCGCATGAATTCCAGATTTAATTGCATCATTCAAATTCATTTCGAAAATGATGATTTTTAAAACGAAAATCAAAATTTTTTGGTGGCGAATTGAGGACGTATTGGTTGGTTGAACGGAGGATGAGTTTTCATGAGTTTCTGGTGATCGGAAGACTTTCGATGGTCGAAACATGGCATGGAGATAGCTGGAGTATCGTAAATTATAGGAAAAATGCAAGATAAATTTTTAATTTATTATGGATGGAGATTTGGATCAAATTAGTGTCTAAGCCCTGCATTTTGTAGATGGTAGTCGCGAGTTAATTTCGTCATCGACAAAGTGGTTCAAGCGATTGCACCAGGGGCGATGGATTCGTGGAGGCCCGAAGCACCTTTAGCCAGAAGAGCGTGGTTTCTGGTGGTTTGTCACGGAGGAGCGAGGTGTATTTAAGCGATCGATTTGGATCAGGAAGCAATGTTGGGTTCAAAAATTAGCTCGATTTTGTTTTAGGAATAATTTCGTATAATTGGTTGTTCGAATCGACTCTGGTGATCGTCGATGATGTTTCGATGGCTTCATCATTGATCGAAGAATGTCGATGTGCTTGTGCACGTATACGTGAATTTGTTTGTGTTAGTGTTTTGAGGTGTTTGGGGAAGAAGGAAGAAAACTCGGAGTGTAGCATATGAAATCAATGAGTTTCCTCGAAGCAGTTGGAAACGTGGTTTTTCCAGGGTTAAAGCTCGGGTAGAACAAGATTTTTCTCGGGTTTGTTGATGTTAGGCAAAAGCAGTTTTAAAATTTAAAGGAAATCAAGTTTTTAAAATAAATCTTGTTTAAACCAATTTCCTTTTTATATTAAATGTTATCTAAGTTTTAAAATTAGTTAAGAAGGCTTTTGAATAAAATTATTTTAATTAACCTAGTTTTAAAATGGATTAAAATAAACATAAACTTTATTTTGAAAGTTTATTTTTAACAAACTTAATAATAATTAAAAGTTAGTTAATTAATTTTTTAATGGTTAATTAACTTTTTAAAGTTTACGCTAAGTTTATTTATTAAAGGAAATTAATTATTTGAAGATAATTACTTAATAAAAGTAATTAAGATAAATTACTTAATAATTTAGGTTTGATTAATCAAGTAATTAAAGAAAAATTAATTAAAATTTAATTAATTTATAATTAGGGATTAATTAATTTTATGTAATTAATTAAGGATGAATAATTAATGATTTAAAGATTGATTAATCTAGTGTTTAAAGGTTAATTAATTTAAAGAATAATTAATTTATGAGATTAATTAATTATTGTAATTAATTAAGGGTAATTAATCAAAGAATTAATTATTATTTAAAGGATAATCAATGATTAAAGAATAATTAATCAAAATGATTTGTAATTAATTAATATTAATTAACCAGGATATGTAATTCATAAGTAATTAATCCGATTTAAATTAATCAGACAATTAACTCATCTTACTTATGAATGTTTGGATTGAATTGGATGCTTTGAATTGTGTGTTATCCCTGATGTATGATGTTCTGTGTTATGATTAAGCTGTGAAATGTAACTTATTATCTATGATGAATTTAATTTATTTATCTGCGATGTACCTATATTATTTATCTATGATCTGTGAATAAAGATAAGCGTTATAGGTTATACCGTTTATCAAATATATTGATGTATTTGAATCTGTGCTAATTGATGATGTTGCACTATTGTGTGTAAAACCCCTAGACTACACCACACACACACAAATATGAATTGCACGAGGAAATTGGTTAAGTATCATATTTTTGAAATAGTTTTAAAAGTTGAATTGTTTTGGAATCCAAACAGTTTTGGAAAGGATTTGGTTAAAAGTGAAAAGCTTTTGAAAAGGTGTTTTCAAAGATAAAAATCATTTTGAACAACTTGATAAAGTTTCGAAATTTAAATAATTTGATTTAAATTTGAATTCAAAATTTGAAATTGAATTCTATGTTGGAAATTATGGTTTAAAAATGTTATACAAGTTATAAAAGTGTTATATGTCTTTTAAACCATTTTAAAAGCATTGTTTTGGGAATTTGAATTTAACCCAAGTTTGAAAGACTTTAACTTGTATAAATGAAATCGGATTTTTCTAAAACAAAAACTATTTGTTTCCATATAATAAAAGCTTTCATATAAGGAAAGAATTTCTAGTTTGTGTTTAAGGGATTTCAAATTTGAAATGTAATGGTTTTCCAAGTTATGAATGAATCTTTGAAAACGATTTTGAAAGCCACGAATTGGGTCTTGATATAAAAGTTGGATAAGTTAATCCAATTTGAAATGGAAACTCTTTTGAAATCTGTGAAAGAATCTTTCTGAAAATTGGGTGAACTTTGTGAAGTGAATCTTTTTGTTAATGATTTTGAAAATGGTAATTTATTTAAACCATTTGAAAGAATGGTTTTGGGTTTTAAAGTTGTGACTTAACTGAAATTCCAATATCCATATGTTTTAAATATTGCGCTCATTATTCGGTTTAGACGGGAGAGGACCTTGTGTCATATAACCCATTCCAAATAATGATACGACGTAATGGATAGCATTTAAAGACTGGTAGTGAAGACCGGGTGTTTTCGAGAATGAAAGGATAACCCGTCGAATGACTCCGCACTGAGTAGCTACGGTATAGAGATCTCCATATGTGATGGGGAGTCCGATCGGGATTGTGAATACCCGGATTGCAAGTGCTTCTTCGGAAGTGCCTTCGGTTCTGTTCGAACCCAGAACAGACTTTTATGGATGCAGACATTACACTTTGAGATGTAAAACTGGTTTCTATCAAATATATTTCTGTTTGGTGGCGAAAATTTATTCTCTTAGCTTAATACCCTTCTCTTAGACGTACGAGCTCAGAGGTTATGTAGTTGATGGTTACTTGTGATACATTCCCAATTTCGTAATGTTGCATGCGAAGTGCTGCTGATCATTTGTTGATCAAAGCATGGCTTTGTGAAAAAGCGTAGCTTTGTGGACGAGAATACATCAGGACCTCACTCCCCGAAAATGGTCGAAACAGGAAAGATGCGGCAAGGTTGCAGGGGTCGCGCCCCTAGGGTATGTCCATTCCTTCTGGAAAAGGGTGGTATCACGGTATGGAGCCCAAATACTTAACTCATGTGGACACTGTATATTTATTACTGTGTGATGTTGCTTTGTGGTTGAGGATCCTCGGATAAAGGTTGCAAACGACCGGGGGTGGCATATCTTAGGTTTTACTCCCGAAAGGGAGTAAACCGGCCTTGTGTTGGCAGAGATCCGGGTAGGTTCTCGGGGCATCCCTCCAGAGGCGTACCTATGTGGCAATGGGAAGTTCCTTGGCCTGACCATTTGTTAGAAAATCCAATCTCCAATACGTGCCCTGTATGGTTTTAGTTGTATAACCTGCCATTTACTTATGGTGGTCATCACTGTTTAGATGGGTAACTATAGTAGGCATAGTTCGAAATGTCTATGCTGGCTAAGATTAATATTATACTTTCAAAATGTTTTCTTCACTATGCACTAATAATAATATCAAAAGGTTTTTGCATATCAAGCATTTTTGACTATCATAAGGAGAAATATCCTCAAATTCTGTGTTTGCATGTTGTGTGTGGCGGGAGGCCTTATGGTAGTTTCATTTTCCAAAAAAGCATTGCGGATTTCAAATTTGAATTCTTTTATTGTTTGTTTTAAAGATAAACTATTGTGTTTGCTCATACCAGTCCCATGACTGACCCGGAGTTTATTGTTCCCTTCCTAAACTCTGGATGCCCACAATTTTCTACACGGGCAGTCTAGAGTTGGGTTTTTCAGATAATCAATAATAGGTGCAAATTCGATAGCTGTCAAAGTTTATGGTTTGGTAGCATTTGGAGAACTTCTTCATCTTTTGTATCTTTGAAGTTTTGGTTTGGCAATCGTGTTTGGAATCGCATTTGCTACAAGTTCAACTTAATGGTAGATGAGCTTGAAGTTTAGAGCTTTGGCTTTGGAGTTTTGATATTGGGTTCTCTTGAAGACTTTGCTCATGTTGACATGTTTTTCTGCTGTAGTGTTGTATTGTATCATTCTCTGATGGTGTTGGTTTGTTGTATCATGATGTATATCACATTGTATCTACATTGTATCTCAATGCAATTATCTTTTGTTTCCGCTATGTTGTGTATCATCTAATGTTGTTGCAAGCTTCGGTGATACGGATTCGATGTTGTTTGTTGGGCATCCAGTTCGGGTCGTCACATTTGGGATCAAAGCTAAAGGTTGAGTAAGAACTTTAGCTACGGAGTGTAACACATTAGATGGCTCATTAGAGATAGGGTGAAGTATACCTTAGAATGAGTACAACCCATGAAACTAAAAACCCAAATTACTCAGTCTATTTTCTTTAACTGTTGTTATTCCCTAAGATATCTCGTCCGAATGCCTAAGTCGATTTTCTTACTATTACAGATAGTAAGAATGAGTGGAAGAAGAGGACGAGGTAGGAGACGGGGAAGTGCCACTTCAAAACGTCAAGACCCTGCAACAACAGATATTCCCACTCAATCTCAACCGAATCTTGCTGATCTATATCGAAGCTTTTCTGGACTTGGTGGAAAGCCATTCACAGGCAAGGAAACTATTATCGAATCACAAGCTTGGATCTGATCGTGCGAAAGGATTTTCAAAGGACTAAAATGAGAAGATGATCAGAAGCGATTGATAGCTTCCTGGAAACTCTAGGAAGAGGCTTTAGCATGGTGGGAAATAATTACTGTGGATGAGCCGGTGGATAAGTTCACTTGGAGTCGTTTCAAGGAAGTGTTTGAGCAGCGATATATGCCGTCTGCTGGTATCTCTAGAACGTACCAGGAGTTCACGGATTTGAAGCAGGGAAGTTTATCGTATGAGGAATACTTGATCAAATTCAACGAGTTATCATGGTTTGGTCCGGAGTTGGTGAATACACCTTTGAAGAAGAACGAAAAGTTTATTCGGGGAATGAACAAGAAGTTTCAGGAAAGGATGACTACTCATGTAAAATAATCTTTTTTTGAATTAATCGACATGGGTTATAGATACGATACTCTGGATAAGCAAGATGATCCAGAGGAGAGTGGGAGCACAAGTAATCTGAATTGGAGAAAAAGGACGTTCGGTGAAAGAATCCGAGGAGAGGCAAAGGAAAGGAGAAAAAGGTGAAAGATGTTACTTGCCTCAATTGCTTGGAGAAAGGCCATCACTTGGATAAATGTAAGAACCCATGAAAGCAAGGAATGAGAGAGCCATTTATGAAGCTAGAACAAGAATCTAGGGAATGCTATTATTGCCGCAAGCCGAGACATAGGATTAAGGACTGTCCAACACAGAAGCAAGCTCTAGTAGCGAGGGTGTATGCAATCGAAGATGATTCTTCAACCTCAAAGGCTGATAAAGAAAAATAAATTTTATACGGTAACCTTCTCGTTTACGATAATTTTTTCGAGTTTTGTTCGACATAGGAACTACACATAGTTTTGTTCCTCAGCTAATCGTAAATAAGTTAAATCTTGAATCTGAGATCGTAGTTGAATCTATTTTTGTCTGTTTCATTGGCTTTCGATAAAATCTACAAAAGGTTAGTCATCCCTTCGAACTAACCAGTGCTCATGCATATTCGTAGATCTGGATAACCTGAGTGCTTCATGAAATATTGAATGAGTTTGTTCTCATATCTATTGTTGATATTCTGATTTGGTAAGCCAAATACAGAATAAATATTCGGTTTGATTTGGAAAGATATTTCTTTATCTTTCATCTGTTCTTTGTTGTCTCCTTGGCAAATTTTGAGGACAAAATTTTCTTAAAGGGGGGAATCTGTAACAATCCTAAAAATTAGCCAAGTTTAATTTGATGATTTAGTTTAATTTTGGAATTAAATTGTGAAATTATTTGTGAATTAATTAGAAAAATTCCAGAATAAATAAAAAATTTAGACTATATATAGACTTTGGTTTGAAATTTAAGGATAAGTATTTTATAAATAAAAAATTGGATTTAAAAATAAATATATTGAAAATAAATTGGATTTGAAATTTCATTTTTAAGTTGATAAGAATTTGTTTCTAATTTTATTTAAATATGCATTTTGATTTGAAAATGATATTTTAAATTTGATTATAAATTTTTCAAAGGCCAATTAAGAATAAAATTATTTATTCATGTGTAATTAAATTGTAAAACCATTTTTGTTTTAAAAGATTTTATAAATGAATTATAAAGAAAATGTATTTATTTAAATAGGAAGTATGATATAAAGTTATATTTTAAAATATTATTTGTAGTATTTAACATATAATAAAAGTTTGAATGTTGTTTAAAAGCTAAAATTTTATAGTATACATATGTGTGATTATTTATAAAAGTATAATTTGTTTTAAAATTCAATTTTTCTTAAGATTTTACAAAGGAGAATGTATTTATTTAATATTAGAAATTGTATAGACAAAAACATAAACATTTAAAAATAAAAGCATATGTTGAGATATGAAAATATATATGCATAAAGGGTTTATAAACATAATTTAAAATTTTGTTAAAGAAGGATATAAACACAATTTAGTTTACATAGGACATTTGTAAGAAAATTTAGATATGTAATTACAAGTGTTTCTATAGTTTAACATGTGGCAAAAGAATACACTTTTCTTTTTATTTGGATTGCTGAAAACATGCAAAAGAAAAAAAATTGAAGCCAGGTTGTTCTCATTTTTCTCAACAATTTCTCGGACCTGAGAAAAACAAAAGAATTCAAAATCATCTTCAAATCAAAATTCGAAACCTGAATCAAAAAATTAAAAAAAATAGCTTCAGTTCATTTCTGAAACAAAGTTTAAACCAGAGCAAAAAGCAAAGATGCAAATCATTTAAAACCTGAGAAACAGATTTGGCAAACAAAAGAAGAAATTGGGAAGCTGGAAACACAAATTCAAAACCTGGAAGTTTCAAATCTCAAGCAAAGTTTTAGGTAGATTAAAGTAAAAGCAAGTTTCAGACAAAATCAAAGAAAAGTTAAAGCAATTCGTCAAGTAGGAAACAACTCAGGATTTTTCAAAATACTCGGGAAAAAAATTCAAGCTTCTCTGTTCAAACTTCATTCAGGTGAGTAAATTCATTCTTAAACTTGAGATTTGCTTGAATATTTGGTTTGCGTTTGATCTGGAAAGTTATAGATATACTGAGATAGACATATATTTATGCCTGTATGTATGTATAGTTTGTGTGCATATCTCTGGTAAAAGGAAATAAGTCCTCTGTTATAAAATTACAGGGTATAATTTAATTCAAATTTTAATTTTACTTGCTCTGATCCTTTTTAGCCAGTGATGTAAAAATAAAATATGATCAAAATCATCAGAACTTTTTTTTAAATATAATTTTAAGATATGTGAGATGGTTTTGGTCATAAAGATGAATTAATAGTGCAAATCCAAATTTATAAAATTTTCAACCAGCATGAATTCCAGATTTAATTGCATCATTCAAATTCATTTCGAAAATGATAATTTTTAAAACAAAAAACAACATTTTTCAGTGGCGAATTGAGGACGTATTGGTTGGTTGAACGGAGGATGGGTTTTCATGAGTTTCTGGCGATTGCAAGACTTTCGATGGTCGAAACATGGCATGGAGGTAGCTAGAGTGTCGCCAATTGTAGGAAAAATGCAAGACAAATTTTTAATTTATTATGGACGGATATTTGGATCAAATTAGGGTTTAAGCCATGCGTTTTGTACGTGGTAGTCACGAGTTATTTTCGTTGTCGACATAGTGATTCAGGCGATCGCACCACGGGCGGTGGATTCGTGGAGGCTCGAAGCACCTTTGGCCAGAAGGGTGTGGTTTCTGGTGGTTTGTCACGACGGAGTGAGGTGTATTTAAGTGATCGATTTGGTTTAGGAAGCAATGTTGGGTTCGAAAATTAGCTCGATTTCTTTTTAGGAATAATTTCGTATAATTGGTTGTTCGAATCGACTCTGGTGATCGTTAATGATGTTCCGGTGGCTTCGTCATCGATCGAAGATTGTCGATGTGCTTGTGCACATATACGTGCATTTGTTTGTGTCAGTGTTTTGAGGTGTTTGGGGAAGAAGGAAGAAAACTCGGAGTGTTGCACATGAAATCAATGAGTTTCCTCGAAGTAGTTAGAAACGTGGTTTTGCCTAGGTTTAAGCTCGGGTAAAACTAGATTTTTCTCCAGTTTGTTGATGTTAGGCAAAAGCAGTTTTAAAATTTAAAGGAAATCAAGTTTTTAAAAATAAATCTTGTTTAAACCAATTTCCTTTTTATATCAAATGTTATCTAAGTTTTAAAATTAGTTAAGAAAGATTTTGAATAAAATTGTTTTAATTAACCTAGTTTTAAAATGGATTAAAATAAACATAAACTTTATTTTGAAAGTTTATTTTTAACAAACTTAATAATAATTAAAAGTTAGTTAATTAATGTTTTAATGGTTAATTAACTTTTTAAAGTTTACGTTAAGTTTATTTATTAAAGGAAATTAATTATTTGAAGATAATTACTTAATAAAAGTAATTAAGATAAATTAATTAATAATTTAGGTTTGATTAATCAAGCAATTAAAGAAAAATTAATTAAAATTTATTTAATTTATAATTAGGGATTAATTTATGTAATTAATTAAGGATGAATAATTAATGATTTAAAGATTGATTAATCAAGTGTTTAATGGTTAATTAATTTAAAGAATAATTAATTTATGAGATTAATTAATTAATTATTGTAATTAATTAAGGGTAATTAATCAAAGGAATAATTATTAATTAAAGGATAATCAATGATTAAAGAATAATTAATCAAAATGGTTTGTAATTAATTAATATTAATTAACCCGGATTAGTAATTCATAAGTAATTAATCTTATTTAAATTAATCAGACAATTAACTGATCTTACTTATGAATGTTTGGATTGAATTGGATGCTTTGAATTGTGTGTTATCCCTGATGTATGATGTTCTGTGATATGATTAAGCTGTGAAATGTAAATTATTATCTGTGATGAATGTAATTTATTTATCTACGATGTACCTATATTATTTATCTGTGATCTGTGAATAAAGATAAGCGTTATAGTTTATACCGCTTATCAAATATATTGATGTATTTGAATCTATGCTGATTTATGATGTTGCACTATTGTGTGTAAAACCCCTGGACTGCACCATACACACACAAATATGGATTGCACGAGGAAATTAGTTAAGTCATAGATTTTTGAAATAGTTTTAAAAGTTGAATTATTTTGGAATCCAAACAGTTCTGGAAATGGATTGGGTTAAAAGTGAAAAGCTTTTGAAAACGTATTTTCAAAGATAAAAATCATTTTGAATAACTTGATAAAGTTTTGGATTTAAATTTGAATTCAAAATTTGAAATTGAATTCTATGTTGGAAATTATGGTTTAAAAATGTTACACAAGTTATAAAAGTGTTATATGCGTTTTACACCATTTTAAAAGTATTGTTTTAGGAATTTGAATTTAACCCAAGTTTGAAAGACTTCAACCTGTATAAATGAAATTGGATTTTTCCGCAACGAAAACTATTTGTTTCCAAATAATAAAAGCTTTAATATAAGGAAAGAATTTCCAGTTTGTGTTGAAGGGATTTCCAATTTGATATGTAATGGTTTCCCAAGTTATGAATGAATCTTTGGAAACGAATTTGAAAGCTATGAATTGGATCTTGATTTAGAGGTTGGATGAGTTATTCTAATTTGAAATGGAAATTGTTTTGAAATTTGTGAATGAATCTTTGTGAAAATTGGGTGAACTTTGTGAAGTGAATCTTTTTGTTAAAGATTTAGAAAATGGTAATTGTTTAAACCATTTGAAAGAAAGGTTTTGGGTTTTAAAGTTGTGAGTTAACTGAAATCCCAATATCCATATGTTTTAAATATTGCGCTCATTATTCAGTTTAGCCGGGAGAGGACCTTGTGTCATATAACCCATTTCGAATAATGATACGACGTTATGGATAGCATTTGAAGACCGATGGTGAAGATCGGGTGTTTTCGAGAATGAAAGTATAACCCGTCAAATGACTCTGCATTGAGTAGCTACAGTATAGAGATCTCCATATGTGATGGGGAGTCCGATCGGGATTGTGAATACCTGGATTGCAAGGGTTCTTCGGAAGTGCCTTCGGTTCTGTTTGAACCCGGAACAGACTTGCACGGATGTGTGTCTGACATTACATTTTGAGATGTAAAACCGTTTTCTATCAAATACATTTCTGTTTGGTGGCGGAGATTTATTCTCTTGGCTTAACACCCTTCTCTGAGACGTACGAGCTCAGAGGTTATGTAGTTGATGGTTATTAGCGATACATTCCCAATTTGGTAATGTGGCATACGAAGTACTACTGATCATTTGTTGATCAAAGCATGGATTTGGGAAAAAGCGTAGCTTTGTGGACGAGACTGTATCGGGACCTCATACCCCAGAAATGGTCAAAACAGGAAAGATGCGGCAAGGTTGCAGGGGTCGCGCCCCTAGGGTATGTCCGTTCCGTTTGGAAAAGGGTGGTATCATGGTATGGAGCCCAGATACTTAATTCAAGTGGACACTGTATATTTATTACTGTGTGATGTTGCTTTGTGGTTGAGGATCCTCGGATAAAGGTCGCAAACGACCCGGGGTGGCATATCTTAGGTTTTACTCCCGGGAAGGGAGTAAATCGGCCTTGTGTTGGCAGAGATCCGGGTAGGTTCTCGGGGCGTCCCTCTAGAGGCGTACCCATGTGGCAATGGAAAGTTCCTTGGCCTAACCATTTGTTGGAAAATCCAATCTCTAATACGCGGCCTGTATGGTTTTAGTTGTATAACCTGATTTACTTATAGTGGTCGCCGTTGTTTAGATGGTAGCAATAGTAGGCATTGTTCGAAATTTCTATGCTGTCTAAGATTAATATTATACTTTCGAAATGTTTTCTACAATATGCACTATTAATAATATCAAAAGGTTTTCGCGTATCAAGCATTTTTGACTATCATAAGGAGAAATCTCCTCCAATTTTGCGTTTGCATGGTGTGTGTGGCGGGAGGCCTTATGGTAGTTTCATCTTTCAAAAAGTATTACGGATTTCAAATTTGAATTCTTTTGTTGTTTGTTTTAAAGATAAACTATTTTTGTTTGCTCATACCAGTCCCATGACCGACCTGAAGTTTACTGTTCCCTTCCTAAACTCTGGGTGCCCATAATTTTCCACACGGGCAGTCTAGAGTTGGGTTTTTCAGATAATCAATAGTAGGTGTAGATTCGATAGCTTTCGAAGTCTATGGTTTGGTAGCATTTGGAGATCTTCTTCAGCCATTGGATCTTTGAAGTTTTGGTTTAGCAATCGCGTTTGGAATCGCATTTGCTACAAGTTCAACTTAATGGTGGATCGAGCTTGAAGTTTAAAGCTTTGTCTTTGGAGTTTTGGTTTGGAGTTGCAGTATTGGGTTCTCTTGATGACTTTTCTCATGTTGAGATGTTTTTCCACTGTGATGTTGTATTGTATCATTCTCTGATGGTGTTGGGTTGTTGTATCATGATGTATATCACATTGTATCTACATTGTATATCAATGCAATTATCTTTTGTTTCCGCTGTGTTGTGTATCATCTATTGTTGTTGCAAGCTCCGGCGATACGGATTCGATGTTGTTTGTCGGGCATCGAGTTCGAGTCGTCACAAAAATGTAACTCTTATATTGTACTTTGATGTATCGTAATATATGTTCTGTTCTATGTTTACCATATATTATTCTAACTCGGCTCTGATACCAAGCTGTGATGCCCCACCCCGAGATCCATATTAACAAAGAGTATTACTAGGTAACATTGTCTGCTAATGTGGAGAATAAGGCTAGTTAAGAGCGCCATCTACAGCTTTGTCTTAAACATCTATTAAACACGTCGATTAAATGCTCTAATTTGTTTTTCTATCTTAAGTGGATCGACATATTTAATAAATGCTTAATACAAACTACAGGTGGCTAACGGACCTATCAGAACAAAATACAACAACTAAATGCACATCACATCACAAAACAACTAATAAACACATATATATACATATATGCTGATACATCCCTAGTACAATACAAAATGATATATCATAAGTGGTTCGTAGACCACACTATACACAACGATTCAAAAAAATATACATATATCAGAGTCAAACAAAAAGGTTACAACTACAAAAAAAGGGATAAGCTAATATCCAAGTGAGAGCATCAATGCTAAGTCCAAAAGTAGATATGTAACTTGAAACTACTCAGTCTGACCCAAGCATAAAATACACGGGACAGACTAGCTAAAACAATCAGTTTAGCAGGAGATAAGTGATAATATGAAGCATAAGGAAAAGGGGAATAATTCTTCTTGAATGAGAAGAAGTAATAGCATAAGTAAGCTTAAGTCATTACTTCAAGTGAAATAGTATCACTAAGCGTATATAATCTTTTTTGAGACAACTTAACATTAAAAGAAACTAAGCATAAACATGTCTCGTATCATTGGCATAATCCCAAAACAACTATAATGGTTTAGAGAAACCATAACTCCTAAAAAGGAGAAATCTCAAAGCTCAAAACTTGCCATAAAAGACAAGCCTAGATATGTTCTCATAATAGATAAATCTCAAAACACAAAATACGCCAAAAATGGCAATCTCATATATGTCCAAATAGGAGAGTATAAATTTCAAGTAAACTCCATAGAATGGTAAATATTAAATCTCAAAACAAAAGCCAAGTGTTAGCAAACCCAAATCTCAAATATGGAACTCGTTAAGGAGTTCAATTTTCCAAAGATGCAATTGCCATATATAATGTCTCGAACGGCTCAAATGGCCAAATATGTAAAAATGCGATACAAAAGGAAAATCAAAAGAAATTAATGATATTATCTCAAAGATATAGCACGTACTTATAGCCGAAACCCGCCAAGTACTGTTCTCCCAAAATAAGGCGCCACATCCCTTGGACAAACGTCTCGAAGGACAACATCCCAAAGAACAAATAAATACGTCTCTTAGATAAACATCCTGAAGGACAAATACATCTTAATGGACAATTATGTCTCTTAGACAAACATCCCGAAGGACAAACGACCCGAAGGACAAACGGTACTGGAAAATACGTCTCTTAGGCAAATGTGTCACAAACTCTCAATTGGGAACCCAAAATGGGTTAACAGTGTGTCCCATACCATACGTCCTCACTAATCGGTTTACTAACCGCTGGCCAATGTCGCACTAGAAAGCAGTAAAAATATTTGCCTCATCTCATCGGCAAATACGACCTAAAGGTCAAAACGTTCAAACGGACAAGTCAGGAATTAACTGAAAAGGTAGACGCACGTGTCTCATACCATATATTGCACCCAATCGTTTGACTATCCTTCTCATAAGCTCGAATAGTGCAAAACCATGTAATTTTTTAAATATAAAAATATACTTTTAGAAAATTGGGTTTTTAGATGATTTCGAAAAATATTTGGAAATCGTTGATCTTGAAAATCTCTTTATAATAAAAAATATTTGTATTTTAATGATTCGGAAATATTTACAATAATATAGAAAAATATCTTCTTAAAACAATACTGGTTTATGTTTGAAACTCTTTTAAAATCAATTTCTAAAACACATGTAATGTGTGCACGAATTCATAGAAACTCAGGAAAATGACACATAAAAATTTATACATAAATTTACTAAATCTAATTTACAGTTTGGTGATAATTTTGGCTTCTTCATCGTAGAAATAAGCCAAAGGAAACACAAGAATCATAGCTCTGAAAACTCAAACGAAAGTTGCACGAAACCACTTAGAAAATTCTCAAGAGACCAAAGCCCTAGGCAGTAAAACATTGCCCGTATCCAATTTTGAGCATGGTTTTAACCTAGTTTTAGGTTGTATCCGGTGGTGGTTTTTCAACCAATCTAAAAGAACAACATTTGAACATCATTTAGGAAAAAGAATGACATGAAAATAACCCAAAACAAGGAAGTTACGAATTTTTAAAAATGGACTCAGAGTAGATTACAGCAATTGTAAACACTTCCAGGCAATAAAACATTACATGCACCAAACTTTGAGCATCAGTTTCGATATGCTGCAGGGCTCAGAATGGCTCCAAACTTGACATGCACAAAGACTAACACTCACACTTTAGACTGAAACAAGAAATACCTGATTCGTACTAGAATTGAGAGAGTTATGATGACTCAAAGATGGACTCATAATAGATTTCAGTAATAATACACACTTCCAGGCAATAAAACAGTGCCTGCATCCAACTTTGAGCAATAGTTTCGATATACGTTGTTCAGAATGGCTCCAAACTTGACATCCACAAAGTAAAACAATATATCTATGAACTGGAAAAAGATTCACTGAATTTCGACATGAAATGGAAAAGATATGAAATTTCAAACATGGACTCAGACCATGTTGAATTCTGCCCAGGTCTGAAAACCCTATTGGGTTCAACTTACAGGCATGAAACAAGTGATCAAAATACCATAGATTAAACTGAAAATAGGTATGAACATAGTACAAAACTTTAACTATCAAATAAAAAAAATAATCTATGAGTTCTGACAGGAAATGAAAGAGATACGATGTCTTAAATATGGATTCAGGCCATGTTTGTAGCAGCTCTAAAAACGGAAATGTGCATAGGCCTGAAAACCAACTTGAGTTCAACTTACAGGCATGAAACAGAGGACCAAACCTTCTTAGATTGAACTGAAAGTTTGTATGCATAAAGTATAACACTCATACTTTAAACTGAAAAAAGAATCACACAATTTAGACAAGGAATGAGAAGGTTATGTTTTCTCAACGTTGAACCCAAAACAGATTTATACTGTAAAAAAATATGGAGCAAAACATGCTTCGAATCGAAGTTCAGCAGCAAATTTCTATAAGCTATACAGGTCAAAATAACCTAAAATTTGGCATGCATGACATACAGAACATGGTCTACAAAATAGAGAAAATCCGGCTGCATTTTATTGCCGGAATAGAAAGATACAATCAACCAAAGACGATACTCAGAGCATTTTTCATAGAAATTCAAAACAACACAAAAATTGGTTATAGTAAACGAAATTTGGCACTACAGCTTGCAATTTTTGATTTGCTTAAGCTAGATTTTGTGAGATTAATACTCATCTTTGCTAAATAGTGAGTAAACCATAAGAAGATGGAAGTTTTGCCTCCAATTAAGCTATAAGAAACTAAAACTTGCAAAGAAACCAAGATGCAGCAAAAGAATAAAAGTTTCAGACAAACAATTTCTCAAAATCTAAAATTGAAGAAGTAGAATTGGTTGTTGTAATGATTACCTGTTTTAAGTGCTTTCAATTTGATTATTTCCAGAAATATTTGAAGAAATTGGAGATTTTAGCTATTAGGTTTAAAAGAGGAAGAAGCTTTTTCAGTTTTCTCTTTTGTTTACTGTAATAAAACTGTACATATAAAAATAAGAAGGAGAAGCTCCTTTTTTCTTAGTTTTGGACTATAAATGCGCTTGATCCATTAACAAAAGAATTAATAAGCCAAAAAAATCAAATTATCTCTAAATAACATATATGCACTTGTACAAAGAAATCAAAACAACATATGTTTACAAAATTTCAACACATTAAAATTATACAAACATATTTTCATGTTTACAAAACATTTTACAACAAATAAAAAGATAATTTAGTTATAAAGATATTTTTATTATCAAAGCTCTTGTTTTTTAAATAGATACACAATTTACACAATAATTCTCACAAAACATTACTTTTAACTCCAAAAATTACAAAAAAATTATTTTCTTTTATGATAAAATATAACAAACCATCGCTATAAGGGGAAAGCCATTTTTCGATGGTAGAAAACCGTCGACGGCCGTCGGAAGCCGTCAGTAACCGTCAGAAATAGCTGTCGGAAATTAAGGCATCGGGGATCAGTCTTTTCGACGGCTTCCGACGAATCTCGCCGTTCATATTTCCGACGGATTCCGACGAATACCGATAGTTGTCGAAAGCCGTTGGAAAAAATGACCCTAAAGCCGTTGGAAGCCGCCGAGAGCTGTCGGAAATCTACTGAATTTTTTTTAATTTCTGCTGCAATGCAGCCTTCCATCCACATTTTTCATGCAAACACTATTCCACCAATGTTGCAGAATCCAATATATAATATTCCAACCAAAAATCAAAAACCAAACTATACACAAATCACCAAACAAAAAATACGTAAAATTAAGTCAATACATGTAATCATCACCCAAACTAATGTACAATACATAATAATATCCACAACACCAAATGTTCTATCAATACATACATCCACAACATCCCCAACATCCATATAATTTTAAGTGTATCATAACATAGTCAAATACCAGCAAGTACCTCTACAATCTACCAAATCATACAAAATGGAAAAAAACTTACCGACCAAAGCAATCAATCTCCTCCAGAACCTGAGCCAGCAAAGGAAGGGAAGCGGCCACCATACTGCTGATGTACTCGGTGATACGCTAGTCTAGCAACTGTGTAGTCTCTATGGCCTGCCGACAGTTCTACTCCTCCAGCTGTGCTACTCTAGCCGGTAAATCTTCGATCTCTGCTAGATCGATCTGAGCTCTAGTCTGCATACCCCGTCTCTGATTGCTGGACTGTAATAAATATGTAATTTAGCTGTGTGATCTCTGTAAGTGCATGTGCAGGTATGTGAATGATTAGCAGTGTGATAATGTTATTTAATTTAGTTTATCATGTTTATGTATGTGTATGTGCATGTTGATAACATCTTAGATTGTGGTAACACCAAATAGCTATAATGACAAGATTGTTGATTTATATTTTGAATTATTATAACTTTGGAATATTTTAGCATAAGTAAAGTAACTATAGGGAAGGATGAGAGCAATAAATTTGAAATTACTCCTTGATTGCCAATATATTATTTACTTACCACTTGATTACCAAATCCGTATCGTCTGCCATGCTCCGGTGGATCCATAACTGACTCAAAAATAGCATCCTCCTCATCCATCGTCAGCTGATCTCGACCCATATCAGCAAGGAGTTTCTGGCGCCGCTCCATAAACTTTTCCTACATTAATACATTAAAATTATCATATCTTATTTCATTATATTTTAACAAGTAGAACAATTATTAATACTACATAAAATGAAATACGCTCACATGGCTCTTGCTGGATTAATCGTCTGCCATGCATACGAAACTGTCCCGTTCGGATTTACATGCTCGACAACATGCGCACGAGTAAACAAGTCCATATAACCCATGGGACCATGCGACTCAGCTTCCTGAAATTGATTTTTACATACAATTGTTGTACATTTAAAATTATATAGCACAAACTATTTATAATTTGCATTCAGTAAATTCACCAACTCATACGTAAATGAATACATCAACGGTATAAATTGCTAAATTAATGACTGAAATGGAAATAGAAATGGAAGTATGTTATACCTGATTCATAATGGGTCTCATGTTCCGACGATAAGCATATTACATTGCATTTTTAATAATAATTGCTAAATAAATGATAAATGGAAATTACATAAAACATGTAAACAATAGTAAACGTACAAATTTGGTTTCATAGTTCTGTTACTACCTTCCAAACTTTTAACAGCAGTAGTTCTTTGAACATAACGGATAATAAATTTTCCATCATTATGTGACAGTCATGGTTTTTAATTTCGCTCAATCTACCATTTTTAAAGTCAACACATCTATTAAGATTTGATAATATCCCATCAGGAAATCTTAACCCTTCCACCCATTTTAACACAACTTTAACTTGATTATTATCTAATTCGTAACATGCTTTGCCTTTTTTTACTGTCATTTGGTTTCATACGAAGCTCAAGATGTTTGTATAATTCTTCTATATCGCGTGTTGATTTCAAATCATCCTTCGTCTTCCCTTTCACGTTGAAAATTGTGTTAAAAACATTATCAAATACATTTTTCTCATTGTGCATCACGTCTATATTATGACGAAGCAGAAGATATTTCCAATACGGAAACTCCCAAAAAATAGTATGTTTGCACCAGTTATGAACAATCGATTTGCCTTCAATTTCTGTTTGCACTCCAGTTTCATATATCTTGAGATAGTCCCTAACAAGTTCATATATGTCTTCATTTGATTAAATCGTTGGTGGTTGTCTGGTTTCTACTCTATTAGCTAAAAAGTTTTTCTTGTCTCCTCTGAAGGGATTATTTACATGGAGAAAAAATCAATGAGAATCAAACCATGAAATTTTCTTACTATGAGGTAAAGAAAACGCTCGTGTTTTATCCATGCAATATGGACATGCTAGATGACCGACAGTACTCCATTCTGAGAGCATTGCGTAGGCAAGAAAATCACTTATAGTCCACAACAAAGAAGCAAATATACGAAAAAATTCTTCTTGGACACATCGTATGTTTCTACCCCTTCGTTTCACAGTATTTTTAACTATTCAATCAGCAGTTATAAATATACATCGATTCCTTGTGTCGGATCGTCGGGGCCAGAAACGACAACAGTAAGAAACATATATTGCGTTCTCATACACATCCATGGAGGTAAATTATACGGCGTGACGATAATGGACCAGGATGAATATTTAGAACCAAATTGAGAAAATGGCCAAAAACCATCCGCACATAATCCTAATCTAACATTTCGACTCTCCGCTGCAAAATTTGGATACGTTTTATCGAAATGCTTCCATGCTTCTCCATCGACGGGATGTGTCAACGTACCCTCTTCTCACACTATGCCATCTCATATTAGATGCAGTTATGGAAGATGCATATAATCTTTGAAGCCTTGGAGTGATGGATAAGTAATGCATACGCTTGTACGGAACTTCCTTCCCTTTCTTTTTTCTAGGTTTGTATCTCTCCTGATTACAAATTTTACAATTTTTAAGGTTTGCATCTTTTTCCAAAACAACATGCATCCTTTTAAACATATATCTATTTTCTGATAAGGTAAATCAAAAGCCGACATAAGTTTTTTAACTTCATAGTAATTTTCACATATTAGATTATCGGGCGGCATGTGTCTTTTTACAGCTTATACAACAGCCGTAAACCCAGCTTCAGTGATGTTGTATATTGACTTCATCGCAATGTATTCTACGATTACTGACGGCTGAGTGCCGCTTTTACAACCATCCCAAAAAGGTTTCTTAGCAGCATCTAGTAAATCATAAAAAAAATTGCTTCAATATTTGGCTCTTCAACATTTCCATCGTCGTCGTCAATTTCAACCATAGGAAACATTGATCGTGCTGCATCTTCGACCATATTTTCTATATGGGTCGTCGTAACTACTTGATTAACGACACTTTCAGACTCTACAAAAGTAGTTGCTACAACTTCTCCATGCTGATCCCAAACACAATACTCTGGTACAAAACCGTTTTGAGCACAAATGAACTTTCACAATATTTGGTAACAAATACTTTAAATGTCTACACCTACTACACGGACAACGAATTTCTGGATCGTTTCCGTTATTACTTAAAGCGAAATCAACAAATACGTTCATACCATTATGAAAACCTTCTCTTATTGAGCCTCTCAGTCCTTTTCGTAGGTACATCCATCTCCTCCAATCAATAAAACAATCAATCATTTTTCCTGTTTGAGAAAATGAGTCACAAATTCAAAATTTAATATTTATTTTCAAGAATACAAATTCGAAAAAGATTATTTTCATGGTTGTATAATATTTGAATTTAAAGTACTATTTCATAAATTAAAAATATTTTCAAATATGAAACATTTTATTTTTTTAACGTATCTATACAAAATCTTGTACAAAAAGATATTTTTTCCAGTGGTCAGAGGTCCTACTTCCCATCACAAACAGAGTAAGCATTTACATTTCGTATATTACTTCGGCTCAAATGATTCAACAAAATTTCGGCAGCATTTCCCTTTTGTTCCATGCATTGTACACAAATGCGGGTACGCATGAAACAAAAAACAAAAGTTAGGTCGAAAATTTATGAACAGTTTGAGACGAAGTAGTGTACAAAATGTAAATGCTTATTGTGTTCATAACTTGTCCAATGCAGGGACAAATCCAACAAACATTGTACCAGATGAATATAAATGGTCGTTTTTTGAAAAAAAAGACTATTAATGTAACGATCATGTACAACACTCGTCAGACGGGGCCAAAAACTCTCTAAGGGACATTAGTAAATTAATGTTCATTTTACGAAAAAATACAGTTTTACTAGCTGTTCGCATTTACAAAAATATATTTCATTTTAACACATTTATTCAACATATTACATCAATTTAAGGCTAGCGTAACATTTTTTTCATTCTTAAATACACACAATTATAATTTGGACTTATGCATTTTTGTTGTTGCATTAGTCAATACGTGCACAATATAATATGACAGTGTGCTATGGATCGTGTAATATGGATATATGATAATACACAATATAGTGATGATAGTAATATTGTAAATAGTGCGAAATATAAAAGCAGTATAGTAAAATGGCACCAGAGATTTTTATGCTGGTTTGGAGCACCGTCCTACGTCCAGTCCCAGACTCCTTCTGGAATTTCACTAAAAAAACAACCCTCATTTAACTCGGAGGAACAAGTCTATATAACCCCAGAGCAGTCGAACAGGGACCTGAGCAGCAGAACAGGTTTCGTCTCAGCAGCCGAAGAGGACTTCACTTGCTTGAGCAGTAGAACAGGACTTCAACAAATACAAAAATAGTTTTGACTTTGTGTGTTCTTAATAACACGGATATGTCACTTGTAGTACACCATTCTTATAATCTTCTCCTCGAGTATAAATATATATATTTAAGTATATGAGGAATAGAAAGGTATTGTATTGCTTTAATGCAAAATAATTAAAAGTATGATAGCAAATAGATTTCAGAAAGTTAGATCAGAGAATAAGAGAATTCGGTTGTAATTCGGTGATTTGAAATGAAGTTGGAGTTTTGTATTTATAAGAGTTGGAAAGCTGCGACTGTTGGTGAAGAGTTTCAATCGAAGTATTGCATCCTAATCTTTTCGTTAAAGGTTCGCAATGCTTCACAAAAGTCGTGTCCTTTCAAAAGAAAATGGCTATTTTAGAAATTCAATCGACTAAGCTACAGAGTCGGTCGACTGAAGGTTCAAAAGTAATTTGAAATTTAAAATTTGTATGTATTTATGTAACTGTGCATGCTGCACAAAACTCCATAATCAAATCTTGTAATATGTTGATGTAAGTTGATGTAATATGTTGAGTTAAGTTGATGTAATATGTTGAGTTAATAGTCGTCAAATTGTATGTTGAGACTTGTTGAGACTTGAGTTAAAATCTGTATGTTGAGACTTGTTGAGACTTGTTGTAGTGATAGCTTTTTATTTCTCAAATCGAGGAGAAATTTTAACAAATATTAACCTAAGACTTGTTGAGACTTGGTTTTTAAAGTCTCGTCTCCTTGTCTCTTTTTGTCGTAGTAGTCGTCAAATCTGTATGTTGTAGTGATAGCTTCGTGTCATGAATTCAAACCAAGTCTCAACAATACCTGCCTCATTCATACATAAATTCCATAATCAAAAAAGCCTACACTTCTTATTTCTTCAAAATTTCTCTATAAAACAAAAAAGAAAATCAAACTTGAACATCTCTAAAACAACTTAAACACATATATAGTCCATATGCTTCATTAACTAAAGAGCGTTTTTAAAGGAGAAAAGGGTAGAAAGTGGAGACAAAATGCACGTACATAGATAGATAAGCAAGGAGTAGGTTTGGCTTGAACTTTGGCACAAGATTAAGAAAAGAGTGATCCTCAGGAGCTAGGTTTGATTACAAGTGTGTTTACTCATTTAAACCACATTCTATACTACTAGTTATACGTGTACACTATGTGGTGTACATATTATATTATAATATATATGGATTGAAGTGAACTTGTATATTCACATAACATATCACCTTGTTTAAAACAAGGTGAAATTTAAAAAGTAAGTTGTTCGCTTATATCCTTATTGTCAAACTTGTTAAGTAGACCATAACTTTGTGTTAACATGTGCCATAGTATAGTATACTTGAACGTAGACATTTGGTAAGTATATGAAGTTAAAATGACATTTTTAACAAGATGAATGAGTTTTAAAATCACGTTTTTAAAAGAGAAGTTTTTAACAAAATATTACAATTTAAAAGTGACTTAAATGAATTATATTTAACATGATGGTTTGTATGTATGCTATTAAATTTTAACAAAGTATTGTATATTAGGAGTTATGTTATACATCTCATGGTTTTTGGAAGTTAATTTACATTAAGTAAAATGTGTTTCATAGCATTTTCGTAACATTTTTTCTTTACAAGGAAAAATATTTAAATGAAGTTAACTTACTTGAAAAGCTTTATATATAATTTTAGTTTAAAATGGAGTGTACTACATAAGAAAATGAATTGTATATGTAAATGGTTTAAGAAGTAACATAGAATTAAAGAGAGTGCAACACTTTTATCGCCTTTTTCCTCTTTAAATAGTTTTATAGATGAAATTTTTTGACCTTAAGATGTTATACAAATTCACATAAATCAACAGGAGTTGGTTTATGGTGAAAAAGGAATGAACATCTTATGGTTAAATGGTAAATATAATAAATCCATATAAGTTATGGTTGTTATACTAAGTAAAAGGTAACATTTAGAGGTGACATTTGCTTAAGTTTTTTGCATTTCTTGTATTTGAAACTATCCCATTTGACTTATGAAACTATGTGGTGTATAAGATGGTAATTTTCACAGTTTTAATTTAACTTATCCATGGTTGGATTTTGACCATTGAAATTGACTTATAACATAGAAATTTTATTAAAGAAACCAGGTTTCATATGGCTTGGGAACCTTTGGGTTAGGCATTATCATTCATATGAAACATCTTATTCTTTAAGAGCAATGTGACGGCCCATAATTTAGCCACTTTAAATATGGATATTTAAATATATTTTTACTAATTAATTAATGAGTTTTTTATAACTCAAGGTAAAACTCTTTTAAATAATAACTAGTGATGATAGAATAGTTTTTAAAATTTGTTTACATAAATAATTAGTTTAAAGAAAAAGAGAAAATGCTACCAAAAATTGTTTTACGAATTTTCGACTTTTCGGTGTCTGAAAATTATCGAAAAATGTTGTGCATGTGTGTGATAACATTTTAACACATTTTAAAATATGTTAAAACATATTTAGATATATATATATATATATAATTAACTTAAATAAATATGAATAGGTGAGTTGACTAATTATGTAAGTTTTTATAAAAAACATATATTTTAGTTACATTTTATGTCAAGTCTTTACAAACATAAGTACATATGCCATAAATTCATGTTTTCTCATTAAAGTAACGGGGAGGGAGATCGATTCACATGGGAAACTAAGGGGGAGACAAGTCATGGTGATGTGGCATCAATGTTGTGGAGGTTAAGTACATTAAGCCTATTTTGGTAAATTAATTTTTGCTCTTGTATATAAACAAATGTTCATACTTTCTCCTCTTTTTACACTCACTTATACTTTGACAAAATTCCTCCTAAAGCTTTCTTAATTATTTTCCATGGCTTCTTAAAGTTTAAATTAAGAATTCTTCGTCTTTTTAACTTCTAAAATCCTAGCCTAAGGCTACCTTCATTCATTTAAATACTCCTCCTCCACAAAATAAAACCCTATGCACCCATAACCTTCATGTCCGACCACTACAAGCCTTATAGTTGAGCCATACTCCTCTTCAAATCCATAAGAACTTCACTTTTCCAAGCTAGGAGCAAAGGTCTAGTCATATTAAAATTCTAGAGGGAGTTTCTAAGGTTTAATCTCACTTTTATTCAAATTATTAACTTTATAACAGATGTATATTGGTTAGTTAAATATGGCGCTTATTTTTGTGATTATAATGTTGAGTTGGTTATGCCTAAGTATGCTTAGAAATGATGTAGATTTGGTTGAATATAAGTACATTATATGTAGTGTGGTTAAACTTGAAAATCAAAAGTTAAGTGTAATAAACTAGTAAGGCATGATCTTGCTTATGTTTGGAATTATTTTGTTGTTATGTGGTTGCGATCTTGGTATATGTTGTTCATGCAAATAAAGTTAGCACTTTTGCTAACTTAAGCGGCTTACGAAATTCCTTTTTGAAAGGTTTTGAATTATGGTTTTAAATTTTAAAATACATTTAAGTTTAAAACATTTTTATTTTTCAAAAATACATCTTTATGTTTATAAATTAGTAATGTTTCCAAGGAGTAAATTTTAAAGATTTAAAAAATAAAAATTAGAGTTTTTGGAAATCTCGAGTCGTGTAACGATAGTTGCTATAAGTGCAGTTCAAGAAAACGAACTCTTTTTGAAATCTAAAAATGTTTTCACTTAGAAATCTTTTTAAAAAATGTTGTAAAACTTATATTAAGTAATTAGAAAGGTAATTATTATTTAATTAATTATTTGATAAATGATTAATTAATTAATTAATTAGTACTTATCATTGGTTAATTAAGGTAACTAATACTTAATGCCAACAAATTAAGATAATTTAATTAGTTAATTAATTAAATTTGACTAATAGTTAATTAATAATTAAGGGTTAATTATATTTAATTATTTATTAATGATTAATTATTAATTAATTATTTATTAAATGGGTTTAATTAATTATTGATTAATTTAAATTAATTAACATGTTAATTAGGACTTAATTAAGATTTAATTATTATTTATTAAAAGTTTATTCATAATTTAATTAACAAATAATGGTTTTTAATTTAAAAATTGTTTTGTTTCAAAAATATCGGTTTAGCTTTAAGACTGTCTTCCATTTTCAAAAATGTTTTAAATCAAGGGATATCTTTGTCGGTTACCCTTAAGTAACCTCAAACAAATATGAAACCAAAGTTAATGTGGTGACACATTTATGGGAAGTAAGTCATTCTATAGTTAGTACTAAACGTCGATGAGTAGGCTGATCCTCTATCTATGAAAAGGCGAGGAATAAAGTAAGGTCGAAATATCAAAAACGTGATAGATATGAAAGGGTGAATTCCTATCAAATTGTCATGTTTAAATTAAGTATATGATTATTCATATGCAAACTCTGTATAATTACCTTAAGTAGCGGATTGTCTGCTATTTATAACTTGACATGTTTTGACTCAGGAAGTATGTTGTGTATATTAGAGTTTCACGGTGAGGACTCGAATACTTATTACATACTTCCAAAAGAACTGGAATTGAGTTAGCCACAATCTATCGCTTAGTTTAGAGACACTGGTTATGGATAAGTATAATTTATCCGAACCACTCTAAACTAATAACGTCCCCGACGTATCATTATAAAGTATTCTATGGAGATGTACTATTCTTCCCGAGGGTGATTCCAAAATGGAAGATAGTAAATGTTGCATGTTTGTTCGATCCCGGAACAACTTGTATGAATGATTGCAGCATTGTATTAGTTGCATGGAGGGCAATGTTAGCATTCCAAGGTGGTCTGAGGAAAGGTAAAAGCGTAACCTCAAGCTCACAACCAGTAAATGACTAAAGCAGGGACATGTGGCAAAGCAATGTGGGTCGTTCCAATTGCGGTATGATCATCGCCTAATCTAGAGTGATATCTATGGTTTATGTATGCTTCGTGATCCTTATTATGGTTATTGATTGCAAACAAGGGGTGATCATATTCGACGCTATCTAGTAAGGGGTAGGGCCAGTCCTAAGTAACAGAGGTGCAACATGTTGTGGCCTACAGTAAATTTTATCTAGAGGTTTACTAATTCGATGGGTACACCCTTACCCTGCTACGAGCCTTCAGGCTTGATTGCATACCAGTTATCTTAGAATTTAATAATGTAAAAATTTCGGCTATGATTCCATATTTGTTTTAAATTAGATATTATGATAATATCAAAGGATTTTATATAGAATTTTTTGGTTATCGTAAGGTAAAAACTCGTCTTTGTTTATGTGCGGCGTGGTCTTATGCGATACCTTTGATTTGAAGGTTCTTATAAAGTTAAACTTATGTTTTACTTGCACTAGATCCATGTTTGAACTGTAGTTTTATTTCTTTTCCTTAAACTCTTGGGTACTCAAATTTTTATGAGTAGCAAAGTAATCAGGTTTCTATGGAGCATTTTGGGAAGTAGTGTGAAGTAGGGGCTTTCATCACCATCTTGTTGTCATCTATATTTCCACCGTGACTATAAATTATGTATAGTAATTTCGGCAGGCTGATGTAGCTGTCCATGTTGGGAATAGTACTTGTTGTAACTTTGATGTAACATTTTGAAGTAACCATATGTACGGTTCTATGATGATGTATATGTAACTCTGAAATATTTTATGGAAAAATCTATGTTTGTTTCATTGTCTTTTATTTTCCTTACCCCACAGCTTGTCTTTTTGACACTTAGATGATTGATACTTGAATACCAAAGATATATTAAGTGTTGTCTTAGGGCATCAGAAAGGCAAATCGTTACATTTGGTATCAGAGCTTAGGTTGAGCAAACACCTAGGCCATGGTTGGGGTCATCTCATTAAAGTTAGGGTTAGTAGTACCATAGAACGAGTTCAGTCTTTGAGAGTGCATTTCCATGTTGTTTTGATTAGCACTTATATATTTGGTTTTATGCTTTTTTTCCTAGGATAATCTCGTCTATGTATTCTAAAGATATCTTACTTTATTCAGGTAGTAAGAATGAGTAAGAGAAGGGGACGAGGAAGGTGAAACATTAGCATAACAACTACAAATGGAATAACCCCAATTGTTAGAAGGAGTGGAATAGTTATTGAAGCAGTACCTCTAGTCCAGCCTCGAGTAAACTTCGCAACATTGTGCAAGGACTTCAAAAATTTAGGAAGAAAAACTTTTAAGGGTACCGAATCCAGCACTGAAGTACAAGCTTGGCTACAGCCATGTAAGAAGATTTTTAAAGGTTTGGACATTTCTGATGATCTGAAATGGTTCTTGCATCATGGCAAATGTAAGAGGGTGCAGCTACATGGTGCGATTCTATCACCGTAAATGTTTCAAAAGAGAGTTCTCATAGGTTAGATTCAAAGAAGTATTCGAAGACCAAGTCATGCCAGCTGCGAGAAAAATTCAATTATATAGAAGTTTCATGGATCTCAAGTTGGGAAATCTGTCACTAGTGGAATATGAGACGAATTTTAATGATTTATCTCATTTCATTCCTAGAGTTATTGACATGCCGCTAAATAAAAATGAGATGTTCATATTGGATATAAGGGAAGAGTTCCATGAAAGGATGATCGCTCATGTGATGGAATCATTTGTGGATTTAATTGATATGGCCTTAAGATATGAAGTGCTTTTAAAAAAAAAGCCAGCCACAGCAACAGCGTCACCCAGTGACGGTACAATTAACCCAAATAAAGGAAGTTTAACCCAAATTGGAAAAAGAATCACGGTAAGGAAAAACTAGTAGAAGGAGATCAGGGAAACAAGTATAATGATGTTGTTTGTTAAAATTATAAGAAAAAGGGGTATATTTTAACACATTGTCAGGGGGCAAAGGCTATCTCTCAAATGGTCCATAAAATGCTTTGTTATAATTGCCACCAACCTGGACATATGGTTAAGGATTGCCCACTATTAAAGCAGGGTCAGTAGATTAAGGTCTATGCTATTAAGGATGCGCCCTCAACTTTTGAAGATGTTAAAGGGAATGGTCTTGGAAGGTAATTTACCTATAAATGGTATTCTAGTCCATGTTTGTTTGATACCGGAGCTTCTCATAGTTTTGTCTCTAAAGAATTGGTAGGTAGGTTATAACTTACCCCAAAATTTGTGGAAACCCCTATTTGTGTGTCCAACCCCATAGGTGGTATAACTAATATATGCTTGCTTTGTGGAAGAGTAAATTTATTTTTGAAACCATCTTTTCTTTTAAGACTTATTTGTCTGGGATTTTAAGGTGTTTGATGTTATTTTTGGCATGGATCAGTTGTCACATTATGAAGCTATTCTAGACTGTGTTAAGAGAAGATTGTGTTAAAAGCCAATTCTGAAGATATATTGAAATGTATAGTTTGTAGGAAACCTAACAAACCTATGAGTAGATTCCTTTATTCCTTAGAAATATCCTAAGAAGAGTTAGAATTGGTAGAAGTTGTTAAAGATTTCCCTAATAATTTTTAACAAATTAGCAGTCTGCCTCCATATCAAGAAATTTAATTTTGCATTAATTTAGTACCCGGTGCGAGACCTGTCATTCAACCTCTACGTAAAATGGCCCTAAGAGAGAAGCAAGAGCTAGTAAGTCAAACCAACGATTGTTAAGAAGAGGATTGATTAGATAAAATCGTTCGAGTTGGGGATTAATAGTACTTTTTCTAGCCAAGTCTGATGGTTTGTTAAGATTGTGCGTGGATTATAAGGAATTAAACAAGCAAACCAATCGAAATAATATTTGTCACCCCACATAAGTGATTTGTTTGACCAACTTCATAGGGCTGGAGTATTTTCCCAAATGGACCTTGCTATAGGTTTCCATCTGTTAAGGGTACATAGGACAATACACACTTACTAGTTTTAGAGGGCCGGACTTTTTCAGCGAGTGGTTGGTTATGACTTTTGGGCTAGTCAATGCAGCTGCATTTTTCATTGATTTTATGAATCGGGCTTTTAGGGATGTGTTGAATAAGTTCGTGTTGGTTTTCATCAACGACGTTCTTATTACTTATCTACTCAAAGACAGTGGATGAGCACAAACACCATTTGGAAGTGTTGGAAAATTTAAGGAAAAATGTTCTTAAATCAAAATTTTCTAAGTGCCACTTTTGGCAATCAGAAGTGAGATACCTAGGACATAATGTGTCAGGAGATGGAATTTCAATTAATCCGGCTAAGGTAGCTACTGTGCAAGATTTCAAAAGACCCCAAACTCCTAGAGAAGTAAGAAGCTTTTTATGGATGGTGGGTTATCATATAATGTTCATAAAGGATTATTCCAAGATCGCCTCTCACCTAACTAAGCTGATGAAGAAAGATGTCAAGTTTGAGTGGACTCCGAAGTGTGAGGATGCATTCCTTAAGTTAACAGAAAGGTTGACCAGTGCCCATGTTTTAGCTATTATTGATGGTGGATAAGGGTTAACTATTTATACAGACGCATGTAGAGTTAGTTTAGGTACAGTGTTGATGCAACATGGGGAGGTTATAGCCTAAGCAAGTAGATAGTTAAAGCCTTATGAGAGGAAAATGCAATGCATGACTTGGAGCTGTTAGCAGTAGTATTTGCATTGAAGATGTGGAGGCATCACTTGTTGGTAAGAATTCTTCTTTTCATCTTTGTTTTATTTCTAATCTTCAAGGATTCTATTTAGTAATTTCCTTCTTTAGATATGTGAAAAGTTCGAGCTCTTTATAGATCATAAGTCCTTGATGTATCTTTTCACTCAATAGGATCTGAACCTGAGGCAATAGTGATGGTTGGAGTTCCTAACCACTTGTGACTTGGATAATCTCTATATGCCCGGAAAAGCAATTACGGTGGAAGACACTCTTAGTAGGAATGTAGTGTTGGCTCTCTTGGAAGTTATGCTGATGCTATTGAAAAAGATTAACCAAAAGAAGGATAAGTGCTATATGAATATAATCAAGGATGTTGAGGAGGGTTAATGTGCAAGTTTTGCGATAGATAATCGAGACATACTGCATATGAAGGGGAGGATCTGTGTCCCTAATATCAATGGCCTTAGACAAAAAAATTTATTAAAATATCACTGATCCAAATTAAATATCCATCTAGGTGTTTTTAAGATGCATCGAGATATGAAACGAGTATTTTGATAGCCCATAATGAAGTGAGATGAATTAATATTTGTCAGTAGATGCTTAATCTGTTAGCAGATAAAAGGATATCACTAGAGGACAGCTGGTTTACTTTAACCTTGAAAATTCAAAAGTGGAAATGGGAGATGACGTCAATGAATTTTATTGATGGTTTACCCAGAACCAAAAAAGGGAATAAAGGTGTGTAGATCGTAGTCGATTGGCTAACAAAGAGTGCTCGTTTTATTTCGGTATAGCGACAAGAACTGCAGCTTTTTTGGTGGAAATTTTTATGAGGGAGATTATGTAATAGCACGGAGTCCCAAAGTGATCAAGATCCCATCTTCACTAGTCATTTTTGGAAGGTGTTACAGGTAACTTTAGGAACAAAGCTAAGCTTAAGCACAACATATCACCCCAAAATGGATAGACAAATGAAAAAGGTGAACCGAATTTTAGAAGAACTTTTGAGGGCATGTATTCTGGATTTTAGAGGATCGTGGGGAGATCATATCCACATAGTCAAATTTTCCTACAATAATAGTTATCAGGCAAGCATCGGCATGACACCTTACGAAGATGTCTATGGACGTCCATGCAAGTCACCTGCATGTTGGGTTGGGATTAGAGATAGGCTAGTTGGACTGGACATGATTCGAGAAGTCATTGAAAAGGTTGTAGTGATAAAGAGAACAATGAAGGAAGCCCAGGAACGACGAAAGAGTTATGCTACTAAAAGAATAAGATATTTGGAATTTGATGTTGAAGACTCCATATTTGTGAAGATTACCCCAATTAGAGCAGTTGTTCGATTCGAAAGAGCGGGAAGTTGAACCTAGGTATATTGGAACTTCTAAAGTTATTGAGAGGATTGGACTGCTCGCCTATAGGGTTGACTTAACAGGAAGGTTGTTGGGGGTCTATAATGTTTTCCACGTGTCTCATTTGAAAAAAAATTGTTCATGGCCTTTCATTGCAGAATCGTCGGTTCAAGATGATTTGGAGATAGAACCGAACCTGAAAGTGATTAGATATCCGGTTCATATTGTAGATCAGAATGAGAAGAATTGCCCAATAAAGTGGTGAAGATATTAAAGATCCAATGGGGCGAGGATCCCCAAGATTGTACTTTGGAGACTGTACATCATATGAGAGAAGCCTATCCTGAGTTGATGATAGAATAGTTTTTTGTTTGTAAGTATTATTTTTGAATAGGTTGAGTTATGGATGCATGTCCTTTGTACAGATTGATATATAATATGTTCACTGTTGAGTTATTCTAAGTTATCTCCATGTTTGTTAATTTCGGGATGAAATTCTTTTAAGGGCGGAGAGTGTAACAACCTAGAATTTAATCACTTTAAATACAGTTATTTATATATACTTTAGTACTTAATTAATGGAATTTATGACTCAAAATAAAAATATTTTAAAAAATAACTAACGATGGTGGAATAGTTTCAAAATTTGTCTACAAAAATAATTGATTCAAAAAAATAGAAAATGCGACAGGAAATCGGTTTCCGAATTTTCGACTTTTCGGTGTATAAAAGTTGTTGGAAAATGTAATGCACATTTGTGATAACATAATCACACATTTAAAATATGTTAAAACATATTTTGTTAAATAAATATATATAATTAACATAAATAAAAAAACATATATATAAATAGGTGATTTGACTAGTTAGGTAAGTTTTTATAATAAAAAATGTATATATAGGCGATATTTTTTGTCAAATCTTTACAAACATAAGTACATTTGCCATATATTAATGTTTTCACATCAAAGTAAAGGGAAGAGGGACCAAGGCACGTAGAAAACTAAAAGGGAGACAAGCCATGGTGAAGTGGCACCATTGCAACGATCTCGAATTTCACTGCTTTGATTTGCGAATATTTAACTAATTTTAAATATTCAAATAATAGATTTTACAATTAGAATAGAACTCTTTTAAAAATAAACAATGATGGTGAAATATTTTCAAAACTAGTTTACAAAAAAAACATGGTGAGGTGGCAAGTGGTTTGTGGAGGGTAAGGTACTAGGACATTAAGGTAATTTACTTTGTTCTCTTGCTTATAAATAGCCCTTTCATCATTCAATTTCTCCTCCTTTTCCTTCTACATATCTTTCTCATATCTTATCCAAATGGCATATTTCTTTTTTTCAAGCTGTAACAAATTCTAGTGGTTAAAACTTTATGCGTACTACTTCTTCAAATTTTGTGCTTAACCATGTCCAAATCTTGTTTCTTTAATAGAGTATTGTCGGACCCTATTTTTTAATTTTGAGAATGCCTCTTCTTCTTCCTTCCATATCTTCCCAAAAACAGATCCAAATTAATTGATTCCTTTTTTAAACTTGTAGAGAAGAGAATTTACAAGAAATTTATCTACGACAACTTTTCCAAATTACATGAGTAACTTGTCCCAAAATTAGTTTAAAAATGAACCATTTTGGGATTTGATTTTTGTGAAATCAATGATAATCTGAAGTCCCTCCACCATTCAAGGCCAAGCTCCACCATACCTTAGGCTGAGCCATTTGGCAAGGAAAGGAGGAGAAGGAGGATGACGTAATGTTGCTGTTAGTCGGGAGCATCTCTAGTTGCTATGAATAAGTTGGAGGCATAACAGTGAGTAAAGCTCACTAATTTAAATAAAGTTTCTAACTTTTGTTATGTTAAATATTTGTTGATTTAATCATATGTGATTGGTTGGATATAGGATTGATTTGTGTGTGTGCGTCTATTTATATATACATATATATACATGCAAACATGCACACACACACATACATACATATATATATCTGTGTGTGCGTGTGTGTGTGTGTGTTTGGAAAGTGCTTGGTTGAAATGGCATATATTTTGAATACGCAAGTAATTAAGTCAAGTTAGTTTATTAGATATGTCCTTAGTTGGTTATGTTTAATTATGTCATATATGTGATTGTAATCATGCATGGAATGTTGTAGGGGAAAATAAGGTTAGATATTTAGTTTGTTGTATGGTGCGGCATCGAAATCCCTTACTTTAAAATTAATCTTACTTAAGTGTTTCTATAAAAAAATTGTAAATTCCTAAAAGATTTACTTTTTAAGATCCAAAATTTTATTCAAGTTGTAGGAGTAAATTTAAAACTAAAATATAATATTTTTGAAGTTATTTAATATTAAACAAGTTTTGAAAATTTAGGATCTTATAATGATAGTCGGTATAAGTGCAATTCGTGAAAATGGACTAATTTTGAAATCTGAATTTGATTTCACTTAAGTATCTTTTGAAAATGTTTTCAAAACTTATTATAAGAAATAAAAAAGTAATTTTGTATCATTTTATTTATTTCATGAATATTTAATTAACAAATTAAGTAAGGTAAATACTACGTAATCATTAATTAAGTTAGAGTAATTAGCACTTAATTACTTTTAAGTAAGTTAATTATAATTTGTTGTCAAATAAAGGCTAATCATTATTTAATTAATTAAGAATTAATTATGATTTAATAAAGATTAATTAAAATTATTTATTTAAGTTTTAATTAAAGATTAGTTAATTAATTAATTAAGGTTAAATAACATTTAATTATTATGCAAATTTTTACATTATTACTTAATAATTAATTAAATATTAATTATAGTTTAATTATTTATTTTTAAAGGTTAACTATCATTTAAATATTTATTTAAAGGATAACTAGTATTTAATTATTTATTTAATATTTAAGTATTCTTTAATTATTAATTAAAAGTTTAATTATATTAAAGTAAAGAGTTTAAATGTTATTTAATTATTAAATAAAAGTTTTAAAGCTTTAAACCACTTTATTTATAAAGGTCGATTTTATTTCTATAACAACCCTCCTTTAAAGAATATTTTTAAAATCGAAGGGATTTCTTTGTTGACAACCCTTATGTAACCCTAATGAATATAAAACCTAAAGACATTTGTTTTGTGGAAGAAAACACCGTTCAGTTACTTAAATTGTATTAAACATCTGTTGGGTAGAATAAACATAGTTCTGCTACAATTCACCAATGTGTTATATTGAAATCGATTGGGCAGAATAAAACTCATTCTGTTATTATAATAACTTTGACATGTGTTTAGTACAACAAATCCCCATCAGCTATTTTGGTAACTTGGACATTTGCCTATGTAATGGTTGATTGTTTGATTCTCTTTACATATCTGTTGTTATGTAAATACCCATGTAACAACTTGGATAAATTAAACTTAATTATACGAACCATTATGGTTACTAAGCATCTTCCTTATTTTGTGAAGTTAAATATTTCATTTTTCCTTTTGATAATGGTTTAAAGTTTATTTCCATTTTAAAATATGATATTTAAAGAATAATTAAGTAATTGTATTATTAAAGATATTTTAAAGTAAATTAATACTCTTTAAATGATCTTATATGCTCGTGAAAATGGCGTCTCTCCTCCATCTCATACGGTGATTTCCCATCATCCCTAATCCACCTCCGCCTATTCGCTTCTCGTTTGCTCCTTTTCTTCCCTTCACTTCTTCTCTTTTCTGATGGCGAAGAATAGGAAGGATAAGTCGTGGCTCGCCTCTTCTAGATCTGCTTCGATTATTAGATTTGGCTGCAGTTTCCCTCTAAATGACTCGCGACGTTCACATCCAGTTTCCCCATAAGTTATTGCCACCAATCCAGTCTCGCCTTTTCTCCAGTCTTCTCCATTGCTTGTTTTTGAGAATGTCATTTGCTCGCTTAACCCTCTATCAGTTCTTGCATCGGACCTAGCTACTTCATCCTCAGCTGCAGCCTCCCTATCAGGTATCTCCATTGTAGCTCCATCATCTACGCCCATTTTGAATTTGGTAAAATCTGTAGGTAATTGCGTTATTGGTGATGTTGGGCTTGAGTCTGTTTCGTATGGCACTGCCCCTAAGCTAAATTGCAATCTACCAGTTATTGTCGAAGGATCTGTTATTGCCGAAGGCATTGCTCCTATTAATTTGGTTAAATCCATAGGATGTGATGGCTCTGTTATTGCCAACGATTCGAATAATGTTAAGAACTATTATCCACCCGAATTGTTTGGTTTTGACTCTGCTCCTAAGCTAAATATTGTTACCGATTCTTCTCCCATACTAGAATCATGTGATGTGCCTGCTATCGGTGAGCTTTCTGCTGGCTCTTGTGATGATGCTGCTATTATTGTTGACAAGCCTTTATGGTCCTCGTTCTTTAAGGCATTGCCTTGAAACGCCGAAGCTTACTCTCCATAGGTTTTCAACTCTCAACTCATTGATGGTGTTAACGTTATTCCTTCTGCTATTCTTCGAGAGGCGGAGAGCCATTGGTCTGACCACTTAATTGGATTTTTCCTAGATGCTACATCATTATACTTAGTTGTTCGTGAGCATTGTAGGCGAGCGTGAAAACTAAAAGATTCGCTTCATGTCCAATTCTTAAATTAATTTTTCTACTTTAAATTTAGTAATAAGGAAGACAGACTTATAGCGCTTGATACTAGCCCCCTCATTATCGAGGGGAAGCCTTTTATTGTGACTCCTTGGAGCCTGGGTATAGATAGTGCTAGAGATTAGATTCTATTTATTCCGGTTTGGGCTGGTTTCTCAAATATCACATCTGTCCTCCAACCTCTGATCGGTCTGAATTGGCTTGCGAGCCTTATTGGGGATTTCAAATGTGTTGATGCAAATACCATTGCGCGCAAGAAATTATTATGTGATAGGGCTTTGATTGAAATTACCCCAGTGAAACCACTGTCGTTGATATTAAAAGTAAGAATCATAGAAGTTCACCTGGTGGAAATAAAAGTTAACTACAGCTGGAAGCCTGGCATATGTTCTAACTTTCAGTCATTTGGACATTTTGTGGAAAAGTGTTCGAGGACAGCTCCTCTATCTCCTATCAGAAAATTCCCCTCTCTAGGACAGAAATTAAATGGGTTCCCAAGGTTACTGCTCTGCCCGTCTCTAATCCTGTTGTATTTTCTTCTCCCACTGTGGAGACAGATATTGATTCACTAGAAGTTAGAATTTCCGATGATGAGGTTGTTACATGGGAACCTGAAGAGAGTTCTTGGATTCACGACGTGACGGAAATGAGCTATGACCCACAGATGCATAGTTATCACATGTTCTTAGGTGGTCCTGATGAGTCTAGGAGGTCAATGTATCATGTTGAGGGTGATGGTCTTACTCAATCGACCAGTGGCATTGATGGTGCTAGGAATTGGTGGCAGCTCTTAGATATGACATGGGACTGAATTTATATCTACCCTCCTCTCTTAAGGTCGTATGATCTGAATCTGGCTAAGTACTTTTCTGCTGTTCAGCATGTTATAGGTCCTGCTACTGATGTTGATATCAGTAATGATAGGGGGCTTGTGCCCTTTCGAGTAGTCTAGACCTTTTTTCTAGCTCCTGTGTTTTACTTTGTGTTCTTGTACTTAGTGGTATGCCTACTATAAAACCATATTATAGCTGCTCTGTGCATGTATAGAACACATGTTCCTTATTTATATTCATAGTGGCATGGCCCACTTTAAAGCCGGCTGGCTTTGCCAAAAAAAAATACTCTTTAAATGATTGTCTAAAATCATTATTTTGTTAGTATGGTTTCAAGATAATTAAATGAGGAACATTTTAATAATAACTTGTTTATGTATAAGTGTTTTATATAATTGCTATGTTTATAAAGGAGGTTGTAAAATGATTTTGGATATTTATAAAGGAAGTCTTATAAATCATTTTAGAAATTTGTATAGGAAGTTTTATAAATGATTTTAGAGATTTATAAAGAGTTATAAATATGGTTTCAATATTTATAAAAGAGCTTTGTAAATAAACTTGAAAAGTTATAAAGTACTTTATAAATGGATTAGGAATTTAAGTAAAATATATTTCGTAATTGAAAGAGATTTATTAAGGAAATTTATAAAATAATAAAGATTTGGAATTCCCTTAACTGACCTTCTTAATCAAGGTGGTATAGAACATCTGTTCCACACTTAGCACTGAAGGAATAGTTTTTTGGGTTATCTTTATCTCTATTTTAAATAACACTTATTTTGATCCTTTTTAATATGATTTTGAAATAAGAAATCTTTCATGATGTTTTATGAATATACTTATGCTAGTGAGATAAGTATATGAATATTTTGATAAATATTCTAAAAGGAGATTTAATAAATGAAAGATTTACATAACGAAAAGTAGACACCTATTGGGTTCTTTTACCTAAATCTATGATACGTATGGGCATGTTACAGTTCTACTATATATGTGGGTGTGCGTGTGTGTCTGTGTGCGCGCACATGTGCACACACGTATGTGTGTGTATTACAAAACTTAATTGCCTTTGGTTGATCGTTAGTTACTTCATATTAAGTGGTTCGCTATCTGTGATAAGAAAACGCATTTTGTGCTTTAGCAGTATTTTTTCAAAATGTACTATGATTTGTATGGGCATACTACTATAGTTTCTCACACTCGACTTATGTCTGACACAAAATTTATCATTTCTATTAAACTCTCGGGTACTTGTTTAAACAAGCTGAGAATATATAACTAGGCATGATGTTCTAGAGCTTACTAGTGATGAGAAGGTGGCATTGGGCATATCTGCTATTCAGATTTGTAAAAATTTTAAATTAAAGATTTCAATATTTAATCTTTAAAATATTGGATTTTAATTTTTTGTATTGATTTTATCAAATTTTAAACTATGAGTCAAAAGCTTGCCAATCGAAAATTTTGAGTTTCCAAAAGAACGAAGAGTTTGGAAAAAAAGAAATTGTAATTTTTCTTTTTATTTATCAAAAGAGACCTTCGTTAGCAAATGCAGTGATGTAACTTTAATTTTCACTTAGTTAACTACTTAATTAGCTATCTAAGAAAACCTAGGGTGCTTTTTATGTAGAAATTTTGCTAGATGGGGATAGGTAAATGTTGGATCAAGTGCATTTCGCACAAGATGAAATGGAAAAATTAAAAATTCCCTTTATTCATTATGCATTTGATTTTTTGTGTGTTATTCCAAATAAAACATATTATATTAACTTATATGATGTTCGATTTAATATAATGGGATTTACTTTCAAAATAAATTAATTTTCTTGTAATTATTTTAGTTAAATGATATATGATGTATATAATAAACATAATATGTCCATTACTATATTATAATAATATCAAGGGAGAATATACATATATATTATACTAGCATTTATAAATACTGTTATATATAAATACATATACACATGATTATTGGGATTTACAATCACATATTATACATATATATTTCATAAAACATGCATTGTATTTAACTATATGTGATCTACATCTAAATATGAATTCAAAGATGTATATAGATATAAATATGAATATACATATATGTAATTTTATATACATGTATAGATTAACATAGTATATATATAATTGTTGGCATATTATTGATATATATAAATATATATTCATATATTTAACTAATTTTTGGCGATTTTTGGATAATTTTCCCCAGTGGTTATGATCTTCTACAAATTTATTATTCTGGAAAAATGCTTAAATAATATAAGTTAAACATATTTATTATAAGGTTTTGTAAAGATATTTGAGTAGGTAGAATGTGATCTCCCAACAATTTCTGAAAAAGAATATGTAAAGTATTTTGTTAGCCAATGATAATTTGATAAAAGGTAAGAGTTGTTGGAAAGTATTATCTTTAAAGAGAAACAAATTGGTTTTTGAATAAATTATTGAAGAGCTATTATCACCTAGTATAGAAGTTCGATACCTTGAAGGTCCTAGAGAATCGACAACTATAAGTGTTAATACATGTAATAGCTATTTGTTAGCTATGTGATGTATTCGCCTTTATATAGAGATTCAACACTCGTTGTCTTTAGGGATACGATACCTAATGGCCGTAGAGGATTAATAACCCATGGTTTTGAAACTCGACAAGTTCCTTTTCTTTTAACTCGGCACTCTTAAAATTTAGGGCTTCGTTACACTTATGTATTTTAAAGGCTCGACAACCATATGGTTTCGATACTCAACACCATTCTTTTTAAAATTCGACACCTCATGTTTTTAGGGATTTGGCGCCCTCAATTCGGCATCCCTTAATGTTTTAAACTCGATACCTCCTACCTATTATTGCTTTATAGCTACCATGTAGCTATTTGTTATCTATGTTTTTGTGGCATGGTAGACTTATGTTTCACAAACCCAAAACATTATGTTTTAGATTTTCAATATCTATGTTTCAACAGCTTATTACCATATGTTTTATAAACCAGATGGCATAATTTCATAGGCTCGGCATAGATGCTCGATAACTATATTTTAGTGGCATGGTAGTTGTATGTTTTATAATAAAGTGCTACGTTTTAGAGCTCGATAACCTTCTATTTTAAAGGGTCAACAACCTATTTCGATGATGGATGTTTTGAGAGCTATGTAAAGATGTTAGTGCTTTGGCACAAGATTTTGGCTATGTGTTTGAGCTATGTTTTCCTTGTTTTTAAAGAAAGGTTTCGAGCATGTAATCAATTTTAAAGATAAATTCTTTCAAGGAAATGAAATAGTGTTTTAGCCCATTTTTATGTAAATACTGCCAAAATAATTTTACTTGAAATTAAATAATTTTGTGTAGGTTGTGATTATTGATTGAATATATTTTGATCAATGATGTTATATGTTCTTGTTATCATTTGATTAGATAAATTTACATATTTTATTATTTGTCATACTCACATATTCATTACCCAACATTGGATCTTGGGACTTAGGAATAGAATTAACAGTTAGTTTGTTCCAGTAGTGAGTATTGTGAGACTAAACTCCTAAGTGAGTAGAATTGCATCTAGAAGATCAGATAAATTAATTGTGTTAGGATGCCTTAAACTGTTCAAAAAATATGACTCGTGAATTGAAAACCAGATAAGATTTTAAGTAGGACCGATGTAGGGTCGCACCCTATGCTTTAACCTTTGGCCCTTGGTTGGTAAAGGTCTGCAATTCTAGTATGTAGGGCTTTTTCAATAGTGAGACTAAAATGATGTTTATATACTGAAAGGAACTCATGGCTCTATATGCTCACAGGAAAGGGTTATTGGATGGTCGGCCAAACCATTAAGTTCATAGTGACCCTAGGAAAACTATGATTCAGACAAACAGTCCAGTTTGCTCCTAACCATATTTGGAGACCTTCTAATCATATTTGGAGATAATGGTACATTTGGCTAAATTTCGGCCTGAGTCAGCTAAATAGATTATTGGTTGGCCTGTAAAACAATTAGGTTCATAGTGACCCTAGGAAAACTATGATTTAAGATAGATAGTCTATTTAATGGGATGGGTAAACTTTGGGAATTCATAACCCATTATTGAAAGATTCGTCACATTTACGCGTATTGCATGCATACGATCATATCATGTTTATCTTAACCGTTGTGATTGCAAGTGCATGATTTATGTTTCGTTTTGACATATTTTGACAGAATGATAGTAAGAGAAAAACTTGATCTATTTTACCGCATGGTCTCTAGATATCTATTTTTTATTTGATATGGTATATTATTATTCACATTAGACTTTTTGTTTGACCTAAAGTTTTTGATTTTCTCCTTAAACTCTCAGGTTGAGTAGTTCGAGAGTAAGGTTTTCAGGTTAGACCAATAAGCTTCTAGGGACATGTAGGAGGCAAGCTAATATTAGTAGTTTATTTTTGCTGTGTTTTTTGAAGTTTATACTTTGTTTAAATGGATGTTAAGATAGAAATTACAGCTATCAAGTAGTCAAACTCTGATAATCCAAGCGAGCATCTCCATATGTTATTCTTGGAATATATTCATAATTATAATATTTTCCTTAAACGAGGAATTGATGGGATTATGTAATGAATGTGAAAATTATTAATGAAATGTGATTTAGAATTTTCATATTCAAGCACTCTTAATGTTATAGACAAGAATGTGAGACTAAAGTTTTTCAAGGCAAGAAGAGGAAGTTCTTTAATAAGAAGGGAACTTAGAAGGACGGAGTGTCCAAAAAAGGGAAGGCTAATGTTTTTTGCTTTAAGTGCGATAAGAAAGGGCATTTCACTAATGAGTATGGATCTAGTGATGGAAAGAAGGTTGTGGAAAAGAAGAGCATGAAGTGTTACAATAAAAACCAGATGAGAATTACAAGAATGAATGTCCAGAACTGACTAGGATTGATAATGGGAAATATTTTGCTTTGGAACTATTAGCTTCTGGACAGATTGCAAAACAGAAAGGAATGTCTATGATGGGAGGTACCCTTTTGATTCATAGCATACCTATTAAAGTATTATTTGATATTGGCACATCATATTCTTCTGTCTCGTAATGTTTTGTAGATAAGTTAAATCAAGAATCATCATACCTTATTACATCCTTAAGGGTTGCAAATCTCATAGGAGGTTATGCAACTCTTGGGATGAGATGTCATCATTTAGAAACTAAGCTGTTAGATCATACATTTACCTGCAATTTACATGTCTTTGATTTTGTGGGTTTTGGGATTATTCTTGGTATGGTTCGGTTAAGCAGATACGATGCAAGGATATTTTGCCAAGATAGCAAGATATCAATAAGTCACACATAATAGACATGATCGCATTATAAACTCGGTAGAAAATTTGAGTTTAGATGTATGCCCTCTATTGGGTGCAATGAAAGTTGAAGATGAGGTGAATCGGGTTTATATTGGAAGAGAGTATGCGGATGTTTTTGAGTTGGTTATAGGACTACCACCGAAATGAGCTATTGAGGTATGAATAAATCTTGTATTTAAAGCTAAACCCATAAGTAGACCACCTAGAAGAATGACACCAATTGAGATGAAAGAGTTAAAGGTGCAGCTAGTGGACTTAGAAGGAAGGAAATTTATTAAACCAACCAGTTCGCCTTAGGGAGTGTAACAACCCAGGATTTTAGATACTCAAAGATCGACATCCATATGCTCACTGTATAACATGTCGAATAGTCAAGTGCTGGAAATACCGGATCATTAGGAGTGAAGAAGAAAAAGTAGAAGAAAATAGAATCAACAACATAGAATCTCATAAATGCGGTGGAATAAAATAAAATATATAGTAACAAATTTCATATAAAAGAATCCGTATCAGTTAATATGCATACAATCATCAGAGTACAACAATCAACAAATAAATCTGGGCAGTTATAATAACTTATCCTCATCAGTGCTGACTATGCAGTCTACACACACAAGCGGAAAACAACAAGTACGGGAATACATCTCTGTCATCTAGCTCGTCTCCTAAGACTCATAGCATCCTAACCTGAATATGTAATACTCGGTCTTATCCAAACATTATAATAAAATAACACTTGAGTCAGTCTGGAAAACCAGCATGAGAAAACACACTCCATTTGAATTATTATTATTTTTAAAATCGTTTGAAGACAAAGGTATCTCGTAAGACCACGTCACACATAAACATGATGGGTTTTACCTTACGATAACAAAGCATTTTATATCAAATCCATTTGATATTATAATAGTGTCTGTAGAAAGTAAATTAGAAAATAGCTGAAATGCTTACATCTCATGTTTCAGCATAGTTGGGCACAATTAAACCGTACAGGCTCGTAGTGGATATTGGATCGAAGTGATTTTTGGATAATGTTGATATTTGATTCTCCGGTCTCATCGAATCCAAAACAATAAATTTTTAAAGGCCAAGTTGTTTAAAATAAACAATTCTACAATCAAGGTGTCGGTATTCACATATGGAAATTCATTCCATATGTTTACTTTATCATGACCTGTCCATCGAAATTTATTCTCTTGTGATCATCACATTTTCTAAAATTCAGAATAGTAATCAGTACAAGTCGATTTACTTCCAATAAAGCATGTCGACGTTTTATCCTATCAACTTTAATTTGTTTAGCTTCTTAATGGCATATACAAAAGATAATTGAAATCAATATCCAAGAGAAATATCAGTCAAACATAGATCATTAACTCAATAAAATATTTATAATTAAATAAATTTGCGAATTCGAACGGGATCGGTTTCAATTAACTAAGCCAAATATATTATTAATCCCGATTACTTGTCAATTAAAGAAATTAAATAAAATAATTTAAACTAAATAAATTTAGAATTACAAAGTTCATTAAAATTAACCGATTAATTAACCTATAATTAATCACATAAGAATTTTCTTAGTTGTTTACTTTCAATTGTTTAAATCATTAAATTTTCACATTGCAGAAAACTTGACGATATTAGTTCAGATAAAATTACTTGGCGATAGGATCTCGATGCAACAAATGGCACGTCGATTGGATTCAAAACGAAGACGGAATAGATTTCTTAAATTTTGATTTTTAAATATAACAATTTTTTCATTACTTTTCAAAACCTAAACCAACCCATATGCATTAACTCGGCCCATCCAAAACAACTTGCAACCCAAAACCCATTCCTCCTCCTTTTCTCTAGCACTCTCTCTCTCTACTCCTTTTCTTAAATACAAAAGCAAGAAACTATACACAAACGTGTACAAACAAGTGTGTACGTGCACACTGCTCCGGCAAACATCACCCACCGCTGACCCTTCTCGCATGTCACCCACGATCATCACTCCACGCCTACACACCTAGAAATGCAAACAAACTTTTGGTTTGAAATTCAAACTACTCTACCACCTAGGACAAAACTCGTGCCAAGCCAACCACCTTGCGACATCACCACTGACCACCATCCTCCATCATAATTTTCCCTAGCTTTGCAACAACAACCTCTACCTATCCCCCTATTCGCAACCCTATCTCTCTCTCTCCACGTTGCGTTCGCTCACGAACACAGAGCCAATAACGACACTGTTAAACCCTAATCCTACCTCATCCAGCCTCTACACACTTCTAAAAATCATCACACTGTTTTTCATGGATTTCCCATTACCCAGGCCTCCTCCACGACCAATGCCATGCCATGCAATCGACCACATCGTCGTAATTTGAACAAACACCCAAATTCGTTCATCTCCAAAAAATTTCATCCATACAACACTAAAAATTCTCATATCACCTTTAAAAATCATCTTTTTCCAATTGCAAACGCAGTTATATGATCCATTTATTTAATTAGGATAGATGAAACGTGACCAAAATTGATTCATTCACGGTTATAAGGAGATTTATCTTCCCTTTCATGATGGATTTTAATGAAATCGATTTTTAAAATGTTCTGTACTCAAAAACAAATGACTTTGGTTTTGGAATCATGTTTTAAAACTAAATAGATATTGAGTTATTGATTTTCAAAGTTAAAGCTTTAACTATTTTATCAAAAACAACAAGAACAGTGGAGCTATTATGTAGAAGAAGCACAATGTCTTGAGTATAGGTATAGCTGGCCATGTCATACACACATACATACTAACATAGCAGATGCATATCCTCTTGACACAGATTAAAGATTCAACGAAAATCACAGTTATATATAATATGCAATATCCAGTAAACAAAAATAGAGTGTTTTACTCACTTGTAAAAATATATGAACATGCTGCTGTAAACTCTTCACCAAACTTGATGAATAACTCAATCTTCTTCTTTTAATTTAGGTGGCGGCACTTTGTTTTTTTCATAAGTATGAACAAGTAAACAGGATATGGCTATATATATAGATGAATGCAAGGATCATAGTACAAGCATAAGGTGGTTGTGGGTACACTTAGGTGGTTAAAGAATTTGCTTACAGGCTCTCTTTTTTATATTTTTCTCTTTTTTCCTTTGAATGTGGGCTGATTTGATTACATATGTTGATTTGATTTTATAAGTTGATTTGATTTTATAGGTTGATTTGATTTCCTATGTCGGCTTGCCTTTATGTTTGTGTGCCTGATAATAAATTTTGTGTGCTTGACTTTGATGTTGCCATCATGATACTTACATACACACATTTACATATACATATTTTTATCATATACATATTTACATTTTTACATATTTACATATACACTATTTTTAGAAACATATATACATACATATACATATATATATACTTATATTTTAGTCATCATAAGTTTGAAATCTTTCCATCATGAAGCTTTTCTAAGTATATATATACATATATTTTTATTAGAGTTTTTGAAATGGTGAAATGCATATACATATACATATTCAGAAAATAGCATTTTAAAATTTAATTTAGCTTTCAAAATTTATAGATTCTGGTATTTTCAATATCATAAAAAATTATTTAATCGACTTATAAAAATTAATATTTCAATATTCAAAATTAGTTAATACCCTTATAGCAGATAGCTAAAAGTCTGAGTTGTTACTCCCCGACCCCCCAATAATACTTTCATATCTGTAATTAGAAAGCAAAAAGGATAATTCAAGCCTGGAAAATGTCATATGTTTATATCGTAAAGCACATACATAAGTAATACACTAACAACTATAGCAAACAAGGCATACACTATACAAACCAACAACTAGCTATCCTAACATCATCTTCGGATAGGCATCCCTCATACTATCCATATTCTCCCATATAACTGTACTTTCTCAATAAACCCGTAAGTTTCATAATTTATGAAATTAAATGACCTCACTTCATTTCACTAATGCAAACGCCTAGATTGCATAAACCAACATGTATTTAAAAACAATTATAAGGTTTCAAACATATGATTATTATTATCTTCAAATCGATTTATACCTCATTTATTCAATTCCAATGATTCACAACCATTTATTTGCATCTAATTCGTATTACATAATATATATTAATATCCATTTCAAATGGATTCCAAACCAATTTATCTACTTTCTACATATATTTTATAATTTTGTTTACTTCCATTTGCGACAAACGACAAATTCTGCATGATAATTTAGGGACATTCATTTAATAAAATAATCACTTAAGCCTATAGCTATTTTAAATGGATTCCAAATCAATTTATAAAATTTTACCAATCCACATTAAATTTATTCACAAAACCTTGTTCTCTCAATTTTATGTTCAACAACAACCCAATCCATGCCAGTTTATTTATGAACCATTTCATAAATTTACCCGGGCCAAGTTTGCATCCAAATATATTAAATTAAGTTAATTCATTTATTTCCAATTAATTCAACTATAAAGCTTAAGTTTATTTCCGTTCCAATCAAATTCCATTTCATTTAGATTGATGGTTATTAAATTTATTTATCGTCGATTGATTTATATTTCCATTTGCTTGGCATATCTCAATTTTCACTATATTATTTGAGAATCATTTAATGAAATTAATATTAAGGTTTATTAGAACCTTTTATACAACACATATATATTCATTTCCACTTCAAATCTTAATTTCAAAATCGAATTCATTTGAATAATATCCCAAAGCCATATTCAACTTATTTACATTTAGATTGAATTTATGTATAATAAAAGTCATCGCCATTTCAATCCGTTTCCATTTTATTTGATCACATTTCAACATATACTTAATTCACTTATATTTAAGTCAAATTTCATTTATAACTCAAGTTCCACATTCAATTTCAATTTTAACCCACAATCCAATTTACTTAAACAAGTTGAGTTCCATTTTGTATTCATTAACTAATTAATTTGTCCAGTTAGTTCACTTCCAATTTAGAATCCAATGTCTGATTTTTATTTCATAAACCACTTCAATTGGTTTGACTTGTGTTCACATTTACATTATATTTCAAGTTTGGATTTTATTCCAATATTTAACCATTTTTATTTTGGGTTTTTTTTAATTCTTAAATATTTGAAATTTTTCTTTGTTAAAATTTCTTTAATAATGAAATATTTTTATAATAAAATACTTGAATGTTTGAAAATTTCCTTTGTTAAAAATTCTTTTATAACAAAATATTTTTATATCGAAGAAAATTTTCCTTTTGAAAATACTTTTATAACTTGATGTTTTAACAAGTTTATCTTCGTTCTTATAGAATCTAGTAATACATTGATCAGGGGAAAGACCAGAAAACTATAAGTACTTAGCAAATCCATTTTAACACCCAGTGAAGATACTTGGAAACCTTTAAAATAGATATGGAAAGTACAATCCAATCACCGAAATCAAACAAACGAGATCATCATGGAACGTAGACCCTAAGGTCGCTCTCTCACTAAGTCGAGAGGACAGAGTAATGCAGCCTTAGGTGACATTTGGCAGTTACCGCCCCACATCTTATGCCATGACATCCAAAACAACCATAGATTATAGTTACACAATGGTTTTTCCTGGATCTCCCAGGTGACATCCGTACCACAATCACTGCTCTATGAATTACACTATGCAAAACACTCGCATGGATCGTAGTCTGCTTAGTAGTAACACCGGTGGTTACGTCGCTATCACCCATAGACTCAAGGCAATCATCTATCCCCTTGAATTACGCCATGTGAACCGTAGATGCACAATGATTTCGCCGGTTCCCCCAGGAAACATCCATACCTTAGGGTAATCACTCTACCCAGGCAGATTACGCCAAAAACGACCATAGATCGCACTTTCACTATGGTTTCACCTAGGTCCCCTAGATAACATCCGTAACCGTAAGCCTTCAAAACCCTGTGAATTTGGCTATGTAGCCGAGTCAAAGGAAACTCATGAGTATTATGTCCAGACAGCCTATATCGATTAGGACCCATTTCTTGATCCACCCAAGTTTATCTAGGATCAAATCGAAAAATCTATAGAATGTGTCCATAATGTAGCCACAAAGTAGATAGTCAACAAAAGGTACTTCCCATATCTTCAATATCAAAATGTAGATCATACTACATAAAGTACCTTTCAAATTATCAATTTCGAACATATCATTTTTATATTATTTCATTATATATAAGATCATCGCTTTTCAGATCGAGTACCTTTCAAAATCGATAGTTTTCAAATTAACTTCATACTTATGCAATTCATTTTATATAGGTTCGAAAAATTCCAAATCAAATTTTTTTTACTAAGTTCACAAACATTTCTCAAACAATTTCATTATAAAAACTTTTCAAAACTAGATTTCAAATTTTTACATAAGTAAAATTTGCCTTTAAAATCGTTTTGCAAATAAATAAGATTTTATAAGAATTTATGAAGTCCAAAGCATTTCTTAATACTCAATTTCATTTAAAGCAGTTCGAAACCAATTTCCTCTTTGTATAATACAAAATAATTTTATTTATTTTACTTATCAAAATATTTAACATAATACTTGTCTAGCTTCTATTTACCTTTATTTTAAAAATTTCAAAACTAAACTTCCATATAACTTTCTGAAATACTTTTATACTTTTCGAAAATGCTTAGCTTTAAAAATTATTTGTCTATTTGGAAGTGCTCGACAATTCAAAATAGTCGGTATAGTGAAATTTCAATTACAAACTGAAATCAACATTAAATCATCCCAACGAGATGCATAACCAACCTATCAATCAATCCCAATGCATAGGGTACAGGTGTTTATAGTATCATTCAATCTGAAAATTCAAGAATTGAACAACAGGTTCATTTCAAATAGATATATACATGCATCTTTCGAATATAAATCATAATTCAAGGATTTGAATCAAAATCAGTTTCATTAAATCAATCGTGTAAAAAGACTAATAAAGTGGTATTTATCCTACTTTTGAAACTCAAAAAAGAACGTTGACGATGCGGTCGTCATCATCAAAATTATTTTCTAGAACAGAAGCGAGTTCTAGACTTTTACTATTTGAAATCATTTTGAAAATCATTTTGAAACATTTCTTATTCGCAAGAATCCAGAATTCAAATTCTCAAATTTTTCAGTTTGGATGTCTTTTCAATCTTGAATCATGTTTATATAAATCATTTCTCATATAGAATCACAATTGTATATGTTTGCTTAAATTAAATATACAACTTTTAATCAACTAAATTTTCCATATTATTACCAACATTTTACTAACAATTGGTACTTATTCAATAAATTTGTCATAGATATACTATTTACAATATTTTCCCAAGGGATTTCAAAACACACTAAACTTAAACCCTTTTCAATTTTTCTTCCCTTATGGATAATCTCAAGCTTCTTATCATATAAAAAAGCATTAAAAGCTTAATTATACATCTCGTTGGTTTTGACGCATCGACAACCACTAGAACTAGGATATAATAGGATTTCATTTTATATAACATAGTTATTTCTATAGATACCACGGATATTTCTACTAGTCCTCACTTCTGCAGGAAAAATGCTTCGGTGTTTATCTTTTTGGGTGGTGCTTCAATAGGCCTAGTGCGCTCTACATCAACGTGGCCCCACCTATTGCATTTCTTACAAAAGTACCCATACTTCCATCTTCCCTCATGAACTTGGGGTATGTAGCTCAGTCTGGGCGCAATAGAGCGTACCTTCCACGTTTTCTTTCAAAATAATTTCTAGCCATGTATCCAGTCTACCTACAGTGGAAGCAAATAGCTGATTGGTCGACTGAAACTGTGAGTATGGGTTTCTTTTTGTTCACCTTCAGGAAGCAACTCAGAAAATGACCCTTCTCACGACATTTAAAACAGAAAATCTTGGATCGATAATGCTTGCCTTCCTTTCTATTTCCCTTATCTCTCTCTCTCTCTCTCTGCACATGACAGCAAAATGTCCCTTTTCTTGACACCTATAACAAATGATGTTATCATAAGGTCATGGTTCTCCCCTTACCCTATATAGCCTCTCTTGTTTCTCTATTGCTTCCTCCCGTTCCTTATGGGAAAGTTCTCTTCGTGCTCGACGTGTTACTTTCTTCTCTACAGATTTTGCCATCCTACAAGTGGATAGGTATTCTAATAGGATATTCCTACAATCCGATGGTCCCTTATTTTACCAAGTCAGACTTATAATATACTCAACTCTTCTATAAAAAAATTTCAAGAGTTTTTAAGTTATACTAAGTTTAAAGTACTAGTGTGTATATATATTTAACACAAATACGTTCTCTCGACTCTTAACTCATTCTAGGTACTACTGACCTATCTCTAATGAGTTAGTCCTAACAAAGCTATGGTTTTTGCTTAACCTTTAGCTCTGATACCAAGTGAAACAACACGGGACTTTAGAACGTCGAAGATAGACATCTGTATTCTCACTGTATAACATGTCAAATAGTCAAGTGTCGGAAATACCGTATCATTAGGGGTAAAGAAGTAGGTAGAAGAAAATAGAATCAACAACATAGAATCTAAAAAACACAGCAAAATAAAACATTAATATATAGTAGCAGATTTAATTCAAAAGAATTTATATCAGTTAATATACATATAATAATCAGAGTACAACAATCAATAAATCAATCTAGAGAGTTATAATAACTTGTCCTCACCAGTGTTGATTATACAATCTACACACCAACGGAAAAAAACAAGCATGGGAATACGTCTCTGTCGTCCAGCTCGCCTCCTGAGCTTCATAGCATCCTAACGCAAATATATAATACTTGGTCTGACCCGAGCATTATAATAAAATAACACCCGAGTTAGTGTGGAATATCCACATGAGAAAAACACTCCATTTTAATTATTACTATTTTAAGTACTTTGAAAACAAATGCATCTCGTAAGACCACGTCACACATAAACACGACGTATTTTTACCTTACGATGGTAAAACATTTTATATCAAATCCATCTGATATTATAATAGTGTCTATAGAAAGTAAAATAGAAAATAGCTGAAATGCTTGCATCTCACATTTCAGCATAGTTGGCAACAATCAAAATCGTACAGGCTCATAGTGGATATTGGATCGAAATGGTTTTCGGATAATGTTGATACCCGATCCCGGTCTCATCGAATCCAAAATGATAAATTTTTAAAGGCCAAGTTGTTTTAAAAAAACACAATTCTATAATCAGGTTATCAATATTCACGTATGGAAATTCATTCCATATGTTTACTTTATCATGACCTATCCAATGAAAGTAATTCACTTGTAATCGTTACATTTTCTGAAATTCAAAATAGTGATCAGTACAAGTCAATTTACTTCCAGTAAAATGTGTCAACATTTTATCCTATCTACTTTAATTTTTTTTGCTACTTAATTGCATAGACAAAAGATAATTGAAATCAATATCCAAGAGAAATATCAGTCAAACATAGATCATTAACTCAATCAACGATTTACAATTAAATCAATTTACGAATCTGAACGGGATGGGTTTCAATTAACTGAGCCAAATTATATTTTTAATTCCAATTACTTATCAACTAAAGAAATTAAATAAAATAATTTATTCTAAATAAATTTAGAATTACATAGTTCATTAAAATTAATCGATTAATTAACCTATAATTAATCACATAAGAACTTTCTTAGTCGTTTACTTTAAATTGTTTAAATCATTAAATTTTCACACTGCAGAAAACTTGACAATATTAGTTTAGATAAAATTACTTGGCGATAGGATCTCGATGCAAAAATTGCACATTGATTGGATTCAAAATGAACTAGGAATGGAGTTCTTAAATTTGGATTTTTAAATATAACATTCGTTTAATTTACTTTCCAAAACCCAAACCAACCAATATGCATTAATCTGGCCCATCCAAAACAACTTGCAAACCTAAAACCCATTCCTCCTCCTTTTCTCCAGTACTCACACTCTACTCCTTTTCTTAAAAACAAATTCAAGAAACTGTACGCGAACGTGTACACGAAAGTGTGTGCATGCACACTGCTTCAGAAATCATCACCCACCATCGAACCATCTCGTACGTCACCCACGATCATCACTCCATGCCTATGAACATGGAAATGCAAATGAACCGTTTGTTCGAAATTCGAACTAATCGAACACTTGAGAAGAAAGTCATGCCTACCCAACCACCTCACCCCATCACCACTGACCATCATCCGCCGTCAGAATTCGCCCCTAGCTGTGCCACGACGTCCTCTACCTATCCCCCTATGCGCACCCCTATCTCTCTCTCCTTGTCATTTTCCCCCACGAACAAGGACCCAATAACCACATCCTTAAACCCTAATCCTACCTCATCTAGCCTCTACACACTTCTAAATCATCACATTGTTTTTTGCGGATTCCCCATCGCCCAAGCCTCATCCACGACCAATGCCATGCCATGCGATCGACCACGTCACCGTAATTTGAACAAACACCCAAATTCATTCATCTCCATAATTCTCCATGCATACAACACTAAAAATTCTCATATCACCCTTAAACATCATCTTTTCCAATTGTGAACACAGTTATATAATCCATTTATTTAATTATGATAGATTAAACATGACCAAAATTGATTCACTCATGGTTATAAGGAGATTTCTCTTCCCCTAATTGATGGATTTTAACGAAATCATTTTTAAAATGTTCTATACTAAAAAAAAATGACTTTGGTTTTGGAATCATGTTTTGAAACTAAATAGACATTGAGTTATTGATTTTCAAAGTTAAAGCTTAAAGCTTAAGCTTTAATTATTTTATCAAAAACAACAAGAACAGTGGAGCGATTATATAGAAGAAGCATAGTTTCTTGAGTATAGGTGCAGCTGGCCATGTCAGACACACATAAACACATACATACTAACATAACAGATGCATATCCTCTTGACACGAATCAAAGATTCAATAAAAATCCCAGTTATATATAATATGTAATATCAAGTAAACGAAAATAGAGTGTTTTACTCACTTATAAAAATATATGAACACGCTGCTATAAAATCTTCTCCAAGCTTGATGAATAACTCAATCTTCTTCTTTTAATTTAGATAGCGACACTTTGATTTTTCATAAATATGAACTAGTAAACTGGACATGGCTATATATATATATACATACACACACACACACACATAAATATATACATATATATATATACATATATATATATATATATATATAAATGCAAGCATCAAAGTACAATTATAGGGTGGCTATTGGTACACTAGGATGGCTGAAGAATTTTCTTACAGGCTTTTATTTTATATTTTCCTCCTTTTTTCTTTGAATATGGATTGATTTGATTACATATATTTATTTGATTTTATAAATTGATTTGATTTTATAGGTTGATTTGATTTCCTATGTGGGCTTGCTCTTATGTTTGTGTGCTTGATTAAGTTTTGTGTGCTTGATTAAGTTTTGTGTGCTTGATTAAGTTTTGTGTGCTTGACTTTGATGTTGCCGTCATGATGCTTACATGCGCACACACACACATATACATTTACATTTACATATTTTTTTCATATACATATTTACATTTTTACATATTTACATATACACTATTTTTATAAACATGTATACATATGCATATATATACACACACACTTATATATATATGTCACCATAAGATTGAAATCTTTCCATCATGAAACTTGTCTAAGTATATATATATATATATATTATCATAATTTTTGAAATGGTGAAATATATATACCTATAAATATTTTTCGTATTCAAATATTAGCATTTTAAAATTTATTATAGTTTTCAAAATTTATAAATTTAGATATTTTCAATATCAGAAAATTTTATTTACTTGACTTATAAAATTAATATTTCAATGTTTAAAATCAGTTAATTACTCTCATCACAGATGGCTAAAAATTCATGTCATTACAAGGAGAGGCCACGGTGTTTATGAAGAAACCAGATGGGTCATTGTGGATGAGTACTGATTATCATAAGTTAAATGAGAAGACGATAAAGAATCGGTCTTCTTTTCTAAGAATAGATGATTATTTTGATCAATTGAATGAAGTCAGGTATTTTTAATTGGATTTACCAATATGCTTTCATCAACTGAGAGTAGTAGAGGACAACATTCCATTACCTGGACTTTAGACAAGATATGGTCTATATAAATGGTTAGTCATGCCCTTTAGTCCGACCAATGCACCAGCTTTCTTTATGGATTTGATAAGCCAGAACTTCCAAGAGCATTTGGACAGATTCATGTTAGTATTTATGGATGACATTCTGATATATTCTATGAATGAACAAGATCATAAAACTCATCCTAGAATAGTGCTAGAAACATTAAGGCAACATCAACTAAAAGTTAAGTTTCAAAATGTCATTTTTAGAAGAAAGAAGAGAAGTTCCTTAGTTATGTAGTTTCAGAAAAAGGGTTATCAATCGATCTAGCTAAGATTTAAGCTTTTAATAATTGGAAAAGACCTAAGGCTGTGACCGAGATAAGAAGTTTTCAAGGGTTAGCTAGCTATTGTCGGAGATTCATCAAGGATTTATCTCATATAGTGGTACCTATGACTAAATTAACAAGGAAGGACGTAAGATATGTTTAGACCGATAAATGTGAAGAAGCATTCTTAAAGCTAAAAAAAATTTAACCAATGCATCCATATTAGTTGTTTTAGATGGAAATCAAGAATTAATGGTTAATATTGATGCATGTGGGATAGGGTTAGGAGTTGTTAATGCAAAAAGGTAAAGTGATTGCCTACGCTTCTCGACAGCTTCGGCCACATGAAGTTTGATATTCAACTCATGATTTAGATTTGGCAAAGGTGATCTTTACTTTGAAGGTATGGAGACACTCTATTTTGGGAGAGCTATCTAAGTTATTAATGGATCATAAGTCTTCTGAATATTTATTCTCTTAGAAGGAGTTGAATTTGAGACAGCAAAGGTGGCTAGAGTTTTTGACGGCTTATGAATTCGGTATTGAGTATATGCCAAGGAGAGGAAATAAAGTTGTGGATGCATTTAGTAGGAAACATCAGAGTGTACTGTTAGCTATGTTGGCAAAATGGACAGATTTAGAGGCATTGGCACTTTTGGTGTGCGGTTAAGGTCAACGGCTAGTTCTAGTCAAAATACCGCAATTTTATCTTCTTTGGAAGCTTGACCAGTAATGATCGAAAGAATTGCATCTAAGTAGAGGGATGATCCATTACTAATTGAATGGATTAGAATAATTGAAGAGGGAACTAAGATTGATGATTTAAAAGGTTTTAGTCCTGACCAAAAAATGGATGGTTGAGGAAGAAGGGATGCTTATGCGTTCCAGATGTTTGTAACCTAAGGAATGAAGTTCTTAGGAAGTGTCATTGATCGAAGTTTACTATTCATTCTGGAGGAAATAGAATGTATCGGGGTTTGCAGAGGAGTTTCCTGGGAAGGAATAAAAGAGATGTAAGCTTATGGATGAAACAATGTGTGAATTTTCGGTAAGTGAAAGCTGAGTATCAGAACTCACGTGTATAGCTTCAACCTTTAGAAGTGCCACTTTAGAATTGAGATTCTATATCCATGGATTTTATCAATGGGTTGCCGAGGTCGAATAAAGGAAATGAAATTATTTGGATCATGGTAGATAGACTGACCAAGTGTGCACACTTTATTCCCATTTTGTTGACAAGAAGATGCCTACTTTTGTGAAGTTGTTTATGAAGAATATTGTAAGACTGCATGAAATTCCTAATGGTATAGTCGGTGACAAAGATAAATTATTCACTAGTGAATTCTTGAAGATCCTAGAAGAAGTGTTAGGTACTAAGTTGAATATAAGTACTGCTTACTATCAGCAAACAAATGAAAAAACAGAAAGAGTTAACAAAGTTCCTGAAAATTTGCTAAGGGTTGTGTACTAGATTTTAGAGGGTCATGGGAGGACAATTTGCACTTAGTCGAGTTTTCCTGTAACAATAGTTATCAAACTAGTATAGGAATGACACTTCTAAAGCTCTTCACGAAAGGTTCTGCAAATCACCAGCATGTTGATTGGAGACCGAAAACAGATTGAGTTTTGGTCCAAATATTTTAAAGGAAGCTGTAGAAAAGATTTAGTTGATCCGATCAAGGTGAAGGAAGCTCGGTCTAGATAGAAAAGTTATGGAGATAAGAGGCATAAAGATTTAGAATTCTCAATTGGAGACCTTGTTTTTTATTGAAGCATCACCGATGAAAGGTCTGGTACAGTTTGGGAAGTCAACAAAATTGGCACCAAGATATTTTGGTCCATTTCCTATCGTAGAAAGGATTGAAAAATTTTAGAGATGGGTTTTCAATTTCCTCAATTTTCAAGTCCATATGAATATTTTATGAATTCATAAGAGGGAAATGGTGTTTATTTTGGGTTTGAATTATTAAAAATAACTAAATTAATATTCAAGTCATAAAAATTTTATGCATGAAAGAAGAAGGAAATTCGGATTTTTTTTTATTTTTGGAGAATTTTGCCTAATGGTTATGATTTTCTATGAATTTATTATTCTAAAAGAGTGCTCAATTAATATAAGTTAAATATATTAATTATAAAGGTTTATAAAGATATCTGAGAAGGTAAAATGTGATCCACCAACAATTTTATAAAAGAAAATGTGAAGTATTTTGTTAGCCGGTGAAAGTTTCACAAGAGGTAAAAGTTGTTGGAAAATATTATTTTTGAAGGATAATAAATCAATTTTGAATAAATTACAAAAGTGTCATTATCACCATAGTATAGAGGTTCGATACCCCTCAGGTCCTAAAGATTCTGCAACTAGCCGATACATGCGATCGCTATTTGATAGCTATGTGATGTATCCACTTTTATAGAGTGATACGATACCCAGTGTCTTTAGGGATATGATACCTCAAGGTTGTAGAGGTTCGACAATCGTTGTTTTTGAAACTTGACAAGTTCCTTTTCTTTTGGCTCGGCACTCTTAAAATTTTAGAGGTTCGGTACCCTTATGTATTTTAGAGGCTTGATGCCCATATGTTTTCAAGACTCAATGCCATTATTTTTAAAGTTTGGCATCCTTATGTTTTCAAGGGTTCGACATCCTAGAGTGTAAGGACTAGACATCACTAAATGTTTTAAATTTGATACATCCTATCTTTTGTTACTCAATAGCTACCATATAGCAATTCGATATCTATGTTTTTATGGCATAATAGTCTTATGTTTTAAAAATCCAAATCACTGTGTTTTAGATGATCGATATCTATGTTTTAATTGCTTAATAGCCATATATTTTATAAACCAGGTGGTATAATTATAGAGGCTCGATATACAGACTCGACAACTATATTTTAGTGACATGGTAGTCGTTTGTTTTATATGCAAGAGCTATGTTTTAGAGGCTCGATAGCCCTGCATTTTAAAGGGTTGACAACCCTATTTCGATGATAGATGTTTCAAAAGCTATGTAAAGATTTTAGTGCTTTGGCACAAAATTTTGGCTATGTGTTTGGGCTATGTTTTCCTTGTTTTTAAAGAAAGGTTTCGTTCGTTAATCACTTCTAAAGATAAATATTTTAAAGAAAATGAAATAGTATTTTAGCCTAATTTTATATGAATATTTCCAAAAGAAACATTGCTTAAAATTAAGACATTTGTGAAGGATGTGACCATTGATAGAACATATTTTGATGACTAATGTTATATGTTCTTATTACCATTTGATCAGCTAAATTTACATGTTTTATCATTTGTCATACTTACATATTCATTGCCAAAAATTGCATCCTGGTACTTAAGATCAGAATTACTGGTTAGGTTGTTCCAACAGTGAGTATGGTCAAACTAAACTCCTGAATGTGATCAGATAGATCAATTGTGTTTGGATGCCTTAAAGTGATAAAAAAGATATGACTTGTGGATATAAAACCAAATAAGGTTTTAAGTGGGATAGGTGTAGGTCGCACCCTATGCTTCAACCATTGTCCCCCGGTTGGTAAAGGTCCACGATTCTAGTGCATAAGGCTTTGTCAATAGTAAGACTAAAAGGATGTTTATGCATAGAAAGGAGCTCATAGCTCTATATCTCACAGGGAAAGGTTATCGGTTGGCCTGTAAAACCATTACATTCACAATGAACCAAGAAAAACTATTATTTGGACAAACAGTCCAGTTTCTTCCTAACCATATTTGGAGACCTTCTAACCTTATTTGGAGATTTTGCTATATCTGGTTGAGTTTCGGGCCAAGTCAGCCAGATAGGTTATTGGTTGGCCTGCAAAACCATCAGGTTTATAACGACCCTAGGAAAACTATGATTTGAAGAAGATAGTCCATTTTATAGGATGGATGGAACTTTGGGAATGCATAACTCTTTATTGAAAGACTAGTCACATTTACCCATATTGCATGCATATAACCATATCGTGTTTATTTTAACCATTATGGCTGCAGGTGCATGATTTATGTTCATATTGACATATTTTAATATGATACTAGTGAGAGGATAACTCATTCCATTCGATGGCGTACTCTCACTAGATATCTGTTTTTGGTTTGAGATAGTATAATATTATTCACACCAGACTTTTTGTCTAATCCGAAGTTTTTGTTTTTCCCTTAAACTATCGGGTATTCATTTGAGTAGTTTTGAAGTAGGGTTTTAAGGTTAGACCAATAAGCATCCGGGGAGGTGTAGGAAGCAAGCTAATATTAGGAGTTTATTTATGCTATGTTGTTTGAAGTTTATACTTCACTTAAATGGATGTAATGATAGAAATTATAACTGTCAAGTAGTTAGACTCTGATCATCCAAGGGGCATCTTCATATGTCGCTATTGGAATATATTTGTATTTATTATATTTCTCTTAACGAGGAATCGATGGGATTATGTAATGGATGTGAAAATTATTAATAAACTGTGTTTTAAAATTTTCAATTTCAGGTGCTCCCGATGTTATTGATATGATTAATTGATCCTATTTTGTCATTGAAAATTAATACTATGGATTACTGTAACATTCATAGCAGTTGCTTTCGAGTCTCAAAATGAGGGATGTTACAATCTATAACCTCTCTTGTACAAAAAATATGTAGTCAATTTAGGCCTTTTCTCTCATCTCGTTACTGCTTGGTAAACCATTTACCAAACCAGTTAAAGCACATGTGTCGATACTATAACACCCTGTAGCAACCCGCGGTTCCGTACCCCTTGAGTTGATAATAATTCTCCTCGCTCAACCCAAAGTGTACGAAAGAGCGAATAACTAGCGTAAAAAGAAGAAAAATAGAACAATGATAATAGAAACTCACAATTGCAGCGGAACAAAATATATTATATAATAATAGATTTTAAATATAAGAACTGTACTTTTAATATACATTCTACTATTAGAGTACAACAATTTCAATCCATCAAATGGACAATTATAATAACTTGTCCTCACATAGCGGAAATAACCAAATACGTGATATATGTCTGAACTCCTCTAACTCGTCTCCTAAGCTCCACATCATTTTATCTAAATCTGTAATACTCGGTCTGACCCGAGCATTATAATAAAAAAACACATGAGTCAGTCTGGAAAATCAGCGTTAGAAAACACACTCAATTTGAATTATTAACTCTTCAATATTCTTTGAAAAACTACGGTATCTCATAAGACCATGTCATAAATAAACACGATGGGTTTTCCCTAATGATAACCAAAATACCTTATAGAAAATCCAGTGATATTATAATAGTGTCTAAATACAAATACTTATTCAAATAGCTGAAATTGTTACATTAATTAAATTCCAGCATACTAGGCTCTACAAACAAAACCGTAAGCTCGTATTGGAGAATGGATTCCTATGAACGACTAGGCCGTTGAGGTACCGCCCGTCACAGTACACCTCTAGAACCATGTACCGAGGACCATGCCGGGATCCCCTGCTACACAAGACATGCCTACTCCTGACCTAGATAGACCAAATATATTATCACCCCAGATGTTCCCACCCTTACTATCGAGCGCTTCTTCTTTCATATATACCCATATCTAAGATAAATAGGGTTCCGAGGACATCTAGAAAAGTGATAACATACCCTACTTGTGTGCGACCTACTTAGCCTTGCTACATCTCCCATATTTTAGTCATTCCCGGTTGATGAGGTTTGAGGCTAAGCGTTATATTTCAAGAAATTTTTTACTTAAAATGCTCATCGTTCTCTAATGACGATGTTTTGATAGCATTCATCCATACAAGTTGTCATGGGTTTGGATAAACCGAATCACCTTCTTCGTCATCTTCATGGTATTCATTCGTAACGTTCAAACCAGATCGAAGTGGTTTTCGGACAATTAAATCCGATCCCGGTCTTTTTGAAACGATTAACAAAATTGGCCAATGTTGATAATCGGTTATTTAACTATCAATAAAACATCCGTAGGCAAACACTGGGCCCAGTTTTATAAATCTCTAAAATATTTATTTCAAAACATCTTCACCAAGATCTATGTGTGTGTGTGTGTGTGTGTGTGTGTGTGTATTCAATATTTTTCAACGTTTCTATTTTTGAAAACAAATTCAACACTTGTATCCGTAACAGGATATTTCTTTATTTCAATACTTAGAAATACTTTCTACTTCCATTTTATAACACTGAGAAAATATTTCTATTCTAAATCATTTCCACTAAAATATTTCCAAAACCTTCCTTTCAATGCTTAAGAGAATATATATACGTATAGTTTCCAAAATCTTCTCAATATTTAACTTGAAAATATTTCATACTTATCTCACAAGTCTTCACGATTTTTAATAAATACTTCTTACGATTTCCTAACCGATTATACATATTTATGACCCCAAACAAACATTTATAGCTTCTTTAATTGGATTCAAATTCCTTTTCGAAGTTATCATATCTGACATTGGAAATTTTCTTAAGTCCCAATAATTCCACTTTATGAGATTTCTCTTACAAAATCTCATTCTTAAATCAAAACTGTTTACACATCTCGAGAGGGTTTTATAAATATATTTTCAATCATTCAAAACTATATATATATATAATGGCATTTTTAAAGAATAGTATTTTATTTTTATTTTAAAATATGTTTCAAGTTATTACTTAAAATATCAACATTTTAATAAACCATCAATAACTCATTTAAAATGAAACAAATCAATTTACAAAACTGATTATAAAAGATAAAAATTATTTCGATAAACATTAAATATTTGAAAAATCCATTTTCCGAAGTATTCCAATATTAACTAGTTTAAAATTTTCATATCAAATCCCATTAATTCCATAAATTTTAGAAATATATTTATAGTATTTAAATTATCAAAATTCTGGTCAGTGCTACAGTAGCATCCAATAAATTTCAATCACTATAATAATATATAATAGATAATTATACATAATTCATATGTCATCATATATGAAAATAAACAATGAATTTGAGGAATCCAATTGGATCTCTCCAACCTATTTCCCTGCATCCACATATGTTAATATAACATATAAAATACCAATCCTACTTCGAGGGGGATATCGCAGTGTATAGGGTCATCCGCTATTATGCACGGCACACAGGGTCTCATCCGCTATGATGTACGGGGATATCATTTCAAATACTAGTATATATATACACCACTCTATATATATAATATAATTCATAGAAAACAATTTCTAAACTCAATCAAGCTGCCAATATTTAATTTTAACTATTTAAAATTAAATTCCAAAATTCCAAATGAGTGAGAATTTTCTCACCTTGATTTTAACTTGCGGAACATCAAAATTTTAATTTATCAAAAAACCACATTTGGCCTCGAAAAATCCCAATCAATTTCAGATTGAAGCCTACATCATTTCAAATCTACGTTTTTGGTTTCCATGTGATTCCGACCTCGCATACCAATTTGTTAGATTTTTAGTTATTGATTTATCAAACTAGGATATATGTGACGCCCCGCCTCTACACCCACGCTAGCCAAGAACATTACGGTGCATGCTGTCGACTAGCACGGAGAATAAGGCTGTTGAGGAGCGACCATCCATGTAATTTCTTTGCACGAGCACCGATATGTCAGACAATATAACATGCATTCTATTTCAAGAGGAAATCCGACATACCGACACAAACTCAAAGCTACTACACAGTGGCTATATAAATCCTTCGGTAAACAAATATAGAAATAAGCATAACACAAATCAGTCACAGACAATTCATATCACAAAGGCGGAATAAGATATGAATATTACACTAGAAAGTGTACATCAGAGTAGTGGTCTAAAAAGATCCACAATGTCACAAAAGAATAGTTTCACGCACTACACAAAAGAATAAGTATACATTAAGGAGTCTATATCTCAAATGTATACAACAAAATAACTACTAATCTAAGTAGTTAACCCAAAAGTCAAGGAGTTAATCGCGGATGAGAAGTCAAGCAGAAGCACCTGTAACATCTCGGTCTGACCCGAGTATTATTTAATAAGAAAATAATAAACGGATCAGTCTAACTATAGATATCAGATGAAACGATATAGAATCAGAGTTATGACTAAACACATAATAATCACAAGGCCAAGTTGTGATATATAAGTAGTTGATAATCAACAAGAGATTAATCAATATCACAAAATCTACACAAGAATCCAAGAAGTGTCATACCCTTTATTTCGTTCATCAAACCACAAATATTGACGATAATATCAATGTCAATCGCAAAAGTCAATGACACACAAATTCACCAATGCACAAATATTGATAAAACTTATCAATGGAAATCACGAAAATTGGTGAAACACAAATTCTAGGAATCTACACAAGAAATCCAGAAATCACAAAGGGGGGAAAAGGCCTATCACAAACGGGAGCATAAAGCCCACCAACACGTGTATCACAAACGGAATGCTAATTCCATGGTCGCTAACCATCACAAATTGAGCCGAAGCTCCACAAACGGCCCGAAGACCATGGGTTGCTACCCCATCACAAATTGAGTCGAAACTCCACGAAACGGGGTTTAGTCTCCCTCGCAGACAAAGAGACATCGCACAATGCTAGTCTAAATCACAAAGATGATCGTCATGATCAACGAGAAGTGTCAATTACACTAAGCTAGTAAATATATGAGTTTAGCTTCATGTCCCATAACCACTTGCTTAACTTAAATATTTACGAACAAACTGTAAATCTCCACTAGAAAATTGTCACAAGAGGTTCAATCGAACAAGTCCAAGAATTAACCGACAAAGTAAACGCAAGCGTTTCATACCACTTGTTTTACTGAGCCGTTTAATTAGATTTCTCATACGAGTGAGGTAAAGGTTTGTATATACTAATAGATTGGAAAACGGTTTTATAAACGAATTTGGTATTAAAATAGTATTGAAATCGTTTGAGGAAAGAGTTTTGATATTTACTACTAGTATAGAAAACCTTTATATTTTTAAAGTGACAAATCACGAAGAAGATTGTAAGAACAATCAATCACAAAAATTCACATACGAAGACGTGAATAAAATCCAACGAAATCGATAAAGGATCCATCGAAATGGATATTCAAAAATCCCTAAAAAGAGTCATCAAAGTCATAATAGATGATAACAACAAATAGGATTATCACGAATCGATTTAAATTAGAATTTCAATCCAAAAAGGCAAATTGGACTCAAACAGCAGGTTCAGTCGACTGAACAGAGATTTTCAGTCGACTGACCCTGTACATGGAAATTTTCCAGGTTCAGGAAACTTTCTGTTTCCAGTTTCAGTCGACTGTGCAGAGTTTTTCAGTCGGCTGAATCATGCCTGAAAACTCTCGGGTTTCAGGTTCAGTCGACTGAACAGATGTTTTCAGTCGACTGAATCATGCCTGGGCTGTTTTTCAACCTTATTCAAATGAAGAGCAAACTCTTCCAAAATGCAACCGGACGGAAATTGGCTCTAAGGGTTTATGCCAATCGGCAACCCGGCCCTATATGCTCCTCGATGCATCACCAAAAGCATGATCAAACATCCATAAAAGGATTTTACACAAATTTGACTTAAAAACCCAAAAAATGGAATATTTACAAAACCAATCCAAATCAAGAGCAAATTCTCATGAAGAAGTGTTAGGAATTCATACCTAACAACCAAAGATAATTATAGTCATAGATGTGAGATAAAAATCTCACCTTTTCACAAAATCGAACAAGAAGAAGCTTGAAAGCAAATGGAGAATCAACCTCTCTTCAACACAACCCAATTGAGCTTGAATCTAAGCTCAAAAACAAGAACATTCCCAAAATTAGGTTTAGGAATTTCTGAAATTGGTATGGGAATAAGTTGGAGAAGAAGAAGAGAAGCTTACCAATGGGTTCTTCTTGAGTTTGGAGCAAGGAATTTGATTTGCAAGAGGAACTAGGGTTTTGGAATTTTAATTTCCAATCTCTCCCACCATTAATACTCTAAAAACTGAAATGAGAAGAGAATGAGGGTGAGTGGGGAAGAGTGGCTCAGATTTGAGCATAAGTAACATAGGGCTGAGCCCAAACCAAACCCAAAGTGAAAAGTAGCAAAAATCAACTTTCTCCAAACATATCGAAGCTTATACTCAAAAAGGTCGCAAACGGCATTTTAAACTCAATGGGAGTGGTCCCGAGTCCTAATTCGACCGTATGCAAAAAGTAGCTTTTCGGACTAAAATCCGACTAACGATAAAATATTTACATATAAAATCGATAAATATGCGGGTTGTTACAGACTCCCCTCCTTAAAGAAATTGCATCCTCGCAATATTACAAGAAGAAGATATATAGTAACAACCATAAAAGCGTATTCAACACAAAAGAAGTTTGAAATAAGAAGTTCACCTCAAAGAGCACGAGAAAGTAAGTCCGGATGTGTACGCTCGATGTACTCTCTAGATTCCCAAGAACAATCCTTAGGATTTGAAGACTATTGAACTTTAACAAGCGGAACATCTTTATTTCGAAGTCGTTTGACTTCCGAAGCAATGATACGAATAGGATGTTGCTCATAAGTTAAATTAGGCGAAACTTCAATCTCTTCCACAACACCGGGCTCAAGAATAGAATCGGAATCTCGAAGACATTTCCGAAGTTGAGAAACGTGAAACACGTCATGCATAGCAGAAAACTGAGCCGGTAATAAAAGGCGATAAGCCATGGAACCAATACGTTCGGTGATAGGAAATGGCCCAATATATCGAGGCGCAAGTTTTCCCGATCGACTGAAACGTACAACACCTTTCATTGGTGAAACACGAATAAACACAAGATCTCCCACAGAAAATTCTAACTTCCTTCTTCGGTTATCGGCATAAGATTTTTGTCTACTCTGGGCTTCTTTCATCCTATGACGAATAAGATCAATCTTTTCTGTAGAATCCCGAATAAAATCTGGACCTAAAACCAGCTTCTCACCGGCCTCAAGCCAACAAGAAGGAGATCGGCATGGCCTTCCATAGAGTGCCTCGAAAGGTGCCATACCAATACTAGATTGGAAGCTATTATTATAGGAAAATTCAACAAGTGAAATATGATCTTCCCAACCTCCACCAAAATCAAGCACACAAGAACGATGAAGATCTTCAAGAGTTTGATTCACACGCTCAGTTTGTCCATCGACTGGGGGTGATAAGCGGTGCTAAAATTAAGCCTCGTTCCTAAAGCTTTTTGAAGACTCTTCCAAAATCCACTAGTAAACAATGGATCACGATCACTAACAATAGAAGTAGGAACACCATGCAATTTAACAATTTCTTTGATAAAGAGTTTGGCCAAAAGAGGAACGGTTCGATTAGACCGAACGGGAATAAAATGGGCAGATTTAGGAAGCCTATCAACAATCACCCATAAGCTATCATGACCCGAACGAGAACGGGGAAGGCCATCTATAAAATCCATGGAAATTTGGTCCCACATCCAGACTGGAATTTCTAAAGGTTGCAATAACCCTCCGGGCCTTTGATGTTCGGCCTTAACGAGTTGGCAAGTCATGCAACGTTTAACGAAGTTAGCGATGTCAAGTTTCATTCCCTCCCCAATAATAAAGTCGCTTCATATCCGCGTACATTTTACTACTACCGGGATGAATGGTAAATTTAGAGTGATGAGAATCTTCTAAAATATCTTTACGAAGATCCCAAACATTTGGCACGATAAGTCTACCAAATTTCTGAATGCCGCCACGAGAATCGATATTAAAGTCTTTCAAACCTTCAATATCAATTTTATCCTTAATATTTTGGCCAAGAAGAACCAATTCAGCATCTAGCCTTTGAGCTTCAAGAATGCGGTCTAAAAGAGATGGATGAGCCTCAAGGCTACATAAAACAAATGATGAGCATAAATCGGAAACATGGTCTCGAATTTCGCAAGTGGATAAGATCTCGAGATCGTTCCATTCGGATATCATCATAGAAACAACAACTTGTTGTTTACGGCTAAGAGCATCGGCGACACGATTACTCTTACCGGGAGTATAAAGAATATCAAGATCATATGGTGCAAGAAATTCGAGCCAACGCTGTTGACGCAAATTAAGTTCCTTTTGAGAGAATAAATATTTCAAAGACTTATGATCTGTGTAAAGAACAAATTTCTCTCCTAAGAGATAATGACGCCAAATCCGAAGAGCAAAAACAATAGCCGCGAGCTCTAAATCATGAGTGGCATATCTAGCCTCAGCAGGCTTTAATTGCCTAGAAGCATAAGCAATAACGCGTTCCTTTTGCATAAGAACGGCACCCAAACCAATGCGACTAGCATCGGTATAAACAACGAAATCTTGATTCCCATCGGGAATAACAAGAATAGGAGCATCAGAAAGAAGTTCTTTTAATTTCTGAAAAGAAGCTTCACATTTGTCCGACCAAATGTATTTAACACCGTTCTTCGTCAAGCTAGTGAGAGGCACGGAAATCTTAGAAAAGTCTTTAATAAAACGACGGTAATAGCCCGCCAATCCGAGAAAACTACGAATCTCTGTCACACTCTCCGGTCTCTTCCAATCTTGGATCGCTTCAATCTTTGAAGGATCCACGGAAATTCCGGATTCAGAAATAATGTGACCGAGAAACTTCACACACGATTGCCAAAAGAGGCACTTAGAAAATTTTGCCTTTAATTGATTACTCCTAAGAGTTTCCAACACAATCTGAAGATGTTTTTCATGCTCCTCCTCGGTTTTAGAATAAACAAGAATATCATCGATAAAGATGAGAACAAACCGGTCGAGAAAGTCTTTAAAAACTCGATTCATTAAGTCAACGAAATAAGCCGGGGCATTAGTTAACCCAAATGGCATAACAAGCCATTCATAAGATCCATACCGAGTACGGAACGATGTCAAAGGAATGTTATCCTCTGCAATACGAAGCTGATGAAAACCGGTAGCCAAGTCCAATTGTGAAAAGACTCTAGCACCACTAAGTTGATCGAATGGATCATCAATCCGAGGTAAAGGATATTTATTTTTGATAGTAAGATCATTAAGCTTGCGGTAGTCAACGCAAAGCCTAAGTGTACCATCGGATTTCTTCACAAAAATAGCTGAAGCTCCCCAAGGCGAGGAACTAGAGCGAATAAATTGCTTCGTTTCCAATTCAGATAATTGTTTACGCATCTCCTCGTTTTCTTTATTGGACATACGATAAGGAGGATGAGTGATAGGTTGAGCTCCCGGAATAAGATTAATTCTGAACTCAATTGCTCGCTTAGGTGGTAATCCTAAAACGGGCTCGAATATGTCGGAAAATTCACAAACGACGTGAATAAGAGAAATAATATCACCCTCATCATCATCATCGTCATCACGAGGATTTAAAGAATATAAAGATGCAACCAAAGCAGAATCTGAATCTTTAAGAATAACAGAAACCTGATTAACAGATTGAGGATGTCGAAGATGAATAGTCCGCTCAGGACATAGGATATGAGCTTCATAATGGTTAAGCCAATCCATTCTCAAAATCATTCCAAAGCCTAAATAACGCATGACATGCAAATCGGCTCGGAAAGAAAAATCACACAAAATAATCTCGACATCTTTACATAATAAACTGATTGTTGCGGATCCACCAACCGGATTCGCAATTCTCAAAGAAGTCATTAAACACAAAACATCCAAAGAAAAAGTATCAACAAGTTCTTTTGATATAAAAGAATGGGACGCACCCGTATCAAAAAGAACTCGAATAGGGTGATCACGAAACAAAATAATTCCATCTAGAATAGAATGAGAAACACCTTGGCCACGAGATGTGTTGCCAGGGGCTTGAGCAACATTTAACTTTCCCTCCTTTTTGCCCTGAAGCTTGGGGCATGAAGATAAAACATGACCGGGAACTTTGCAGTAGCGACAAGAAAGAGACTTTGGGCACTTGTTCGCATAATGGTCCTTCGAACCACAATTATAGCATTCCCCACGAGCAAAGGAAGAAGTCTTTGCCACGAAGGTTGCTTGCTTCCCTTTCTTATTGGGATAAGGGCCTTTAGATTTGTTTGGCCTCTTTCTGTTGTTGAAGGTTGGTTTGGAACCCACCACTTCAACGTCATTCTCTCTATCCGCCTCTTCAAGACGAAGAGCGATATCAACGAGTTGGTCGAAAGAAACTTCTAACTTTAGAAGTAATGGCTTCTTGAGACTTTTGTTTAAGCCGTAGACGAATCTCTGATTCTTCTTAAGAGGGGTGTTGATGTACTCAACCCCATATTTGGAAAGCGACTCGAAGGAGGCGACGTAATCAGTCACGGATGACTCACCTTGATCAAGGTCTATAAATCGTCGAGCCAATGTCACTTTTTCAGCTTCCGGTACGAATTTCAACTCGAAGCGTTCTCGGAATTTCTCCCAAGTGAGATCCGCTTCATTAGTTTCAGAAATAAGAAGCTCGTACCAGTCCAATGCTCTTTCTCGGAGCATACTTGAGGCCACCTGAACTCGGTGAAGGTCAATAAGATTCATGCGAGAAAAGATTCGATCGCATGACCTTAGCCAAGCCTGTACCTCGATAACAGTTTCGGAACCTTTGAATGGCTCCCCACCCAAATTAGTGTAATCGCTACACAAGCGTGCAAATCTCGACTTTGGGTGAGTAGGTTCCGGGTTAGCTCCAGCTGCTTGAGCATTTGTTACCAAATCAAGAAGCTGTTGAGCAGTCATAAAAACTACATCCTGGGGCGGAGTGCTAGATGGCACGGCTCTGGGGCGGCCAGGTCTAGACATTTCTCTTCCTTAAGAAAGAAAGAAGAAGAAGAAAAAGGTTATTCACCAAATTGAATATCAAGCAATCTTGATAGATAAACAAGGAATCATAAGGAAAATAGGATGGAACTGTAACGCCCCACTCCGAGACCCATATTAGCAAAGAGTATTACAAGGTAATACTGTCTGCTAATACGGAGAATAGAGCTGGATAGGAGCGACCATCTATAGCCTTGTCTTAACTATCTACTGTATACGTCGATAAATGCAGCATATTTTTTTTTTAGTGGATCGACATATCCAATAGATACTTAATACAAAACTATAATGGCTAGAAGATCTAACAGAACAAAATATAACAACTCAAATGTAAAACACATCACAGAACAGTAGATCATCACATACAATTACAGATACACCATAAAGTATACAAAATGATACATGTCAAGTGGCATAGCAACCACAATATACAGATGAGTCGAAAGAATATACATATCAGAGTTACAACCAAAAAGGACTACACAAAAAGCTATAACAAAAGTAGCTAGCAGAATAGTCCATGCGGAAGCAGAATAGGCTAAGTCCAAATGTACCTAACCTGAAACACCTCGGTCTGACCCGAGTATAAAATACACGGGTCAGTCTAGCTAAACAAATCAGTTAGAAAAGCTAAATGATAATGAACATGCAAGGTCATAAAGTACCATAATAATCTCTAAAGGAAATAACATGATCATCTAATAAAAGATGAATAATAACAAGCCTCATATCATCGGCAACTTAATAAACAAAGGATATGAATATCCCAAATCAAGCCAAAAGGCCAATAACAAATACCAATGAAGGTAACACAAGTTTCCACAAGGTAATCGCTATGTATCGAGTGGTTCAAAAGACCTACTCCGAAAGGCGATACTCTAGGGAAATATAAATATCAATAAAACAAAAGATGCACGTGCTCAGTACTGTATAAACAAGGATCCACAAGCCCAAAGGCGACAAACCCAAGTATCTCTCGAGCGGTGACGAAGGACCAACTCCAAAAGCGATACTATAGGGCAACAAACCCGAAGGCAACCAACCCGAAGGCACAAGCGCGAAGGCACAAACCCGAAGGCACAAGCCCGAAGGCAACAAACCGTAGTGGCGAAGGTCCGGAGGCCCAGTACTGGACACCACTAACTGGCAATATGTGTCACAAACTCTCGGAAAGGAACTCGAAAAGTGTTAACGTGTGTCCCATACCACACGTTCGCACTAAACGATTTACTAACCGTTAGTCAATTCCACACTTAAAGCAGTACAAAGTTTACCTCATCTCATCGGTAAAACGGACCCGAAGGTCAAAACGATCAAACGAATAGATTAGGAATTAATTGGAAAGGTAAACGCACGTATTCCATAGTACGTGTTTTACCCAACCATTTAATTACATTCCCACTTCGTTCGAAGTGCAAAAGAGTGTAATTTTACTCAGAAAATAATTTGGACAAGTTTAGAAATCGTTTGAAAACACTTTGGAAATTGCCTTTGAAAATTCTCCTATTATGGAGTAAATAATTTAATATTTAAAATAATACTAAATAATAATTTCTTAAGCCAATTTGTTTGAAAAACACTTTAAAATGCTTTATAAAACCCGTGTACGAAATCTAGAGAAAAATCTCAAAGAAATCGGAAAATATCAGAAAAAGCCGGAAATTAGTCGAAGTATAAAAACCGGTGAAAACACGCTGCGAATCCAAGTTCGACAGCAGGTTCGGACCTGCAAACAGAGTCCAAATGATCTGGAATTTGGTAGGAATGTAGTTCAACATTCCTACTTCAATCTGCAAAAAGAATCATTCAAATCCGATTTGAAACGAAGAATCTGCGTCGTTTCAAAATCGGATCGAAACGAGGTTTAAGACACTGAATTAGCAAGCTGTGGGTACAAGTTCGACAGTAGTTTAGAAATAGCAAACCAACCCAGATTTTCATGAAATTTTACAGGAATGTAACCCAACACTCCTACTTCGATCTGCAAAAAGAATCACACAAATCCGATTTGAAACGAATGAGTTATGCTGCCTCAAATATGGACTCAGACCATGTTTGCGACAGTTCAAAACCAAATAAATGTGCAGGCCTAAAACCCCACTGGACTCAACTTTCAGGCATAAAAAAGAGGAGTAAATTACATCATTTTGAGCTAAAAATTAGTACACATATAGTAGAAAACGTCATCTCCCAAACAAAAAAAGAATGATGCAATTTGGATAAAATATGAGAAAGATATGATCTCTCAAAGTTGAAACCAGACAGTGTTTCACTGTTGAATTCTGGGCAAAAACATGATTCGTGTCCAAGTTTGACAGAAGATTTAAATATGCTATCTATGTCAAAATGACCTGAAATTTAGTATGCATAAAGTAGAGAACTTCATCTTTCAAATAAAAAAAGATTCACGCAATTTGAGTTAGAAACGAAAATGTTATGCCATCGCAAACATGGACTCAGGCCATGTTTGCAGCAACTCAGCAAACAAAATATGCACAGAAAATTTCCAGGCTGTGCATTGATTTTGCACTGCAGTTTTCAGGCATCAAACGAATATGTTTTGCAATGAAATTTGACATACATATACTACAACATACAGGCTATCAACTGAAAAAAAATACGGCAGCATTTCGTTGCCGAAATTGGGAGAAAATGATGTGCAAAGAGACATACCAACTCAGATTTCACAAAATCAAAACTTGAACATGAAATCATTGTATTGAAGCTATTTTGGATTAGATTTTGGCATTTTGAAGCTTTTGCTTCAGCTAGCAATTGTGAGCAGCAACTCACCTTGTTTTGAAGTGCAAAAAATCCGATTTTGAGCCAAAAGTAATGAGCTTTGAGCTAATTTGGGCTTGTAGAACCTATAGAAAGAGGAAACATATGCATGCAAAGAAGAAATTCATTGTTAACAAACAATCTCCTCAAAAATTATGATTTTGATGAAATAGAAATAGTTTTTATAGTGATTACCTGAGAAAAATAGTTTCAATTTGATTGAAACAACAATAATTGGATTAATTAGGAGAATTTTTGAGCTATGGTTGAAGGAGAAATGGGTTTCCTAGTTTTCTCAAGTTCTGGAAGAAGAAGTTTTGTAGAGTACGTACAGTTTTTTTTTTTCTTCTCACTTCTTTCTTATTTCTTACTTTAGTGCACTAATGGGCTCATGGACCCAAATTGGAAAAGAGAAAATAAATTAGGCTAAATGATTAACTAACATATGAACTTACGTTCATATACAACATACAAAATGCATTTTCTCCATATTTACGCATAAGAAAAATATGAAAACTTGCATACATACAAAATAAAATATTTTCTATCATATAAAAAGATTAATTTTTATTTTTAAAATAATTATTATTATTAAATTCTTTTATTTAACAAAAATGCACTATTTACTCAAATAAATGAATAAAACAATGTTTTTAACTCCTAAAATTCCACAAAATTTATTTTAACACTTGTAAAAATATTTCAAACCATTTTAAAACATTATTTTTAGCCAAAACTTATTTTTTAACCCAATTTTCACTTTTTATTTCAATAAACACTTACTAAAGGAGCTTACTTCTTTTTAAAAAAATTATTAAAAGAAGCCACAACGCAATAATTAACAAATTTATTGCATTTTTACTCAAATAAAATTATTCCCACATTTATTATCACCCAAACCATTAAAATAAAGCTTTATCCTTTATTTTCAACAATTTTTCCCCAAATTTGTTGTTTATTCCAAATAAACAATTTAATTTCTCTAATTTAATTCAATTCACAATATTAAATTATAATTATCATTATAATTCAATATTGAAAGGTAATCTCCAAAACAGGGTTGTTACAGACTCCCCCCCTTAACAAAATTGCGTCCTCGCAATTTCTAGAGAAGAATTTGTATTCAACTTATTGACTTCATCAATCAAAAGAAATGAAATAAGCTTGAGATAAATAGATTCTCACCATCGCTATGCGAAGAAAGAAAGCCAGGATAGGATCGCTCGATAAACTCTTTTGTTTCCCAAGTGCAATCATTGGGATTGACAGACCATTGAACTTTAACGAGCGGCACGTCTTTGTTTCGAAGGCGTTTCACCTCCGAAGCAAGTACGCGAATAGGCTGCTGCACAATAGATAAGTCTGGTGAGATGTCAAGCTCTTGCAAATGAGGAGAATCGATAACAGAATCCGACTCTCGAAGACACTTCCGAAGCTGAGAGACGTGAAATACGTCATGAATGCCAGATAGATGAGTTGGAAGCAAAAGCCACAAGGCCAATACGTTCAGTAATAGGAAATGGTCCTATAAAGCGAGGAGCCAATTTCCCAGTCATACTGAAGCGCATGACCCCTTTCAGAGGAGAAACACGAATAAAGACGAGATCACCAACCGAGAACTCGAGAGGCTTCCTACGGTTGTCCGCGTAGGATTTCTGGCGGCTTTGTGCCCCTTTCATTCTCCGACGAATAATATTAATCTTCTCAGAAGAATCACGAACAGAATCTGGGCCAAGAATAAGCTTCTCACCAGATTCCAACCAACAAGAAGGTGATCGACACGGCCTTCCGTATAAGGCTTCGAAAGGAGCCATACCGATACTCGACTGAAAACTATTGTTGTAGGAGAATTCTACAAGGGGTAGGTGATCCTCCCAACTACCACCGAAATCTAGAATGCAAGCACGGAGAAGATCCTCGAGAATACAATTCACCCGTTCAGTCTGTCCATCAGACTGCGGATGATATGCTGTGCTGAAATTAAGCTTTGTTCCCAAAACTTGCTGAAGACTCTGCCAGAAATGACTTGTGAATAGCGGGTCACGGTCACAAACAATCGAACTAGGAACACCGTGAAGTCTCACGATTTCCTTGACATATAACTTGGCCAAATGAGAAGCACTCCTATTAGAATTAATAGGAATGAAATGAGCTGATTTGGAGAGGCGGTCAACAATAACCCAAATGCTAGAATGGCCCGATCTCGAGCGAGGTAGGCCATCAATGAAATCCATCGAAATCTGATCCCATTTCCACAATGGAATCTCTAGTGGCTGAAGGAGACCAGAAGGGCGTTGATGTTCGGCTTTGATTCGTTGACAAGTCATGCAATTACTCACATAACTCGCAACATCGCGCTTCATGCCTTCCCAATAATAAAGGCGATGCATGTCGGCATACATCTTACTACTACCAGGATGAATGGTATACTTAGAACGGTGGCAGTCATCGAGAATGTCATGCCTAAGTGAAGAATCAGAAGGCACAACAAGACGGTTCTTCTTGCGAAGACACCCATGAGAATCAATGCTGAAATCCCTCAACTCCTCGTCACGGGACTCAGACTCACAAATCTGAATAAGGTGCACAGTATCGAGATCACGCCGCTGGGCATCGGCAATACGATCCAATAAACTGGGTCGAGCTTCCAAACTAAATAATAAGATAGGAGAATCAGAAGATGGAGCTCGATCACGAATATCACATAGGGATAAGGTCTCTAGAACATCCCACTCGGCTAACATCATAGAAACAACAGCCGAATGTTTGCGACTAAGCGCATCAGCAACACGATTACCCTTACCAGGGGTATACTGGATATCGAAGTCATAGGAAGCAAGGAACTCGAGCCAACGTTGTTGCCTCATATTGAGCTCCTTCTGAGTGAATAGATATTTCAAGGACTTGTGATCGGTGTATAGAATGAAGTGCTCGCCTAATAAATAATGGCGCCAAATCTTCAAGGCGAAGACAATGGCGGCTAACTCGAGGTCATGAGTGGCATAGCGTACTTCATTCGGTCGCAGTTGCCTAGAAGCATAAGCAACTACCCGATCCTTCTGCATTAGCACAGCACCGAGGCCACATCTACTAGCATCGGTGTAGACAACAAGATCTTGATTCCCTTCAGGAACCACTAGAATAGGAGCATTGGTGAGAAGCTCCTTCAACTGCTGAAAAGAAGCTTCGCACTTGTTGGACCAAATAAATCGAACGCCTTTCCGAGTAAGGCTAGTAAGAGGAAGCACAACTCGGGAAAAATCCTTAATGAACCGACGGTAATAACCCGCCAATCCAAGAAAACTACGAATCTCATGAACATTCTCAGGCCTCTTCCAATTCTGGATAGATTCGATCTTCGAAGGATCGACAGAAATGCCCTCGGAAGAAACAACGTGGCCTAAGAACTTAACCTTATTCTCCCAGAAGTGGCACTTGGAGAATTTAGCTTTAAGCTGATGGTGACGAAGAGTACTCAAGACAATTCTCAAGTGATTAGCATGCTCGGCTTCAGATTTCGAATAAACAAGGATGTCGTCGATGAACACAAGGACGAACTTATCGAGATATTCCCGGAATACTCGATTCATAAGGTCGACAAAGAATGCAGGAGCGTTCGTCAAACCGAACGGCATAACGAGCCACTCGTAAGATCCATATCGAGTGCGGAAAGCTGTAAGAGGTATGCTATCTTCCGCGACTCGGAGCTGATGAAAACCAGTGGCAAGGTCAAGCTGAGAGAAGACCTTAGCGCCACTCAATTGATCAAACATATCGTCGATCCTAGGTAGAGGATACCTATTCTTGATGGTCAACTCATTAAGCTTGCGATAGTCAATGCAAAGCCTAAGAGTACCATCGGATTTCCTCACAAAGACGACCGCGGCACCCCACGGTGAAGAACTAGACTGAATCAACTGCTTGGACTCAAGCTCTAAAAGCTGCTTCTTGAGTTCCTCATTTTCTTTTGTAGACATCCTCGTGGGAGGACGACTAACTGGCTGCGCGCCTGGAATGAGATCAATGTGGAACTCAATAGCCCGCTTGGGTGGCAAACCCGAAACAGGCTCAAATACATCAGAGAAGTCACAAACAATAGGAATACAAGATATATCATCAGCATCTCGTGAGTCTAGAGAATATAAAGCCACTTCGGAATTATCCACATTCCGAAGAACAAGAGATAGCTGAGATGGAGAATCAGGATGTCGAAGATATAACATCCGCTGAGCACAAACAATCCTGGCATCATATCGCACTAGCCAGTCCATACCAAAAATCATGTCAAATCCCAAATAAGAAATAGCGTGCAGATTCGCACGAAAAGAAAAGCCACATAAAACAATCTCAACATCATCACAAATCATGCTAAGGGTTGCGGATCCCCCGATAGGATTCGCAATCCTCAGTGAAGTAACCATACAAGAAACATCCAAAGACAAATCATCGACGAGCTTCTTCGATATGAATGAATGCGAAGCACCCGTATCGAAAAGAACTCGAATACTGCGATCATGAAATAAAATAGAACTTTCCAAAATAGATGGAGATATACCTCTGGGCTGAGAAGAACCTCCAGAAGCTTTAGCAGCATAAAGCTTGCCAGACTTGGCGTTAGCAGGATTAGTAGGGCAGGTGGAAACATGATGACCTTCCTTCTTGCAATGGCGGCAGAAGAGAGGCTTAGGACAAGCTCGAATCATATGATCAGGAGAACCACAATTGAAACACTTCCGAACGGAAGGTGTTCCAGTAGACTGATTCTGAGAGTTAGAACCACCAGTCTTCTTCTTCTTGGAAGGAAAGGACTTGGACTTTTGAAATGGAAACTGCTTCTTGTTGGGGTTCTTGCGAACCTCAACATCATCACCACTATCAATCTCTTTCTCGACGGCTTCAAGATGAAGCGCCGAGTCAACTAGTTCCTCAAAAGAAAGCTTGAGCTGCAACATCAAAGATTTCTTCAAATACTTCTTAAGGCCGGAAACGAACTTGAGGTTCTTCTTGTATGGAGTGCTAATATACTCAAGGCCATACTTAGAAAGAGCCTCGAAAGAAGACACATAATCAGAAACAGAAGATTTCCCTTGCTTTAGCTCGAGGAAGCGACGGGCAAGAGATGCTTTCTCAGACTCAGGAACGAACTTAAGCTCGAATCGTTCCCGAAACTGAGTCCATGTAAGAGTAGACTCGTCGAGCTCGGCTGTGAATAGCTCGTACCAATCAAGAGCACGCTCTTGTAACATGCTAGATGCTACAAGAACCTTATGATAATCTGAAAGATCCATGCGAGAAAATATCCGCTCACAAGAACGAATCCAAGCCTGAACCTCCAAAACAGACTCGGAGCCTTTGAATGGCTTGCCTCCAAGATGTGCAAAATCACTACACATGCGCGCGAAAGGAGACTTGCGCGAAGGAGAAGCTGGAGTAGGAGCTGGAGGCTGGGTGCTCCTAAATAGCTCCATAAACTGATCGGCAGACATATAAACGCCGTCCGGATGCGAGCCGCTGGATTGCCCAGCATCCGAGCGTCGTCCTCTACCTCTTCCAGCCATTAACTGAAAGTTAAGATAAGATAAAGATTATTCACATGATAGATATCATTAATTCAAATATGGAATACTACGGAATTAAAATGCATTCCTAGACATATTCCTAAAATTATATCTATCCCAAAGGACACGAAAAGAACGAAAGCATGATGATTTAGGGATTCGTAACATTTGTATTACACTTTGATGTACCGTAATATGTGTTTCTGTTCTATGTTTATCATATTTTGTTCTGAACTCAGCTCTGATACCAAACTGTAACGCCCCACTCCGAGACCCATATTAGCAAAGAGTATTACAAGGTAATACTGTCTGCTAATACGGAGAATAGAGCTGGATAGGAGCGACCATCTATAGCCTTGTCTTAACTATCTACTGTATACGTCGATAAATGCAGCATATTTTTTTTTTAGTGGATCGACATATCCAATAGATACTTAATACAAAACTATAATGGCTAGAAGATCTAACAGAACAAAATATAACAACTCAAATGTAAAACACATCACAGAACAGTAGATCATCACATACAATTACAGATACACCATAAAGTATACAAAATGATACATGTCAAGTGGCATAGCAACCACAATATACAGATGAGTCGAAAGAATATACATATCAGAGTTACAACCAAAAAGGACTACACAAAAAGCTATAACAAAAGTAGCTAGCAGAATAGTCCATGCGGAAGCAGAATAGGCTAAGTCCAAATGTACCTAACCTGAAACACCTCGGTCTGACCCGAGTATAAAATACACGGGTCAGTCTAGCTAAACAAATCAGTTAGAAAAGCTAAATGATAATGAACATGCAAGGTCATAAAGTACCATAATAATCTCTAAAGGAAATAACATGATCATCTAATAAAAGATGAATAATAACAAGCCTCATATCATCGGCAACTTAATAAACAAAGGATATGAATATCCTAAATCAAGCCAAAAGGCCAATAACAAATACCAATGAAGGTAACACAAGTTTCCACAAGGTAATCGCTATGTATCGAGTGGTTCAAAAGACCTACTCCGAAAGGCGATACTCTAGGGAAATATAAATATCAATAAAACAAAAGATGCACGTGCTCAGTACTGTATAAACAAGGATCCACAAGCCCAAAGGCGACAAACCCAAGTATCTCTCGAGCGGTGACGAAGGACCAACTCCAAAAGCGATACTATAGGGCAACAAACCCGAAGGCAACCAACCCGAAGGCACAAGCGCGAAGGCACAAACCCGAAGGCACAAGCCCGAAGGCAACAAACCGTAGTGGCGAAGGTCCGGAGGCCCAGTACTGGACACCACTAACTGGCAATATGTGTCACAAACTCTCGGAAAGGAACTCGAAAAGTGTTAACGTGTGTCCCATACCACACGTTCGCACTAAACGATTTACTAACCGTTAGTCAATTCCACACTTAAAGCAGTACAAAGTTTACCTCATCTCATCGGTAAAACGGACCCGAAGGTCAAAACGATCAAACGAATAGATTAGGAATTAATTGGAAAGGTAAACGCACGTATTCCATAGTACGTGTTTTACCCAACCATTTAATTACCTTCCCACTTCGTTCGAAGTGCAAAAGAGTGTAATTTTACTCAGAAAATAATTTGGACAAGTTTAGAAATCGTTTGAAAACACTTTGGAAATTGCCTTTGAAAATTCTCCTATTATGGAGTAAATAATTTAATATTTAAAATAATACTAAATAATAATTTCTTAAGCCAATTTGTTTGAAAAACACTTTAAAATGCTTTATAAAACCCGTGTACGAAATCTAGAGAAAAATCTCAAAGAAATCGGAAAATATCAGAAAAAGCCGGAAATTAGTCGAAGTATAAAAACCGGTGAAAACACGCTGCGAATCCAAGTTCGACAGCAGGTTCGGACCTGCAAACAGAGTCCAAATGATCTGGAATTTGGTAGGAATGTAGTTCAACATTCCTACTTCAATCTGCAAAAAGAATCATTCAAATCCGATTTGAAACGAAGAATCTGCGTCGTTTCAAAGTCGGATCGAAACGAGGTTTAAGACACTGAATTAGCAAGCTGTGGGTACAAGTTCGACAGTAGTTTAGAAATAGCAAACCAACCCAGATTTTCATGAAATTTTACAGAAATGTAACCCAACACTCCTACTTCGATCTGCAAAAAGAATCACACAAATCCGATTTGAAACGAATGAGTCATGCTGCCTCAAATATGGACTCAGACCATGTTTGCGACAGTTCAAAACCAAATAAATGTGCAGGCCTAAAACCCCACTGGACTCAACTTTCAGGCATAAAAAAGAGGAGTAAATTACATCATTTTGAGCTAAAAATTAGTACACATATAGTAGAAAACGTCATCTCCCAAACAAAAAAAGAATGATGCAATTTGGATAAAATATGAGAAAGATATGATCTCTCAAAGTTGAAACCAGACAGTGTTTCACTGTTGAATTCTGGGCAAAAACATGATTCGTGTCCAAGTTTGACAGAAGATTTAAATATGCTATCTATGTCAAAATGACCTGAAATTTAGTATGCATAAAGTAGAGAACTTCATCTTTCAAATAAAAAAATATTCACGCAATTTGAGTTAGAAACGAAAATGTTATGCCATCGCAAACATGGACTCAGGCCATGTTTGCAGCAACTCAGCAAACAAAATATGCACAGAAAATTTCCAGGCTGTGCATTGATTTTGCACTGCAGTTTTCAGGCATCAAACGAATATGTTTTGCAATGAAATTTGACATACATATACTACAACATACAGGCTATCAACTGAAAAAAAATACGGCAGCGTTTCGTTGCCGAAATTGGGAGAAAATGATGTGCAAAGAGACATACCAACTCAGATTTCACAAAATCAAAACTTGAACATGAAATCATTGTATTGAAGCTATTTTGGATTAGATTTTGGCATTTTGAAGCTTTTGCTTCAGCTAGCAATTGTGAGCAGCAACTCACCTTGTTTTGAAGTGCAAAAAATCCGATTTTGAGCCAAAAGTAATGAGCTTTGAGCTAATTTGGGCTTGTAGAACCTATAGAAAGAGGAAACATATGCATGCAAAGAAGAAATTCATTGTTAACAAACAATCTCCTCAAAAATTATGATTTTGATGAAATAGAAATAGTTTTTATAGTGATTACCTGAGAAAAATAGTTTCAATTTGATTGAAACAACAATAATTGGATTAATTAGGAGAATTTTTGAGCTATGGTTGAAGGAGAAATGGGTTTCCTAGTTTTCTCAAGTTCTGGAAGAAGAAGTTTTGTAGAGTACGTACAGTTTTTTTTTTTCTTCTCACTTCTTTCTTATTTCTTACTTTAGTGCACTAATGGGCTCATGGACCCAAATTGGAAAAGAGAAAATAAATTAGGCTAAATGATTAACTAACATATGAACTTATGTTCATATACAACATACAAAATGCATTTTCTCCATATTTACGCATAAGAAAAATATGAAAACTTGCATACATACAAAATAAAATATTTTCTATCATATAAAAAGATTAATTTTTATTTTTAAAATAATTATTATTATTAAATTCTTTTATTTAACAAAAATGCACTATTTACTCAAATAAATGAATAAAACAATGTTTTTAACTCCTAAAATTCCACAAAATTTATTTTAACACTTGTAAAAATATTTCAAACCATTTTAAAACATTATTTTTAGCCAAAACTTATTTTTTAACCCAATTTTCACTTTTTATTTCAATAAACACTTACTAAAGGAGCTTACTTCTTTTTAAAAAAATTATTAAAAGAAGCCACAACACAATAATTAACAAATTTATTGCATTTTTACTCAAATAAAATTATTCCCACATTTATTATCACCCAAACCATTAAAATAAAGCTTTATCCTTTATTTTCAACAATTTTTCCCCAAATTTGTTGTTTATTCCAAATAAACAATTTAATTTCTCTAATTTAATTCAATTCACAATATTAAATTATAATTATCATTATAATTCAATATTGAAAGGTAATCTCCAAAACAGGGTTGTTACAGGAACGGTACGAAGACCCGAATAAAATCCTAAAGCACAACTCCTAAGATGGACTTAGGACGATGATCCTTGTTATAATATTCCATATTGTTCCGAAGTTTGGCTCTGATACCAAGCTGTGACGCCCCACCTCTATACCCACGCTAGCCAATAACATTACGGTGAATGCTGTCGACTAGCACGGAGAATAAGGCTGTTGAGGAGCGACCATCCATGTAATTTCTTTGCGCGAGCACCGATATGTCAGACAATATAACATGCATTCTATTTCAAGAGGAAATCCGACATACCAACACAAACTCAAAGCTACTACACGGTGGCTATATAAATCCTTCGGTAAACAAATATTGAAATAAGCATAACACAAATCAGTCACAGACAATTCATATCACAAAGGCAGAATAAGATATGAATATTACACTAGAAAGTGTACATCAGAGTAGTGGTCTAAAAAGATCCACAATGTCACAAAAGAATAGTTTCACGAACTACACAAATGAATAAGTATACATTAAGGAGTCTATATCTCAAATGTATACAACAAAATAACTACTAATCTAAGTAGTTAACCCAAAAGTCAAGGAGTTAATCTCGGATGAGAAGTCAAGCAGAAGCACCTGTAACATCTCGGTCTGACCCGAGTATTATTTAATAAGAAAATAATAAACGGATCAGTCTAACTATAGATATTAGATGAAACGATATAGAACCAGAGTTATGACTAAACACATAATAATCACAAGGCCAAGCTGTGATATATAAGTAGTTGATAATCAACAAGAGATTAATCAATATCACAAAATCTACACAAGAATCCAAGAAGTGTCATACCCTTTATTTCGTTCATCAAACCACAAATATTGACGATAATATCAATGTCAATCGCAAAAGTCAATGACACACAAATTCCAGAAGACTACACAAGAAATCCAGAAATCACTAAAGTCAATGACACACAAATTCACCAATGCACAAATATTGATAAAACTTATCAATGGAAATCACGAAAATTGGTGAAACACAAATTCTAGGAATCTACACAAGAAATCCAGAAATCACAAAGGGGGGAAAAGGCCTATCACAAACGGGAGCATAAAGCCCACCAACACGTGTATCACAAACGGAACGCTAATTCCATGGTCGCTAACCATCACAAATTGAGCCGAAGCTCCACAAACGGCCCGAAGACCATGGGTTGCTACCCCATCACAAATTGAGTCGAAACTCCACGAAACGGGGTTTAGTCTCCCTCGCAGACAAAGAGACATCGCACATTGCTAGTCTAAATCACAAAGATGATCGTCATGATCAACGAGAAGTGTCAATTACACTAAGCTAGTAAATATATGAGTTTAGCTTCATGTCCCATAACCACTTGCTTAACTTAAATATTTACGAACAAACTGTAAATCTCCACTAGAAAATTGTCACAAGAGGTTCAATCGAACAAGTCCAAGAATTAACCGACAAAGTAAACGCAAGCGTTTCATACCACTAGTTTTACTAAGCCGTTTAATTAGATTTATCATACGAGTGAGGTAAAGGTTTGTATATACTAATAGATTGGAAAACGGTTTTATAAACGAATTTGGTATTAAAATAGTATTGAAATCGTTTGAGGAAAGAGTTTTGATATTTACTACTAGTATAGAAAACCTTTATATTTTTAAAGTGACAAATCACGAAGAAGATTGTAAGAACAATCAATCACAAAAATTCACATACGAAGACGTGAATAAAATCCAACGAAATCGAAAAAGGATCCATCGAAATGGATATTCCAAAATCCCTAAAAAGAGTCATCAAAGTCATAATAGATGATAACAACAAATAGGATTATCACGAATCAATTTAAATTAGAATTTCAATCCAAAAAGGCAAATTGGACTCAAACAGCAGGTTCAGTCGACTGAACAGAGATTTTCAGTCGACTGACCCTGTACATGGAAATTTTCCAGGTTCAGGAAACTTTCTGTTTCCAGTTTCAGTCGACTGTGCAGAGTTTTCCAGTCGACTGAATCATGCCTGAAAACTCTCGGGTTTCAGGTTCAGTCGACTGAACAGATGTTTTCAGTCGACTGAATCATGCCTGGGCTGTTTTTCAACCTTATTCAAATGAAGAGCAAACTCTTCCAAAATGCAACCGGACGGAAATTGGCTCTAAGGGTTTATGCCAATCGGCAACCCGGCCCTATATGCTCCTCGATGCATCACCAAAAGCATGATCAAACATCCATAAAAGGATTTTACACAAATTTGACTTAAAAACCCAAAAATTGGAATATTTACAAAACCAATCCAAATCAAGAGCAAATTCTCATGAAGAAGTGTTAGGAATTCATACCTAACAACCAAAGATAATTATAGTCATAGATGTGAGATAAAAATCTCACCTTTTCACAAAATCGAACAAGAAGAAGCTTGAAAGAAAATGGAGAATCAACCTCTCTTCAACACAACCCAATTGAGCTTGAATCTAAGCTCAAAAACAAGAACATTCTCAAAATTAGGTTTAGGAATTTCCGAAATTGGTATGGGAATAAGTTGGAGAAGAAGAAGAGAAGCTTACCAATGGGTTCTTCTTGAGTTTGGAGCAAGGAATTTGATTTGCAAGAGGAACTAGGGTTTTGGAATTTTAATTTCCAATCTCTCCCACCATTAATACTCTAAAAACTGAAATGAGAAGAGAATGAGGGTGAGTGGGGAAGAGTGGCTCAGATTTGAGCATAAGTAACATAGGGCTGAGCCCAAACCAAACCCAAAGTGAAAAGTAGCAAAAATCAACTTTCTCCAAACATATCGAAGCTTATACTCAAAAAGGTTGCAAACGGCATTTTAAACTCAATGGGAGTGGTCCCGAGTCCTAATTCGACCGTATGCAAAAAGTAGCTTTTCGGACTAAAATCCGACTAACGATAAAATATTTAAATATAAAATCGATAAATATGCGGGTTGTTACAATATATTTTAATTAATAGCTTAATTTATAAATAAATTACCATATTACCTTGCTTTATAAAATCTGAATCACCTCCTGCCAACTACAGCAGCCTTCAACAGTTGCACGGCTCCACCATCGACAATCCCCGAAGCTCTAGCTCGATCAACTAGCATCACTACTCCTCCCCAGCCTCAGCCACACACCCCAGCGTTGGCCTCTGCCTCCAGTTCACCTCCATCGAACTAAGAGAACACCCAACAACCCGATTCCATTCAAACTGACCACCACGGCACTCCTTACGTCGTGGACCTACCCACCTCACATCACACGTTTCCATCTCCTCACCTAGGCGCATCCCAGTTCGCACCTCGGCCTCCTCTATCGTTCGTCGTCCAATCGCGACATGCCCTACCAAAATCGGTTGCGATCTCCTCGCCCATGCCACCTATGATTTCACCCCAACCGTGCGCATATCCACATCGCCTCCAGTCACTCTGACCCGTCTCTACACCACACGCATGGTTGAGTCTTTTTCCATTCACAATAAATCATGAGCTTCGTTCAAAAAGATACAAGCGATCGATTTTTTCTCCTATATTTGATTTTGGTTTCGCTCTGTTGGTTTGAAGGAAAGTCGTGATTTTGAGTAAGAAGGAAGATACACATTTTAATCTTATCTCCATATTTTTTCTTCAAATTCGAGAATTTTAAATTTTGATTGTTTTATTCTGGCATTTATTTTGATGAGGGGAGACAAGGTCAAGTCTTTTTTAAAAAGAGAAGGAAGAAAGGTCGCGTGTTGAATACGATTGTGTGTTTGGATGGGCGTGGTCCCAATCTTAGGTTGTAGAGGACAAGACCTGTTTGACTAAACATATATATTTATTTATTTATAAATTTAAATTTGCGAAATATCCCGTAAAACGTAACTCGAAATTCCAAACTCCTATCGAGGCATGCCGCTAGGCGTTTATAATGTTATACCCCTATTCCGAATGAACTAGAAAAGGTTCCGAGTCCTAATTCGATCGTATGGGGAACATAGCTTTTTGGGCTCGATTATTTGATTTGACTTCGGCATAACTTTCGACGCATTTCTATCCCGTACAATCAAATGATAACTCCAAAAGCTACCAAATTTGGAATCCTATAATAATACATATTACAGATCCAATGGAACAAGTTTCGTCAAATTCTGAGCATGTGCCTCGGAAGGCTATTTTTAAATGTCAATTTAAACAAGCTATTTTTAAAATCGAACTGATCACTTTTAAATTCAATTTTAATACTTTTATTATCGTCATTGTTATCATTGTAAATTTTACAAGCCTTTAACTTAATTTTATCGAGCTTAAAACTCAAGATACAAAAATTTAACCAATATTCAATTAATAAAACTCAATGGTTAAATTATTCAATAAGTCGCTATATTTTAAATTCTAGATTTATTTTATAAATGAAAACCAAATTTTCATATTCAAAATCTATCTATAAATTCAAATTCAATATTTAAAACCATTTAAATATTCCGAAACAAACATTGAAAAATCTGGGTCGTTACACACCCATATAGCTAGCCTAAATTAATCAGCTTTTAAAATTTGAACCTAATTTATAGCCAATAGAATTTAATTAAATATATTTTTTACCCTCTAATAAAATCAATGGATAACAGTTAAAATATATATGATTTTAATTTGACTTATGCTACCCAGTAAACAAGTGAAAACGATAAAAAATTAATGTTACATTAATATGAATTTCTTCAATTTTAAATTATAACATTTATAAGATAATTCGATTGAATTAAATTCGAAGTTAGCTAACAAATTGTAACGACCCGTATAAATTCGATGGTTAAATGAATTAAATTAATAAGATTTTTATTTAATTTTAGAAAGGAATAAAAATCTTATTTATTTATATGAAAGAGAATGTTGAAATTTGATGTATCTAGGGTAATTAAAAATTTACAAATTTAATTATATATTGCAATTTATTTGTAATAGTGGAAATTATCGCATTTGGATATAAATATTAAAATGAAGGCTAAAATAAATTTTGTAAATGGTGACTTAAAACCTATAAAATCCAAATGAATTAGGTAGGAAAAAGATTCTTACATGGATATAAAATTTAATATGAGAAATTTATGAAAGTATTAATTTGATTTAATGCAATACCCATAAATGAATGGAATGAAATGAATGTATGTAAATGTATACTAGGTTATTTATCAAATAGAAAGAAAAGTAAATATCGAATTGATTGATGAATAAATATGCATTGAATGTAAGTTAATGGTAATTGTATAAAATCAATATAAGATAATGAATTGCAATAAATTGTGGGTTGATATTAAATGTTGAAATATTATATAGGTAAGGATTTAGAGGGAATGGATTAATTTATGAAATAAAGGATAGCAACCATATAAAATGTTAAGTAAGCTAATATTGTCATTAATAAAAACGTTACTTTAAGGATAATTAATGTAGTAACGTATGGTGTAAATGTAAATTACAATAAAAGCGTAACCTTATTTCTAGGTAGAAATTGCAGGTAAATTTATGAAATGGAGTTTATGAAATAAATGAAATTGAATATTTCGTTAGTATGAATTTAAAGGAAAATGGGTTAATTTGATTAAATCGATAAAAGACAATAAATGCAATGATGGAGGGTTATTAATAAAGGTGAATAGGGAAATGATTGTTATAGTAAGAATGAAATTCCAACTTGTTGGAATGGAGTAAATACACTTAGTAATAAATTTAGTATAGGAAAACGAAATGGAAATATGGAATTAATTAATCCGTATATATATAGTAAATGGTGATTATTGGATTGTAAATAATAAACTTATTAAAGGTGATCAAGAGTTGTGACCACCAGTTATTATGAGTGATGCATACATATTTAATTCATTCAATTGATTTGGAAACCATTGCAATAGATATAAATTTTATGTTATGCAATTTAGATAAACAATTGAAAAGTGTTAAAAGATCTGGATATATATATTAAAATAAAAGGTACCCATGATAGTAATATGATAAATAGTGAATATAAAATAAATGGGAATCAGAATTTATTTATGTATTTATAATTGAAGTATAGAGTCTAACAATTGAAATTAATTACAATTAAATGAGATTGAATATAGTTAAATAATTCGTTATTTGAAATAAAGATAATGTGAGGAATTTGGGTGATAATTTGGAATCCAATATTTTAATCCATCTGTTGACAGGAATGGATGGAATACTAATTTATTTATTTAACTAAATGAAATTTTAGGATATTATTTATAATTTGGGAATTTAATGGAATTAAAGATTTATATTGAAATTTAAAAGTTTGCCTTCTTTAAATTGACATTTAAAACATGTTGAAATTTGTGAATGATTGAGAATTGTTAAAAGGTATAAAATGGGTCAATTGTAGAATCTGAATATAAAATTTGATTTTATTTATTTATTTTAAATTTATTTAATTAATATAAAAATAGCCATTTTTGTCACGGACTCGGATTTTGACGAAACCAATTTCATCGGATCCGTATCAGTGAATTATTGTAGGGTTTCAAATTTCGTAGCGATCGGACTTGTCGTTTGATCGTACGAACGCAAAACGCCTTGAAATCGATTTAATTAAAATCAATTTGGAAATATTGATTTCAGCATAACTTCTTCATACGATCGAATTTGGACGTGAAACTTTTTCCATCGCGTTCAGAATATTTTAAATTATCTATTTCGATATATGGGTTTACCCAATTCGTTCCGGAGTCAGAACGGGCTTTTTGGACCAACTACCATTTAGCACGTTTATAATTTGTGCCCACCTAGCCTATTGCAGTTTGTCTAGAAATAGGCTGTGATAAACCCTAGCCTCCATTCTATTCTCTTTTGTTGTACGTTCATTTCTTCAACTGTTTCTCTTCCTCAATGGATGCAAATTTCTAGATCCAAACATATCAAAATCAACTTCAAAAATTTCAACTCCTCAGAAAATTTCGAAAAAATATATATGTTAAAGCTCTCGACGAGCGTAATTCACGGGTGCAATTCATTTTTTGATTCGAATCACCAATCATCCAGAATTTTAAGTTGAACCTCAGCCGCTCATAGGCTAGGGGTTCGATCCAACAGTGGATTTGAGTCGATAGGCCGATCGGGAAGTACTGTAAGGTCGAGTGGGTCGAGCAGGCCACAGGGATGCAACCGCTCGTCATATGATGGCCAGAATTCGCCGTGATTGGCCAAAAGAGGAGCAGCGGTCGCACACCACTGGAGGCACCAAGGGGGGCCGCAACATTAGGGAGAGGGCGGTTTGAGGTGACAATCATGGTGGCGACGACCGATCTTGTTGAAGTGAGGCGAGATGGCGGCATAATTTCACTGAAAACGGCGGCTAGGGCTTCGGCCTGATTATTTCGCGTTCGAACAAAAGGGGGGAGACGGTCCTGTAGCGTGCTAAGTCAACGATGACGTGGCCTTTAGTTAGGGTTGTTTTATTTTTAATTTATTTTGTTTTCAAATGATATAATTCGAATAACTCCTTCATACGTTATCCGTTTCATGCGAATTTTTTTTGTTAGGATCGTAATTAAATTCCAGATCTGTTGATGCTGGTTTGGACCAATTTGGAGACCGTTAAATTTTTGGGTTTAAATCGGATTTAAATTCGATTTAAATTCAAAAGGTGAGTGTTTTAACCCACTCACAACTTCTAGAATTTCTTATGTTTGTTATTTTGACTTAAGATATGAGTAAAAATTTATTTATGATTGTTTAGTATGTTTTATTCATCATCTCAGTTAATTCGCATTTATTTAATTTAACTGCTAATTTATTTTATTTATTGCATATAGATTGACAGTTATAATTTATTTATTTTCATATAAACTGCTAATTTAACAGTTATTAAATTTATTATTGAATATAAATTGTTAGTTAATACCTGTTATTTATTACCTGTATAATTTATATGCTCTATATCGATGATTGTTAAATTGGATGATGATTGCAAATAATGGTTGATGATTGATATTTGGATGAATGGATGCTATATTTATATATTATAAACTGCAAGTCATCATGCATTTTATTTCATTCGGGATTGCGGTTTGAAATGATATACAACCGCATTTTTATTTTAAATTACGGATTGAAATAATAAACATCTGTATCACTTGACCATAGGGTAGAAAATTTTATGCAGGCACCGCGGTAAAATAAAAAATTAATTTTGAAATGTTTTACTATGGTTTTGTAAAGCTGTATATATATGTATGGTTTATGGGATATTAATTTGGTTATTTATATATATATATATAGTAAATTTTCGGTTTTTAAGCTTTGTATAAATTTGATTTGAAGTATAAAATAAAGTTTGATTTTTTAGATCAAATACGATTAAGTATCTATTGAAAATCTAATTTCTGGAGTTTTATGACTTAAATGAGAATAGATTTGGAAGATGAATATTAAGTTAAAATGAAATAAAAAAAAAATTGAATTTTTAAAGGATATGATTTTTATAACTTGATTTTTGTGCAAAGTGATTTAAATGAATATCAGGTTGATTTAAATGAATATATCAAGTTCAATAAATTGAAAAAATTTCCAGTTATGAGAAGTTAAAGGTTTTATTTAAATTATATTGAATTCATTAAGTAAACATTTCAAGTCTAAATAATAAGTAATTGAATTTGATATATATGGGTTTGTCAAATGAGTTTGTTTTTGAAATGGTGAAATATTTAAAGCTTTGAAACATAAGAAAAATGGTATTTGGAAGTTTAAATCGATATTTGGAATTGATTTGTGAAATGTAAAGAAGCTATTTGGTTTTATAAAAGAAATTTAATAGTTAACCATTTGAGAGATGAAAATTTGTTTCAAAAGTTATGATTTTCAAGGTAGTATAATTTGGAAATATTATATTCCAGAGTTTTGATTTCTAAATATTTTACTTTGAAAACCCTATGATTTTGGAAAGAATATATATTGGAAAATAAAATGATATCGTATTGATTTGGGGTTTTAAGAATAAACGATATCGTATTTATATGGGTTTTAAATGGATATTTTATTTTGGTTTTAAAAAAATAATTATTTTTAAATGACCGCGGTGTTATAATAACGATTGGTTGGCAAAGAGACCGGGATCGGATATGGACATACTTTCTGTCGATACCGAAAACCACTTTGACTAACTGTGTACGCGGTGGAGATTCCAGAATGAAGTAGGTTGGTGGCGGCGTTTCCTGTAAGGTAAATACGTGGACCCGACTCCCATGAGTCGGCATAAAGTGGCTAAAACAGGAGCGATTCTCGGGCCAATGAGGTCATACCTCTGATCGGACACTCCTCTTCGATACTATACTTTGACTTTGGATTGATTCGGTGGCCACCTTTATTTTGTTTTTTGGGGAAGTTTGTTCGAGGTGGGCGGTAGCTGCGCGCTGCGCGTTTCCACCAGCCCGGATAGCAATTGGTATATCTACCCTGGCATTGCCTAGTTGTGCCGTGTCACCTACCCTATCGCGCCTTGTACGAGTTCAGATTTCTCCCGTAGCCCTGTGGTATCCTCTAGTGGCTTCCTGATCAGGAGGGACTATGATATTGGATGGACTACTGGGACTATTACGTGTTAAGGTGGAAAATGTAAAGCCTTAATGCTATTTAAAAGTATGTTTATTTTACTATAGACACTATTATAATAGCGCAATATACTACATAGTAAATAGTTTAACGGATCCTTAGGAGATGTAAATCCCGAGCATCTCTTGAGTTACCGCACTCATATTTATTTATGTTAATTTGACTCACATAAGATCTTCTAGTTCTGAATCGAGTGTTTTTGTCTTTTCAAATTCTCTCGGGTCAGTCCGAGCGTTTCAGGATTTGGATATTTAGCTCTGGAGGACGAAGACGAAGATTTGTATTACTATTATCTATTTTATTCCACTACACTGTATTCCGCTGCCTTGATATTATTGATATGTGAACTTTGATATTTAATTGTATAAAGAAGAATCAAATGTTTTGTAAACAGTTTTATAAACTGTATATTTTATTATTATATTTTATCCTTCCGCTGTGAGACTCTATTTTGTTTTATTTCTTCTCTTTTTTTCTTATTTACCCCATAACCATCCGCCCTTCCGTATGTTTGGATCGACATGTGTGTCGATTTGAAGCGTGCGAAAAGGCGGGACGTTACATGTGGTATCAGAGCCAGGTTTAGCGATAAACCTTAGCTTTGTGGGGTTTGACTCTTTACAAATAGGGTAGTGATACCCTATGGAAGTCGTTGAGTGTATATATATGAGAGAGCGTATTTGTTAGTGTTATAGAAGGTTTTATATTGTGTTAATCTGTTCCGTTTTGTATTTATAAATCCTGGTTGGTGCAGGGGACGCTGTGACATCAATAGGGATTTCTAAACACTAAATAGGACAGACCGACATAATATTTGTTTTAATATGGGTGAATGAAATAATTTTGCCTATTATATTTTCTATATATAAAATAAATTTTTATAAATGAGATATATATTGGTTGCTATATATTGGTTGTTAGATAATGAAAATATAAATAAACAGTGAAATAAGATTAAAAATAAAATACATGAAATTTGGAAATTAAGATCCGGGGTTTTGAAATTTCTTTCGAATAAATTTTGGAATATAATAATTTTGTTTATAAGTATTTTCTGACATAAATATTTAATATAATTCGGAAGAAAATGTTTTTAAAAGATTTTGGAGAAAGGTTTTGTACTTTCCTCCCTGTCGCTGGAAATTAATTTCGGTGATGGCGGCCGCATCATCGACTTTCATTTTCGAGTTTCGAAGGGGAAAGGCCACTATAGTAGTTCTACTGCAGATACATTTTTGAAAATATACGAATTTTTAATTGTTGTAAATATAATTATAGATATATATAAGATGAAAGAATATATTTAGCTATTGTTTTAAAATAAATTGAAAATGTAACCCTGTATTTAATTCTTAAATTTCCGCTAATTAATTGTTTCAATTATTGTAGTGAAATGAAAGGTTAGTAAATTAAAAGTTGGAACCTTTACTTTGAGTAAAAATTTAGTATAATAGGGAGATAAGTAATGAAAATAAAGGATTGTAAACCTTAGTAAAGGAATTGATGAAATTCTTTATTTATAAGAATTGATATAAATTTAAGCATAATTAAAAGGTTACTATAAATAAAAGGATTTAAAGATAATTTGAAAAATTGTAACTTATAGGAAAAAGTTAAAGATTTATTGAACAATGAATGAATTAAAAGAAGTGAGAAAATTGTATAACTTTCAATTACATTCTTTAAGAACATATATATAACTTACCAAATATTAAAAGTTGAAATGTTTAATAAGAGATTGTAATAGAATATTATGCAAGTAGAAATTTGAAATAGTAGAATTATTCAATGAAATTTGCTATTAAATGAGAATTTAATGTTATAAACTTAAGTTATAATTGAAATTTTACCAAATAAATATAATTAAAGGTAAGTATAATAAATGATTATAAACTTAAGTAATTAAGTAATAAGTCAATGAGGACATGCAATAATAAATGAATGAATAATTATAATGTAATAAAAGAAACGGGCATGACCTGAGATAGTGGGATTGAATAATTGTAAGTAATGAGAAAAATAAATGAAGCAAACATTTAATGAGTAAATGTAAATTAAAACGATGAATCACTGTATAAATAAAAAGATAATCAAACAACTGGTGTATGATATAAAATTTATAATAAGTTAATTTGATTTGTTGATTGGAATTGTTATTGTTTGATTGTGGTTGTTGGGTAAGGAAACTTTAATTTTTTTGGGATGGATGAATAATCCATTGGGTTTAATCTAAGACTGTGGAGTAAATGATGCTACAGAAGATGAGATTTGAAATGAAATGAGCCTACAGGAATGAAGATGGAAACAAATAAAAAGATGATAAAGTAAATATAAACAAACTAGGAATTAAAATAAAGTAAAATTTTGAACAGCATTGAAAAACGGTGGGTATTAAAAGAGGTGAAGTAAAAGAATAAAATATGAATGAAGATAAAAATAAATTTTGTATTTTTAAATATGAAGCTTCAAGAGAATAAATTGCCAACGAAAGGAAGCAACAAGAACTAATAGTGCGTAAACAAAATTAACTTTAAAAATGGAGAATAGTAAACGCTTATGAGGTGGCATGAATATTAATTTGGATGTTCATATTAAGAAGGAAAAAAAACTTCAGGTAAAGTACTTTGAAAGGAGAAAACGAAACAAATGAGGAACAAATGAAAAAATGCGGCAATTATTAATTAGAAAGTGGCTACTATCAATTAATAAGAAACGAATGAGTAGTTTAACAATTAAATCAATGTTCAAGTGGAACTACATGGAGAACTTGAAAATGAAAAGAAACAGAATGCAGATGTGAAAATAAATATAAAGCAAATGGAGGGACCATGTATATACTATAAACAAACTTTTTGGGTCCAGGTTCTAAAGATTACTCCAATTAATTAATTTCCATAAACCCACATATACACATATACATCATTTAATTCTTTATTAAAACATTTGTTTTATATTAATATATGTGCACATTCCATTAACTCAATCAGTTAATTAATAATCAATCAGTTAATCAACCAATCAATCTATATATTTATTTATGTTACTCAAATTAATTTTATCAGTTCATGAATATAAATCTATCTATGCATTATGAAATGATTTACTTTACTTTTATTAATTACTGTAACGGTCACATTAATTCAACCAAATTACAAGTTTTAACCACATATAAAATGGAAAAATGAATAAATGTGAACATGTGTAATTAATGTGTAATTGTTAAGATAAGGTAATTTATAATTGATTCAACACATTTATATAACCATGAACCCTCTATTATATTTTAAATTTTGAATACTAATAAGGGTATTTATATATATTGTTCCCAAATTTAATTTTTCTTTTTATAAAATCATACTTATTCAAAATAAATTTTTTATTTTATACGTCTCAAAACATGCATTTATTTTAATTAAAATGTTCATTCCATTTTCGCACAAAAATGCTAGTTCCTATATTAACTCATTTATTGCAATTTCATTCAGGTTTCCTTTTAATTGAAACATCTCAATCAATCTAACTTCAATTAATTTCATTACTAATTTCAAACGAATTCTAATTATAAAACACTATTTTCTTTTCATTTATACAAATTCAAACATGTTTTTATAAAATTTCGTATACAACAAACTATGCACTATTTATAAAGTAAATGTTTTATCTTATTAAAAATCAACTTCTCCAAGATACATTTCAAATAACTACTTATGTTATGACGTTCACTCAATTCTTTATTTAAAATCAATATTCTTATTCCAATTTCTGTTATTAATGTAATATAAACCAATATTATAAATATATACTCTACTGTAAGTTACAACTTTATCTTATTGCAATTTTTTGCCATTTAAACCTCAATTGATATTATAACTTACATTCAAAATATTTTCATAATAAAAATCATAAAAAAAAAATTCTCACCATTTTTTCAATATAAATATTAAATTTAATATTTTTAAGTGGTAAAATTTCGTGTCGTCATAATCTCCCTCACTAAGGACTTTTCATCTTCGAAAAAGAATGGACTAAGTAATCAACACTTAAAAATGTTAAAGCTATCCATTTATACAATATTCAACATTTATTAGTTTCACTTTTTAATCAAAAAATTATAGCTCTTAAAATTTCGAAAAATTTCTGTAGCACATTCTTTGCGCTGCTAGGCCCGAAAGTTTTCTCAATGTTAATAATTACATGGTATGCAACTCATTTCAATAATGAGGCATACTACAATGACCCGTAATTTTCGATAATTAAAAATTGTAAATTTAATGAGATTTTGTGATTTAATGTTGGAAGAAATGAAAAATCTGTGATTTAATAATGAAAATATAACTGGGATGTAATGCAATAGTATTAATTTAAGGTAATTTATAACTGCTTTAAATGTACTTCCAACTAACTAAAATAATTAAAAAGTTATAATTGGTTATAGATTGTAAGTTAATTGTATGATGTATGTATTAATGGACAATTTGATTGAAGGAGTAATTGATAATCTAAATGTTGATTAATTTATGAAATAAGGTGTAATTAATTGTAATTGATAATAGTAGTGGGGTAGTAGTAGTTATAACAATTATTTTTAAATAATAAACTTACAAAAGTTATTAAATATAGAAATGGTGATAATTGTTTTTTGTTATTAATTCGTTTAATCAATTGCAAATAAATGTAAATAAATGTTACACTAATGTGGGTTAAGGCAATAACTGCAAATTATGAATGTAATAAAATGTGTAGAAATGTTAATTATATTCACAAGGCAATAATTGAATTTATAAAAGAGTAAACCAAAGATAATTAAATTTATTGAGATTTTAAATTATATAAAATTGACAAAATTTCAATGTAATTGAATATTGCAACTAATATAGTAAAAGATGATAATTGTAGAATATTAATGCAATAAGATCTAAACAAATGTTAACTATATCCATAGAGTAATGTTTGATTGAATAAAAAGATTGAAATCTAATTAAATCAATTTATTGGAATTAGAATATAATTAAATGGAATTTAACGTAATTAAATATTGTGCTTGATGTAAGAAAAGGCATCAATTTAGAAAATGAGGAAACAAGATAGATCCTATGTTAATTATTTCATAAGGTATATTGGTTGATTTAATATTAGGAGTGTAAACAAAAATAAAGAATTAAAATGAATAAGTTTAGTAAAGGAGCAAACATATGTTTATTTATTTGAAATGTTTGGTAGCTGAAAGATTGATTGTAGAGACGGAAAACAATTATTTAGTGTATAATTACTGTTTGTATCCAATAGTGTATAAACATGTTTAAATTACTATTAGATGGGAAATAATTGTTCTACTTCTCATTTCATTCATTTAGTCTGTTTTGAAACTTAATCAAATAAAATTAATGTAATTGAAAATTTTCAATTAATAGGAGAGAGAATACTAAATTGTAAATCAATAGGTGTAATTAAACGTAGTTTATGTGTGACGACCCAGCTTTCATTCCATAGAAAGACGTATCGTAAATTGGAAAGAAATAGGTAGAAAAGAAAATAGATAGAAAGAAAGAACTAAACAATCTCAGAATCTCACAACGGAACGAAATAAATATATTACATCACATATATATTACACAGTAGTTACTAATTCCATACATCAGAGTCATTCAGTTTTACAACATCATATTAGACAATCGTGATGACCTGCCTATCTATTACAACCCAAAATGCAAACAGAGATACTAATACAACGGAATTGATATATCTAGATACATAAAAGCCTCACGCTCCAAGTCCTCCTCCAAAATATGTCAAAGCCAACCTGGATCACTTGGCTACTCATAAAACTTTGAGCACCAAAGAGTATAAGAAAACAAAAAATAAACTTCGGGTCAGACATGGGTCTGGTGTGAGTAAACGGTTTAAGTCTATTTACTTGAAAATCATTTGAAATCAAGGGTAAGACTCGCCGCACATGAATACGGATAAGTTTTTCCCTTATGATAACCAAAACATTTGATAGGAAATCAGGATATATTATAACAGTGTCTAGAGTTTTCAAATAATTTATTCACATGGCCGAAATTGTTACATTCATTAAATTCCAGCATAATAGGTATACAATCAAGTCCGAAGGCACTTATTGGAGATTGGGTTCCATAAAATGGCAGGGCTACCGGGATACCACCCGTCACAGTATCTGGTCTAGATCAGCATACCCCCTTGATCCCCTGCAACACAAGACCGGATCTACCCCTTACTGGATATTCCGAATAAGACAACCACGCGGTTGTGGCCAACAACCGCCCACACAGCCGAATAAAAGAGACATCTAGGCAGGGAAAATCTTATCCTAATTGGGTGCTACCCATTTAGCCTTGCTACACCTCCCTTATTTTATCTGTTCCCAGTTGATAAGGCTTGAGGCTACGATTACCTTTATAGCACACATTTCTTGGAATGCTCATCGTCCTCCAATGATGATGTTCTGATAGTATTCATCCATACAAGTCCGTTCCGGGTCCGAACGGAAACGAAGGCACTATCTCCGCTACACTCGTTTTGGAATCACCCTCAGAGTCAGCAACAAATAGCCCTTGCATTCTAAATCCTCATTTCTGATCTTCACTTGAGATTTCACGACCTATCCCTTATTTTGGATCGATGTGGTTTTCGGATAACAAAATTCGATATCTGATCTCGGTCTCATCGAAATCCAAACGGCGCCTTTTAAGTCCAAGTTATTTTAAGTAAAACAATTCGATTTAAACTTCAGAATGTCACATTCACATAGAAATTTCATCACAGATAACTATTCAAATAAATGACTCACATTTATCAACAGTTCAATTCAGACATTTCATATCACAGAATATCACAAATCAACAGACTAGAGATATTAAGCAATCCAAAGCCTTCAATTTAATTTAATCATTCATAGGAAAGATTAATTAGTCATACAATCATCCAATTAATTTAAAAATTAATTACTTATAATCCTGCTTAATTGACATTAACCAATTATAAGCCATATATTTTAGTTTAATTAAACATTTGGAATTAGATAATTATTACCTATAAAATCACTTAAGACCTTTGATTAATTATAAGTTTAAAACATTTATCTTAACCATTTACCAAATTACATTATTATTTTTAATTTAAATAAACTTGGAAATTAAATTAAATAATGGATGTATAATTTAATTATTCTAAGCATAACTATTAAAGTTAAAATAATTTATTTATAACCTTAAACCAAATAATACTTAAGTGAACAAGGTTTTAAATTCCCTTATCTATACTAGGTACTTAAGTAAAACATTTAATATTAAGAAGAATTGGGTTAGAGAATTAAATTTTTGGGAAAACTTGTTTGTTTTCTTTTTTTTCTGAAAAATTTTTGTTAATACCTCAATGCAAACCCGAGCCCAACCTTATCTAAATCCCCTTCCTTCCCGTCTTCCTCTCTTTCTCTCTTATACCTGATCCTTTACTTGCCTACAAAACAATAGAACCCCAACATCAGTGCACGTGCACACCGCGTCGTAGCATCACCGACCAACGTCGCCATCACCAGCAAGTCGCCGTCGACAAGTTCAATCATTCCGACCACCCAGAACCGCGCACGTCCCCGAAATTCAAAATCGAGCCTGATGAGCACCCACTAGAACGAAACCCGATCACTAAAACCACCTTGCACCGCCAAATTCCGACAACCAGAAATCTCGTCCCCACGCCTAGAGCTACGCCAGACCTTCACCTTCCTTTTCCCCCATCTTCGAGCCAACTCGATGCCTCCCCGACATCGCACTGGACTCAAAATCATCGTCGAACCAAAAAGGGTCTTAAACCCTACTTCGTCATCGTTCAACCACCACGACGATCAAGAAAATCTCCAACCATTATTCCCATGCTCCTCTACTCTCGAGCTACCCCCAGTATTGATCCCGACTCTCCCCTACGCTCTGATCGCTGAAAATCGACAAAAATACCCAATTCCGTTCAACTTACAATTCCTTCCCGAATACAAACTTAAAAATCACAAACCTTCCACCGAAAATCTTCATTTTAAAAATGAGTCCAATAATGTATGTGAAACATGTAATTAAAACAATTGATTTTCTGACATGTCTTGTTTTTCACTGTAAATTCTTCTTCTTAGTTAAATTACTTACTAATTCCACATAAAAACATTTTTAAAAATATAATTTAGTTAATACAAACATATTTCCTTTAACGGTCATAACCTGAAAGAGATTGAGCGAAGAGAATTGAATTTTTGAATGATTTTGAGTCTCTTAGAACAAACAGAGACAAGCACACAGTACTTTCAACTTGTACGCCCAGGCAATCATACAATTTCATCCATGCAATTAATATTCAAGTCATTATCACTATCAAATCTTACATGCATACAGATATAAAGTAGGTTTGGCTTTAAAAAGTGAAGTTTACTCACCTTAAAACTTAGGAGAGAGAAACACAGTTTGAAATCTGGAAACTGCAATTTGATTTTGATCTGATCTTCTTCTGATTAAGTTGGATTTGAATTCTACATCACTTTTAGTTGAACTTGAACTTGAATCTTTTGCTTTGTTTTGGATGTAAGTGATAAAGTTGTTTTAATTTTTTTTCCAGTTTTGGTTTGTTCGGAAAATGAAAGAAAGAAAGGAGTTGATATATATATATAACTGTATAAACTATACATCACCTGGTTTCTCATTTTTATTTCATTTTTTTATTAAATGAAGAAAACAATTTTAAAGAGAAAATTTTGCTGCTTGTGTGCATGTCATTTCCTAGCTTACAAATGTCCATTAGCAAATATTTTATATTTTCTTTTTATGTTTTATATTTTTATTTTTATATTTTCTTTTTATTTATTTCATGTAACTCAAAAGAAATATTATAAACCTTTTTATTTATTCTTATTTTATTTTAAACTTAAGTTATTACTACTTTAGTTAATAACTATATTTATATATATTAGGTATTAAAATGTAGAGTTTTAAATCTAATTTATTAAGATATTTATTTTGAATTTCAAATCAAAACTTTCTTTCATAATCTATGAATGTATATATATGAATAATAGTAAAATGGCTAGCATATTTTGTTTGAAATGATAAGTTTTTTTTGCAAATTTAAGTAATTAAATTACAAATTATTAAATTAAATTTTTCCAAAAACCTCGGGCTGTCACATTCCTTCCCCCTTAAAAGAATTTCGTCCCCAAAATTTTAAAAGCAAGAGATAATTTAATTATCCATCAAAAGTATTTATATTCAAACAGAAAAGCATACGAATCATTCTTATACTAACAATCAAAGCAAACAATTCATTCGACCAAACAAACCTAACTATCCTGACACAATTCTGGATAGGCTTTCCTAATACTATCTAGAGTTTCTCAGGTACAATCTCCGGGATCCTCGCTCCATTGAATCATAACTAGCTTCACCACTTTGTTCCGGAGCTCCATCTCATCTCGATCTACAATCTAAACTGGATGGCTGACCAAAGTTAAGTTTGGTTCGACTTCCAAATCCTCCTGAACTGCTAGTTCTACAACGAGTGATGGGTCATGCACGCACTTCCTTGAATGAGATACGTGAAATACGTTGTGAATCCCAGCCATCCGGTCCGGTATTTCAATCCTGTATGCCAAAGCACCAACTCTTTCGAGAACATAGAAAGGTCTAATATATCTCGGAGCTAGCTTTCCAGTCTTACCAAATTTGATTTCTCCTTTGATCGAGGAAACCTTGACAAATACCAAATCTCCAAATTCAAATTCCAAATTCCTTCATCTCTTATCCGCATAACTTTTCTGGCGATCCTGGGATGCTTTCATCCTTTTCTTGATTGGTTCAACCTTCGCAGATGCCTCCTGAATCAAGTCTGGACCAAGTATAAGACTATCTTTTGATTCTACCGAACAAGATGGTGATCTATAGGGTCTTCTGTACAAAGCTTCGTATGGTGCCATCCTAATGCTTGCCTATAACTGTTGTTGTACGAGAATTCTACCAAGTGTAGATGGTGTTCCCAAGATCCGTCGAAATCCAAGACACAAGCTCTCAACATATCTTCAAGAATGTGATTCAGCCTCTCTATCTGATCGTCGGTTTGAGGATGATAAGTGGTACTTAAACTCAACCTCATTCCAAGAGCTGTTTGTAGAGATTCCTAAATTATGCTGGTAAAAATTGGGTCATGATCACTCATAATGCTGATGGGAACTCCGTGACACCTGACAATCTCTTTCATGAAAATCTCTGCTAATGAAGCTGCAATTCTGGTTGCCTTAACTTGGATAAAGTAGGCGCTCCTAGTCAGCCTGTCTACGATTAACCACACTCCTTCTTTTCCTTTCCTGGTTCTTAGCAACCCATCGATGAAGTCCATCGATATCATTTCCCATTTCCACTTTGGAATCTCTAAAGGTAGCAAAAATCCTACAGTCTTCTTCTGATCACCCTTCACTTGTTGATAGTTCGCACATCCGTTGACAAAGGTAGCAATGTCCTTCTTCATTCCTAGCCACCAGAAAACTCTTTTCATATCCTTGTGCATCTTTGATATCCCTAGATGGATACTCAATCTAGATTTGTGGCCTTCCAACAAAACGTCATGCCTAAGATCCTTGATATTCGGAACATAAATTCCCCCATTGATCCTCAAGACTCCCTGGTCATCGATCTTGAAACTGGTGCACTGTCCATTCTTAACTTTCCTAATGATTGCTCTCAAACTCCTATATGTTCCTTGCTTGCTTGCAATCCTTTCTAGTAGTGTTGGAGTAACCTCAAGAATAGCTAAAATTGCATTTCTACTCAAAGCGTCAGCCACCACGTTTTCTTTCCCTGGAGTATAGAAAATGTCCAGATCATAGGATGCCAAAAATTCCACCCATCTCTGTTGCCTCAAGTTCAGGTCTTTCTGGAAGGAAAGATACTTTAAGGGTTTATGATCGGTGAAGAGCTCAAACTTCCCACCCAACAGATAATGCCCCCATATCATCAGTGCAAAGACGATAGCCAGCAATTCTAAATCATGCATAGCGTAGTTCTTTTCATGTTGCTTCAACTGCCTACTCGCGTACGCAATCCCCTTCCATTCTGCATCAAAACAGCACCAAGCCTTGCTCAACAAGCATCGGTGTAAACTTCGAACTTACTGCACCCATCTGGAATAGCCAGAACATGTGCACTAGTCAACCTTGCCTTCAAATCTAGAAACGCTTCTTCACACTTAGGAGTCCATTTAAATTTCGCTCCCTTCCTAGTCAGTTTGATCAAGTGAGAGAAAATCTTAAAGTAATCTCGGATGAATTTCCTGTAGTAACCTGACAAGCCAAGAAAAATGCGAACTTCCATAGGAGTTTGCAGTCGCTTCCACTCTTGAACAGCTGCCACCTTGTCGGATCCATAGAAATACCCTCTCTAGATAGATGTGTCCCAAAAATTTTACTTTCGACTTCCAGAAATGGCGCTTCGAAAATTTTGCTTTCAGGACATGTCTCCTCAAGATTTCCAATACTATCTCCAAATGACGCTTATGTTCCAAATTTACAATTGAAGCATAAGGACTTCTGAACCATCAGGGAAATGGGTCCCCTCTGCCGCTGCTTCAAAGCTCCACCTCTAGGACAATGCTTAGCCAAATGACCTTCCTGCTGGCACACATAACATTTCCTGGCTGCATTGTTGCCTTCAGGTTTTCCTTTACCCTACTTCTTCCAGTTCGAGTTGAATTTCCTTTCGTTCTGATTGGTAGCATTTCCACTAGGTGTTGTCACTATTGCCAAGGGTTTCTTTTCCAAAAGCTCTTCGTATCTCAAAGCCATATCTACCAATTCCACAAATGATCTCTTAAGGTTTGCAGTCATCTTCTCATGAAACTCGAGTCTCATGCCAGGCACAAACATTTCGTTCTTATTAAGCGATGTGTCCATAAGGCCATGTCCATAGTAGGACAACTCGTTGAATTTTGTTTCATACTCTGATACTGACAAATCTCCTTGCTTAAGGTCTAGAAAATTCCTATACAGCTGAGTCTTTCCTACGATAGGCATAAACTATTCTTCAAACACTTCCTTGAACTTGGTCCAATAGAAATCATCCTCGGGAACATTCATGTGACTGCGTCCCACCACGCAGTTGCTCCCTCCTGTAGTTGCCATGACGCCATAACTCGCTTCTGCTCATCCGAAAGATCCAAACTCTTGAAAATCCGCTCACACGAGCGCAACTGGGCTTGCACTTCAATGACAGACTCGGTACCCTTAAAAGGCTTTCCTTCGAAATTGGTAAAGTCTTTGCACAACACTTCAAAGTTCACTCGAGGAGGCATTGGGTTTACAGCCTCGACAGTTACCCTTCCACCTTTAGCATTCGGGCCCCTTCCATTTGTAGTTGTCGTGCTACTCGCTCTCCTGCCTCTTCTTCCCCTGGAACTCATGTTGGCAACTTGGACAAGGTAACCCAATAATAAGGTAGGGGTGTGTGTGTGTAAGTACAAGTACACTCTCCCACGATGGGTATTAATCCAAAAGCCTAGGTATTATCTCCACCTAATGTTTTGATACCGACTGTAACGACCCGCCTTCCATTCCATAGAAACATGTATCGTAAATTAGAAAGAAATAGGTAGAAAAGAAAATAAATAGAAAGAAAGAACTAAATAATCTCAGAAGCTCATAGCGGAACGAGTTAAGTATATTATATCACATATATATTACACAGTAGTCACTAATTCCATACATCAGAGACATTCAGTTTTACAACATCATATTAGACGGTCGTGATGACCTGCCTATCCATTACAATCCAAAATGCAAACAGAGATACTAATACAGTGGAATAGATATATCTAGATACACAGAAACCTCCTGCTCCAAGTCCTCCTCCAAAATATGTCAAAGCCAACCTGGATCACTTGGGTACTCATAAAAATTTGAGTACCCAAGAGTTTAAGAAAATAGAAAATAAACTCCGAGTCAGACATGGGTCTGGTGTGAGTAAATGATTTAAGTTTGTTTAACTTATAAATCATTTGAAATCAAGGGTATCTCGTAATACTAACCACACATAAACACGGATATGGTTTTCTTTGCGATAAACATTTGATAGGAAATCCGGTTATATTATATTAGTGTCTAGGGTTTTCAAATAATTTATTCACATAGACAAAATTGTTACATTCATTAAATTCCAGCATAATAGGTATACAATCAAATCCAAAGGCACTTATTGGAGATTGGTTCCATACAATGGCAGCACTACTGGGGTACCGTCCGTCACAGTGCCTGGTCTAGATCACTATACCGAGGATCCCCCTGATCCCCTGCAACACAAGACCGGAGCTACCCCTTACCGGATAATCTAAATAAGACGACCCCGCGGTAGTGGCCAACAACCGCCCACACAGCCGAATAAAAGGGACATCTAGACAGGGGAAAATCTTATCCTAATTGGGTGCTACCCACTTGGCCTTGCTGCGCCTCCCCTGTTTTGGCCATTCCTGGTTGATGAGGCTTGAGGCTACGATTACCTTTATAGCACACATTTCTTGGAATGCTCACCATCCTACAATGATGATGGTCTGATAGCATTCATCCATACAAGTCCATTCTAGGTCCGAACGAAACCGAAGGCACTATCTCCGCCACACTCATTTTGGAATCACCCTCAGAGTTAGCGACAAATAGCCCTTGCATTCTGAATCTTCATTCCCGATCTTCACTTGAGATTTCACGACCTATCTCTTATTTTGGATCGATGTGGTTTTCAGATAACAAATTCGATATCCGATCCCTGTCTCATCGAAATCCAAACGTCGTCTTTTAAGGCCAAGTTGTTTTAAGAATAAAAATTCGATTCAACTTCATAATGTCACATTCACACAGAAATTTCATCACAGATAATAAATGACTCACATTTATCAAAAGTTCAATTCAGACATTTCATATCATAGAATATCACAATTAACAGACTAGAGGTATTAAGCAATCCAAAACATTCAATTTAATTTAATCATTCATAAGCAAGATTAATTAGTCATACAATCATCCAATTAATTTAAAAATGAATTACTTATAATCCTTCTTAATTGACATTAACTAATTACAAGCCATATATTTTAGTTTAATTAAACATTTGGAATTAGATAATTATTACCTATAAAATCATTTAAGACCTTTGATTAATTATAAGTTTAAAACATTTATCTTAACCATTTACTAAATTACATTATTAATTTTAATTTAAATAAACTTGGAAACTAAATTAAATAATGGACATATAATATAATTATTCTAAGCATAACTATTATTAAAATAATTTATTTATAACCTTAACCAAATAATACTTAAGTAAACAAGGTTTTAAATTCCCTTATCTATACTTGGTACTTAAGCAAGACATTTATTATTAAGAAGAATTGGGTTAGGGAATTAAATTTTTGGGAAAACATGTCTGTTTTCTTTTTTCTAAAAAAACTTTGTTAATACCCCTATGCAAACCCAAGCCCAACCCGATCTAAATCCCCTTCCTCCCCATCTTCCACTCTTTCTCTCTTATACCTGATCCTTACCTTGCCTACAAAACAACAGAACCCCGAAATCAGGGCATCGTGCACGTGCACACCGCATCGGAGCATCACCGACCAACGTCACCATCACCAGCAAGTCGTCGTCGACATGTCCAATTGTCCCGACCACCCAGGACCACTCACAACCTCGAAATACGAAATCAAGCCTAAGAGCACCCACTGGAACGAAACCTGATCACCAAAACCACCCTGCACCACCAAACTCCGACCACCGGAAACCTCATCGCCATGCCTGGAGCTGCGCCAGACCTTCACCTTCCTTTTCCCCCGTTTTCGAGCCAACTCGACGCCACCCCGACATCGCATTGGCCTCGAAATCATCGTCGACCCAATCCGGGTCTTAAGCCCTACTTCGCCATCGTTCAACCACCATGACGATCAAAAAATCGCCAACCATTATTCCCATGCTCCTCTATCCTCAAGCTACCCCCAGCAATGATCCTGACTCTCCTCTACGCCTCGATCGCCGAAAATCGACAAAAACCCAATTCCGTTCAACTTACGATTCCTTCCCAAATAAAGACTTAAAAATCACAAAACTTCCACCAAAAATCTTCATTTTTAAAAGCGAATCCAGTAATGTATGTGAAACATGTAATTAAAACAATAGATTTTCTGACATGTTTTGTTTTTCACTGTAAATTCTTCTTCTTAGTTAAATCACTTACTAATTCCATATAAAAACATTTTTGAAAATAGAATTTAGTAAATACAAACCTATTTCCTTTAATGATCATATGAGTGAAGAGAATTGAATTTTTGAATGATTTTGAGTCTGTTAAAACAAACAGAGACATGCACGGTACTTTCAACTTGTACACCCAGGCAATCATACAATTCCGTCCATGCAATTAATATTCAAGTTATTACCACTATCAAATCTTACACGCATATAAAAATAAAGTAGGTTTGGCTTTAAAAAGTGAAGTTTACTCACCTTAAAACTTAGGATAGAGAGACACGGTTTGAAATCTGGAAACTGCAACTTGATTTTGAGCTGACCTTCTTCTGATTAAGTTGGATTTGAATTCTACTTTGCTTTTTGTTGAACTTGAACTTGAATCTTTTAATTTGTTTTAGATGTAAGTGATAAAGTTGTTTTAAAAAAAATTCTGGTTTTGGTTTGTTTGGAAAATTAAAGAAAGAAAGGAGTTGATATATATACATATATATATATATATATATATATATATATATATATATATAAGTGTATAAACTATACAGCACCTGGTTTCTCATTTTTATTTAATTTTTTGATTAAATGAAGAGAACAATTTTAAAGAGGAAAATTTGCCACTTGTGTGCATATGTCATTTCCTAGCTTACAAATGTCCATAAGAAAATATTTTATATTTTCTTTTTATGTTTTATATTCTTATTTTTATACTTTCTTTTTATTTATTTCGTGTAACTCAAAAGAAATATTATAAACCTTTTTTTATTCTTATTTTATTTTAAACTTAAGTTATTACTACTTTAATTAATAACTATATATATTAGTGTTTAAAATGTAGAGTTTTAAATCTAATTTATTTTTAAGATATTTATTTTGAATTTCAAATCAAAACTTTCTCTCACAATCAGTAAATGTATATATGAATAATAGTATAATAGCTAGCATATTTTGTTTGAAATCATAAGTTTTTTTTTTTGCAAATTTAAATAATTAAATTAGAGATTATTAAATTAATTTTTTTTCCAAAACCCTGGGTTATCACATTCCTCCCCCTTAAAAGAATTTCATCCTTGAAATTTTAAAAGCAAGAGATAATTTAGTTATCCATCAAATTTTTTTATATTAAAACAGCAAAGCATACGCATTATTCTTATACTAACAATCAAAGAAAACAATTCACTAAAACGAACAAAACTAACTATCCTTCCACAATTCTGGATAGGCCTTCCTATTACTTTCTAGAGTTTCCCAGGTACAATCTCTAGGATCCTCGCTGCATTAAATCTTAACTAGCTTCACCACTTTGTTCTGGAGCTCCTTCTTATCTCGATCTATAATCTGAACTGGATGTTTGACCATTGTTAAGTTTGGTTCGACTTCCAAATCCTCTTGAACTGCTGGTTCTACAACTAGTGATGGGTCATGCACGTACTTCCTCAAATGAGATACGTGAAATACGTTGTGAATCCTAGCCATCCGGTCCGGTAATTCAATCTTGTATGCCAAAGCACCGATTCTTTTGAGAACACGGAAACGTCCAATATATCCCGGAGCTAGCTTTCCAGTCTTACCAAATCTGATTGCTCCTTTGATCCGAGAAACCTTGACAAATACCAAATCTCCAACTTTGAATTCCAAATTCCTTCGTCTCTTATACGCATAACTTTTCTGATGATCCTAAGCTGCTTTCATCCTTTTCTTGATCGGTTCAACCTTCGGAGATGCCTCCCGAATCAAGTCTGGACCAAGTATAAAACAATCTCCTGATTCTACCAAACAAGAGGGTGATTTACAGGGTCTTCCGTACAAAGCTTTGTATGGTTCCATCTTAATGCTTGCCTGATAACTGTTGTTGTACGAGAATTCTAACAAGTGTATATGGCGTTCCCATGATCCGTCGAAATCCAGGATACAAGCTCTCAACATATCTTCAAGTATTTGATTCATCCTCTCTGTCTGACCGTCCGTTGAAGATGATAAGCGATACTTAAACTAAACCTTGTTTCAAGAGCTGTTTGCAGAGCTTTCCAAAATTTACTGGTAAAAATTAGTTCACGATCACTCACAATGCTGATGGGAACTCCATGACACCTGACAATCTCTTTCATGAAAAACTCTGCTAATGAAGCTGCAGTTCTGGTTTCCTTAACTGCGATAAAGTGGGCGCTCTAAGTCAGCCTGTCTATGATTACCCACGCTCCTTCATTTCCTTTCCTGGTTCTTGGCAACCCATCGATGAAGTCCATCGATATCATTTCCCATTTCCACTTTGAAACGTCTACAGGTTGCAAAAATCCTGCAGTCTTCTTCTGATCACCCTTCACTTGTTGACAGTTTGCAAATCCATTGACAAAGGTAGCAATGTCCTTCTTCATTCCTAGCCACCACAAAACTCTTTTCATATCCTTGTACATCTTCGAGATCCCTAGATGGATACTCAATCTAGATTTGTGGCCTTCCAATAAAACTTCCTGCCTAAGATCCTTAATATTCGAAACACAAATTCTCCCAGTGATCCTCAAGACTCCCTGGTCATCGATCTTGAAACTGGTGCACTGTCCATTCTTAACTTTCCTAATGATTACTTTCAAACTCCTATCCATTTCTTGCTTGCTTGCAATCCTTTCTAGTAGAGTTGGAGTAACCTCTAGAATAGTTAACATTGCATTTCTACTCAAAGCGTCAGCTACCACATTTTCTTTCCCCGGAATATATAGAATGTCCAGATCATAGGATGCCAAAACTTCCACCCATCTCTACTGCCTCAGGTTTAGGTCTTTCTAGGAGGAAAGATACATTAAGGGTTTATGATCGGTGAAGAGCTCAAACTTCTCACCCAACAGATAATGCCTCCATATCTTCAGTGCAAAGATGATAGCCAGCAATTCCAAATCATGCTTAGCGTAGTTCTTCTCATATTGCTTCAACTTCCTACTCATGTATGCAATCACCCTTCCATCCTGCATCGGAACAGCACCAAGCCCTACTCCACAAGCATCAGCGTAAACTTTGAACTTACTATTCCCATCTAGAGTAGCCAGAATAGGTGCACTAGTTAACCTTGCCTTTAGATCTAAAAAGACTTCTTTACACTTAGGAGACCATTTAAATTTTGCTACCTTCCTAGTCAGTTTGATCAAGTGAGAGGAAATCATAGAGTAATCTCGGATGAATTTCCTGTAATAACCTGCCAAGCCAAGAAAACTGCGAACTTTCATAGGAGTCTGTGGTCGCTTCCACTCTTGAACAGCTGCCATCTAGACCAGATCCACAAAAGTACCCTCTCTAAATACGATGTGCCCCAAAAATCTTACTTCTGACATCCAGAAATGGCACTTCGAAAATTTTGCTTTCAGGACATGTCTCCTCAAGGTTTCCAATATTTCAATATTATCTCCAAATGACGCTTTTGTTCCTCCTCTGATTTAGAGTGATGAGAATGTCGTCGATGAACACGAGCACAAACTTGTTCAGCACATCACGGAAGACACATTTCATCAGATCCACAAAACAAGCTAGAGCGTTGGTTAGCCCAAAAGGCATAACCAGCCACTCGTTAAAACAATTGGGTCCTCTGAATACAGTCAAGGGTATACTATCTTCAACTAACCTTAGCTGGTGAAAACCCAAAGCTTGATCCAATTGAGAGAACATAGTAGCCCCATGAAGTTGATCGAAAAGATCGTCAATACGAGGCAAGGGGTACTTATTCCTAATGGTTACCTTATTCAATTCCTGATAGTCTACACAAAATCTTAAAGATCCATCCGATTTGGTTACGAATATTACAGCAGAACCCCTGCTAGAACGACTAGGTCTGATCAATCTTTTTCCGAGAAATCCTAAGTTTGGTTCACCAATTCCTCTCTCTCTCTAGGAGCCATCCTTCTACTTGGTTGAACCACCGGTATTGCTCCTGGAACTAAGTCAATACGGAACTCAATCTCCCGATGCGGAGGAAAATCTTTGACTTCTTCAAAGATGTCTGGAAAGTCTCTGACAACTTTGATGGTTCCTACTTCTTCTTGAGATGCCTCAAGCCCATAAAATAGACTACCCAGGTGAATTCTTGAACTATCACAAGTTACCCATGCAAACCTTCCCAATTTGATTTCTAATGACACGGATCTCTCTTCACAAACCAGAACAGTTTTATGCTTGTCTAACCAATCCATTCTCAAAATAAGGTCAAATCCTTTAAAATCCAACACATATGGGTCGCATGAGAAACTATAGGATAGATACGAAATTTTTAGACTTTTATAGATCATATCAAGCTTGGTCACTCCCCCTATGGGATTAGATACAAAAATAGGGTGGTCCACGACACTAGGGGTAAGCTGAAAGTTCTCTACCATTTCTAAAGAAATAAAACTAAGGGAAGCACTAGAATCAAACAAAACTCTAACATAAATGCTATCTAAAATCAAAGTACCTTCGAGGACGCCTTTTCGTTTTCCATCAGTAGAAGCTGACGGTCCACCCTGAATAACAAACTCTTTGTTTGGTTGAGCTCTCTGGAGAAGTGAACAAGCTTTCGCCATATGCTCAGGTTGTTGACAACTGAATCATAAGGACTTCTGAACCATCGAGGTAATGGGTCCCCTCTGCTGCTGCTTCGGAGCTCCACCTCTAGGACAATGTTTAGCCAGATGACCTTCCTACTGGCACATATAACATTTCCCGGCTGCATTGGTGCCTCTAGGTGTAACGTCCCGTATTTTACGTATCGAAAGATCGTAAAACCGTTGTTATTAGGTCGTTAGTGTTGTTAAGTCGTCTAGAGTTTTAAGTCAACCAGAGCTTAAGTCGTCCAGAGGTTAGGTCGTAGAAGATCTTGAGTGTTGAGCGACCTAAAGATAAGGTAGAGCGACCCAAGGAAGTCGACGACTTAAGGGTTTAGGCGACCTAAGGAGTTAGATTGTGTGATAGCTTAGATTGTGTGATAGCTTGGGTCGTATAGTAGCTTGGGTCGTATAGTAGCTTAGGTCGTTGGAGCGACTTAAGGAAGTTAACGACCTAGCAGTTAGCGGCTTAAGGGGTTTAGCAACCTAAGAGTTAGCAGCTTAGGGGAGTAAGCGACCTAAGAGAATTAGCGGCACAGGAAGTTAGCGGCATAAGAAGCTAACGACTTAAGGAGGAGAGCGACCTATGTTAGATGCCGTGTTGAAGTTAGGTCGTAAACGACCTAAGTTAGATTCTGTGTAGTTAGGTCATGGACGAGATAAGGCTTAGGTCGTAGGTCGTGTGAAGGCGAAGGTGTTAGGTCGAGTAAAGAGTTAAGTCGTTAGGTCGGCAATGCTGTTAAGTCGTTAGGTCGGCAACATCGTTAGGTCGTGTTTGTGTTAGGTCGTATATGTGTTAGGTCGTTGAGTCGCGTGAAGGCTTGAATGTTAGGTCGCGCATATACTCGAGTTGATAGGTCGTAGGTCATAGGGTTTCGTTAAGTCGTGAGCGACTTAAGGGCGAGCGACTTATGGGTTCAGCCTATAAATACACGGGTTAGCTTCATTTTTGGGATTCGGATTTTGAAGCGACGAGGTTCTGCCATTTTGTGAGCTCGAGTGCTACACTTCTTCACTTCTTTTATACACTTTAATCTTGTGCTTCCTTCCATCCAAATCGAAGATCCAAGAGCTTAGATTGAAGATCTCCATCCATCGAAGAGGGATTTCATCGTTTGAAGCGGAATTTTGGAAGGTCGAGCTAGATCCTTCGCTGTCCAGATTTGGAGTGTGTTGCTTTTAAGGTGTTTAGGTGATTCGGTGAGCGGTGGTTATCTCTCACATGGACCTAAAGGAGTATATTGGATTGGTGGCTTATTTTGTGTTAAAAATAGTGATTTCATGCATTTTCGTAAACCTAAGTATAGATCCATGGTTCATGAAGATTTGACATCCATTATAACACATGTTAACCTATGCAAGTTCATCCATCAAGTTGTAGAGATATTATTCATGATTATGCTTGTTAGATTTAGACTCTTTATTTACAAGATTGCCATTTTTGTTATAATTGCTTTTAGATCATGTTTGAATGCTTAATTACTTGGATTAATGATTGACTTGATTGGTTGTTATAAATTAGTTGATTAGTGGTTGGATTTGGACAAGTTGGTCGGAGATGATTCAAAGGCTAAGGGGGAAGCTCTTGAATAGAAAAGCTGCATGTGGCATATGTAGTGGATGATAAAGATCATATGGACGGATTTGATGATGATGTTAAGATGGAGCTTTGCTATGAATGAGTTGAGGCGAGGCATGATGTGAGGTAGCTTTGGTATAATCCAGACAGGATCATTCCAAGCATGTTGATAACTCGAGGGATGGTTCGAATTTGTGGATAATGGTTGGCTCGAGAGGCGCTTGAGCTAGTATGAGAATAGTCGTCGAGGAGGATGACTAGAAGGCTAAGATTTCATCGTTATTGAAGGTTCTAGCAGACTCAAAGCAAGAGTATGCTGGGCAGATTCGATAGTCCCAAAAGACTACAGTTGGTGGTCGAGTACTCTTGGTAGATTAGATAGTCCTAGGCACGGGCTGCGACGACGTGCGGAGTTTTGTCTAGAACCGGGATTACCATTAGCCATTGACGGACGGCTGAAAGAAAGGTGCCGGTCATTCAATTAACGATGGTATCGAAGCAATGATAACAGTGATAGCCAGAGTCATGGATGTTTGGATGTTTTGGTTGTATCGTCATTCGGTCTCAAGAGCGATGTTTTCCGGGTGCTTATCTGATCTTGGTTTAGGCCTTGGGGGTTTGTATTTGGAAAACATCGACCTTGACTCGAGTGATAATTGCTTTACTTTAAATGTCTGATTTGCTAGGTTTACTTCTGCTTAGTGTTTCTGGGTGCTATCACTGTAGAAAGAGGTGGAGTGGGAGGGTTAGGTTCCTATTCCTTTTACCTTTATGCTCTTTTGGTATGTTGTTAGTTAATTTACCCTCACTAAGACTGTTATATGACTCAAGGTTTTATGTCCAACTCTTATTACCTTGGGCTGTTCATCCATTTTGGGATGGGCAGACTAGGTAGCAGGTGACAGGTGCTGTTCTTAGTGACCAACAATGCTGATGACGAAGACGAGCTGGAGGCTTGCATATTATTTTCTTACTATATGTACTGGATGTTCCGCTGCTTGTATATTCTCTGAGTGATATGTAGTGAGGCTTGATGTATTGACTATTCAGATTTTTTGTATCAAACTACTATGAGGCTTATTTGACGAGATTTTGTTTTGTGGAGCTTCGCTATATATATATATATATATATATATATATATATATATATATATATATATATATATATATATTCTATTGTATTTTACCCATGCGCTGTGAGTAATACGATAGACTCCGCTATTTTTACCTTACCTTAATGATCATCCATGACTGCCTGGCACACTTTACAACGCACTATTTCCTTGTTTAGTGCAGGAGTCATGGGCGGTCGTCACACTAGGTTTTCCTTTACCCTGCTTCTTCTAGTTCAGGTTGAATTTCCTTTTGTTCTGATTGGTAGCATTTCCACTCGGTGCTACCACTGTTGCTAAGGGTTTCTTTTCCAAAAGATCTTCGTATGTCAAAGCCATATCTACCAATTCCAAAAATGTTCCCTTGAGGTGTGCAATCATCTTCTCATGAAACTAAGGTCTCCTACCAGGCACAGACATTTCGTTCTTCTTAAGCGGTGTGTCAACAAGGCCAGGTCCATAGCGGGACAACTCATTGAACTTGGTTTCATACTCCGATATTGACAAATCTCCTTACTTAAGGTCCAAAAAATTCCTACACGGTCGAGTCTTTCATGCGGTAGGCATAAACTGTTCTTCAAACACTTCCTTGAACTTGCTCCAAGAGAAATCATCCTCGGGAGCATTCATGGTGACTGCGTCCTACCACGCAGCTGCTCCCTCCTGTAGTTGCCATGATGTCCTAACTCGCTGTGCTCATTCGAAAGATCCAAACTCTTAAAAATCCACTCACACGAGCGCAACCAGGATTGCACTTCAATGACAGACTCGGTACCCTTAAAAGGCTTTCCTCCGAGATTGGTAAATTCTTTGCACAGTGCTGTAAAGTTCACTCGAGGCGGCATTGGGTTTACAGCCTCGACAGTTACCCTTCCACCTTCAGCATTTGGGCCCCTTCCATTTGTAGTTGTCGTGCTACTCGCTCTCCTGCCACTTCTTCCTTTGGAACTCATGTTGGCAACCTGGACAAGGTAACACAACAATCAGGTAGGTGTGTATATATAATTACAAGTACGCTCTCGCACGATGGGTATTAATCCAAAAGCCTAGGTATTATCTCAACCTAATGTTATGATACCAACAGTGACGACCCGCCTTTCATTTTATAGAAAGACGTATCGTAAATTAGAAAGAAATAGGTAAAAAGGAAAATAAATAGAAAGAAAGAACTAAGCAATCTCAGAATCTCATAAAGGAACGAAATAAATATATTACATCACATATATATTACACAGTAGTCGCTAATTCCATCAAAGTCATTCAGTTCTACAACATCATATTAGATAGTCGTGATGACCTGCCTATCCATTACAACCCAAAATGCAAACATAGATACTAATACAGCGGAATAGATATATGATACGCAGAAGCCTCCTGCTCCAAGCCCTCCTCTAAAATGTGTCAAAGCCAACCTGGATCACTTGGATACTCATAAAAATTTGAGTACCAAAGAGTTTAAGGAAACAGAAAATATACTCTGGGTCAGACATGGGTCTGGTGTGAGTAAATGTTTTATGTCTGTTTAACTTGAAAATCATTTGGAATTAAGGGTATCTCGTAAGACACACTGCACATAAACATGGGTAAGTTTTTCACTTACGATAACCAAAACATTTGATAGGAAATCCAATTATATTATAATAGTGTCTAGGGTTTTCAAATAATTTATTCACATAGCCAAAATTGTTACATTCATTAAATTCCAGCATAATAGGTATACAATCAAGTCCGAAGGAACTTATTGGATATTGGGTTCCATACAATGGCAGGGCTACTGGGGTACCGCCCGTCAGAGTACCTGGTCTAGATAAGCATAACGAGGGTCCCCTCTGATCCCCTGCAATACAAGACCGGAGCTACCCCTTACTGGATAGTCCGAATAAGACAACCCCGTGGTTGTGGCCAACAACCGCCCACACGGTCGAATAAAAGGGACATCTAGACAGGGGACAGTCTTATCCTAATTCGGTGCTACCCACTTGGCCTTGTTGCACCTCCCCTGTTTTAGCCATTCCCAATTAATGAGGCTTGAGGCTATGACTACCATTATAGCACACATTTCTTGGAATGCTCATCGTCCTCCAATGACGATGATTTGATAGCAATCATCCATACAAATCCTTTCCAGGTCTGAATGGAACCAAAGGCACTATCTCCGCTACACTCGTTTTGGAATCACCCTCAGAGTTAGCGACAAACAGCCCTTTCATTCAGAATCTTCATTCCCGATCTTCACTTTAGATTTCACGACCTATCGCTTATTTTGGATCGATGTGGTTTTCGGATAACAAATTCGACATTGGATCCTGGTCTCATCGAAATCCAAATGCCATCTTTTAAGGCCAAGTTGTTTTAAGTAAAACAATTCGATTTAAACTTCAGAATGTCACATTCACATAGAAATTTCATCACAGATAACTATTCAAATAAATGATTCGCATTTATCAACAGTCCAATTTAGACATTCATATCATAAAATATCACAAATTAACAAACTAGGGCTATTAAGCAATCCAAAGCATTCGATTTAATTTAATCCTTCATAAGCAAGATTAATTAGTCATACAATCATCCAATTAATTTAAAAATGAATTACTTATAATCCTGCTTAATTGATATTAACTAATTACAAGCCATATATTTTAGTTTAATTAAACATTTGGAATTAGATAATTATTGCCTATAAAATCAATTAAGATCTTTGATTAATTATAAGTTTAAAACAATTATCTTAACCATTTACTAAATTACATTATTAATTTTAATTTAAATAAACTTGGAAATTAAATTAAATAATGCACATATAATATAATTATTCTAAGCATAGCTATTGAAGTTAAAATAATTTATTTATAACCTTAAACCAAATAATACTTAAGTAAACAAGGTTATAAATTCCCTTATCTATACTAGGTACTTAAGTAAGACATTTAATATTAAGAAGAATTGGGTTAGAGAATTGTATTTTTAGGCAAACTTGTTTGTTTTCTTCTTCTTTATTAAAAAAACATTGTTAATACCTCTACGCAAACCCAAGCCCAACCCGATCTAAATCCCCTTCCTCTCTGCCTTCCTCTCTTTCTCTCTTATACATGATCCTTACCTTGCCTATAAAACAACAGAACCCAGACATCAGTGCACCGTGCATGTGCACACCACACTAGAGCATCACCGGCCAACGTCGCCATCACCAGCAAGTCGCCGTCGACACATTCAATCGTCCCGACCACCCAGAACCACTCACATCCTCGAAATTCGAAATCGAGCTTGACGAACACCTATTGGAACGAAACCCTACCACCAAAACAACCTCGCACTGCCAAACATGGACCACCGAAAACCTCATCGCCACGCTTGGAGATGGGCCAGACCTTCACGTTCCTTTTCCACCACCTCCGCGCTAATTCGATGCTTCCCGACGTCGCACTGGCCTCGAAATCATCGCCGAACCAAATAGGGTCCTAAACCCTACTTCGCCATCGTTCAACCACCACGACGATCAAAAAAATCGCCAAAAATTATTCCCATGCTCCTCTACCCTCGTGCTACCTCTAGCAATGATGCCGACTATCCCCTATGCTCCGATCATCGAAAATCGACAAAAAACCCAGTTTCGTTCAACTTGTGATTCCTTCCCAAATACAGACATAAAAATCATAAAACTTCCGCCAAAAAACTTCATTTTTAAAAACGAATCCAATAATGTATGTGAAACATGTAATTAAAACAATTGATTTTTTGACATGTTTTGTTTTTCACTGTAAATTCTTCTTCTTAGTTAAATTACTTACTAATTACACATAAAAACATTTTTAAAAATAGAATTTAGTTAATACAAACCTATTTCCTTTAATGATCATAACCTAAAAGAGATTGAGTGAAGAGAATTGAATTTTTAAATGATTTTGAGTCTGTTAAAACAAACAGAGACATGCACATAGTACTTTCAACTTGTACACCCAGGCAATCATAAAGTTTCATCCATGCAATTAATATTCAAGTCATTACCACTATCAAATCTTACGTGCATACAGAAACAAAGTAGGTTTGGCTTTAAAAATTGAAGTTCACTCGCCTTAAAACTTAGGATAGAGAAACACAGTTTTAAATCTGAAAACTACAACTTGATTTTGATCTGATCTTCTTCTGATTAAGTTGGATTTGAGTTATACTTTGCTTTTAGTTGAACTTGAACTTGCATCTTTTGCTTTGTTTCAGATGTAAGTGATAAAGTTGTTTTAAAAAAAATTCTGGTTTTGGTTTGTTTGGAAAATGAAAAAAAGAAAGGAGTTGACATATATATATATATATATATAACTTTGTAAATTATACAGCACCAGGTTTCTCATTTTTATTTCTTTTTTTTATTAAATGAAGAAAATGGTTTTAAAGAGAAAATTTTGCCACTTGTGTGCATATGTCATTTCCTAGCTTACAAATGTCCATAAGCAAATATTTTACATTTTATTTTTATGTTTTATATTTTTATATTTTATTTTTATTTATTTCATGTAACTCAAAAGAAATTTTATAAACCTTTTTATTTATTCTTATTTTATTTTAAACTTAAGTTATTACTACTTTAGTGGAGTTCTAGTGGTCCAGTGGTTAAGACAAAGTGGAGTTGCTACATGTGGTTGTAGTAGCACCGGTTCGAATCCCAGCGGCCACAATAATGAGACATAGTGCACGACCACTTATAAAACCGGCTTAACCAAAGGCCAGGGCAAACATAGTTTCCTTGGCCCCAAAGTTTAATTTTTTTAATGGGGACTGTTTCTTCTCCATCCCTTCCCGTCCTTTCTTCTGTTCAAACTTCTGACAACCGCATTCTTTCTTCTGCTACCTCGTCTGCCTCTCCCATTCCTCCATTGACGCTTCATCATTCTGTCCTTATTTCAGCTGCCCAACCCATACTTCCTCCTCCTTGTCCTGACCCACCACCTCAACCTGTCGCTGTTCAGTCTTCTCCTACCACGTCACCTTCACTTGTCCACTGTCCTTCTCCACCTTTGAATCAACCTCCGCTGCTTGACTCGGTGCCTTGGTCTTCTCTATTCAAATCCAAACCACGTAATGCTGGCTCATACATTTCCCAGGATATTCCTCTTCATTACTCTGGTGATGTGCTTGTGCCTTCCAATGAAATTATTAATGCAGGCACGGAAGTTTGGAAAGACTACCTTGTGGGGTTTTTCCTGGATAAGCCCCTTCCTTATGCATCTGTTGTGTATCATCTGAAGAAAGTATGGAAGCTTAAAGGTGAAGTTAAAGTCAAATCTGATGGTTTCCTTTTTCTTTTCAGTTTTTCTTCTTCTGAGGATAGGCATAGAATCTCCGAGGCAGATCCAATCATTATGAAAAATAAGCTGTTTATCATTAAGCCTTGGGATGTTACTGTAGGCAACAGTTGTGGGACTATACGCTCTGTTCCATTTTGGATCAAGTTATATAATATACCCTTTTATGCCTGGTCGCATTATGGAGTTAATTGGTTGGCAACGAGGGTAGGGAAGTTTCTGTGCACGGATCGGTCTACTGAGAGATTGGAGAGGATAACTTTTGCAAAATGCCTTGTTAAGGTCACTCCTGACAAGGAATTAGTTGATAACTTTCTTGTTAAACTAATGGATGGCAGTGACCAAATGGTTTCAGTTGAATACTTATGGAAACCAGAGGTGTGTGTAATTTGTAGTGAATTTGGACACACTAAGCATAACTGCTCTTTTGCTTCAAAACAAACTAAAGACACAAATCATGAAGTACAAGTTGCTCATAGTAACAAGGATATAGTAAAGAAGAAGTATAGTAAGACGGCATAAAAAGTAACCTGAAATAGTTTTGGACAAAGGTTAACAATTCTAAAAGCAAAAACAAGGAAGCTACTGTACTGGAAGTTGGTGATAAACAAGCAGAAATTGTTGGCTTCAAGACATCGCAATTATCCACTGCAAATGTTGAGGGAAGTACCATGAATGGAGTTTTAAAACAAACAAATTTACCCCCTGTTTTTCATGGTAATGATATTAGTATGGTGAACAGCTTTCAAGTGCTTGATGATGAAATTCTAGAGGAAGCTGATGAAACAGTTCAAGTAGTTAAGGAATTAGCAATAGAAGATGTTGTAAGTATTGATGAAGGAGAAATACTCGAAGTAGGCTTGGTAGTTCCTGCTGATTGCCTCCAAGTGACTGAATGTGGAATTCTCAGGACATTGTCTCTGTGCATGGTGTGTCACCTGTGCATGTTCTAATCAGTACGGTAACTAACCAGCATGAAGTAAGACTACCTAATATGTTCAATGATCAGACACTAAAGGACGCATCGCTTGACATAAATATTCATCATTCTAATTACTCTGAATCCAATTTTTTTTAACTCGTTTGCTAAAATCTTTTTTGACCTTGTCTGTGTTATGCAGAATGTTCCTTTATCTAATTTACCAAATTTCTCTGAAGCATTATTATCTTATCCTGTTCCCAACATTCGAAACTTGTCTTCAACCACTCTAAATCAATTTGTCTCAGCTTCTACCTCTCCTGTTCCCATCAACCTTAACTTGTCTCCTTCTTTACCTTCTTCTGATACTCACTTCCCTTATGTTCATAAAGCTACTATTCCTGGTTGGTGTGACAAAGGCAAGCAATTGAGTGATGAAACAAGTCACTGTAACAAAGACAATAATTCCAGAATGACAGCTAAAAAACCTCCAAAAAACAAAGCATTACCTGTTGATTCACAATCTCCTGCAACTAGGAGTAGGAAAAACATTTCCCATCAATCTCTTTAGATTATGATGATACAAAATATTGGTGTGTGGAATATTAGGGTGCTCACAGTCATTTGAAGCTTGATCAAGTTAAAAGTCTTATCCACTCCCACAATCTCAAAAATTTTGCTATCCTTGAAACAAAACTCAATCTTCCTTTATCTTCTAGGGCTGCATCTTATGTTAACCCTGTCTGGAAGTATCTCCATAACCTATCTGAAGCTGAATATGGTAGGATTTTAATCCTTTTTGATCCAACTGTATATACAGTTACCACTGTTCTATCTTCAAGGCAATACATCCGCACTAAAATCAACTGCCACATATCCAAATCTTCTTTCTATCTCACTTTTATTTATGCAGACAATTACACTGCTTCAAGACAAAAACTTTTTGATTTCTTGCCTTTTCTAAGGCAAGAATTGCACCCATGGCTGGTCATTGGTGATTTTAACAGCTGCTATCAGCTTGATGATAAGTTTGGTGGCCACCCTTTATTCCCTAAGCATATTTTACCTTTGAGTGTTGCCATAACTGATTCTGACCTTTTCATGATTCATGCTTAAGGAGCTAGATATTCTTGGAATAACAAAAGTAGGTGTGGTCTCAGAACATTCTCCACCATTGATCATGCTTTCATTAACTTCAAAGCTCTCACAACCTGGCCTAATCTCTCAGCAAACCTAATCCACCCTATCCTCTCTGATCACTCCCCTTTGATTCTTTCAAATGGTCCCTATATTAAAAATGTAAAAAGAAGTTTTAAATTTTTTAATGACTGGACTCTCTCCCCTGAATTTAAATCCATTGTGGGTAAAGCTTGGACCACATATTGCTATGGTAACCCATTGTTTATTCTTTGCAGGAAGCTCAATATTGTTAAAAAATTATTGAGGGCATGGTCAGCTGAAAAGTATGGAGATGGTTCTAAGCAAACAACTATTTTGAAGACATTGTATAAACAAGCTCAGGAGAATATGATGAACAACCCTCATGACCTGGTTGCTGCTGAGGAGGAAGTCATGATTTGTGAGCTTCTCAATAAAGCCCTTGATATTGAAAGTGGAATGAAACAACAACAGTTGCACTGTAAGTGGCTTAAATTTGGTGATCGTAACACTGAGTTTTTTCATTCCTCGATCAAAATCAAACAAGCTAAAGAGAATATAAGTACTATACTTACTCCTGATGGTACTTTAATCTCCTCCCCTGACAAAATAGATGCTGCTTTCACTGATTATTTTGAAAATCTTCTTGGTAACTCCACCAATTTTTCCCCTGACCTTGACATGTTGAATGAAATATCTCTACCAGCTATTTCTAGTTTCCAAGCTGAGTTGCTTGTCAAACAGGTTACTGATGAGGAAATAAAGCAAACCCTTTTTGCTATGAACAGAAAATCGAGTGGTGGCCCTGATGGCTTTAATGTTCACTTCTTTGTTTCTTACTGGGACATTGTTCATGTTGATTTTTGCAAAGCTGTTCACAATTTTTTAACAAATGCACTCTCCTTTCAGAGGTTAACTCAACAAACATTGCACTCATACCTAAATGTCCTGAAGCTAGCTCTGTTACTTCCTTTAGACCTATATCATGTTGTAACGTTGTGTACAAGTGCATTTCGAAAATTATTGCTTCTAGGATTTTGCTTGTTCTCGCTGATATTATGTCGAATAATCAAGTAGCTTTCCTTCCTAACCGTTCAATTTTTGACAATATTCTTCTTGCCCAAGAACTTCTTTGTGGGTATGCAAGAAACAATGCAACTCCTTCTGCAATGTTAAAGTTAGACATCACCAAAGCTTATGACTCCATACACTGGTCCTCAATAGTTCGTATTTTGGCCTTAATGAATTTTCCTAAACCTTTTGCTGGTTGGGTGTTTGAATGTATCTCAACAGCTAGTTTCTCCATTGTCTTGAATGGTCGACCGGTTGGATATTTCAGGAGTAGGCAAGGAATTAGGCAGGGTGATCCTATCTCATCCTACTTATTTCTTATTGTGATGGAATTTCTTACAAGATACATAAATTCCAAGTACTCTTCTGGCATAATCAGGTATCACCCCAAATATAAGCTCACTAATGTAACTACTCTCATGTTCGCTGATGATATTATGATATTTACAAAGCCTCACCTTCCCTCAATCCAGTGTGTTTTAAACACTTTGATTGATTTTTTTATGATGACTGGCTTGCAACTTAATTGTTCAAAGTCTGGAATAACATTTGCGGGAATAACCTCTGCTATCTCCAATCCTATTCAGCAACTTACTGGTCTTCAAAGTATGGACTCTGATATGACCTATCTTGGACTCCCTTTACTAACCTCTAGATTGAAGACTGTTGATTGCCTTCCACTGTACACTAAAATTGTTTCATTGTTTGACAAGTGGTCCAATCGATTCTTAACACAGGCAGGAAGTCTTGTGCTCATCAAATCTGTTGCATTTTCCATGATTGTTTTTTGGTCTAAAGCCTTCATTCTCCCAGTCAAGCTTTTGCATATGGTTAGAGGTGCTATGCTCAGATTCTTTTGGATTGGTTCCATCAACAACAGGAAACCACTGCCATGCTCCTTCAGCCTCTTTGAGAAGGACTTGAAATCTGGTGGTTTGGGGGTAATGAATATTGTTAATTGGAATATTGCTACATTCAGTACTCATTTGAATTCTATATTAGTCAGGAAGAACTCAAGTTGGGTTAAGTGGGTTTGGGCTTTCAGAATTGGTAGGTCCGATTTCTGGTCTATGCCAGCTCCTAATACTTGTAGTTGGACATGGAGAAAGTTACTTAGTTTGCGTGAAACATTACTTCCCCTCATTGAACACAAAATGGCCATCTCTTCTGCTGTTAAATTTTGGTATGATCCCTGGGTTGATAAGGGGGTGTTATTGCATAAACTTCTCAGCAATCAGCAAATGGTACAATCTGGCATTCCCACTGATGCAATTGCTGTTGATTACATTAACTTTGGTCACTTGCAACTTCCTTACTCCTCAAACCAAGTCATCAGGTCATATTGGAATGAAATTCAAAGTAAACTCTACCCAGCTGTTGATGTTGAAGCTGTGCATTGGGATGCCAAACCTCACTCTGTATCTCTTGTGTATAAACATCTGCAAAGACCTGGTATCCTTGCTTTTAAATGGTGTGAGGTTATTTGGTCTATTGATTCTTCACCTAAGGACAACCTGATGCTATGGAAAGTTGTTCAGAGTGCATTGTTAACAAAAAGCAGGTTGATGGATATGGGTTTAGATTCTGGTTTGAACTGCCTTTTCTGTGATAATGCAGTCGAGACCATACACCATTTGTTTCTTCATTGTTCATTTACTTTGGTGCTTTTTGATAAAATGATGAAGCTTGCTGGTTGTATCATGCTGTCAGGGCTCAGGGCTGTGGATCTTGATATGATTTATAAAGCAACTAGGTGGCGTACTATGAAAGCTAGATGCATAACTATCTGTCTGAAAAAATACATGTCAATTGTGTGGCTGGAGAGAAATTTGATTTGTTTTGAAAAGAAGAGGAGGGATGGGGATGTGCTATGGGAAGTTTTGAAGAAGGATATCTATCGGGCATTGATGTTACTACCAACAATTCCCACTGGATTCGGGGATGTGTGGAGTTAGTTGGTGGTCAGTGTGTTTTTTTTCTTCTCTAGTTTTCCTCGGTTCGCTTGTTTTATTTCTTTTCATTCCTTGTTTATCACTATGTGTTTTCCTTTGCTTGTGTCAATTGTTTGAACAAGCTTCTGTATTTTATTGTGTTATTGCAATAAAATCAGGTAGGGGCCCTGCTAACCCCGCTAGCCTTTGCTAAAAAAAACTATATATATATATATATATATATATATATATATATATTAATGTTTATAATGTAGAGTTTTAAATCTAATTTATTTTTAAGATATTTATTTTGAATTTGAAATCAAAACTTTCTTTCACCATCTATAAATGTACATATGAATAATAGTACAATAGCTAGCATATTTTGTTTGAAATGGTAAGTTTTTTCACAAATTTAAATAATTAAATTAGAGATTATTAAATTAAATTTTTCCTAAAACCCCGGGTTGTCACACTATGTTTTGCGAAAATATAAGGAAAGTTTGATTTAATGAAAAGAACATTTACATAAAATAAAATGAAGTTTCGTTTGTGAATTTAGTTTTAATTTTATTAAAATAAAGAATAGAATGATTGATTTTAAAGGAAGAAATATATATTTATTTAAACTGTGTTTTAGCTTGCAGATTGATTTCAAGAATAGGAAAATAATCCATTTTAGCAAGTTATTTATTGTTCTTGTATATAAATAACAAATTTATAAACATGTTTGAATAAACAAATGTTCTATTTTTCATCCATTAGTTGTCTGTTTTGAAATTTAACTTTGTAAGTAATCGCAATTAATGTAATCCAAATGTTTCAACTAAAAGAAAAGAAAACATTGATTGAATTAATAGATTTAATAGAAGAAGCGCACGTTTTGTGATAAACAAAAAGGGTATTTTAATGGAAATAAAAGATCATTTTGGAAAAACCAAATTGAACGTTTTCATTTTTAAGGTAAGTATAAAATATTTAATATGCGTAGATAAAAATCTGAATGCGTACAAATTTGAATATTATTTGAGTTAATGAAATTAATTTGGTTATGTTTGAAAAAATTGAATTTCAAAAGGTTATATGATGTACATGGTCCCTTCATTTCTTTTGTTATTAATTATTGCATGAACGTTTTAAAATAGTTACCTTATTATTAATACTTCTGTTCATTTCTCCTTTTATTTAATACCCGAGCCTTTTGATTTTTATGTTGTATTTAATTCTTGCCACCTCATTTTCACGTATACAATTTTACTTTCCTTTAGTTTGCAAACTTTTCCATTCCTACGTACATTTCTTTATGCATTATTAATGTCTGTAGCTTTCAAAATAAAATGTGACATTTAATTTTGTCCCTCCACCTTCATTTCCTAATTATATATAACCTACAGCATATTTCTTCATTCTTGTTTTGTTTCACCTGACAACTCATATTCAGAAGCTCTTATTCTTGCAAATCCAAAAGCTCTTATTCTTGTAAATCCAAAAGCTTTCTTTTATGAAACATGGTTTTTTTTTCATTTTTTGTAAACGTCTTGTCCTCGTCTTAGTTGTTCTTCAACATTTTCCTTAAGCCACATCTGGAGAAAAACGTAAGGATTAAAATTTGCTTGTTTATTTACTTATTTTCTTAACGCATATTTTATTTTAATAATATTTCTTATAACATGAATATCTTTCGCATATAAAGTTTGATTCACGTGTGATTTCTTCTGTTGGATTCATATTTAAATTTTGGACAACATGAAATTGATTTAGTTAAATCTGGAGACTGTCGAGTTTTTAAGCTTCTGTGTAGATTTATATGGGCTAAAAATAAAGGTGGATGTTTTAACCCACTCACAATTACTAAACTATCTTATGTTAGTTAAATTAAATTTATAATGTGAATAGAAATCGAATTGATTGATGTTTGATATGTTTAAATTGTTATTCTGGTTAAATTTGACTTTTACTGCATTTAATCATCGTTTAATTTAATATTGAATTTAAATTGTTAATTTAATACCTATTATTGATTATCAGTTATCTATTTATGTTTATTGATTGATTTGGATGATGATTTTGATGGACGTTTGATTTTTGATATTGGATGACTGGATGTTGTATTTTATATTATTATAACACTACAAGTTCCCTATGGGTTGAAATGATACATACTCGAATGATCTATAGATTAGGAAAAACTCGTTATGGGTTGAAATGATAGACTCGAGCGATTTTATAGATTTCACTTAATTTGAGATTACGGTTTGAAAAGATATACAACCGTAAAATCTTAAATTGCGAATTTAAAATGATAAATATCTGTATCACTTGACCTTAAGGTAGAAAATTATATACGAACACCGGATTGGTTAAACTAAATGATTTTTAAACCTTTAAATTTTGAATTCAGTTAATAAGTATTTTGAAATAGAAATTGTTTTGTATAAACTGAATTATTTATGAAAGTCCAAGCGTAAATGTTGAAATTGAAATTGATTTAATGAATGGTTCAAAGGATTTAATTTGGAATTTCAAGGTTGAGGTGTCAAATAAAAATGAATTTATCGGAATTGAGCTATTAGAAATTTTTGGATATAACTTTGAAATCTATTTTAAACTAATTTAAAATATTTTAATCAAGCTAAACTATTTTATAAATTCAAAATATTTTAATTTATTTTAATCATTATAACCAATTTAATCCAATTTAATCTAAATTACATATTTAATCTATTTTAGATTTATTTAATCTATTTTAAATCTATTAATACAATTTAAATCTATTTAAAATCTACTTAATATAATTTAAATCTATTTTAAATTTATTTAATCTATTTCAAAGCTATTTAGTATAATTTAAATTTACTTAATCTATTTTAAATCTATATAAATCATTTTTACATCTAATTAAATCAAATTTAAATCTGTTTAAACATTTTAAATCTATTTTAAAGCATTTTAAAAATTATTAAACTATTTATGAATACCTGAAATATTTTCTAAAATTTTAGACGGTGTAAAGCTAAAGTATTTATATTTGAATCCTTGATGATGATATAACCTAAGTTGGAATTCAGAATTGATACATTTTGTGAAATGACATATTTGAGTAAATATGATTTTGGAAATGAACGTGATTTTGAAAGTGAATATGATTTGAAATTATATGGTTTTGAGAATATGATATTTTGATATTAATTGTAAAATGAATTTTTGAAACGTAAAAGAACCATCTGGTGTGTAATAAGCGTTTGGTTGTTAAAGAGACTGAGATCAGATATTGTCATACTCTCTGCCAATACCGAAAACTACTTTAACAATTGTGTGCGTTATGGATTTTCTAGAAATGAAGTAGGATGGTTTGGTGAATGATTTCTGTATGAGGTATTGACGTGACCCTAACTCCCGTGAGTCAGTTTAGATGTGACTAAAATAGGAGCTATACCTGGGCCAAGTGAAGTCATTCATCCGATCGAACATGCTTCTTCGATACCATATTATGACTTTGTGATGATCTGATGGCCACCACTCAATTTGGATTATGGGAGTGTGTTCCGAGGTGGGCGGTAGTAGTTGCTATGCTTTACCACCAGCCTGGCTCTATAATTTGTAAAGCTACCCTGGCATTGCCTTAAGTGTCATGTTCACATGCCCTAGAGCGCCTTCCACGAGTTTGTTTTGTACCGTACTTATAGGGTGTCCTCTGTGTAAACCATTGGTTTGGTGGAGCTTACAGCGTTATATAGACTACGGGAATATATAAAATGTGTTAAGGGTGATATGGGTAAGCATTAATGCTATTTTAATGCTTTAATTTACTGTAGACGCTATTATAATAGCGTATTGTACTACATAGTAGATAGTTTAACGGATCCTTAGGAGATGGTAATCCCAAACATCTTTTAAGTTATTGCACCCACGTTAGACAGTGGATAGGAGATGTCAAACCCCGTAAATATCTCTGACGCCGTTACACCCATATTTATTTACTTTGATTTAACTTATATAAGATCTTTTAGTTCTGGCTCGAGTGTTTTGTCTTTTCAATTCGCTCGGGTCAGACTGAGCTTTTCATTTTATAGAAGACAGTTTTCTGGAGGACGAAGATGAAGATATAGTACTATTATTATTTGTTTTATTTATTATGCTGCATAATATTGTTCCGCTGCTTTTATTTATCTATTCATGTTCATGTAACTTTGATTTTTATGTTGTAAAAGAATAATCAAATGTATTTATAAAACAGCTTCATGAACTGTTATTTGATTACTATATTTTTTCATTCCGCTGCGAGATTCTGTTTTTGTTTTATTTCTTCTTCTTTTTATTTACCCCATAACAATCTTCCCTTTTGAATGGTTTGAGTTGACATGTGTATCTGCTTACGCACCTTGAGGGTGCAGCATGATAGAGGGTTCTCGCATTTGGGTTTGGTAGCGAGCGGATAACTCTTACTCCTACATGTCCCGTGAGGTTGGTGCAGTCAAGAGGCTGGCTGTAAAAGCAGAACACAAGTATCATTGTATGCTACGTTGGGCGTTACCCCACTGGCATTGTCCCATTACAAGTTGGTATCAGAGCTTAGGTTTAGCGAAAACCTTAGCTTTGTGGGCTCTCGCTCATATAAAATATGGTAGTAATACCTAGAATGAGTCGTTGAGCGTATATATATATATATATATATATATATATATATATATATGAGAGAGCGTATTTGTTAGTGTTATAAAAGGTTTCTATATTATGCTAATTTGTTCTATTTTGTATTTATACATTCTGGTTGGTGCATAGGGCGCTATGACACCGATAGGGATTTCTAAACACTTAATGTAACGATCGCGATTTTTCGTTGCCGAAAAATCGAACCGTTAGGGTTTTAGAAGAAGAAAGAGGTAGAAGAAGAAAGAAAAGAAAGAGAGGAGAAAACAGAAAACAAGTAACAGAACGAGAAACAATATCAGAATCTCACAATCGCAGCGGAACAACATATAATAGATAAATGAATATTCATTAAAACAAAAGAACTATACATTTTATACATTACATCACATTACATCAATCAGAGAGTACAACAACAACAGCGGAAAAGAAATACTATATACAATAGATAATAGACTACGCTATCTGGCTCGCCTCCAGATCTGCACAGCAACTCCCGAATCCAGAATAACCTGATAACCTAACTCTAGACTGCCCGTGTGGAAAATAGTGGGCACCCAGAGTTTAGGAAAGGAACAATAAACTCCAGGTCAGTCATGGGACTGGTGTGAGAACTCAAAAACAGTTTATCTTTAAACAAGCAACAAGAAAATTTAAATTTAACTTTCGAAATTCGAAATGCTTTTTGGAAAAATGAAACTACCATAAGGCCTCCCGCCACACACACAATGCAAACGCAGAATTGGAGGAGATTTCTCCTTATGATAGTCAAAGATGCTTACTACGCAAAAATCAAATCATTTTTGATATTATTACTAGTGCATAGTGTAGAAAACAATTTCGAAAGTAGAATATAAATCCTAGCCAGCATAGACATTCCGAACTATGCCTACTATAGCTACCATCCAAACAGTGGTGACCACCATAAGTGAATGGCAGGTAATACAACTAAAACCGTACAAGGCGCGTATTGGAGGAATGGATTTCCAACAAATGGTCAGGCTAAGGAACTTCCTACTGCCACATGGGATCGCCTCTGGCGGGACGTCCCGAGAAACTAACGTTACGGTTAGATCTCTGCCAACACAAGGCCGGGTTACCTCTGTAACTAGGTAACTACTACACGAATATGTCATCCCCCGGTCCTTTGGGACCTTTATCCGAGCGCTCGATACCAACAACACCACACAGAAATATATATATAGTGTTTCCACATGAGTAAATATCTGGGCTCCATACCATGATACCACCCTTTACCAGAAGGAAATGACATACCCTAAAGGGAGCGACCCTCATAACCTTGCCGCATATTCCTGTTTCGACCATTTCCGGGGAGTGAGGTCCTGACGAAGTCTCGTCCACAAAGCTACGCTTTGTGTAACAAAGCCATGCTTCGGGTCCACAGATGACCAAAGCAATAATCACAAAGATAAATGATCAAACAAATGATCATATCACAAATGACCAACCAATGATCATCACACAGCAGCACTCAGCATGCCACATTACCAGATTGGGAAATATCGCTGATAACCTTCAACTACATAACCTCTGAGCTCGTACGTCTCAGAGAAGGGTGTTTAGCTAAGAGAATAAATTCTCCGCCACCACAGAAATGTATTTGAAAGAAATCTGCTCTATCTCTCAAAATGTAATGTCAGACACGTAACCATACAAGTCTGTTCCGGGTTCGAACAGAACCGAAGGCACTTCCAAAGAAGCCCTTGCAATCCGGGTATTCACAATCCCGATAAAATTTCCCATCACAAAGGAAATCTCCATATCGTAGCTAACGATGCGGAGACAATCGATAGGTCATCCTATCGTTTTCACAAATACCCGGTCTTCAACACCGGTCTTCAAATGCAATCCAAACGACGTATCGCATATTCGGAATGGGATATATGACACAAAGGTCCTCTCCCGGCTAAACCGAATAGCGAGCGCTTATTTTAAAAATAAGTGTGCATTCAATTCCAAACAACATAACCAATACCATCCAAGGGTAAATATTGATAGTCGGTTATTTAACTATCAATAAAGATGCGCCACATCATCAGATTCCAAATAATTTTCCAAAATTATTTAACCCCAAAAATATCTTACGAGAGATATATACATATATACACCATTTCCAAATAATTGCCCCAGTTATTTGTTTTACCAAAGCCACTTCACGATAAAATTTCCACACTTAATCAATTGAAAAACCAATTTACAAATCACATTAACCATTTGCAAATCAATTTCAAATCACCTTAACCATTTGAAAACTAATTTCAAATCACCTTAACCATATATACCTTTTGAAAACAAATTCCAAACCACCAAATAAATCTTTACCGATTTAAATTTAACTTACGTCTCAAATTCGTAAATTATATCCCATACTTAAAAATAAATCAACATTTATTTTTAAACAAATTTCCCTTCATATATATAAATTCCAAAGTGGATTTAAATTCCAAGCATCTACTAGCATACGATTCCCAAATCGATTTCAAGTTATTTGCTTTCAATTACCTTAAAGGTGAATTCACAAAAACCGTTCCATTTCATATTAGAAAACCATTCCCATGCTTATTTTAAAAATAAGTAATTCACAAATTTATTTATTTGCAACGATTTGAAAATATTCCATATACTTAAATCACAGTTAAGTATTTATTCCATTCTCTTTAAGAAAACATTCCTTTATTCACATTTATTTGGGTTAAAAACGAATGTTGCGTAAAACATCGTTACGACAACCCAAAAACACTAGTATATGGATTTGAAATAAAAAAAATGGATACATAAATCCACTACTATTCAAAATATTCCCTTCTATTTCTCGAAATCGTCTATTTCAACAATCAATGTTGAAATCTATGATTTCGATACTTAACATATCTTAAAACGTCTTTAATTAGTTTTAAATTCCATTTAGAACGTTCTTTTCCAAAAACACGTTCATTTAATAAAATAATACATTCACCGTTCAAAAATAGTGAATACAACCCCTTTAACAAATTCCATATTCAATTTATCAAATTAAATTGATTTTTCGGATTTATAACAATGTCCATACATCCCATTTCTATTTATGAAACTTCGTTTTAGAAATCTCCTTTTATTAGTCCAATTCGATTTACATAACTCGATTATATACTAAAATCAATATTATAAGTTAAATACTTATAATATTATCTATTTACCCAAATCGTTCTTTTGAACTTCACCAATTTAAAATCTTATCACTTACAAGGTTTCTTTATGGTTTATAATAATTTCAACTAATGAAATCTTCATTTATTTACAATTTCTATAAAATTCCCCTTTTTAATGCCCAAATCCATTTCTATAAGTTAATAACTTATAAACTTAAAATTTCCAATAACCATTCGTTTTATAAATTTCACATTCTATAAATCTAAAATTTTAAATGAAATTCATCTTATACATTAACTTAGCACTTTATAAACTCATTTTATAATCCCAAAAATTCTATTTAAAAATATCAATTTAAAAAAAAAAATCTTTTATATTCATCCTTTATAAAAATTCAAAAATCTAAAATTTAACTATTTTATAAATCTATCTATTTTAAATTTCCCTTTTGGTTATATTCCATAAAAATCATAGTTTAATAATTTTAAAATTCCAAATCTTAATTTATTTTAAATTGCATCAAGTTCAAAATTTTACTAAAAACATATACTTGAAAATTTTCTTTAAAATCCCTTTTTAAATTCAAATCATTATTTTTAACTTAAAATTTTTTTGAATCCGATAATGCAACAACATCAGATGGTCAATCACGGGAATAAGTGTCATATATCAATATGATTATCAACAATCAACATAATATTCATAAACAGATAAATATGTGAGGAATCCAGTTGGATCCCTCCAACCTGTTACCCTGCATCCACAGACGTTAGCACAATACCAATTCCACTTCAAGGTGGAATATCGCGGTATATGGGATTTTATAAATATTCCGCTTAATAACGGCGCAATAGGGTCTCATCCGCTATACGAGGCGGGAAATCAAATCCGATATATACATATGCCAATATATATATATCGCTATATATAGTATATATCCTACTATATCTACTAACACAATCAATCAGCAATCAACAATCAATATTAACTATTCAAAATTTTAAACAAAACCTTTCGATTGAGTGAGGAGTTCTCACCTTGATTTTATTTCCGTTTTCGCTATTATTTCGAATATAATTAAACACGCGTTTAATTATACCCGAAATTTTCGCTAGCTCCAAAGATTCCCAATCCAGCTCCATCGTGAAGAGCGCGATCATACGATTGCAATGCAACTGGTTTCGTAATTTTTCGATCTCGTACGAAAGAGATACATTAGTTTAAAGTTATACGAACTAAATATAAATGGATTTACAACTTTTATTTTAAATTTTAAACCCACATCTTTCTCTGGCCGTTGGATCTGTGTTGAAGCAAATCAGGGCCGCAAGCTGATGTTCTTCCCCATGCGAATTTTTTTTTTTTTTTTTTCCAGATCGTGAAACCCACCCATCTTCGCGTGCAAACCCTAATGGCCGCCCCCCCAAACGACAACTAGACGATGATCAGAAGGTGCCATCACCACCGCCTTCTCGTGCACCACCCACGGCCCCAGTGGCCTCGAACTCGGCGCCTCCATCATCCCAAAAATCGAACACGAACGGTAGGTGAACGCGGCTCAACTGCTTCGCCCATAGTCGACGAAACCCCATCATCCCCGTACAACTGTGAAGCCCTCGATTCACACTTTATTTTCTTAGTTGATCGTTTGTTGAATCCATGCATGGATATGAAGATTTTTAGGGAGGAAGATGGAACACTCTCGGCCATTGATATAGAGGCCGGCGGCTACACGTTAAAACCCTAGTTTTTTTTTTTTTTTTTTTTTTTTTTTTTTTTTTTTTTTTGTGAATATTTGCTCTATTTATAGAGAACGACGAATACTATTTATCCGGGTTTTGTAAACTCCAATTTACGCGGCTAAACCAACGTTCCTAGGGTTTATCCCGCGTTCCGGACACAATGGAACAGGTTTCGGAAGCTAATTCGGAAGTATGTGCGAGTTATGGCAGTAAACGCTCAATTTAAATTAAACCCGATTTAAACGATTTCTAGGCGTTTTGGCTTGTACCGGACAAACGATATATCCAATCGACTTGAAATTTGAAATCTTACAATAATATTACATTACGGATCCGATGAAACTGGTTTCGTCGAAATCCGAGACCGTTTGAAAAATGGCTATTTTAACTCGCCGAATTAAAATTAAAACGATATCGATGCGTTTCGAGCTGCCACGGTCAAACGACAACTCCGTTTGCTACGAAATTTTGAAATCCGATAATAACTAACTATTACGGATCCAATGGAACTCGTTTCGTTCAATTCTGAGACTGTTCAAAAATTGGCTATTTTTCAGTCGATAATTAAATATTAAAATATTCAATTTTTTCAAATTAACTCCAAATTCAATTTTACAAGTTCTAAAATATTTCTATAACTTTAATATGATAAAACAAAATTTTCCAAATCATTTTCAATCATATTTAACCCAATATTAAATTATTTCTAGAATTTCACTATTAAATAAATCGATTTAAATTACCCTATTAAATCCAATATTCGAAAAATAAATTATTCGACTTAAAAATTCCACTTATTAATATTTAAAATTAATTAAATACTCAAATTCAAATTATCAAAAATTCTGGGTCGTTACAATCTTCCCCCCTTAAAAGAATTTCGTCCTCGAAATTGCAAGTTAAGGAGAATAATTCATAATCCGTTTATTATTTTTCCAAAACTAATAGTTTTATCAACCTTCTAACACCAATCTTTTTATTAAAGATTTACTATCATTTCAATTAGCTTTCCAACTTCAATTATAGGTTTCAAACAACATTGTTTACTCAACAATTCAAATTTAAATTTAAATTCAAATTTCAAACTTTCAAAATTTCTCAAAATTTTACTAACTCCCTAAATTTTCGAAAAATTTCGCCAGAGTCTCCTTTGCGCGGCTCGATCGGTACGACTACAAAATGGCACCACGGCCCCTCAGAATCAAAAAGAAAAGAGAAAGCCAAGTGGCTGGAGAAGGAAATCATCAAATCTCATATAAAAACTGAAATACGTACCTTTTTGTCGAGCGTTACAAATTTTTTAACTTTGAAATCAAAATCCCAATTCCTTTATAACCTGTATATCCTGCTAGTAATAGTATTCAATTCCAACATTCAAACTATTTTGCCAATTCAAGTTCAAAATTTCCAATGCATGCTTCTTACACATTTTTTTTAGTCTATTATTGAAGTTGCATATTCAATTCATTCGTTTCAATTAGTTACATTCACTAATTAAATTCACATTGGTTTATATTCAGCCCACATCAAATTCAATTCTATTCAAATTCATTTACTTTACATTCAATTTGAGTTCAATTACATAGCTTTCAATTGCGCTAGTTTATTTCCATTAACACTCAATGAATTTACATATAATCAATCAACAAACAAACAACATCCAATGAATATCCAATAGAGCCAAATTATTATTTTACTTACATCCAATTAGTTTTGACACTTAGTTGATTTTCATTCAATTATTTTCAAGTGAATTTACACTTACATAGTTTCTTTCAAATCAACTTATTTATATTCGATTGAATAACATTCAATTCATACTTTAACTCAATTGCTAGTTCTTTTTACAAATAAAATTGAATTTCACTTATATAATTTAAGTTCACATCTTTAACAATTTCATTTACTCACTTTATTCACTTACTTTGATATTAACATCAATTCTTTCAACATTACTTAACTTGCATTCCATTTCAACTTTATTTACCTCATTTAATTCACTTGATTATTTAACTTTGATACAAATATCAATTTTTATTCAACTTTGCTTAAGTTATTCCATTTAAACATCATTTGTTAATTAAACTTAAGTTTTACTTATCAATTCAATTCGGATTTTAAATTCCAAAGTAAATCCTATTTAACTTTTACTTAAGTCAAATTCATATCAATATTCAAATTCATATTCCATTTTATTTAACTTAATTGTTTAACCACTTCAACAACTGGTTTCACTTACATTTTCCCATTTAATAAGTTATAAAACTTATTATTCAACTTCTAACTTATATTATAAGTTCAAAACCTTTTTCACTTATATTTATCAATTTCAAATTGAATTTTAATTTCAAATTGGTTTATTACAACAAAACTTCAATTTTAATTCATTTTTGTAGCAAATCCATCACATAGAAACTCGAAAATGATACTGATGATGCTGCAGTCATCACCCTTATTATTTCCCAGTGACAATAGTGAAATCAATGCTAAATATTCTTTCAAAAAGTTTTCTTTTATTATTCATAAATCACTTTTATAAACCTTTTACTTATATAATTTTACTTCTTATATACATACATGATTATCTTACAATTGTAAATCATTATCAATTATAATTTCATCTTATGATTCATTGGTTTATACCATTATTCTTTTTACAATAGTTGCTTTTATCAGCTTATTCAACAACTTTTAATTATTTTATATATATATATATCATTTACAACAACCAAGCAATCAATTATATACACACTTCAATAATTCTTGAAAAATTATTTTCTTTTTATATATAAAATATAATCGAGGTAAAATTATTTCATTTACCCAATTTAAAACAATATTGTGTCGAATTGTTCTATTCAAGTGTTTAGGAACCCCTTCGATTCAGTTTTCGAGGCTGCGCCGACGAAGGTTCATATACCACTCAACAAACCAATCATCACAATATAAAACAATTTTATACTCACTAACAAATACGCACTCATATCTATTATTACACTCACACTCATTCTAGAGTACTGCTGACTCTATCTCTAATGAGTAACACCCAACAGAGCAGGTTGTCGCTTAACCATATGCTCTGATACCAAATGTAAAGAACCTCATTTCCGTCAGCAGTAACCGGTAGGCTTTTCAACCATCCCAGCCCCACCGTGGCTTACACTGGTACCCCAGACCTTGCTTTTACGGCCAGCCTCTCGACTGTCACGGCTTACGCCTAACCAACCCCGTAAAGAGGACGTGTAGGGGTAAGAGTCTCCCGTTCGCCACCTAACGCAAAGCGAGAACCCCCATCACGTTTCACCTAGATAAGCAAGTCTGGTCCGGGTTCGAACAGAACCGAAGGCACTTCCAAAGAAGCCCTTGCAATCCGGGTATTCACAATCCCGATAAAATTTCCCATCACAAAGGAAATCTCCATATCGTAGCTAACGATGCGGAGACAATCGATAGGTCATCCTATCGTTTTCACAAATACCCGGTCTTCAACACCGGTCTTCAAATGCAATCCAAACGACGTATCGCATATTCGGAATGGGATATATGACACAAAGGTCCTCTCCCGGCTAAACCGAATAGCGAGCGCTTATTTTAAAAATAAGTGTGCATTCAATTCCAAACAACATAACCAATACCATCCAAGGGTAAATATTGATAGTCGGTTATTTAACTATCAATAAAGATGCGCCACATCATCAGATTCCAAATAATTTTCCAAAATTATTTAACCCCAAAAATATCTTACGAGAGATATATACATATATACACCATTTCCAAATAATTGCCCCAGTTATTTGTTTTACCAAAGCCACTTCACGATAAAATTTCCACACTTAATCAATTGAAAAACCAATTTACAAATCACATTAACCATTTGCAAATCAATTTCAAATCACCTTAACCATTTGAAAACTAATTTCAAATCACCTTAACCATATATACCTTTTGAAAACAAATTCCAAACCACCAAATAAATCTTTACCGATTTAAATTTAACTTACGTCTCAAATTCGTAAATTATATCCCATACTTAAAAATAAATCAACATTTATTTTTAAACAAATTTCCCTTCATATATATAAATTCCAAAGTGGATTTAAATTCCAAGCATCTACTAGCATACGATTCCCAAATCGATTTCAAGTTATTTGCTTTCAATTACCTTAAAGGTGAATTCACAAAAACCGTTCCATTTCATATTAGAAAACCATTCCCATGCTTATTTTAAAAATAAGTAATTCACAAATTTATTTATTTGCAACGATTTGAAAATATTCCATATACTTAAATCACAGTTAAGTATTTATTCCATTCTCTTTAAGAAAACATTCCTTTATTCACATTTATTTGGGTTAAAAACGAATGTTGCGTAAAACATCGTTACGACAACCCAAAAACACTAGTATATGGATTTGAAATAAAAAAAATGGATACATAAATCCACTACTATTCAAAATATTCCCTTCTATTTCTCGAAATCGTCTATTTCAACAATCAATGTTGAAATCTATGATTTCGATACTTAACATATCTTAAACGTCTTTAATTAGTTTTAAATTCCATTTAGAACGTTCTTTTCCAAAAACACGTTCATTTAATAAAATAATACATTCACCGTTCAAAAATAGTGAATACAACCCCTTTAACAAATTCCATATTCAATTTATCAAATTAAATTGATTTTTCGGATTTATAACAATGTCCATACATCCCATTTCTATTTATGAAACTTCGTTTTAGAAATCTCCTTTTATTAGTCCAATTCGATTTACATAACTCGATTATATACTAAAATCAATATTATAAGTTAAATACTTATAATATTATCTATTTACCCAAATCGTTCTTTTGAACTTCACCAATTTAAAATCTTATCACTTACAAGGTTTCTTTATGGTTTATAATAATTTCAACTAATGAAATCTTCATTTATTTACAATTTCTATAAAATTCCCCTTTTTAATGCCCAAATCCATTTCTATAAGTTAATAACTTATAAACTTAAAATTTCCAATAACCATTCGTTTTATAAATTTCACATTCTATAAATCTAAAATTTTAAATGAAATTCATCTTATACATTAACTTAGCACTTTATAAACTCATTTTATAATCCCAAAAATTCTATTTAAAAATATCAATTTAAAAAAAAAAATCTTTTATATTCATCCTTTATAAAAATTCAAAAATCTAAAATTTAACTATTTTATAAATCTATCTATTTTAAATTTCCCTTTTGGTTATATTCCATAAAAATCATAGTTTAATAATTTTAAAATTCCAAATCTTAATTTATTTTAAATTGCATCAAGTTCAAAATTTTACTAAAAACATATACTTGAAAATTTTCTTTAAAATCCCTTTTTAAATTCAAATCATTATTTTTAACTTAAAATTTTTTTGAATCCGATAATGCAACAACATCAGATGGTCAATCACGGGAATAAGTGTCATATATCAATATGATTATCAACAATCAACATAATATTCATAAACAGATAAATATGTGAGGAATCCAGTTGGATCCCTCCAACCTGTTACCCTGCATCCACAGACGTTAGCACAATACCAATTCCACTTCAAGGTGGAATATCGCGGTATATGGGATTTTATAAATATTCCGCTTAATAACGGCGCAATAGGGTCTCATCCGCTATACGAGGCGGGAAATCAAATCCGATATATACATATGCCAATATATATATATCGCTATATATAGTATATATCCTACTATATCTACTAACACAATCAATCAGCAATCAACAATCAATATTAACTATTCAAAATTTTAAACAAAACCTTTCGATTGAGTGAGGAGTTCTCACCTTGATTTTATTTCCGTTTTCGCTATTATTTCGAATATAATTAAACACGCGTTTAATTATACCCGAAATTTTCGCTAGCTCCAAAGATTCCCAATCCAGCTCCATCGTGAAGAGCGCGATCATACGATTGCAATGCAACTGGTTTCGTAATTTTTCGATCTCGTACGAAAGAGATACATTAGTTTAAAGTTATACGAACTAAATATAAATGGATTTACAACTTTTATTTTAAATTTTAAACCCACATCTTTCTCTGGCCGTTGGATCTGTGTTGAAGCAAATCAGGGCCGCAAGCTGATGTTCTTCCCCATGCGAATTTTTTTTTTTTTTTTTCCAGATCGTGAAACCCACCCATCTTCGCGTGCAAACCCTAATGGCCGCCCCCCCAAACGACAACTAGACGATGATCAGAAGGTGCCATCACCACCGCCTTCTCGTGCACCACCCACGGCCCCAGTGGCCTCGAACTCGGCGCCTCCATCATCCCAAAAATCGAACACGAACGGTAGGTGAACGCGGCTCAACTGCTTCGCCCATAGTCGACGAAACCCCATCATCCCCGTACAACTGTGAAGCCCTCGATTCACACTTTATTTTCTTAGTTGATCGTTTGTTGAATCCATGCATGGATATGAAGATTTTTAGGGAGGAAGATGGAACACTCTCGGCCATTGATATAGAGGCCGGCGGCTACACGTTAAAACCCTAGTTTTTTTTTTTTTTTTTTTTTTTTTTTTTTTTTGTGAATATTTGCTCTATTTATAGAGAACGACGAATACTATTTATCCGGGTTTTGTAAACTCCAATTTACGCGGCTAAACCAACGTTCCTAGGGTTTATCCCGCGTTCCGGACACAATGGAACAGGTTTCGGAAGCTAATTCGGAAGTATGTGCGAGTTATGGCAGTAAACGCTCAATTTAAATTAAACCCGATTTAAACGATTTCTAGGCGTTTTGGCTTGTACCGGACAAACGATATATCCAATCGACTTGAAATTTGAAATCTTACAATAATATTACATTACGGATCCGATGAAACTGGTTTCGTCGAAATCCGAGACCGTTTGAAAAATGGCTATTTTAACTCGCCGAATTAAAATTAAAACGATATCGATGCGTTTCGAGCTGCCACGGTCAAACGACAACTCCGTTTGCTACGAAATTTTGAAATCCGATAATAACTAACTATTACGGATCCAATGGAACTCGTTTCGTTCAATTCTGAGACTGTTCAAAAATTGGCTATTTTTCAGTCGATAATTAAATATTAAAATATTCAATTTTTTCAAATTAACTCCAAATTCAATTTTACAAGTTCTAAAATATTTCTATAACTTTAATATGATAAAACAAAATTTTCCAAATCATTTTCAATCATATTTAACCCAATATTAAATTATTTCTAGAATTTCACTATTAAATAAATCGATTTAAATTACCCTATTAAATCCAATATTCGAAAAATAAATTATTCGACTTAAAAATTCCACTTATTAATATTTAAAATTAATTAAATACTCAAATTCAAATTATCAAAAATTCTGGGTCGTTACACTTAATAGGGCAGACCGACACAATATTGCTTTGAAATATAGATGAATGAAATATTTACCTATTATATATTTTGTATATGAAATAATAAATTTTATAAACGATATAGTTGGATGTAATATGTTGTTTGTTAGGTAGAGTAAACTTATAAATATTGATTGAAGATAAGATTTACAAATAAAGTAAATATGAATTGGAAATTTTAGAACTTAAGTCCTGAGATTTTAAAATTTCTTTCGAAAGATATAAGAATATAATATTAATATTATTTAGAAGTATTTTCTAATATAAATATTTCAAGATGAATTGAAAGAAATGTTTTCACAGAAATTTTTGTAGGGGATAAGTTATGTACTCCCTTCTCTGTCGCTGGAAAATAATTTGGGTGATGAGTGCATGCATGATCGACGTTCATTTTCGAGTTTCAAAGTGGGAAGGCTGCTGTAGTAGTTTTACTGCATATCCTATTTGTTAAACAAAGCTTAATTTTTACTTCTGGAGTTGGGCTTGATATATGTATGTATGTATGTATGTATGTATGTATGTATGTATGTATGTATGTATGTATGTATGTATGTATGTATGTATGTATGTATGTATAAGTTATATTAATATATATACATATATTATTTTGAAAAGGACTGAAATTAAACCCGGTTGTTTAATTCTGAAGTTTCTATAAATTAGAAATTGAAATTATAGTAATGAATGGAACCTTGACTATATTAATGATTCGAAACTTCTAAAAAAAAAGAAAATTGATATTCAAATGAATAATGAAATAGATGAGAAACTAAAATTTTGAAAACTGTAAATAAAAAGGAAATTAAAATAAGAAAATGTAACCATGGAACATTTTTTAACTAAATATATAAGAGAAACTTGGGTAATCTTCAACTGCATTCTTAAAACATATATATAACTTACCATATTTAAAGTTGAAAGGTTAATAAGAATATGTAATAGAATATTATACGAGTAAAACTTGGAAAAATGGAAGTGTTCAGTGGAATTACTTCTATAAATAAGAATTCTAATTTTATAAATTGTTATAAACTGAAGTTAATAGTTTGATATGCTGCTAACTAAATGTAATGAAAGTGAATAATTTAAGAAAAATGATTATAAACTTAGGCTAACGTTTCAAGCTATTTATAATCAAACTTAATGGTAAAGAGGAATACTTTAAGTAAATAATTATAAATTTGAATTAATATAGAAGTCAACTATAATTAAATGAGTACTATATAAATTGAATGATTATAACTTCAGAAACATTGAAAAGATTTACAAATGGAGTTAATATTCAATAATGCTATATATGGAAGAATGAATGTGAAAAGAAATAATCTATAAGTGGTGAATTGAATTGTAAAGAAACATACCTAATAATGTATAATCCAACAATTGAAATAAAAAAAACTTACTTAAGCAATGAATGTGAAGTATTGAAATGGAGAAAATGGCATTATATGAATAAAAGAGAAATGAACTCTTATAAGTAACAAGGAATGTAATTAAATGAAAATAAACAGTATATAGATGAGAAAAGAAAAGTAAATGAGGAAAAAGGAAAAAAGAAAAAGAAAATCAAACTAAATCATAAATGTGAAGTAAACAGAAATATAATGTATACAATACGTCAATAATGAATTCATTTATGATCCAAATAATTTAAATGGATATAACTTATATAAGTAAAGAATGCAAACTAATGAAATAAGCCTTACATGAACGAATAAATTTAAAATTTTGAAAGTAATGAACGTGAATTAATTAAAATCATTGTACGAAAAAAAATGAATGAACAATAAGTGATGTGAAAAAGATAAATAGAGTAAACTTAAAAATGTGTTGAATTCTTTATTTTCTTGCCTTATGTATTTGTTGGGAAAGGATACTTTTATTGTGTAGGATGTATAAATAATCTATAAAGTTATCTACAACCGTTGAGTGTATGGTTTACTTCATAGTTTATTTATCATTTTATATGATTAGAAGTTTTAAACCCGAACAAACCATTTGTTTTGGTTGCTGTGGATGGATGATTGCTTTCTTTGTTGAAATGATGTTTGTACGGTTGTTTGTTTGCAAATGAAATTGTTGTTATATGGTGATGTTTTATTTGTTATTTGTTGAAACAACTTAAATATTTCTCTTTATATAATTTTCTAACTTCTTTTAGATTACATAAGTGAAATACATGATATGGAAGCGATTACGGCTGCTTTTGGTTTCACGAAATAAGCGTTATTTGCCCGACAAATAGGTACATTCTCGGATTATGGTTTTCTAGCTATATTATATTGTTTTTCACGTGGTTTGGGATAATTTATTTTGAAAATATGATATATATTGTTATTATTGATATTACTATTTTTCCTAAACCTCTCCGTATAAAGGAGACTCTGCCGAAATTTAACGAAAATTTTGGACTTCGAAAATTTTGTGAAATGGTTTCCAAACTTTTGTTAACTTGAATATAAGGGATTTAATTGTTATAAATTGATTTGTTTTATTTAAATTATTAAATTATGTACATTAATTGTTTATAAATTTAATATTTTGAATAAGATATATTGATTACTTAATTCCTTCTTTTCCCTTCTTTTCCTTTTCGAGGATGAAAAGTTTTGAGTGGGGAAGAGTGTAACGACCTGTAATTTTCGATAATTAAAAATTGTAAATTTAATGAGATTTTGTGATTTAATGTTGGAGGAAATGAAAAATCTGTGATTTACTAATGAAAATATAACTGGAATGCAATGTAATATTATTTATTTAAGGTAATATATAACTGGTTTAAATGTAATTCCAACTAATTAAAATGATTACAAAGTTATAATTGGTTATATATCGTAAATTAATTGTATGATGTATGTACTAATGGACAATTTGATTAAAGGAGTAACTAATAATTTAAACGTAGATTAATTTATGAAATAAGGTGTAATTAATTGTAATTAATAGTAGTGGTAGCTATAACAATTATTTGTAAATAATAAACTTACAAATGTTATAAAATATAGAAATGATTATAATTGTTATTTGTTACCAATTCGTTTAATCAATTGCAAATAAATGTAAATAAAGGTTACATTAATGGGAGTTAAGACAATGACTGCAAATTGTGAACATGTGACGACCCGCCCTTCTCGACCCTCGAAAAATTGGCACAAATACGCTCCTGTATAATATGTCGACGATCGAGTGCCGGGAAAAGACAGATTGCTGAGGGAAAAGAAAGAAGATAGAAGAAGAGAAAACAAAACAACATCAGAATCTCACAATCGCAGCGGAACAACATATAATAGATAATGACTAGTCTTTACACAAAAGAACTATATCTTTTTATACATTACATCATCAGAGTACAATATAATCAATAGAAAATTGCTAGACAGTTGTAAAAAAAATTATTATTGGTTTAAAATTAATTATTAGTTAATTAAATTGTAAAATGGAAATTGACTGTTCAATTATTTCAAATGTTAATAAACCATGTAATGTTTATAAAAGTCTAAAATCGTGGAGAATCAAGCCGGTTTGGATCAGATAGCAAACTAAAAGGCAAACATGAGTTAACCTCACTCACATCTGGATTACTAGTTAATTTAAATAGTTGAAATTTAAATTATTGTTTGATTGATTGAATTGACTGGATGTGATATTATATATAGTAGTGTGTATATATATGTGTGTGCGTGTGTGTGTATATATTGGAGTGATTAATTTCCTGCATTATATAGTGGATGAGACCTAATTTGCCCCACATAATAGCGGTTGACCCTATATACCGCGATATCCCGCCTTGAAGCGGGATTGGTATTTTATTTTTTGACTAACACCTATGGATGCAGGGAAACAGGTTGGAAGGTTCCAACTGGATTCCTCAAAGCTGTTGAATTTATTTTCATATTCAGTTATATGAAATGTGAATATTCTGTGATGTATTATGTTGGAAATTGATTTATTTGATGTTGGTATATTGCTGGAAATATTGTGGCGTTTTAAAAATAAATATTAAATTTTTAAAGGGAAATGAGAAAGGAAGATTTAAAGAAGGAATTTTATAAGAAGATGGATAAATTCAAAAGGGTAAATTTGGAAAAGTAAATAGTTTTATTTATAAAACCTATTAAATAAATTCTGAAATATGGGATAAGAATAGAATCTTGAATAAATGTAAATTAAAAGGGTTTTAAATTTAAGGACTTAAGAAGAATATTGTGCAAAGGATTTATTTTTAAATTTAAGCCTTAAAATGAGTTGGAAAATAATAAAAGGGGAATTTTGAAATAGAGTATGAATTTGATACCTCGGATTAAATAAGGTTTTAAATCATAATAAAGGAGTGAACATAGAATTAATGGATTTTGAAATAAATTTGGATAAATCAAAATAAGTTACAAAATGGAATTAATTTAGAAAATCGATTGGGAAATCGATTGAGTATTTTGAAAACTTTGTTTTAAAGGAAAATGAGGGAATGGAAATTATAAACTGGGTTTATAAATAAAGAGAGATATTTATCAGTGGATAAATTTGAAAGCATAAATTCACGGTGGGAATTTAAAGAAAGGGTGATTTGTTAAAAAAATAAAGGTTTATTTTTAATAGTGTGGGAAGTAATTTACAGGTTTGGAACGTAAATTAGGCTGGAAATAGATGAGAAGGATTTATAAATGGTTAAACGGTTATATTGAAATGGGAAGCATAATTTCCTGAAAAGCTAAATATATTTTCAAAGAAGGATTTTTAAGTATAAATTAGAATTTTAAAATGGTTTTAGACGAATGTTTTAGAAAAAAATTATTATTTAGTTGCTTTAAAATTATTAAAGTAAATATTTATTTAAGTTAATTATAGTAGTAATTATTTTTAAAAGATAGATGTAAAGGGTAATAATTAAATCTTATACCTTATGAAATAGTTTTATTTTTAAACAAGTAGTTTGGCTAAAGTTTTATTTGATAAATTATTATAGAATTTCATAACTGGTATTTTAAATAAAGTGTTTTCAGTAGTTTTACATTTTAAATATTTTTAGGCATATATTTTGGATAAAGTAATTTAACTTCTTTAAAAATCTAATTTTAAAGGACTCGGTGCTTTCAGTGGAAATAAAACAATTGGTTGGAAATTTATTCCGCGAGAGAAAAAGTGATTTGAAAACTATTTTCAAAGGTTTGAAGTGTAGAAAAACATCTTATGGAGATATTTTGAAATAAATAATTTAGGAAATTTTTAAGGCCTGATGGTTGTTTGTGGATGTTATTAGATAGTTAAATAAACGATTATCAATATTGGCCAATGTGCTAATCGTTTCGAAGAGACTGGGATCGGGATTTCCCGAAAATCACTTCGACCCGGTTTGAATGGTTGCGAATGAAGATCGTGAAGATGATGAAGATGGTGATTCGGTTTGTCCAAACCTAAGGCAACTTGTATGGACGAATGCTATCAGAACATCTTCAGAAGAACGATGAGCATTCTAAGTGAGATGTGTTCTAAAAAGGTAATGCGTAGCCTCAAGCCTCATCAACCTGGAATGGCCAAAACAGGGGAGGTGCAGCATGGCTAATTGGCTAGTAACCAATTAGGGTAAGATCATCCCTGTTTAGATGTCCCTTTTTATTCGACTGTGTGGGCGGTTGTTGATCCCAACCATGGGGTGATCTTATTCGGACTATCCAATAAGGGGTAGCTCCGGTCTTGTGTTGCAGGGAATCGGGAGGGATCCTCGGTATTCTGATCTAGGCTAGGTACTGTGATGGGCTGTACCACTGTAGTCCTGCCATTGTATGGAATCCAATCTCCAATAAGCGCCTTACGGTTTTGATTGTGCCCAACTATGATAAAATGTGAGATGGAAGCATTTTAGCTAGATTCGATTTTACTTTCTAGAACATTATAATATCAGACGGATTTAATAAAAATGTTTGGCTTATCGTAAGGTAAAAACCCGACATGTTTATCTGTGGCGTGGTCCTACGAGATACCTTGATTTCAAAGGATTTTGAAACTTTAATAATCCAAATTGTGTGTGTTTTCTGACGCTTATTTTCCAGACTGACTCGGGTGTTATTTTACTATAATGCTCGGATTAGACCGAGTACTATTAGATAAAGGATGGGATGCTGTGGGCTCAGGAGAAGAGCTAAATGGCGAGACGTATTCACACATACTTGATGTATATTCCGCTGTGCGGTATAAGCTGTATAGTCAGCTTTTGTGAGGACAAGTTGATATAACTGTCCAGTATTTTGCCATTGATTGTGTTGTACTCTGATGATGTAATGTATAAAATAGATACAGTTCTTTTGTATAGAGACCGGCCATTTATCTATTATATTATTCCGCTACGTTTGTGAGATTCTGACGTCGTTTTATATTTCTTCTTCTACCTCTTTCTTCTTTATCCCTAATGGTTTGTATTTCCATCCACTTTGAGCTGATCTGATAGAGAATATTGTCGGCTCAAAGGGGAATGTGTAGAAATGTTAATTATATTCCCAAGGCACTAATTGAATTAATAAAAGAGTAAACCAAAAATAAATCAATTTATTGAGATTTTAAATTATAATAAAATTGACAAAATTTCAGTTTAATTGAATATTGCAACTAACATAGTTAAAGATGATAATTGTAGAATATTAATGCAATAAGATGTAAACAAATGTTAACTATGTCCATAGAGTTATGTTTGATTAAATAAAAAGATTGAAATCTAACTAGATCAATTTATTAGAATCAGAATATAATTAATTGGAATTTAATGTAATTAAATATTGTGCTTAATATAAGAAAAGGCATCAATTTAGAACATGAGGATAACAAGACAGAAACCTATGTTAATAATTTCATCAGGTATATTAGTTGATTTAATATTAGGAGTGTAAATCAAAATAAAAGAATAAAAATGAATAAGTTTAGTAAAGGAGTAAACATATGTTTATTTATTTGAAATATTTGGTAGCTAAAAGATTGATTGTAGAGACGAGAAACTATTATTTAGTTAGAAATGTAAATTACTATTTGTATACAATAATGTATAAATATGTTTAAATTACTATTAGATCGGAAATAACTGTTCTACTTCTCATTTCATTCATTAGTCCATTTTGAAACTTAATCAACTAAAATTAATGTAATTGAAAATTTTCAATTAATAGGAGAGAGAATACTAAATTGTAAATCAATAGGTGTAATTAAAAGTAGCTTATGTTCTGTGAAAATATAAGGAAAGTTTGATTTAATGAAAAAAACATTTACATCAAATAAAATGAATGTTTCATTTGTGAATTTAGGTTTAATTTTATTAAAATAAAGAATAGAGCGATTAATTTTAAAGGAAGAAATATATGTTTATTTGAACTGTGTTTTAGCTTACAGATTGATTTCAAGAATAGGAAAATAATCCATTGCAGTAAGTTATTTATTATTCTTGTGTGTAAACAACAAATTTATAAACGTACTTAAATAAACAATTATTCTATTTTTCATCCATTTAGTTGTCTGTTTTGATATTTAACTTTGTAAGTAATTGCAATTAATGTAATTCAAATATTTCAATTAAAAGGAAAGAAAACGTTGATTGCAATTAATAGATTTAACAAAAGAAATGCACGTCTTGTTTTAAACAAAAAAGGGTGTTTTAATGGAAATAAAAGATCATTTTGGGAAAACCAAATTGAACGTTTTCATTTTTAAGGTAAGTATAAAATCTTTATTATGTGTAGATAAAAATCTAAACGCGTACAAATTTGCATATTATTTGAGTTAATGAAGTTAATTTGGTTACGTTTCAAAAAACTGAATTTCAAAAGGTTGTGCAATGTACATGGTCCCTTCATTTCTTTTGTTATTAATTATTGCATGAAAATTTTAAAATAGTTAACTTATTATTAATACTTTATTTGTTCATTTATCCTTTTATTTAATACACGAGCCTGGACTTTTAGGTTGTATTTAATTCTTGCCACCTCATTTTCACGTATACAAAATTTTACTTTCCTTTAGTTTGCAAACTTTTTCATTCCTACGTACATTTCCTTTTGCATTATAATGCTTGGAGCTTTCAAAATAAAATGTGACATTTATTTTTGTCCCTCCACCTTCATTTTCTAATTATAAATATCCTACAGCTTATTTCTTCATTCGCGTGTTGTTTCTCCTAACAACTCATTTTCAGAAGCTCTTATTCTTGCAAATCTAAAAGGTTTCTTTTATGAAACATGATTTTTTTCCCCATTTTTCGTACACGTTTTGTCCTCATCTTAGTTGTCCTTTAACATTTTCCTTAAGCCTATCTTGAGAAAAACGTAAGTATTAAAATTTGTTTATTTATTTTTTCTTAATGCGTACTAATTTTATTTTAATAATATTTCTTATAGCATGAATATCTTTTGCATATAAAGCTTGATTCACGCGCGATTTCTTCTGTTGGATTCATATTTAAATTCCAGACAACATGAAATTGATTTAGTAAAATTTGGAGGCTGTTGAGTTTTTGCGCCTCGGTTTGGATTTTTATGGGCTACAATCAAAGGTGGGTGTTTTAACACACTCACAATTACTAATTGTCCTATTTTAGTTAAATTAAATTTATGATGTGATTAGAAATCAAATTGATTGATGTTTGGTATGTTTAAATTGTTATTCTGGTTGAATTTGACTTTTACTGCATTTAATCATCGTCTAATTGAATATTGAATTCAAATTGTCAATTGTAATGACCCGAAAATTTTAACTAGTTTTATAATTTAATTAACTGAATTTTTGTGAAATTTTAAATAATAAAATTTTGAAATAAAATTTTAATATTTGGAATACGTCTAATTAAACATAGCAAATGACAAATTTTCATCAGATAATATGAGAATTTATTTTATTGTGTAATTTTATTTAAATTTAGATCAGTTAATATTGGATGATAATAAAATGTTTTTCAAACTTGAATCTTTTACTATAGAAAATTTGTAAATCATCTTCTGAGTAAGACATCATATCTCGTTTCTCAAAATTTGAACAGTCATTGCTCCATTTATCTTATTTTCGGCAGATTAGTAGCATTTTGTTACCAATATCGACTTTTGATAGGATTGTAACAGCCCTCACCTCACTTAACGTAGATATTGTCCCTAACTTAGTTATCTCCGCCTCATGGGCCAAGCCAAGGTGTGGGGTTTTGTTCCTCAAAAGGCCTCGACGTTGTTATGAGGTGAAGGCTTTGGTATATAAGCACCCACTTCATAGTGTTTTTCCGCGATATGGGACTATTACTCCCATTTTGAAAGGGTGTTACAATCTCCCCCCTTTAGAGCCCAACGCCCTCGTTGGCTCATGAACACAACCCAGGCGTCGTGGTTGTAATACGTATAGACCACAATTTCGACCACCAACCGGCGAGCAGCCCAGGTTCGAACGACCTACTTCACCTCACACGTTTTACAAGGTATTTTATATATTATTATAAAGTTATGTCTATGTTTTTGTTTTATGTTTAAACTATACATAGTATGTATATTTTACGGGTATTATATATGTGTATTATATATATTAGTATATGCGAGAGTTGGCTATTTGGATATTACTTTTGTCCTGTCTAATATATATATATATATATATATATATATATAATTTGATTCGATAGTTTATATATATAATGATATTCATACTTAAATATATTGTGAGTTTATTTTACTGTTACTATATAAATATATATATATATATATATATATGTTTTCTAGAGTTTGGTTTCAATTGTAATATAAAGGAGTATACTTGTTTATGTTATTTATATTATGTAGCTATACATGTTTTGAAATATGCTGTAATACGTACTATATAAAATAAGTTATATATATATATATATATACATGGATCTGTTTAATACCATGTTGTTGATGTTGTTCTAAATAGATGTTACGTACATAGATATTTTATATATATATATATATATATATATATATATATATATATATAGATCTTTACAAGTATTCATTGTATTTAATTTGACTATTTTATATGTGAATGCATATACATATAGATTTATTTACATCATATGCGGTTATAGTAATACATATATGAGGTTGTTTATTTAAGCTTTTATAATATCATCGGTGAGTATATATATACACTTAGGTGTTGATAACCAATATTTGCAGACTAATGTAAGTTTATATATGATGTATTATATATAAGCTTTTCATATATTGTGTTAACCTATATATAGCTTAGGTAAATCATGTAATATATTACACACAGACTTTTAAAACTCTTCTTTACTGTTAAGTTCATACGTGTTATAATAAAATTTTACTAATAAATATATAGTTTGCTTTGTTCCCAACTTATGTCTTTAATATATATATATAAAAACTATATTATATGTCTTTAAAAATTTAAATAGGTAAATTTGGTTATATATTTTATATATACATATATTATAGGCAAGTTTGTCTGCATATAAGCTTGTATATATAATACCAATAATATAGTTATGTATATAGTTATATATAAAGTTATGGTATGTATACTATAATAGAAATATGTCAGCCTATGTGGGCCTTATTATATATTAAATATCTATTAATGCTTTGATTCCAAAATGCATATAGATTTTACTATAATATATATGTATTTTGATTTTTATTGATATAGATTTGATTTTTCATCATATCCATTTTAAAGTTATATTGATTTTTTTTCAAATATATATTTATCATTTTGAAAATACGTGTTTGATTTAAATATTGTTTCAGAAGAAAGTAATATATAAAAATTATTTTCTGTATGTATCAAAAATTGACTCTGATTAGTTCTCGTCGTTTTCCCATCTACAGCCTTGTTCGCCGTGTCTGTTGTCTTCATCGAATCGTGTCCATCTAACATTGCTTTGGATTTCGTAGCTCATTCTATCGTCAAATTTCTCTAACCTTGAAAGGTGAGTAATCACTCAGATTAGCGTTCTTATATTTATTAAATTTGATTTCAATTGAAACGACAATTGAAATATGCTGCTGTTAGTTATTTACATTGCTATTTATATGCTATTATGTGTATCCGTTCGCCTATGACATCTGACACCATTATCTGTTGTTTATATTGATGATATATGCCTGTTATATTATTATTATCATATCTGTTATCACTCTGCAGGTTCCCTGTTAGTATAGAATTCACTATGGGTTGAAATGATACATACCGGAACGGACCTAAGAATAGGAGAAAATCGTTATTGGTTGAAATGATAAACCCAAGCGATTTTCTTTGAATTGAATTTGGGATTGCGGGTTGAGATGATACATACCCGCATTTATATTTAAATTATGGATTGAAATGATAAATATCCGTATCACTTGACCATAGGATAGAAAATTATATACAGACACCGTCGGTCTATATAAAATATTTCTAAAAATGATTTCTATGGTTTTGGAAAGAAATATATAGATTTATATAAATATTGATTTTAGATGTTATATAAATGTTATTTTATGTATATAGTTAAATTCTTGATTTTTAATCTATATAAATTTGTTTTAATATAAAATAAGTTTAATATTAAAGTTTGATTTTATTAAATATAGTTATGGTTAATTATATAAAGTTTATAATGATGGGAAGATAGATTTGAAATTGGTTTGAAATTGTATTTAATTAAGAATTATATTTAATTAAAATCTATTAGAACTTATTGAATTTGAGATTTTAAAGGATATGATTTTATATCTTCATTTTTTGGTTTAAGAGGATTTAAATGAACATATCAAGTTTAAATAAATTGAAGTAATATAAGGTTATGGGAAGTTTAAAAGTTTGTTTAAAGATATTGGATTTATTAAGTAAATATTTCAAAATTAAATAACAGAAAATTGAATTTACCAAATTTAGTTTTGAAATTTTAGGATACTTAATGCTTTGAAATATATTGATATTGAAATGGTTTATGTGAGGTTCAAAATCTGTTTTGAAATCGATATAGTTGAAATAGTTTATTTAGAAACCGAGTTGAATTGAAATGGATGATTTGAGATTTGATTAAATTTAAAATTTGGAATTTGAGTTGATTTGAAATTAATTTGTGGAATTTAGAGGAAACTATTTTACTTTATAAACTATGTTATTATATATACTATTTTAATATATAAATTGTTAAGTGGTGGAAGCTGTGTTTTCAAAGTTATGAATTTCAAAGTATTACGTTTTGAAAGTGCTATAATTTTAAGTCGTTGGTTTCGAAATTGTTATAACTTTGAAATACTATGATTTTGAAATGATATCATATTTGGTTTTGAAATGGAAATGATATCGTATTGATATGGTTTTTGAAATGGAAATGATATTTTTGTTTTGATGTATAAACTATTTTGAAATGACCGCGGTATTATAACAACGTTTGGTTGTTAAAGAGACCAGGATTGGAAGTTGTCATACTCTCTGCCAACTCCGAAAACCACTTTAACAACCGTGTACGCGGTGGAGATTCCAGAATGAAGTACGACGGTGACGATGTTCTATTGAAGTAGGTACGTGGACCTGACTCCCGTGAGTTGGCATAAGGTGGACAAAACAAGAGCAATTGACGGGCTAATGAGGTAGATCCTCTGATCGGACACACTCCTTCGATACCATTCTATTACTTTGTGATAGATTGGGTGCACCTTTGATTTTTGGGAGTGTGGCTCGAGGTGGGCGGTAGCTGCGGCTATGCGTTTCCATCGGTCCGAAAGTTTAATTGGTATATCTACCCTGGCATTGCCTAGTAGTGCCGTGTCACTGACCCTAGCGCGCCTTGTATGAGTTTGATTTGTGTCGTACCTATGCAGTATTTGTGGTAGCCTCCCGATCTGGAGGTACGACGATACTGTATAGACTACTGGCATTATAAAATGTGTTAAGGAGGATAATGGGTAACTCCTTAATGCTATTTTTAAAATATATTATACTTTACTTTAGACATTATTATAATAGCGTATATTACTATTTTAGTTGATAATTTAACGGATCCTTAGAGGATGGTTATCCCAAACATCCTTTGAGTTACTTGTATTTCAGTTGTTATTTCACTTGAGTTGGATTTATTGATATAAGAATGTTAATCCTGACTCATGTGCTTTGTGTTTTGCTTTACGCTCGGGTCAGACTGAGTGATACTGTTTTGAGACTCAACTGTGGAGTTGGAGCTTCGCTTGGGGTCCAGTTATCTATCCAGTTTTCAGATATTTGGTTGATTCGAGTGATATATTCTGATCTTATATTTGATTATTGTATTCGATACTTCTGTTGTATCTTATTTAACTATGATATATATATAGTAGCTTCATGAACTACTATTCATTTTGTTTCCGCTGCATTATTGTCATATTACTCCGTGACTGTGATTCTATGATTATTTTATTTACTGTATATGTTGAGTTTACCAAATATAAATTAACAACTTGATAATTTGAGCAATTCAATTACGGCATGTTTGGATGTGCATGGTTGAAAGTATCATGTCGTTACATTTGGTATCAAAGCTTTGGTTTTAGGAAAAACTAAACATATAAGTTAAATTTAATTACAGGATTGCTTTCGTTCGAGCTTGAATTCTTCCTCTTAATTCGGTTTCCTTTGAATTTTGGAACGTTCCCCTCGGTTCCTAAATCCATCCTTATCTCTCCCTATTTGTACTCTGGAGTATCCCATAACTCCACTTCAAACTATCTCTATAATAACTCGGCGGTCCCGCCAATCTTCGAATGATTTGTAAAGGGGTGAAACTCCTTTACAACATGCATTGATTCACCAAGATTTATGTATCCTCGGTTTACGATGCTATCTATCTCCGGCTATGCCTAAATTCTATCTCTTGCGATCGAATGTCGATTTGTCTTGGAATTCTGCATCGATCTTATTCTTGAAGTCGCGGTCGGCCTGGTTAAGGTTGCCCACAACTTATATAAACTTATCTGTCTTCCTATTTTGTTGTTTAATCATCTTATCTTTGTTTCGAACCTATCTTCGAATCAAAATTCGCTTTGGTTATGGTCCCCTTGAATTTAAATCTCTATCCTTAGTTTGAACTTTGAAATCCATTCTGTATTATCGAGCGAGGGAGTGTATTAGAAAATTAATATTAAAAATGTTTTGTATATGTTGTGTTGTTGATTTGGATTTCTGATCGGTTCGTCTGATCCACGCTATCGATAGGATTTCCAAAACACTTGAACAGAGCAAGCTGACACGATATTGTTTTTAAATTTGGTAAATGAAATAATTTTGTATGATTATAATATATATAAGTATAATTTTCTGAAATTGAGTTGTTAAATGAATTGGTTGTCAAAGATGATATTATTTGATTTTCATTTATTGTTTTGTAAACCATTAATTTACCAACATATAAATAAATGGAATTATACAACATGTTTTATAAATTGATTTAGAATTTAAATGAATTTAAATCAAGAATTTGAGAATTTAATTTTCGGTGATTTCAAACTCTGGTTTTAAAGTTTTAAGATTTATGTTATTTAAAGTATTTTCAGATAAGAATTGTTTCAAAGAATTTTAACAGTTTAAAATCAGTGCTCTTCTCTTTTGATGTTGGAAAATAATTTCGGTGATGACTGCAGCATCATCGACATTCATTTTCGAATTTCGAAATGAAGAGAACAATCCGTAGCTTTGCTACAGTTTTATTTTGGAAATTTAATTGATTAAATTTCTTAATTATGATTTGATTTATATATATATGCATTATTTTAAATTTGATTTGATATATATATAGAATATACATAATTATCTCTTAATGGTTTGAAGTGAATCGGAAATTTAATTCTAAAATTTATGTTAAGGGATGGTTTCAACAATATAAAGCCAAGGGTTTGAATAAATATTTAAATTTGAAATAATTGAATTGGGAAAAGTTTACTTATGTAACACCCAATTTCATTCTAATATAACTTACTTAAATTATTCAGAAGTTGAATATGTAATTGAATAATATACAATATAAAATGATTTTATAAATAAGTTTGAGCGTTTATAATAAATGTTATACACTTAGTTTTAATTCTAAAATGTTAATAGAGATAAATAGAATAATAAATTAATAGAACAATAAACGAGAAAAATAAATTGAAATAAAATTAAAATTCTGTTTTGAGGGAATTAACAAATTGAAATAAAATCAACTTAATGAAATATCTTGAATTAATTGAATATTAATTAACTTCAATTGAATTTTGTTTTGAAAGAAACCCTTTTGTATCTAACATTAATAAATGTGAAATTAAATCAATTTAATGGAAAACTTGAATTTAAAAACCAATTGTTGAATATAAATTAATTTAAATTGAAATTTATATTGTTTAAATTAATTGTTTATTTTGTTTTTCAATCTACTTTCTTTCTAGTTGTTTCTATTCTTCTACTTTCTTCCTTTTCGTAGATGAAAAGTTTTGAGTGGGAGAGAGTGTAACAACCCGAAAATTTTAACTGGTTTTATAATTTAATTAACTAATTTTTTGTGAAATTTTAAATAATAAAATTTTGAAATAAAAGTTTAATATTTGGAATACGTCTAACTAAACATAGCAAATGGAAAATTTTCATCAGATAATACATGAGTTTATTTTATTGTGTAATTTTATTTAAATTTAGAATAGTTAATATTGGATGATAATAAAATGTTTTCCAAACCTGAATATTTTTCTACAGAAAATTTGTAAATCATCTTCCGAGTAAGATGCCATATCTCATTTCTCAAAATTGGAACAGTCATTGCTCCGTTTATCTTATTTTCGGCGGTTTAGCAGCACTTTGTTACGGATATCGACTTTTGATAGGATGGTCCTATCATTGATATCTTTATACCGTTTTGATCATCTCGTTATGTTGATCTCTACGGTATATTCATTTGTGAGTTTCGGAGCCCAGTAGATGGTGAAACCCACGGAACGACTAGCCGTATCGGTATTCAGGTTTTCCCTTTGTTTCCTTTTGACCATTCAATTACCCACCATGTAATCAAATGTCATCAATAATTATTATTTTTCATCTTTTAACATTTTGTATTCCCAGTATTCATATATTTCTCAGATACGTCTATTCACCTTTATTGTCTCTGTTACCCACTTTTGCTATGACCTTTCATTTGATAATAAGAAGGAAACAATATATATTTTATTTGTTGGAACCATCACCATCTTTACCACCGGAACAATGCTTCTGTCACCTTCTCCTTCATTTCCACTATCTGCCTTCCGACCAAAATCCTTCCTCCATTTTTGCATGCCTCCCTGCTAACACATCTTCACGATTGGCTCACATCCCCTCTTCCATTCGCCACTTTCTCACTTCCCGCCACGTGCCTCCCTGACAATGCCCCACACTCGAAGAACCCACTCTCCCTAATAGCTTGCGCCAAAACTGGTCTACCACCACGTTTATATCCATTGGCCTTCACTTCCACCCCACGCGGCCACCAAGACCATTAGCCTACCCACATCCTCACGTTCCAAACAACAGACTACCTCTCACACTCAACCTCCCTCCGCCATAATTCTCGACCTCCAACCGGCGAGCATCCCAGGTTCGAACGACCCACTTCACCTCGCACGTTTTACAAGGTATTATATATGTTATTATAAATTTATGTCTGTGTTTTTGTTTTATTTTTAAACTATACATAGTATATATATTTTACGGGTATTATATATGTGTATTATATATATTAGTATATGCGAGAGTTAGCTATTTGGATCTATACATACACTTTTGTCCTATCTGATATATATATATATATATATATATATATATATATATATATAATCTGGTTCGAAAGTTTATATATAGTGATATTCATACTTAAATATATTGTGAGTTTATTTTACTGTTGCTATATGAATATATATATATATATATATATATATATATGTTTGTGTGTGTGTGTGTGAGAGAGAGTGTGTGTGTGTGTATGTTTTCCAGAATTTGGTTTCAATTGTAATATAAAGGAGTATATTGGTTTATAGTTTATTTATATTATGTAGCTATACATGTTTTGAAATATGTTGTAATACGTAATATATAAAATAAGTTATATATATACGGATCTAATTTATACCATGTTGTTGATGTTGTTCTAAATAGATGTTAGTATATAGATATTATATATATATATAGATTTTTACAAATTTTCGTTGTATTCGATTTGATTATTTTATATATGAATACATATACATATAGATTTATTTACATCATATGCGGTTATAGTAATTCATATATGAGGTTGTTTGTTTAGGCTTTTATAATATCATCGGTGAGTGTATATATATACACTTAGGTGTTGATAACCAATATTTGCAGACTAATGTAAGTTTATATATGCTGTATTATATACGAGCTTTTCATATATTGTGTTAACCTATATATAGCTTAGGTAAATCATGTAATATATTATACATAGACTTTTAAAACTCTTCTTTACTGTTAAGTTCATACGTGTTATAATAAAATTTTACTAGTAAATATATAGTTTGCTTTGTTCCCAGCTTATGTCTTTAATAGATAATATATATATACACATATAAACTATACTATATGTGTTTAAAATTTTAAATAGGTAAGTTTGGTTATATATATTTTATATATGCATATATCATAGGAAAGTTTGTCTGGATTTAAGCTTATATATAATACCAATAATATAGTTATGTATATAGTTATATATAAAGTTATTGTATGTATACTATAATAGAAATATGTCAGCCTATATAGTTCTTATTATATATTATATATCTATTGATGCTTTGATTCAAAAATGCGTATAGATTTTCATATAACATATATGTATTTTGATTTTTATTGATATAGATTTGGTTTTTCAATGAATTCGTTTTAAAGTTATATTGATTTTTTTCCAAATATTTATTTATTATTTTAAAAATACATGTTTGATTTAAATATTGTTTCAAAAGAAAGTAATATATAAAAAAATATTTTCTTTATGTATCGAAAAGTGACTCTGATTAGTTCTCATCGTTTCCCATCTATCAGCTTTGTCCGTCGTGCCTATTGTCTTCATCGAATCATGTCCATCTAACGTTGCTTTGGATTTTGTAGTTCATTCTATTGTCAAATTTCTCTAGCCTCGAAAGGTAAGTAATCACTCAGACTAGCGTTCTCATATTTATTAAATTTGATTTCAATTGAAACGACAATTGAAATATGTTGTTGTTAGTTATTTACATTGCTATTTATATGCTATTATCTGTATCCGTTCACCTGTGACATCGACACCATTATCTGTTGTTTATATTGACGATATATGCCTATTATATTATTATTATCATATCTTTTATCACTCTGCAAGTTACCTGTTAGTATAAAATTCACTATGGGTTGAAATGATACATATCCGAACGGACTTTAGAATAGGAGGAAATCGTTATGGGTTGAAATGATAAACCCAAGCGATTTTCATTAAATTGAATTTGGGATTGCGGGTTGAAATGATACATACCCGTATTTATATTTAAATTACGGTTTGAAATGATAAATATCTGTATCACTTGACCATAAGATATAAAATTATATACAGACACCGTCGGTCTACATATAAATATTTTTAAAAATGATTTCTATTACTTTGGAAAGAAATATATGGATTTATATAAATATTTATTTTAGATGTTATATAAATGTTATTTTATGTATATAGTTAAATTCTTGATTTTTAAGCTATATAAATTTGCTTTAATATAAAATAAGTTTAATACTAGAGTTTGATTTTATTAAATATAATAATGGTTAATTATATAAAGTTTATAATGATGGGAAGATAGATTTGAAATTGGTTTGAAATTGCATTTAATTAAGAATTATATTTAATTAAAATCGATTTGGAACTTATTGAATTTTAGATTTTAAAGGATATGATTTTATAACTTGATTTTTTGGTTTAAGGGGATTTAAATGAATATACCAAGTTTAAATAAATTGAAGTAATAATCGGTTATGGAAGTTTAAAAGTTTTTTTAAAAGATATTGGATTTATTAAGTAAATATTTCAAAATTAAATAATAGAAAATTGAATTTATCAAATTTAGTTTTGAAATTTTAGGATGTTTAAAGCTTTGAAATATATTGATATTGGAATGGTTTATGTGAGGTTCAAATCTATTTTGAAATCGATATAGTTGATATAGTTTATGTAGAAACCGAGTTGAATTGAAATGGATGATTTGAGATTTGATTAAATTTGAAATTTGGAATTTCAGTTGATTTGAAATTGATTTGTGGAATTTTGAGGAAACTATTTTACTTATAAATTATTTATTATATATACTATTTTAATGTCTAAATTATTAAGTGGTGGAAGCTATATTTTCAAAGTTATGAATTTCAAAGTATTACGTTTTGAAAGTGCTATAATTTTATGTCTTTAGTTTCGAAATTGTTATAACTTTGAAATACTATGATTTTGAAACGATATCGTATTTGGTTTTGAAATGGAACTGATATCGTATTGATATGGTTTTTGAAATGGAAATGGTATTTTGGTTTTGAAGTACAAACTATTTTGAAATGACCATGGTGTTATAATAACGTTTGGTTGTTAAAGAGACCGGGATTGGATGTTGTCATACTCTCTACCAACTCCGAAAACCACTTTAACAACCGTGTACGCGGAGGAGATTCCAGAATGAAGTAGGATGGTGGCGGCATTCTATTGAGGTATGTATGTGGACCTGACTCCCGTGAGTTGGCATAAGGTGGCTAAAACAGGAGCAATTGATAGGCTAATGAGGTAGCTCTCTGATCGGACGCACTCCTTCGATACCATTCTATTACTCTGTGAATGATTGGGTGCACCTTTGATTTTTGGGAGTGTGTCTCGAGGTGGGAGGCAGCTGCGACTATGCGTTACCACCGGCCCGGAAGTGTAACTGGTATATCTACCCTGGCATTACCTAGTTGTGTCGTGTCACCTACCCTAACGTGCCTTGTACTAGTTTGATTTGTGTCGTGCCTATGGAGTATTTGTGGTAGCCTCCCGATCTGGAGGTACAACGGTACCGTATAGATTATTTGCACTATAAAATGTGTTAAGGGGGATATTGGGTAACTCCTTAATGCTATTTTTAAAATATATTATAATTCACATTAGACGTTATTATAATAGCGTATATTACTACATAGTAGATAGTTTGACGGATCCTTAGAGGATGGTTAACCCAAACATCCTTTGAGTTACTTGTATTTCAGTTGTTATTTCACTTGAGTTGGATTTTTTGATATAAGAATGTTAATCCTGACTCGAGTGTTTTGTGTTTTGCTTTATGCTCGGGTCAGACTGAGTGATACAGTTTTGAGACTCAAATGTAGAGTCGGAGCTTCGCTTGGAGATCCAGCTATATATCCAGCTTTTAGATATTCGGTTGATTCTAGTGATGTATTCTGATCTTGTATTTGATTATTGTCTTCGAGACTTCTTGTGACGCCCCACCTCTATACCCACGCTAGCCAAGAACACTCCGGAGAAGTGCTGTCAACTAGCACGGAGAATAAGGCTGTTGAGGAGCGACCATCCATGTAATTGCTTATCACACGGTGGCTATAAATAATCTTCGGAAACAAACATAGAAATAATCATATCACAAATCAGTCACAGATATCCATATCACAAAGGCGGAAGAAGATATGAATATATAACTAACACATGAAAGTGTACATCAGAGTAGTGGTCAATAAGATCCACGATAATACAAAAGAATAGCAACACGTGCTATGCAAAAGAATACAACTATGAGTCTATATCTCAAGTGTATACAACAAAACTGCTAATCTAAACAGTTAGCCAAAAGTCAGAGTGATGAATCCCAGGGAAGAAGTCAAGCAGAAGCACCTGTAACATCTCGGTCTGATCCGAGTATTATTTAAGAAAATAATAAACGGATCAGTCTAGCTATAAATATCAGATGACATGATATAACATAAAAGATATGGCATAAACATAAACATCCATAACGACATACCGCTATAAGTATGTAAATAATGATCAACAGAAGATCAATCAATAAGAGATAATCAATATCACAAGAATCTTCTCAAAGATTCGAAGGGGGCATCATACCCTAAACTTGTACTCATAACAAGTCAATGACATAAATTCCAGAAATCAACACGAGAAATACAGAAATCATAAAAAGGGAAAGAGGCCTATCACATGACGGTCCGAAGACCATGGGGAGCTACCCCACATGTGTGAGTGGAATCACACAGAATGAGGTCAAGACTAACCAAAAAGCAGAAAGGTATGTGTGAATGGAATCACACAAGTGGTGTCTAGTCTAACCTTGCAATGAAAGAGACATCGCGCAATTGCTAGTCTAATTCATAAAGCGATCATCAAGATCAACGAGAAGTGTCAATTACACTAAGCTAGTAAATATAAAAGTTTAGCTTCATGTCCCATAACCACTTGCTTAACTTAAATATTTACGAACAAACTGTAAATCTTCACTAATAAAATTGTCACAAGAGGTTCAATCGAACAAGTCCAAGAATTAACCGACGAAGTGAACGCAAGCGTTTCATACCACTTGTTTTACTAAGTCGTTTAATTAGATTTCTCATCCGAGTGAGGTAAAGGCTTGTATATACTAATAGATTGGAAAACGGTTTAAGAAAAGAGCTTTGTTATTAAAAATAGAGTTGAAATTGTTTGTTAAAAGAGTTTTGATATTTACTACTAGTATTGAAACCTTTATATTATAAAGTGACAAAACACATAAGCAATTGTAGAAACAATCAGTCACAAAAATCGCATACGGAGATGTGAATAAAATCCAAGGAAATCAGCTCAATGTTTTTCAGATAAGATCCCCTACGGAGGGGGGGTCCAGGGGGGTGGCAACCCCCCAAGGTAGGGGTGCGGGGGCAACGCCACCGCTTACGGGGTTCGACCTGCCCGGTCAGGTCGCGGGGGTCCAGGGGGCAGCGCCCCCGGCGGGGTGCGGGGCAGCGACCCGACCAAAACGGTACGACCTAGTGAAGATAAAATGAGGTCTAACGACCTAACGACTCAAGGGTCCAACGACCCAACGACTCAAGGGTCCAACGACTCAGCGACTCAAGGGTCCAACGACTCAGCGACTCAAGGGTCCAACGACTCAGCGACTCAAGGGTCCAACGTTCGACTCAGCGACTCAAGAGTCCAACGACTCAGCGACTCAAGGGTCCAACGTTCGACTCAGCGACTCAAGGGTCCAACGACTCAGCGACTCAAGGGTCCAACGACTCAGCGACTCAAGGGTCCAACGACTCAGCGACTCAAGGGTCCAACGACTCAGCGACTCAAGGGTCCAACGTTCGACTCAGCGACTCAAGAGTCCAACGACTCAGCGACTCAAGGGTCCAACGACTCAACGACTCAAGGGTCCAACGACTCAGCGACTCAAGGGTCCAACGTTCGACTCAGCGACTCAAGAGTCCAACGACTCAGCGACTCAAGGGTCCAACGTTCGACTCAGCGACTCAAGGATCCAACGACTCAAGGGTCCAACGACTCAGCGACTCAAGGGTCCAACGACTCAGCGACTCAAGGGTCCAACGTTCGACTCAGCGACTCAAGGGTCCAACGACTCAGCGACTCAAGGGTCCAACGTTCGACTCAGCGACTCAAGAGTCCAACGACTCAGCGACTCAAGGGTCCAACGTTCGACTCAGCGACTCAAGGACGAACGACTTAACTCCGAACGACCTAAAAATGGCCAGAACGACTCAAGTGCAGAAAATTCAACAAAACGCTAAAAATTGGAGTTTTTTGCCAATCCAATCCAAACCAAATGCTAACATGCATGCAAAAATGATAGGGAATCATTCCCAACAGTCCAATATAGTTATAGGCTAGAATTGTGAGATAGAAATCTCACCTTTGCACTAAAATTTATGAAGATGAAGCTTGAAAGCGAGGAGAAGCAATCCAAAGCTTGAATCCAATATCTTCTACTTGAATTTGGAGTTGAATGATGGAGTTGCAATTGAATTTGAGCTTGGAGTTTTAATTTCCCATTCTCTTCACCATTAATGCTAAAGCTTGAGTTAGTTAGGAAATTTATGAAGAGTGAGGAGAAGAGGGTTGGAACTTGGGCTTAATAGGCTAAACTAACCCAAAGTCCAAAGCGGGAAAAGTTAGTGAAATTTCACTAACTCCAAACCTATCGATGTTTATACTTAAAAAGTTGTAAACGACATTTCGAACTCAATGGAAGTGGTCTCGAGTCCTAATTTGACCGTTTGCAAAAAGTAGTTTTTCGGACCAAAATCCGATTAACGATTTAATATTTAAATAAAAATATTTAAATGTAAACTCGATAAATATGAGGGTTGTTACAGACTCCCCTCCTTAAAGAAATTGCGTCCTCGCAATATATATATAAGGTGGAAATAAAAAGTAACAACCATAAAAGCATATTAACACAAGAGAAATTTGAAATAAGAAGTTCACCTCAAAGGGCAGGAGTAAGCAAGTCCGGATGTGTACGCTCGATGAATTCTCTGGATTCCCAAGAACAATCCTTAGGATTTGAGGACCATTGAACCTTTACAAGTGGAACATCTTTATTTCGAAGTCGTTTAACCTCAGAAGCTATAATTCGAATAGGATGCTGCTCATAAGTTAAATTCGGCGAAACTTCAATTTCTTCCACAACAGCAGGCTCAAGAATAGAATCGGAATCCCGAAGGCATTTCCGTAATTGAGAAACGTGAAATACATCATGTATAGCAGAAAACTGAGCCGGCAATGCAAGGCGATAAGCCATGGAACCAATACGTTCAGTGATAGGAAATGGCCCAATATATCGAGGCGCTAACTTCCCCGATCGACTGAAACGTACAACACCCTTCATAGGTGAAACACGAATAAAAACAGGATCCCCAACAGAAAATTCTAATTTCCTTCTTCGATTATCGGCATAGGATTTTTGTCTACTCTGGGCTTCTTTCATCCTATGTCGAATAAGTTCAATCTTTTCCGTGGAATCACGAATAAAGTCTGGACCTAAAACCAGCTTCTCACCGGCCTCAAGCGAACAAGAAGGAGATCGGCATGGCCTTCCGTAGAGTGCCTCGAAAGGTGCCATACCAATACTAGATTGGAAGCTATTATTATAGGAAAATTCAACAAGTGAAATATGATCTTCCCAACTTCCACCAAAATCAAGCACACAAGCACGAAGAAGATCTTCAAGAGTTTGATTCACACGCTCGGTTTGTCCATCGGACTGGGGGTGATAAGCGGTGCTAAAATTAAGCTTCGTTCCTAAAGCTTTTTGAAGACTCTTCCAAAATCCACTAGTAAACAATGGATCATGATCGCTAACAATAGAAGTAGGAACTCCATGCAATTTTACAATTTCCTTGACAAATAGTTTGGCCAAAAGAGGAACGGTTCGGTTAGACCGAACCGGAATAAAATGGGCGGATTTAGTAAGTCTATCAACAATCACCCATAAGCTATCATGACCCGAACGAGAACGGGGAAGGCCATCTATAAAGTCCATGGAAATTTGATCCCACTTCCAAATTGGAATTTCTAAAGGTTGCAATAACCCACCAGGCCTTTGATGTTCGGCCTTGACAAGTTGGCAAGTCATGCAACACTTAACAAAGTTAGCAATATCAGATTTCATTCCCTCCCAATAATAAAGTCGCTTCATATCAGCGTACATTTTACTACTACCGGGATGAATGGTGAATTTAGAACAATGGGAATCTTCTAAAATATCTTTACGAAGATCTCCAATATTTGGTACGATAAGTCTACCAAATTTTCGAATGCCGCCACGAGAATCAATATCATAGTCTTTCAAACCTTCAATATCAATTTTATCCTTAACATTTTTGCCAAGAAGAGCCAATTCAGAATCTAGCCCTTGAGCTTCAAGAATGCGGTCTAAAAGAGAAGGATGAGCCTCAAGGCTACATAAAACAAGCGATGAGCATAAATCGGATACGCGCTCTCGAATCTCACAAGTGGATAAGATCTCAAGATCGTTCCATTCGGATATCATCATAGAAACAACTGCTTGTTGCTTACGGCTAAGAGCATCGGCGACACGATTACCCTTACCGGGGGTATAAAGAATATCAAGATCATAAGGTGCAAGGAACTCGAGCCAACGCTGTTGACGTAAATTAAGTTCTTTTTGAGAAAATAAATATTTCAAAGACTTATGATCCGTGTAAAGAATAAATTTCTCTCCCAATAGATAATGACGCCACATTCGAAGGGCGAAAACAATAGCCGCGAGCTCTAGATCATGTGTGGCATATCTAGTCTCGGCCGGCTTCAATTGCCTAGAAGCATAAGCAACAACACGTTCTTTTTGCATAAGAACGGCACCCAAACCAACGTGACTAGCATCGGTATAAACAACAAAATATTGATTCCCCTCGGGAATAACAAGAATAGGAGCATCGGAAAGGAGTTCTTTCAATTTCTGAAAAGAGGCTTCACATTTGTCCGACCAAATGTATTTAACTCCCTTCTTAGTCAAGCCAGTAAGAGGCACGGCAATCTTAGAAAAGTCTTTAATAAAACGACGGTAATAGCCCGCCAATCCGAGAAAACTACGAATCTCTGTCACACTCTCCGGTCTCTTCCAATCTTGAATCGCTTCAATCTTTGAAGGATCCACAGATATCCCGGATTCGGAAATAATATGACCGCGAAACTTCACACGAGATTGCCAAAAGTGGCATTTAGAAAATTTCGCCTTTAATTGATTACTCCTAAGTGTTTCCAATACAATCCGAAGATGTTTCTCATGTTCCTCCTCGGTTTTTGAATACACAAGAATATCATCAATGAATATGAGAACAAACCGATCGAGGAAATCTTTGAAAACTCGATTCATGAGGTCAACGAAATAAGCTGGAGCATTCGTTAACCCAAATGGCATAACAAGCCATTCATAAGATCCATATCGAGTACGGAATGATGTCAACGGAATGCTATCCTCAGCGATACGAAGCTGATGGAAACCGGTAGCCAAGTCCAATTGTGAAAAGACCTTAGCACCACTAAGCTGATCGAATAGATCATCAATCCGAGGTAAAGGATATTTATTTTTAATAGTAAGATCGTTAAGCTTGCGATAATCAACGCAGAGCCTCAGAGTACCATCGGATTTCTTTACGAAAATAGCCGAAGCTCCCCAAGGCGAGGAACTAGAGCGAATAAATTGCCTCGTCTCCAACTCAGATAATTGTTTACGCATCTCCTCATTTTCCTTATTGGACATGCGATAAGGAGGACGAGTAATAGGTTGAGCTCCAGAAACAAGATTAATTCTGAACTCAATTGCTCGTTTAGGTGGTAAACCTAAAACGGGCTCGAATATGTCGGAAAATTCACGAACAACATGAATACAAGAAATAATATCATCTTCATCATCATCGTCGTTATCACGAGGATTTAAAGAATATAAAGATGCCACCAAACATGATTCTGAATCTTTAAGATTAACAGAAATATGTTTAACAGATTGTGGATGTCGGAGATGAATAGTCCGCTCAGGACATAGGATATGGGCTTGATAACGGTTAAGCCAATCCATTCCCAAAATTATTCCAAAGCCTAAGTAACGCATGACATGCAAATCGGCTAGGAAAGAAAAATCACATAAAATAATCTCCACATCTTTACAAAGCAAACTAAGAGTTGCGGATCCACCAACAGGATTCGCAATTTTTAAAGAAGTCATCAATGCAGTAACACTTAAGGAAAAAGTGTCTACCAGTTCCTTTGATATAAAGGAATGGGATGCACCCGTATCAAAGAGAACTCTAATAGGTTGATCATGAAATAAAATAATACCATCAAGAATGGAATGAGAAATACCTTGGCCACGAGATGTGTTGCCAGGGGCCTGAGCCACATTTAACTTTCCCTCATTCCTGCTTTTACGTTTGAGGCATTGATGTATAAAGTGATCTGGGCTCTTACAATAGCGACAAGATTTGGGCTTAGAGCACTTATTCGCATAATGATCCCCAGACCCACAGTTGAAGCAACTCGCACCACTAGGAGAAGGATACTTTGCCACAGGGGTTGCCTGCTTACCCTTTTTGTTGGGATAAGGACCCTTGAATTTGTTTGGCCTTTTCTTGTTGTTGAAGTTTGGTTTAGCGCCTTCCACTTCAACATCACTCTCTCTATCAGCCTCTTCAAGACGAAGAGCGATATCGACGAGTTGATCAAATGCGACTTCTAGTTTCAGGAGCAGTGGCTTCTTAAGACTCTTATTTAAGCCATAAACGAACCTCTGGTTCTTCTTCAATGGGGTGTTGATGTATTCAACCCCATATTTGGAAAGCGACTCGAAGGCTGCGACGTAATCAGTCACAGAGGATTGACCTTGAACAAGGTCTATAAAACGTCGAGCCAAGCTTACTTTCCCAGCTTCTGGTACAAACTTTAACTCGAAGCATCCCTGAAATTGCTCCCAGGTGAGATCCGCTTCATTAATTTCTGAAATAAGGAGTTCGTACCAGTCCAATGCTCTCTCTTGGAGCATGCTGGAAGCCACCTGAACGCGGTGGAGATCGATAAGATTCATGCGAGAAAAGATTCGATCGCATGATTTTAACCAAGCCTGGACCTCGATGATATTTTCCGAACCTTTGAAGGGCTTCCCACCCAAGTTGGTGTAATCGCTGCACAAGCGTGCAAATCCCGACTTTGGGTGAGTAGGTTCCGGGTTAGCTCCAGCTGCTTGAGCATTAGTTACTAAATCAAGAAGCTGTTGAGCAGTCATAAAAACTCCATCCGGAGGAGCAGCACCAGATGATCCAGTTCTGGGACGGCCTGGTCTAGACATTCTCTTCCTTAAAGAAAGAAAGAAGAGAAGGAAGAAGGTTATTTACCAATGAACATCAAGCAATCTTGATAGATAAAAAAGGAATCATAAAGGAAATAGGATGAGTCGGTACGAAGACTCAAATTAATCCTATGGTATGACTCCTAAGATAGACCTAGGACGATGATCCTTGTTAAGTTATTCTACATTGTTCCGAAGTTTGGCTTTGATACCAAGCTGTGAAGCCCCACCTCTATACCCACGCTAGCCAAGAACACTCCGGAGAAGTGCTGTCAACTAGCACGGAGAATAAGGCTGTTGAGGAGCGACCATCCATGTAATTGCTTATCACACGGTGGCTATAAATAATCTTCGGAAACAAACATAGAAATAATCATATCACAAATCAGTCACAGATATCCATATCACAAAGGCAGAAGAAGATATGAATATATAACTAACACATGAAAGTGTACATCAGAGTAGTGGTCAATAAGATCCACGATAATACAAAAGAATAGCAACACGTGCTATGCAAAAGAATACAACTATGAGTCTATATCTCAAGTGTACACAACAAAACTGCTAATCTAAACAGTTAGCCAAAAGTCAGAGTGATGAATCCCAGGGAAGAAGTCAAGCAGAAGCACCTGTAACATCTCGGTCTGATCCGAGTATTATTTAAGAAAATAATAAACGGATCAGTCTAGCTATAAATATCAGATGACATGATATAACATAAAAGATATGGCATAAACATAAACATCCATAACGACATACCGCTATAAGTATGTAAATAATGATCAACAGAAGATCAATCAATAAGAGATAATCAATATCACAAGAATCTTCTCAAAGATTCGAAGGGGGCATCATACCCTAAACTTGTACTCATAACAAGTCAATGACATAAATTCCAGAAATCAACACGAGAAATACAGAAATCATAAAAAGGGAAAGAGGCCTATCACATGACGGTCCGAAGACCATGGGGAGCTACCCCACATGTGTGAGTGGAATCACACAGAATGAGGTCAAGACTAACCAAAAAGCAGAAAGGTATGTGTGAATGGAATCACACAAGTGGTGTCTAGTCTAACCTTGCAATGAAAGAGACATCGCGCAATTGCTAGTCTAATTCATAAAGCGATCATCAAGATCAACGAGAAGTGTCAATTACACTAAGCTAGTAAATATAGAAGTTTAGCTTCATGTCCCATAACCACTTGCTTAACTTAAATATTTACGAACAAACTGTAAATCTTCACTAATAAAATTGTCACAAGAGGTTCAATCGAACAAGTCCAAGAATTAACCGACGAAGTGAACGCAAGCGTTTCATACCACTTGTTTTACTAAGTCGTTTAATTAGATTTCTCATCCGAGTGAGGTAAAGGCTTGTATATACTAATAGATTGGAAAACGGTTTAAGAAAAGAGCTTTGTTATTAAAAATAGAGTTGAAATTGTTTGTTAAAAGAGTTTTGATATTTACTACTAGTATTGAAACCTTTATATTATAAAGTGACAAAACACATAAGCAATTGTAGAAACAATCAGTCACAAAAATCGCATACGGAGATGTGAATAAAATCCAAGGAAATCAGCTCAATGTTTTTCAGATAAGATCCCCTACGGAGGGGGGGTCCAGGGGGGTGGCAACCCCCCAAGGTAGGGGTGCGGGGGCAACGCCACCGCTTACGGGGTTCGACCTGCCCGGTCAGGTCGCGGGGGTCCAGGGGGCAGCGCCCCCGGCGGGGTGCGGGGCAGCGACCCGACCAAAACGGTACGACCTAGTGAAGATAAAATGAGGTCTAACGACCTAACGACTCAAGGGTCCAACGACCCAACGACTCAAGGGTCCAACGACTCAGCGACTCAAGGGTCCAACGACTCAGCGACTCAAGGGTCCAACGACTCAGCGACTCAAGGGTCCAACGTTCGACTCAGCGACTCAAGAGTCCAACGACTCAGCGACTCAAGGGTCCAACGTTCGACTCAGCGACTCAAGGGTCCAACGACTCAGCGACTCAAGGGTCCAACGACTCAGCGACTCAAGGGTCCAACGTTCGACTCAGCGACTCAAGGGTCCAACGACTCAGCGACTCAAGGGTCCAACGTTCGACTCAGCGACTCAAGAGTCCAACGACTCAGCGAGTCAAGGGTCCAACGACTCAACGACTCAAGGGTCCAACGACTCAGCGACTCAAGGGTCCAACGTTCGACTCAGCGACTCAAGAGTCCAACGACTCAGCGACTCAAGGGTCCAACGTTCGACTCAGCGACTCAAGGATCCAACGACTCAAGGGTCCAACGACTCAGCGACTCAAGGGTCCAACGACTCAGCGACTCAAGGGTCCAACGTTCGACTCAGCGACTCAAGGGTCCAACGACTCAGCGACTCAAGGGTCCAACGTTCGACTCAGCGACTCAAGGACGAACGACTTAACTCCGAACGACCTAAAAATGGCCAGAACGACTCAAGTGCAGAAAATTCAACAAAACGCTAAAAATTGGAGTTTTTTGCCAATCCAATCCAAACCAAATGGTAACATGCATGCAAAAATGATAGGGAATCATTCCCAACAGTCCAATATAGTTATAGGCTAGAATTGTGAGATAGAAATCTCACCTTTGCACTAAAATTTATGAAGATGAAGCTTGAAAGCGAGGAGAAGCAATCCAAAGCTTGAATCCAATATCTTCTACTTGAATTTGGAGTTGAATGATGGAGTTGCAATTGAATTTGAGCTTGGAGTTTTAATTTCCCATTCTCTTCACCATTAATGCTAAAGCTTGAGTTAGTTAGGAAATTTATGAAGAGTGAGGAGAAGAGGGTTGGAACTTGGGCTTAATAGGCTAAACTAACCCAAAGTCCAAAGCGGGAAAAGTTAGTGAAATTTCACTAACTCCAAACCTATCGATGTTTATACTTAAAAAGTTGTAAACGACATTTCGAACTCAATGGAAGTGGTCTCGAGTCCTAATTTGACCGTTTGCAAAAAGTAGTTTTTCGGACCAAAATCCGATTAACGATTTAATATTTAAATAAAAATATTTAAATGTAAACTCGATAAATATGCGGGTTGTTACACTTCTATTGTATCTTATTTGACTCTGATATATATAGTAGCCTCATGAACTACTATTCATTTTGTTTACGCTGCATTATTGTTATATTACTCTGTGTCTGTGATTCTATGATTATTTTATTTACTGTATGTGCTGAGTTTCGCCAAATATAAATTAACAACTAGATATTTTGAGCAATTCAATTCCAGCATATTTGGATGCGAATGGTTGAAAATATCGGGTCGTTGCGTTAATTTAATACATGTTATCGATTATTGGTTATCTATTGATGTTTTTTGATGGATTTGGATGATGATTTTGATGGATGTTTGATTGTTGATATTGGATGACTGGACGTTGTATTTTATATTATTATAACACTACAAGTTCCCTATGGGTTGAAATGATGCATACCCGAACGACCTATAGATTAGGGAAAAATCATTATGGGTTGAAATGATAGACCCGGGCGATTTTATGGATTTAATTTAATTCGAGATTGTGGTCTGAAATGATATATAACCATAAAATCTTAAATTGCGAATTTGAAATGATAAATATCTGTATCACTTGACCTTAAGGTAGAAAATTATATACGGACACCGAACTGGTTAAATTAAGTGATTTTCGAACCATTAATTTTTGAATTCAATTAATTAATATTTTGAAATACAAATTGGTTTATATAAACTGAATTATTTTAGAAATTCCAAGCGTAAATGTTGAAATTGGAATTGAATTAATGAATAGTTCAAAGGATTGAATTTGGAATTTCAAGGTTGAGGTGTCAAATATAAATGAATTTATCGAAATTGAGTAATTGAAAATGTTTGGATATAACTTTAAAATCTATTTTAAACTAATTTAAACTATTTTAATCAAGCTAAATATTTCATCTGTTCAAACTATTTTAATTTATTTAATCCATTATAATCTATTTAATCCAATTTAATCAAATTTACCTATTTAATCCATTTTAAGTTTATTTAATCTATTTTAAATCTATTAATGTAATTTAAATCTATTTAAAATCTAATTAATATAATTTAAATTTATTTGATCTATTTTAAATTTATTTGATCTATTTTAAAGCTATTTAATATAATTTAAATTTATTTAATCTGTTTTAAATCTATATAAATCATTTTTACATCTAATTAAATCAAATTGTAATCTATTTAAACTATTTTTACTATTTAAACTATTTTTACTATTTAAACTATTTTGAATCTATTTTAAACCATTTTAAAAACTATTAAACTATTTATTACTACCTAAACTATTTTCTAAAATTTCAGACTGTGTAAATCTAAAGTATTTATATTTAAATCCTTGATGATGATATAACCTAAGTTGGAATTCGGAATTGATACCTTTTCTAAAATGACATATTTGAGTAAATATGATTTTGGAAATGAACGTGATTTTGAAAGTGAATATGATTTGAAAATGATATGGTTTCGAGAATATGATATTTTGATATCAATTGTAAATTGAATTTTTGAAATGTAAAAGAACCATCCGGTGTGTAATAAGCGTTTGGCTGTTAAAGAGACCGGGATCGAATATTGTCATACTCTCTACCAATGCTAAAAACTACTTTAACAACTATGTACCTAGTGAAGATTCCAGAAATGAAGTAGGAGTGTTTGGCGAACGATTTCTGTATGAGGTATTGATATGACCTTGACTCCCGTGAGTCAGCTTAGATGTGGCTAAAATAGGAGCTATACCTGGGCCAAGTGAGGTCATTCCTCCGATCGGACTTGCTTCTTCGAAAACATGTTATGACTTTGTGATGATTTGGTGGCCACCCCTCGATTTTGATTATGGGAGTGTGTTCCGAGGTGGGTGGTAGTAGCTACTATGCGTTACCACCAGCCAGGTTCTGCAATTGGTAAATCTACCTTGGCATTGCCTCGAGTGTCGTGTTCACATACCCTAGAGCGCCTTCTACGAATTTGTTTTGTACCGTACTTATGGAGTGTCCTCTGGGTATACCACCGATTTGGTGGAGCTTAAGACATTGTATAGACTATGGGAATATATAAAATGTGTTAAAGGGCATATGGGTAACGCCTTAATGCTATTTTGATACTTTACTGTAGACACTATTATAATAGCGTATTGTACTACATAGTAGATAGTTTAGGAGATGGTAATCCCGAACATCTTTTAAATTATTGCACCCACGTTAGACACTGGATAGGAGATGTCAAACCCCGTAAACATCTCTGACGCAGTTACACCCATATTTATTTACTGTTGATTTAAATTATGTAAGATATTTTAGTTCTGACTCGAGTGTTTTTTCTTTTCAATTCGCTCGGGTCATTCTGAGCTTTTCAGTTTACAGAAGACTGCTTTTTGGAGGACGAAGATATAGTACTATTATTATTTGTTTTATTTATTCCGCTGCATCATGCTGTTCCGCTGCATTTATTTATTTATTCATGTTTGTGTAACGTTGATTTTTATGTTGTAAAAGAATAATCAAATGTATTAATAAAATAGCTTCATGAACTGTTATTTGATTATTATATTTTGTCATTTCGCTGCAAGATTCTGTATTTGTTTAATTTCTTCTCTTTTTCTTGTTTACCCCATGACAATCTGCCCTTTTGAATGGTCTGAGTTAGACATGTGTGTCTTCTTTAAACGTCCAAAACGGCAGTTGTTACACATACCAAACATAGGGAACAAGCTGCAAAATTCTGTATTTGTTTAATTTCTTCTCTTTTTCTTGTTTACCCCATGACAATCTGCCCTTTTGAATGGTTTGAGTTAGACATGTGTGTCTTCTTTAAATGTCCGAAACGGCAGTTGTTACACATACCAAAACATAGGGAACAATAATATATCACAACATAAACCGTAATCTAAAAACATATTTGTTTGTCGGGCAAATAAACCTATATTTATAAAACCAAAAACAACGGCTAGCTTTTGCTTCCATATACTTGAATTTTACTTACATAATTCAATAGAATTAAACATGATAAAAGGATAATATACTAACTATTCTATCATAAATAGTAATTACACACAATACAGCGATAACATATAACAAAATAATGCAGGACAACTAACAAGTGTGATGCACTTCTACATGCAATTCTAATGGAATGTAATAGTTATAGGTAACCAAAATAGTACAACAATCAGAAGCAACAATCATAGCACACTATTTGATTATTAAAATTCGTACGATGTACACATATCATTTGTACATAATATTAATTCTGATCACTTGCTTGAATACAAAAATTTCACTTCTGAAGTAGTATTGTTAACTCTACTACTCTAGTGCAAACTCAGATCCAATTTCTTGATGAGAAATCTCTGTTCTCATGCATAGCCATAAGCTATGATACAAAACTTCAAATTCATATCAAGAATCTGTATCAAGCATCCATCGTCAAAAATCGAGTAAAAAATCTTAACTCGGACTGGCGTAAATTGCCTTAAATCATGTATTCAAATCTGCATTAAAACTATCATGCAAATAAAATAATCTACGTACAACTTACATATTTTATTCTATTGGTTTTTTTAACACATCATTTACTTTTCACTCATTTTAATACTCGTTTATTTATGTAAAGATCAATCTCTTACATACTTTATTTTCCTTTACATATTTAAGTCCTTAATGAATCATTTCATAAAATGTTACACAAGCTTCCACTTCATTTACTTAAGTTAATAATAACTTAATTTGAATATAGAATAAAAATTTAAGTTTTTGGTATCCTTCTTTGAAGAGGAAAGAAATATTTCAATATATCTTAAAATTCAACTAAAACATTTAACCTTATTCACTTAGTATAAATATAATAAATATAAGATATAATTAAAACATCCTCATAGCATCATGAAAAAAATTTCCAAAAAGTTTTAAAATACTTGTTTTAATATAAATATTCGAATCATGGAAAACATTTATTTCGGTTTAACACAAAATTCAAATAGTAAATAAACCTATAAATTTCATATTAGTACTTAAAACTCAAGTAAATATCTCAAATCATACTTTCAAAAATAGAGATTCAAATTTAAATTTCCAAATATTACCATAAATAAAACTTCCCAATTCATTTATTTTCTCATAATTTTAAAACAAAATTTTTTATATATCCTATTTATATAATATCTCCAAATTATATATTCAAAGAAACTGGTATAAATTTTATTTTACCATTCATTTGAAAAATTCATTTGCAAATCAATCATCTTTAATACTTTAATACTTTACAAAAATTCCTTTGCAAAATTTCTTGCTTCATTTATAAATACCATTCAAATATTTTAAATAACATCTTTATAAATATATGTAAACTATTTGAAATAAGTATTCGCATCATTACTTATATTTAAAAAGGAGCTATTGATAACCTTAAATCCATTATTTATAAATTTATTAGTTTAATCTCAAAATACTTTTCAAACATTATTAATAAATCAATAATCATTAACTTTAACTATTTTTATTGAATTAATAACTTCTCACAATATTTACAACATTGATAATTAACTTTTAACCATGTCGTAAATAAATAAACAACCTTTTAAACATTTTTAAAGTATTTAAAAATAATAATCAAAATATTATTTAATAATACTTTTATCAAAATACTTTTATAACTCGGCGTTTTAAGAAGTTTATCATCTTCTTACAGACTCTAGACGTACTTTGTTCAGGCGCAAGACTAGAAACCTTTAAGTACATAGTAGACCTATTTCAACACCCAATGAAAATACTTAAAAACAGATATGAAAAGTAGAACTCGAAACACCGTAGATCGCAGTATGCAATGGTTATGTCGCTATACCAGAAGAATCCATTTATACTGATAGTAATCTCTACCCTCGATTTAAGCTACGATTTAAATCATACGACCATATGTTACGGTATGGAATTCAAAGGAACTCATGAGTTTATGTTCAGACAACCAAAATGAAATCAATAGAATAAACCTACAAAGTGGGTTACCGAATTTCGTAGAAGGTACCTCTCATATCTTCAGTTTTTAAATGTATCAAAATATACATAGTACTCTTTCATATCATAACTTTGAATATTATATTTATATAAATTCCATTGTATATAAGATCATCACTTTTCAAATCGAGTACCCTTCAAATCAATTGTCTTCGAAATAACTTCATACTTGTATAAAATCATTTTTATATACGAGTCGAAAACCTTCAAATTAAATGTCTATGAAATCAAAGGTCTTGGAAGATCAATCTATTTCAAAATATCAATTCGATTTCAAATTCATATAGAATTTCCACAATCATTCTCCTTTTTTAAAATTGTATACCATTTAAAATTCAAAATTGCCACAATCAATAGTTTTTATAAATAAATTCAATTTAATATTTATGTCAAGTTTATAAATCAAAATTCTATTTTCCAAGTCGAGTATGTTTTAGAAAGAATCATTTTATACATAAATTACTTTATAAAACACTACTAAGTTCATAAACATTTCTTAAAGAAAAAATTTCATTTAAAACATTTCAAAACTAATTTTATATTTTTATAATACAAAAAACCTTATTCATTTTAATTACCAAAATATTTAACATTTTAAAACTTGTTTAAATTATATTATCCTTTAACTTAAGAGTTAGAAAACTAAACTGTTATATACCTTTATAAAATACTAAGCTTTAAGTTGCAAACCTTAATTTGGAAGTGTTAGACTATTCAAAACAGTCGAAAAAAATCAAATTCTAATTTAGAGAAAATCGGAAATTAACAATCAATCATCTCAACGAGATGCATTATGATGGCCCGCAAATCCATACCCGTTTGAGCAGACAATATCCCACGTCAATTCAACTCAAAGTAGATGGAATACGAATCTTCAAGGATAAAGAAGAAAGAGGTAGAAGAAGAAGATAATAATAACAACATCAAAGTCTCACAATCGCAGCGAAACAAAATATAATATATATAATAACAGCTTTTACATACAAAGAAATCTCTACTGTTATATATACATACCATTATTAGAGTACAACAATCATCCATCACTTTGGACAGCTTAATACTTGTCCTTACATAGCGGAACAAATAATTCAAGTATGGAGACACGTCTCTATCATCCAGCTTGCCTCTTGAACTCCACAACACATTTTCCTGGATCTGTTCAACTCGGTATGACCCGAACATCATAATAAAACAACACTGAGTCGGTCTGGAAAACCAGCGTGAGAAAATCACACTCAATTAGATTATTACATTTTTGAAAAGCCTTTGAAAACAAAGGTATCTCGTAGGACGACGCCATAAATAAATATGACGGGTTTTTACCTTACGGTAACCAAAATATTTTTATCAAATTCGTCTGATAGTATAATAATGTCTATAGAAAGTAAAATAGAATCTAGCTGAAATGCTTGCATCTCACGTTCTATCAATAGTTGGGCACAATCAAAATCGTACAGTCGCTTATTGGAAAATGGATTCCATACAATGGCAGGGCTACTGAGGTACCGCCCGTCACAGTACCTGGCTTAGATTAGAGTACCGAGGACCACTCTCGATCCCCTGCAACACAAGACCGGAGCTACTCCCTACTAGATAGTCCGAATAAGATCACCACGCGGTTGGAGCTAACAACCGCCTACACAGCCGAATATAAAGGGACATCTAGACAAGGGAAGTCTTACCCTACTTGGGTGCTACCCACTTAGCCTTGTTGCACCTCACCTGTTTTAGCCATTCCCGGTTGTTGAGGCTTAAGGCTATGCGTTACCTTTTAAAGAGCAGGTTCACTTAGAATGCTCATTGTCCTACAATGACGATGTTCTAAAAGCATTCGTCCATACAATTTGCCCTGGGTCAGGACAAACCGAATCACCGTCTTCATCGTCTTCACGGTTTTCATTCGTAAATGTTCAAACAAGATCGAAGTGGTTTTCGGATAATTAAACCCGATCTCGGTCTCTTCGAAACGATCAGGGCATTGGCCAATATTGATAGTCAGTTATTTAACTATCAAAAACATTCACAAGAAACCATAAGGCCTTAAATAATTTCCCAATTTACTTATCTCAAAATATTTACACCAGATATCATTCCCATATTTCAACACTTTGAAAATAGTTTGAAACCCCCTTTTCTTTTCATAAAAATCATTTACAACTTTATTTGTAAATTTTCAAACTCATTTCACACGAATTCTATATATTCCAGAACACCTTAGTTAATTTCCCTTTAATATTTCAAAGCCATTTATGCTTATTTAAATTCGAGTTTCCTTTCTACTTCCCTTGTGAATTTTATTTCGCCTTTTGAAGTTCACTTATCTTACACTTTAGAAATTTATTTAAATTCCATAATACCATTATAAGGACTTTCCCTTAAAATCTTATTCAATTTTAATTAACTTCGTTTTCCATTTCGAGAGGATTTATAATTGAATTTACACCATTTAAAATTTTATATATGAAATAAGAGTAATGTTTATTTTAAAAATATGGTTTTTGGGTAAACTAAAATACCAACCTCTTAAAAACATTAAAAGCTCATATTCAGTCATAATTACTTTACAAAGTTGATTAATAAAATTAGAATTTCTTTAAATAAATGTCAAAGTAATAAAATAATTAACTTCGGGATATCCTAAAACAGTATGGTAATTTAAAATCCCGTTTAAAAACAATTTCAATTTTCTCGACAAAGTCTAGTTTTAGAAAATCAAATATTCACCAATTCAATTCATAGATTCCTCTTGATTCGTATCACCAAATTAATCACCCTTTCTCTTATTTGAAATAATATTCCACTATTTCTTTCAAAAATATTCCCATTGCCTGATATAAGTTTACACCATTAACTTATATTTTCCACACTCTATCGATATCATCTTATCTTATTTATAAACCCCGTTCATAAATTTATAAACTTCTTTGAGTTTTCCCTTTTATTAATAAAAACAATTTTATTTATAATTCCATTTTATAATTTTATCCCTTAATAAAACTCCATTTTTTTCAAATATATTTATCGATTCCAATATCTCTTCAAGCAGTTAATATATTTTAATTCCAAATCTTCACTTAAATCAATTTACAAATACTTAAGTATACCCCAAGTTAGTGCATATATTTTTATCCTACTTAATTCCCTTAGAATAAATCCAATTGTTAATATAATTAATTTCTTCCAAACTTCCTTTTAAATTCCTTTACTTTAATCATTTGCGGTATTTAAAAAATATCAAATTAAATTCCCAGGCTATTTAACATTTAACAATACAATTCACACAATTCATACCAATTTATCCATCATATCATATATCAATATATATATATATATGAACAATAAATATTTTTGAGGAATCTAGTTGGATCCCTCCAACCTGTTTTCCCTACATCCACAAATGTTAGTCAACAAATAAAATACCAATCCCACTTTGAGGGTGATATCATGGTATATAGGATCATCCGCTATTATGCGGGGCGCATAGAGTCTCACGCGCTATATAATGCGGGGATATCAATCACTCCAATATATATACTATTATATATATGTGTGTGATATCATCCAATAGATAAATTATAAATTTATCAATCAAGTCAGACATCCAATAACTTAAATTTAACATTTGAATTTAAATTATATTATCCAAATGAGTGAGAAAATATCACCTTTATTTTTTTAGATTGGCATTCCGATCCATCTCAACTTGTTTTACGTCTTCTGACCTTGTATAATATTATAGGTTTATTAGTATTCGAAATAATTGAACAACCAATTACCATTTAATAATTTAATTAACTAATGATTTAATTAAACTAATTTTTCCTTTAATAATTTCTTAGTAACTAAAATAAATTAGATAAGTTAACTAAATAATTTAATCTCCATAATACGTTATTTTAAAATAAACTAGTAGATTTAAAATGTATATATGTATATTTATTTTTCTTTTGAAACTACATATATATTTATAAAAATAAATTATAGATTTCAAAAATCTAAATTTTATATATACCCTTCAACATTTGAAAATTCCTATTTTTTTCAAAATCTTATATATATATATATTAAATAAAACTAAATTATAAATACATACCTCCTTGTAATAATTTCATTCTGTAAATATCAAAATAGAAATTTCCTTTACTATATATACACACACACACACATAAATGTATATATACATCTTTAAACTGAAAAAATTGATACATATGCCTTCTGTAAACTTATATACATATATTAAATTGAAACAGAACTGCTTTTAAATTTCTCTGTTGTTCATCAAAAAATTTCTGTACATATAAAAATCTGCACATATATTTCACTGTATATTTCTTTCTTTCTTTCTTCTGTATATGTTTTAAAAACAAAAATTTCCTTTCTCTGTATAATATATACATGTGTGTGCGTGTGTATGTATGTATGTATGTTACTAAATTTAAATTGAAAAAACTGCATATACCTCACTGTAATTTTTTTTCCTATCTGCATAAGTCCATATTTTATTTTCTAAAAAATAGCAATTGGAATAAAAAAAGGAAGAAGAAGTCATACCCCAAACCCCAAGCGCAGCCTCCCTCTACGCTGCTATCACATCGCGAGCCACCATCCTCTACTTATCGATCGTCGAATCCTGATAATCGAACTAATGCGCACAGCACATCTACTACATCGCACCTCTCGAGATCCCTAGCCTCACCCGCTTTTAACTCGATCGCGTCGACCCCATCCATCTTGACCAAAACCCCAAACTCCAATTCGCGAGCACCATCCCCTAGCATCGTGCCACCATCTCCGCGAGACCCTCCACAAGCGACGTGCTCTCCTCTGGCATGCGCGCGATTTTTTTTAAGTTGGATTCAATTTGAAGAAAAAAAAAGGGTGGCCATTTTCTAAGGAGTGAATTCGATTTTAAAGGGGAAATATGGGGAATCTCAGGATTTTTATTTGTGGAGGAACACTTGATTTTGTTTTCGTCCGCCATTCTTTTCAATATGAATGAATTAGAATTCGTTATTTGCTCAGGTGTCAAATGAGGGAGACGATAATTCAATTTTGCTTTGAATCTATTATGCACCACCATTTTTTCATTATCTGGATCGAATTGGAATCAAAGAGAGGAACGAGGGAAAAAAAGAAAGGGGGGTCTCGATTTAAACACGAACAAGGAAGCGTCTCGAGTATGAGAAGTTCGTTTCATAGATTCCTTGCGTGCTTGAATGAGAAAAGGGGACAGGATTTGTTGGCTAGGATGGCTTGCTACAAAGGAGGCAAAAATTTATGACGGTGAAAGAAAATAGGCTAAAGAAAGGGAATCTCGGCTGTGTTGACTAGGGTATATATAAATTTATAGATTAATTAAATTCAAATTCAAATTGTCTCGATAAACGCAACACGAAATTTTGACTTCCTATCGACGCGTGCCGCCAGGCGTTTATAATATTATACCCCTATTTCAAATGCAATGGAAAAGGTTTCGAGTCCTAATTCGATCATATGGAGAAGATAGCTTTTTGGACCCAGTTATTTTATTAAATTTTGATGTAAATCTCAGCGTGTTTCTATCCCGTATGACTACACGATAACTCCAAACGTTATGAAATTTGAAATCCGATAATAATACAATATTAAGGATCCACTGGAACTAGTTTTGTCGAATTCCGAGACTGTGCCTCGGAAAGCTATTTTTAAATGTCAATTTAAACGATATATTTTTAAAATTGAACAATCTACTTTTAAATTCAATTTAAAAACTTTTATTATCTTTATTGTTATCATTATTAATTTTATAAGCCTTTAAATTTTCTTTAACAAGCTTAAATCTCAAGATTCAATAATTTACCCAAATCCCAATTATTAAATCCAAAAGTTGAATTGTCCAATAAATCACTATATCTGAACTCTGAATCTATTTTATTAAATAAAAACCAACTCTTTCATATCCAGAAATCAATTTGTAATTCAAATTAAATATTTAAACCCATTTAAATGTTCACAATTAATGCCAAAAAATTCCGGGTCATTACGTTCTTCCCCCTTAAAAGAATTTCGTCCCTGAAATTGCTAAGGCAGAAAAATGCCCCTAACCATTTACTTACTAGAACTCACTTACTGAAAATCCCATATTCGCATTATGATCTCTTAGTTCCAACTAAACAATTAGTGGCAATTCCAATTCCAGAAAATCCTTTTATTTCAGTTCCAATTTGAAATTAATCCATCGTTAATAAAAATTTCCAAAAAAATTCTAACTTCTAAAATTTCTGAAATTTTTTGGCAGAGCCTTCCTTGTGCGGAGGAGCTTTTGCAATTTGACAAGAGATATAAATATATATACATGACCCACATGGTCAGAAAACAAAATTATAACAATATTTTATATTTTTATTCCTTTTATTGCATAAGCGTACCTCTATTTAGCATTTTAAGCAAGGGGCTTATTTGTTTAGCAATTAGCATGACCAAAATCCAGCCAAACGGCCTCTCGGTACTTGTACTTGCTCAATTTAAACATATAAGCACTATATATATGAAGCTCATAGCATTTCACTTATATTTAAATAGCTAAACACATGGATTACACAAGAAATGCATATTAAACACTATTTATAAGCAACCTATATGACTTCAACACTTATTTCATTGTTTTCAATCAACACATATACTATTTTCACTCAATTTAAATGGTTTACAACCCAATTGTTTAGATTCAATTCATTTTTAAACCAAACAAACTCATATTCATTTAAATTGATTCCAAAGTCAATTTAATTTTCATAGAATTTTATTTACTTTTGTTTACGTCAAATGACAACTTTTCTATGCGAAATCGACGATATTCACTTAACAGAATATCCCTTTTAGTTTATAACCACTTCAAATTAATCCCAACTCATTTTATATTTAATTACGTTCCATTCCAATTTTATTCACAACCCATTCATTTCTTTTTATTCCATACTTGCATAGGTTTCATTCAAAACCATTTTATTAAGCTTGACAATATTCCATATTAATATATTAAATAACCATTCTGCAAACAAATTTAAGCCAAGCTTCTATTCCAATATTTTCTTAAGTTAATTTATTTACTTCGAGTTATTTTACCATATAACTCAAGTTTATTTTTCCTTGTAATCAAATTCCAATTTAAATCCTTGATTTGATTTTCATTTATCAAATCCATTCCATCTGCAAATTTAATTCAATTAGTTTATTCACTTATCCATTTTAACTCCATATTCCATATTCAATTCATCAAACAATACCCAAGGCCATTATTCATTCATATTCACTTGAATTCCGTTTTCCATACAAACCATCACAATTTTAATAAAATTTCATTTCGCTGGACAACATTTCCAATCATATTTAATTTACTAACAATCCAAGTTGAATTTTATTTAGGGGCATTTCACCAAAAGGACAAATTTTACAGTCCAATTAGTTTCTAGGACACACATTCAAAGAAATTACTTTCAAGGCCAAAGTCAGCAGAATAATGACTTTGAAGAAAAAAATCAGCAATCCAATTATTTTCAAGGACATAATTCCATTGGGTTTTTATGCCCTAGAAACTAATTATTTTGTGTTTTGTCCTTGAAAGTAATTGTTTCAGTTGTGTGTCCTAGAAACTAATTCCACTTGCTAAAGAGGCCCTTGTGGCTAATTTCCACTTTTATTTATAACTCGAGCTCATTTCCAAACTCCATTATTAGCTCACAATTCAAATTCTATTTAGCCAAATTAGGTTCCATTTCCATATTTTACTGACTAATTAATTACCTAATTAGTTCGCTTCTAATTCTTAAATCAATATTTTATTTTTATTTCAAAAATCACTTTAACTATGTTACTTGAGTTCAATCTATTTTATAATTCAAGTTTGGATCTTTATTTCATTTTCCAAAATATCAAATAATCGTTATTTTGGGTTTTCTATTTCACTTTTTCATTTTATAAGTTACAACTTATTATTTCATTAATTTATAACCAAGCACATTCACATTTCGTTATTAACTCAAGACTATGCATTTATTTATAGCCCAAGCATATGTTTATTCAGTGGATTTCCAATTCTCTTATAAGCTATCAAAGTTTATCTATTCCAATCCAATTCTTATTCAACTTACATTTATTTATTTAAGTAAGAATTTAAATTTCATTCAGCTTCATCTACAACTCAATAGAATTTTATTTCAATTTAATTCTATTTCAGCTCAATTTCATTTAGTTTAAGTTAATTTCAATTCAATTCTTATTTCTCACATCCAACTTAATTTTTTCATTTTTCCCAATTCAATCACGTCCAAAATTTAATCCATTTAACTGAAATTTAATCCATTTAAATAATCTACTTTACTAATTTATTTCTTTCAAATCACCATTAATTTAATTTTCAAAAATTTAATTTTTTTTCAACTTAAACCACATTTTTTTCTTTTGTATAATTTTTACTTATACAATTTTTCCCATATTAGTTATATAAGCCATTTTATATTTTATAATATTATTGGACTATAATATTACCATCCAAACACATCAATTATATATAATAACTTCAGAAAATTATTTCTTTTGTATCAAAATATATTTTGGGTTAAATTATTTCATTCACCCATTTCAAAACAATATTATGTTGGTTTATCGTGTTCAAATGTTTATAAACTGCTATCGGGAAAGCGGCTTCCCCTACTCGACAAGAATTTATATACCACTCAATCAATAAGTCAACGCAATATTAAAACAATTATATTCAGTAACAAATATGCGCTCATATCTATTAATACACTCAAACTCATACTGGGTACTACTGACTTTATCTCCAATGAGTAATGTAACGATGCAACTTTTCGATGCTCGAAAACCGACATCAATACGTCCACTGTATCAACTGCCGAGCAATCGAATGGTGGAAAACCATACCGTTATGGTTATAGAAGAAGAAAAGGTAGAAGAAGAGAGAAAAAAAGGAAGAAACAGAAAACAATATCAGAATCTCACAATCGCAGCGGAACAACATATAATAGATAAATGAATAACTTTTAAACAAAGAACCATATCACTTATTACATTGCATCATATTACATTACATTACATCATCAGAGTATACAATAACAAATAGCGGAAAAGAAATACTATATACTAGCGAATACGCCATGCCATCCAGCTTGCCTCCAGCAACTCCTGAATTCCAGAATATCCTGATAACCTAACTCTAGACTGCAGTGTGGAAATTGGTGGGCACCCAGAGTTTAGGAAGGAAAACAATAAACTCCGAGTCAGTCATGGGACTGGTGTGAGAACTTAAAACGGTTTATCTTTAAAACAAATAACAGATAATTTTAAAATAGATTCGCAATGCTTTTTAGAAAATGAGACTACCATAAGGCCTCCCGCACACACACACAATGCAAACACAGAATCGGAGGAGATTTCTCCTTATGATAGTCAAAGATGCTTGATACGCATTAAAAGAAACATTTGATATTATTACTAGTGCATAGTGTAGGAAAAATCATTTCGAAAGTAAAGATATAAATCTTAGCCAACATATGACCATTATCGTATGCCTACTATAGCTACCATCTAAACAGTGGTGACCACCATAAGTAAATGGCAGGTTCTGCAACTAAAACCGTACGAGATGCGTATTGAAGTTTGGATTTCCAACAAATGGTCAGGCTAAGGAACTTCCCATTGCCACGTGGGTACACCTTTGGAAAGACGACCCGAGAACCTAACCGAATCTCTGCTAACACATGGCCGGGTTACCCTTCAAACTGGGTAACTACTGACACGAATATGTCATTCCCCGATCGTAACCGATCTATATCCGAGGATCCTCGATTCCAACAACCACAAAGTAATAAATTTGCAGCAACAACATAGGTTAAGTATCTAGGCTCCATACCATGATACCACCTCTATCCAGAAGGAATGACATACATTAAAGGGGCGCTACCCCTAATAACCTTGCTGCATCCTTCCTGTTTTGACCATTTCCGAGGTGTGTGGTCCGACGAAGTCTCATCCACAAAGCTACGCTTTATACAAAAGTTGTGCTTTGATCATCAAATGCTCAACAGCACTTCGTATGCCACATTACCAATTTGGGAATGTATCACTAGTAACCATCAACTACATAACCTCTAAGGGTGTTAAGCTAAGAGAATAAATTCTCCGCCACCAACGGGAAAAATTCGATAGAAACCAGCTTTACATCTCAAATTGTAACGTCGGACACACCTCCATACAAGTCCATTCCGGGATCGAACGGAATCGAAGGCACTTACAAAGAAGCCCTTGCAATCCGGATATTCACTAATCACGACCGGACTTCCCATCACAAAGGGTAATAAATTTCTATATCGGAGATCAGCCGATGCAGAAACATTCGACAGTAATCCTTCCGTTTTCACAAATATCCAGTCTTCAACACCGGTCATCAAATGTAATTCATAACGACGTATCACATATTTGGAATGGGTTATACGACCCCAAGGTCCTTTCCCGGCTAACCCGAATAGTGAGCGCTTATTTTGAAAATAAGTGTAGCATTCAAATTCAAGCAAATCACAGCAAATACCCATTCAAAGGTAAATATTGATAGTCGGTTATTTAACTATCAATAGGTATGCTCAACATCACCAGATTCCAAATAATTTTCCAAATTATTTATTTTCCAAAATATCTTTACTAGATATATAATTTCCACACTTCAACCATTTGAAAACAATTTTCAAATCACTTTTCACCTTTACCACTTTTGAAAACAAATTTCAAACATTTTCCTTACACGGAAATAGTTTCATTTCAAAATGGTTCATTTAAACCAATTAAATAAATCCTTAACGATTTACTTTATATTTATGTTCCAAATCCGTAAATTTATTCCCATGCTTCAAAAATAAATCAACGTTTATTTTTAAACAAATTTCCTTTCCTTTTATAAATTGCATAGTGAATTTACAATCCCAAAATATCTATGAACATACGATTTTCAAATCGATTTCTAATATTCATTTTCAATTTATCTTTGAAAGATAAAATCTCAAAATATTCACTTCATATTGGAAAACATTTCCATACTTATTAATAATAAGTAATTCACAAATCAATTTATTTTCAACACTTGGAAAATATTCAATATACTTAAATCGAAATTAAGTATATAATCCATTCTTTAAGGAAAACATTCTTTCAAACACATTTATTTGGGTCAAAAACGAATGTTGCGTAAAATATCGTTACGATGACCCAAAATCACTAGTATAGGGATTCGAAATTAAAATAGATATATAAATCCCAATACTATACAAAATATTTCCCTTCGGAAATCATTTACTATAACAACAGTATTATAGTCCACCATTTCCTTCTATTTCTCGAAAACGTCTATTTCAACAATGAATGTTGAAATCCATGGTTTCGATACTTAATACACTTTAAAACAACTTTAAAATCGTTTTAATTCTATTTAAAACATTACTTTCCAAAAAAATTTCCATTTTATTTAATAATATATTCACTGTCCAAAATCGTGAATATACTTCACTAACCAAATCCAATATTTTCTACACATTTTATTTCAAGGATAATTCACTATCCGAAATCGCGAATATATCTCATTTAATAACCTTCTATATTACACTTATCAAATTCAATTGATTTCGGATTTATAAACAATGTTTATAAATTCCATTTCTATTTATAAAAACTTCAATTATAAAATCCGTTTTATAAATCAGTTCAATATATAACTCAACTTTATACCCAAAATCCGATTTATAAGTTAATTATTTATATATCTTTTATTTTACAAAATCTATTCATTTCATAACTCCACAATTTATAAATCTGTAAATTTTATTCACTTGTGAAATCCATTTATACTTCATTTTAACACTTAATAAAACTCGTTTGACAATTCCTATATTTTTAATTTATAGATATTAATCTTAGAAATCTTTTATATAAACCGTTTACAATAATTCAAAAATCTCAATTTAAATAAACCAATCCTTTTAATAATTTACAAAACGTTATTTAAAACTTATATAACTCCAAAATCATACTTAAGTACTATTGTCCAAAAATATAACTTTTATAACAATAAAATTATAATGTTTATTTATTCTAACAATTCAAAATTTAATAAAACGTATACTTTCAAAAAATCACTTTAAAATTCTTTTTAAAATCAAAAATCATTATTTTAAAACTTCAAAAATGGATCCCATGATGCAACAGCACCAAATAGTCAATCACGACAACAAAGACATCATATATCAGTATATGATAATCAACAAATATCACAATATATGTAATCAAATAATTACTGGTGAGCAATCCAGTTGGATCCCTCCAACCTGTTTCCCTGCATCCAAAGACATTAGCACAATACCAGTTCCGTTTTGATACAGAATATCGCGGTACATGGGATTTATAAAATATTATCCGCTATTATGCGGCGCAATAGGGTCTCATCCGCTATATAATGCGGGAAAATCAACTCCAAGTACATATATAATACCAATTCCAATCAAGATGGAATTATCGCGGTATAAGTTTTTAAAAAATAACCTCCTATTACTAACGGCGTATAATGTCTATTTCAACAATCAATAGATAACAATCATCATTCAAACATACAACCAAGAAATTTTAACTATAACTATTTAAAATTTAAATCGAAACAATTCGATTGAGTGAGAAGTTCTCACCTTGCTTTCAATTCAGTTTTCGCGTTTTATTTCGAATAAAATTAAATGAGCGTTTAATTTTACCCGAAATTATCACTAGCTCCAAATGACTCCAAACCAGCTCCATTACGTAGTGCTTGACACAATGACTGCAACGTAATTCGCTTCGTAATTTTCCGACCTCGTACGACAAAGTTATGCAATTTAGAAGTTAACACGAATTTATATCATATAAAATTTACAAATTTTACTTCAATTTTAAACCCCTACAATCACGGCCGTTGGATCTGGGCCGCACGCATCAAGGCCGTAGAATGCGACTTCCTCCTTCATCTTCCCAAACGCAAGCATCTACAGGCACGTTCAAACCCATATAGTCACGATTTTAGGGTTTATCACCACGGCTTCCATGACGCACGAAACTTCATCACTTCACCACCACGCTGAAGCCCTCCGCGAGCTCTACCTTCGGCCAGAGGCACATAAGGCTCGGCTCTACCCTTGTCTCGAAATTTTTGCATGAAACTCGGCTGTTCAAAGCCATATTCATGACGATCCACAGCTCCATTCTCAATCTCAACCGTTGAATAGCAAGATCTTGGAGAGCTCTACGTTTTTCATGTTGGAAGTTTCTTGAATTAGTGTATGGATTTGAAGATTTTGAGGGAGAAAGATCTGTGATTTTCGGCCATTGAAAATAATAGAGGCGGCTGGCTAGGGTTTTGCAATTGTGTTGAAAATTGTGAATAAGCATGTGCTTTTATAGAAAATTTTTGAATTACTATTCACTCGAAATTTTCCGAACTCCAAATCTCGCGCGGTGACTGGCGTTTCTAAGGTTTACCCCGCGTTCCGAACACAATGGAACATGTTTCGGAGGGTAATTCGATCATCTGTGCGAGTTACGGCAATAAACGATCGATTTTTAAATTAAATCGATTTAAACTAATTTCTATACGTTTTGGCTTGCCCCGGACAAACCGTAAATCCGATTGATACGAAATTTGAAACCATACGATAATATTATATTACGGATCCGATGAAACTGGTTTCGTCGAAATCCGAGACTGTTTGAAAAGGCTATTTTAACTCGTCAATTAAATATTAAAATATTCAATTTTCACAAATTAACTTTTAATTCGATTTTAAACGTTCTATAGCATCATTCTAACTCCATTTTGATATAATTAAATTTTACAAATCATTTTCAATCATATTTAACCCAATTTCCAATTATTTCTGTAATTTCAAATATTAAATTATCGATTTAATTATCCAATTAAATCCAATTATTCGAAATAAAATTTATTCGACTGTTTAATTTCACTTATTAATATTTAAATTCAATTAAATATACAAATTTTAATTAATAGAAATTCTGGGTCGTTACAAGTAATCCCCACCAGAGCCAAGGTTCTCGCTTAACTTTTGCTCTGATACCAAGTGTAATAGCCCGCAAATCCGTACCCCTTTGAGCCGACAATATCCCACATCAATTCAACTCAAAGTGGACGGAAATACAAGTCTTCAAGGATAAGGAAGAAAGAGGTAGAAGAAGAAGATAATAATAACAACATCAGAGTCTCACAATTGCTGCAGAACAAAATATAATATATAATAATAGCTTTTAAATACAAAGAAATCTGTACTGTTGTATATACATACCATTATCAGAGTACAACAACCATCCATCACTTTGGACAGCTTAATACTTGTCCTTACACAGCGGAACTAATAATTCAAGTATGGAGATACGTCTCTGTCATCCAGCTCGCCTCTTGAACTCCAAAGCACATTGTCCTGGACTGTTTAACTCGGCCTAACCCGAGCATCATAATAAAACAACACCGGAGTCAGTCTGGAAAACCAGCATGAGAAAATCACATTCAATTGGATTATTACATTTCTGAAAAGCTTTAAAAACAAAGGTATCTCGTAAGACCACGCCACAAATAAATATGTCGGGTTTCTACCTTACAATAACCAAAATATTTTTATCAAATTTGTCCGATATTATAATAGTGTCTATAGAAAGTAAAATAGAATCTAGCTGAAATACTTGCATCTCACATTCCAGCAATAGTTGGGCACAATCAAAATCGTATGGTCGCTTATTGGAAAATGGATTCTATACAATGGCAGGGCTACTAGGGCACCGCCCGTCACAATACCTGGCCTAGATTAGAGTACCGAGGGCCACTTCCAATCCTCTACAACACAAGACTGGAGCTACCCCTTACTAGATAGTCTGAATAAGATCACCCTGTGGTTGGAGCTGACAACTACCCACACAGTCGAATATAAAGGGACAACTAGACAGGGAAAATCTTACCCTACTTAGGTGCTACCATCTTAGCCTTGCTGCACATCCTCTGTTTTAGCCATTCCCGGTTGATGAGGCTTGAGGCTATGCATTACCTTTTAAAGAGCATGTTCATTTAGAATGCTCATCGTCCTCCAATGACGATGTTCTGAAAGCATTCATACATATAAGGTACCCTGGGTCGGGACAAACCGAATCGTCTTCATCGTCTTCACGGTCTTCATTCGTAAATGTTCAAACCGGATCGAAGTAGTGTTCGGAAAATTAAACCTGATCCCGGTCTCCTCGAAACGATCAGCGCATTGGCCAGTATTGATATTTGGTTATTTAACTATCAAATAACATTCACAAGTAACCATCAGGCCTTATATAATTACCCAGATTATTTATCTCAAAATATTTACACCAGATATCATTCCCTCAACACTTTGAAAATAGTTTCAAACCCTTTTTTCCCAAAAATCATTTACAACTTTATTTACAAATTTTCAAACTCGTTTCACACGAATTCTATATATTCCAGAACTCCTTTGTTAATTTCCCTATAATATTTCCAAAGCCATTTATGCTTATTTAAATTCCAATTTTCCTTCTATTTCCCTTGTGAATTTTATTTTGCCTTTCGAAGTTCACTTATCTTACCCTTCAGAAATTTATTTAAAGTTCCATGATACTACTATAAGGTCATTCCTTTATAATCTTATTCAATTTTAATTAATTTCACTTTCCATCTCGAGAGGATTTATAATTGAATTTTAATTTTTGAAAATTTATATATGAAATAAGGATAATGGTTTATTTTTAAAAATATGGTTTTTGGGTAAACTAAAATATCAACTTCTTAAAAACATTAAACTTCATATTCAGTCACTAATTAATTTACAAAGTTGATTTATAAAATTAGAATTTCTTTAAATAAATATTAAAAGTATTAAAATAATTAACTTAGGGATATCCTAAAAAAGTATGGTAATTTAAAATCCCATTTAAAAACAATTTCAATTTTCTCAACAAAGTCTAGTTTTAGAAAATCAAATATTCACCAATTCAATTCATAGATTCCTCTTGAATTGTATCACCAAATTGATCACCCTTTCTCTTATTTGAAATAATATTCCACTATTTCTTTCAAAACTATTCCCATTGCCTGATATAAGTTCGCACCATCAACTTATATTTTCCACACTCTACCGATATCATCTTATCTTATTTATAAACCCCGTTTACAAATTTATAAACTTCTTTGAGTTTTCCCTTTTATTCATAAAAACAATTTTATTTATAATTCCATTTTATGCTTAATAAACTCAATTTTATTTTCAAATCTATTTATCGATTCCAATATCTCTTCAAGCCCTTAATATATTTTATTTCCAAATCTTCACTTAAACCAATTTACATATACTTAAATATACCCCTAAGTTAGTTCATATATTTTTATCCTACTTAATTCCCTTAGAATAAATCCAATTTTTAATATAACTAATTTCTTCCAAGTTTCCTTTTAAATTCCTTTGCTTTAATCATTTATGGTATTTTAAAAAATAAAATTCAATTCCTAGGCTATTTAACATTTAACAATTCAGTTAACACAATCCAATCAATTTATCCATCATTTCATATATCAATATATATATATGAACAATAAATGATTTTGAGGAATCCAGTCGGATCCCTCTAACCTATTTTCCCTGCATCCACATATGTTAGTCAACAAATAAAATATCAATCTCACTTCGAGAGGGATATCGCAGTATATATGGTCATCTGTTATTATGCGGGGCGCATAGGGTCTCATCCGCTATATAATGCGGGGATATCAATCATTCCTATATATACTACTATATATATGTAATATCATCCAAAGGATAAATTATAAATTTATCAATCAATTCAGACATCCAATAATTTAAATTTAACATTTGAATTTAAATAAGGTTATCCAAATGAGTGAGAAAATCTCACCTTTATTTTTTTTGATTTACAATAAGATCCATCTCAACTTGTCTCATGATTTCCGACCTTGTATAACATTATACGGTTTGTTAGTATTCGAAATAATCGAACAACCATTTACCATTTAATAATTTAATTAAATAACAATTTAATTAAACTGATTTTTCCTTTAATAATTTCTTAGTAACTAAAATAATTTAGATAAGTTGATTAAACAATTTAATCTCCATAATACGTTATTTTAAAACAAACTAGTAGATTTAAAATGTATATGTGTATATTTATTTTTCTTTTGAAACTACATATATATTTATAAAAATAAATTATGGATTTAAAAATTTTAATTTTATATATACCCTTCAACATTTAAAAATTCCTGTTTTTTTTTCCAAAATCTTATATATGTATATTAAATTGGAAAAATAAATTATAAATATATACCTCCTTGTAGTAATTTCTCTCTATAAATATCAAAATAGAAATTTCCTTTACTGCATATATATACAAATGTACATATGCATCTTTAAATTAAAAAATGATTGACATATATGCCTTCTGTAAACTTACATACATATATTAAACTGAAAGAGAACTGCTTTTAAATTTCTCTGTTGTTCATCAAAAAATTTCTGTACATATAAAAATCTGCATATATATTTCACTGTATATTTTTTCTTTCTTTCTTCTGTATATATTTGTAAAAACAATAAATTTCTTCCTCTGTACAATATATATGTGTGTGTGTGTGTATGTGTATGTATGTATGTATGTATGTTATTAAATTTAAATTGAAAAAACTTCATATACCTCACTGTAATTTTTTTACTATCTGCATAAGTTCTTTTTAAAAAAAAATACTTATTCGAATAAAAAAAAGGAAGAAGAAGTTATACCCCAAACCCTAAGGGCAGCCTCCCTCCACGCTACTATCACATCGCGAACCACCATCCTCTACTTATCGATCGCCGAATCCTGATAATCGAACCAATGTACGCAGCACATCTACTACATCGCGCCTCTCTGGATCCCTAGCCTCACTCCCTTTTAATTCGATCGCGTCAACCCCCTTCCATTTTGACCAAAACCCCAAATCCCAATTCACGAGCGCCATCCCCCAACATCGCGCCATCATCTCCGCGAGACCCTCCACAACCGACACGCTCTCCTCTGGCGTGCACACGATTTTTTAAAGTTGGATTTGATTTTAAAAAAAAGGGCGGCCATTTTCTAAGGAGTGAATTTGATTTTGAAGAGGAAAAGAGGGGAATCTCGGGATTTTTATTTGTGGAGGAACACTCAATTTTATTTTCGTCCACCAATCTTTTCAATATGAGCGAATTAGAATTCGCTATTTGCTCAGGTGTTGAATGAGGGAGATGATAATTCAATTTCATTTTGAATCTGTTATGCTCCGTCATTTTTTTCGTTCTCTGGATCGAATTGGAATTGAAGAGAGGAACGAGGGAAAATGAAGAAAGGGAGTCTCGATTTAAACACGAACAAGGAAGCGTCTCGAGTACGAGAAGTTCATTTCATAGATTCCTTACGTGCTTGAATGAAAAAGGGGACAGGATTTGTTGGCTAGGATGGCTTGCTACGGAGGAGGCAAAAAATTATGATGGTGAAAGAATACAGGTTGAAGAAAGGGAATCTCGACCGTGTTAACTAGGGTATATTTAAATTTATATATTAATTAAATTCAAATTCAAATTGTCTCGATAAACGCAACACGAAATTTTGACCTCCTATCGAGGCGTGTCGCCTGGAGTTTATAATGTTGTACCCATATTTAGAATGCAATGGAAAAGATTTCGATTCCTTATTCGATCGTACGAAGAAGATAGCTTTTTGGATCCAATTATTTTATTAAATTTATGATGTAAATCTCAGCGTATTTCTATCCCTTATGACCACAAAATAACTCCAAACGTTATGAAATTTGAAATTCGATAATAATACAATATTATGGATCCAATGAAACTGGTTTCGTCGAATTTTGAGACTGTGCCTCGGAAAGCTATTTTTTAATGTCAATTTAAACAATATATTTTTAAAATTGAACAAACTACTTTTAAATTCGATTTAAAAACTTTTATTATCTTTATTGTTATCAATATAAAATTTGTAAGCCTTCAAATTTTCTTTAACAAGCTTAAATCTCAAGATTCAATAATTTACCCAAATCCCAATTATTAAATCCAAAAGTTGAATTGACCAATAAATCACAATATCTGAACTCTGAATCTATTTTATTAAATAAAAACCAACTCTTTCAAATCCAAAAATCAATTTATAATTCAAATTAAATATTTAAAACCATTTAAATGTTCACAATTAATGCCAGAAAAATCCGAGTCGTTAGATGCATAATCAATCAATCCTAATGCATAGGATACATGGGTCCATAATATCATTCAACTAAAATTCGAAAACTGAACACCGAGTTTTCTTCAATCATTTAAAATAAAAGTATACATATCTTTCGAATGTCAAATCATACTTTAGGGATTTGAATGAAAATCAGTTTCATAAATTCAATCATGTAGCAAAGCTACTATAATGGCCTTCCCTACTTTGAAACTTGAAAAAGAACGCCGATGATGTCGCGATCATCACCGAAATTATTTTCCAACAACAGAAGTGAGTTGTGCACTTTATATTTCTTTGAAAATCATTTTGAAAACATTTCAGTACGAAAAATACTTTCAACCAATGCTGCTATATTTTTTCAAAATCTTAAACCCCAATTTCAAAAACCCCAGAATTCAAGTTCTTAAATTTTCAGTTTGAATTACTTTTTAGTTGTAAATCATATCTAAACTGTATTTTATATATTACTTTCGGATATGGTATCAAATACTCGATATAATAATACGGTGGGGAATTCATATATGTATTTATTTCAAAATCTTATGTTGAAATATGTAAATTTCTTATAAACTGTTTAAACCCATTTCGAAAATTCACGACAATAGCCAAATGCTCAAATCAACAACTAATAGTCGATGCCCATAAACTGGCCGAGCACAATTAATCAATCAATAAATGATAATAAGCACTACCATTCCAATAAATCAATCAATTCAGTGATAATAGTCACTAATCATGAAACAATCATAAAGTACTATATCATTTTCTTAAATTCGCACTTATTTATATATACAAAAAATAATCCGAGTTTAAAATCGTTTCATCTACCAATTTCGAAAACAATAATGAGTCAGTCTGCACTATTCAAGTATTTAGAAACCCTTATCGATGCTCTGGCGTCCCAAGTACCGAACAGAACTCATAAATACTCAACAGGACAAATTAAAACAATATAAAATATTTTTATAGCACTAACAAATAGTTCTCCCATATATGTACTCTCAATTCATAATAGGGCATTCCATTATGTTGTCTCCTAATGAGTTTACCTCAGCAGGTTAAGATATCTCTAAATCTAAGTTCTAATACCAACTGTGATGACCCACCTTTTTAGATAATTTAAGTCAATAATGAACCATACATGTCTGACTCAAACAGCCCAAAAGAATAGATTATCAATGGGGTTTTACTCTAAAGAAAAAAGACACAAAAGAATGAAAATACAAAATCTCACAGCGTAATGATAGGATATAATAATAACATAAACAGTTCATCAAGCTGTTTACAATATATAATAAATTCACTTTACAATATCATCAGAGTTATATATTTAACAGACAAAATAAATTAATGTAGCAGAATAATGTTTATAAATATGCTCTTCAAACTCCTTCTTCATCTACAAGAAATAATACCTTTGAAACACTGAAATGCTCAGGCTGACCCGAGCATAAAGGAAAATAATGCACTCTGGTTAGATCTAAAATTCTTATGAAAATTAAATAAAATAACATAAAATATGGAATGCAGATAAGTACATTTTTAAATTTTCAAATTTTCCAGAAAATTTATCATTTTCATATTCAAAGTACAAAAAATTTCGCAATAGATTCATTCTACTAACATATAAATTTACAGAAAAAATTCAAATTAATTTTAGAGTTCAAGAGATTTGATTTACAAAAAAAATTTGAAGTTTCAAATTCAATGTATGAAAACTTCACACAGTTTCAAAATTTAAATTTCAAAACTTTCAAATAGGGTAATGGTAATTTATTTCTCGAAATTCATTTTTATTGTTCAAACGGTAAACCTAAACAAACAAAAAAATTCACATCTCAATATAAGAAATCCAAGGGTTTTGTATCCTTATTCAGTGTTCAAATAATCAATATGGAAATTTATACGATTGCAATAAACTACGGGGTGGTAACAGGGGTATATCAAAATAAATGAACAAACACACATTCAATCACAGTAGCCTCCATCACAACATACAATCAACATTCAAATCAACCATTTCAATAATATGTCACAATAATTATTAGTTATCACATATTGATATTTAGCTATCAAGGTATTCAAATTAAATGTCCAACCAACAATCAACTTTTATCACCATATGATTTGGTTTAACGTGCAATAAAATTTTAGTATTTCGTGAGTGAGATTAAACACTCACATTTTGGTTTTTCCTTTTCTAGTCAGATTGGATCCGCTACTACTTTCGATTTTTTGTTTCCTTGTTATCTTAGTCTATTTTTAGAAAGTTTTAAAAGAGGCAGAGAAGTTTGTATAGATCTGGATTTGAAGAAAAAGATTTGAAAAGAAGAATAAACTTTAAAGAAGAAGAAGAATTGAAAATGAAGCTTCAAAAAAGAAGAAGATTTGAAGAATAAGGGAAAAAAGAAAGGTTTGGAAAAAAGCAGAAAAAGGAGATTTGAAGAAGAAAAATGAAAAAGAGGGAAGGAGGAAGATGAAAGGAGAAAAAAAATTGAAAATGGAACTTTTGTTTGGAAAAAAAATGAAGCTACGGAAAATGAGATTTAAAAGATGAAATGAGGCTATAGGAATGAAGATGGAAACAAATGAAAAGATGATAAAGTAAATATAAACAAACTAAGAATTGAAATAAAGTAAAAATATGAACAGCCTTGAAATATGGTAAGTATTAAAAGAGGTGAAGTATAGGAATAAAAATATGAATGAAGATAAAAATAAATCTTATGTTTTTAAATATGAAGCTTTAGAAGAATAAATTGCCAATGAAAGGAATCTATAAGAACTAATAATGCATAAAAAAATTAACTTTAAAAATGGAGAATAGTAAATGCTAATGAGGTGGCATGAATATTAATTTGGATGTTCACATTAAAAATTAAAAAAAAACTTCAAGTAAGGTACTTTGAAAGGAGCAAATGAGGAAAAAATGAAAAGAATGCTGCAATTATTAATTATAAATAAACCAAATGAGGCTAATATTAATTAATAAAAAAAACTGAGTAGTCTAACAATTAAATCGATGCTCAAGTGGAACCTACATGGTGAACTTGAAAATGAAAAGAAAGAGAATGCAGATGTGATAATAAATAAGAAGAAAATGAAGAGACCATGTATATACTATAAATAAACTTTTGAGATCCAAATCCAAAACTTACTCCAAATAATTAATTTCAATAAACCAAAATATACACATATTTATGTCATTTAATTCTTTATTAAAATATTCGTTTTATGTTAACATATGTGCACATTCCATAAACTCGATTAATAATCAATCAACCAATCAATCTATATATTTATTTATGTTACTCAGTAAATTTTATTAATTCATGAATATATATCAATCTATGCATTATAAAATGATTCACTTTAGTTTTTTAATTACTATAACGGTCACACTAATGCAACCAATTTAAAAGTTTTAACCATATATCTAACGGAAAAATAAATATATATGAATAGGTGTAATTAATGTACAATTGTTAATACAAGATAATTTTTTAATGGTTCAACAACATTTATACAACCATGAACCCTCTGATATATTTTAAAATTTTAATACTAATAAGGGTGTTTATATATATTATTCCAAAATTCAATTTTCCTTTTTATAAAATCATACTTATTCAAAATAAATTTTTTATTTTATACGTTTATAAACAAGCATTTATTTTAATTAAAATGTTCATTCTATTTTGACACAAAAATGCTAGTTCCTATATTAACTCATTCATTACAATTTCATTCTTGTTTCCTTTTAATTGAAACATTTCAACTAATCTAACTCCAATTAATTTCATTAGTAATTTCAAATGAATTCTAATTATAAACATTATTTTCTTTTCATTTATACTAATTTAAACATGTTTTATAAAATTTGGTGTACAACAAAAGTTTTGCACTATTTACAAAGTAAATGTTTTATCTTATTGAAAATCAACTTCTCCAGGATACAATTCAAATAACAACTTATGTTATGCTTTCATTAAAACATTCACTCAATTCTTTTTTAAATTCAACATTTGTTATTCCAATTAATGTTATCAATTTAATATAAACCAATATTATAAATTTATACTCTAATGTAAGTTACAACTTTTATTTTATTGTAATTGGTTGTCATTTAAAATTCAATTGATATTATAACTTATATTCAATATATTTCCATATTAATCATAAACTTTTGTTTCTCAACATTTTTTTTCAATATAAATATTAAATTTATATTTTTAAATGGTAAAATTTTGGGTTGTTGCATATGGTAGTGGACAAGAGCTTACTAGCTTACAAATCATATATGTGAAAGTTTGATCTTCAATATTTTTGAGTTGTACCCTTAAGCAATGATATATTGTGCATGATTTCGCTTCGCAGTCACTATGTCACTAAAACATGTAAAGCTAGGTTAATAGTCAATAATATAATATTACCTGTAGTTAATTGTGAAACCCAAATTATAAATTCCCTGGTTCAATATGGTAGCGTTTATCGAATAATTAATTTACTATGGTAGAGTTTCAACTTTATGTTGATTACCAGTTCGAAAAAATTGACCTTTTATACCGAAGGATATGAATCCTCTCTTAAGTTGTAACTTACTTCGTTTTTTTAAACTATACCCAACTATGACCATAATATGATTCTACTTATTATATGACTAACTGTAGACAAAGTATGGTTTTATACATATGATATCCAAAGTATTCTCAAATCTAAAGGCTACTGCACATCATCACGTGAGATAATTTGTTTGACATAAATATATTTAACCTATATAAGATTCTCAATAAGTCGTTCTATAATTGCTTCAAACAAATACAAGTACGTAACCCTTGGTGCCTCAACTAGGCATGCATGTATCATCGTCCATTATATGGAGAGTGTTACATACAGTAGTCTCAATGGATTATCAATATCTTATTCTTTATAAATCTTCACTATGAACATTTAAAAATAAGTCTTTCTTTATACGATCTAATGCTAAGGAGGATAAGTATCATTTTATTTTACATTTCCTAAAGTAGATGCTAAAAACCCTTGATTTAGCAGGTGTAGTAGAAAATACCGGTCTTTAAGCAGATTTACTTTTTAATAACACTAAATTGAAAAAGCGTAACGGTCGAAATGTATTATGCACTTTAGTGAGGCGCTAATGTAACGACCCAATTTTTTGACGCCCGAAAGTCGACATCAATACCTCCACTGTATCAAATGCCACACAGTCGAATGCCGAAAAACCGAACCGTTAGGGTTAAAGAAGAAGTAGATAGAAGAAAAAACAGAAACAACAACAGAATCTCACATTTCGCAGCGGAACAATATAGACAAATGAATATCTTTAAAACAAAAGCACTAAATCAGTTTATACATCCCATTATCAGAGTTTACAACGACACAATACAACACTGGCAGCTATTTTAACTTGCTTACATAGAGATTTGACTTGCACCAACCCATACACAGCGGACACTACATAGTATAAGTTCTTCATCCAGCTTCAACTCCCGATCTCTACAGCAACTTCTTGACTTCGCTTTTGAATAACTGATAACCTTACTCTAGGCTGCCCGCGTGGAAAATTATGGGCACCCAAAGTTTAGAAAGGGAACAATAAACTCCAGGTCAGTCATGGGACTGGTGTGAGATCTTAAAAATAATTATTTTCACAAATAAAATAAAAAGAAATCCGCTATGCTTTTGGAAAATGAAACTACCATAAGATCTCCCGCCACACACACAATGCAAACGCAGAATTAGAGGAGATTTCTCCTTATGATAGTCAAACATGCTTAATACGCAAAATCCTTTGATAATATTAATATTAGTGCATAGTGTGGAAAACATTTCGAAAGTATAATATTAATCTTAGCCAGCATAGGCATTTCACACTTATGCTTACTATAGCTACCATGTTCAATAGCAGGTTACCGCCACATTCCATGGCAGGTTATACAACTAAAATCGTATAGGGAGCGTATTATTTCTTTGGATTTTCAACAAATGGTCAGGCTAAGGAACTTCTTATTGCCACATGGGTATGCCTCTGGAGGGACGCCCCGAGAACCTACCCGGATCTCTGCCAACACAAGGCCGGGTTACCTTTGTAACTAGGTAACTACTACTCGAGTATGCCATCCTCCGGTCGTTTGCGACCTTTATCCGAGGATCCTCAACCACAAAGCAACAACCACAAAGAGTAATAGATTTGCAGCAACCACATAGGTTAAATATCTGGGCTCTATACCATGATACCACCCTTTTCCAGAAGGAAATGACATACCCTAAAGCGCGCGACCCTCATAACCTTGCCGCATCTTTCCTGTTTTGACCATTTCTGGGAAGTGAGGTCCGACGAAGTCTCGTCCACAAAGCTACATTTTTCACAAAGTCATGCTTCGATCAACAAATGATCTGCAGAACCTCGTATGCCACATTGCTAGTTTTGGGAATATATCACTGGTAACCATCAACTACATAACCTCTGAGCTCGTACATCTCAGAGAAGGGTGTTAAGCTAGGAGAATAAATTCTCCGCCACCAACAAAAATGTATTTGATAGAAACCAGCTTTACATCTCAAAGTGTAACGTCAGACACACATCCATACAAGTCCATTCCGGGATCAAACGGAACTGAAGGCACTTCAAAGAAGCCCTTGGAAATCCGGATATTCACTAATCACGTCTGGAATCCCTATCACAAAGTGTGATAAAAATCTCTATACTGGAGCAACCCGGTGCAGAGACATTCGATAGGTTATCCTTTCGTTTTCGAAAATACCCAGTCTTCAACACCATCTTCAAATGCAATCCCATTTCGTCGTATCGTTATTCGGAATGGGTTTTATGACACAAGGTCCTCTCGCGGCTAATCCGAATAACGAGCGCTATTTTTAAAAATAAGTGTTACATTCAGATTTCAACAAATCACAACAAATTTCCACTTTGATCTTTTAAATAAAAGATCCATCACAATCACAAAGGTTCGATGTGGACTTCGAATATCCATTTGGAATTCGACTCCCGGTCGCATCGAAACTCAAATGTCATTTAAAGGCCAATATTGATAGTCGATTATTTAACTATCAATCAACATTCACAACAATTACCAAATTTAAATAATTCTCCCCAATTATTTATTTTCAAAATATCTTCGCAAGATATACTTTTATCAATTTAATCTTTTGAAAACAAATTTCAAATCACTATTCACATTTCAATCCTTTGGAAACAAATTTTCAAAGTATTTTCCTTACGCGGAATATATTTCCAAATATTTATTCATTTCCACTGGAAACCTTCTGAGTTAAAATAATTCATATCACTTATCCAAAATATTCTTGGAACATTTAAAATAAAACCATCTTAAATACTTACTTCAAATATTGGTTATGAAAACATTATACTAATTATCACATATAAGATTTTAAGTCCCAACTAATTTTAAAATAAATTTTAAAATTAGTAGATAAGGTATAACTATTTAAATAATCGTTTCCTAAAACAAATATCAATTTTAATCTTTAAAATAATCCCTTCTATAAGTAATTAAATAAATCCATACTTTAAAGATTTGAAACCAGTTAAGAAAATAATTTATTAAAGTATCCTTTCTAAAACCATCCTTAAAAATTTTAGTTTACATTTATATGCTACTTCGAAATCATATTCAGCTTTCCAGGGAAAATACATTTTCCATTTCAAAATGGTTCATTTAAATCAATTAATAAATCTTTCTTGATTTATTTTAAATTTACTTTCTGAATCCGTAAATTCCTTTCACATTATAAAAATAACCAAATGTTTATTTTTAAAACAAATTTCCCTTTCCTTTATAAATTCCCATTGTGAATTTAATTTTTATTCAAATCAATTTCCAAATATTCACTTTCCAACACCAAATCAAATTTCAAATTGATTTCCAAATTTATTTCAAACACCAAATTTATTATCTTTTGAAACAAATTCCTTCTTTTAAATTTATTCAATTTTCTAAAATTAATTTACTATAAATTTTCTACTAAATTTTAAAAATCAAATTTTATTTATTTATGGTATCCTACGGTACCAAAAATATATTTGGCTAAATAATAGCCTTCAACGGTTTCAATCACAAATAGCCACACACAGATTATAAATGATCAACACACAATATTGAAATAAATTCAATTATTTGAGGAATCCAGTTGGATCCCTCCAACCTGTTTCCCTGCATCCACAGACGTTAGCACAACAATTAAATACCAATTCCACTTCGAGTTGGAATATCGCGGTATATGGGATTTATAAAATATCATCCGCTATTATGCGGCGCATAGAGTCTCATCCGCTATATAATGCGGGAAATCAATCACTCCAATATACTATACACTACTATATATATACAATATCATCTAGTGAATAAATTATCATAAATCAATCATCCAAGCACACAGTCAATCAATTTTAAATCTAACTATTCAAAATTTAAATCAGACCAATATTTGATTGAGTGAGAAGATCTCACCTTTGCTTTTTATTTTGCAATCCATTTCCATTTTCGGCTTGATTCCTTTCAGATTTTGACCTTGTATAAACAATTTATACAATTTGTTAATATTCGAAATAATCGAACAATAAATTTCCTTTTAATTTTAATTAACCAACAATTTGATTTAAAACTAACTTCCCCTTTTTTTAATGAGAGTTATCATACTGTTACAATTTCTTTTTCCTTAACCTACAAAAAATATTCTGGATAATATTATTTATCTATCTCCTTTAACACTCAGTTGATTACAGGAATTAACCTTAAAGTAAGATTTTAACAGTATGCCAAAATATATTTTTTAAGTCTGTACATATGTATATATATATATATATATATTTATAAAATTCAATTAAAATAAAATACTATATACCTTACTGCCGATCAAAACTCCAGACTACCCAACGATCTGCACCTCCTTCACCCCACCTTAACGACAACCGGAGTCTCACAATAGTCCACTGCTGTTGTCATCTACCTTCACGAGCTCGACCATCAGCCCTTCTCCATCCTCGTGAAACTTTCTTCCATCGTCGCCTCGCCGCCGCTCGAGTCGATCGATGCCTCCACCCTTCTGTGCTTAGGCGGGTCGCGACGCCAACCCCAAAACGCCACCTTCGACCTCCCCAACACGCGATGCCGCGTGCTGTCCAGATTCTTTTCCACGCAAACTTTATCGATCCACTCACGAAGCTCATCGCGATAGGCCGTGGAAAACCCCCTTTTTTTCTGAGCGAATTCGTTTTATTTTGATTTGGGTGAAATGGAACGAGATTTGGGAAGAAACAACAGCTACCTCCAAAAAAAATTTATACGAGCTCGTTCGGCTTCGATTTGAGATTGATAAAATAAGAAGCCATTGCTTGATTTAAATTGAATGAAGCTAGAGATTATGATTTGGGTACGACCATTGTTTGGGTTTTCTTTGAATCATCGGCTAAAGAAAAACATTTAAATGTGTTCGTAGTTAAGAAGGAAGAAGGGGACACGATTAGAAGCTAGCGTGCCAGCTTCAACTTGCAACAGTCTTTGGAAAAGATAGGGAAAAGTTATGATGGTGAAAGAAAGTAGGCTGAAGTTGACTAGGGTATATAAATATATTTTTAATTATATTCAAATTCAAATTGTCTCAATAACCGCAACTTAAAATCTCGACCTCGTATCGAGGCGTGCCGCTAGGCATTTATAATGTTATATGCCTATTCCGAACGCAATGGAAAAGGTTTCGAGTCCAAATTTGATCGTATGGGGAAGATAGCCTTTTGAACTAGTTAAAACATTAAATTTTCAATTTAAATTTCAGCACGTTTGCTTATCGTACGATCACATGACAACTCCGAATCCTACGGAAATTGAAATCCGATAATAATACAATATTACGAATCCAATGGAACTAGTTTCGTAGAATTCCGAGACCATGCCTCGGAAGGCTATTTTTAAATATCGAACTAAACGATAAAAATTCAAAACTAAACAAAACAGCTCCAAATCAAATTCTGAAGCTTCCATTATCTTCAGTATTATCAATATAAATTTTTGAAGCCATCAAATTATTTTTAACAAGCTAAAAATTGAAAATTTAAATTTTTACCCATCATTAATAAATCAAATTCAATAATTTAATTGCCAAATTCATATTTATATTCAAAATTCATGTTAAACTAACTTCCAAATATTTAAATCAATTAAATATTTCATTTCAAATGTTAAAAATTTTCGGGTCGTCACATCTTTCCCCTCTTAAAAGAATTTCGTCCCGAAATTAATAGTTAAGAAGAATGATCCTTAATCCATTTATTATTTTTCCCGATCCAAATAGTTTTATCATCTTACCAAAACAAATCTTTTTATTTAATACCCATCATTAATTCAACTAACTTTCCAACTTCAATTATAAGTTCCAAACAACATTGTTTTCTTTAACAATTTAAATTCAAATTCAAATTTTTAAACTTTCAAAATTTCTCAAAATTTTTCTAACTCCCTAAATTCTCGAAAAATTTTGCCAGCGTCTCCTTTGCGCAGCTTGCTCGATACGACTACAAAATGGCACTACAGGCCCCCAGATTCAAAACGAAAACAAAACGCCAAGTGGCTGGACAATAAAATCACCAAATTTCATACTGAAATTTAAGGGGCATTTCACCAGAAGGACAAACTTTGTAGTCCAATTAATTTCTAGGACACACATCTGAAATAATTGCTTTTAAGGTCAAAGTTAACAGACTAATTACTTTCAAGGAAAATTCAGCTGTCTAATTACTTTCAAGGACATAATTTCATAGGTTTTTAGGCCCTAGAAACTAATTATTTTACGTATTGTCCTTAAAAGTAATTATTTTAGTTGTGTGTCCCAGAAATTAATTTCGTAGGTTTCCTAGAAATTAATTTTACATACCTTTTGTCGAGCAATTTAAATTATCTTAAGAATCAAAATCCCAATTCCATTTCCTTTGTCTTTAACACACCTGTATATCCTAATATCCATAATGTCCAATTTCAACATTCAAAAATTGTTTTTGCACATTTCTTTACAAAAGTTTGAATACTTACTTCTTATACCATATTTACTTCACTATTGAAGTCATATATCCATTTTCATTCTATCTTGCATTTTCACTTTCATTTGAATTCGATTCAAAATTCCAATTCTATTTGGATTCAATTTATCTTCTAAATATTGAATTATATCAACTATCTATCATTCACAACTGATTCATGTCACTATTTTAAATTAGTTTCATTTACTAATTCATTACGAATTCTAATTCATTAAACCATTTTTATTTCCACCTTTATTATCTTTAGTTCACTTCGAACTAATTTTACAACTTCAGTTTATTTCACACAATTCAAACTGGTTTTCAATATTCAGTTTCAATTCCAATTTTATTCTTCTGTTCATCCCCAAACACAATTCAATTTCAATTCACCATTTGGTTTACAACCACTTGTATTTGAACTGGATTTCAAATTCCATACGAATTTAATTTATCTTTCATTTATAAATATTGAATTCAATTCATTTTAAACCTTACCCATTTGGCCATTCATCAATTAGCTTCACTTACTAATTTTTATTTCAATATTCGCTTTATTTATCACAAATCAAATTCAATTCCAATTCCAGTTCTATTTACTTACAAATTCGAAATGAATTTCAACATTCAATTTCACTTTCATTTAATTTCAATTGTAAATTTATTTATTCATTCACAACTTTATTTTCCACCTTAATAGATTTTATTCCAAACATTTAGTTTATATGACTTCTCAAATTCACATTTATTCAAATTAACTCAAATTTTCAATCTCCATTCTTTTATCCAATTTTCATTTTTTTTAATTCCACTTGAATTAAATTTTCCTTCCAACTAATTTTGTTTCCACGTTTACTTTTATCTAACTTCTCTTTAAGTTAGATTTTTATTTTAACGATTTCAAACTTTACAAGTTGTCAACTTAATGATATTCCATAAATATTTTATATAACATTCCAGGGTCTTTCCATCTTTTTAAAATCATTTTTGAAATCAATTCAAATTATCTTTTAAATTTTCAAAACCAACCCAATTTGCAAACAATTTTCGTTTAAACTCATTTGGCAGCAATTCCTCTCTTGGAAACTCGAAAATGAACATCGATGATGCTGCAGTCATTACCAAAGTTATTTTCCAGTGACCTAAAAGAGTTTAGAGCTTTCATCCCTTCAAAACACTTTTCCAAAACCTTTGAAATTCATTTTCAAAATAAAAGGGATTTAATTTCCCAAAATTTCAAATCCTTTCCAAAACATTTGTAACAGCCCGCTATTTTGGACCATTCAAATCGACAATAAAACCGTACATGTCCGACTTGAATAATTCAAAATACCGAATTGTTAATAAAAATTTGGCAAAACTTAAAATATACAGTAAATAAATCAATCATAGATCACTTACACAGAGTAATACAATGCAGCGGAATAGATAAAAATAGTAGTTCATGAAGCTACTATATACATTAAAGTTAGAAATAAAATACAACCGAATAGTTCAAATGCCATGAAGTCTCCAATGCAACAGATGGCTTCTCTGAACCAATCAACTGGATGACTGAAGGGATAGATAGCTGGATCTTCAAGCAAAGCTCCAACTTCGAAGATGAGTCTCAAATGCTGTATCTCTCAGTCTGACCCGAGCGTAAAGCAAAACACAAAATACTCGAGTCAGGATTAACATTCTTATATCTATAAATCTAACTCAAGTGAAATATCAACTAAAATATAATTAACTTAGAGGATGTTTGGGATAACCATCCTCTAAGGGTCCATGGAACTATCTATAAGATAGAAATATACACTATAACACCGTAGTCTTCCAACTTAATTTATACTTCAAAACCAACTATCATTTTCACTTCAAAAATCTCTATACTTCCCAAATAGTATTTATATATATTAAATAATTTATTCAGTAAAGAAATTTCAATTCCCTCAACTTAACCAATCGTTTAACATCAACCCGACCTTCCCATTTAAATCTTTTTCAATCTCAATTTATCAATTTAAATTCAACTCAATTTCTAAAATAACCATTTCAATTTTATTGATCTCAAGTTCGGATTTGAAATCACCAAATACCCTTTATATTTCAATATATTTCAAAACTTTAAGTAATCAACGTTTCAAACTAAACTTTATTCAATTTAGTGTTCTAAATAATAAATTCAACTTATATCGATTCAAATACAGATCTGAAACACCCATTTATATTCTAGTATAGTTCAAAGATTTAATATTCTACATTCCCAAAGTTCAATTTTACAGTTTCATAAGATCTTGATTTAATCAAATTATTATTTAGCCTTGAAATATTTCCTCCTTAGATTCAACATCATTTAAGTAAACCTGAAATTACCCTTTTACTCAATATTTTCTTTAATTTATTTAAACATGAAACATTCAATAAATCACTTAAAACAAAAATCCAGTTACAAAATCATACCCTTAAATTTCCCATTCAATAAATTCAAATTGATTTAATTAAATAAATCTTCATTTGAATACCATTTTTAATAAACCAAATTTATCTCCCAATCTTAATTATTAAAATTCTTTACACGGTAAAATTTGAAATATAAATCTTAAATAATACTTAAACATATTTTATGGATTAAATCAGTCTAAAATATTATTAAATTTATATATAAAGTTTCCATTTATATATAATATTTTAAGAACCAATATTTATTAATTCACATATGTTTCTTTTCAAACTGTAGAAATTTATCTTTAAATTATTTATATGGACCAACGGTGTCGGTATATATTTCCTATCATATAGTCAAATGCTACGGATATTTATCATTTCAATCCGTACACTAAATATATACGGGTGGATATCATTTCAACCCGTAATCCCAAATTCAATTTAAATGAAAATCGTTTGGGTTTATCATTTCAACCCATAACGATTTTCTCCTATTCTAAAGTCCGTTCGGGTATGTATCATTTCAACCCATAGTGATTTTTATACTAACAGGGAACTTGCAGAGTGATAGCAGATATGAAAATAATAATAATAACAACAGGTATATATCATCAAAATAAATATAAACAATAGGATATGGTGTCATATCCCATAAGTGAACTATTACAGATAATAGCATAAATATAACAATTTAAATAACTACAGCAGCATATTTCAATTGTCATTTCAATTGAAATCAAATTTAATAAATAAAAGAACGTTAATCGTGAGTGATTGCTCACCTTTCGAGGCTAGAGATATATGATGATGAAATGAGCTATGAAATCCAAAGCAACGCTGGATGGACAAGATTTGATGTAGAAAATAGGCACGACGGACAAGGCTGATAATGGGAAATCGATGAGAATGAATCGAATCAATTTTGATATTACAGAAAAAAATATAAATTATTATGATATTAATTCTCCCAAAACCAATTTTCAAATTAAAAATGTATATTTAAAATCTATATATACCTATATGTAATTTAAACATAATTCGTCCAAAAAAAACCATTGTATTATATTTTATAGTCAATAATTATTATAAAAACAATATAACCACTTATTGTAATATATATTACTTAAAAACCCCATGAAAGCAACCTATATATGTTCATAATAAAAATGTATATATAGAAATTCCAAATGCATAGCCTATATTCGGTTATATATATATATTACGTAAGTCTGAAACAAACACCTAAACGCATATATATGTCTCGAGATTTATAAACAACAAAATACTTATAATGACACATGCACTCATATACTTATATAGACTGTGAACAAGTATACATACTATGCCGTATAAAATCCAACACTAAAAAAAAAGTAAACTCACACTGAAAACATTTTAGTCAATTATTAAATATATATATTAACTAGCGTATAAAACTAGCGTATCCTGTAACTTTATAATATATAAGCTATATCAGATATGAAACTATCATTATATCAGATATATAAATAGTTAAACATTTTATACAAAACTATCATAACTTTATTAAATTAAACATACATTACACACTTACACAAATAGACCGTAAACTGTAAAACTTCACCCATTTTAAAGTGGTAACAATACGCTTGCTAAAAATATAACCCACATAGCTCGTACTTCCCTATAAAACTATATAAATATTTGTAAGCTAACCATTAATATAGTCTAATTCACAATATGCATACCTTTATAACTTTAAATCAAATATATATATACTTATAACCAGTTATTCACAAAATACATAGCTTTAAACATATCATATATTTAAATACATATACAATCGACTGATAAGATGAGTATGCTTTACGTTTTATATATGTACTAACTTTTTATATAATATTTATATATACACTTATCAAATTTTATAACATGCGAACAAAATTTTATATTATATAGAATCTGAAAACTGCAAACATTTCATACTTGGAACCATACTATATTTATAAGATGTATATATGATATCTTAAATCAAAAAAAAAAACTTACTTTGCTATAATACATACAATATTACTGCATAGATATACATTACTGACATATATTAAACTATATATTAACTAATATATAACCTTCAAACTTTTAAAATTGAATACCAACGTGACACATAAAGTATAAAACAATCAAGTTATCAAATCTCTATACATAGTATAATATCATACACACTATGAACGAAAAAAAAACAAAGAAAAAAAAAAGAATACTGTTATGAACTCATATATATAATACCATATGATACATAACTAACATGAATTTAAAATCATGTAGGACAGATCACATATTCCAAATACAGACTTATAGAAAATATACAATAACACATATATATTATAAATATATGCTAACCTATTACTCAAAGATAACGTGTGGCATGATTGTTGATGGTGAAGGCTCTGAGGATGGCTGAGCATGCAGGCGATGACAACACGTGTAGAGAGATATGTGCATGAGAGGAGGAGAGAAAAACGCGGAGGGAGAGGGATGAGTTGGATGTGGTGGGTGACGAAGCGATGGGAGGTGGAAGCACGGTAAAAGAAGGGAGAAAATAGGTGGATCTGTAGAAAGAAAAATGGAAGAAGGAGGAGGAAGAAAACTTAAAATGAGGAATGAGATTGGAAGTGACAGCAGTTTGCAATATGAAAGAAACGAAGTCAAACAAGGTTATAAAGGCAAAATAAATAAAGAAAAGAACCGTTGCATACGAAACGTATACAATAAATATGAATTGATTTGAATAGTAATGGTCAAATTCAGCTGAAAAGATTAAAGCGAATAAATACGGAGCATTGGTTATGGTAAAGTAACGCACAAAATTAGGGGAATAACAAAGGAAAGGACTGGTCAAAATAAATGAATGTAAACGTGCAACGAATATAAAAATCTATATAATTGAACCGATGGAAACGAAGGAAGCAAATAAAAGAAAGGGAACGAAGGAAAAAAAATGAGCTGTGTCCCGAGCATAAATAAAGGTGGTAACGTATGAGAGGAATGAGAAAAACAAACGGGCACAATTTGAAATCAATGCAATAAAACGGCCAAAAGCTGATTTTTAGGAAAATTATTAAAGAAATATTCCTTGGGCTGCGCGTTTGAGATCCGAAAAGGCATGGAAATCAAAAAGTTATAATTTAGATTGGAATGAAAACGTACAGGAAATAATAAAGGAAAAAAAAATAAATGCGAAATAATCATATAGCATTTATTACGTTTCAAACTTTTGACATGGCATGGGATGGAAACAGCTGTACGCTAATTGAGAAGCTATTAAAGCAATTTATTATTAGTGGCATGTTATACGTTTTTATATTTATTTATTTCCTAGATCTCAATTCATATCTGATTATACTATGCAGATTTATCTTTATTATTAAACGTTCAAAAAGAATAAAACGTATACAAATTTTCTTGATTTTCGAAACAAAATTAACGGCTAAAAGATGATGAAGGGACAAAATATAAGAAAGGGAAAGAGATGAATGCGTACAATTATTTATAAGAAAAGAGAGAGAAAAGAAAAACCCACAATTAAAATGAATGAATGAACGCTGAAAGTCAGTCAGGAATATAGAAGGTACAATATGAAATAATGGTAATCACAACTACTTTTTTTAATGCAGACCTTAAATCAACCCTTAAAACATATACTTCATATATGTAGTTAAATATAGTATATACTTCTCTTCTTCTTTGGTTCATATGATATATGAAACCCTTAACTATCGTATTTATAGCTGACGACATATGTATAGATATACTAAATATGCACTAAAATAAACTGGAAATGGTGACACAAAAACCCAAAATCAAATATATATATATATATTTAACATGACTAGAAATCAAACTTCAGTAAAACTATATACTAGTATCAAGACTAACATATATATATAGCTATTATAACACATATAAATTAAATAAAACTTGGTATAAATACGCTTTACTATATATACACTTCAAATAGACCATCATACATATACAGTGGTTTTCCAAAATAACTATATATGGAACGTACTCAACATACTTAAAATTTACACACCTTGCTGAAAAGCAAAAGGAGACCGTAAATTTATTACCCACGCTATTGATATTTATACCCAATAGAAATGAACTATGCTACCAAATTTACATCAAACTTAACTTATATTATAGTATAAATAATAGTTTATAAAGTTTTTGTACTAGATCTTATAGGTATAACCACAACCAAACTTTAAAATATATGTACACAGCTCGTACTACAAATCATTAATATACATAACATATTTTCTTTTTTTTTCAAAATTTTATTATTAATAATTTCTCAAAATCCAATTCAATACGTTAAATACCAATTAAAAATTGCTAAAATTTTATGGGTCGTTACACTCTCCCCCACTCAAAACTTTTCGTCCCCGAAAAGGAATAAAGTAGGAGAATAGAAACAACCAGATGAAAAATTTAGACTTTGAAAAACAAATTAAAAAAATTTATTTAAAACCATATACCTTTTCTTTTGTTATTATTTAAATTGATTAATATTTAATAGATTACTCATTTTATCAAATCCATTCAATTAATTATGAGATCAATTATTTATAAAACACTAATTTTTCTCTCTTATTAAACCAGGTAGAATATAAATAAACAATGTTTTAAAGGATATATTCAAAAGAAGGAAAGAAGGAAAGAAGATAGATTCGGAAAAGAGAATATAGTTGAATAAATAAAGCAGGGCAGATAAGGTAGATTCAAAAGAATAGAATCGGGCAAGAATCGTACATTTCAAACCATGAGAGTTTCAATTTCAAATATTAACACAAAATTTCTTTGTTGGAAATACTTTTGTAATAAATACCTTTTATATCGAAATAAATCTTTTCTTTCAAAAATATTTTTATAACTCGATGTTTCAACAAGTTTATCCTCGTTCTTGCAGACTCTGGCCATGCGTTGATCAGGCGCAAAGCTAGAATTCTTCAAGTACTTAGTAGACCTGTTTCAACAACCAGTGAAAATACTTGAAAAAAACTTTAAAAACAGATATGGAAAGTACAATCCAAACAAAACAACCAAACCAAAACCTTTGTCCGATCATGGTTCGCAGATACACAATGGTTACGCCTGGGTCCCCCAGGAAACAATCCATATCCGTAAGCTTTCTCAGCCCTGCGAGTTACGCCATGATGACTAGTAGAGTGCAGGATACACAATGGTTACGCCTGGATCCCCCAGGAAACAATCCGTACCCCTAGGCAAGACTCAGCCAGGCACTTGCGCTACTATTCGCGACCTACACAGATTGCAGGATACACAATGGTTACGCCTGGATCCCCCAGGAAACAATCCGTACCCCTAGGCAAGACTCAGCCAGGCAATTGCGCTGTGCATTCACGAGAGAAAAAAAAACCATGGGTTACGCCACGGTGGGAAACACTCGAGTATTACATCCGAAAAACCGAAAATCAGAGAGAATAATATCGATAGAATGAATCCACGATGTGGCCACAAAGCGGATATCAAGCAGAAGGCACTTTCCATATCTTTACTTCGAAAATATATATCATATAGTACCTTTTCAAATCACTTTCAAATATTGTACTTATATAAAGTCCATATATATAGGATTCCTTTCTCAAATCGAATACTTTCCAAATCAATAGTAGATCAAATCATACTTATATAGATTTCGATTAAATAAAATCTCTTTCCAAATTGATTACCTTTCAAATCAATAGATTTCAAATCAACCTCATACTTATACAATCCATTTTATATAAGTTCGACCACTCCCAAATCAAGTGCTTAGTAATCTAAGGTTCTCAATTTCAAATTATTTCAATACCAATTCAGTTTCAAAATCATATATGATTTCACCAAATTTTCTTCCAAATTAAATGTCTGAATTTCAAAGTTCCCAAAATAATAGGTGTAGAAAATTATCCCAGTTTCCAAATTAAAATAATTCAAGTCAAACAAATTCATTTCCAAAATCACCATATAAGTACTGGGTTTTTTTTTTCAATTTAATTTTCAAAACCAAATATTTTTCTCAAAATCAATTATATTCAAAATGGTTTCCAAATTTATAATTATCCCTTTAAAACCTTTAAACTATTTACTTCGATTTGAAATATCCAATTTACCTTTTTGAAAACCATTATTTAAAACTAAAATTCTTTCAAAACATTTAAAAAACTAAATTCCATATTAGTATAATTAAAATAGCCATATTCTCTTACTTAATAAAAGGTTTAACCTCATACAACAAAACTTGCATACTTTATCAAATATTTTATACCTTTCGAAATATCTTGGTTTTTAAACCTTTAAACCTTGATTTGGAAGTGCTCGAACCTTCAAAATAGTCGGTGAAAATCAATTTCAAATCCAAGAGATGGAAATCAATTTTTATAAATAGAGTTATTCTAAGTCAAATCAAAAACTCGAGGACTGAACACCGGTCTTACTTCAAATTGTTTCAAATATATACATATATCTTTCGAAAATATCAAATTATACTTCGGAATTTGAAATCAAAACGGTTTTACAAAATCACTCGCATAGCGAAGCTATTAAAGTGGCCTCTCCCCCACTCTGAAACTCGAAAATCAATGTCGATGATGCGTGCACTCATCACCGAAATTATTCTCCAGCGACATAAGTGAGTTCTGGACTTCTATTTTCTTGAAAACTTCTTTGAAATTTCTTCAAAATTATTGGAATTCATTTGAATTCATTTGAAATATTTCTTATTCGGAAAAATACTTTTAAATCGTATTATTTATATATAATTTCCAAAATCTTAAAACCAATTTCAAAATACCGGAATTCAATTCTCGAATTTCAAATTTAACACTTCAATTATAAATCATTTTTATATAAATCAATTTCTTATAATTTTTTCAAAATTTCAAATCCTTTCAAAACCCTTTTTATATAGAATAACATTTCTTATTTGCTTTATATATAGGTATATAATCTCTACCGAAAACATTTTCTTTATATATATAGAATAAAATCATAGTTATCAAAATAATAATTTCGGTATAAACAATTTCTAAAATACAAACAAAACCCGATTTTCAAAGGATGATTTAAGGATGGATTTAAAAACAAAGATAGAGATTTAATTTAAAGGAACTCTAATCAATAGAATCCTGATTCGAAGATAGACTCGATCGAAGATGAGATAATTAAGTTACAAAATAGAAGATGGATATACTTCTATAAATCGCGGGCGACCTTTACCTGTCAACCGTGATTCCAAAATTAGATCGGTGTAGAATTCTGAGGCAATTCGACATTCGATCGTCGGAGATATAGAATTCGGCATAACAAGATATATCAGCATCGTAAACCGAGGATACAGGAATCTTCGGTGAGTCAATGCCAATTGAAAAGGAGTTTTCACCCCCTTTACAAATCATTCAATGGAGTTATGGGATACTCCAGAATCAAACGAATATAAATAGGGAGAGACAGAATGAATTTCGAAACCGAGGGACATTCCAAAACTCAAAGGAAATTGAGTCAAAAAGGAAGAGATTCAACTCGAACGAAAGTGATTCTGTAAATAAATTTACCATATATGCTAAGTTTTGCCTAGAGCCAAAGCTCTGATACCAACTGTAACAGCCCGCTATTTTGGACCATTCAAATCGACAATAAAACCGTACATGTCCGACTTGAATAATTCAAAATACCGAATTGTTAATAAAAATTTGGCAAAACTTAAAATATACAGTAAATAAATCAATCATAGATCACTTACACAGAGTAATACAATGCAGCGGAATAGATAAAAATAGTAGTTCATGAAGCTACTATATACATTAAAGTTAGAAATAAAATACAACCGAATAGTTCAAATGCCATGAAGTCTCCAATGCAACAGATGGCTTCTCTGAACCAATCAACTGGATGACTGAAGGGATAGATAGCTGGATCTTCAAGCAAAGCTCCAACTTCGAAGATGAGTCTCAAATGCTGTATCTCTCAGTCTGACCCGAGTGTAAAGCAAAACACAAAACACTCGAGTCAGGATTAACATTCTTATATCTATAAATCTAACTCAAGTGAAATATCAACTAAAATATAATTAACTTAGAGGATGTTTGGGATAACCATCCTCTAAGGGTCCATGGAACTATCTATAAGATAGAAATATACACTATAACACCGTAGTCTTCCAACTTAATTTATACTTCAAAACCAACTATCATTTTCACTTCAAAAATCTCTATACTTCCCAAATAGTATTTATATATATTAAATAATTTATTCAGTAAAGAAATTTCAATTCCCTCAACTTAACCAATCGTTTAACATCAACCCGACCTTCCCATTTAAATCTTTTTCAATCTCAATTTATCAATTTAAATTCAACTCAATTTCTAAAATAACCATTTCAATTTTATTGATCTCAAGTTCGGATTTGAAATCACCAAATACCCTTTATATTTCAATATATTTCAAAACTTTAAGTAATCAACGTTTCAAACTAAACTTTATTCAATTTAGTTTTCTAAATAATAAATTCAACTTATATCGATTCAAATACAGATCTGAAACACCCATTTATATTCTAGTATAGTTCAAAGATTTAATATTCTACATTCCCAAAGTTCAATTTTACAGTTTCATAAGATCTTGATTTAATCAAATTATTATTTAGCCTTGAAATATTTCCTCCTTAGATTCAACATCATTTAAGTAAACCTGAAATTACCCTTTTACTCAATATTTTCTTTAATTTATTTAAACATGAAACATTCAATAAATCACTTAAAACAAAAATCCAGTTACAAAATCATACCCTTAAATTTCCCATTCAATAAATTCAAATTGATTTAATTAAATAAATCTTCATTTGAATACCATTTTTAATAAACCAAATTTATCTCCCAATCTTAATTATTAAAATTCTTTACACGGTAAAATTTGAAATATAAATCTTAAATAATACTTAAACATATTTTATGGATTAAATCAGTCTAAAATATTATTAAATTTATATATAAAGTTTCCATTTATATATAATATTTTAAGAACCAATATTTATTAATTCACATATGTTTCTTTTCAAACTGTAGAAATTTATCTTTAAATTATTTATATGGACCAACGGTGTCGGTATATATTTCCTATCATATAGTCAAATGCTACGGATATTTATCATTTCAATCCGTACACTAAATATATACGGGTGGATATCATTTCAACCCGTAATCCCAAATTCAATTTAAATGAAAATCGTTTGGGTTTATCATTTCAACCCATAACGATTTTCTCCTATTCTAAAGTCCGTTCGGGTATGTATCATTTCAACCCATAGTGATTTTTATACTAACAGGGAACTTGCAGAGTGATAGCAGATATGAAAATAATAATAATAACAACAGGTATATATCATCAAAATAAATATAAACAATAGGATATGGTGTCATATCCCATAAGTGAACTATTACAGATAATAGCATAAATATAACAATTTAAATAACTACAGCAGCATATTTCAATTGTCATTTCAATTGAAATCAAATTTAATAAATAAAAGAACGTTAATCGTGAGTGATTGCTCACCTTTCGAGGCTAGAGATATATGATGATGAAATGAGCTATGAAATCCAAAGCAACGCTGGATGGACAAGATTTGATGTAGAAAATAGGCACGACGGACAAGGCTGATAATGGGAAATCGATGAGAATGAATCGAATCAATTTTGATATTACAGAAAAAAATATAAATTATTATGATATTAATTCTCCCAAAACCAATTTTCAAATTAAAAATGTATACTTAAAATCTATATATACCTATATGTAATTTAAACATAATTCGTCCAAAAAAAACCATTGTATTATATTTTATAGTCAATAATTATTATAAAAACAATATAACCACTTATTGTAATATATATTACTTAAAAACCCCATGAAAGCAACCTATATATGTTCATAATAAAAATGTATATATAGAAATTCCAAATGCATAGCCTATATTCGGTTATATATATATATTACGTAAGTCTGAAACAAACACCTAAACGCATATATATGTCTCGAGATTTATAAACAACAAAATACTTATAATGACACATGCACTCATATACTTATATAGACTGTGAACAAGTATACATACTATGCCGTATAAAATCCAACACTAAAAAAAAGTAAACTCACACTGAAAACATTTTAGTCAATTATTAAATATATATATTAACTAGCGTATAAAACTAGCGTATCCTGTAACTTTATAATATATAAGCTATATCAGATATGAAACTATCATTATATCAGATATATAAATAGTTAAACATTTTATACAAAACTATCATAACTTTATTAAATTAAACATACATTACACACTTACACAAATAGACCGTAAATTGTAAAACTTCACCCATTTTAAAGTGGTAACAATACGCTTGCTAAAAATATAACCCACATAGCTCGTACTTCCCTATAAAACTATATAAATATTTGTAAGCTAACCATTAATATAGTCTAATTCACAATATGCATACCTTTATAACTTTAAATCAAATGTGTATATATATACTTATAACCAGTTATTCACAAAATACATAGCTTTAAACATATCATATATTTAAATACATATACAATCGACTGATAAGATGAGTATGCTTTACGTTTTATATATGTACTAACTTTTTATATAATATTTATATATACACTTATCAAATTTTATAACATGCGAACAAAATTTTATATTATATAGAATCTGAAAACTGCAAACATTTCATACTTGGAACCATACTATATTTATAAGATGTATATATGATATCTTAAATCAAAAAAAAAAAACTTACTTTGCTATAATACATACAATATTACTGCATAGATATACATTACTGACATATATTAAACTATATATTAACTAATATATAACCTTCAAACTTTTAAAATTGAATACCAACGTGACACATAAAGTATAAAACAATCAAGTTATCAAATCTCTATACATAGTATAATATCATACACACTATGAACGAAAAAAAAAAAAGAAAAAAAAAAGAATACTGTTATGAACTCATATATATAATACCATATGATACATAACTAACATGAATTTAAAATCATGTAGGACAGATCACATATTCCAAATACAGACTTATAGAAAATATACAATAACACATATATATTATAAATATATGCTAACCTATTACTCAAAGATAACGTGTGGCATGATTGTTGATGGTGAAGGCTCTGAGGATGGCTGTGCATGCAGGCGATGACAACACGTGTAGAGAGATATGTGCATGAGAGGAGGAGAGAAAAACGCGGAGGGAGAGGGATGAGTTGGATGTGGTGGGTGACGAAGCGATGGGAGGTGGAAGCACGGTAAAAGAAGGGAGAAAATAGGTGGATCTGTAGAAAGAAAAATGGAAGAAGGAGGAGGAAGAAAACTTAAAATGAGGAATGAGATTGGAAGTGACAGCAGTTTGCAATATGAAAGAAACGAAGTCAAACAAGGTTATAAAGGCAAAATAAATAAAGAAAAGAACCGTTGCATACGAAACGTATACAATAAATATGAATTGATTTGAATAGTAATGGTCAAATTCAGCTGAAAAGATTAAAGCGAATAAATACGGAGCATTGGTTATGGTAAAGTAACGCACAAAATTAGGGGAATAACAAAGGAAAGGACTGGTCAAAATAAATGAATGTAAACGTGCAACGAATATAAAAATCTATATAATTGAACCGATGGAAACGAAGGAAGCAAATAAAAGAAAGGGAACGAAGGAAAAAAAATGAGCTGTGTCCCGAGCATAAATAAAGGTGGTAACGTATGAGAGGAATGAGAAAAACAAACGGGCACAATTTGAAATCAATGCAATAAAACGGCCAAAAGCTGATTTTTAGGAAAATTATTAAAGAAATATTCCTTGGGCTGCGCGTTTGAGATCCGAAAAGGCTTGGAAATCAAAAAGTTATAATTTAGATTGGAATGAAAACGTACAGGAAATAATAAAGGAAAAAAAAATGCGAAATAATCATATAGCATTTATTACGTTTCAAACTTTTGACATGGCATGGGATGGAAACAGCTGTACGCTAATTGAGAAGCTATTAAAGCAATTTATTATTAGTGGCATGTTATACGTTTTTATATTTATTTATTTCCTAGATCTCAATTCATATCTGATTATACTATGCAGATTTATCTTTATTATTAAACGTTCAAAAAGAATAAAACGTATACAAATTTTCTTGATTTTCGAAACAAAATTAACGGCTAAAAGATGATGAAGGGACAAAATATAAGAAAGGGAAAGAGATGAATGCGTACAATTATTTATAAGAAAAGAGAGAGAAAAGAAAAACCCACAATTAAAATGAATGAATGAATGAATGCTGAAAGTCAGTCAGGAATATAGAAGGTACAATATGAAATAATGGTAATCACAACTACTTTTTTTAATGCAGACCTTAAATCAACCCTTAAAACATATACTTCATATATGTAGTTAAATATAGTATATACTTCTCTTCTTCTTTGGTTCATATGATATATGAAACCCTTAACTATCGTATTTATAGCTGACGACATATGTATAGATATACTAAATATGCACTAAAATAAACTGGAAATGGTGACACAAAAACCCAAAATCAAATATATATATATATTTAACATGACTAGAAATCAAACTTCAGTAAAACTATATACTAGTATCAAGACTAACATATATATATAGCTATTATAACACATATAAATTAAATAAAACTTGGTATAAATACGCTTTACTATATATACACTTCAAATAAACCATCATACATATACAGTGGTTTTCCAAAATAACTATATATGGAACGTACTCAACATACTTAAAATTTACACACCTTGCTGAAAAGCAAAAGGAGACCGTAAATTTATTACCCACGCTATTGATATTTATACCCAATAGAAATGAACTATGCTACCAAATTTACATCAAACTTAACTTATATTATAGTATAAATAATAGTTTATAAAGTTTTTGTACTAGATCTTATAGGTATAACCACAACCAAACTTTAAAATATATGTACACAGCTCGTACTACAAATCATTAATATACATAACATATTTTCTTTTTTTTTTCAAAATTTTATTATTAATAATTTCTCAAAATCCAATTCAATACGTTAAATACCAATTAAAAATTGCTAAAATTTTATGGGTCGTTACAACATTTTTCCAATATTCCTTTGGAATTCTATTTCAAATTATAAATCACATTTACAATTTATATTTATAAATTCCATTTGTATATAAATTTATTTCTTAGCTGTTTGTTATTATTTCAATTTCTTATTCAACAATAATGATAATACTTCAATATTATCACTTCCTAACAAACAAGCTGCCATATACTACTATAATAATTTACAGAAAATTACCTCCTTCATATACGAAAATAGTTTAGGTAAAATTATTTTATTTACCCTAATTTTAAACAATATCGTGTCGATTTATACAATATCGTGTCGATTTATCTTGTTTAAGAGTTTAGAAAACCCTATCGATACAGTTGGCCAAACTGCACTGACCAGAATCTATAAACAATCAACCGATAAGTCAACACAATATAAAACAATTTTATATTCACTAACAAATACGCGCTCATATTTATTACTACACTCAAACTCAAACTAGAATACTGCTGACTTTATCTCTAATGAGTAACACCCAACAGAGCCAAGATTGTCGCTTAACCAAATGCTCTGATACCAATCTGTAACGATCCAATTTTTCAACGCCCGAAAGTCGACATCAATACCTCCACTGTATCAAATGCCGCACATTCGAATGCCAAAAACCGAACCGTTAGGGTTAAAGAAGAAGAAGACAGAAGAAGAAACAGAAAAAATAACAGAATCTCACATTTCACAGCGGAACAACATATAATAGACAAATGAATATCTTTAAAACAAAAGCACTAAATCAGTTTATACATCCCATTATCAGAGTTTACAACGACACAATACAACACTGGCAGCTATTTTAACTTGCTTACATAGAGATTTGACATGCACCAACCCATACGCAGCAGACACTACATAGTATAAGTAATACGCCTCGCCATCCAGCTTCAACTCCTGATCTCTATAGCAACTTCTTGACTTTGCTTCCGAATAACTGATAACCTGACTCTAGGCTGCCCGTGTGGAAAATTATAGGCACCCAGAGTTTAGAAAGGGAACAATAAACTCCAGGTCAGTCGTGGGACTGGTGTGAGATCTTAAAAACAGTTATTTTCATAAAGAAAATAAAAAGAAATCCGCTATGCTTTTGTAAAATGAAACTACCTAAGGCATCCCGCCACACACACAATGCAAACGCAGAATTGGGGGAGATTTCTCCTTATGATAGTCAAACATGCTTAGTACACAAAATCCTTTGATAATATTATTATTAGTGCATAGTGTGGAAAACATTTCAAAAGTATAATATTAATCTTAGCCAGCATAGGCATTTCGCACTTATGCTTACTATAGCTACCATGTTCAATAGCAGGTTACCGCTACATTCCATGGCAGGTTATACAACTAAAATCGTACAGGGCGTGCATTGTTTCTTTGAATTCCAACAAATGGTCAGGCTAAGGAACTTCTTATTGCCACATGGGTATGCCTCTGGAGGGACGCCATGAGAACCAACCCGGATCTCTGCCAACACAAGGTCGGGTTACCTCTGTAACTAGGTAACTACTACTCGAGTATGCCATCCCTTGGTCGTTTGCGACCTTTATCCGAGGATCCTCAACCACAAAGCAACAACCACAAAGAGTAATAGATTTGCAGCAACCACATAGGATAAATATCTAGGCGCCATACCATGATACCACCCTTTTCCAGAAGGAAATGACATACCCTAAAGGGTGCGACCCTCATAACTTTACCGCATCTTTCTTGTTTTGACCATTTTCGGGGTGTGAGGTGCGACGAAGTCTCGTCCACAAAGCTACACTTTTCACAAAGTCATGCTTCAATCAACAAATGATCTGCAGCACTTCATATGCCACATTACCAGTTTTGGGAATATATCACTGGTAACCATCACCTATATAACCTTTGAGCTCGTACGTCTCAGACTAGGGTGTTAAGCTAAGAGAATTCCAAATATTTTCAAATATTTATTCATTTCCACTGGAAATCAACCGAGTTAAAATAATTCAAATCACTTATCCAAAATATTCTTGAAACATTTAAAATAAAACCATCTTAAATACTTACTTAAAATATTGGTTATGAAAACATTATACTAATTATCACATATAAGATTTTAAGTCCCAACTAATTTTAAAATAAAATTAGTAGATAAGGTATAACTATTTAAATAATCGTTTCCTAAAACAAATATCAATTTTATTCTTTAAAATAATCCCTTCTATAAGTAATTAAATAAACCCATACTTTAAAGATTTGAAACCAGTTAAGAAAATAATTTATCCAAAGTATCCTCTCTAAAACCATCCTTAAATATTTCAGTTTATATTTATAGGCTACTTCGAAATCATACTCAGCTTTCCAGGGAAAATACATTTTCCATTTCAAAATGGTTCATTCAAATCAATTAATGAATCTTTCTTGATTTATTTTAAATTTACTTTCCGAATCCATAAATTCCTTTTGCCTTTTAAAAATAACCAAATGTTTACTTTTAAAACAAATTTCCCTTTCGTTTATAAATTCCCATTGTGGATTTAATTTTCCAAATATCCATTGATATACGATCTTCAAATCAATTTTCAAATATTCACTTTCCAACACCAAATCAAATTTCAAATTGATTTCCAAATTTATTTCAAACACCAAATTTATTATCTTTTGAAACAAATTCCTTCTTTTAAATTTATTCAATTTTTCTAAAATTAATCTACTATAAATTTTCTACTAAATTTCAAAAATCGAATTTTATTTATTTCTGGTATCCTACGATACCAAAAATATATTTGGCTAAATTATAGCCTTCAACGGTTTCAATCACAAATAGTCACACACAGATTATAATGATCAACACACAATATTGAAATAAATTAAATTATTTAAGGAATCCAGTTGGATCCCTCCAACTTGTTTCCCTGCATCCACAGATGTTAGCACAACAATTAAATACCAATTCTACTTCGAGGTGGAATATCACGGTATATGGGATTTATAAAATATCATCCGCTATTATGTGGCGCATAGGGTCTCATCCGCTATATAATGCGGGAAATCAATCACTCCAATATACTATATACTACTATATATATAATATCATCCAATGAATAAATTATTATAAATCAATCATCCAAGCACACGGTCAATCAATTGTAAATCTAACTATTCAAAATTTAAATTAGAACAATATTTAATTGAGTGAGAAGATCTCACCTTTGCTTTTTATTTTGCAATCCATTTCCATTTTCAGCTTGATTCCTTTCAGATTTTGACCTTGTATAAACTATTTATATAATTTGTTAATGTTCGAAATAATCGAATAATAAATTCCCTTTTTAATTTTAATTAACCAACAATTTGATTTAAAACTAACTTCCCTTTTTTTAATGAGAATTATCGTACTGTTACAATTTCCTTTTCCTTAACCTACATAAAAACATTATGGATAATATTATTTATCTATCTCCTTTAACACTTAGTTGATTACAGGAATTAACCTTACAGTAAGATTTTAACAGTATGCCAAAATATATTTTTTGACTCTGTGTGTGTGTGTGTGTGTATTTATAAAATTCAATTAAAATAAAATACTCTATACCTTACTGCCAATCAAAACTCCAGACTACCCAACGATCTGCACCTCCTTCAACCCACCGTAATGACAACCAGAATCTCCCAATAGTCCACCGCTGTTGCCATCCACCTTCACGAGCTCGACCATCAGCACTTGTCCAGCCTCATGAAACTTTCTTCCATCGTCGCCTCACCGTCGCTCGAATCGATCTATGCCTCCACCCTTCTGTACTCAGGCGGGTCGCGACACCAACCCCAAAACGCCACCTTCGACCTCCACAACACGTGATGCTACGTGCTATCCAGATTCTTTTCCATGCAAACTTGATTGATCCACTCATGAAGCTCATCACGATAGGCCGTGGAAAACCCCCTTTTTTCTGAGCGAATTCGTTTTATTTTGATTTGGGTGAAATGGAACAAGATTTGGGAAGAAACAATTTCTACCTCCAAATTTTTTGTTATACGAGCTCGTTCGGCTTCGATTTGAGATTGATAAAATAAGAGGCCATTGCTTGACTTAAATTGAATGAAGCTAGAGGTTATGATTTGGGTACGACCATTGTTTGGGTTTTCTTTGAATCATCGGCTAAAGAAAAATGTTTAAACGTGTTCATAGTTAAGGAGGAAGAAGGGGACATGATTAGATGTTAGCGTGCCAGCTTCAACTTGCAACAGTCTTTGGTAAAGATAGTGAAAAGTTGTGATGGTGAAAGAAAGTAGGCTGAAGTTGACTAGGGTATATAAATATATTTTTAATTAGATTCAAATTCAAATTGTCTCAATAACCGCAACTTAAAATCTCGACCTCCTATCGAGGCATGCTGCCAGGCATATATAATTTTATATGCCTATTCCGAACTCAATGGAAAAGGTTTCGAGTCCAAATTTGATCGTATGGGGAAGATAGCCTTTTGAACTAGTTAAAACATTAAATTTTCAATTTAAATTTCAGCACGTTTGCTTATCGTACGATCACACGACAACTTTGAATGCTACGGAAATTGAAATCCGATAATAATACAATATTACGGATCCAATGGAACTGGTTTCGTCGAATTATGAGACTGTGCCTCGGAAGGCTATTTTTAAATATCGAATTAAACGATAAAAATTCAAAACTAAACAAAACAGTTCCAAATCAAATTCTGAAGCTTCCATTATCTTCAGTATTATCAATATAAATTTTTTAAGCCATCAAATTATTTTTAACAAGCTAAAAATTGAAAATTCAAATTTTTACCCATCATTAATAAATCAAATTCCATAATTTAATTGCCCAATTCATATTTATATTCAAAATTCAAGTTAAACTAACCTCCAAATATTTAAAATCAATTAAATATTTCATTTCAAATGTTAAAAATTTCTGGGTCATCACAGCTAACAAGGCTTTAACATGACTTTAGAAACATAAGACTCTGGCTTGAAGTTTATCTTTTTCCTTAAACTCTCGGGTACTCATTTAAGTAGTTTGGGAATATATGATTTGGTTTTACTTCCTAGAATTGACCGAGGATGAGAAGGAAGCTTTGGATTTATCTACTATTTATTATTTCTACTACATAAGTAGATGTGTATGTATTACCATTGAGATGGCGGATTGTTACAACTATCCATTGTTGAGGGTAGTACTTATGTAGTTGACGTTGCAACTCTAAGAACTCTACCCAACAAAGTGTCACATATACTATTCTTTTTCGACTATGTTATAATATGTTTCATTAATATAATGTGAGCATAATTTTAATGTCATTAGTTTTCTTGTTTTTCTTCTACCCCAATGATCTTGCTTTTAGATGCTTAAGTATCGGCACACGAATACTAGTGGTTGGTATTAGATGTCAGTCTTGGTTATTAAAATCGAGGGTTGTTACATGGGTATTAGAGATTTAGTTTAGCGAATATCTATGCCCAGATAGGGTGAGCTCATTAGACACAAGGTATTGATGCTTTAGAATGTGTTGAGTGTATATTATATGTATGAGAGTTTAGGAAATACCTAAGCCCACTTTGAGTGATCTCATTAGAGACAAGCAAGTGATGCCCTAGAATGTGTTGAGTGTACAAAATATGTATGAGAGTGCATTCCAGTATGTTCAATATTTTTCATCTAAGAGGATTACCTTTTTATAATCATGTTCTAAAGTATTATAAAGCAGTTTTACGGTGTTTAAGTGCTAAGATGAATAATCGAAGACGAACAAGAGTAAACGCACTAAATAGAACTATCATAATTGGTAGTGCACAGTTGCATTAAATGCCCCAATTGAAGCTTGTGCTAGGGGAGAAAATAAAGAAGCAGAGGTCGTAAGTGTTAACTCACTCATGAACATTATTATGCTAAGTAGAGATTGTACAAGCTTTGAAGGAAATCCATTCAAAGCAAGCAAGAATATTATTGAGGTTCAGACTTGTCTTAGAGCATGTAAGAGGATATTTGGTGACTTATAAGTTAATGACATGCAGAATCGTCTATTTTCTTCTTAGTAACTCTAGGATGGAGCAATGGCTTAGTAGGAATCTATTATCTTCTTTGTTCATGAGGAATGCATTACTTAGGCACAATTCAATGAAGGGTTTGGATTCAAATTTCAAGCATAGAGAGCTACTCTGTTCCATGGTTTTATATATATGAAATAGAGTGATATGGCTATTTCAAAGTACGAGAATAAGTTCAATATTGTAATATGATTTGGACTTGGTATGGTAAACACCCAATTGAAGAACTAGATGTTATTATGGGTATGAGACCAGACTTGTAGAAAGAGATTCCCAATCATGTTAGAGGAACGTTCGATGGCTTAATGGATATGGGTTTAAGGTTTAAGGGCTTAAGACCAAAGCATAAAGGAAAAATCGGCTGTGGGAAATACAACCTACTTTGACTATAAGTGTAAGTTTCAACTTGCTTAGACAGATCAGAAACCATGGAAGGGTAAGGCCAAAGTAAAGGAACAAAAGAACATTTAGTAAAGTAGATATTACTTGTTTTACTTATAGCAAGAAATGTCAATGTTTCAGAGATTGTGATGATACAAAGGTAAAGACAAAGCTTAAATGTTATGATTGTGGACATAATTCCTAATGGAAACGAGATTACCCACAACCGACAAAGGTATCATGGGCTAAACCTTATGCAATTGACATAATCCATTCTTTGTCAGTTGCAGTTATTTTGGCAAGAGCTAAGGGAAGACCGTACTCAAAGGTGCTATTTTTATTTATGGTAAAACCTATTAGAATTTTATTTGATATAGGTGCATCACATAATTGTATATCTAGTAACCTCTTAGCTAGTTTAAAACTAATCCACGTTATTGTGAATATGGCTATTAGGGTGCCCAACCCGGTGTGGGCCTCGTCTAACCTTAGCATGATGTGCCAAATTATGTGTGTTGCTTGTCAAAGGCGTTATTCTATGTGCAAAATGTACATTTTGGGACTACTTGATTTTGGAATGATACTTGATATGGATTAGTCTTTACAGTAAGAAGCAGTGTTTGATTGTGGTAAGTGATCATTATTACTACGAGATCAGAATATTGAGGGTTTAGAGGTAATTTATAAAGAATCTAGCTAGGTGACATGCAACTTCTTGTATTCTTTTAATCTATCTCGGGATGAGCTGACATCCATTCAAGTTGCACATATGTATGTTGATGTATTTAAGGAGAAGACTGGTTCACCCCCTCATCGTGAAGTAATGGTTTGAATAGATTTAATTCATGACACAAAAACTGTTGTGTTGCTAACGGAAATATGGCTACAAATGAGAAGTTTGAATTAGAACGCCAACTAAGGATTTGTTACAAAAAGGATTGGTCTGCCACAGTCATTCAAGTTGATAAGCACTTAGTGTATTTTCCATTACTATATGAATAGCCTCATAACATATCTATTAGTGGTTAGTCATTCATTTGGCTTAACTTATGCTCCATCTTATCTTTTTGATATGTAGAGACATGTTGATTAAATTTGTGCTTGTATTTATCAATGATAACTTAGTGTACACAATGACCAAAGAAGGGAATAATGGTTACCTTAGATTTGTTCTTGAGACTTTCAGAGAGAATCATCTTAAGGCTAAATTCCTAAATTGCCATTTCTAGCAGTTTGAAGTTAGGATTTTCAAACACGTTGTTTTGGAGAATAGTACTGTTATTGAACTAACAAAGGATGTGTTGTACAAGATTAGAAGAGACATAAAAGTGCCATTGAGATTCCAAGCTTCTTAGATTTAGCTGGTTGCCATCGAAAATTTTATTCAAGATTTCTCCAAAATTGCTTGTCATTTTATGCAATTGACAAAGAAGGATGTGGGGTTTTTCGACTTTGAAGTTTGAGGATGCATTTGTTCTTTTAAAAATAAGGTTGACTAGCACCCCTATTTTGATCATTCCAAATAGGAGTGAACCAACAGGTTATGATGCATCAGCAAAGGAATGCAATTCATGGTTTTTGGTTCAAGCTATTTACTAACAACAAGTCTTCGAATTATCTTTACACACAGAAGGACTTAGGTATGAGGAAACAAAGTTGGTAAGAGTTTTTGACTTCATTTAATTTAGATATTCTTTATACACTCGTAAAGGCTGATGTAGTGGTTAATGCACTTACTATAAATCATGTATTATAGCCACTTTAATAGTTTATGATTGGAAAGAATTAGAGGTATTAGCTAATTGTGGTGGTGATCGAAGAGTAGTCCTGGCTCGGCGGTCTTGGCAAGTTCGGCAGTTTGACCATCTCTATTAAACCATATCGGAGCTAGTTAGCAAGAAGGAACTTGGTTAGCTAAGGTCATGGATGATTTTGTAGGGGTTCCGATTCCAAAAGCATGGTAAGACTTTAGATTAACATCATGGTTTATTCTGATAGGGTGGATGGTTATATGTCCCAAATTGAAATGACATTAGAAAGGAAGTACTCGATGAGAGTCAATGTTCAATGTTAAGATACATTTAGGAGGTACAAAGATGCATCATGATATGTGTTGACCCAAAAAATGGATCAACACCCTGCTTTGAGTGTGAAAGCAACAGCCCTATTCCAACAGACGAATAATACAGATAATAGATATAGAAAAGAGCTGTAGGAGAAAGAAGACAAGAAGATCTTTATAGTGGTTCAGCTATTAACGAAGCCTGCGTCCACTTTATATTTTCAATTATAGACAGATTGTTGTTATAAGAAGTGTTTGATTACAAGCTTTTGATTGTCCTCGGCCAGATCTAATCTCCAAAGTTGGAATCTACTGGAGAATCATAGTAAACCCCTTTGGAGATTGTTGTAAGGGAGGTGAAGAGTGAAGAACATTTCCAGCAGAGCTACAACAACTAGTCCGAAGAAGATCCTATTTATGTTGCAGGTAGGGTGGTATTTATAGAGATCGAAGAGCTTCTGGGCCAGACCTGTTCGTCAATTTCTTGCAAATGGATGTAGGAGGATCCAGTATAGCTTAGTTTACGACCCAAGCCAAAAGCATGGATCGCTAGCGATCCATAGTTGTAGCTATAGTGAAAGCTAATCACTTAGCCTCATTTCCTTCTTCGCTTAGTTTAGATCGCCACAATTCCATGATCAAGTAAGGATCGCTGGCGATCCATGAGGTATGGATCGCTATGATCCATACACTTAGCATATTTTTGCACTTTGTCTTTCAAGCTTCCTTAGCTCCCTATGTGCCATAGCGACCCAAAGATGACATATGGATCGCTGGTGATCCATAGTGTTTGGATCGTTGGCGATCCATACGCTTAGACTATTTCTGGACTTTGATGTATGGAATGTTTTTGTTGCCTTGTATCGATATTGTTCATGCAGTCCCATCGTTCGTCGCTTGTTTTGATGACGATTTACTTGCTAGTTGTATTTAGCTGCTGATTGGACTGGATGGATGCGTGTCTGTTGGTTTAGTTAAACTCAATCGTTGCTTTAGCCCTTTTGGTTGAGTTCCGAGCCATTCTAACTTCATCAAGTTGTTTCGACTTCTCTTGGGTCCTACCAATTTAGAACCTTGGACAACATTTGTCCCCTAGAGTACGTCTTCGTTGGAAATGAGGCATGCTCTGGAAGTTATAGCTTTCAATTTCTGCTTATTGAATTCCAAGTACTCGTGTTAGTATCTTGCGAGTATGAGGAAGGTTATACTGATGCTTACTTAGTTTGGGTCTCCACCATTGCTGCCTTTCATAACAGATCAAACTTTTCTCCATAACTTCTTGATATATCTCGAAATAGTAGGTAAATGCCACGGTAAAAGTTTAGGAAAAGACTAATGCAACTTCATGAATCTCTAACGATCCATAGATGATGGATCGCTGGCGGCCTAATAAGAGAATTTTTGGCAACCTAATTATGGATCGCTATCGATCCATAGATGATGGATCGCTAATGACCTGATTACTTGAAGAATTTTCGGCATATTCGTTTTGCCTATATAACCAGTCGTGCCGACCTATTCAACCATTCTAGCCGAGCCATTCCTTCTTCCCGTGATCCAATCCTCTTGCAATGATTCGATCCATTGATTGATCGACTCGACCCATCACCTCCTAAGATTCAACCTTTCCCAATCCTTTACCGCGACTTCTCCTACGCTGCTAACTCCACCTTCTCAAATCGCCATCAATCGAAACACTAGTTTTTCTTGCACTTTGGATCACCTCCGACCTATCCTTAGATTGCCCCCAACCTAAACCTGGTTCAACGTTCCTAAGTCTTCGACCAGTTTTGTGTTTAGAGTTTAGTCAGAGGTGGGTTTGCTAATTGCAATGTATGTTTAACGATTCGATGGCGAGGTTTCGTTCGCGATGTTTGTCGTGTGGAGTCTGAGTCGATTGTGGCTTACTGGAGGAAGATAGTAAATCGAGTCTTGAGTTCCTCCCGAAATGACATTCGGACCTTACCTTAATGCTTGACATGTTTTGATGTCTTCATCCATTGAGCCGGAATTGACTTGTGCCAAGTTCTATAGCTAAGACATCGCGAATTGGTCCTGGCTCTTCTGAAGAATTTGGACTTATATTACTTGCTTTTGTATGCTTGGTGTCCCTATACTGAAAGGAATTTTCCATGTCACTTTGGACAATGAAACCGTTATCGATCGTTGATTGATAATGGGTAAGTGAGGAGGAAGTAAAAAAAAAGGAAATGATATAGGAAGTTCTTTTCTTTTTCCACTGGAGTGAACTATCTACACGGGATAAAGTGTTAATAGTGTTTTGGGCACCAAGCTCACCCCTTATAGATAGCATACTGCATCTGCCCCGGTACATACTTGAAATCCAATGTGTCGGCATGAATCAATGTCTCTTCGGAGTTCAAGTGCTGTTGGGGAACCTATAAGTTTAGAATAGAATTACCTGACCATTTTGGATGCGAGTTCTATTGTTTAGAATGAAGTATCCATCTTCGCACCATAGGTCAAGTGGAGGAAGCCCGGCACTTTGGGAATCTGGTTTGTCTGTCGCTCTTTCTCCTTCCATCTCATAGGTTGAATATGGCCAGCTGGTCCTAGTAGGTCCGGTCTTGGATAGAACTCCTAATTTTAGAGTTCTTCTCAACCCGCCAGAGAGATCTTCTTCCGTGGTTTCCACTAAGGTTCTGCACAATATCTGCGTGCGATAAGGCATACCAAAGAAGAAATACGCCTTTCAAAAAAGAACGAGTTCGCTCACATGCCTCCCCCAAGATATACCGCTTTTCATTGGTATATGTGTCTGAATAGAGTTGTGCCCCCTTATAACAACTTTTTGCACGAGACTCTCTCGAATTTAGGCATTTCCCTATTCTAGATTCATCCTAACAGTTATGCCATCCTAACTTGTTTGCACGTCCTTTTCATGCGTACATTCAATCGTGCTCCAAGATTTGATGAGTTGTGGTACTTTCTTTCATTCAAGAGAAGATATGAGTGTCCATCCTTGGTCATAATCAAAGCTCAAAGGAATCGGCAAATCGTGTTACAACTACATAGCGACCTATCCCAGTTCAAGACCCAGTATTTCTTTGTCGGGTGCTCTGAGGGGTTTAGCTGTCTGTGAATGATGAGGGTAAGTTCTTTTCCCTACTTATTGAGTTCCAACGTGTTGCCATGGGGCTTCTAACTAGTCGAACATTTCTTGTAGTTATCTCAAGGTCAAATGGGGACTTGTCTCTTAATGAAGTTTTTCGAACCCTAAAGGCTATTGATGTTGACAAAAGATCCGTTAAGGTCATGTTGACTGATGAAAACTTACACCGATATGGATTATTGCATCCAAGAAGATCTACCATTCCAGTTGAAGTCCCTTCTCCTTCTTGATCCAGGGTTCACACGCGATTCGCTTCCTCTTATCATGATTCCGAAGAAGGAGCTTCTTGAGAGAGAGAGAGGGCTTTTTTGGAGAATCAACTGAAGAGGCTTGTGATGGAAGAGATGTTTCTACGACTGGAGTTAGTCGCCCGGCCAGAATGCCTTCAATTTTGAAAGAAGGATAAAAAGAGTTCAAACATAGGGAAGGCAAAGTCACGATGGACTTAGAAAAAGATGAGGGGGAGATTGGGAGTAGTAGCGATGAGTTCACTTCTAACGATGATTTCTATACAGAGTCCGATGATGGGGATTCTGAATCATGTGATGAGACTCGAAGGATGAGTCCTGTTATTCTAAGCCCATCTCATACGGACACGAGTAATAAAGATGATGCCCTAGAAATCGAACAATACCAGGATTCTCCGAGTAAAGATGTTGGTGCAGAATTTGGAGATTTGAGCGATGTTTACATCGATTTCGATGTGCTCACGAGGGAAGATTTCAAATTTGAGGAGGTGCCCCTTACTTGGGCCACATCACATCCAAAGCTAGTCTGATTCCTTCTATGGCGCCCGCCCGATCTGGTTTGTGATGTCATTTAAGGCTCTTCACTCAAACACATCACACACTTCACTAGGGTTACACTTACTTATGCACAAACTTTTCATGTCTATTTTCCTTTTCTAATAACTTTAATTTTTGTTTCGTGTCTGATATGATGTGTAACAACCCGCATATTTATTGATTTTATATTTAAATATTTTATTTAAATATTTTATCGTTAGTCGGATTTTAGTCTGAAAAGCTACTTTTTGCATACGGTCGAATTAGGACTCGGGACCACTCCCATTGAGTTTAAAATGCCGTTGGCGACCTTTTTGAGTATAAGCTTCGATATGTTTGGAGAAAGTTGATTTTTGCTACTTTTCACTTTGGGTTTGGTATTGGGCTCAGCCCTATGTTAACTTATGCTCAAATCTGAGCCACTCTTCCCCCACTCACCCTCATTCTCTTCTCTTTTCAGTTTTTATAACATTAATGGTGGGAGAGATTGGAAATTAAAAACTCCAAAACCCTAGTTTCTCTTGCAAATCAAATTCCTAGCTCCAAACTCAAGAAGAACCCATTGGTAAGCTTCTCTTCTTCTTCTCCAACTTATTCTCTTACCAATTTCAGAAATTCCTAAACCTAATTTTGGGAATGTTCTTGTTTTTTGAGCTTAGATTCAAGCTCAATTGGGTTGTGTTGAAGAGAGGTTGATTCTCCATTTGCTTTCAAGCTTCTTCTTATTTGATTTTGTGAAAAGGTGAGATTTTTATCACACATCTATGTCTATATCCATCTTTGTGGTTAGGTATGAATTCGTAACATTTGTGCATATTCATTTGCTTTTGATTTGGATCGAATGGGTGAATATTCCAATTTTTGTGAAAATCCTTTTATGGATGTTTGATTACGATATTTGGGGTGAATCGAAGAGCCTATAAGGCCGGGCTGTCATTTGACGTAAATCCTTAGTCGTCGTTGCTCACTCGATCGCTCCCGACATCGTTTGGGCCATATGGCCTAGGCAAATTGTTGCCCTTACCAGGTTTTCAGACGTTTGGAGACCAATGCCAGACGTCTGGTTTTGCAACCTGGAGGAAAATAAAATACGGCAGAGGAATAAATAAGGCAGTGGCTAATTTCAGACGTCTGAATTATTGTTTCAGACGTCTGGAATAAGGTTAGACGTCTGATTTGTGTTTTCAGACGTATGGTTGGTTTTCTGAAATATTTCCAGAAACCAAAACCAGACGTCTGAACTTTCCCCCAGACGTCTGAATGTTTTTCAGACGTCTGATTTTAGGTTTCAGACGTCTGGATGGTTTTCTGGGAAATTTCCAGAAACCAAATCCAGACGTCTGGACAACCCCTCAGACGTCTGGAAATCCCTAGTTTTGCCTATTTGCTAAATTTTGAGTATATTTCCAACTTTAATCGATTCATGTTGATTCCCTTTTTTTTGTTATCATTTGTTATTGACTTTGATGACATTTTCTTCGTGATTTTTGGGAATATCCATTTCTATGGATTTGGTATCGATTTCTTTAGATTTTATTCACGTCTTTGAATGTGAATTTTGGTGATTGATTGTCCTACAATCATTTTTGTGATTTGTCACTTTAAAAATATAAAGGTTTCGATACTAGTATTAAATATCAAAACTCTTTCATCAAAACGATTCCAACACTATTTTATTTACAAAACTCGTTTTTCTCAAACCGTTTTCCAATCTACTAGTATATACAAACCTTTACCTCACTCATATGAGAAATCTAATTAAACGGCTTAGTAAAACAAGTGGTATGAAACGCTTGCGTTTACTTGTTCGATTAATTCTTGGACTTGTTCAATTGAATCTCTTGTGACAATTTTCTAGTGGAAACTTACAATTTGTTCGTAAATATTTAAGTTAAGCTAGTGGTTATGGGACATGATGCTAAACTCATATATTTACTAGCTTAGTGTAATTGACACTTCTTGATGATCATGACGATCATCTTTGTGATTTAGACTAGCAATGTGCGATGTCTCTTTGTCTACGAGGGAGACTAAACCCCGTTTTGTGGAGTTTCGACTCAATTTGGTGGGGTAGCAACCCATGGTCTTCGGGCCGTTTGTGGAGCTTCGGCTTAATTTGTGATGGTTAGCAACCATGGAATTAGCATTCCGTTTGTGATACACGTGTTGGTGGGCTTTATGCTCCCGTTTGTGATAGGCCTCCCCCCTTTTGTGATTTCTGGATTTCTTGAGATGATTTCTAGAATTTGTGTTTCACCAATTTTCGTGATTTCCATTGATATGTTTTATCAATATTTGTGCATTGGTGAATTTGTGTGTCATTGACTTTTGTGATTGACATTGATATTATTGTCAATATTTGTGCATTGGTGAATTTGTGTGTCATTGACTTTTGTGATTGACGTTGATATTATCGTCAATATTTGTGGTTTGGTGAACGAAATAAGGAGTATGGCATTTCTTTGATTCTTGTGTAGATTTGGTGATATTGATTAATCTCTTGTTGATTTTCAATTACTTATATATATCACAGCTTGGCATAGTAATTATTATGTGTTTAGTCATATCTCTTATTCTATATCGTTTCACCTGATATTTATAGCTAGACTGATCCGTTTATTATTTTCTTATTAAATAATACTCGGGTCAGACCGAGATGTTACAGGTGCTTCTGCTTGACTTCTCTCTTGGGATTGATTCCTCTGACTTTTGGTTAACTACTTAGATTAGTAGTTTTTGTTGAATACATTTGAGATATAGACTCCATAATGTATTCTTGTTATTTTGTGTAGTTCATGTAACTATTCTTTTGTGATATTGTGGATCTTTTTAGACCACTACTCTGATATACACTTTCATGTGTAGTATTCATATCTATTTCCGCCTTTGTGATATGAATTGTCTGTGACTGATTTGTGTTATGTTTATTTCTATATTTGCTTCCGAAGACCTTTATAGCCACTGTGTAGTAGCTTTGAGTTTGTGTCGGTATGTCGGATTTCCTCTTGAGATGAAAAGTTATATTTTTATCCGGTATATCGGTACTCGCACAAAGCAATTATACAGATGGTCGCTCCTCAACAGCCTTATTCTCCGTGCTAGTTGACAGCATTCACAGTAATGTTCTTGGCTAGCGTGGGTATAGAGGTGGGGCGTCACAGCTTGGTATCAGAGCCAAACTTCGGAACAATATGGAATATTATAACAAGGATCATCGTCCTAAGTCCATCTTAGGAGTCGTGCTTTAGGATTTTATTCGGGTCTACGTACCGTCTTATCCTATTTTCTTTTATGATTCCTTGTTTTGTCTATCAAGATTGCTTGATATTCAATTTGGTGAATAACCTTCTTCTTCCTCTTCTTTCTTTCTAAAGGAAGAGAAATGTCTAGACCTGGCCGCCCCAGAGCCGTGCCATCTAGCACTCCACCCCAGGATGGAGTTTTTATGACTGCTCAACAGCTTCTTGATTTGGTAACTAATGCTCAAGCAGCTGGAGCTAACCCGGAACCTACTCACCCAAAGTCGGGATTTGCACGCTTATGCAGCGATTACACCAATTTGGGTGGGGAGCCATTCAAAGGTTCCGAAACTGTTATTGAAGTCCAAGCTTGGCTTAGAACATGCGATCGCATCTTTTCGCGCATGAATCTTATTGACCTTCACCGAGTTCAGGTGGCCTCTAGTATGCTCCGAGAATGAGCATTGGACTGGTACGAGCTTCTTATTTCTGAGATTAATGAAGCGGATCTCACCTGGGAGCAATTCCGGGCACGCTTCGAATTAAAATTCGTGCCAGAAGATGAGAAAGTGACATTGGCTCGACGATTTATAGACCTTGTTCAAGGTGAGTCCTCCGTGACTGATTGCGTCGCCTCCTTCGAGTCGCTTTCCAAATATGGGGTTGAATACATCAACACCCCTCTGAAGAAGAATCAGAGATTTGTTTATGGCTTAAACAAAAGTATCAAGAAGCCATTACTTCTAAAATTAGAAGTTTCTTTCGACCAACTCGTTGATATCGCTCTTCGTCTTGAAGAGGCGGATAGAGAGAATGATGTTGAAGTGGTGGGTTCCAAACCAAACTTCAACAATAACAAGAAGAGGCCAAAAAAATTTAAAGGTCCTTATCCCAATAAAAAATGGAAACAAGCAACCTCCGTGGCAAAGACTTCTTCCTTTGGCCGTGGGGAATGCTATAATTGTGGTTCGAAGGACCATTATGCGAACAAGTGCCCAAAGTCTCTCTCTTGTCGCTACTGCAAAGTTCTCGGACATGTTATATCTTCATGCCCCAAGCTTCAGGGCAGGAAGGAGGGAAAGCTTAATGTTGCTCAAGCCCCTGGCAACACATCTCGTGGCCAAGGTATTTCTCATTCTATTCTGGATGGAATTATTTTATTTCGTGATCATCCTATTCGAGTTCTTTTTGATACGGGTGCGTCCCATTCTTTTATATCAAAAGAACTTGTTGATACTTTTTCCTTGGATGTTTTGTGTTTAATGACTTCTTTGAGAATCGCGAATCCGGTTGGTGGATCCGCGACAATCAGTTTATTGTGTAAAGATGTCGAGATTATTTTGTGTGATTTTCCTTTCCTAGCCGATTTGCATGTCATGCGTTACTTAGGCTTTGGAATGATTTTGGGAATGGATTGGCTTAATCGTTATGAAGCTCAAATCCTATGTTCTGAGCGGACTATTCATCTTCGACATCCTCAATCTGTTAAGCAGATTTCTATTAATCTTAAAGATTCAGATTCCAGCTTGGTTGCATCTTTGTGTTCTTTAAATCCTCATGATGACGATGATGATGATGAGGGTGATATTATTTCTCTTATTCACGTCGTTTGTGAATTTTCCGACATATTCGAGCTCGTTTTTGGATTACCACCTAAGCGAGCAATTGAGTTCAGAATTAATCTTATTCCTGGAGCTCAACCTATCACTCGTCCTCCTTATCGTATGTCCAATAAAGAAAACGAGGAGATGCGCAAACAATTATCCGGATTGGAGACGAAGCAATTTATTCGCTCTAGTTCCTCGCCTTGGGGAGCTTCAGCTATTTTTGTGAAGAAATCCGATGGAACACTTAGGCTTTGCGTTGACTACCGCAAGCTTAATGATCTTACTATCAAAAATAAATATCCTTTACCTCGGATTGATGATCTATTCGATCAACTTAGTGGTGCCAAAGTCTTTTCACAATTAGACTTAGCTACTGGATTTCATCAGCTTCGTATTGCAGAGGATAGTATTCCTTTGACATCGTTCCGTACTCGTTATGGATCTTATGAAAGGCTTGTTATGCCATTTGGTCTAACGAATGCTCCGGCGTATTTCGTTGACCTTATGAATAGAGTTTTCAAAGACTTTCTCGACCGGTTTGTTCTCATCTTTATCGATGATATTCTTGAGTATTCAAAAACCGAGGAGGAGCATGAAAAACATCTTTGGATTGTGTTGGAAACTCTTAGGAGTAATCAATTAAAGGCAAAATTTTCTAAATGCTACTTTTGGCAATCTCGTGTGAAATTTCTCGGTCATATTATTTCCGAATCCGGAATTTCCGTGGATCCTTCAAAGATTGAAGCGATTCAAGATTGGAAGAGACCGGAGAGTGTGACAGAGATTCGTAGTTTTCTTGGATTGGCGGGCTATTACCGTCGCTTTATCAAAGACTTTTCCAAGATTGTCGTGCCTCTCACTGGCTTGACGAAGAAAGGTGTTAAATACATTTGGTCGGACAAATGTGAAGCTTCTTTTCAGAAATTAAAAGAACTTCTTTCTGATGCTCCTATTCTCGTTATTCCCGAGGGGAATCAAGATTTCGTCGTCTATACCGATGCTAGTCGCGTTGGTTTGGGTGCCGTTCTCATGCAAAGAGAACGTGTTATTGCTTATGCTTCTAGGCAATTGAAGCCTGCTGAGACTAGATATGCCACTCATGATTTAGAGCTCGCGGCTATTGTTTTCGCCCTTCGTATTTGGCGTCATTATCTTTTAGGAGAGAAATTTGTTCTTTATACCGATCATAAGTCCTTGAAGTATTTATTCTCCCAAAAGGAACTTAATTTGCGTCAACAGCGTTGGCTCGAGTTCCTTGCTCCTTATGATCTTGATATTCTTTATACCCCCGGTAAGGGTAATCGTGTCGCCGATGCCCTTAGCCGTAAACAACAAGCTGTTGTTTCTATGATGATATCCGAATGGAACGATCTCGAGATCTTAACCACTTGTGAGATTCGAGAGCGTGTTCCCGATTTATGTTCATCACTTGTTTTATGTAGCCTTGAGGCTCATCCTTCTCTTTTTGACCGCATTCTTGAAGCTCAAAGGCTAGATCCCGAATTGGCTCTTCTTAGCCAAAATATTAAGGATAAGATTGATATGGAAGGATTGAAAGACTTTGATATCGATTCTCGTGGCGGCGTTCGGAGATTTGGTAGACTCATCGTGCCAAATATTAGTGATCTTCGTAAAGATATTTTAAAAGATTCACATCGTTCTAAATTCACCATTCATCCCGGTAGTAGTAAAATGTACGCGGATATGAAGCTGCTTTATTATTGGGAGGGAATGAAACTTGACATCGCTGACTTCGTTAAGCGTTGCATGACTTGCCAACTCGTTAAAGCTGAACATCAAAGGCCCGGTGGGTTATTGCAACCTTTAGAAATTCCTATTTGGAAGTGGGATCAAATTTCCATGGATTTTATTGACGGCCTTCCCCGTTCTCGTTCGAGTCATGATAGCTTATGGGTGATCGTTGATAGACTTACTAAATCCGCCCATTTTATTCCCGTTCGATCTAATCGAACCGTTCCTCTTTTGGCCAAAATCTTTATCAAAGAAATTGTTAAATTGCATGGAGTTCCTACTTCTATTGTTAGTGATCATGATCCATTGTTTACTAGTGGATTTTGGAAGAGTCTTCAAAAAGCTTTAGGAACGAAGCTTAATTTTAGCACCGCTTATCACCCCCAGTCCGATGGATAAACCGAGCGTGTGAATCAAACTCTTGAAGATCTTCTTCGTGCTTGTGTTCTTGATTTTGGTGGAAGTTGGGAAGATCATATTTCACTTGTTGAATTTTCCTATAATAATAGCTTCCAATCTAGTATTGGTATGGCACCTTTTGAGGCACTCTATGGAAGGCCATGCCGATCTCCTTCTTGTTGGCTTGAGGCCGGTGAGAAGCTGGTTTTAGGTCCAGATTTTATTCGTGATTCCACAGAAAAGATTGATCTTATTCGTCATAGGATGAAAGAAGCCCAGAGTAGACAAAAATCCTATGCCGATAACCGGAGAAGGAAGTTAGAATTTTCTGAGGGAGATCTTGTGTTCATTCGTGTTTCACCTATGAAAGGTGTTGTACGTTTCAGTCGATCGGGAAAATTGGCGCCTCGATATATTGGGCCATTTCCTATCGCCGAACGTATTGGTTCCATGGCATATCGCCTTTTGTTACCGGCTCAATTTTCTGCTATCCATGACGTGTTTCACGTTTCTCAACTTCGGAAATGTCTTCGAGATTCCGATTCTGTTCTTGAGCCCGGTGTTGTGGAAGAGATTGAAGTTTCGCCTAATTTAACTTATGAGCAACATCCTATTCGTATCATTGCTTCGGAGGTCAAACGACTTCGAAATAAAGATGTTCCGCTTGTTAAAGTTCAATGGCCTTCAAATCCTAAGGATTGTTCTTGGGAATCTAGAGAGTACATCGAGCGAACACATCCGGACTTACTTTCTCGTGCTCTTTGAGGTGAGCTTCTTATTTCAAGTTTCTTTTGTGATTGAATATGCTTTTATGGTTGTTACTTTATGTTCTCTTCTTAAATATTGCGAGGACGCAATTTCTTTAAGGAGGGGAGTCTGTAACAACCCGCATATTTATCGATTTTATATTTAAATATTTTATCGTTGGTCGGATTTTAGTCCGAAAAGCTACTTTTTGCATACGGTCGAATTAGGACTCGGGACCACTCCCATTGAGTTTAAAATGCCGTTTGCGACCTTTTTGAGTATAAGCTTCGATATGTTTGGAGAAAGTTGATTTTTGCTACTTTTCACTTTGGGTTTGGTATTGGGCTCAGCCCTATGTTAACTTATGCTTAAATCTGAGCCACTCTTCCCCCACTCACCCTCATTCTCTTCTCTTTTCAGTTTTTATAACATTAATGGTGGGAGAGATTGGAAATTAAAAACTCCAAAACCCTAGTTTCTCTTGCAAATCAAATTCCTAGCTCCAAACTCAAGAAGAACCCATTGGTAAGCTTCTCTTCTTCTTCTCCAACTTATTCTCTTACCAATTTCAGAAATTCCTAAACCTAATTTTGGGAATGTTCTTGTTTTTTGAGCTTAGATTCAAGCTCAATTGGGTTGTGTTGAAGAGAGGTTGATTCTCCATTTGCTTTCAAGCTTCTTCTTATTTGATTTTGTGAAAAGGTGAGATTTTTATCTCACATCTATGTCTATATCCATCTTTCTGGTTAGGTATGAATTCGTAACATTTGTGCATATTCATTTGCTTTTGATTTGGATCGAATGGGTGAATATTCCAATTTTTGTGAAAATCCTTTTATGGATGTTTGATTACGATATTTGGGGTGTATCGAAGAGCCTATAAGGCCGGGCTGTCATTTGGCGTAAATCCTTAGTCGTCGTTGCTCGCTCGATCGCTCCCGACATCGTTTGGGCCATATGGCCTAGGCAAATTGTTGCCCTTACCAGGTTTTCAGACGTTTGGAGACCAATGCCAGACGTCTGGTTTTGCAACCTGGAGGAAAATAAAATACGGCAGAGGAATAAATAAGGCAGTGGCTAATTTCAGACGTCTGAATTATTGTTTCAGACGTCTGGAATAAGGTTAGACGTCTGATTTGTGTTTTCAGACGTCTGGTTGGTTTTCTGAAATATTTCCAGAAACCAAAACCAGACGTCTGAACTTTCCCCCAGACGTCTGAATGTTTTTCAGACGTCTGATTTTAGGTTTCAGACGTCTGGATGGTTTTCTGGGAAATTTCCAGAAACCAATTCCAGACGTCTGGACAACCCCTCAGACGTCTGGAAATCCCTAGTTTTGCCTATTTGCTAAATTTTGAGTATATTTCCAACTTTAATCGATTCGTGTTGATTCCCTTTTTGTTGTTATTGACTTTGATGACATTTTCTTCGTAATTTTTGGGAATATCCATTTCTATGGATTTGGTATCGATTTCTTTGGATTTTATTCACGTCTTTGAATGTGAATTTTGGTTATTGATTGTCCTACAATCATTTTTGTGATTTGTCACTTTAAAAATATAAAGGTTTCGATACTAGTATTAAATATCAAAACTCTTTCATCAAAACGATTCCAACACTATTTTATTTACAAAACTCGTTTTTCTCAAACCGTTTTCCAATCTACTAGTATATACAAACCTTTACCTCACTCGTATGAGAAATCTAATTAAACGGCTTAGTAAAACAAGTGGTATGAAACGCTTGCGTTTACTTGTTCGGTTAATTCTTGGACTTGTTCGATTGAATCTCTTGTGACAATTTTCTAGTGGAAACTTACAATTTGTTCGTAAATATTTAAGTTAAGCTAGTGGTTATGGGACATGTTGCTAAACTCATATATTTACTAGCTTAGTGTAATTGACACTTCTTGATGATCATGACGATCATCTTTGTGATTTAGACTAGCAATGTGCGATGTCTCTTTGTCTGCGAGGGAGACTAAACCCCGTTTTGTGGAGTTTCGACTCAATTTGGTGGGGTAGCAACCCATGGTCTTCGGGCCGTTTGTGGAGCTTCGGCTCAATTTGTGATGGTTAGCAACCATGGAATTAGCACTCCGTTTTTGATACACGTGTTGGTGGGCTTTATGCTCCCGTTTGTGATAGGCCTCCCCCCTTTTGTGATTTCTGGATTTCTTGAGATGATTTCTAGAATTTGTGTTTCACCAATTTTCGTGATTTCCATTGATAAGTTTTATCAATATTTGTGCATTGGTGAATTTGTGTGTCATTGACTTTTGTGATTGACATTGATATTATTGTCAATATTTGTGCATTGGTGAATTTGTGTGTCATTGACTTTTGTGATTGACGTTGATATTATCGTCAATATTTGTGGTTTGGTGAACGAAATAAGGAGTATGACATTTCTTTGATTCTTGTGTAGATTTGGTGATATTGATTAATCTCTTGTTGATTTTCAATTACTTATATATATCACAGCTTGGCATAGTAATTATTATGTGTTTAGTCATATCTCTTATTCTATATCGTTTCACCTGATATTTATAGCTAGACTGATCCGTTTATTATTTTCTTATTAAATAATACTCGGGTCAGACCGAGATGTTACAGGTGCTTCTGCTTGACTTCTCTCTTGGGATTGATTCCTCTGACTTTTGGTTAACTACTTAGATTAGTAGTTTTTGTTGAATACATTTGAGATATAGACTCCATAATGTATTCTTGTTATTTTGTGTAGTTCATGTAACTATTCTTTTGTGATATTGTGGATCTTTTTAGACCACTACTCTGATATACACTTTCATGTGTAGTATTCATATCTATTTCCGCCTTTGTGATATGAATTGTCTGTGACTGATTTGTGTTATGTTTATTTCTATATTTGCTTCCGAAGACCTTTATAGCCACTGTGTAGTAGCTTTGAGTTTGTGTCGGTATGTCGGATTTCCGCTTGAGATGAAAAGTTATATTTTTATCCGGTATATCGATACTCGCACAAAGCAATTATACAGATGGTCGCTCCTCAACAGCCTTATTCTCCGTGCTAGTTGACAGCATTCACGGTAATGTTCTTGGCTAGCGTGGGTATAGAGGTGGGGTGTCACATGTTGAGAGGGTCGGCCTTTTACGATGACCTTGAAGAATTTACCAACTTCCAGCGCTAGTCCAAATGTTTTTTCGACCGTCACCAGCCCCGAGAGACGAAGAAAGAGTATAGAAGAAAAAAAGATTTAGAGGCCGAAACTCATCCCTGAGGCGAGAGAGAGCAGAGCTGAACATATAAAGGTGGGTATGAAAAGAGGAAAACATTTGATGAGAGAGGAACCATCGAAGAGGTCTAAATTTGATCATGGTTCCTACTCTTCAGAACAGCAGGCCTTCATCCCGACGCTCTCTATAGCAGATCAGGAAATCCATGTTACTTCTGTTCCTGTTCCACCTTCAAATTACATTTCGTCATATTCTATTGCTCTTGCCCTAGGTGTTCGCGCCAAAATTGGTCACAAACTCCCAATTGCAAATGAAAGCACCAATTCACAATCACATGTCACAGATAGCAAGTATGCAAAGGACACAGATATAAAGAACACTCGAAATTTAAAAAGAAAAGCAGTAAAAAGATAAGATTTAAAGTGGTTTGACGTTGTAGCCTACGTCCACTTTGAAGATTTTGCTATTTATTGATGATTCTCAACTGGTTTACAACAATACAATTGATAGTATTCAAGTTATAATGGGATTCCAACAGAGTAATAGCGTAGAAGAGCCAAAGATCCCTTTTCTATTGGCATTGGAATGCTATTTATAAGTGTATTCCGAAAATATCTGACTTAGATCTTGGGATACCCCTTCTTGCACATGAGTGGGCCCATTAGATCGATCCAAGGTTGTTGGAGATCTATCCATAATCGATCCACAATCACTTCATATCGATCAAAAAATGATCTGATGATGATGGGATCGATCACGAACATTCCTCTGGTGGTATGCAAGTTGTGGTGAAAATTTGAAGGCATTTGGAATTGTAGATCTTAATTTACGAACGATCCAAAATGGAATTTGTAAGCTTGCTGAATTGTTCATATCAATAGCTTGGTATCGATCGAGCTCATATCGATCTCTGAATGCCAGCCTTTCGTATCCATCACATGTGGCTTTGTTCATATCCATCGCCTGTGCCTTTGTTCATATCCATCAATTGCCAAGCCTTTCGTATCAATCCACATCTCATTCCTTCGTATCGATGTTTCTTTTTTGGTTTTGTATCAATGCCAGAAACCTTCCCTTCGTATCGATGATGTGCTATGCTCTTTGCATCGATCAAGTGAATGATCGATATGAAGTGTGCCACGATTGCATAGATACGAACTAGAAGGCCTAGATGGATGGACACGAATTGATGTTTGTGAGATAGATATGAATGAGATAGGGATGGATACGAACTGATGTGGGATGGATGCAACGTCGATGGATATGAAGGTTGGTGCGGCCCATATGGATATTGGTTGGTGCGTGGCCATGACTCGAAGCAGCCGCCTCCTTGACCCGAAATGGACCCTTTAGTAACTCGAAGTAGCTTGTGGAGTCATTTTAGCCATGATAATTTCCTAAAGACCCAAAGCCGATGTCCCTTTGACTCGAAGTAACATGCTTGGAAACCCGAAGCAAACATGAAAGTTACTCGGAGCAGACTCGAGCAACTTGAAGCGACTTGATCTTTGTTGAAACCATATTTTAAACATCTTGCAGTGTTTTTTCGTCGACTATGCTATATTCTGGCCTCATGATCATGTTTATTATCTGTGACAATCCAACTTCAATTATTATGCAGTGGAGTGGGTTAAATCCGCCTGTATATTGCCTTCCAAAAGGTGGGTTAACACTTTGCCCCTCAAAACATACCTTGCGATAGGAAGGTGTGTTTCATAACGCCATATGCTGCATGTTCGTATCATGTTGATAAGCCATAAAGAGATCGATAATCCTACCTGATGATGTATGACGATCGTTTGAGATTGTATCGTCATTCGAGGCGATATGTGACCGTTCGAGGTCGGATGCCGTTCGAGGTGAACTGAGACCGTTCGAGGTCGGGTGCCGTTCGTGGCGAATTATGACCATTCTAGATCGGGTGTCATTCGTGGCGAATTGTGATCGTTTGAGGTCGAGTGTCGTGTGTGGCGAATTGTGAACATTCGCGTTTGGGTGCCATTTGAGGCAAACTGTGACCATTCGTAGTCGGACTTTGAAATCACAAGCATCAGAATTACATTCAAATGAGTCTTACAATAAAAATGTCCAAATAAATCAAGTCTAGATGCATAGAAGAGAAAACAAAAGAAAAACATAAATGTCGGAGTATAAACACCTCCACTGTTGCATTTTATAGCCATCTCAAGGCATGCCTAGGGACCGTTCGTGATCCCGTACATGAGTAAGCGGTTTAGCCATTGTTAGTGCAGAGTTTGCTAATTATTCATCATTATTCCAATCAGTTGATGATAAGCTGATGCCTTGATCTGGAGCCATTCTCATTGGATGTAGATGGCGGCCGCTCCTGTTTCATCGTCACTACTTGCCTTTTCACATACTATAACAGCATACCATTCTAGATATGTCTTTCATCTCATCCCTCAAGTGCCTGCAATCATTCGTACTATGGCCGCTTAGCTCATGGAGTAGGTAGTACTTGTCTGATTTCTTTCATTGTTGGTCGGATCCCTCCTTATTGGCCTCCGATAGGGAATCGGCCCACTTGTGTCTTGATATATTCGCTCTAAATAATCGTTCAGCTCTGAATAAGAGGTAAATATTGGCTCCTTTCGCGGTCGCCTCAACTCGTCAAAGTAGTTCTCTGCTTTTTGCTTACCTTTATCCTTATTTGAATCTTTTTCAGACAAATCCCCGCTTTTGATCGCATAAACATCAACTTCATCTCCTTCCTCTCTCTTAGCCTTCACATCTTCCTGTCACAGGAACCTTTTTGCCTCATGTTAAAACTCTCCCAAATCCATAGGTGGATCCCTTGTCAATGTCTTGAATTCTGTTCCATCAGTTATGCCAAATACAACTATCATCAGAACCATGGATGGATTTGGTCAATCCACCGATGCAGCCGCTGCATTGAATCGCATTAGAAAACTCCTCAGAGAATCCTCAGTTTTCCGCTTCAGTGTTGTGAAACTCATCACGTTCTTGTGCCTCGAGATGTGAACTCTGAACTGCCTCATAAACTTCTCAATCAACTCGGCCCATGTTCCAATAGAGTCACTTTCTAATTGTCTAAACCACAGCACTGCTATATCCGTTAAACACAATGGGAACACCAGGCCATGACTTCCTCCAATGCCCAAGTACCTCCATATGCCTTATATACCTCGTTAGATGAACTGCAATATTTGTCCTCCCATCATATGTCTCCATTGTAGGTAGCATGAATTTAGGTGGATTCCTGGCCTGCCTAATTACGGGAGTGAAGGGGCTCCTGTTCACATCTTCTAGATCTCTATTTACTAATCCTCCTCACATGCTTGTCTGACCATCTCTGCTAATCTGTCACTGTCATCAAGTTGTGGTCCTTGTCTGTTGCCTTCGATTTGATCCTCGAGTTTATGAGGGAAACCTGGAATGTGCTCTCCTGGACGAGTATCCATTCCTTTATCAATGCCATCTTGCATATTTCTGCCTGATATCCTGCCTGGGATTGGATCAACATACTCTGAGGGCGTGCCCCTGGCTTAGGGGTTATGCCCGATGATCCTTCTCAATTCTAAATCCTTGTTGCTCCGTGTCTTGATTCCGGGCTCCCTCTATTCCTGCTGCTCTATTCTCTTGACTATGTACTCCAGCTCGTCCAACCTGTCGAAGTAGGATCTGCATCATCTCCTCTTGCCTTTTCAATATTCCTTCCTGCATAGCCTTCATCATCGTCTCCATTTTGTCTCTAGTGATAAAAACTGAGGACTGATTGGCTCCAAAAGAAGCCTTTGACTCCCTTCATGCGACTCATTTCTGCTCTTTGCCTCTTTGTTGATTGCTTTGTCATAGGTTTTTAGATCCAAGTCTTTTAGCCTTCAGATCCAAAATCCAAGCTATAAAATCCCTGAGTGCTAGCATTCTTAGTGAAAGCACCAAAATATTTGCGCCAAAATTGGTCACAAACACCTAATTGCAGATGAAAGAACCAACTCGCAATCACGGATCATAGGTAGCAAGTATGCAAAGGATATAAATATAAAGAACACTCAAAAATTAAAAAGGAATGCAGTAAAAGGATAAGATTCATAGTGGTTCGACGTTGTATCCTATGTCCACTTTGAACAGTTTGCGGTTTATTGATGATTTTCAGTAGGTTTACAACAATACAATTGATAGTATTCAAGTTACAATGGGATTCCAGTGGAGTAACAACGTAGAAGAGCCAAAGGTCCCTTTTCTATTAGCATTGGAGTGCTATTTATAAGTGCAATTTGGAAATATCTGACTTAAATCTCATAATACCCCTTCTTGCACGTGGGTGAGCCCACCAGATCGATCTAAGGTCGTTGGGGATCGATCCATGATCGATCCACAATCATTTTGTATCGATCAAAAAATGATCCAATGATGATGGGATCGATCACGAACGTTCCTCTGGTGGTATGCAAGATGTGGTGAAAATTTGTAGGCATTTGGACTTGTAGATCTCGAGTTACGATCGATCCAAAATGGAATTTGTAAGCTGGTTGAATTGTTCATATCGATAGCTTGGTATCGATCAAGTTCATATCGACCTTTGAATGTCTGCCTTTCGTATCCATCACATGCGCCTTTGTTCGTATCAATCGCCTATGCCTTTGTTTGTATCTATCAATTGCCAAGCCTTTCGTATCGATCCATATCTCATTCCTTCATATCAATGTTTCTTGTTTGGTTTCACATCGATGTTAGAAACCTTCCCTTTGTATCGATGACATGATGTGCTCTTCGTATCGATCAAGTGAATAATCGATACAAAGTGTGTCGTGGGTACGTGGATAAGAACTGAAAGGCCTAGATGGATGGACACGAATTGATGTTTATAGGATGGATACTAATGAGATGGGGATGGATACGAACTGATGTGGGATGGACATGAAGTCGATGGATAGAAGGTTAGTGCGGACCATATGGATATTGGTTGATGTGAGGCCGGGACTTGAAGCAACCGCCTCCTTGACCTAAAGTGGACCCTTTAGTGGCTCGAAGCAGCACGTGAAGTCCTTGTAGCCATGCTAATATCCCAAAGACTGAAGCTAGTGTCCCTCTGACTCAAAGTAACATGCCTGGAAACTCGAAGAAAACACGAAGGTTACTCGGAGCAGACTCTGAGCAACTTGAAGCGACTCGATCTTTGTTGAAACCAAATTTTAAACGTATTGCAGTTTTGTTTGTTAGCTATGTTATATTCTGGCCTCATCATGTTTATTATCTGTGAGAATCCAGCTTCGATTATTATGCAATCAAGTGGGTTAAATCCGCTTGTATGTTGCCTTGCCAAAAGGCCGGTTAATGCTAGGTGCTTCACGTCCCCACCGGACATCCGCCTATATTCTTCCATCTGCTCCTCCCAGGCTTGAGGCAGCACTCCCTAGGTGGTTCTTAAGGGGGATTAAGTTTGATCGTGACCTCCATCCAATTCATAGGGATTCTACATGTCACAACTTCAGGCTATCCAGAACGATCTAGAACAGGCTGAAGGATTGGAAAATTATGTAAGCAATTGGCAGATACGAACCACATAATCTATCAGGAAATCCTCTATTTTGAGTCAGAGGAGGATGATTTTGAAAGGGCGTTGACAGGCCCATGACAGAGAAAGTAGAAAGAACACCGACTTACTAAAGGAATTATGACAGGCCCATGAGAGAATTGTGTTGAATATGCGAGTATATGATTTTTATTTGATGATAATAAACATATATATTCATTTAAATGTATTTTTTATTGTACTATTTTATCTTTTACATAATTAAATAAATATTTGCTGAATAAAATAAATAACATAGAATTTAAATTCAAACAGATATTTTATTCAAACAAATATTTATTTCAATTTTGAATAGTACAAATTTGAGCTCTCAATATATATATACAAACACACACAATTTCGGTTACAATAAAATTTCAGTTACATCACAATTATCATTTACATATGCACCTCACTACATTTCACTCATCACTCGTATTTTTTCTTCAACTCCATTCCAGATTGAATCCAACATCTGAGTTATCTGCAAAAGTATACACTAATGCATTAAAATTGAAAATAAAATATTTTTGCAGTGTAAAATAAAATGTAATTTTGAAAATATTATTTTCCTCCGTTATTAGGGTTGTTCGTCATCATTTAATTTTCAATTCATCATACATGAATAGCTTGTGACATGCACAATGTATCACTGCACATGCCACGAGGCCGTGCACACCAATGTACACTTGATAAAATTGCAGGGACAGGTGAGCACAAGATCAAACCCAATTAAAAGCCAGGTTCAACTCAAGTGAAAAACAAATAAAGTCACGATATGAGCACAAGGTCAAACCCGAGCTATAAGCTAGATTCAATGCAGATGCAATATAAAATTGTCGAGTATAAGTGAATATTAAAGATGCACATAAGAAGTAGTGCACTGCAAATACAAGCACGATATGTACAAAGTCAATGATGTACACAGGAACTACATAACTCGAGCTAGCATATCATAACAAGCTCCAGATGGTACACAAGTGGTGCACATGTCAACAGTCAATGATGAAGCAATGCATATGACTCAAGAAAACAATGCAAACTCAAGAGAAGTTAGTGCATATATGTGCAACAGTTCAGAGCTTCAACTACAAACTAGATTCAAGTGCATCCGACCACACAAGCTCACATGGCTCAATACACATACATATATGACATATCAGACAAACAAGTACAAGAACACATGAGTCAATGCTACAGAGACCAGACCAAAATGTACATGAACACTTGCAACAAAAAGTGGTGCACACGCAACCAGATCCAAGGCAGGAGTACCATACTACAAAGAGACAAGACTACGAGTTCAAATGCATACAACCAAATATAAATCGATGAAGCGGCTTCCATATGTGACAACAATAAGTACAAACCAAGTGCACAGCATACACATAAACAAATGCAACATGAAAACATCTCAAGGTCAATGCATATGAAGCAACCAGACGTGACTGAAAGGTTCAGACATGAACTGTAAATCAATATCAAACCAAACTGCACAAGAGCTCAATGCAAACACATGTACATATATATAGATCAGTATAACATGAACATGTATGTGCAGTGAAACCAGAGGCAACAGCAAGCTAATGATCAAACAAAATGTAATTCGATAGACACGGTTTTAAAATGCAAATCAAAGCCAAGTTCATGATGAACATCACGTGCAGTCAAGCTACATGAAGACTAACAGTAGCAGCTTCAAAATAATCATGTAGCAGTTCGAACCAAAATAATGTCGTAGGAGATTTTAAATTATTAGAAATCAAGCTATAGTTTAATCAACGCAGCACATATACGGTGATGTAGAAGTTTGAACCAAAAACAAGGTCGTAGGGGATTTCACACCAAAGTCAAATTTGAATGGTAGAAAATCGAAACCGTGGTGAGCGAGAAAAATTCCCAACACAATTAAAGCCGTGGTTGTCAAAAAATGGAACAGTTCAAAATCCAAGCTGTGAGAATCAAGGCAACAAAATACACGAATTTGAACAAGTTAGAAAATCATTAGCATTCAAGCAAAATCAAGTGGTCGAGAAAAATCGTCAAACAAATTCGTATGAAATATATGAACAAAAATTAAGGAATTCTATTCCTATTTAACCCATTCATCATCGGCTATAAAAATTATTCTAGTTCAAGCAAAAAAGAATAATCATTCAACTCGAATCAAGATCGAGTTCAAGCAAGCTAACGAGTAAAGCAGAAAAGCATAAATTACATACCAGATTTAACGAACTGAACTTGATCATTGAAGCAGCCGAAGCAAGCTACAAGGAGACGGTCGATCGACAGAGCAAGGAAAGCAAAATCACATATTCGATCAACTAACTAAAGTTGGCAGCTTCAACAAAGTAAAACCCTAAATCTGGAAAGGAACGAACGAAGACAAAGCAGCCAGTTTTTATCACAAAGAAAAGATGACACGGCCAATAGAAATAAAAGAGAGAAGGAGAACATTTTATTACATATTTAATCTACATTGGGACGGCTTCTTTTATATTGGGCTTTAATTTTTAGGGTTTTGTTTTTTATAATTGTTTTAATTTGTATTTTTCTTTTAAACATTTTTTATTTCTAGTCCTGTGACTAGAGAACGAACTACGGTGGCGTAGTTCGAGAATTCGCAACTCAGTGGCTGAGTTGTGGCAGGTTTTGAGCGTAAAGTTAGGTTAGTCGATAACGGGTGTCATAAGTTTACGTATGTAAGCATTTGACTACTTAATTTCTAGTAGAAACCTTGGGGTAGCACGTAGGTAGGGTTTTGCTGAAGCTGGATAAATCTACGTGTTCTATTTTCTGTGTTCATCATTCTGCTATTATCTGTGCTGCTGTTATTTGACTATTATCTGTGCTGAAATTATTTTACATATATATTTCCACAATAAATTTTTATAATTAATAATATCACCCTATTCATCCCCCCTCCCCCCTCTAGGGTGAATTCGATCCAACAAGTGGTATCAAAGCAAGGAACAAAAGCCATTTTTGTCTTTAAAATTTTGATTTTTCAAAGACCAATTTTTGTTTTACAAATTTGAATTTTTAAATGGCTTCTAATAATACTTTTACTGAGGGTCGATCCAATATTCATCCACCTATTTTTGATGGAATGGATTTTTTGAATTGGAAATTAAAAATGGAAATTTAATTAAAATCTGTTAATTTTAAATGTTGGGATATTATTGAAAACGGGTGTGATATAGTAGACCAAAAAATTACTTCGATTAATGCTTTTACTATGCACATACTATATTCTTATATTAGTCAAGATAATTTTAACTTTATCTCTCATTCTGAAAATGCATATGCAATTTGGAATACTTTTGATGCAACATATGGTGCAAAAGTCAACAGCAATGAGAAATCCTCCTCAATCAACTCGGTTGAAGAAATGAGCTTAAGAGGGTTGGTAAAATGCAGTAGTGATGAGGATGATGATGATGGAGTAGCTGAGCTGGCGCTACTAATGAAGAGCTTCAAAACGTGGAACCGCAGATACGGAAATCCAGCTCTAAATCAGCAATTGAAAAGCGGAATAATCAAAGCACTAGACAACTCAAAAGAGCGGAAAATTTATGTCAGAAGTGCAATAAACCCAATCATATCAAGCCCAATGGTCCCCGAATTCAACTCGACCAAGAAAAGAATTCAAAATGGAGAATTTTTACAGCCACGTGGAATAAAAGTAATGATTATAAAAGCAATAACAATAAGAGTGATAGAGAAAATCTATGTCTATGAGGTAATATAACTGATAACGACGATGATGAGCCAAGCGAGGTATCAAAACTCACTCACTCAGAATTACTTATATATTTCACGAAGTAAATGGCTGTTTCGAAAGACTTAGAGAAAAATATGCCAAAATTGAATCACAAAGAGATAGTTTGATAGAATCAAATAAACAGCTTAATCAATTGGTTAAAAACTATCAAATTAAGAGGCCTAAGTGTGATAAGTGTCCAAAATTCAAAGAAGAGATTAAAAAATTAGAAATTAAATCACTTGAAAATGAAATTCTAATTTTGAAAGAAAGTGAAAATATAAGGGGAGTAAATTCCATTAAAAACTACACACAATTATTAAATGAAAATGAATCTCTCAAAACACAAGTCCAACAACTGTCAACGACTTTAGGAAAAATTTTCAAAGGAGAGAGATCGTTGAATATGCTATTGGGGAAACAAAATGTTAATACAGTTAGACAAGGACTTCGGTATAATCAATCAGCACTTGTTAAAAGAAAAATTAATCAAGTTAATTCAAAGTGCACAATATGTGGAAAAACTGGACATAATCACAATATTTGCTGGTATAGACGCAAAAATGTGAAAACCATACCAATTTGGGTTCCAAAAGGCACGAATATAAAGTCCCTCAAAGTTAATCAAATCCGGGTGACGAATGAAACATATATAAATAGTTTTTGGACCACACAATTATATTTTTCAAAATCATTTGCCACTAATAACCATGGACCTATAAAAACAAATAGGCCACAAAAATCTTTTATTGTGCAGGATTGGTGGCAGGCTAAGGAACAACAATAGTTCTATCTGGATTATGACTGCTCCAAGCACACGACGGGTGACTAATAAAAGTTCCTTAGCCTAGTACAAAGGTGGCAGAATCACAATCGGCAACAATGAAAAATTATCGGCAAAGTTAAAACAGGTAATGGTATATTTATTTTGAACGATTATATTAAATGTGATAATCGCACCATAATCTAAATTAAATCAACCAGTTATGTGATAAAGAAATGAATGCTGATGATTAATCTGACTAATTTAAAATTGTTAATCAATCATCATTTTACTATTTGTGTGGACTATTAATGATGTTTTAATGATTGATGGTTACTCTTAATACACATGGATATATTGGTTACTTTTTTGCTGACACTATGGTCACTATTTGTCTATTTACACGGCTTCAATTCAAATTTAAGAGAATTTCATTTAAAGATGTTGAAAATTATTTTAAGATATTGTGTTGCACATTTCATGGTCTGGTCTATGACATTCAATCAATGACAATTTTGAGTCAAAAGAGATTCAGATGCAGATTACACTGGTAATCCAGTTGATAGAAAAATTACTAGTGAAACATGATTTATATTGAAACATTCAGTAACTGCATCGTTTTTCAAAGAAAATGTCTACATATTTTTCATTTCAAATAATTTTCAATTAGCAGACATTTTTTTTTACAAAACCCCTTCTAGAAAATCATTTTTATTGATCTTATTTAAGATTAGTCATTTTAGGAATTTGATTTTATAATTATTTTTGGATTTGATTTTAAATGACTGCATTAACTAATCTGACTCCCTACTGATTATCAAAAGGATAAATATTGATTGAAAAAGTAATGAGTGTTGATATTAATCATATATTATAACTTGAGACAATATATTTAGTAAATTTCTTTAGAAATTTAAACAAGAGTTATAAAAACTTTTTGTTGGTGAAAATTCCATGACCATTTCTATTTCTATCATATTTCTATCGATCATCACTCATCAAAATCCAATATATTATGTCAATATGTGGTATTTTGAACGGGAAATTATGTGCTTTCATTTTATTATATTTTTAGCAATAAAAAACATCCAAAGTATTCACTCTCGTTTAAAAGTCCTTATGGTTATGTATGGGTAAATTACTTGTGATTTTTGATTATGTGCTTCCATGATTATTTAAAAGTCCTCACGGTTATGCATGTATGAACGCATATCAAAATTGATTGATTTAATAGACAAGTTGATTGTAATCCCATTTAAAATTCCGCACGGTTATGCGTGGTTAGAAGATACTTGAATTCATTGTTTAATAAAAATTTGGAATACTACTAATCTCATTCAAAAGTCCTAACGGTTATGCATGGTTAGTAGATATTCTAATTCATGATATAAATATACCACAAATAGACACAACTATATAGTTTTATATGATGACATCACCCCTATCATTCTAAAATGGAATATGCGTCTATCACTTTATCTCTATTTTCTAACACTATTACTCTTTTGCTGATAATAAAATGGGGAGAGAAAAGTTAAGATTTTGGCAAATAAAGGTCAAATATTTTTCTACTCGCATCAAGGCTCATTTGAATATTTATTTTCATGCATATATGAAGGAGCTTGGTGTGGAGAGGGAGAATTCAAATAGGGGGAGCAAATTGAATGATGAAATACATTTAACAAATTCAAAATCTTAAATATATGTTTGTTATCATCAAAAGGGGGAGATTATTGAATATGCGAGTATATGATTTTTGTTTGATGATAATAAACATATATATATATATATATTCATTTAAATGTATGTTATCACCCTATTCACCCCCTCCCCCTCTAGGGTGAATTCGATCCTACAAACTGAAATCGTCTATAGGGACGAAATAAAGAAGGCTTATGCCAAAGATGCCAAACTAAAAGAGGAGGTAGCTACTTGTAGCTTGACAATTGATGCCCAGAGGAAAACTATCTCCAATCATGAACTTATTGTTAAGGGACATAATAAGACTATCTCCGACCAGGCTAAGACAATCACCCGGCTATAGGATAAAGTTGCGCATCTTAGCGCTGATAAGTCTCATGTCGAAGTCGAAAAGGCCGCCGTTACGGTGGATTATATGGAGCTTCAAAACACTTTTAAAAGGAGGATGGAAAAGATGGACGAGACCATCTTGAATTTTTATGGAAATTCTCTACTGCATCAGGGGAGCCTCAACTACCTAGGCCCGAAATTTCCTCACAGTCTCACTGTAGTTTGGGAAGAAATGTTGACCCGTTTTCATGACAGCGGTAATGTTTACACTGAGCGAGAGTTAGAAAACGCCTACCTTAATGAAGAATCAAAGAAGGAATTGCTGGAGGGCCAAGAGATTTCGCAAATCAAGATGGAGAAAGAAGCTGCAAATGCCGCTACGACTGCATCTACTAAAGGGCTTACGGAGCCTTTCATTTCTAGTGTCGGCGACCCATCGGAGCAGCCCTGTAATCTTCCAACAAGTTCAAGGCTTAAGGCTTCCCCTCGGATTATAGAACCGTCTAATGAGGGTGAAGGCGATAAATACGAAGTTGACATTCTTAGTCATTTTTCCGGTGCAGGTAGTCCTTTTGTTTCTCCCGAGTTCGGGAGCTTTCATTTTATGTCACAAGAGCAAGAAGAATTTAATGCTTTCATTTTTGATCTTATGGATCTGTCTACCTTATCTGTTGAACAGCTAGCTTCCTCGGCGCATGGACTTGCTGCTATTTTCACTGCTTCCATGTTAATTTCTGTTCCTACTCCAATCTCCATGTCCACATCTGGTTCGCAGCTGGGGTCAGAGTCCGAGAAAATTGCCGCATTTCATGGCTTGGATGACCCTTCTGTATCTTTGGAAGGTGATGCAACGACGGTCGAAGTTAGGAAGCAGGAATTTCAAACCGAGTTGTCGCACAAGACTCAAGAACAGCTGATTGTCGTCAAAAAGGAGAAGTTTGAAGAAATCAAGGCCTCCAAGTGCTCCTGCAAATCACGGAAGCGTAAAAAGAAAGGCGAATCTTTTGAGAAGGTTGCAGAGTAGGAGAAGGACACTAGCGCTAAGCATGTTGTTGACATTACTGGCAGTGACACCACTCCCATGGTGAAGCAAAAACTCCAAATAAGAGGTGAGAAGGGGAGTGGTGGAAATTATTGTTTTTAAGCATTTTAATTTAAGTGCAGGTATATGCCCTCCAGTTCACAGGGATGTTTAGTTCAAACAATTGGCAAATGGTTAGTAACTTATGGTTTAAATTGTTTCCATAATAAAACTTTAAATTTGACTTAGTCACAACTTGATTTTTTTTCTTTTAGAAGTTTTATAACTTTGGCGTGTATGAGTTAACTGTAGGCAGTTACACATTGTCAACGTATAGTTAGCCATCAAGTGTCAGCAGTTGAAATTTTACCGTTGGTTTGTAGCACTCCGATTACTTCCAACAATGTGAGTGGGTTGAATCTTATTATTTCTATATGGATAAGTTCCCTGGTATTGCCAGGGCAATTTTGGGATTTGAAAGTGCGTGCAGCTTATGGGATGCGTGGATTTCAAGATCGATATGTCCCGTCGATCCAGAACATTTCTGGTGCTTCTCGGTGTTGCCTATCTTCGGGCAACATGAGGGGTTTACGTTTTAAGAGCATGATTTCATGGCAATGCTCCTCGGTGTTACCTATCTTTGGGAAATGTGAGGAGTTTACATTTTAGGACCGTGATTTTATGGCTTCGAGAGTTCATGCGCGGCTTATAAAATGCACGGCTTTTGGGGCTGATACTATCCGTTGGTCCAGAATGGTTTTAGTACTCCTCGATGTTGCCTATCTTAGGTCAACGTGAGGAATTTGTGTTGAAAAGTTGGTGTATAGCTTATGAGGTGTGTGGCTTTTCGTACCCTTCGATGTTGCCTATCTTTAGGCAACGTGAGGAATCTAAGTTTTAAAAGTTAGTGCACGGCTTATGGGATGCGCGGCTTTTCATACTTCTCGGTATTTCCTATCTTTGGGCATTGTGAGTAGTGTATGTTTTAGCCATCCTGATGTTGCCAGGGCAACACTGGCTTTTAGATGGCGAAGATCAGATCATGCCGATCTAGTAGTTTGAGTCGATTTGCTTCCGTCGACCTGGTGGGTAGTTATTATGAACGCAGTTTTGTTGGTTCAAAAAGCGAATCAATTTTTCTTAAGGAAAGTAGAACATATTTTTGCCTATTTACAATGCCTCTGGCATCCCGGGATCGCTTATTTGCTAAAAAAAGAGAGTACATAGGGTATTTTTCATATGATGTAATGGGGGGTGATACGCTATTCCATGCCATGAGAATTTGGATTCCGTCGACGGTTGTTAGCTTGAAAGTTCCATCCCTTATCTTTGACTGATAACATATGGTACTTCCTAGTTCACTGCAAAGGCCCCTGGGACGGGGTAAACTCACTTAAGTACAAGATCTCCCACTTTAAAGGTTTGGTTATGAAGTTTGGAGTTAAGGTAATGTGCGACACATTTGTGGGCAGCGGTTCTCAGCTTGGCTTCTTCCCTTCTTTCGTCAATTATATCCAACGATTTGAATAGGAGCTGCTCGTTATGTTTTTGATTAAAATTTTGCCTTTGATTCGAGGGGACTTCTAATTCAATAGGAATCATTGCCTCTAAGCCATATGCCAAAGCAAATGGAGTATGGTCGATTGTCGCTTTATGGGTAGTTCTGTAAGCCCATGGTGCGAGTCGAAGTTCATCAACCCAGTTCTCTTTTGCCTTAGTTAGTCATTTTTTGATAGTGGTCTTGATGATTTTGTTTATTTCTTCCAACTGCCCGTTTGATTGCTGATGAGCTACCGCTGAAAAACTATTCTCAATTCGAAAGCTTTTGTAGAAATCTTTGAACTTGGTGCTTTTGAATTGAGCTTCATTGTTAGTGATGATTATCTATGGCACATCAAACTTGCAAATAATATTTTTAGTAACCAAATTAATGGCTTTCTTTGTAGTTATGGTGGCCAGTGGTTCCACTTCGGCCCATTTCATGAAATAATTGAGAAGACTTTATATATTATTTTTTGTATTTTTGTTTTTAAGTAAAAAAATTCAAAGGAATTAAAAATTGAAAAGGAAAATGAATATTTACAATTTTTTTAATTTTGGATTTTGAATTTTTTTATATATATGCATGAACTAGTGCAACTAAATGAATGCAATGGTTAATTACAAATGATTTATCCTAAGTTAATACAAAATTGTATAATCGCACATTGTCTTAGATAAACAAGATAGTTCTCAGCTAGGTAATTGGCAGGATTTATCGATGCACCACGAATCACCGTAGCAACACAACCGAAGGTTTAAGTACCTTCAAAAAAACAATTCAGTATAATATTTACAAATCGCCATTATATTTATAACTGATTATTGCTCTGCCGTAGCCTAGACAACGAGAAATTAAATTGTTCAAAGAAGATAATTTGTCAATATACAGTTAAGTGTTATTGATGTTTAACTGTTATTATTAATCAAATTCTAAGATGAAATGCAAAGCAGAAAATAAATGTGTATTAACAATGCAACTACGAATGAATTTTTGTTTTTGTTGTTGGTTTTTTAAAAATAAAATAAATGAAGCAACCAATAATGCAAAGCAAATAAAACAATAGATAAGGGTGCAAAAGAAAAAATTTAAAGCAAGCATTTTATTTAGCAAGCAGAGCGGTATTTTGCAGCAAGCTATTCTTTCTATCTGCTTTAGCAACCTGAAAAGAAAAATGATGTGCACGTAAATATGCATATTTTTACCACCATATTTAATCTATTTGAATTAAATAAATGATCATATCGGGTATTTTAACTTGTTTAAACCAAAAATTCAAATTATTCCAAATTGTCACTTATTCATCTTCATATATGGGCAAAACGGTCATTTGTGTGCATATATTTCTTTGAGAAAAATTAATTGAAAATTTGTATATAGTTTTGTAGGAATTTGATCTCAAGTATAAGTGGTTTCATGAAGATATGCATGCACAAAATTAATACAAAGGAATGAAGATGGAAATAATTCAAAGTGAAGAACATGGAGGACCCCACCTACCCACCTACCTTAATGTACAAATTAAAGGCTAATGCACATGCTTTTGGAGTTAATGGCTTCATGTACACTTCATGGGGGACTAAGACATGTTAATGATTACTTGGCCTCCACACTTTCTAAGGGGCATTTTGGGCATTCCCCAAAAAATGAATTAGGGTTTTAACACTTGTATAAATACCCCTTATGTTTCATGTAACATCTCTCTCAATCTCTTCTCTTAGTCTCTCTTAGGCTTCCTCTTCATTAGTTTAGATCAAATAAAATAAAGCTCTCTTTCTCTTTTCATGGCTACTTAGCCATGTTTATTTTTCAACATCATCTTCCAATTCAATAACTTTGCAACAAAACTCCCCATTTGCCAGCACTTTCAAACATCCAAGTCCACTCACTGCTTCCTCTCTTCTCTTAGTCTCTCTTAGGAAATCTCTTCTCTTAGTCTCTCTTAGGCCCCCTTCTCTTTAGTTTAGTTTAGATCAAATAAAAGAAAGCTCTCTTTCTCTTTTCATGGCTACTTAGTCATTTTTTATTTTATGTAATTTTCTTTTCTTTTTATGCAATGTTGATTAGTGTTTTCTCTTACTTACATGTTTGTCAATAAAATAAACTAAATATGACTAAAAAAAATTCAAAAACAAAAGAAGATTTTTTTAAGCATTTTGATTTATTTTTAAAAGAAACACTATAAGATAAATATATGGTTTTGGTTTATTAAATTGAAATTTTTGGAAATTTATTTGTCTAAACAAAAATGAAATTTGATTACAAATAATAATGGTTTAACTAGTATATAGGAAGATTCATACGTGTTAATTATGAAGTATATCCTAATTGAAAATCTTTGTTTTAAAAAGTGGTTGATTTAAAGTAAAGGATATAACATTTTTTTTGTCTTCTAAGTTAAATGGTGCTAAGATGATTTTGCAAAACTCTCTCTCTCTCTTAAAAAAAATAAAAAAAAAATAACATCCAAGTATTCACTCTCATTTAAAAGTCCTCACGGTTATGCATGTATGGAACACATGTAAAAAAACAAAAAATAATAAAAACCACCTACGGTCGACAGGTGTATGCACGAAAGTGTGTGCACTCGCCATGCTCTGTACTCCCCTCACACAAGCCCGAAATGAAGTGCATGGGTGGTATATCTGGCCTCAGTTTACCTGAACTAGGTATGTAATTTTTCTTGCAAATAATGGGAGAGCAAGCAATTGAAATCCTAGCATTACTTTTACTTTGTTGATTTGATTTGTTATTGAAAATAAATGAAAATACCACTTTGATAAACTTTGACAATCAACTAAGGATCCAATTCATAGTTACACTGTGTTATTAACCAAAACAACGAGTTAATCTATAGTCTATTTGTTATGATAACTTCGTTTTTATCGAAAATATTGACGAGTAAATAATTTAAATTTCAAGATAATGACCAAAACCTATATTTAACTTATTCGTGTCAATTTAAAAATAAATCTTTCATTTGTAAATATTTCCAAAACTCGCATTCATCACTTTGTAAATAAATCTTGCATTTTGTAAATATTTTCATCCTGCACTTGGATTTTATGGGTAGTATCCGCTGAAAACCCTCACGAGACAACACTCGTCCTACTGGGGACACCCAGAGGTTTAACGGCTTGTTTCATACGCTCAATGCAATCGTGCTCCCTACGAAAATGGATTTATCTTAGTTTTTTTTCTTTATTCGAGGACGAATAAAAAGATAAGTGTGGGGGTATTTGATGTGCACGTAAATATGCATATTTTTACCACCATATTTAATCTATTTGAATTAAATAAATGATTGTATCGGGTATTTTAACTTGTTTAAACCAAAAATTCAAATTATTCCAAATTGTCACATATTCATCTTCATATACGGGCAAAACGGTCATTTGTGTGCATATATTTCTTTGAGAAAAATTAATTGAAAAATTGTATATATTTTTGTAGGAGTTTGATCTCAAGTAGAAGTGGTTTCATGAAGATATGCATGCACAAAATTAATACAAAGGAATGAAGATGGAAATAATTCAAAGTGAAGAACATGGAGGACCCCACCTACCCACCTACCTTAATTTACAAACTAAAGGCAAATGCACATGCTTTTGGAGTTAATGGTTTCATGTACACTTAATGGGGGATTAAGACATGTTAATGATTACTTGGCCTCCACACTTCCTAAGGGGCATTTTGGGCATTTCCCAAAAAATGAATTAGGGTTTTAACACTTGTATAAATACCCCTTATGTTTCATGTAACATCTCTCTCAATCTCTTCTCTTAGTCTCTCTAAGGCTTCCTCTTCATTAGTTTAGATCAAATAAAATAAATCTCTCTTTCTCTTTTCATGGCTACTTAGCCATGTTTATTTTCATGTAATTTTCCTTTTTTTATGTTATTAATACATGCTCTTTCCTTTTACATGCCTCTTTTTTATGTTGTAGTGTAGATCTCTTTTCTTTTATGCAAGTTAATTAGCTTATCTTTTCATTTTGCTCTCTTTTTCTTATTCATTTTGCTTTCATATTGTTAGCTACATTTGTTAATAAAATGACAAATATGAGAAGCCAAACCCCTTCAATTTAGGGGTAATGAAGCTCTCTAATTAATGTAGCTTCAACATTTTGTTAATTCATGCTCTCTTTTTGTGCTTAATGAAGGATCAATGAAGTGGTTTAATTGTTGTTTTTGCTTTGAATTTGATAGTCTATATTGTTGACACCAAATAGGCTATGCTTAAACAATCACTAACACAAATGCCTCTTCATCAATATATGATTATGGCATAATAAAGTGATTTGAAATTAAAATTTGATGGTCTATATTTCTAATCAATAATTAATAGGCCATACTTAAAATAGATTTCATTTTCATTTTCTTTGTCAAGTTTCATAAAAGTTAGTAAGTGTTTTAAGGGGTGTGTTATAGTTTGATGGCTTATGTTGGCTAATCAATAGCTCAAATATGTCATACTTATGATAAACACATCACTTAATTACACTAATGAAAAGAAAAGAGAGATCATAACTTCATTTTGTTGATTTATATGATCTAGAGAGTGGATTTATGTCTAAATTGTCCCCAAACTCTCATATTTTTATCAATTTTCTTTTAGTTAGTTAGTTAATTTTCTAGCTTTAACTTTCACTCGACTTTGGTTTAATTTGATTGAGTAGAATTTTTAAAATCATCAATTCCCTGCGGATCGACCCGTATTCGCCACGTGCTACATTCGTACACCGCGCGCTTGCGGTTATTTTTAATTTAAATTCGTTCGACGATTTTCTAAACCGATAGAATTTCCGTCGACGAACAAGTTTTTGGCGCCGTTGCCGGGGAATTGTTTTGATTTCAATTTTCTATTCTTCGAATTATTTTTGTTTGATTTTTGTGTGTTTTTGTTTTGTGTGTTAGTTTGCATAAAAAGATATCGTTTGTGACGTGTGTTTGTTGTTTTCATTTTTTGTTTGTGTGCTTGATTGTTTTCTAGTTGCATTTGCATTTACATTTCTATTTAGAAAAAAAAAACATTATATTTCATGTTCGATTTGCATACATTTTTTTTTACAAATTTTTGATACATTGCTGTCATTCTCATTCTCTGTTTTCACTCATTTCTCTGTGTATCACTCTGCACGACCCATTTTTTTTTCCTCTTTTGCCATTCACTGTTGACACCATCCTTCAACACTAACCTATGCACCATCACTGTCATTTTCTTGGCCACTAACCACCAATACCCCCACTGTCACAGACCTCTCCTTCACGACACACAGCACCTTCACCTCCAATCGCCAATCCTTCATCCCACAGCAAGCCAACTCCACAATCATCTTCAATCCCCCACGAATTCACCCAATCGAACTCCACATCGAAACAACTCCTTCATCCAACAGCCAACCTCGAACTCAAATCGACAACCGTAACTGAACACATCCTCCCTTCCAATTCAAACCCGCCTCCACGCGAATCAACTCCTCCCCTTTAACTCGAATCGAACGCCGCGAGAATTCCAAAGCTTGATTTGGGGTTGCGGTTTTTTTTTTCTCTGAGAATTTTGATTAAAATTTTGGTTGCGTGGTAATGATTTTTGCAATTGTTCAATTTGTTTTAAGTGGATTGAAGAATTGTTTGGGTTGGGCCCTCGTTTAGTTTTTTTTTAAAGAGTGTTTTAGGTTATTTTTGCTTTCTTTTAGTTTTTTTACTAGTTTTTTTAGTTTCTCGATTAGTTTAGTTTTTTTTTTAAATAAAAAGGAAAGATAGTTTTTTGTTTTTGTTGATTTGTGGTTTTTCATTTGGTTCTAGTTTTGTTTAACTTTCAAAAAAAACAAATTTTTTTTTTAAGTAAAACCCTACTTTTAAGTTTCCTTTCAAAAAAAACCAAAAAAAAAAATATTGTATATATCTTAGTTTTTAATTTTCAGGTTGGCAAAGCAGGAAATAAAGGAAGAATAGCTTGCTGAAAATTGCTTCCTTAGCTAGCCAAAATAAATTGCTCTACTTGCTAAAAAATTCTGCTTTCATTTCTAGTTTTATTTGAATTGAATTGTTGGTTGCTTGCATTTGCATTTTAAAAAATAAAAAAATTCATTCGTAGTTGCATTGTTAATACACGTTTAGTTTTTGTTCTGCATTTCATCTTAGATTTTGATTAATAATAATGGTTAGACATCGATAACACTTAATTGTATGTTGACAATTTGTCTTTTTTGAACAATTTAATTTCTTGGTGTCTAGGCTACGGCATAGTAATAACCATTTATAAATATTACGGTGATTCATAAATATTATAGTGGTTGTTCCTCTGAAGGTACTTAAAGCTTAGGTTGCATTGCTACGGTGATTCGTGGTGCACCGATAAATCCTGCCCGTTACCTGGCTGAGAACTATCTTGTTTATCTAAGACAATTTGTGAATATACAATTTTGTGTTAACTTAGGATAAATCATTTGCAATTAACTCTTGCATTCATTTAGTTGCATTTGTTCATGCATATTTTAAAAAAAACAAAAAAAAACAAAAAAAATCAAAATCCAAAACTAAAAAAAATTTAAATATTCCTTTTCTTTTTCTTTGAAATTTTAAAAAACCAGAAAAATTAGAAAAACAAAAATCCAAAAAAAAATTATAAAATCTTTTCAAAAGCCAAAAAAAAAAATTGAAAATTCAAAAACAAAAAAAAATCAATTTTCCATTTTGAAAAATAAATTCTACTTGTAAATATTTTCTTTATAAAAAAAACCAAAAAAAAAGAAATCTTGAAAATGTCTGAGTTTCCTTTTTCTTACTCACTTGAATTTAACGGTGAAAATCAATATAATCCATATGAGTTTACTCCAAATTCGTATGGATATTTTAACAGCAAATTTTGTGTAAATAATTCAAATTTCGAACAACAAAATTTTCAAAACGATGACCAACCTTCGATTCTTGAAAATAGCATTGAAATGATTTCATCTTTACTCGAACTTTCTACACGAAAAAATCAAGAGATAAATGATTTATGTAATTCTTATTTGTGTAATAACTCGAGTCAAGGATTTCAAAATTTGAATTCAATTCAAAATTCAAACGATTACGATTATAACCCATGCCAATTTAATTTCGAACTCCAAAATGAATTTCAAACTCAACATGAAAAAGGGAACAACTTTTCAAACGAATTTGGCAATGGGAATAGTTTCAATTGCGATACGATTGAAAACTTTGGTTATCAACAAATTCAAAGTGAAAATTTTCAAATTAATAATCATGAATTTGATTTTGTTGACGAAATGGAAAATGATAACGGGGATTTATTACTTGAAAAATACAAAACTTATCGTGAAAATCATAATCAAATCTCAACTTGCGAAGAATCAAATAATAATCTACCATTTATCAAAATTGACAATTCTTGTTCTCAACAAGTCCAAATCGAAAATTTTAAAGTTACTAATTACAAATTTGACTTTGTTGAGCAAATGAATGAAATTTATGATGATCACACAAATTTGTTGATTAAAACATTGAAAAAATTTCGTGAGAAACAAAATCAAATTTCAATGTGTGACGAGTCAAACGATAATCCATCTTTTACCCAAATCGATGATTTTCAAATAACAACTTTTGAAATTGATAATGACGATCTTAATCAAGTAGTTGAAAATACGGTAATTAAGTTGGATTTCAATTCTTTTGAGGGTGCGAAATTCGATTTAAACTTCGATCTTCCTTTTTCTGAAAACTTGAATACGACAACTTTGAATTTTAAACTCCATTTACACGATGAAGTTGTTGATAATCCAACAAAGGAAGTCGAATTTAATGAACATGAGTTTTATGGACTTTTTGAAAATGAGTTGTTAAATTCTAAAAGGGAAAATTTCGATCACCGTTTTGATTTTGAAATCGATAATTTTGAAGAAGCTTTCAATGATAAGTTTGAACTTCAATTTGGTGAAAATAAACTTGAATTTCAATCAATTGTTTTATCAACCCCAAAAATTATCGAAAATAAAACAACTCGTATGATTTTCAATAAAATGACTTTCGTTTTTCCAAATCCACATTCAACTACGAAATATTTTACGATTTGGTTTTTCGTGCTTAACCTGTGTCTCGCACATTTGACGAGACAAATGAATCGGTCTTTAGAAGACCGTTTCATTTACTTTTTGACTGTATACTTTCTCATCTCTTGTAAATAATAATAAACATGCTTTTCACTTGGGTTGACTGTGGGGACACAGTCAAAATCAAGTGTGGGGGGAGACTCGTCTTCTTCTTGATTTTTTAGGATTAATTTTTCATTTTTCTTCCAACAACTCAAAAAAAAAATTCAAAAACAAAAGAAGATTATTTTTTTTAGCATTTTGATTTATTTTTAAAAGAAACACTATAAGATAAATATATGGTTTTGGTTTATTAAATTGAAATTTTTGGAAATTTATTTGTCTAAACAAAAATAAAAATGAAATTTGATTACAAATAATAATGGTTTAACTAGTATTTAGGAAGATTCATACGTGTTAATTATGAAGTCTATCATAATTGAAAATCTTTGTTTTAAAAAGTGGTTGATTTAAAGTAAAGGATATAACATTTTTTTTGTCTTCTAAGTTAAATGGTGCTAAGATGATTTTGCAAAACTTTCTCTCTTAAAAAAAATTAAAATAAAATAACATCCAAGTATTCACTCTCATTTAAAAGTCCTCACGGTTATGCATGGGTGAATTACTTGAAATCTTTGATTATGTGCTTTCATACTCATTTAAAAGTCCTCACGGTTATGCATGTATGGAACACATGTAAAAAAACAAAAAATAATAAAAACCACCTACGGTCGACAGGTGTATGCACGAAAGTGTGTGCACTCGCCATGCTCTGTACTCCCCTCACACAAGCCCGAAATGAAGTGCATGGGTGGTATATCTGGCCTCAGTTTACCTGAACTAGGTATGTAATTTTTCTTGCAAATAATGGGAGAGCAAGCAATTGAAATCCTAGCATTACTTTTACTTTGTTGATTTGATTTGTTATTGAAAATAAATGAAAATACCACTTTGATAAACTTTGACAATCAACTAAGGATCCAATTCATAGTTACACTGTGTTATTAACCAAAACAACGAGTTAATCTATAGTCTATTTGTTATGATAACTTCGTTTTTATCGGAAATATTGACGAGTAAATAATTTAAATTTCAAGATAATGACCAAAACCTATATTTAACTTATTCATGTCAATTTAAAAATAAATCTTTCATTTGTAAATTCCAAAACTCGCATTCATCACTTTGTAAATAAATCTTGCATTTTGTAAACATTTTCATCCTGCACTTGGGATTTGTGGGTAGTATCCGCTGAAAACCCTCACGAGACAACACTCGTCCTACTGGAGACACCTAGAGGTTTAACGGCTTGTTGCATACGCTCAATGCAATCGTGCTCCCTACGAAAACGGATTTATCTTAGTTTTTTTTCTTTATTCGAGGACGAATAAAAAGATAAGTGTAGGGGTATTAATGAGACTCGTCTTCTTCTTGATTTTTTAGGATTAATTTTTCATTTTTCTTCCAAAAACTCAAAAAAAAAATCAAAAACAAAAGAAGATTTTTTTTTAGCATTTTGATTTATTTTTAAAAGAAACACTATAAGATAAATATATGGTTTTGGTTTATTAAATTGAAATTTTTGGAAATTTATTTGTCTAGACAAAAATAAAAATGAAATTTGATTACAAATAATAATGGTTTAACTAGTATATAGGAAGATTCATACGTGTTAATTATGAAGTATATCCTAATTGAAAATCTTTGTTTTAAAAAGTGGTTGATTTAAAGTAAAGGATATAACATTTTTTTGTCTTCTAAGTTAAATGGTGCTAAGATGATTTTGCAAAACTCTCTTTCTCTCTTAAAAAAAATAAAAAAAATAATAACATCCGAGTATTCACTCTCATTTAAAAGTCCTCACGGTTATGCATGGGTGAATTACTTGAAATCTTTGATTATGTGCTTTCATACTCATTTAAAAGTCCTCACGGTTATGCATGTATGGAACACATGTAAAAAAACAAAAAATAATAAAAACCACCTACGGTCGACAGGTGTATGCATGAAAGTGTGTGCACTCGCCATGCTCTGTACTCCCCTCACACAAGCCCGAAATGAAGTGCATGGGTGGTAAATCTGGCCTCAGTTTACCTGAACTAGGTATGTAATTTTTCTTGCAAATAATGGGAGAGCAAGCAATTGAAATCCTAGCATTACTTTTACTTTGTTGATTTGATTTGTTATTGAAAATAAATGAAAATACCACTTTGATAAACTTTGACAATCAACTAAGGATCCAATTCATAGTTACACTGTGTTATTAACCAAAACAACGAGTTAAACTATAGTCTATTTGTTATGATAACTTCGTTTTTATCGGAAATATTGACGAGTAAATAATTTAAATTTCAAGATAATGACCAAAACCTATATTTAACTTATTCGTGTCAATTTAAAAATAAATCTTTCATTTGTAAATATTTCCAAAACTCGCATTCATCACTTTGTAAATAAATCTTGCATTTTGTAAATATTTTCATCCTACACTTGGATTTTGTGGGTAGTATCCGCTGAAACCCCTCACGAGACAACACTCGTCCTACTGGGGACACCCAGAGGTTTAACGGCTTGTTGCATACGCTCAATGCAATCGTGCTCCCTACGAAAACGGATTTATCTTAGTTTTTTTCTTTATTCGAGGACGAATAAAAAGATAAGTGTGGGGGTATTTGATGTGCACGTAAATATGCATATTTTTACCACCATATTTAATCATTTTGAATTAAATAAATGATCATATCGGGTATTTTAACTTGTTTAAACCAAAAATTCAAATTATTCCAAATTGTCACATATTCATCTTCATATATGGGCAAAACGGTCATTCTTGTGCATATATTTCTTTGAGAAAAATTAATTGAAAATTTGTATATATTTTTGTAGGAATTTGATCTCAAGTAGAAGTGGTTTCATGAAGATATGCATGCACAAAATTAATACAAAGGAATGAAGATGGAAATAATTCAAAGTGAATAACATGGAGGACCCCACCTACACACCTACCTTAATGTACAAAGTAAAGGCTAATGCACATGCTTTTGGAGTTAATGGCTTCATGTACACTTAATGGGGGATTAAGACATGTTAATGATTACTTGGCCTCCACACTTCCTAAGGGGCATTTTGAGCATTCCCCAGAAAATGAATTAGGGTTTTAACACTTGTATAAATACCCCTTATGTTTCATGTAACATCTCTCTCAATCTCTTCTCTTAGTCTCTCTTAGGCTTCCTCTTCATTAGTTTAGATCAAATAAAATAAAGCTCTCTTTCTCTTTTCATGGCTACTTAGCCATGTTTATTTTCATGTAATTTTCCTTTTTTTTATGTTATTAATACATGCTCTTTCCTTTTACATGCCTCTTTTTTTATGTTGTAGTGTAGATCTCTTTTCTTTTATGCAAGTTAATTAGCTTATCTTTTCATTTTGCTCTCTTTTTCTTATTCATTTTGCTTTCATATTGTTAGCTACATTTGTTAGTAAAATGACAAATATGAGAAGCGAAACCCCTTCAATTTAGGGGTAATGAAGCTCTCTAATTAATGTAGCTTCAACATTTTGTTAATTCATGCTCTCTTTTTGTGCTTAATGAAGGATCAATGAAGTGGTTTAATTGTTGTTTTTGCTTTGAATTTGATAGTCGATATTGTTGACACCAAATAGGCTATGCTTAAACAATCACTAACACAAATGCCTCTTCATCAATATATGATTATGGCATAATAAAGTGATTTGAAATTAAAATTTGATGGTCTACATTTCTAATCAATAATTAATAGGCCATACTTAAAATAGATTTCATTTTCATTTTCTTTGTCAAGTTTCATAAAAGTTAGTAAGTGTTTTAAGGGGTGTGTTATAGTTTGATGGCTTATGTTGGCTAATCAATAGCTCAAATATGTCATACTTATGATAAACACATCAATTAATTACACTAATGAAATGAAAAGAGAGATCATAACTTCATTTTGTTGATTTATATGATCTAGAGAGTGGATTTATGTCTAAATTGTCCCCAAACTCTCATATTTTTATCAATTTTCTTTTAGTTAGTTAGTTAATTTTCTAGCTTTAACTTTCACTCGACTTTGGTTTAATTTGATTGAGTAGAATTTTTAAAATCATCAATTCCCTACGGATCGACCCGTATTCGCCACGTGCTACATTCGTACACCATGCGCTTGCGGTTATTTTTAATTTAAATTCGTTCGATGGTTTTCTAAACCGATAGAATTTCCGTCGACGAACAAGTTTTTGGCGCCGTTGCCGGGGAATTGTTTTGATTTCAATTTTCTATTCTTCGAATTATTTTTGTTTGATTTTTGTGTGTTTTTGTTTTGTGTGTTAGTTTGCATAAAAAGATATCGTTTGTGTCGTGTGTTTGTTGTTTTCATTTTTTGTTTGTGTGCTTGATTGTTTTCTAGTTGCATTTGCATTTACATTTCTATTTAGAATAAAAAACATTATATTTCATTTTCGATTTGCATACATTTTTTTTTACAAATTTTTGATACATTGTTGTCATTCTCATTCTCTGTTTTCACTCATTTCTCTGTGTATCACTCTGCACGGCCCATTTTTTTTCCTCTTTTGCCATTCACTGTTGATACCATTCTTCAACACTGACCTCTGCACCATCACTGTCATTTGCTTGGCCACTAACCACCAATACCCCCACTGTCACAGACCTCTCCTTCACGACACACAGCACCTTCACCTCCAATCGCCAATCCTTCATCCCACAGCAAGCCAACTCCACAATCATCTTCAATCACCCACGAATTCACCCAATCGAACTCCACATCGAAACAACTCCATCATCCAACAGCCAACCTCGAACTCAAATCGACAACCGTAACTGAACCCATCCTCCCTTCCAATTCAAACCCACCTCCACGCGAATCAACTCCTCCCCTTTAACTCGAATCGAACGCCGCGAGAATTCCAAAGCTCGATTTGGGGTTGCGATTTTTTTTTTCTCTGAGAATTTTGATTAAAATTTTGGTTCGTGGTAATGATATTTGCAGTTGTTCAATTTGTTTTAAGTGGATTGAAGAATTGTTTGGGCCGGGCCCTGATTTAGTTTTTTTTTTTAAAGAGTGTTTTTGGTTAATTTTGCTTTCTTTTAGTTTTTTTACTAGTTGTTTTAGTTTCTCGATTAGTTTAGTTTTTTTTTAAATAAAAAAGGAAAGATAGTTTTTTGTTTTTGTTGATTTGTGGTTTTTCTTTTGGTTCTAGTTTTGTTTAACTTTCAAAAAAAACAAATTTTTTTTTTAAGTAAAACCCAACTTTTAAGTTTCCTTTCAAAAAAAAACCAAAAAAAAATATTGTATATATCTTAGTTTTTAATTTTTAGGTTGCCAAAGCAGGAAATAAAGGAAGAATAGCTTGCTAAAAATTGCTTCCTTAGCTAGCCAAAATAAATTGCTCTGCTTGCTAAAAAATTCTGCTTTCATTTCTAGTTTTATTTGAATTGAATTGTTGGTTGCTTACATTTGCATTTTAAAAAATAAAAAAAAATTCATTCATAGTTGCATTGTTAATACACGTTTAGTTTCTGTTCTGCATTTCATCTTAGATTTTGATTAATAATAATGGTTAGACATCGATAACACTTAATTGTATATTGACAATTTGTCTTTTTTGAACAATTTAATTTCTTGGTGTCTAGGCTACGGCATAGTAATAACCATTTATAAATATTACGGTGATTTGTAAATATTATAGTGGTTGTTCCTCTGAAGGTACTTAAACCTTAGGCTGCATTGCTACGGTGATTCGTGGTGCACCGATAAATCCTGCCCGTTACCTGGCTGAGAACTATCTTGTTTATCTAAGACAATTTGTGAATATACAATTTTGGGTTAACTTAGAATAAATCATTTGTAATTAACTCTTGCATTCATTTAGTTGCATTTGTTCATGCATATTTAATAAGAAAAAAATTCAAAATCCAAAACTAAAAAAAAATTAAATATTCCTTTTCTTTTTCTTTGAAATTTTTAAATCCTTTTCCTTTGAAATTTTAAAAAACCAGAAAAATTAGAAAAACAAAAATCCAAAAAAAAAATTATAAAATCTTTTCAAAAGCCAAAAAAAATTGAAAATTCAAAAACAAAACAAAAATCAATTTTCAATTTTGAAAAATAAATTCTACTTGTAAATATTTCCTTTATAAAAAAACCAAAAAAAAAAGAAATCTTGAAAATGTCCGGGTTTCCTTTTTCTTACTCACTTGAATTTAACGGTGAAAATCAATATAATCCATATGAGTTTACTCCAAATTCGTATGGATATTTTAACAACAAATTTTGTGTAAATAATTCAAATTTCGAACAACAAAATTTTCAAAACGATGACCAACCTGCGACTCTTGAAAATAGCATTGAAATGATTTCATCTTTACTCGAACTTTCTACACGAAAAAATCAAGAGATAAATGATTTATGTAATTCTTATTTGTGTAATAACTCGAGTCAAGGATTTCAAAATTTGAATTCAATTCAAAATTCAAACGATTACGATTATAACCCATGCCAATTTAATTTCGAACTCCAAAATGAATTTCAAACTCAACATGAAAATGGGAACAACTTTTCAAACGAATTTGGCAATGGGAATAGTTTCAATTGCGATACGATTGAAAACTTTGGTTATCAACAAATTCAAAGTGAAAATTTTCAAATTAATAATCATGAATTTGATTTTGTTGACAAAATGGAAAATGATAATGGGGATTTATTACTTGAAAAATACAAAACTTATCGTGAAAATCATAATCAAATTCAACTTGCGAAGAATCAAATAATAATCTACCATTTATCGAAATTGACAATTCTTGTTCTCAACATGTCCAAATCGAAAATTTTAAAGTTAATAATTACAAATTTGACTTTGTTGAGCAAATGAATGAAATTTATGATGATCACAAAAATTTGTTGATTAAAACATTGGATAATTTTCGTGAGAAACAAAATCAAATTTCAATGTGTGACGAGTCAAACAATAATCCATCTTTTACCCAAATCGATGATTTTCAAATAACAACTTTTGAAATTGATAATGACGATCTTAATCAAGTAGTTGAAAATACGGTAATTAAGTTGGATTTCAATTCTTTTGAGGGTGCAAAATTCGATTTAAACTTCGATCTTCCTTTTTCTGAAAACTTGAATACGACAACTTTGAATTTTAAACTCCATTTACACGATGAAGTTGTTGATAATCCAACAAAGGAAGTCGAATTTAACGAACATGAGTTTTATGGACTTTTTGAAAATGAGTTGTTAAATTCTAAAAGGGAAAATTTCGATCACCGTTTTGATTTTGAAATCGATAATTTTGAAGAAGCTTTCAATGATAAGTTTGAACTTCAATTTGGTGAAAATAAACTTGAATTTCAATCAATTGTTTTATCAACCCCAAAAATTATCGAAAATAAAACAACTCGTATGATTTTCAATAAAATGACTTTCGTTTTTCCAAATCCACATTCAACTGCGAAATATTTTACGATTTGGTTTTTCGTGCTTAACCTGTGTCTCGCACATTTGACGAGACAAATGAATCGGTCTTTAGAAGACCGTTTCATTTACTTTTTGACTGTATACTTTCTCATCTCTTGTAAATAATAATAAACATGCTTTTCGCTTGGGTTGACTGTGGGGACACAGTCAAAATCAAGTGTGGGGGGGAGACTCGTCTTCTTCTTGATTTTTTAGGATTAATTTTTCATTTTTCTTCCAACAACTCAAAAAAAAAATTCAAAAACAAAAGAAGATTTTTTTTTTTTAGCATTTTGATTTATTTTTAAAAGAAACACTATAAGATAAATATATGGTTTTGGTTTATTAAATTGAAATTTTTGAAAATTTATTTGTCTAAACAAAAATAAAAATGAAATTTGATTACAAATAATAATGGTTTAACTAGTATATAGAAAGATTCATAAGTGTTAATTATGAAGTATATCATAATTGAAAATCTTTGTTTTAAAAAGTGGTTGATTTAAAGTAAAGGATATAACATTTTTTTTGTCTTCTAAGTTAAATGGTGCTAAGATGATTTTGCAAAACTCTCTCTCTCTTAAAAAAAAATTAAAAAAAAAATAACATCCAAGTATTCGCTCTCTTTTAAAAGTCCTCACGGTTATGCATGGGTGAATTACTTGAAATCTTTGATCATGTGCTTTCATACTCATTTAAAAGTCCTCACGGTTATGCATGTATGGAACACATGTAAAAAAAACAAAAAATAATAAAAACCACCTACGGTCGACAGGTGTATGCACGAAAGTGTGTGCACTCGCCATGCTCTGTACTCCCCTCACACAAGCCCGAAAGGCAGTGCATGGGTGGTATATCTGGCCTCAGTTTACTTGAGCTAGGTATGTAATTTTTCTTGCAAATAATGAGAGAGCAAGCAATTGAAATCCTAGCATTACTTTTACTTTGTTGATTTGATTTGTTATTGAAAATAAATGAAAATACCACTTTGATAAACTTTGACAATCAACTAAGGATCCATTTCATAGTTACACTGTGTTATTAACCAAAACAACGAGTTAATCTATAGTCTATTTGTTATGATAACTTCGTTTTTATCGGAAATATTGACGAGTAAATAATCTAAATTTCAAGATAATGACCAAAACCTATATTTAACTTATTCGTGTCAATTTAAAAATAAATCTTTCATTTGTAAATTCCAAAACTCGCATTCATCGCTTTGTAAATAAATCTTGCATTTTGTAAATATTTTCATCCTGCACTTGGGATTTGTGGGTAGTATCCGCTGAAAACCCTCACGAGACAACACTCGTCCTACTGGAGACACCCAGAGGTTTAACGGCTTGTTGCATACGCTCAATGCAATCGTGCTCCCTACGAAAACGGATTTATCTTAGTTTTTTTTTCTTTATTCGAGGACGAATAAAAAGATAAGTGTGGAGGTATTAATGAGACTCGTCTTCTTCTTGATTTTTTAGGATTAATTTTTCATTTTTCTTCCAAAAACTCAAAAAAAAAATCAAAAACAAAAGAAGATTTTTTTTTAGCATTTTGATTTATTTTTAAAAGAAACACTATAAGATAAATATATGGTTTTGGTTTATTAAATTGAAATTTTTGGAAATTTATTTGTCTAAACAAAAATAAAAATGAAATTTGATTACAAATAATAATGGTTTAACTAGTATATAGGAAGATTCATACATGTTAATTATGAAGTATATCCTAATTGAAAATCTTTGTTTTAAAAAGTGGTTGATTTAAAGTAAAGGATATAACATTTTTTTTGTCTTCTAAGTTAAATGGTACTAAGATGATTTTGCAAAACTCTCTCTCTCTCTCTTAAAAAAAATAAAAAATAATAATAATAACATCTGAGTATTCACTCTCATTTAAAAGTCCTCACGGTTATGCATGGGTGAATTACTTGAAATCTTTGATTATGTGCTTTCATACTCATTTAAAAGTCCTCACGGTTATGCATGTATGGAACACATGTAAAAAAACAAAAAATAATAAAAACCACCTACGGTCGATAGGTGTATGCACGAATATGTGTGCACTCTCCATGCCCTGTACTCCCCTCACATAAGCCCGAAAGGCAGTGCATGGGTGGTATATCTGGTCTCAGTTTACCTTAGCTAGGTGTGTAATTTTTCTTGCAAATAATGAGAGAGCAAGAAATTGAAATCCTAGCATTACTTTTACTTTGTTTATTTGATTTGTTATTGAAAATAAATGAAAATACCACTTTGATAAACTTTGACAATCAACTAAGGATCCATTTCATAGTTACACTGTGTTATTAACCAAAACAACGAGTTAAACTATAGTCTATTTGTTATGATAACTTCGTTTTTATCGAAAATATTGACGAGTAAATAATTTAAATTTCAAGATAATGACCAAAACCTATATTTAACATATTCGTGTCAATTTAAAAATAAATCTTTCATTTGTAAATATTTCCAAAACTCGCATTCATCACTTTGTAAATAAATCTTGCATTTTGTAAATATTTTCATCCTGCACTTGGATTTTGTGGGTAGTATCCGCTGAAAACCCTCACGAGACAACACTCGTCCTACTGAGGACACCCAGAGGTTTAACGGCTTGTTGCATACGCTCAATGCAATCGTGCTCCCTACGAAAATGGATTTATCCTAGTTTTTTTTTCTTTATTCGAGGACGAATAAAAAGATAAGTGTGGGCGTATTTGATGTGCACGTAAATATGCATATTTTTACCACCATATTTAATCTTTTTGAATTAAATAAATGATCATATCGGGTATTTTAACTTGTCTAAACCAAAAATTCAAATTATTCCAAATTGTCACATATTCATCTTCATATATGGGCAAAACGGTCATTTGTGTGCATATATTTCTTTGAGAAAAATTAATTGAAAATTTTTATATATTTTTGTAGGAATTTGATCTCAAGTAGAAGTGGTTTCATGAAGATATGAATGCACAAAATTAATACAAAGGAATGAAGATGGAAATAATTCAAAGTGAAGAACATGGAGAACCCCACCTACCCACCTACCTTAATGTACAAATTAAAAGCTAATGCACATGCTTTTGGAGTTAATGGCTTCATGTACACTTAATGGGGGATTAAGACATGTTAATGATTACTTGGCCTCCACACTTCCTAAGAGGCATTTTGGGCATTCCCCAAAAAATGAATTAGGGTTTTAACACTTGTATAAATACCCCTTATGTTTCATGTAACATCTCACTCAATCTCTTCTCTTAGTCTCTCTTAGGCTTCCTCTTCATTAGTTTAGATCAAATAAAATAAAGCTCTCTTTCTCTTTTCATGGCTACTTAGCCATGTTTATTTTCATGTAATTTTCCTTTTTTTATGTTATTAATACATGCTCTTTCCTTTTACATGCCTCTTTTTTATGTTGTAGTGTAGATCTCTTTTCTTTTATGCAAGTTAATTAGCTTATCTTTTCATTTTGCTCTCTTTTTCTTATTCATTTTTCTTTCATGTTGTTAGCTACATTTGTTAATAAAATGACAAATATGAGAAGCTAAACCCCTTCAATTTAGGGGTAATGAAGCTCTCTAATTAATGTAGCTTCAACATTTTGTTAATTCATGCTCTCTTTTTGTGCTTAATGAAGGATCAATGAAGTGGTTTAATTGTTGTTTTTGCTTTGAATTTGATAGTCTATATTGTTGACACCAAATAGGCTATGCTTAAACAATCAATAAGACAAATGCCTCTTCATCAATATATGATTATGGCATAAGAAAGTGATTTGAAATTAAAATTTGATGGTCTATACTTCTAATCAATAATTAAAAGGCCATACTTAAAATAGATTTCATTTTCATTTTCTTTGTCAAGTTTCATAAAAGTTAGTAAGTGTTTTAAGTGGTGTGTTATAGTTTGATGGCTTATGTTGGCTAATCAATAGCTCAAATATGTCATACTTATGATAAACACATCAACTAATTACACTAATGAAAAGAAAAGAGAGATCATAACTTCATTTTGTTGATTTATATGATCTAGAGAGTTGATTTATGTCTAAATTGTCCCCAAACTCTCACATTTTTATCAATTTTATTTTAGTCAGTTAGTTAATTTTCTAGCTTTAACTTTCACTCGACTTTGGTTTAATTTGATTGAGTAGAATTTTTAAACTCATCAATTCCCTGCGGATCGACCTGTATTCGCCACGTGCTACATTCGTACACCGTGCGCTTGCGGTTATTTTTAATTTAAATTCGTTCGACGGTTTTTAAACCGATAGAATTTCCGTCGACGAACAAAAAACAAGATATATATACAATTTTTTTTTTTTAGAGATAGAACAATTGATTAAGTTTTTTTTATAAGTGGACAAGATTTTTTTAGAGAATTATTATTTCAAAACTTCTCAAGACAATAATAAAAAATAATTTAAAACAGATTAACGGCCAGTAGTTTAAAAAAAATTAAGATTTGGCCCAAAAAGAAATAAAATAAACAAACTTTCAACCCAAACAAACATCACTGCTTGCTCAAAACTGTATTATTCTCTTTGTTAATCCATCTTTAGGGAAGGCCGTGGACAGGTGGTTTTAATTAAATCGATTGCTTCGTTGTTAAGGATGGAATACAACAGGTTTGAGCCGATCGGCATGGGAGATGTGGTTCGGCGTGGTGTTAAGGGTCGGTCTGGATGATGTGGTTTGCGTGGTAGTATGGCTCGGTGAATGTGGGTCAATGGAGGTGGCTGGACATATGTATGGGTCGACATTGGAGGTGGCTTGGCATTTGAGTGGCTCGACCTGAGTGGATTGGTGGATATGGCTCGGTGGTAACCTGGGTCGTCGTTTCTTGGTCGGTCATGAACGTTCGATCATTGGAGTTCGGCTGTGTGGTTCGGTCGGTCGGGGTCGGTGCATATGGTTCGGCGATACGTGGTTCGGCCATAGTGGGTCGATCGGCGAGCGAGGCAAGGTATCGGCATATGTAGCTTGGGATCGGCATTCTACTTTGCTCTGGGTTAACTTCGAGATGGACTTCGGGTCAATACCCTTGCTGCTTCGGGTGAACTTCATGGGATGTGGCTCGGCATAGATAGAATGTGGGTCGGCAACGTAGAGGCGAGCGGCTTCGAATCCCTAAAGACATTTCCCTGGGTCGGCTTCATGGCTTTTGGATCGGCAATAGGAGTGTGGATCGGCAAGGCCTTGCTTCGAGTCAGAAGCATCGTTACTTCGAGTCACCTTGGTATTTTTCCTGGGTCGGCGACGTTTAGACAGGGAGTTGGACAGGGCTACTGATTCTGGATCGGCTGTGGATCTAACGGGCCCTGGGTCACTTAAAAAGCCTGGTTACTTGGATTTTCCTACCATGTGGGTCTCCAGATAAGGGGATCTTCTTTTCGGCTCTTTTGCTTTCTATTTTCTAAGGCTAAGGCTACTCTACCATTTTGTAACTGTAATCGATTATTATAGCAATAAAAAGGAAATTTTTGGAGTGGACATAGGTCGGAGTTAGCCGAATCACTAGAAATCCTCTGTTATTACTGCTTTCTTTTTAATTTTTACTGTTCTTCATATTTATACTCCCTACATACATTTTATCTGTGTTCTGTGACTGTGATTCGATGCTTTCATCTGGATTTGGGTATTAGTGACCAACTTTGGCACTAACATTTTGGTGCTTTCACTGAGAAATCTAGCACTCAGAGATTCCAAAGCTTAGATTTTGGATTTAAAAGCTTAGGAACTTGGATTCTGAAGACTATTGCAAAGCAATAAACTAGGAGATAGAGGACAGAAAGAAGTCAGCAAGAGGGAAGTCAGGAGGCTTCCTCTAGAGCTAATCAAACCTCTATCTACATCACTAGGGACGAAATGAAGATCATGATGAATTCCACGCAAAAACAGTTGAAAAGGCAAGAGGAAATGAATGCAGACACTTTTCAGACAACTTGAACAAGCAGGAATTGCAAGAGCTCGGATCCATGGAGTTGGATCAAAAGGACTCAACAGGCTAGGAGATGGAGTGGTTCAACAGGGGGCAGCCCCCAATGAGCAAACAACTATCAATCGGGATAGACCTAGACTTGGAGGCACACCACCAGGTAATGTTGAACCTAAGGAGGGATACCAAATGACACTCTGCAGCTCGACGTCAATAGGAATACAGGAGTACGTGATAAAAACTATGTGCCAAAATTCCCTTCTGGACTTAGAAGGCGGTTAGGAAATGCAAATGGGGGGCAACCCTTGGTAGGTAACACTTGATTGGCTTACATCATCAGCGGAGGTCTAACAAACAGGGAATTGGAGGGAATTAACAAAATTCCGTTTACCCAGAACATCAGGATAGCTTGGAATCCACCCGATTTCAAGCTACCCACTCTGGAAGTATACAACAGTAAGACGGATTCCACTAACCATTTGATGAGGTACACAAGACATTTGGAAGTGCTGGGGGAATCAGAGGAGGTCATGGCCCGATGTTTCCCCCTGTACTCGACCGTTATAGCTGCTATGTGGTTCAGACAGTTGGAGGATGGATACATTGGAACGTGGACAGAACTGGTGGATAAGTTCTTGAGACAGTTTCGAGTTCACATAAAAAGGCCGAAGAATGTGATGGCATCGACGTCAGCTAAGAAGAGGGAAGACGAATCACTAAGGACTTTCTTGACTCGGTTTAATGCGGCAGCTGCCTCGATGGATCGGTCGGATCCATTAATGGTTCTGATGGCGGCAGTGTCAGGAGTCAGGGATGATTCGGATTTCAAAGTATCACTGATACAGGATCCACAACTAGATCTCGGGGAATTCTTTCATGAAGCTAAGAGATTTCTTCGGCAAGAGGATGCATGTTTGGATATGAAATCAAAGGAAGTAAACATGATTAAGGTTGGAGGACCGCCCGGTGAAAGCTCGGGTAAAGACAAGGTTAAAGGGAAGAGTAAACGCTGGGGAGAACCAAAATTCTCCATTACACTGGACTAAATACAACATTGGAGCAGATATTCTTAGAAACTCAGGATCTCCTCCCTTATCGAAGGCCAGGGAGGAGGGAACCCTCAGAACGTGAAAGGGCATCAGGAAGGCACTGTCTCTTTCATGACCTGGATGGGAATGATACCAACAGCTGTCGGCATCTAAAGGATATAGTCGAGGAGCATGTAAGGAATGGTCAATTGCGATAATATTTCGAAACTCGAAATGCAGCGGTGGAACAGGAGCAGCCACCGCCTACCTTGAACGATGATGGCACGAGGCCGAGGAATGGTGGTCGGTTGGTCATCAACTAATCGTGATGGTTTGGAATAAGAAACAAACTCCGGCAAACGGCTAAATCACTTACTCATGTACGGGGACGTAGATAGCCCCTAGGAATGCTCTGAGATGATGATAAACCGTGATTCTCTGGTTTGTGAAACTTGTTTTTTCTTTTTGGCTTGGACATTTGCTTTTCTGCTTTGGTTTTGGAGTTTGATTTGAACTCCCGGTTTTGTTGGTTTCTTGGTTTGGATTTTGGTTTAGATGCTAGCTTTTTGATTTGGATTTTGATTTGGACTTTTGATATGGATTTATGGTTTGAATCTGGGTTTCAGATTCAATTTTGGTTTATTTCTGTTCTAGTTTTTGGTTAAAAGGTCATCGAGCATGGACTATGCTCGGCAAGGGTCCGAAGAGACCATGCTTCAGCCTTGCACTTAAGCCCCATATTATCTATCGGTTACTATTTCAGGTCATTGAGTGTGGACTATGCTCGGCAAGGGTCCGGAGTGACCAGTATTTGGCTTAGGACTTAAGCAACGGCATTACTCAATGTTCAGGGACACTGAACCAGAAACACCATGGCATTACTTGACATAGGTCATCAGGTGCAGGTTGTACTTGGCAAGAACTCGAAGAGGTTACGGATTTAGATATTGGATATGAACAGCTAAGGATTTAGGCATGGATCCAGAGCGGTCTGGGATTTGGATATCGGTCTGAAAAGGTCATGGATGTGGTTATTGGTTATTGGAGATAGATGGATTAGAACTTGGGTGTCGGGTTCGAATGGATGTGGAATTGGATGAGGATTTGGTTAATGGTTAAGAATCGAATATCAACTCGGAACAGTCGTAGATTTAGATACGAATATGGCAATGACACTTGAATAAAATGGGTTGGATTATGAATCAGATGGTATGGCTATGGATAATATATGGACTTTGGATATCGGATTTGAGGCTATTCAAAACACACCTTCCAATAGCAAGGCATGTTTTGGGGGGAAAATGTTAACCCGCCTTTTGGCAAGGCCGTGGACAGGCGGATTTAACTAAATTGGTTGCTCAGTTGTCGAGGATGGAATACAGTAGGTTTGAGCTGATCGGCATGGGAGATGTGGTTCGGCGTGGTGTTGAGGATCGGTCGGGATGATGAGGTTTGGCATGGTAGTATAGCTCGGTGAATGTGGGTCGGTGGAGGTGGATGAACATCTGGATGGGTCGGCATTGGAGGTGGCTCGGCGTTTGAGTGGCTCGGCTTAAGTGGATCGGCGGATATGGCTCGGTGGTAACTTGGGTCGCCATTTCTTGGTCGGTCATGAGTTCAAACCAAAATCCTGGTTACCTGGATTGGCTTGGTTGGTCATTTCTTGGTTTGGAGTTCGGCGATGTGGTTCGGTCGGTCGGGGTCGATGCATATGGTTAGACGATACGTGGTTCAGCCATAGTGGGTCACTCGGCGAGTGAGGCATGGGATCGGCATATGTAGCTTGGGATCGGCATTCAGCTTTTCTCTGGGTTAACTTCAAGATGGACTACGGGTCAATACCCTTGTTGCTTTGGGTCAACTTTGTAGGATGTAGCTCGACGTAGTTGGAATGTGGGTCGGTTATGTAGAGGCGAGCGGCTTCGAGTCCCTGAAGGCATTTCCCTGGGTCAGCTTCGTGGGTTCTGGATCAGCAACTGGAGTGTGGGTCGGCAAGGCCTTGCTTCGAATGAGAAGCATCGTTACTTCAAGTCGCCTTGGTGGTTTTCCAGGGTCGGCAACATTTGGATAGGGAGTTGGTCAAGGCTACTGATTCTGGATTGGCTGTGGATCTAATGGGCCATAGGTCACTCAGAAAGCCTGGTTACCTGGATTTGCCTATAAATACACCATGTGGGTCTCCAGATAAGGGGATCTTCTTTTCAGCTCTCTTGCTTTCTATTTTCGAAGGCTGCTCTACCATTTTGTAACTGTAATCGATTATTACAGCAAGAAAAAGGAAATTTCTGTAGTGGACGTAGGACGGAGTCAGCCGAACAACTATAAATCCTCTGTTCTTACTGCTTTCTTTTTAATTTTTACTGTTCTTCATATTTATACTCTTTACATACATTTTATCTGTATTTTATGATTGTGATTCGGTGCTTTCATCTGGATTTGGGTGTTAGTAACCTATTTTGGCTCTATTCCTCTTCAAAATGAACGAAATAAAATATCAGAACTATGAAAATCAATGCTTGCTCCCAATTCGAAAATTTAAAATTTTGAAACCAAAAATTGATCGAATTATAGCAGTTTTGGGTTCGGTGATTTTTGTTGAGGCGATTTAAGGGGGCGTGGTATTCGCAAACATGGGTGGAGGCAATGGGTTCGCTGTTGGAGTTTGTGGTTGAAATGGGTGATAGCTTCGGCTATAGATGGTTGCGATTGGAAATATGGAAATTTGTTGAGGCTAGGAGTTCGGCGATGGTTGCTGAAATTTGTTGAGGCTATTGGGTCATGGAATGGGTCAGCTGTGGGTTTGGTGGAGATGGATTTAGATTTGATTTGATGGCCGTTCATCGTGGTCGATGGTGTTCACGATTTGGGTTTGGTGGGTAGTTCAGTTATTTGTGATGGGGTTATGGCCATGTGGTTCTCGATTTTGGTGATTTGGAGTTTTGAAGTTCGAATTTGGGAATATGTCGTGATTGCAAGTCTGGGGATGATTAAATATGGTGAAGGGAATGTCAGTGGTGGAGGTATGTGAACTGTTGTCAGTGTGTATCGGCAGGCAGAGGGGAATAACGGTGAGAGAAGTGATGGTTGCACGTTAGAGTTGAAGGTGGGATGTAAGTGGTATATTATCAGCTGCAGTTGAAGTTGAAATGTTGCTATGTATTTGATGTTGTTGGTGATCAGCAACTATTGAAGTGCTGCTGTGTACGAAAAATAGGTTGTTTGAACTGTTGTTGTTTTGTTTGAAAGATTGTATTGGTTGAAGGATTATTGTTTTGTAGCAGAAGTTGGAGTCTTGACGGTGATCTTATTGATGTATGAAGTAGCAGGAAGAAGCAGGCAGTTGAAAGCTTATAGTGACAGTTCAATTGGTCGAAAGGAAAATGTGGTAATGAGAAATTTGATGTGCAGTAGTAGTGATTCAGGTGATTACAGTGGTGGGTAAGAGTGTTGATTGGTCTATGAGATAGTGGTAGATGAAGGCAAGGCCTATGTGATGAATCACTTCATTTTTGCAACTTCAATTTTTGTTAAGCTAGATGTTGTAGGAATGTGGAAATATAGAAGTTGTAGTGTTGTTGTGGGGTGTAATGACTGAAAGTGGCAGAAGAAGTTCAGGTGGCTTACTGTTCGAGGAGGAAGTGATTGTAGTGGAAATATAGTGGAAAAGTGGTGATCTATGGAGTTGAAGTTTTTATGGTTAAAGTGGAAGGTTAGAGTTGTAAGTTGCTATGAGGCAGTTTGGTGATGAGAAGTGCAGATGAAGGGGTGGAAGCTACAGAAGTGGAGCAGTGTTTGTGAAAGGGGATGAAAGTGAGGCACATAGTTGTGTGATGTGATGTATTGTGAAACGTAGTAGGCAGTTGAACAGTGCATGGTGGAATGAAGGCTGTCAGTTGATATTTAATTGTTGTGAGAAAGAGGAGTTTAAGAAGTGAAAAGACGGTATGCATGATAGTCGATGAGGGATTGCAATTGAACTGTATGTTTTGATGTTGTGATTGTGACAAAGAAGATGGGTGGCTGAAATTTGTGGAAGAATTGTAAGGAAGTGATGCAGTCCGGCAATTGACAGTGGTTATGGTGTGGGGTTGTTATGAGGTCAGAGGTGGTTTTGCTTTTGTGGTTGTATGTTGATGTCATTGTGCAGTTGTAGATGGTGGAGTGATGTTTATTTTTGCTGTGGAGAGAATGGTAGAACAGTGGGTAAGTAAAGAGGGAAATGTTGTGACAGAGCAATTGAAGGCAGCAGTTTGGTTTGATGAACTGCAAAGTGGTTAAGTGAGGGAATGAAGGGGAAGAGGTAGAAAAAATAACAGAGTGATGCTGTGATGTTATGATATGCAGTAAGGCGGATATGAAGTCACTTCCAACTCGTAAATTGAAAATGTCAATTATGTAGAGAGAATTAAAATTTGTACAAAAATGAAATGCAAGTGGTAACTGAAAAAACATTATTTTCTTAACTTGTGTGTGTATTTTTTTTATAAAAAAATATAAAATACAAATGAACAAAACAATTAGAAAAACAACAACAAACATCAAACAAAATGCAACCAAAAATCACAAAAACACACAATTTTTTTTAAAATGCAGTACACACAAAAATCAAATGAAAATAATTCAAAGAATAGAAAATCAAAACTATTTCCGACAACAGCGTCAAAAACTTGTTTAACGACTAGTTTTCTATCGGTTTAGAAAATAGTCGAAAAAATTTGAATAAAAATAACCGCAAGCGCACGGTGTACGATTGTAGCACGTTTGCGACTATGGGTCGATCCGTAGGGAATTGTTAGATTTTAAAAATCTATTCATTCAAATTAACCAAAGTTGAAGGTGATTATCTAGAAAATGTAAGAAAAATGACAAAAAGAAAATGATAAAAATATGAGAGTAGAAAAACAATTTAGAGATAAATTCCCTCTCTAGATCACATAGTTCAACAAAAATGAAATTATGATCTCTTTTTTTTGTCATTAAATTTAAATGATGTATTTATCATAAGTATGGCTTATTTGTGCTATTAATTAGCTTAACTTAAGCCATCAAACTATAACACACCCCTTAAACCACTTATCAACTCTCATGAAAATGAAAAAAAAGTTGAAAATGAAATTTATTTTAAGCATGGCCTATTAACTATTGTTTAGAAATATAGGCCATCAAATTTTGATTTAAACATTCACTTTTTTGTCATAATCATATATTGATGAAGAGGCAACTTGTGATTCATATGTCTAAGCATAGCCTATTGGTTTTGAACAACATAAGCTATCAAACTCAATACTAAACACAAAATTACATAAATATCATTTTTCCATGAACCCCAAAAAGAGAGCATAACATCAAAATGTTGCATCTACATACTAGAGAGCTTCGTTAACCCTAAATTGAAGGAATTAGGCTCTCATATTTGTTATCATGTCAACAAATGTAGCATGCAACATATAGTAAAATAGAAAAGGAAAAAAAGGAAGAGAGAAAAATGAAAAGCAAAATTAATTTACTTGCATAAAATAAAATCTACTCTACTTGCATGAAAATAAACTAACTATTAACAAGAAAGTTAAAGAAGCATGTAAAGGAAAAGGAATCACTAATAACATTGCATAGAAAAAGGAAATTGCATGAAATAAAAATGGCTAAGTAACTATGCAAAGAGAAAGAGGGCTCTCATTTTATTTTTGATCTAAACTAATAGAAGAGAACATAAGAGAGACTAAAGAAGAAGAGGGTTACATGAAGATATAGGGGTATTTATACATGTATTAAACCCTAATTCGTATTTTTTAGGGAATGCCCAAATGCCCTTGAGGTAGTGTTGCCACAAAGTAATTATTAGCATGTCTTAATCCCCCACTTAAATGTACATGAAGATTTAATGGCCTTTTTACATGTGTATTAGCTCCTAATTGAAAATCAAGGCAAGTGGGTAGGTGGGGTCCTCTATGTTCATGAGTTTGAATTATTTTCATCTCCATTTATTTTGTTTCCTTTTATGCATGCATATCTTCATGAAGCCAATTGTATTTGAATTTAAATTTATACAATGCAATATAAAAAAATTCAATTGAATTTTAGAAAATTAATATATGCACAAAAATGACCATTTTGCCCTTGGATGAAGATGAATATGTCAAGATTTGAAATAATTTGAATTTTTGGTTTAAACAAGTTAAAATACCCAATATGATCATTTATTTAATTTAAATAGATTAAATAAGGTGGTAAAAATATACACATTTACGTGCATATCACTTAGCAGTTATTGCACTTTAGATAGGTACGGGGTAAGGTTCTCCCTTCGAGCCTGGTATTCCCCTTTTACTTGGCAGACGACTAGCTAGGAGTCACTAAAGATGTGAACAGATTTTATCTTGAGCTCTTTCACAATTTTAAGTCATGCTATCAAAGTTTCGTATTCCGCTTCGTTATTTGTAGCAGGGCTTTTCAAACGCAAAGCGTAGCAAATGGCAAGTCCTTCAGGGGTTTCAAGCACTACTCCCACCGCCAACAGAGGTTGTTAGGTGCGCCATCGAAGAAGAGTCTCCATTCCGTGTCCACCCCCAGTTGTGTTTCTTTTCTTCCTCTTCATCTCGTGTAATAAATTCGACGAAGAAGTCTGCTAATGCTGCCCATTGATGGCCTTCCTCAGGTGGTATGTGATATCATATTGGATCAGTTTTATATTCCACTTGAAAAGTCGTCTGGAAGTTTCATGCCAATACAACACTTGCTTTAGGGGTTGGTCATTCAATACTTTAATTGGATGAGCCTGAAAGTATGGTCGTAACTTCTTAGATACGATCAAGAGGCAATACGCTAGTTTTTCTAGTTTCAGGTAATTTCTCTTGGCTCCGATGAACCGCTTGCTAATGCAATACATAAGTCTCTGGATTTTCGCTTCTTCACGCACAAGAGCGGCTCTCAATGCATGAGGTGTGATCACTAAGTAAATGAATAGGCCCTCTTTATCCACAGGCTTTGATAGAATTGGCGGAGCTTCCATGTGCCGCGGTAACTCGTCGAATGCTGTTTGACAAGCTTTGCTTTATTCGAAGTTCTTCTTTTCTTTTTTTGATGCGTCGAAGAATGGTACACACTTGTCGGTAGCTTTCGAGATAAATCGACTTAGTGCTACGACTTTTCCATTTTGGCTTTGCAATTCCTTCTTATTCTTCAGAGCTTAGACTTCTCGTAGCGCCGTTATTTGTTCTGGATTCGCTTCAATCCCCCTAGCACTTACGATGAATCCTAAGAATTTTATGGAGGCTACTTCAAAGAGAAATTTAAGTGGATTGAGTTTCATTCTGTATTAACGGAGTATCTCGAACATTTTGGCAAGGTTATCCAGGTGGTTAGCAGCTACTCATGATTTAACCAACATGTCATCTACGTAAACCTCCATCATTTTCCTAATTTGGCACTTTAACATGGTATTTACCAACCTTTGGTAAGTTGCCCTAGCATTCTTCAAGCCGAGTGGCATTACCTTGTAGCAGTATAGGCCCGGGTCAGTGGTGAAGCTGGTGTTTTCTTCGTCAGGCTCATGCATCAGAATTTGGTTGCACTCGGAGTATGCATCCATGAATGATAGAAGCTCGTGTCCTGCTGTTCCATCCACAAGCTGGTCTATTTGGGGTGAGGGAAGCTATCTTTCGGGCAAGCTTTGTTTAAGTTCAAATAGTCGGTGTAGGTTCACCACTTCCCATTAGATTTTTTGACTAAGACTGGGTTATATACCCACTCAGGATAAGTTGCATCATAGATAAAATTGTTGGCCATTAACTTGTCCACCTCTTCCCTCAACACCTTGGACCATTCAGGACCCAAGTTGTGCCTCTTTTTCTTTACTGGAGTGAACTTGGTGTCAGTGTTGAGCACGTGGCATGCGATTTCTGGTGACACCACATACATATCGAAATGTGTCCATGCGAACACATCCAAGTTGGTGCAAAGTAATTTAGTAAGCTCCAACCGCATCTTGTTTCCAAGGTGCGATCCAATTTTCAAGACTTTAGTAGGGTCATCCATATCGACCTGGACGGACACCGTCAATTCGATTGGTGCTACCAATTCCTCCCCTGAACTCTTCTTTCTATGATCTAAAGCCTTATCGAATCAGCTATGGTCCCCAAGCCAGGGGTAACTCTGTTGTTGCTGTTCAGAAGGTTCACGAATGTGGAGAGCTCTCCCACGTCCTTCCCTTTTTTCTTTCTTCTAGATTCATGTAACTCTGCAATGTAACATTTTCTGACAGCGCGGTGATCTCATTTCACCACTTCGATTCCATTTGCAGTAAGGAACTTCATGGTTAGACACCATTGGTCCAGAGCTATTCTGAAATCTCCTAGAGCAGACCATCCCAAGAAGGGTTATATGCGGACATTTTGTCCATGATTACGAAAGTCTGAATGAGGGTGACTTTTTGATCACCCTCTCCAAGTTCCACTGGCAGGTCGATTGTTTGCACAGGTTGCTTGGGTTCACCCATGAACCATTGGATCTTCGTTTGGCATGCAGACACGCTTTTTCATGCCGGTCTTCATTTGATCAAAAGTATGTTTGAAAAGTATACTGAAAAAGCTGCCACTATCGACCAATACTCGTCGAACAACAGCGGGACTGATTCCCGCTGTTACCACCATCGGATCAAAAGTTGGGGCTTTGATCCCTTTGGTGTCCCGATTTCGGAACACTATGTTGTCACTCAATAATTTCTACATCTTGGCTGGAGTTTCATCTCCAATTGCAAGGCATGATTCCTTTGGAGCATGCTTAAATGAACTTGCATAACGCTCCATCTCCCCCCAGCTTCTTTGTGCGGGATGTGGTCCCCCAAATACTGTCCCAATAATAAGTTTTTAGTCAGTTCGTTTAGACCCTTCTTCACTAGTTCCGGCTTGATTCCTTCGTTCTTTAGGAGGCTGAGGAGCCACGGGTTTTGTGACTTTCTCACGTACTGGTGGCATTTGTTTTTCCCGGATCAATCCTTCAATGAGAATCTTCATATGGCGGCATTCGTTTGTGTTATGACCATTACTCTCGTGGAAGTGGCAGAACTTTCATGAGCTTTTTTGCTACGCAGTTGCTTCCTTTTTAGGGGGTTTTTGTTTTCCTCGGTCCCTTTTGTTGCAAGATAAATATTTTCCAGAGTGTCATTTAGACGGGTATAGTCTTTGGGCCTAAACCCTTTAAGCCTTTTATTGTTTCCATTATCGTTTCCTTTATTGGAGTTCTGATTTTTTTCTGTTTTGATTTCCATCTTTCCATGTGCCTCGTCCAATAGTTCCAGAAGCGTGCACCTTTTGATTTATTGCTACATCGCCTTGTTTGATGTTCATTGGTTGCCCACTAGTAGACTTCCTTTCTAGCTCCTGTGCTTCCTCGAATCATAAGTATTGAATTGCTTTACGATTGAAGACTTTCCTTATGGTGAGCTACTTCATCATAATCCTCTTTCTGAATTCAGTCTCCAGGTGAATGGCACAGACTAACACCATAAAAATCATGTCCTCGTTGTGGTTGCTTACTTCCATCACTGAGGTATTGGATCAGTTCATAAAAGGTTTCAACGTTCGTTGCGTAGTTGGAACAATCCAGATAGGGACATGATATCTTTTGGCTGTGCGGCATGGAGCCTGAACTGATCAAGGAATCGTGTTGCCAGTTGGTCAAAGGTAGAGATAAATCTTGGTGGAAGCTTAGTGAACCACATAGATGCAATTCCTTCAAGAAAGATGGGAAAACACCTACACCGAACAGCTTCAAAGGCATTAGCTCCATCCATGTACCAATTGTACTTGTACAAATGGGGTTTTGGCTCCTTTGTCCCGTCATGGGACGGGATAGTTGGCATTGTGAATTTTTCTAAATACTTCTCATTTAAGATTTCATCAGTAAAGGGAGTCTGACTTGGTGCAGATCCTCATTCATTATCTCTTCGATTTCTGTTCTCATCCATTAATCTTTTGACTATATGTATACCTCAGAATTTCGGTAATCCGGGGGGCGGTAGTCAGCCACTACACCAAGTATTTGGCTTAGCAAACGGACTTGGCAAGTAGGTTGAAGCCTAGGCATTTATATCTTTGGAGAGCCACTCCTGTGGAATCCTGCTGGCATGCATTTAGTCTGATTGGGGCAGTTTGGACGTTCTAAGCATCATCAAATGTGTTGGCATTCTCTTCCAACTGGTTATCTTGTTCTTCATCTTCTAAGTCAAAGCGGTCCATAGCTATATCTTCCTACGAAATCTTTGACCATTGATTCAAATTCAGAATTGGTTGCCTATGGCGAGTAGGGTAATCATATTTCCTTCCACGTTGTGTCCTATGGTTCCCGTTGTCACCCTTTTTTGTGACTATTTTCTGTTTCTTTTGTTTAGACTAGAAACGGAAGAATTTTCTTGTTCTATGGTAGGTGTAGGTTTAGTCATAGTTCTTGGAGCAGGATTTGACTGTAGGTGTAAAAGAGTATTAAGCTTCTCCATCAGAGCCTATTCGCTACTTTCCATCCTTTGGTTGATCTCGTCAACCATCTTATTCAACTCGTCCCTAGTAACGACTTCATGCTGACTAGAGGATGTTGGCGACTAATTTCCTAAGTTAGGGCCTTATACTTCAGTATGTTGAGGATTAACATCTTCTCCAGCTATCACTGCCCCTATGGACCTTCCCAAGTCAGCTCTCCTTCTTCCAGGATCCACTAATTCCAAAGGGTAGATCTTTCAGGAAAAGATTGGAGATCTAACTTCTGGACCTTGGGATCAAAGTAGATAACTAGATTTGAACCCTAAGATGGATTCTCAGTGAAAGTGCCAAAATGTTAACCCAAAAAATGGACCAACATCCTGGTTTGAGTGTGAAAGCACCAGCCATGTTCCCACAGAGCAATAATATAGATAATAGATATAGAAAAGAGCAGTAAGAGAAAGAAGACAAGAAGATCTTTATAGTGGTTTGGCTATTAACGAAGCCTATGTCCACTTTATAATTTTCTATTAACTAACTGCTATTATAAGTTGAATCAGATTACAATATGATTGAATCTTCAAAGTTATATCAAGTCATAAGTGCAAGAGCTCACTGGAGAGTCGCAGTGAATACTTAGATGACTATTGTATGGGAGGAGAAGAGTGAAGAATAATCTCTGTAGAGTTCCAACAGCTAGTCTAGAAGATCATGTTTATGTTGCAGGCAGGGTGGTATTTATAGAGATCGAAGAGCTTTTAGGCCAGGCTTGTTCCCCGATTGCTTGCAGATGGATATAGGAGGATCCAGTAGAGCTTTTCTCACGACCCGAGCCAAAAGCATGGATCGCTATAGCGATCCATAGCAGTAGCTCGAGTGCGAGCTAATCACTTAGCCTCATTTCCTTCTTCGCTTAGTTTAGGTCGCCACGATTCCATGATCAAGTATGGATCGTTGACGATCCATGGGGTATGAACCTCTAGGGATCCATAAACTTAGCATATTTTTGCACTTTGTCTTTCAAGCTTCCTTTGCTCCCTATGTGCCATAGGACCCAGAAGAAGACGTATGGACCGTTGGCGATCCATACACTTAGACTATTTCTGGACTTAGTTGTCTGGAATGCTTTTGTTGCCTTGTATCGATGTTGTTCATGTAGTCTCGTCGTACATTGCTTTGTTTTGATGACAATTTATTTCCTAGTTGTATTTAGCTGCTGGTTGGACAGGATGGATGCTTGTCTCCTGGTTTAGCTAAACTCAGTCATCACTTTAGCCCTTTTGGTTGAGTTCCGAGTCATTCTGACTTCAACAAGTTGTTCCGTCTTCTCTTGGTTCCTGTCGAGTTAAAAACCTGGATAATAATATGAAACGTATTTTCCGGTTGAAAGACATGAAGAGGGATGTTGATATGTATGTAAGTAGATATCAATTTCCATTATGTAAAGGACAAGGATATGAAGCCGAGCGAATTGTTTCAACCTCTCAAAATTTCAAAGTGGAACGGGAGAAGATATCTACTGTTTTATTGATAAGCTACCTAGGTCAAGACAAGGTAATGAAGGTATATGGGTTATAATTGACACTTGACTAAGAGCTCACACTTTATTATAGTGAAGTCGAATAGGACAATGTTCAATTTGGCTAGTTTTTATGTAAACAAAGTTGTTAGACCTCAAGGGATTCCTTATGGTATTATTAGTGGAAGAGATCCAATGTTCATGAGTTAGTTTTAGAGAGGGTTATAGAGCAACCTTAGGGGGAAATCCTAGTTTGAGTAAAGCTTATCATCTAAACTGATGGTCAAATGAAAAGGGTGAATATAATGTTTGAGGATCTACAATGTTAACATGTTCTTGATTTCGTGGTTCTTGGAAAGGTCATCTTCATTTGAAAGGTTTCACAAAAAACAACAACTATCGGTCTAGCATTGGTATGGAGCTTTATGAAGTATTATATGGAAGGCCATGCAAATCACCATCATGTTGGCTCGAGACTAGTGATAGATTAGAACTTGGACCCAATATGCTCTAGGAAGACATATCTTATTCATTGAAGAATTATGATTGCATAAGCTAGGCATAAGAGTTATGATGATTGAGGTGTAGGAACTTTGAGTTCTTGGTTTATGACTTTGTATTTCTGATGATTTCTCCAATGAGAAATGTTTTTCGGTTTGTTAAAACGGTGAATTTAACTCCTTGATATATAGGATCTTTCTTGATACTTAAGAGAATCGATAAAAGAGTGTGTGTGTGTGTGTGTGTGTGTGTGTGTGTATAGTTGAGTTACTGATCAGACAATCTGATATGCACAATGTATTCCTTCTTTCACATATGCAGAAATACTTGCATGATCCTACTTTGATGGTGGAACCAATAGAGTTAGTTTGCTCGGAGATTGAGCCTGACTTGAGTGTACTTAGTTAGCCTATTCATAGAACTAATTAAGAATAAATCATTTAAGGAAAAAGGTTGTAAAGATAGTCAAGGTGCAATGGAGTGATGATGTGGGGGGTTGTAAATGGGAGACCAAATATAATGCCAGAATGTCTTATCCTAGATTGCTATAAATTTAACGGTCATATGTCTATAGTATTTTATGTAATGTGCACACCGCATAAGGTGTAGTCACTTATTACGCATTTTTTTTCATACGCAGTTTCATCAAGTATATATATATATATGCATTTTGGTTCTTGTTGATCTCTTAAATAGTATGTATCCATTCTTGAATGCAATGAAAATTGCATGGATGCAGTTCCCTTAAGGAGCAAGGATGTAATATCACGGGTTTCATAGCATATATACATATGTAATTAAATAAGATTAATGTTAACAAACTCTATTTTTGAATACTTAGGTACATAAGTATATAAGATTATAGTTTGTGCCATGATCAAAAAAAATATTATTGACAATCAAGTTTAAGTATGATAAAAGTTGTTATAGAACATACATATGTGATTATTATGTAACACTAATACGTTAATTTGTTTTAGATTAATATGAAATTGGTTAGAAATTTGATATAATATTTTTGTGAAGGTAAGAAAGAAGACTTAGGTGATGGTATGGGATGAAGAGGAGAGAATAAGGAGGAAATCGGTTAATGAATCTTTGAACATTTGTCTCCTTTTCCATTTTGTATATATGCATGCATACCTCCCTCATTCATAGATAAATTCCAAAATCAAACAAGACTATGCTTCTTATCCCTCCAAAAACTCTATTAAAAAAGAAAGTCGGCCTTGAACATCTCCAAATCAACCTAAACATACATGTAGTCCTTATAATTCGTTACCAAAAGTACTAGAGAGTGGTTTTAAAGGAGAAAAAGGTAGAGAGTGGAGATAAAAGGCATGTGTGTGGGTAAATAAGCAATGAGGTAGTTTGACTTGAACTTAGCATAAGGATAAGGAAAGAGAGTGATCTTAAGAAGCTTGGTTTGACTGCAAGTGAGTTCACTCACTTAACCACCTCTTATACTACTAGCTATGTGTGCATGCTTTGTGTTGTACCCATTATAATGTAATATATTTGAATTAAAGCCGACATGTATGTTCACATGACATCTTACCTTGTTTAAAACAAGATGAGATTTATAAAGTGAGTTGTTCACTATATCTTTATTGTTAAACTGACCTTAACCATGTATTTAACATGTGTGGTGGCACAGTATACTTGAATATGGACATTTGGTTAAATATGTAAAGTAAAAATGATAATTTTAACAAGATGAACGAGTTTGAAAATCATGTGTTTAAAAGAGAAATTTTTATCAATAGTTGAAAATTTAAAAGTGGCTTAAATGAAGTAAATTTAATAGGATATTTTGTATGTATACTCTTAAATTATAATAGAGTATAGTAAATAAGGACTTATGTTATATATATATCATGGTATTTAGAAGTTAACTTAGATGAAATTAAATACATTAATTTTTCTCTTTAAAAGGTAAAATGTTTAAATGAAGTTAAATTACTTGAAATTTTTGTATATAATTTATATTTAACATAGAGTGTGTTACATAGAAAAATGAGTTGTATCTAAATGTTTTGAGAAGTTAAGTATAAAGTTAAAGAGGGGTTATAACACTTTTGTAGCTTTTTGCCTCCTTAAATAACTTAGTAGAAGATAACTATTTACATAAATTGTTAGGAGTTGGTTTATGGTGTTTTGAAACAGGAACGGACATCTTATGGTTAAATATCGTGAATATAGTACATTTATATATTAGGGGTTGTTACGTTAAGTAAAAAATAACATTTAGTGGTAACATTTATGAAGTTTGTTGCATTTCTTATATTTGACACTGTCCCCTTTTAATTTATGAAACAATGTAGTGTATAAGATGGTAATTTTCAAATTTTGACTTTCACCTATTGAAGGTTGCCTTTTGACTACTAAATTTGACTTTTATTTTAGGAAAGTTTAAGAGACATAATTTCATATGGTTTGGAACCTCTCGGTGAGGCACTACCATTCGTATGAAACATCTTCCTATTTAAGGATGATGTGTTTGGAAACCTTTCGGCGAGGTTCTAGTGTATATAATAATCGCTACCTCATAAAAGAATCAAAATGGAATTAACTAGAAATGCATCGAAATACAGTTTCAAAATGACTAGAATCATGCAAGTATATTGAAGTACGATTTAACTGATACCCCTTCCAAAGTCTGCTGAAGTATTGGAACATAAGTATTAGTGGATGGTATTTAGTGTCGACCTTGGATATCATAATGGAGAGTTGATACAATTACCATTTACTGTGACTTTTATTAACTTACATGGTTCATATATTGAATAAATTAGAGTGTTCTCCTTGATATGAAGGTCACTTGTATTCTCGAAATAAATTATTTAGTTTTAGTTTTGAATTCAAAATTTAATCTTCAAACTCAAAATCCAAATTTACAAATTTGTATCAAAATTTGTAAAAATTCAAATTAAAAATTATAAAATTTAAAGTTCGAGTTTTAAAATTTTTGAAATTTAGTTTTATTTTATTGATTTTGTCAAATTTTAACCTATGAGTCAAAAGCTTCCTGATAAAAAATTGACTTCCAAAAAGAAAAAGAGTTTTGAAACAAGAAAATTCATTTTGCTTGTAATTGTTATTGGGGCCCTTAACTGTCCAGTGTAGTGAGGTATTTTATGTATCACTTAGTTAGCTACTTAATTAGCTAGCTAAGAAAAATCCTTGCTCCTTATTATATAGAAATTTTGCTAAATGGGGATAGGCATATGTCGGATCAAGTGCGTTGGGAACAGGGATAAATGGACAAATTTTAAAAGGATCTTTTTATTCATTATGCTTAGATATTTATATTGTGTTATTAGGAATAATATAGTTATATTAAATCATGTATGATGTTCGATTTAGTATAATGAGATTTATTTTAAACTAAAATCAATTATTTGGAAATTATTTTAGTAAATAATATATGATATATATAGCAAACATTGTATGTCCATTAGCACATTATAATAATATCGAGGGGGAACATACATTTATATTTTACTAGTGTATATAGATATTGCTATATATAAGTATATATACACACGATTATTATTTATAATCACATATACATAGATTTATTTCATAAAACACGCATTGTATGTAACTATATGTGGTTTGCAATAGATATGTATTCAAATATGTATATAGATATAGACATGTACATAAATATATATATATATATATATATTTGGAATAAACAGCGAGGTTGACTGGGCCCCTACCAGATTTATTAAAACATAGAAAAGGAGAACAACAAAAAGAAAGGATGACACAACAAAATGTGCCAAACCCAATAAAGGAAAAACAACAACAACGCAAACAGTAACAAGGAAAGGAAGCTAGAGGAACAACACACAACACTGAGAAAAAGAACACCACTGCAACAAGGCAATTCAACACAGCAACACACAACACTGAGAAAAAGAACACCACTGCAAGAAGGCAATTCAACACAGCAGCAAGCACTGGCCATGCACCAGACAAACCCAGCATAACAGCAGAGAGATAGCACCAAAGGTCATTCTGATGAGGGGAGAACCTGTGTTCAGATACACAAATACCATACTTAATCTCTCTCATCAACTTCTGCCATAAATTCATTACAGGAGGACACACAGATTGAAAGCATCGCTTATTCCTCTCTGACCATACATTGCGTATGTATATTTTCAGGACAAAGAAAACTATATCCCATCTGCAGATTCTCCGTCTTGTTGCCTTACGAAGTACTATCCAATCAGCTAACGTGACCCCATGCATGCCATCGACCCCAACTTTATTCATTAGAGATAACCACAAATTTACGAGATAACTACACTCAAATAGAATATGATCAACAGTTTCAGGGTATGTATTGCAGAAAACACACAGGTTGACAACATTCATTCCAACAGCCACTAGCCTATCCTTTGTCATCAATGCTTTATTAATTGCCTTCCAGAACAACACATTATTAGAGCTGGACATATAAGGAGTCCACGCAACCTTAGCCCATAAGGAAACTGGCAACTCACCATGCTTGGCTAGAAGATCGTAGACAGCACTGATGCTATGGGATTTTCCACGCCAGGAAAGAGCATCCTCATTCATTATTGTTACAGAGTGGTTAGCCATATTACTCCATATGGTGTTAACAGATTGATTACTAGATTGAGGAACATCCAATTTACCATGAGCTATAAAATTAATAGCCCTAGCATTGAAACCAATCCCAGATTGCACTAGATCATGGGGAGATAACAGAGTTCATAGGATACAACCATATCTAACCCACGGGTCATGCCAAAAACTCACAGAACTGTTAGGGGATACTTTGTTTTTAATCAAGGGGAGAAGTATGGGTCTAATGCTCAGTATTTTCCGCCATATCCAGCTACTGCCCTGAGAAACTTCCATGGTCCAAAAAATTTTATCCATTATGTTATATCTCATTGTCCACTTCACCCACTGACTATCTTTGTTGATCAGGATGGCATTGACATGAGTACTAACAGCTGCAATATTCCATAATTTGATATTTTTGATTCCAAGGCCACCTTTACTTAAGGGTCTTTCCACATTGCAATATGGAGATGGAATTATCTTCCTGTTATGAATGGATCCAGTCCATAAGAATCTCATCATGGCAGCTCTGATCATGTGAAGGAGCTTGGTTGGTAGAATGAAACATCTGGCCCAATAAACAGTCATCGAAAAGCAGACGGCTTTAATAAGAACAAGTCTTCCTGCCATAGAAAGGAACTTAGTAGTCCAAGAAGTTAACCTAGAAGTGATTCTTTCATAGAGAGGAAGGCAAGCTGTTTTGGTAACTCTCGAAGTACACAAAGGTAGGCCTAAGTATGTCATATTATTGTTCATAGGTTGTAGCCCAGACATACCCTCTAATCTAACCCTTTCAATGTTGCTCATACCAGCAATAAGAATGTGGGATTTGTTTGTGTTCAGCTTGAGCCCAGTGGCTAAGTAGAATGTATTCAAGGTATGAAGAATTTGTTGAATGGATTGATTAGTTGGCTTGGTGAATATCATGATGTCGTCAGCGAACAAAAGAGATGTAATGTGAAGGGATTTGCATTTAGGATGATACAAAACACTTTTATCTTCAAACTTGATAGTTAACATACTAGTGAGAGCCTACATAACAATAATAAATAAATATGATGATATTGGGTCCCCCTGCCTCAATCCCTGCTTCCCTTCGAAGTACCCCGAAGTTTTCCCATTATAACAGAGAGTGAAAATGGGACTGGATATGCACACATACACCCAGGCAACATATACCTTTGGAAATCCCTTTTTTGACATAACTCGAACAATAGAAGACCAATGTAAACTATCATAGGCTTTACTAATGTCAAGCTTCAACATGGCACGAGGGGAAGTCTGACTCCTACCATAACCATTAATTAATTCATGGGCCATCATAACATTATCAAGAATGTTTCTGGCAGGAATGAAGTCAGTTTGATTTGTTGAAATAATTGAAGAGAGAACGTGGACAAGCCTTGAAGCAAGGATTTTAGTTATGCATTTATAAACAACATTACAGCATGATATAGGTCTAAATGATGTAGCATTTATAACAGGTCTAACCTTCGGGATAAGGACAAGGTTGGTTTCATTAACTTCTCTCAACAACTTGAATTTGTCAAAGAAGTTATGAACAGCAGCCAAAAAATCAGATTTAATAACATTCCAGCTATGCACATAGAACACAAGGTTAAATCCATCGGGTCCACCACAAGAGCTTCTATTCATGGAAAATAAGGCTTTTTTAATTTTAAGGTCAGTCACTTTAGCAACTAGCATGGCTTTCATGTCATCTTGTAACTTGGGGAGGGGGAAATTGTTGAGCTTATCAAGATCAGGAGTGAAGTTAGTGGAGTTACCAAGATGTTCAGTGTATGTTTGAAGGAGATACCTGTCTATCCCCTCAGTAGTGTTAAGAAGATTCCCATTATCATCCCATAACGTGGAAATTCGATCTCTAGCTCGCTTATCTTTGATAGAAGCGTGAAAATTTTTTGTGTTTCTATCCCCCTCATTAACCCACTTCTGATGAAACTGCTGCTTCCTCATGCTAGCCTCAACATTTAGAGCTTCGTTGAGCTGAAGAAAAAGAATAGATTCATTCTGCGCAAGGTTAGGGTTGGTAGGCTCTTCATTAAGCATGACTTGAGCTTGAATCAACTGGGCTTTTAAATTCTTGATTTGATGCGTACCATCCCCATATTTATCATGTGCCCATTGCTGAAGAGCTTTCGATGTTGCTTTTAGCTTCCTGCAAAGAACAAACATAGGATTGCCATACATATTATTTGACCATGCATTAGTTATTATATTATTATACTCCGGGTCAGAAACCCATGCATTATAAAATTTGAAGGTCCTCTTTCCTCTACTAGCCAAACTTGGAAAATTGAGGATGAGGGGGGAATGGTCAGATATGATAGGATGAGGCATGAAGGAAGACAGAGAAGGCCAAAGAGTGAAGGCAGCAGAATTGCAAAACGAATGATCAATATTGGAGAAGGTTCAAATGCCAGATCGTCTTCTGTTAATTTATATACATATATAAATAACAAAGTATATACATAATTCTTGGCTCATTATTGATATATATATATATATATATATATATATATATAATATGACTAATTCTAAATTTTATGATAACTAATATAACAATGGAAAATTTAACATAAATATTATATAATGTGAATTATAGTTTTATTTTACAAATTAAAAAAATTATTATTTTATTTATTTCAATAATAAATTGAAATATATTTGATTACTCTGTAATAATCATCATCCATGATAAAAATCAATTGAAAATATAATAATATGCATAACATGTAGTTTAATTTTATAGATCAAGAAAATAATTTTTTGGGTTAGTCTATTATTTTATTTATATATTTTAATTCGTTTTCGTTATATATCACTATTTATAAAATTCATAATAATTAACAATTTTTTAATAAAAATCAAATAAAAATGTAACGGTGTTCATAAAACCATATACTAATTTTCAAGATCCCAAAATAATTATATATATATATATATATAACTGGAATGCTTACTTAAATTTCATTATAACTATTAAAATCTAACATTAATATAAATAAATTAACAAATATTTTCAACTATACATACACATACATAAATAATGAATTCTAATACAAAATTAATTGTTCGAAAATAAATTACTTTAAATGAAATTGTTGATCGATTACACACCGCATTGTAAGCTATTTCTTCCGTAGAGAACTCTTCCTTCCTTTAAACTTGTCTTGCAAGGCTTAGCTATTAGCTTTAGCTTAATTGAATTGACAGCATGATTTTAGGTTTTTTTGCATGTTTGGAATGAGGAGGCCTTTATTTATAGCCTTCTTGTACAAAAAATATCTAGTTATTTTAGCCTTTTTCTCTCATTTTGTTAATACTTAGTAAACCATGTACCAAATATCAGTTAAAGCGCATGTGTCATCACAATAGCACCCACATAGCTAGCCTAAATAAACCAATATAAAAAAATATTTGAAACGAATTAATATCCAATATATATTAGTTAACTATTTATTTTCACCCACTAAATTAATTAAATCTATGTATGACAGTTACAATATGTATCGGTTTTAAGTTCCCCAATAAACAAATAAAAACAATATTACATTTATACAAATTTCCTTCATTTTAATTTTATAATGTATGTAGATTAATTCGATTGAGTAAAATTCAGAAATATGCTAACATACACTATTGTGTGACTCCCTGGTGTAAAATTATCGCTTAGTAATGTAAGATCAAAAATTCGGCCTAAATATGTTGAAGTCTAAGTAAGTTCAATGGTGCCTCATCAAGAGAATCAACTCTTAGGCAGGCATGCTTATAGTCAAATAGGCAAATATGTAATCAAGAAAATGTTCAAGTCCTTAGATAAAAAGCCATGATGTGAATTTGGCCTGAATGACCATTGAAGTACTAGTATCAAACTTTATTAATTTCTTGATTATAAAAACTAAAAATAGGGACGACGAGAAATTCAAAATTCACTCTTACTTGGTAGGAGGTAATGCCTACTTATGGGGAAGTCATACCCTTTGATTTTTGACATGTGGCGACTTTTGTGCTTGGACGATTGAGATTTTGCTGAAGTGGCACAGTATTGATTTGACATGTGGCATAGCTTGATTTTGCCTTTTTTTAAGATGACATGGCATGGTTGGGCCAATTAAGTGGCACCACGTGCTTGATTCGAATACCTCTAGTGCTCGTTTTTAGAAGTTCGATAATACTATTCCTTAGTACTTGATACCACTATCCTTGTTGTTCAACAGCTGCTTTTTCTTAACCTTCGACAGCCTCTCCATTTTATGTTAGCATGCGATAGATATATGTCTTATCGTGTGACAGCTTTATACTTCGACATGCGATAGCTCTATGTCTTGACATGAGACAGCTTCATTCTTTAATATGTGATAGCTCTATACATTTTCATGCAATTGCCTTACAACTTGACATGCGATACTCTATACCTTGACATGCGATAACTCTATGATTTGTCATGCAATATCCTTACACCTTGGCATGCGATAGCTCTGTACTTTGACATGCGATGGCTCTATACTCTGACATGTGATAGCCTCGTTCTTTAATATGTAATAGCTCTTAGCCCTTGATAGCTTTGCACCTTGACCCTCAATAGCTTTAAACTTTGGTAATTGGTAGCATTAGACTTTGGCCTTTGACAGCTTTCATTTTTTTACACGATAGCTTCAACTCACTGCTTCTCGATTGCTTTGTTTCCTTGAACCTGGATAGCTATACTCCTTTTCACATTTTGAAAATTTGATTTATTCCCCCTCCGTTCACAAAATTACCTTTTGCACTTTAATATAAATAAGAAATGCCTTTTCCATTTATTTTTTAACAAACATTTGGTATTTCTTGGATTTTTTATCTTGTCCGTTAAAATTTTTGTACATTAAATCAGTGGTTATTAACCCATCTCTTTTTCCCTATATTACTCATCACTTCCTCTCTCTCACATTTACTAGCTCATTTGAAATCAAGATAAAAATTCAAATTCTCTCTCAAAAGTTCTCGAGTTCTCAAATTTAATTCTGCTAAATAAAATTTTCTTTTAGTTATTATTTCTTATTCGTTTCCAGTTTACCATACTTTCATGAATTTTGATTTCATTATATGCCCAATTATTGATTTCAATTCTCCTTACAAAAATTGAGGATATTTCATTAAAAAAACTGTAAAATATTGTGTTTGATTATAAGTTAGTACGATTTTTGCCAAATACTTATTTGTGAATCTTTGGATATGTTAGCCAATAACCCGCATTATATATTTTGGATGTGTGGTAACTGTCTACCTTCTAAGTGTTATAGCTATTGAATTCTTAAATTCATGATAGCTTGTTGTTCTATTTTCTCTTGCCTCCCCTGCTTACTTGCAGCTTTAACCCATCTTTGGCAGCAACAATAGCAGACTTCGACTTTGGATACAACTCTTGTGTCGAAGAGCCTTCTCTACCATCTTCTCAAAGAACTCATCAATATGGCTTATAAGCTTCTCCCCAAGATAATCGTCCAAAGCCATAACGAAAATGTTGCTCATTGTCAGACTGTCAGTGGAGTATCGATAAAAGATGTCGTACTTTGACAGTATGTCGAACTTGACCACATACTCCGACAAAGACATCTCTTCCTGTCCTAAGTCAGCAAATTTGTCGAACAATACCAACTTCTTAGCAGCCGGTATGAATCTCTCTTCGAATCGCGCTCTGAAATGCTCCCAAGTTAACTGATCCTCAAGACTAGTGATCTTAATAGCATTCCACTGATTCATTGCTCGTCCCTAAAGTTTCCCAGAAGCCAACTTCCTCTTCAGAGCATTTTCAAGTTTTAAGTCCTCGAAGATAGGCTTGTAAGTTTCCAACCACTCTTATACCTATAAAACTGATTCCATTTCAAGGAACGATTTTCCACCAAAGTTAGAATAGTGCTTGTTCAATTTAGCGAAGTCGGCTCTAGGTGACTACATCGGAGCACCACCACCGACAGCAACAACAAGAGCGGGCCCTTAAGAATGCTGAAGCATTTTTCTCATCATCTCTACTAACATAGCTTGTAGCTCAAGGTTAGCAGCCCCCGAGCCTGCTCCTTCTTCAATTCAAACGCTGAAGTCCTAGTAGCCTTTCTTGCCATCTGACTAATTCTTACAAGTTATAATAAGAATGATCAGTATCTCTTATAGAAATTTTCACAAGCGGCATTCATGTATGCAATGCAACTTATATTATATATACTGTCATATAGTCTTGAAAATCAAAATATAACAAGTATGTTCTCACATATATCGCTCGATCCATCCTACAGTGATAACTTATACTCTATCTCCGATGGATCCCGGTATCCCTTAGGTTAACTATGCAACATAAGCTCTTATACCAAATGTGACGACCGTCCTTTATCCTCCATACTCGATATACCTATATAGTGCATTGTAATGGTACCCAACTAATGTAGAGCGACAGTCAAGTGATAAGTAATCGAACTCCAATTGATAACCTATCGTACATCTTACAATGCATTGAATAAAATATAATAATCAAACTTATATAAATGGTCGAGACAAAAATAAAACTATATGAACCATCACAGATCAAATCATAAGTTCTACATAGCTATAGAAAGCAGTAATAGAGTTTATACAACTGATAAATAAACTAAATATATGTCTCAATAATAAATGTAACATTTATAAAGCTCTATTCCTGCTCATCCTCTACACAGCCACCGCATACCACCCAAATCTGCTATTTAGTCTACTCATTTAAGAGTACCCAAGATAATAAGAAGCAAAACATAAAACTTTAAGTCATACAATGGTCTGGCATGAGTGATAAATAATCTCAGCATACTATAAATGCTGATATAGTAAAGGAACACTGAGTATGTAGAGTCATATTTGCCATGCTCCAACGTCCACCAAGTTAACACATAACACAATATATGTTATATTATTGTCATGTAGGTGTACATCACTAAGTAAAATATGGGTCTTAGGGTATCTTCATAGTAATACCTACTTCACAAGATATCTGTCTCAATCGTGCATTAATCAAAGCAAGCATAGTAACAAAACAATCACGGCAGCCATCACTAAGGTCTTGCATCACCACTAAGATGTCGACCGACATGGGATAACTCTTACGACCATCACCAAGGTCAACAACACACTACATATCCTTCAGAGTTTGTGCTAGATCACATACCATCACTAAGGTGTTGCCCTTACTAAGGCATTCCAACCATCACAAAGATTCAAAGTACACATGTGAGCGTCCTTATATACCCTTGTCATATGAAACACACATCTGATCAAGAGTTATTGATTATCCCCTTAGCACATGATTCGATAGTAGAACCAATGCTACTTCATAGCTTCACATAGTCGAATGTGCACCTTTCCAACCATCATCAAGTCTGTATACATGCTTCCCACTTGAAGTACTGAATTGAATGTCTCACGTCATTGATTCGTCAAAGCTTGGAAAATTACACTAAGTTCCTAGGGTCCTCCCCCACGTACGTCTCGAAGTAAGCCATCTAAAGCCCGAAGTTAACCTCGATAAATCCTGAAGCAAGCCCAGGGGCTAAACTTCCTCTTCATAAACCTCTAAATCTAATCCATGGCCCTCATTCTTCAAAAGGTCCAAACTTCCGTCCCATTCAATAGAATCACATGCGACCCGTAGCGCATACCCCACCAGCCTCTATGACCCCCACCATCGATCACCTAGCCATTCGACAAGTTCTGGTTATCCCATAGTGACCAATCAGTCCAAGATCTTTAGCCTGAAGTGCGCCAGCACCAGTCCTGAAGTAGCATTTCCAAGGCTCGAAGCACACCCCTTCCTTCACGCACCTTAACCTAAAAGCATGCAACACAAATCCAAAATTCAAATAGGACGATGCTTGCGACGCCCCACCTCTATACCCACGCTAGCCAAGAACACTACGGAGCAATGCTGTCAACTAGCACGGAGAATAAGGCTGTTGATGAGCGACCATCCGTGCAATTGCTTTGAGCGAGCACCACTATGTCGGGTAGTATAACATGCATTTGACTTCGAGAGGAAATGCGACATACCGACACAAACTCAAAGCTATTACACAGTGGCTATATATAATCTTCGAAAACAAATATAGAAATAAACATAACATAAATCAGTCACAGACAATTCATATCACAAAGGCAGAAATAGATAAGAATATATATATATATAACACATAAAAGTGTTCATCAGAGTAGTGGTCAAGCAAGACCCACACTATCACAAAAGAATAGTTACAAGAACTACACAAAAGAATAAGTATATATCATAGAGTCTATATCTCAAATGTATACACCAAAATAAACTACTAATCTAAGTAGTTAGACAAAAGTCAGAGAAATCAATCCCAAGTGAGAAGTCAAGCAGAAGCACCTGTAACATCTCGGTCTGACCCGAGTATTATTTTATAAGAAAATAATAAACGGATCAGTCTAGCTATAAATATCATATGACATGATATAGAATAAGAGATATGGCATAAACATATAATATCCATAATGGCATACTACTATAAGTATGTGGATGATAATCAACAAAAAGATTAATCAATATCACAAGAATCTTCTCGAGGATCCAAAGAGGGTTTCATACCCAAAACTTGTATTCACAACAAGTCAATGACACACGAATTCACCAATGCACAAAAATTGATAAAACTTATCAATAGAAATCACGAAAATTGGTGAAGCATAAATTCCATAGATCAACACACGAAATCCAGAATCACAAAAAGGGGGAGGACTACCACACGAACGGGAGTATGAAAACTCACCAACAGCTGTATCACACGAACGAGACGCGATCTCATGGTAGCTAACCATTAAATTTTTGACACGCGAACGGCCCGAAGACCATGGGGCTTTACCCCACATGTGTGAGTCGAAATCACACTGAAACGGGGTCTAGTCTCCCTCGCAGACAAAGAGACATCGCACAATTGCTGGTCTAAATCACAAAAATGATCGTCATGATCATCAAGAAGTGTCAATTACACTAGGCTAGTAAATAGATGAGCTTAGCTTTATGTCCCATAACCACTAGCTTAACTTAAATATTTACGAACAAATTGTAGATCTCCACTCGAAAATTGTCACAAGAGATTCAATCGAACAAATCCAAGAATTAACCGACGAAGTAAACGCAAGCGTTTCATACCACTCGTTTTACTAGGTCGTTTAATTAGATTTCTCATACGAGTGAGGTAAAGGCTTGTATATACTAATAGATTGGAAAACGGTTTAAGAAACGAGCTTTGTAATAAAATAGTGTTGAAATTGTTTTGATGAAAGAATTTTGATATTTACTCCTAGTATTGAAAACCTTTATATTTTGAAGTGACAAATCACAAAAAAAAAGATTGTCGGAACAATCAATCACTAAAATTCACATTTTAAGACGTGAATGAAATCCAAAGAAATAGATACCGAATCCATCAAAATGGATATTCCAAAAATTCCCGAAGAAAAGAGGTCATCAAAGTCAATAACAAATGATAACAACAAATAGGGAAATAACGCGAATCGATTAAATTTGAAAACCATGCAAAATAGGCGAAATAGGCAAAACAGCAACAGGTCGGTCGGCAGGCTACAGAGCTCGGTCGGCCGGACCCTGTTCTGAAAAATTCTCGGTAAGCAGGTCGGTCGGCTGAGCTCTGTAGTTGGTCGACCGGACCTGTGATAGAGAAGTGCTATGCACTTTTAGTAGCAGGTCGGTCGACCGGCCCAGTGGTTTGGTCGGCCGAACCTAATTCTTCTGCAAATTGGAACCTATTTCAAATGAGGTGCAAACTCCTTCAATTTGCAATCGGACAAGCACGGACGCTAGGGGATTACGCCCATCAGCTACCCGGTCCTATTGGCTCCTCGATGCATCACCAAAAACATGTTCCAACATCAAAGTTATGATTTTTAAAGATTTGAACTCTAAACACTAAAAATTGGAATATTCACCAAATCAATTCAAACCAAAAGCAAATGCACATGAATAATTGTTAGGAATTCATACCCAACGTTCAAAGATAGTTACAGACTAAGATGTGAGATAAAAATCTCACCTTTTCACAAAATCAATGTAGAAGAGGCTTGAAAGCAAAGGGAGAATCAACCACTCTTCAACACAACCCAAATGAGCTTGAATCTATGCTCAAAAGAAGAACATTCCCAAAGTTAGGTTTAGGAATTTCTGAAATTCAAGAGAGGAGGAGTTGGAGAAGGTGAAGAGAAGGCTTACCAATGGGTTCTCTTGAATTTGGAGCTAGAAGTTGATTTGCAAATAGAAAACTAGGGCTTGAGTTTTAATTTCCCATTCCGCTCACCATTAATTTCTTTAGAACTGAAAAGTAAAGGAAGAGAGAGTGAATGAAGAGAGGGTTTCAGTTTGGGGTATTAAGTTAGAACATGGGCTGAACCCAAACCCAAACCCAAAGTGAAAATGGTCAAATTTTTTGCTAGCTCCAAACATATCAATGTTTATACTCAAAAAGATCGCAAACGTCATTTTGAACTCAATGGAAGTGGTCTCAAGTCCTAATTCGACCGTATGCAAAAAGTAGCTTTTCGGGCTAAATTCTAAATATCAATAAAATATTTAAATATAAAATCGATAAATATGTGGGTTGTTACAGACTCCCCTCCTTAAAGAAATTGTGTCCTCGCAATATATAAGATGGAAACATAAAGTAACAACCGTAAAAGCATATTAACACAAAAGAAATTTGAAATAAGAAGTTCACCTCAAAGAGCATGAGTAAGTAAGTCCGGATGTGTTCGCTCGATGAATTCTCTAGATTCCCAAGAGCAATCCTTAGGATTCGTGGATCATTGAACCTTAACAAGCGAAACATCTTTATTTCGAAGGCGCTTGACCTCCGAAGCAATAATTCGAATAGGATGTTGTTCATAATTCAAATTAGATGAAACTTCAATTTCTTCCACAATACCGGGCTCAAGAATGGAATCGGAATCTCGAAGACATTTCCGTAATTAAGAAACGTGAAACACGTCATAAATAGCAGAAAACTGAGCCGGTAATAAGAGGCGGTAAGCCACGGAACCAATACGTTCGGTGATGGGAAATGGACCAATATATCGAGGTGCTAACTTTCCCGATCGACTGAAACGTACAACACCTTTCATAGGTGAAACACGAATAAACACCAAATCTCCCACAGAAAATTCTAACCTCCTTCTGCGGTTATCGGCATAGGATTTTTATCTGCTTTGGGCTTCTTTCATCCTATGACAAATAAGATCAATCTTTTCTGTGGAATCACAAATAAAGTCTGGACCTAAAACCAGCTTCTCACCGGCCTCAAGCCAACAAGAAGCAGATCGGCATGGCCTTCCATAGAGTGCCTCAAAAGGTGCCATGCCAATACTAAATTGGAAGCTATTATTATAGGTAAATTCAATAAGTGAAATATGATCTTTTCAACTTCCACCAAAATCAAGAACACATGCACGAAGAAGATCTTCAAGAGTTTGATTCACACGCTCGGTTTGTCCATCGGACTGGGGATGATAAGCGGTGCTAAAATTTAGCTTCGTTCCCAAATCTTTTTGAAGACTCTTCCAAAATCCACTAGTGAACAATGGATCACGATCACTAACAATAGAAGTAGGAACTCCATGCAATTTAACAATTTCTTTAATAAAGAGTTTGGCCAAAAGAGGTACGGTTCGAATGGACCGAACGGAAATAAAATGGGTGGATTTAGTGAGTCTATCAACTATAACCCATAAGCTATCATGACCCGAACGAGAACGGGGAAGGCCGTCAATAAAATCCATGGAAATTTGGTATTTCTAAAGGCTGCAATAACCCACCGGGCCTTTGATGTTCGGCCTTAATGAGTTGGCAAGTCATGCAACACATGACAAAGTTAGCAATATTAGATTTCATTCCCTCCCAATAATAAAGTCGCTTCATATCCGCGTACATTTTACTACTACCGGGATGAATGGTAAATTTAGAACGATGTGAATCTTCTAAAATGTCTTTACGAAGATCAATATTACTTGGCACGATAAGTCTTCCAAATTTTCGAATACTGCCACGAGAATCAATATCAAAGTCTTTCAAACCTTCACTATCAATTTTATCCTTAATATTTTGGCCAAGAAGAGCCAATTCGGGATCTAGCCTTTGAGCTTCAAGAATGCGGTCCAAAAGAGAAGGATGAGCCTCAAGGCTGCATAAAATAAGAGATGAACATAAATCGAAAACACGGTCTCGAATTTCACAAGTGGATAAAATTCCAAGATCATTCCATTCGGATATCATCATAGAAACAACCGCTTGTTGCTTACGACTAAGTGCACCGGCAACACGATTCCCCTTTTCGGGAGTATAAAGAATATCAAGGTCATAAGATGCAAGAAATTTGAGCCAACGTTGTTGACGCAAATTTAATTCCTTTTGAGAGAATAAATATTTCAAAGACTTATGATCGATGTAGAGAATAATTTTTTCTCCCAATAGACAATGACGCCAAATTCGAAGGGCGAAAATAATAGTCGCAGCTTTAAATCATGAGTGGCATATCTAGTCTCGGCTGGCTTTAATTGCCTAGAAGCATAAGCAATAACACGTTCCATCTGCATAAGAACGGCACCCAAACCAACGCGACTAGCATCGGTATAATAAAAAAATCTTGGTTCCCCTCGGGAATAACAAGAATAGGAGCATCAGAAAGGAGTTCTTATAGTTTCTGAAAAGAAGTCTCACATTTGTCCGACAAAATGTATTTAACACCTTTCTTCATTAAGCTAGTGAGAGGCACGGCAATCTTAGAAAAGTCTTTGATAAAATGACGGTAATAACCCGCCAATCCAAGAAAACTACGAATCTCCTTCACACTCTCCGGTCTCTTCCAATCTTAAATCGCTTCAATCTTTGAAGGATCCACGGAAATTCCGGATTCGGGAATAATATGACCGAGAAACTTCACGCGAGATTTCCAAAAGTGGCATTTAGAATACTTTGCCTTTAATTGATTACTCCTAAGAGTTTCCAACACAATCCGAAGATGCTTTTCATGCTCCTCCTCGGTTTTTGAATACACAAGAATATCATCAATAAAGATGAGAACAAATCGATCGAGGAAGTCTTTGAAAACTCGATTCATTAAGTCAACGAAATAAGCCGGGGCATTCGTTAACCCAAATGGCATAACAAGCCATTCATAAAATCCATACCGAGCACGGAATGATGTCAAAGGAATGCTATCCTCTGCAATACGAAGCTGATGAAAACCAGTAGCTAAGTCTAATTGTGAAAATACTTTAGCACCACTAAGTTGATCGAATAGATCATCAATCCGAGGTAAAGGATATTTATTCTTGATAGTAAGATCATTAAGCTTGCGATAGTCAACGCAAAGCCTAAGTGTGCCATCGGATTTCTTCACGAAAATAGCTGAAGCTCCCCAAGGCGAGGAACTAGAGCGAATAAATTGCTTCGTCTCCAATTTGGATAATTGTTTACGCATCTCCTCATTTTCTTTATTGGACATACGATAAGGAGGACGAGTAATAGGTTGAGCTCCAGGGATGAGATTAATTTTGAACTCAATTGCTCGCTTAGGTGGTAATCCTAAAACGAGCTCAAATATGTCGGAAAATTCACGAACAATGTGAATAAGAGAAATTATATCTTTCTCATCATCATTATCGTCATCACGAGGATTTAAAGAATATAAAGATGCAACCAAGCTGGAATCCGAATCTTTAAGGTCAATAGAAATCTGCTTAACAGATTGAGGATGCCGAAGAAGGATAGTCCGCTCAGGACATAGGATTTGGGCTTTATAGCGGTTAAGCCAATCCATTCCCAAAATCATTCCAAAGCCAAGGTAATGCATAACATGCAAATCGGCACGGAAAGAGTAATCACAGAAAATAATCTCGACATCTTTACACAATAAACTGATTGTTGCGGATCCACCAACCGGATTTGCAATTCTCAAAGAAGTCACTAAACACAAAACATCCAAAGAAAAAGTATCAACAAGTTCTTTTGAAATAAAAGAATGGGACGCACCCGTATCAAAAAGAACTCGGATAGGATGATCACGAAATAAAATAATGCCATTAAGGATAGAATAAGAAATACGTTGACCACGAGATGTGTTGCTAGGGGCTTGAGCAACACTAAGCATTCCCTCCTTCTTGCCTTCAAGTTTGAGGCATTGATGTATATAATGATCCGGGCTCTTACAATAGCGACAACAATGGGGCTTTGAACACTTGTTCGCAAAATGGTCCCTTGACCCACAGTTGAAGCATTTCCCACTACTAGGAGAAGGAGCCTTAGCAGCAGGAGTTGCTTGCTTACCCTTTTTGTTGGGATAAGGACCTTTGAATTTGTTTGGCCTCTTCTTGTTGTTGAAGTTTGGTTTGGAACCCACCACTTCAACATCACTTTCCCTATCCGCCTCTTTAAGACGAAGAGCGATGTCAATGAGTTGGTCGAAGGGAACTTCTAATTTTAGAAGTAATGGCTTCTTGAGATTTTCGTTTAAGCCATAGACAAATTTTTGGTTCTTCTTCAATGGGGTGTTGATGTATTCAACCCCATATTTGGAAAGTGACTCGAAGGATGCAACATAATCAGTCACGGAGGATTCACCTTGAACAAGGTCTATAAAACGGAAAGCCAAAGTCACCTTCTCAGCTTCTGGCACAAACTTTAATTCGAAACGTGCCCGAAATTGCTCCCAGGTGAGATCCGTTTCATTAATTCAGAAATAAGAAGTTCGTAACAGTCCAATGCTCTTTCTTGGAGCATACTAGAAGCCACCTGAACTCGGTGAAGATCAATAAGATTCATGCAAGAAAAGATTCGATCGCATGTTCTTAGCCAAGCCTGGACTTCGATAATAGTTTCAGAACCTTTGAATGGCTTCCCACCCAAGTTGGTATAATCGTTGCACAAGCGTGCAAATCCAGACTTAGGATGAGTTGGTTCCGGATTAGAACCAGCTGCTTGAGCATTCTTTACTAGACCAAGAAGCTGCTGGGCAGACATAAAAACTCCATCCTGCGGAGTGGCACTAGATTGACCGGCGCTGGGACGGCCAGGTCTAACCATTTCTCTTCCTTTAGAAAGAAAGAAAGAAGAAGAAAAAGGTTATTCACCAAATGAATATCAAGCAATCTTGATAGATAAAACAAGGAATCATAAAGAAAATAGGATGAATCGGTACGAAGACTCGAATTAAATCCTAAGGCACGACTCCTAAGAAGGACTTAGGACGATGATCCTTGTTAAATTATTCTACATTGTTCCGAAGTTAGGCTCTGATACCAAGCGGTGACGCCCTGCCTCTATACCCACGCTAGCCAAGAACACTACGGAGCAATGCTGTCAACTAGCACGGAGAATAAGGCTGTTGATGAGCGACCATCCGTGCAATGGCTTTGAGCGAGCACCGCTATGTCGGGTAGTATAACATGCATTTGACTTCGAGAGGAAATCCGACATACCGACACAAACTCAAAGCTATTACACAGTGGCTATATATAATCTTCGGAAACAAATATAGAAATAAACATAACATAAATCAGTCACAGACAATTCATATCACAAAGGCGGAAATAGATATGAATATATATATATAACACATAAAAGTGTTCATCAGAGTAGTGGTCAAGCAAGACCCACACTATCACAAAAGAATAGTTACAAGAACTACATAAAAGAATAAGTATACATCATAGAGTCTATATTTCAAATGTATACACCAAAATAAACTACTAATCTAAGTAGTTAGCCAAAAGTCAGAGAAATCAATCCCAAGTGAGAAGTCAAGCAGAAGCACCTGTAACATCTCGGTCTGACCCGAGTATTATTTCATAAGAAAATAATAAACGGATCAGTCTAGCTATAAATATCATATGACATGATATAGAATAAGAGATATGGCATAAACATATAATATCCATAATGGCATACTACTATAAGTATGTGGATGATAATCAACAAAAAGATTAATCAATATCACAAGAATCTTCTCGAAGATCCAAAGAGGGTTTCATACCCAAAACTTGTATTCACAACAAGTCAATGACACACGAATTCATCAATGCACAAAAATTGATAAAACTTATCAATAGAAATCACGAAAATTGGTGAAGCATAAATTCCAGAGATCAACACACGAAATCTAGAAATCACAAAAAGGGGGAGGCCTATCACACGAACGGGAGTATGAAAACTCACCAACAGCTGTATCACACGAACGAGACGCTATCTCATGGTAGCTAACCATTAAATTTTTGACACACGAACGGCCCGAAGACCATGGGGCTCTACCCCACATGTGTGAGTCGAAATCACACTGAAACGGGGTCTGGTCTCCCTCGCAGACAAAGAGACATCGCACAATTGCTGGTCTAAATCACAAAAATGATCGTCATGATCATCAAGAAGTGTCAATTACACTAGGCTAGTAAATAGATGAGCTTAGCTTTATGTCCCATAACCACTAGCTTAACTTAAATATTTACGAACAAATTGTAGATCTCCACTCGAAAATTGTCACAAGAGATTCAATCGAACAAGTCCAAGAATTAACCAACGAAGTAAATGCAAGCGTTTCATACCACTCGTTTTACTAGGTCGTTTAATTAGATTTCTCATACGAGTGAGGTAAAGGCTTGTATATACTAATAGATTGGAAAACGGTTTAAGAAACGAGCTTTGTAATAAAATAGTTTTGAAATCGTTTTGATGAAAGAATTTTGATATTTACTACTAGTATTGAAAACCTTTATATTTTGAAGTGACAAATCACAAAATAAAAGATTGTAGGAACAATCAATCACTAAAATTCACATTCGAAGACGTGAATGAAATCCAAAGAAATCAATACTGAATCCATCAAAATGGATATTCCAAAAATTCCCGAAGAAAAGATGTCATCAAAGTCAATAACAAATGATAACAACAAATAGGGAAATAACACGAATCGATTAAATTTAGAAACCACGCAAAATAGGCGAAATAGGCAAAACAGCAACAGGTCGGTCGGCCGGCTACAGAGCTTGGTCGACCGGACCCTGTTCTGAAAAATTCTCGGGAAGCAGGTCGGTCGGCTGAGCTCTGTAGTTGGTCGACCGGACCTGAGACAGAGAAGTGCTATGCACTTTTAGTAGTAGGTCGGTCGACCGGCCCAGTGGTTCGGTCGGCCGAACCTGATTGTTCTGCAAATTGAAACCTATTTCAAATGAGGTGCAAACTCCTTCAATTAGCAATCGGACAAGTACGGACGCTAGGAGATTACGCCCATCGGCTACCCGGTCCTATTGGCTCCTTGATGCATCACCAAAAACATGTCCCAACATCAAAGTTATGATTTTTAAAGATTTGAACTCTAAACACTAAAAATTGGAATATTCACCAAATCAATCCAAACCAAAAGCAAATGCACATAAATAATTGTTAGGAATTCATACCCAACGTTCAAAGATAGTTATAGACTAAGATGTGAGATAAAAATCTCACCTTTTCACAAAATCAATGTAGAAGAGGCTCGAAAGCAAAGGGAGAATCAACCACTCTTCAACACAACCCAAATGAGCTTGAATCTATGCTCAAAAGAAGAACATTCCCAAAGTTAGGTTTAGGAATTTCTGAAATTCAAGAGAGGAGGAGTTGGAGAAGGTGAAGAGAAGGCTTACCAATGGGTTCTCTTGAATTTGGAGCTAGAAGTTGATTTGCAAATAGAAAACTAGGGCTTGAGTTTTAATTTCCCATTCCACTCACCATTAATTTCTTTAGAACTGAAAAGTAGAGGAAGAGGGAGTGAATGAAGAGGGAGTTTCAGTTTGGGGTATTAAGTTAGAACATTGGGTTGAACCCAAACTCAAACCCAAAGTGAAAATGGTCAAATTTTTTGCTAGCTCCAAACATATCAATGTTTATACTCAAAAAGATCGCAAACGTCATTTTGAACTCAATGGAAGTGGTCTCAAGTCCTAATTCGACCGTATGCAAAAGGTAGTTTTTCAGACTAAATTCTGAATATCGATAAAATATTTAAATAAAATATTTAAATATAAAATCGATAAATATGCGGGTTGTTACAATGCTAACCCATATTGGGTTGGTAACGAACCATTTCGACCAAGACATAGCCATTTTGGCTAAGTCATTTACTCCCCAACGTGCGTCGTGCCTTTTCATCTTTGACCCAAAGTTCTCTTACTAAGTTCTCTTACTCAAAACCAGAAATTTTGCTTCTCAATACCCAAGCCACTAATCAGTTGGTTGTATCTACTAATCCACAGTTAATTCATCCCTTCTCGAACCATACTTTAAACTTTTACTCCAAAACATGTGTGATCCGTTACTTAGCATCTCCACACCATCCACAACACCCATAAACTTTCGCACATCATTTGGACCATTTTTGGATCGAATGCCATCATGGATCAATAGTGATGGTTGATCCCGAAAAACTTAACGTCATTTCAGCATTTTTCTGAGTTGTTTTCTTCTCTTCTTCAAATGCCTTAACCATCTATACAATTAGTTTGTGTAGATTTGGCTCTAAACATTATAGATCTGATTGAGTCTCTAAAGTTCATATCAATACTTTATGCCTTATTATAAGCAACAAAACATAACAAAGCTACCAAATAAACATTATATCAACTATGTAAACACCATATAATGATCATACATGCGATACAATCAATACATACTTAAAATCAAGTCAAGATGTAAAAATGGGGTATTTGTAAGAACACCATTGAACCAATTTGGATCTACATTCAATTTAAAACACTTAACTCGTTTGAAAACATATACAAGTTTAGATTAGACAAAAGTAACGTTTTTAACTTTATGGATCATTTTAAAAACATCATTTAATGCTATATTGACATCCATATTATAAAGAGGGACAAGTAGCACTCTCTTAATATCCAAATGCATGAAAATTAAGGCAAACAAAGTCCAACTAGCAAGGTTACAAATCTCAATGTGCTAATCCTGAAATCCAAGATGTCCCTTTGTTAATCATCTTAAATGACTTGATTAAGCTAATTAAAGTAAGGTTTTATGCTACTTTTTGGCCAAGGAAATGATTAATGGAGGTTAGAATGTATTGGGAAGTGTGGAAGAGTAATTCGGGGCTATCCCCTCATGTTATATCAGTCCAAAACCCAAAACGGGTTAATAGGCTGAGATGTGCTTAGTTTAATGACCAACTAATCTATCCAAAAACTATCTAACATAAAATGACCATATCTCCTAAATGGTAAGTCTAAAGGCTATTTAATAGCCCTACGGAAAGAGAAATAATCATATACTTCTGATGGAAGGGATCTCAAATGCTAATTCGGTCGTTACCAAAAGTCATGGACCTTACAAGTTTTCAATGGCAAAACATCCGGTAAAATTTCTCAACGTTCCCCAAGGCCATAGACTCACACGACCAAATTTGGATTTAAAAATAGTATTTTACAATCTTTGATATGTAAAACATAGGTCGTTGTAACGACGGTTAATGCTGCAGTAGATTTCGAGGAACTTCTCACTACTAGAGAGGTTGGTGTCATGTTCCATGAAATGATGTAGATGACAATAGCTCAATGGAGAGGTATCTCCCAATTGTTCATACTGTGGCCCTGACACTGAACATTATGGATGAATATGACTATAAGAAACAAGTATTTCCATAATCTTGGCATGTAATTTCTTTGACGGAATTGTCTCATCCACTAAAGTGCAAAATTGGCTTTGGTGTGTAGTAGGATCTTTAGTGATTTGGCTTTTATCAAAGTGTAGAAATGAACGTTGGCTTCTCGGAGACACCACCATTGTTTGACCCTTGAAAATACTATATCTTAGGAAGGTTCTAAAACGATCCATAAGTTAACCATTAGTAATTTAAAGAATTAATTTAGGGATTAAAGTGGATTTTATAAATTGGCAAAAAGTCAATTTTTATGTATGGATGAATTGGACCCTATGGTCTATTCCATTGAATCCGGAATGCTTTTTTGACAAAGGAAAACATATAGCACATGCATGGACTTGTCGGTTTTGAATGAAGGAAATGAGTTTGATGAATTCTCAAACAGAATATTGGGCCAAGGCCTAACATGTGCTCTCCCCCTTCCTCTCTCTCTCTCTCTCTCTCTCTCTCTCATTTCACTTCATGTTATTTTCTCCCTTTCTCTTCTCTTCTTCCTCCTTTTCAAAAACCCTAATTTCTTCGTGGAAGCTCCAATAAATTCTCTAAAATCAAATAATGATCCCCAATTCTAGTTATCCATTTGTTTAGAGCTAAATAGAAAAGCTCTAGATTTCAGGATGACACTTAAGAGAGCTTTGGTTGGATTATAGAGCTTATGATTATAGGTATTGGTTGCTTTAGTGAGTGGGACTTCTCACTTATATGATCTCCCTTATGCATTATTCCATGCTTGATTTCTACGTTGGTTTCGACATCTACAAGTTGCGTAAGGTGGTGTGACAATCTACCATCTATGACACCCCGATTAATGCACAAAATGACGCACACATTGCAAACCTCGCAGATGGCGGATCGGTTTGAGGTAAAAATATAAAATATATCACAAAGCTATATACAATACTCTATACTTTCTGAAACTCACAATGGAAGAAATAAAATATAATAGTAATTAATAATACAATCGCAAACAAACAAAACAATACAATATCAAATAAATCCAACTATAACATCTCTATATTGGTAACAGAAAGGGTATAATGCCCAGAAATAAATGAAATAAAATAATACATAGCTAACAAAAAATATGCATCACCATTGTACCATCATGCCTCCAATTCACCACCATTACTCTCTATCGACTTATCAGAGTATATCTAAAAAGGAGAAGATGTTAGAGGGGGTTAGACATACATTTGGTAAGTGAAATACATCATAGAACTGTATAATACTAATAAGCTAGTAAAACAAAATATATGCTCGAAACCATACCTTAACATCCGCCACATGGACCCAAAAAGCCAGCTAAACATAATATAATACTATAGTAACATCATCATATTGTAAGGGTTCACTAAAGCTTATTTCATGCTTAATCACATGCCCACGAGTGACCCCAAAATCTCGATCTGTTACCGTGAGATTGTATACTAAGGACTCGGCTCATCTAATCGTGTCAACACCAAATCGAATATCAATGACTCGGCTCCTCAGACTGTCGTGTATTGAGAACTCGTCTCTTCGGACTATGGTATATTAAGGACTCAGCTCTACAGACTATATTGAGGACTCCGCTCATCGGACTATGGTATATAAAGACTCGACTCCTCGGATTATGGTATATTGAGATCAAGTCCAAGTTAGTCATTCGCTTAACGTTCTGCGACACTATTAGGAGCAAGCCAAAAACTCATCATCACCCCACCGTTTAAAAAGTTGTTGGATCAAGGCCTAACCTGTAAGCACAAAAACGTATAACGGGCCTAACACAATAAGGAACTTTTTAGAAATATCGCATAACACAACAAACAACAGATCAAAACATTCCTCGTCTCGCCACGACCATGATGTCGTGAACCCGTATGAAACAGAGTCTGTATGCGAGAGTTATGCGCTTTTGAAGGTAAGGGCGTTATTTAATTATAATTTAATTCATATATTTTTCTTATACTTATTTATTTGTTATATTTTCGAATCAATAGCAAACCAGACCTCACTTCATGCCTACCCAACTGATGCCTTAATCTCGTCGTCAAAGCCACTACGAACGCTGTGTTGTAAATCCACCTAGCTGGGACACTCCCCACCCCCATTACGGTCCCGACGCACCCAACCTCCGTAACTTCGACCATTCCTATCAGAAAGTAGCCGCCACTCCTTTACATGCAATTCCCGATGACCTCACGCCAATCCGAGTTGCTCGGCAACCAGTACGAGGGCATGCTCGACTCCCTATACACATCTATACTTCATGATCGTCGTATCGTCGTCGTTTTACCATTGGATCAAAACAAACAGTCCATGTTTACTGAATTTCATCACGTTTTCTGATCAATTTGTACATTCAATCGATGAATGAACGCCACTAGTAGATTTGTGTCATCGAGAACTACAAATTTGATATATAATGTCTAATTCAGAATATTTTTGTATTTCGCACTTTTTAATTAAAAGAAGATTATTTTTTGCTAATTACAACTGATTAAAAATTATATTTTTAACCATTTAGCCATGGCGTACTACACCTTAATCATGTTTATATATAAAAAAATCACTTTTTAAATTTTATATCATTTACAATTTGGTTTAAGATCATAATAGGTGAATTACTATGTCTTATCAATATATACGTAAATATTTTAAATCTCGCTCACCGATTAGCTATGCATCTTCTCTGATCTGAGGTAAAACCTCCTCCTTTTTCGCTATCTTTCCGATAATAGATTCCATATATTAATTTTTTTAATTTGGATTTGATTTGGTGGATTGGGAATTGATTTAGTGATTAGGATTTTGTAAGTGGAGGAAAGATTTATAAAACAAAAGAAATGGGGTTAAAGATCATTTTATAGGTTGAAAATAATAATATCTAAGCTGGATTTCCAAAATTAATATATTATGAAAATGCCACTGTGTTTGACTTCTTTTAATTTCTAGCCCGTTTAACCAAACTCGACAAGATATATGTTATCTAACTGTAAACAACATTCTAGATGCAACAGAATAGGTCTTGAAACCTAATTCCACTCCTGTAGAAATTTACTATTTTTCCTTTATGTTAAAATTATGATTTTATCCTCTTCAATTTTTTTGTTACTTCATAAAATTATAGGGTGTTACATTTGGAGGTGATTCTTAGTTGCCTCCATGTTTGTTTTTCGATAATAGCCAGATTATGCCTTGTTACTTGCATTCTCGATGACAAATTCATGATTCCTTATTAGGACTAGATTGTGGGTCCTCACATCAACAAGTAATCAAATCAGATATGAGGTCGTTTTTTAGTGAAAGCATCAAATTATTTACATTAAAATTGGTTACACACCCAAAGAACAGTTTCTCTTCAGTCCAAGATCCAGTTGATGATCCTAGACTTCAATCCTAGTTGTGGCAAGGATTATTCGGTTTGAGAATTATTGTCAATCTGCAGTCATGCAATCAAGACAATAAAGATAATATATGATGTAGAATAAAAGCATAAAATTAAAGAACACAAAGGTTTTTATGGTGGTTCAATCCTAAAAGAGATCCACGTGTACTTTATCAATGTTATTGTTGATTTCACTATATTTCGATTGATTACAATACAATATCCTCAAATACAATTTAAAATCCATTTCGAGTTCGATAGAGTTTCGTCAATGTTCAAATCGATCCATTATCAAATGTATCTATAGGCGTAGTATTGAGGTATACGAGCTTGAATTCGTGTTAAAGAAGCCTTAAAATGTAGTCGAAAGTTGGATCTATGTAGATATATGAATTTGAGAGTGAGAATCGATCTTCATTGATTGATTCAACTCGTGTTTTTAGTAGCTCGAATAGTGGAGTAAGCCAGCTAGGGAAGTGGAGTGAAGAGCCTAAAAAAGGATGTTGGATAAGTTCTGCTAAGCATAAGGTGCTAGCTTGTTTTGGATGATCCAATAGGATCGGCTACCCTATATTGGGTCGACAAAACCCTAACTAGATCGAACCTACTTTTTCGGCCATTTAGTTGGGGTAGCTCATAACCGACCCACTCACTTGGGTACGTTGGGTTGTATTGCCTCCTGTTCTAACTTGTGTATCTCCTTTATTTCAACTCTAATTCACCCCCTCTTTTGTAGAGTTCTTTTACACTTCCCCTTTAAGTTTTTCAATCATCTTCTTGATCATTAACATCTTCATCACTCCGTAATTTTTCATTCTTCACTTGGAATCAGTTGGTTTAACATTAGTTAAACTTACCCTGTCTCCCTTCAAATGGTGATATCTCATTCGTTATAACTAGAAATTCAACAAAATAGCTCCATTACGCTTCAAATATCATTAGTTATCATTTATTGGAGTTTGGTGAGACTTGGACATTCAAGTCATAGCTCCTTCGAAGGTCTATCCCGCAAAGTTGCATGCTCAGTAACTCAAATATCGTTTTCCATAGCCATAACTTCTACAAACGAAATTCTATATTTCAACGAGACATCTACCATGGATTTAACTCGGTATAAAAATCATTCTGGAACACTCAAATATTCAATTCTAAACTATTGGAAATTTGCCTATAACGCTAATACTTGATCTGAACTTAACGAGGGAGGTGATAGGGAATATTGAGATAATTCGAAATAGGAAGAAGGTGATTCAATGCGGACAAAAAGTTACATAGACTGAAAGCATAAAGATTTGGAGTTCCCAATGGGTGACCCAAGTGTTTGTGAAAGTACAAAGGAGTTATGAGGTTTGTCAAGTTTGAGAACTTATCACTGATGCACATTCAACCATTCTTCTCCTCCTCCTTTATCCAAACCGTATTGTCATGTTTAATCCAGTGCCCATGGACCTTCATGTCCCTACATTATACACATTGCGTGCTCATACACCCTCGAATGAGGATTTAAGGATGGTCTTGCTAAAGTTTCGATTAACTACCCTCGTCTTTTGATCAAAGCGTGTACGATGGTGATGTGAAGTAGTACTCAATTTGAACACTGATGGAGTTAGGTTCATCAAACCCATGGCTAGTTCGAGTTTATCTGAGAAATTACCACTCAAGGCCATGACAAAGCTATGACGATTATACCAACCAATCGAAGGTACACATCTTTTTCTTCATTCGGTAGTTTAACTGATCAAAGTAATGAGATGTCAAACAATGTTTGGTTTATCTAGATATTAAGAAAACCATAAATCATTTTTTATAGGTATCGAGGAACTTCTTCAAGTTCAACTCAACTGATACAGATGTGGCGGCCTAGTCATCAGAGTCAACTCCCATTATCACTCATTGACGGTCAATTCACGTATCAATTCCTTATTACATGGTTTGAAACTGTCTGTAATTCCACCAACACAAGTCCTCTTTCTTTCCACGATCAATATTCGATCACCGTGCCTAAAAATCCTCCGCTTTGCGGGTTCAAACACCGGGAGTCCGAATCCAAAACCGTAGAGAGTAACAAAATGCTCGTCTAACTCTTCACCATGAAGTCTGTAGTTCGCTATCCCTCGAACTTCATCGCAAAACTAAAGTCTAAAGTCCCAAAACGCAGCTCCATATTCTTCTTGCTCGCCCATCTATCTATGGAAGAAGATAGCGATCAAGAAAAAAATTCCCGAGGACAAGCATACGAAAGTCTAGATAGCCACGAATGGCAGGGCAAAAATGAACTCGAGCGTCCCAATGCAATATTTCAGAAAATTGGTATTGTAGGCAAACCCTATCCATAGGTAGGTAAACGCATTCACTCGAGTCATGCATGAGTCATCATGATGATATGGGACGAAGTGCGTAAGATTGACAATGAATATTTCAAGTCGTTCATCGACCGACCACATGGAGCTAATGAAGGATGAAGATGGAAAGTTGGAAGAATCATGTGCAAAGGCATAATGTTTTTTATATTTCTCACTTACGACAAAAATAACAATTGCCTAGTGGTTAAATGATTCGACTTTGGTGTAAAAGGTCACAAGTTCGAAACTTACGTAACGTGATTGGAACATATATTTACATGTGAGTTGTGATATATTTACATTGTCATTCCAGAGATATGAATCCAAAAACTTTCAGATCGAGATTCCAAAAACCTTAAAACCTTGCCAACGATGTGATTGAAATATTACTCCATACAGCTCGAAATTTTCATCAGATAAAGAAGGGTGTTGAAATAGGACAACAAAAGGCAGTAACTCAATGAATATGGAGGGCAGATATTAGGAAGCTTGCATAAAGAAACAATTCGATGTAGCCATTACTATAATGGAGGGTGAATCCAAGAAAATTTTAAAATGAATCTACAAAATACATTGAAAATCCTATGATTATAAGGTTAAATCTCACTTACAATAGAGAATTACACAAAAATGACTCTCCTTGCGTGGGATATAGCTATACAAAGTATTGTTCCATCAAAACTACCATCGACTCTTTTACTCGTGCAAATGCACACTCTGTGCGCTTTTGGATCCAACCAACTTTAGCTGTGCCTACAAGAAAGAAACGTCCTAGTATCCATTAGAAAAGGAACCTAATACCTTACATGTTTCAAAATAACTAAGGTCGGTGTAATTTGCCACCCAATGTGCATTAAAGACCTATCCACTCTAAAATTTACCCAATGAAAAACCAAAACACTCTGCAAATAACCCTACACCTTAATAGTAATTCATCATCTAATTAGTCAAGTATCTGTGCAAAGGCCCCGTCTTCTTCACTTTCTGCCTAAGAGTTGTAGATTACGAAGCTTGTAAATAAAATATATTTTGAGAAATAAAACAAAATAATAAGCAGGTATTAGGAAGTGTATAAAACAGGGTCTTTTAATCAAGACCTTTTATCAAATGATTTTTCAGGACTTCCTTCATATTCACCTTCGAACAACTGAAAAGAAAAAGATTCATTTAATTTAGCAAATTCGAAAGCTATGTCTATTTCATTATGGTAGAATAATGGCTACACTGAAGAAAAAGTAAGGAGGAAAAAGCAAGCAAGCATTTTATTTGGAAAGAAAATGTATGCTGTTTAGTCTAGATTTTGATTAGTACCCGATAATTATTGTTGTTTCCATTGTGATAATTGTTTAATACTTGATAATTGGTTGCAAATACTTGACAATTTTGGTTAAAGAATTTGAAAATGTGATAACAGGAGAAAGAGAATGTTTGGGTGACGGATTTAGCTGGTAATATCACGGTTCAAAATTCCAGCTGGAATTCCGTTCATTCAATGCCAGTACTAATCGGGTGATAATCCAGCTAAAATTCTGATTCGGTCTAAGTTCCTAATGTGCAATTCAAGTGCTAAAAAATGGTAAATATCAGTACTAAATGAAAATATGCGATTAATATGTAAAAGCATAGGAAAAAAAACAACAGAAAACAAGATAATAAAAGAAAATTATAAATAACCAAAAAGTTTAAAAAAAAATCTTGATACTTTCTGACAATTCCGATCCAATTTAGCAGAAATAACAAGAAAAAAATATCAAATACGTATTATCTGCTAGTGTACTTCCATAGAAGTACCAAAATCCAAAATGGAATCATAAATGCAAATCTTTCCGAAAATTGATCAAAACTTCGATGGTCTCAAATGAACGAGCTAGAAACAGAAACTGAAATCTTGAGCCATGGCTAATACATGTCGTTAGAGATTGGGTTTCTCGATGAAATATTGACAACCAAACTTATTTTCTCATATTTACTGATTTTTGTTTATTTTTTTAATGGGAAAGGTATAAATCCTCTAGTTGGTGACTGATTGCCTAACGAACAAAAGCCAAGTAAAAGAAAATGGATGAAATTAATGTTTATTCGTCTGTTTGTATGGGTAAGGAGGTGTAATTTTGGGAGTGTAAGTAGCGCAACACATCATAATTAATACCACTGAGCTCAAAAAAGAGATAAGTAACCATGGAAACATACAGACCTGGAATATCCTAAATGCATGAAGCTGCCGTTATCATGCTGGCAGCACGACTTCATCGGGTTAAATGAATCAAATGTCAATATCAGGAGGAGGTAATTTCCAGAAATTCCATGGATTGTAATCCTCCTATAACAATAAACATAGTTTTAATTAAACTGATATATTATTTGAAAATGATGCATAATATTTGCAATGAATTTCATTCACCACTTCAGATATAGCAGGCGGAAACATGCCATCGACTAGTGCTCGAAGGGAGATATATGACCCTGAGTCTACTCTTCGATTCACAACCACTTCTCCCTGAAAAATCATGTAAAACCTAAGGAGCAATCTAATTGTATGTATGTATATATGTACATCAGAAGAAACAAATAACCTTAGGATTAATGATAAAGATCTTCCCTTTGGGAATACCCACTTTCAAGTAGCTAAATTCATCAGTATATCTATTGCCAAAACCAGCATAAAATGGATTGTATTCAGGAGGAAATAAAGCCTTTATATCCTGAAAATATGTCACCACTGGTATTTATACATGAAAAGATATGGAAGTAATATACTTGTAGTGTGATATCATAATAATTATCAATGGACAAGCAAGGCATAATCAAATACCGGAGTTGACTGGAATATAAGTAAAAAAGAGTGGCACTATATAGTACAACAAATTTACCTCTAAGCAAGCGATCTTGAATTCATGAGGAGCTCTTCTGATAACTAAAATAGCAAATAAATAATCAAAACAGGGGAACAATAAGTCATAATAATATTGCTATTAGGCATAGACAAATATTTAAAGAAAACAAATAAAGCTAGTACAGGCAATGTGTATAGATATCACATTTGCTACAACCATGATTTAATGAGTTTTTCGGCATTAAAGTTGAATCAGCTGGATGAAATAAAATACTGAAGTATATTACACTGAGCATTGGACACTAGCATATTTACCCAAAAAAAAAAAAAGTAAAGTCTTCTGGACGCTCATATTATGTATACCCTGCTAATTCTCCAGAGTATACTAGTTTTGCTTTTCAATAATATTTGGTACGCAACTCTTAAACTATTATATAGAAACATGTAGACAGATCTAACACTTACATGGCTCAGTAAAAGAAACTTTGTATGCAACTAATTGAAAGATTGAACTGTTCCTTCGGAATAATAAAAGCAAATACTTCTATAATACCAAATTTATTCTTCATATCAGAAAGATGATGGATGCATTAATATCAACAACATTCTTTTCAGGAGGCAAGAAAATCAGCAAATATAGCACCAAATTTTTTACCATTGTTCTAGCACAGGAGTTATAATATACGCATAGCAATATCATCAAAGTTACAATTATAATAATAACGAGACAATAACCATGTCAAAGTTAAGTTACTAGCATCACCTTCTCTATAGAGTGAAGGGAAAAGTCCATCTGGAGATATGACCACTGGACCATCAGGAAGTGCCTTTCCATCCTAGAAGCCCAAATACAGAAAACCTTTCAAAAATAATAACTTAAATACAAAACTTATACGAATTTTAGAAATAAGTTTGCATATGTTACCTGTCTAAGGTTGAAAAGGAACTGCCGAGTTAGAGAAGCTTGAGAGACTGCACGTGCACTGAGAAAAAGAAACTGGTACTCATTTTCCTGCAACAAACTGGAATTTATAAAACCATGGTTCATGCTAAGCAATATGGATGTAAACATGCTGAGGAGTCATTTTCTCATGCAAGCATACTTAGAAGTGTAAAAAAGTAATGTGGACAAAAGGCAACTCCCCGGTGGTTAAAACGGAATGATTGGTATAAATGTGTATTAAAAGACAATATAAGTAAGTTTAAACATTTATCAGTTGTTTATCATAAACGTAAAACCTTTTTTTTTTTTTTTTGGTTAAAGAAAAGAAGTTAAGGACCACTAGCTCAAGTGGAAAGTGGTATAACGCTCTAGACTGAGGTTTTAGAGATCATCGGTTCGAACCCTGAGATCATGGGTATGAATGCTGAGACATCAAAAATGAGTGATCCGCTTGAATAAAGTAACACTCTTATTCTCAAAAATCAAGAGAGAAAGAGAGACACATGTTAATTAATGTTAACGGGATTCGATCTCAAGAGCTCTAGGCAGACAATCTAGAGACATGTCACTATTTCATAGGTGACATCCAGGGGCGAATCCATGATTATACTTGAGGGGTCGTAATATAAACAACAATAAATCATCACAAAATTATCATAAAGTTATATTGATATATCAAAGATTTTGTTCCATTTTCTATACATAAACAAAAGGTTTGACTATAATTTTTCGAGTACAATTGTTCACGTCGAGATTTCATAGATTGAAATCTTTGCATAGTGGCTTCATTATCAATTTCTCTGAAAAATGTCTTTCCCAATATATGCAACCAAACAAGCATTAAGTCAATCGTCTTCCATACGACTACGCAACCGATTCTTAAAAAATTTCATGGCAGAGAAAGCTCTTTCAACGGTTGCGGTCGCTACTGGTAAAGTTAATGCCAACACAATGAGTTTGTATACAAATGGATATATTACATGTCTTTTTCTTTAAACCATTTTCTTTGCAAGAGCAGCAATATCTTTAATAGCCAAAAACTCATCATTTGAACGCATATCTATAATGTAAGTTTCAAGTTGATTCTCAAGTACCACAATATCATAAGTAGAAAAATCTTTCGGATAAAATCAAGCAAAATTAAGCAACTTTGTAATATTGAAAGCAAAATATGAGTCAATTGGATTAAGACTTTCCACACAAAAGCAACTCGCTGTTTTTCTCTGTAAAAAGGTTGTTTAGCTCTGAAAGTTGCAAATCTATAACGGTATTGCAAACTTCAACTCGTATATGATGTAAATTTGTAATTTTTTCAGCTCGACGTCTTGGATGTTTACGAGCTATATACCCATCATCCATGTTAAGTACAATAATTTCATTCAACGAACAAAATAAAGACACTTTCTCTAACAAGGTTTTCAATTGTCGTCGTTACTTCTCATATTGTTTAGGCGTTTTTTTTGATATTTTTACCAATTCAACAAATTCAACGCATTCTCAATCTCCTGATCTTTTTTTGCAATGTCAATGACAAGTCATTAGTTATCCCTAGGATATTCTTCATCAAAAGCATGGAAAACACAAAATCATATGAATGCATTATCTCTAGCAAAACTTGTGCATCAACCTTTTGTTCCGAACTAACACCGTCATCCATACTGATTTCCAGCACCTCACACACAAAAGAGAACATGGTAATAAGTCTAATAGGTGTACCATAGTGTGATCCACATCGAGTGTCACCCGACCGCTGTAAACTTGTTTCTTTGATTCAGTCCTTTTCTAGTAAGAATCTCTCCTTTAGTCAATGCTTCAAGTACATTTCCATATTGTTTAGCTAAGATAATATCTTTTCTTTTGCAAGATGCTCCAACAGTATTCATTATTCTTGAAGTTATTTCAAAAAGAAACTTCACTTGATCATGATTTTTTGCAACATAAACAAGAACCAACTGAAGTTTATGGGCAAAACAATGGATATGAAAAGAAGATGAATTCCTATTTAAAATAAGTGTTTTTAAACCTGCAAGTTCACATTGCATGTTAGCAGCTCCATCATAGCCTTGACCACGCAAACTTGATATGCTTAATTTATGGCGAGATGATATATTTTCAATAGAATTCTTGAGAGATAGAGATGTTGTATTAGCTACATGTTCAACGCCAATGAAGCACTCAACTATCATCCTTTTTTTGTTTACGTATCTCAAAACAACTGCCATTTGTTCATTTATCGACATGTCACGAGATTCATCAACCAATAGAGTAATCGGTGATCCGCCGATGTCCATGATAATAGCATTAGTTGTTTCAATAGCGGCAGCAATATATAGGTCCTTCTGAATATTAAACCAAATCAACTAAGAGTTTCCGGCAGCATTTTCAAACGATGAACTCTTAATTTCTTGATTATGGTCAGTGAGAAAGCGGAATAACTCTAAGTAATTTCCTCTATTGGTTGATGATTCAGATTCATCATGACCGCAAAATGGTAAACTTTGTTGTAATAGGGAGCAAACACAATCTACAGCAGCAGCCAATCGAGTTCTATATGTAATTTTGCATTTACTTGTATTACTAGTAAATAAATGTGAAATACTTGTTGTAAGCTTTTGACTCATGAGATCCAAACATTGTTTTGTCGCTTGGTTGAGGGCACTATTATGTTTTCCAACATGTAGATCAAGTTTTTTTTTTCCCAATTTCGAAAAACAACGTTAACAAATACATCACCACCACTTTGGTTCGTTATAGGCTTGAAAAGATAACAATAAAGACAATACACTGAATATTGGCTATACTACAACCAATTAGCATATTGTTCAAACCAATCCTTATTGAATCCTCTCAATTCATTCATCATGACTGTTTGAGGAAAATCATGATGGAAAGGTTGACAAGGACCTTTTTGTAAGTATGATCGTCGAACACAATCTCTATCATTTGGATTATAATTCCATATAGAACATCGTAAACCCGGGTCCAAGGGAAGATTTTCATAATTGACCTCAACACGATCTCTTTTCACTGTATTATTGGACGCATCTTCGGTCAAGGACAAAACCGATTCATTTAACATGTGTTTTGTTCTAGTGACAAATTTGTCCATTTAGAACGCTATATTGAAACTACAGTAATTTGCAAGTAACAACGTCAATTTTTATGATAAAATCTGTTTATTTCAAAACTTGTTAAAAATAGCTCATGAAAAATTTAGCGGTAACAATTAGAGCATTAAAGATTTTACAGATTAGAAAAACAATTACAAAGCTAAAAAGTAGCAAACTCTCTATGATTCTATTGCTAATAACATTTTTTTTCTTCTTTTTTCTTGTATCACACACAGCTAACATTTCTTGCAGCTAAGAAATTTTTTATCACACAGCATTTCAAAAAAAAAAAAATTTGTCGTGGCTTGTTTTTGTATCACACACTCTTTAATCAATTATTGCATTACTGTCCTTGTTTGTATGCATAATAATTTGGAGACCCATCAACAAAGATTAAAGATTTAAACATATCAACATGTCAATTGAAACAATTTTCACAAAATTACACTATCTAATATCTGACTTGAGAGTAGAACAGTAGAGTAGCAGCAGCGACTAGAAAGCAAGCGAAGAATTGCAAAGCGATTTTGGAAAAAAAAAAATAGGGTTTACTTGATTTCACTTTTGCGTTTTGAAGAGGAATGTCATAGGGAAGGAAATGAAGTTGGATACGTAGACTGTTAGAGAAATGGAATTGCAGTAACCCTATGATTTTTACAAATTGAGAGGGGTCAAATTTATAATCGTTGGGTCCATGGTGCAAATTTCAGAAAGTTGAGGGGGATCAGGTGACCCCCTTTAGATACAAGTATATTCACCCCTGGTGACATCCTATGCAAAATTGCACGCGCGCACACTTACAAAAATAAAGATTAATGACAAGCACCTTTGTCCAAGTGGTTAATTGGTTCGGCTTTGGTGCAGAATGTCACAAGTTCGAAACTTGCTTTCGAACGTTTATTTGACAGGGGATATGTTGTCCCAATGATTTGTTGTATATAAAGTACCGTTAAAAAAAATTAAAGATTAAAGAGTAACAAGTTGATACAAGTAATTTGACGTTATTATGTAGTTCATTTAATTCTGTATTGAAAGAAAGGCGTGCATATGCATACTGTTGAACATTTTAGACGGTATACACTATATGGATGTACCAATCTCAACAAGGAAATGTTTCTCCCCAAGTATACTTAAAAAGCATGAATGCCAAATTTGAAGAACTATTATAATAAGAAGTATGTAGAAAACTCGACAAACCTTAATTGCAGAAAACAAATGTGCAACACCGGTTTGTGACCAATCTTTGCCGACTAGAGGCATGAACTGTCCAAGAACATCTGATCTGTGTTCAATTTAAATTAGTAGCGCAATCAGCAAGATAAATCACAAGAAAAACATGAGTAGAATTAAAATAATGGGAATAAATCACATATTAAAATAATAATTAAATGCACAAGTGAATGCTGTTAAATTTAAAATTGTATGATGCACTTACGATGACTCAATGACAATGCACAAGGATTCCTGCTATTTGAGATTTTTGTGTATCGCTTAGTTGAGAGTTGAAAACTTTCCTGGAACTTGAATTCCTAGTATGACATTATCGTCGAGTCATATTGCAACAGTTGCATGAGTTGTTCACATCAAAGTCATATGCATCAAATATGATATAGAAGGCTCTGAAGTCCAATACTTTTGTTCGTTACATCGACTAAATTGTTTATGACTTGTTCGCATCAAAATCGTATGCATCAAATATGATATAGAAGGCTTTGAAGTCTAATACTTTTATTCGCTACAGCAACTAAATGGTTTTGAGTCAATGATGTTTAAACTACCAAACGACGATGAAAATAAAACATTAGCAATAGTTTCCTTTTTATCTTGTACAACATAAACATCTACCATATACCAAGTACGTGAATTTAAATCTTTAAAAGAACTCACTTGGTAATTGTTCCATCAACATCAGAAATAACTATTCGAGTATTCCACTTCCACAGATAAATCCTTGCATCCACCTGTCACATAATATAGATTTCATAAACCTTACAGAAAAGAAAAGCTCGATGTCAACATAAACATTAAACCATAAATTAGATCACATTCTCTTGTTAAACACCAGAGATGTAATGGTTCTGATTAACCATTGCATCTTTGGAATATGAACTGTGCTGAAATGCACTAAATGGTTTGGACACTAGAATTTTGGTTTAGCAGTCAACATTTAAGGATGAACCATGGGCTAGTTTTCAACCAGAGCAGTTGATCTAATTTTATAAACCATGCTGAAGAAGAAGAAAAACACCTGTTGTTGTCCAAGCATTGACGTTGAAAAGCTAAAGGTTACCACATTTGGTCCTTCAATCAGATTTAATGAAGCAAGCTCCTCAGACGTAGGAGTAAGTAATCTCACTTTCTTCGTAGTCGATTTCACTCTTTCCAACTCATGACAACTCGTCATCCTTCGAGTTCTCATAGGAGAATCAACATTCTTTTCTTCAGCAGTGCATTCAGAAACTGACCGTTCAGCGTTTGTAGTATTTGATTTCTTTAGACCAAATGGCCAGAGTCTCCAACTTGCACCATTTGGAGCTGAAGCTTCTGATGAGTCATTCAATTCTTTACAATCTCGGTTCATTAATATCATTTCATGATTGTCAATTCGTTGTTTGTTTTCATCTACCTCTGTAACATACATAGCACCAAATTGAAGTATTTATGCAACAGTTAGTTTCAGTATCAATGTTACCTTGATATAATTCAGTGGATTGATTTAATCAATGGCCATTATCTATGCTAACATGACTATGATAAATGATGAAATTTTGCCAATTGCTACCCTCGATCGCATTAAGGAATCTAATTTGAATTACTAGAGGTCTAGGGTTTGACCTTCCGGACATATTTAATAGTCAAGATGGAAAAAATTACGGTATTGAGAAAGAATAATGTAGTAACGTTATAACAACCACAGTTTGCATTAATCCAATGAACAATATTCACTTGGAAAAAAGTGCTGAATTTTGAGTTATTGACCCTTGCTCTTCAAACGAAGAAGGTAATTAACATGTTGTGTACATTGCATAAATATTTGAGGATACATGCAAAAAAAAACACATGCCTTGACATGGTATTTGTCAACAACCACAACTTTTTAGTTTCGCTGTGGCTCATGAAGATGACAGAACTATTATTTCGAATCAATATCTGAACGTTGTTGTTGATCATTGGTAGGTCATGGAACAAATCAAATTTATAGGAATATAGACAAATGATGTTCATTTTCAATTGAGAATTTTGAAAAAGGACAAATGGAAAACAAAACAAAAAAAAGAAAGGTAGAAATCATAAGAAACACAGAAAATAAATAAATAATTATTATGTGGTTGTGTCCATTGTGCGTGCTTATACACTAGTATACATGAAAGGAATATTAGCAACTTACCACCACAAGAATCATCAGGATAGCCATCAACAGCTGATGTGGCACCTAGAGACAAACAACTTGACATTGATCCCGACTTATCAGTATTATGCTTCAGTGAGAAACTAAGTGTATGGAGCGGGTTAGATCTATCAAGGTCATGAATTTGAGAACGAATAATAGGTACTGATCTGGTTAGCGGTAGATCCGTTTCTCCAAATTTTGTTGGACTTTTAGGAATATTCATCGGACTAGTGAGGTTTTTTGATAATGATATAACTCTTTCAAAGCGTTCTTCTGTTTTTTCGTCACCTTTTAATAAAATGGGCATGGCACCCATGGTTTTAGCTTCAATTGCATTGCCATGTATATCACTAAATGGGAATTGCACATCATCCAAATTTTCAGATGTTTTGATTTTGGTACCATTTTTAGATTCAACTGCATCCGTAGTTAATTCTTGAGAAAACTCAGTAATTTCTTGTGCTTGAAAAATCATTCCAGGTTCATAAGAACTAGACTTCTGCGGAGAGATAACATTAGAATTATTCCTCGATGAATGTCTGAAAGAATCTTGAATTACGGAATTAATCTCAGAACTAGATAGCACCAAATTGTTTATTACACTTTCAGCACACGAGGTCCTTTCAGTGCATATAGTCGATGTTTCTGATGTTTCAGAATAAGTTGTAGATTTAGCTTCATCACCATCATGGTTTTCTTGCTTAACATCCAGATTACCCCGACAATTTTCTGAGCTGGTAAGTTCTATTTCTTCATTGGTTCTGGAAATCAACTTTTTAGTACGGTCTTCAACATGGTGCAAGTTTGTTGCCAAATCAATTCTATCACTTACGTTTATAGCTTGAGTATCACTAAATTCTTCCACATTATCGTAATCGCTCGAGCGATAAATTAAATCATTACATGTCGTAGATTGAATAGATGATAAATTAGTTGACCACTTAGTTTCTAACAAAGTAGCCGCAATTTCTGCTCTCTCCAAAGAACTTGTCCTATGTATACTTGTATTCTTATCACCTCCATTGATTTCTTTATTTCCAAAGATAAGTCCGAGTGCAAGCTTTGATCTTGTTCTATTTATCGTTTTTCCATTCTCCTTATAATAATTACTACTTTGTGCCTTCTTAAACTTCGACTTTCTATCATTTTCTTCAACCTCGTCTCCCGAAGAGGGAGAAGAAAATTCAAAATCTCCCAAGTCAGTAGAATCGCGCTCTTTTAAAAAATAAGCTTCGCCTTTATGGTCTAAGTACATACAAAACTTAGCTTCTTCTCCATTTACAAAAACGGTAACTATCTTCTCTTTCGTTTTTAGCACGCCTTGAAATTTACCAAATCGAACATACCAAGGTGAAGATTTATAGCTACCATCTTGTTGCTGAACAACGATGATATCTACTGCTCCTCCAAATGGATGGAACGGGCCTGAAATAGTATAAACTCCTCTAGTGATGTAGCTACTTAATTTTTCAACTGCATACATTTTCACAAAAATGTGGGTTTTACAGCTACCCAGGTCTTAAAAATAGAAGAACTGGGTACACTTCATACAACTGTGCGCTTATAGCTACATTAAAGGTGGTTACAGTAATTCAAAGATTCAACTCTCACCAAAACTTCAAATGCTCTGACTTCTCTGATCTGAATCCTCGATTATGCAGGAATATGGACTTAAGCAAGTACACGGATCAAAGCAACAGGCCTGACTTAAATTTAACCACATACAATGAATCAAACAGAAAAGGATTCAATGAAATAACGATTTGTCAAGAAGGGATTTTGAGGATGGTGCATGCATTAGAATCCGCAGATACCGTATTGACGATAAAATAAATCAATAAGACGGAAGTTTGCAGAATTACCACTTTTATGATACGAAAACAAAAGGCGAAAAAGTAAAGCTTTTTAATTAAAGAAGAGAAGGAAGGAGACGGAATCGAAGCATATTCGGATAGAATTCGAGGATTTGTATACGGAACCCGGTCTCCTTTGCAATTAATTTTGCGGCGAAGCGCGGTAGAAAATAGGAGAAAAAATTGAGCCCCTTTTTTTATACTTTTAACCTCTCAATCTTTTCGTCCTATTCTCGACCACGATCGGAAGCTTGAAGAAGAGAACAATGTTTTAGCTGGGAAATGGAAAAAAAATTCTGCTGCCCCTTTCTTTTGCCACATGCAGTCACTCAAGTTACCATTCATAACCACCTTTTTATTTTATTTCAACAAAAAATACGCTTGTTTTTACCATGTTTAAAATATTGAATATTAAACACGCATCACTAAAAGCAAACTTAATTCACTAATGTTCATGTTTTTCATTTTGGCTGTTTTTTTTCCTAAAATACCCCTCCGCTTCTTACATGATTGATTTTAGTAACGAGCTTGTATTTCTTGATTTCATCTTTTTCTTCATTTGCGAACTTATTTTTCTTCATTTCATCTTCTTCTTCAATTGCGAACTCAGCCTTTTCGATTTCAATGGAAAACTGCAAATATACACAATAGTTGCAGAAATGTCTGCAATTATATGCAATAGTCGCAGACATTTCCGCAAGAATATGCAATAGTTGCATTTCTGCAACTATATGCAATAGTTGCAGATATTTCTGCAAGTATGCAATAGTTGCAGAAATGTCTGCAACTATATGATATAGTTGCAGATACCATATAGTTGCAGAAATGTCTGCAATTATTTGCAAATTTGTAAATTTGAAAAAAAATCGAAAATGTTCAAAATTTGCTGAATTGTCTGCAAATATATGAAATAATTGCATATTTACTACATATATGAATTTTTGGTATCAACAATGGATCTCATTTTAAAGATCATAAAATTTGTGATTTTTCAGTGAAAACGGTATGTTGATCCGATTTCTCTACATAAAGTTATACGCGTTTGAAATGTTAAAAACATAAAGGATATTTGGGTTTTTTTGCATGCGCGAATTTGAAAATATGGACCGGAAATGTAACTTTAGTTTGGAAATGATGTTTTCTCCATTTTGAAACGTATTGAGGATGTAAGCCAAACTTACCCTTTAAAATAACACATCTTTTTTAATATCCCTTTATTAATAGTGTATATGCATCACGCAATTTGTTAACTCTATTTTAAGAAAAGGCGAATTATATTCAAACACAGTAACTTACTTAGTCCCTCACTCCCCTCACTCCCTCCAAACCCCCCCCCCCCCCCCACCAACATCTCCCTTGAAAAAAAATTAAATTTTAAAACCAAAATACCCCTGCTGATCAGTGTATCTTCTTTCTACTCAACATGTTATTTTTTTATGTTGTTTTCGATCACCTTCAAGCGGCTCAAATTTTGAAGCTAAATTCTACAAATTCTAATTTCTGCTCAACACGAACATTTTTTAAAAATAAAATAAAAACAAAATGGGGTTTTTGCAAAACATAAATTCATTTACCACACAAAGGGGACTACATGGGTGACAATGCATGGTATGTATTTTTTTCGTGCAGTCTCACTACATGGAAAAACTACATACCGTTTTAACCAAAAATAACACAAACGCCCAAGAGTTTATATAGAGAAACAAAATTGAAGAAATAAAATTGAAAAATAAGTAAGGAAGAGCACGTTAAAGTTTATAGTGATTCAAAATCAAGGTCTGCGTCGACATAATGATTTTATTGCTTATAGTCTGATTTGGAGGTGGATTTTTTTTACAGGTCTGTACAACTCCGGCAAAGATTACAAGAAATTAGAGCAAGAAGAGCAATAACCAAAAGATCCTAAAAATGAGCTCTACTTTCCTATTTATAGAGGCGTGAAGACTAAAATCTCACACAGAAGATCTTCTCCTCGTTTTCCACAGCTCAGACTGTTTCTCCATCAAAGCAGGACGCCACATCGTCAACTTATACAAATCGGTATGACTCCAAGGGTTTAGGTCAGTACCAGCAAGTAAGATGGTCAATCTAGTCATCTTGAACACTTCGCTTTGGCTTGTCTTGTAGTTAGCTTCATGATTCCATAGTTGTTTGCATCAACATTAGCTTATTTTTGAGTCCAAATAATGGATCCGTAAAAGAACAAAGTTGTTGATTCAAGTGTTCATGGAGATCGATGGAGAATTGCATTAGATCAACAAAACAATATTGGGTTTAGGCTTCTAACATCAAGTAGAGCACGTAAAGCAGGAGATGGACTCCCATGGATAAAGGAAGTTGGGTCGGTACCGACCCAAGGGGTCGGATCGGTACCGACCAACCACTTAGGTGGATTTTTTGTCCTTTTGACTTGGGTTGGTTTTTCTTTGGCCTTATGGTTCTGTTTGTGCTTGGTTTCCGGACTCTTAGGCTATCTTTCTGGGATTCCTGTCTTGATAACTCCAAGTTCGACTCGTCTAATCTATTGGAATTTTGTCTAGTCAAAAGGTTGGATAACACTTGCCCCCCAGTATATCTAGTTTCAAACGTGATGTACTTTGGATCGAGACAAGTCGAAACCGCTACGAAAGACTCCACTCCATATTTCGAATGGCCATTATTGTAACGTTTGACGATTTTTCGTTGACGAAAACTGACATCAATACGTCTACTGTATCAACTGCCGAGAAATCGAAAGCCGAAAAACCGTACCGTTAGGGTTTTAGAAAAAGAAAACGTAGAAGAAGATAGAAAAAGATAGAACAGAACAGAAGAAATAACATAACAACATCAGAATCTCACAATTCGCAGCGGAACAACATATAATAAATAAATGAATAATCTTTAAACAAAGAACTATATCAGTTATTACATTACATTACATTTCATTACATCATCAGAGTGTACAACAACAAACAACATCAACAGCGGAAAAGAAATACTATATACTGGTAAAACGCCATGCCATCCATCTTGCCTCCAGCAACTCCTGAATATCCTGAATAAACCTTAACTCTTGACTGCCCGTGTGGAAATTGGTGGGCACCCAGAGTTTAGGAAGGAAAACAATAAATTTCGAGTCAGTCATGTGAGTGGTGTGAGAACTCAAAACAGTTTATTTATCTTTGAACACAAAATAGAGAAATACTTTTAAAGTCAATTCGCAATGCTTTTAAAAAATGAGACTACCATAAGGCCTCCCGCACACACACACAATGCAAACGCAGAATCGGAGGAGATTTCTCCTTATGACAGTCAAAGATGCTTGATACGCATTAAAAAGAACATTTGATATTATTACTAGTGCATAGTGTAGGCAAAATTCATTTCCAAAATAAAATATAAATCTTAGCCAACATAGACATTTCGAACTATGTCTACTATAGCTACCATCCAAACAGTGGGGTGCCATCATAAGTGAATGATAGGTTCTACAACTAAAACCGTACAGGGTTTCGTATTGGAAATTGGATTTCCAACAAATGGTCAGGCCAAGGAACTTCCCATTGCCACATGAGAACGCCTCTGGAAGGACGTCCCGAGAACCAAACTGGATCTCTGCCAACACAAGGCCGGGTTACCCCTAACTGGGTAACTACTGACACGAATATGTCATCCCCCGATCGTAACCGATCTATCCGAGGATCTTCGATTTCCAACAACCACAAAATATGCAGCAACAACATAGGTTAAATATCTGGACTCCATACCATGATACCACCTCTATCCAGAAGGAATGACATACACTAAAGGGGCGCTACCCCCTAATAACCTTGCCGCATCCTTCCTGTTTTGACCATTTCCGGGGTGTGAGGTCCGACGAAGTTTCGTCCACAAAGCCACACTTTATACAAAAGCCGTGCTTTGGGTCAATCAAATGATCATAGAAATGATCACCAAGATAAATGATCAAATAAATTATCCTATCACAAATGATCAAACAATGATCATTTCGCAGCAACACTTTGTATGCCACACTACCAAATTGGGCGTATATCACTAATAACCTTCAACTATATAACCTCTGAGCTCATACGTCTCAGAGAAGGGTGTTAAGCTAAGAGAATAAATTCTCCGCCACCAACAGAAATATATTTGAAAGAAATCAGCTTTATATCTCAATTTGTAATGTCAGACATACAATCCATACAAGTCTATTCCGGGCTCGAACAGAACCGAAGGCACTTACAAAGAAGTCCTTGCAATCCGGATATTCGCTAATCACGACCGGACTTCCCGTCACTAAGGGTGATAAAACCTCTATATCGGAGATCAGCCGATGTAGAGTAACTCGACGGTAATTCTTCCGTTTTCACAAACATCCGGTCTTCAACACCGGTCATCAAATGCAATCCATTACGACGTATCACATACTCGGAATGGGTTATACGACCCCAAGGTCCTTTCCCGGCTAACCCGAATAGTGAGCGCTTATTCAAAAATAAGTGTGGCATTCAAATTCAAGCAGTTCACAACAAATACCTATTTAAAGGTAAATATTGATAGTCGGATTTTTAACTATCAATAGGCGTGTTTAACATCACCAAATCCAAATAATTTTTCAAATTATTTATTTTCCAAAATATCTTTACAAGATATATATATATATTTCCCACACTTCAACATTTGAAAACTAATTTTCAAATCACTTTTCACCTTTACCACTTTTGAAAACAAATTTCAATCGACATGGTTCATTTAAACCAATTTAAATAAATCCTTAACGATTTACTTTATATTTACGTTCCAAATCCGTAAATTAATTCCCACACTTCAAAAATAAATCAACATTTATTTTTAAATAAATTCCCCTTTTCATTTATAAATTCCATAGTGAATTTACATTCCAAAATATTTATGAATATACGATTTCAATTATTCATTTTCAATTTATCTTCAAAAAGATAAATTCTCAAAACATTTCGTTTCACATTGGAAAAACATTTCCATACTTATTTATCAATAAGTAATTCACAAATCCATTTATTTTCAATACTTAGAAAATATTCCATATACTTAATATCGGAATTAAGTATATATTTCATTCTTTAAGGAAAACATTCACTTAACACATTTATTTGGGCTAAAACGAATGTTACGTAAAACATCGTTACTACGACCCAAAATCACTAGCATAGGGATTCGAAATTTAGATAGATATATAAATCCCAATACTATACAAAAGATTTCCTTTCGGAAACCATTTACTATAACAACAGTGTTATAGTCCAGCATTTCCTTCTTTCTCGAAAACGTCTATTTCAACAATAAATGTTGAAATCTATGGTTTCGATTCATAATACATTTTTAAAACATCTTTAAAATAATTAACTTCTTTCTATAATATTCATTTTTCCAAACATGACCATTTTATTCAATAAGGTATTCACTGTCCAAAATCGTGAATATATTTCCTTTAATAAACTTCAATATTCAATTTATCAAATTAAATTGATTTCGAATTTATAAACAATGTTTATAAATTCCATTTCTATTTATAAGCTTCGATTTATAAATCTCATTATTAACAAATTCCATTTATATCTCATTTAAATGCCAAAATCCGATTTATAAGATAATTACTTATAAATCTTCTATTTTATAAAATCTATTCATTTTATAACTTCACAATTTATAAATCTATAAATTCTCATTCACTTATGAATCCATTACCCTTCATTTTAACACTTATAAAAAACTTCGTTTTATAATTCAAATATTTTTAATTTATAAATATCCATTTTATAAATCTTTTATACACATCGTTTTTAATAATTCAAAAATCCCAGTTTAAACCAATTTATAAATAAATTAACTATTTATTTTCAAAAATCTCATTTCGGTTATATTTCTCAAAAATATAAAATTTTTATAACATAAAAATTTATAACGTTTTAATTATTTAAAATGAATCAATTCAAAATTTAATAAAAACATATACTTTTAAAAATCACTTTAAAAATCCTTTTAAAACCAAAAATCATTATTTTTAAAACTTCAGAAATGGATCCGATGATGCAGCAGCACCAAATAGTCAATCACGACATCCAAATATCATATATCGATATGATAATCAACAAATATCAAAATATCTGTAAATAAATCAATACAGTTGAGGAATCCGGTTGGATCCCTCCAACCTGCTTCCCTGCATCCAAAAACGTTACCACAATACCAATTCCGCTCCAGTACGGAATTATCGCGGTATATGGGATTTTTAAATATTATCCGCTTAATAGGCGGCGCAATAGGGTCTCATCCGCTATAAAATGCGGGAAATCAACAACTGCAATATATACATATGCCAATATATATATATATATTGCTATTATATATAATACCAATTTCACTGTTTATGAAATATTCGCGGTATATGTTTTTAATAAATAACATCCGCTTACTAACGGCGCATAATGTCTATTTTAACAATCAATAGATAACAATCATCATTCATGCATACAATCAAGAATTTTAAATATAACTATTTAAAATTAAAATCGAAATCGATTCGATTGAGTGAGAAGTTCTCACCTTGATACCAATTCCGTTTTAGCGATTTATTTCGAATAAAATTAAACGGACGTTTAATTTTACCCGAAATTCTCACTAATTCCAAATGACTCCAAACCAGCTCCATAGCGTAGTGCTCGTCCATACGATTCCAACGCTTCCTGTTTCGTGCGTTTTCGACCTCGTATGAAGAAGTTATGACATTTATAAGTTTACACGAATTATTATACACATAAATTAACAAATTTATTTAAATTTTTTTTTTAACCAAACTAATCTGGGCCGCCCAAAATCCCATCAGGAAATCAAGGCCATTCCCTTACTTCTCCCTCCTTCACGTTGATATCAGGTAACGGCCGAACCCATAGCCGCGTTCGAAAGCAAACCACGCAACCTCCATCATCGACTTTTAGCTCGATCAACTATCACCACGTCGAAGCCCTTCGAGCAAGCTACCATCGGCCACGACCATACCCAACTCGGTCGCCCCTTTCTCCCTCAATTTGCGTGCGAACGGTGCCCCTTTGAGGCCAAATTGCCAATGATCTACAGCTCCATCTTCGATCACAACCGTTGAATATGTCGATCACTCGATGCTCTACAATATTGTAGTTGGAGATTTCTCAAAACGATGCATGGATTGGATTAATCGAAGGGAGAAATTCGAACATTTCTGGCCGTGACTTAAACAAGCGGCGGCTAGGGTTATAAAACCCTAATTTTTTTTTTTTTTATTTTTATGGTAAAGGGGGGGCTATTTATAGAAAATAAAATGAACACTATTCATTCGGCTTTTCCAAACTCCGATTTACGCGCGGTAACCGACGTTTCTAGGGTTTATCCCGCATTCTGGACGCAATGGAACGTGTTTCGGAAGCTAATTCGGTCATCTGTGCGAGTTATGGCAATAAACGTTCAATTTAAAATTAAACCGATTAAACGATTTTCTAGGCGTTTTAGCTTGCACCGGACAAACGGTAAATCCGATCGACACGAAATTTGAAACCATATAATAATATCACATTACGGATCTGATGAAACTAGTTTCGTCAAAATCCGAGACTGTTTGAAAAATGACTATTTTAACTTGCCAAATTAATATTAAAACAATTTCGATGCGTTTCGAGCTGCCACGGTCAAACGACAACTCCGATTGCTACGAAAATTGAAATACGATAATAACTAACCATTACGGATCCAATGGAACTAGTTTCGTCCAATTCTGAGACTATTCAAAAATTGGCTATTTTCACTAGTCGATTAAATATTAAAATATTCAATTTTCACAGATTAACTCCAAATTCAATTTTAAAAGTTCTATAATATCGTTCTAACTCCAACATGATAAAATAAAATTTTACAAATCATTTTCAATCATATTTAACCCAATTTTCAATTATTTCTGGAATTTCAAATATTAAATTATCGATTTAATTATCCAATTAAATCCAATTATTCGAAATAAAATTTATTCGACTTATAAATTTCACTTATTAATATTTAAAATTAATTAAATATTCAAATTTTAATTAATATAAATTCTGGGTCGTTACAGACTTCCCCCCTTAAAAGAATTTCGTCCTCGAAATTAACAAGTAAGAAAAGTTACAGAATCTATTAACTTTCCCAAAATCCATAGTTAAACTTCTTACAATACTTTACTAAGTTTTCAAATCATACTTAGTTATCCTTTTCAAAAACAATTACATCGTTTGACTTTCAATTCCAAAATCAAAGTTATAGTTTTTCACAAAATTTCCCAAATTTTCTCAAAAAATTTCTAACGCCTTAAATTTTCGAAAAAATTCGCCATAGTCTCCTTTGCGCGGCTCGATCCGAAAAAAAAATGACAGTATATATATCACAAATATACATCTCATCAAGTAATGAGGCATCCCGTAGGGAAAAAAGTGTAAAAATACGATATGTAATCCGAGATATGTACCTTATTTATTATTAGTGAGCGTATACGGCTAATATAGCACGAAAGCGAGCTCCAAATACGAAGCAACGCCATCCATACCTACTAAACACTCAACAAACAACATGAGAATCATGCATATATGAAAATAGTATCAATATACAACATATAGCAAATGCAACTAAACAACAAATGCAAACATCAACCAACTATCATCCATAACCAAATCAATATTCATTCATATTCTCGTTAATATTCAATGAACTGGTTTTCAATTTAAATCACACTTGATTTATTAACATTGGATTTACTAACATTCATTCATATTCAATTTTAATTAGTTTGCATTCACTAATTAAATCCAATTCACATTCAATTCTATTCAAATTTATTTACTTTCAATTTGAATTCAATTATATAGCTTTCAATTTTGCCAATTTAATTTCATTAACACTTAATGAATCATATACAATCAATCAACATTCATATAACAACCAATGTATATTCAACATAACCAAATTTTTAAATTTACATTCAATTTGGTTCAACACTTTTAATTCCAATTGGATCATATTAAATTGACTTCCATTCAATTTATTCAACTAGCTTTTAATGAATTAACACTTATATATTCATTATTTCATATCAATTGTTTACATTCGATTGATTAACATTCAATCCATTTATCAATTCAATTGCTAATTCCTTTAACAATTTAAAGTTGAATTTCATTTATATAACTCAAGTTCAATTTCTCAATGACTTCACTTCATTAATTCACTTATTAATTTACTTCGATACCAAAATTCAACTTTATTCAACATTATTTAACTCATGTTCCATTTCAAACATCTTATCAAATCCAAATCAAATCCAAATTTTCCAAACAACTTTCTTTCAAACAATTTGGCAGCAATCCCTCTTTTGGAAACCCGAAAATGAACACCAATGATGTCGTGATCATCATCGGAATTATTTTCCAGCGACAAAAAAGAGTTTAGAGCTTTAATTTCTCCAAAACAATTTTCCCAAAATATCAAATCCTTTCAAAACCATTCCCTGGAATTTCATTTCAGATTATAAATCACATTTATAAATCTTTTACTTATATAATTTTACTTCTTATATATAAGGTTATTTTACAATTGTAAATCATTTCAATTATAACATCATACTTATAATTCATTTGCTTATACAATTCATTCTTTTACAATTGTTGTTTTAATTCAACAACCAAACAATCAATTCATATATACTTTAATAATTCTGAAAAATTATTCCTTTATATATAAAATATAATCAAGGTAAAATTATTTCATTTACCCAATTTAAAACAATACCGTGTCGAATTGTTCTATTCAAGTGTTTAGAGATCCCTATCAACAACGTTAATTACTCGTGTTGACCAAAATCCATATACCACTCAACAAACCAATCATCACAATATAAAACAATTTATATTCACTAACAAATACGCGCTCGTATCTATTATTACACTCTCACACTCATTCTAGAGTACTGCTGACTCTATCTCCGATGAGTTATACCCAACAGAGCCATGGTTGTCGCTTAACCATAAGCTCTGATACCAAATGTAACGTTTGAAGATTTTTCATTGACGAAAACCGACATCAATACGTCTACTGTATCAACTGCCGAGAAATCGAAAGCCGAAAAACCGTACCGTTAGGGTTTTAGAAAAAGAAAAAGTAGAAGAAGATAGAAAAAGATAGAACAGAACAGAAGAAATAACAGAACAACATCAGAATCTCACAATTCGCAGCGGAACAACATATAATAAATAAATGAATAATCTTTAAACAAAGAACTATATCAGTTATTACATTACATTTCATTACATCGTTAGAGTGTACAACAATCAACAACATCAATAGCGGAAAAGAAATACTATATACTAGTAAAACGCCATGCCATCCATCTTGCCTCCAGCAACTCCTGAATATCCTGAATAAACCTTAACGCTTGACTGCCCATGTGGAAATTGGTGGGCATCCAAAGTTTAGGAAGGAAAACAATAAACTCCGAGTCAGTCATGTGACTGGTGTGAGAACTCAAAACAGTTTATTTATCTTTGAAAACAAAATAGAGGAATACTTTTAAAGTCAATTCGCAATGCTTTTAAAAAATGAGACTACCATAAGGCCTCCCGCACACACACACAATGCAAACGCAGAATCGGAGGAGATTTCTCCTTATGATAGTCAAAGATGCTTGATACGCATTAAAAAGAACATTTGATATTATTACTAGTGCATAGTGTAGGCAAAATTCATTTCGAAAATAGAATATAAATCTTAGCCAACATAGACATTTCGAACTATGTCTACTATAGCTACCATCCAAACAGTGGGGCACCACCATAAGTGAATGATAGGTTCTACAACTAAAACCGTACAGGGTTTCGTATTGGGAATTGGATTTCCAAAAAATGGTCAGGCCAAGGAACTTCCCATTGCCACATGAGAACGCCTCTGGAAGGACGTCCCGAGAACCAAACCGGATCTCTGCCAACACAAGGCCGGGTTACCCCTAACTGGGTAACTACTGACACGAATATGTCATCCCCCGATCGTACCGATCTATCCGAGGATCCTCGATTTCCAACAACCACAAAATATGCAGCAACAACATAGGTTAAATATCTGGACTCCATACCATGATACCACCTCTATCCAAAAGGAATGACATACACTAAAGGGGCGCTACCCCCTAATAACCTTGCCGCATCCTTCCTGTTTTGACCATTTCCGGGGTGTGAGGTCCGACGAAGTTTCGTCCACAAAGCCACACTTTATACAAAAGCCGTGCTTTGGGTCAATCAAATGATCATAGAAATGATCACCAAGATAAATGATCAAATAAATTATCCTATCACAAATGATCAAACAATGATCATTTCACAGCAACACTCTGTATGCCACACTACCAAATTGGGCGTATATCACTAATAACCTTCAACTATATAACCTCTGAGCTCATACGTCTCAGAGAAGGGTGTTAAGCTAAGAGAATAAATTCTCCGCCACCAACAGAAATATATTTGAAAGAAATCAGCTTTATATCTCAATTTGTAATGTCAGACATACAATCCATACAAGTCTGTTCCGGGCTCGAACAGAACCGAAGGCACTTACAAAGAAGTCCTTGCAATCCGGATATTCGCTAATCACGACCGGACTTCCCGTCACTAAGGGTGATAAAACCTCTATATCGGAGATCAGCCGATGTAGAGTAACTCGACGGTAATTCTTCCGTTTTCACAAACATCCGGTCTTCAACACCGGTCATCAAATGCAATCCATTACGACGTATCACATACTCGGAATGGGTTATACGACCCCAAGGTCCTTTCCCGGCTAACCCGAATAGTGAGCGCTTATTCAAAAATAAGTGTGGCATTCAAATTCAAGCAGTTCACAACAAATACCTATTTAAAGGTAAATATTGATAGTCGGATTTTTAACTATCAATAGGCGTGTTTAACATCACCAAATCCAAATAATTTTTCAAATTATTTATTTTCCAAAATATCTTTACAAGATATATATATATTTCCCACACTTCAACATTTGAAAACTAATTTTCAAATCATTTTTCACCTTTACCACTTTTGAAAACAAATTTCAATCGACATGGTTCATTTAAACCAATTTAAATAAATCCTTAACGGTTTACTTTATATTTACGTTCCAAATCCGTAAATTAATTCCCACACTTCAAAAATAAATCAACATTTATTTTTAAACAAATTCCCCTTTTCATATATAAATTCCATAGTGAATTTACATTCCAAAATATTTATGAATATACGATTTCAATTATTCATTTTCAATTTATCTTCAAAAAGATAAATTCTCAAAACATTTCGTTTCACATTGGAAAAACATTTCCATACTTATTTATTAATAAGTAATTCACAAATCCATTTATTTTCAATACTTAGAAAATATTCCATATACTTAATATCAGAATTAAGTATATATTTCATTCTTTAAGGAAAACATTCACTTAACACATTTATTTAGGCTAAAACGAATGTTACGTAAAACATCGTTACTACGACCCAAAATCACTAGCATAGGGATTCGAAATTTAGATAGATATATAAATCCCAATACTATACAAAAGATTTCCTTTCGGAAACCATTTACTATAACAACAGTGTTATAGTCCACCATTTCCTTCTTTCTCGAAAACGTCTATTTCAACAATAAATGTTGAAATCTATGGTTTCGATTCATAATACATTTTTAAAACATCTTTAAAATAATTAACTTCTTTCTATAATATTCATTTTGCCAAACATGACCATTTTATTCAATAAGGTATTCACTGTCCAAAATCATGAATATATTTCCTTTAATAAACTTCAATATTCAATTTATCAAATTAAATTGATTTCAAATTTATAAACAATGTTTATAAATTCCATTTCTATTTATAAGCTTCGATTTATAAATCTCATTATTAACAAATTCCATTTATATCTCATTTAAATGCCAAAATCCGATTTATAAGATAATTACTTATAAATCTTCTATTTTACAAAATCTATTCATTTTATAACTTCACAATTTATAAATCTATAAATTCTCATTCACTTATGAATCCATTACCCTTCATTTTAACACTTATAAAAAACTTCGTTTTATAATTCCAATATTTTTAATTTATAAATATCCATTTTATAAATCTTTTATACACATCGTTTTTAATAATTCAAAATCCCAGTTTAAACCAATTTATAAATAAATTAACTATTTATTTTCAAAAATCTCATTTCGGTTATATTTCTCAAAAATCTAAATTTTTTATAACATAAAAATTTATAACGTTTTAATTATTTAAAATGAATCAATTCAAAATTTAATAAAAACATATACTTTGAAAAATCACTTTAAAAATCCTTTTAAAACCAAAAATCATTATTTTTAAAACTTCAGAAATGGATCCGATGATGCAGCAGCACCAAATAGTCAATCACAACATCCAAATATCATATATCGATATGATAATCAACAAATATCAAAATATCTGTAAATAAATCAATACAGTTGAGGAATCCAGTTGGATCCCTCCAACCTGCTTCCCTGCATCCAAAAACGTTAGCACAATACCAATTCCGCTCTAGTACGGAATTATCGCGGTATATGGGATTTATAAATATTATCCGCTTAATAGGCGGCGCAATAGGGTCTCATCCGCTATAAAATACGGGAAATCAACAACTGCAATATATACATATGCCAATATATACATATTGCTATTATATATAATACCAATTTCACTGTTTATGAAATATTCGCGGTATATGTTTTTAATAAATAACATCCGCTTACTAACGGCGCATAATGTCTATTTTAACCATCAATAGATAACAATCATCATTCATGCATACAATCAAGAATTTTAAATATAACTATTTAAAATTAAAATCGAAACCGATTCGATTGAGTGAGAAGTTCTCACCTTGATTCCAATTCCGTTTTAGCGATTTATTTCGAATAAAATTAAACGGACGTTTAATTTTACCCGAAATTCTCACTAACTCCAAACGACTCCAAACTAGCTCCATAGCGTAGTGCTCGTCCGTACGATTCCAGCGCTTCCTGTTTCGCGCGTTTTCGACCTCGTATGAAGAAGTTATGACATTTATAAGTTTACACGAATTATTATACACATAAATTAACAATTTTTTTTTTTTAACCAAACTAATCTGGGCCGCCCAAAATCCCATCAGGAAATCAAGGCCATTCCCTTACTTCTCCCTCCTTCACGTTGATATCAGGTAACGGCCGAACCCATAGCCGCGTTCGAAAGCAAACCATGCAACCTCCATCATCGACTTTTAGCTCGATCAACTATCACCACGTCGAAGCCCTTCGAGCAAGCTACCATCGGCCACGACCATACCCAACTCGGTCGCCCCTTTCTCCCTCAATTTGCGTATGAACGGTGCCCCTTTGAGGCCAATTTGCCGATGATCTACAGCTCCATCTTCGATCACAACCGTTGAATATGTCGATCACTCGATGCTCTACAATATTGTAGTTGGAGATTTCTCAAAACGATGCGTGGATTGGGAGTAATCGAAGGGAGAAATTCGAACATTTCTGGCCGTGACTTAAACAAGCGGCGGCTAGGGTTATAAAACCCTAATTATATTTTTTTTTTTTATTTTTATGGTAAGGGGGGGCTATTTATAGAAAATAAAATGAACACTATTCATTCGGCTTTTCCAAACTCCGATTTACGCACGGTAACCGGCGTTTCTAGGGTTTATCCCGCATTCCGGACGCAATGGAACGGGTTTCGGAAGCTAATTCGGTCATCTGTGCGAGTTATGGAAATAAACGTTCAATTTAAAATTAAACCGATTAAACGATTTTCTAGGCGTTTTAGCTTGCACCGGACAAACGGTAAATCCGATTGACACGAAATTTAAAACCATACAATAATATCACATTACGGATCCGATGAAACTGGTTTCGTCGAAATCCGAGACTGTTTGAAAAATGACTATTTTAACTTGCCAAATTAATATTAAAACAATTTCGATGCGTTTCGAGCTGCCACGGTCAAACGACAACTCCGATTGCTACGAAAATTGAAATCCGATAATAATTAACTATTACGGATCCAATGGAACTAGTTTCGTCCAATTCCGAGACTGTTCAAAAATTGGCTATTTTCACTAGTCGATTAAATATTAAAATATTCAATTTTCACAGATTAACTCCAAATTCAATTTTAAAAGTTCTATAATATCGTTCTAACTCCAACATGATAAAATAAAATTTTACAAATCATTTTCAATCATATTTAACCCAATTTTCAATTATTTCTGGAATTTCAACTATTAAATTATCGATTTAATTATCCAATTAAATCCAATTATTCGAAATAAAATTTATTCGACTTATAAATTTCACTTATTAATATTTAAAATTAATTAAATATTCAAATTTTAATTAATATAAATTCTGGGTCGTTACAATTATCCTTCATGTGGATCGATTCTGTGAAAAGTCATGTCCATAGTTATCCATCGTAACGTTTTACCAACATCTGGGATTATAAATCTAGAACATACCTTCCTTTCCTCACTTCTACTTTGCTAACGATCCAGAGATCATGACCGCCGTTACCAATTCTTTGCATCCAAATTAAACTTCATCGATGTCCATCTCAAGAACACCGCCATCGCCTCACCTGAACCTGCCATCACCACTTCATCTCGCTTAGACCTAATCCACTGATCCACCCTTAACCTTTATCTTGCAAACAGACCCGAACCATACTTCAAATTGCATAAGTAGGTGGACGAGTTTGGGACCATACATGAACGGAGGTGGACTTGGATGATGATTAGGCCGACGTTGATGGTTGTAGTATGGGTAGGAGGGAAGGAGATAGCAATTGAGAATTGGACTAATATTCACGTATGGGAATGGGTCGGTACGACTCCGACCCTTGTGCGATTTGGCTTCAAAATTATCGTGGTTCGAGTCTTGTCGGCTAACCTTCCCGATTGCCAAATGTCATCTCTTAAGCTTCAACATATATCCAATGCATAACCATTGACGCGTAGTTTGACAGGACGGTCAGCACTGACGGTTACTTCGGACTATATTCAAAGATCAACATGAACAGTCAAATAATATCAGAAATTTCAATTGCACTACATGGCACTAGGATTCACTTTAGCATGGGAGTACAGCTTATAATTAATCTAATGTTGATTATCTGTCGAGTTATTTATACAAATGGATCGAAGACGTTCCAAATGTCTTGCCGCTTAAGCCACAGATTCATCCACTTTAAGATATGTTAAATCCAATGTCGAGTCAAGTTCAACCACAACTTCGCTTGTACAACAGACCCGGTACAACAATCGAAAAATCCACATGTTGAACAGTTCCGAAGAATCTAGTAGAGCTGGTAGATGGGTTAGAAATGGATCCCGCACACAACACCCTCGAGGGTGCCGTAATTTTAGATGAACCTGCTGATTTTATCGCTTCTAAAATTGATGAAGGATCACTTCTAGAATCTATAACAAGCACGAAATTCCATTTTAGGACATTCTAGTCCATTCTCGCTATCAAAGAGCTTATAATTCTCTAGAAGGATATATTATTTGCAATAGGTAGGTGTGTTCGGTGGGTTGTATTCCACCATTCAATCAGTTCATCTGTCAAGTCCTAAATTTCATGAGATTGGCTCCAATACAACTACATCCGAATAGCTATGCCTTCCTGCTCGGCACATACATTGTCTTCATTGAACACTTACACCAAGCACCTAGCATCGAGGATATTTGATACATATATAGCTTTAAGAGTCGAGCGGTAGTCCCTCTTTAACTTATCTGGAACTGGCTAAGGGTTGTAGAGTAGTCTTTGGCACATGGAACAAGTTGAGCTATGTCAAAAACAAGTGGTTCTATGTCCATTGTCTGACTAGATTCGCACGTAGATGGCTGTATGGATGTAAGTCCATTCCATGTGCATTATATGAATTTGCATTATAGTCTGCAGACTTAACCTATATCTTTTTGTTGTTCAAACGTTCCGTTGAGACCCAGTAGCATGGCGTTTTCAGATGCCGTTATGGCTCTTATGGTACATTCAGCAGAAGATAGAGATATTAGAATTCTCCTTTCAGATGAAAATCTTCTCGCCCATAATCTATTGGAAGCAGACCCCAACACTAGTTTAGTTCAATTAGGTGCCAGTGATGACAATAATGATGATGATGATAACAATAACTTGCTTAGAGGAGGCAAGGTTAATCCTGATGTGCCCCTAGTCCAAGGGCTAGAATTGAAGAAAATGTTGAAGATGTACAAGAACACGCCGCTAGAGGTGAGATAATGAGTGAAAGTGGTAGAGCTGGCCATGAAGATATTAGTGTGTGCCATGAGTCTCGGGCCGAGCAATCCAAAATTGGCCAACAACCTACTCCGAAAAAGAGATAGGTTGTGAAAATTTCCAAGGAATAGACTCCTACACAGCCTCCACCAGTTACAACAGCAGATAAAACTCCCTCTCTTCCGTCAACATGCACATTTGCTGGCTTAAGGCCAATTCCTGTCGAGTTTGGCTCCTTCGATGTTGGTAACATTAGTCTTGAGGGAATGATTCCCCTATTTGCTTCGATAAAGACACCATCCCTACCAGTGTGGAAGAGAACACTCCCATAAGGAAAGCTCTCGTACATGGTCTACCGAAGCGACACTAGGACACTCACGCACATGTGCACTTCACGTCACTGCACAGCACTTGACTTGCGTCCGTACTCCTTGAATCTAACTCACTCTCATTTCTTTTGCAGGATCTATGGAGAAAAAGAAATCCATATATCAATCTCTTGAGGAAAATGCATCTCGATCATATAGGCATCTCCTAGGCTCATATTATCATGTAGTGGTCGAGATTCCAAGTTTAGCTAGTAGTACAGCTGAGATAGAAGCAGTCGGGATAGGAGTAGCTCTGACAGAGATTATCCATCATGTGATTACGCTTCCAAACATCACTCCAGATCCAGGTCTCCTCCTTTGAGAGGCCCGAATAGGATTCTTGATCATCGTGATGGCTTGCCACCATGCAATACTTTTTGTACACTCCCCCACCCAGCTACTGATCCCGACAACATCTGACATTATCTCATTCTAGTCGATCTTTAGATCGCAAGCACTATAAGAGCAGTTTTGAGACTTCCTATAACAGACCCAGGAAGGAAACTACTGAAGCTCCTATTGTTACTACGTAGAAAGAACTCACTGCTGGTGCCTAAATGGCCTAGTTGAAAGAATAATTTTCAAATATTTACTTCAATAGGCTCATGTTCGTGCCTTACTTGAAGAGAATTCCGCCTGATGTCCAAGACATGACCATTGCTTATGTTACTGATGTTCATAACCAGTACATCGAATGGTCGCGAGTGGCTGAAAAGATATCCAAGGTATAAAGTAAAAGGCAGCTTGAAATCGAGAACTAGAAACTCATCGAGGTCAATAAAAAAAGAATCGTAGCTCATCTTGACGTCGAGGTTGAGAACTTAAGGAAGTCTCAATCCGAAGCTGATAAGAAAGCCGAGGATGCCATCAGAGCATTAGAAGAAGAGAGAACAAGGCATCGAGACGAGACGGAGAAAGCATTCCATCGGAATCATGATTTAGTGTTGGAGAGAAATGCCGAAAAAAGGAGGGTGGCCAAACTGAAAACCAAGCTCGAATGTGAAACAAAAGAAAAGGGCGAGGCCCTCCAACAGGCTTAGGGCTACGACGAAGAGCTGCTTACCGCTCGAGATGAAAGAAACAAGGCAGTTGAGCTAAAAACGCAGATGCACTGGTAATAAGAGTGGTTGCGCCCGTAGAGCAGCAGGTGATGGAGAAGTTCGAACCACTGTTTAATAGGTACAATGCTAACGTGCTCAAATTATGCAGCTTGGGGTGTTTCAACAACGATTACCCAAAATCTTTGCTAAGGCCTAGGAACATGTCGTTGTTGATGAGAAAAAATATTTAAAGGGTGGTGAGGTGAACCTGGCCCAGCTCGAGAAAGATGTCTTGGTAGGAGATGATCCTGAGGTGTTGAAAGAGAAACAACTTATTCTCCATCCAGAGCTAGCTACGATTGTGAAAAAAGACTTATGTAAAGGCTCCGGTTCAATACCATAGGATGCTATAACGATCTCACCGCGATATCCATATTATTAAAGAACATTTTAAATAATGTCGTCTAATAATACAGAGAATACGACTTGTTAAGGATGACCGAATGTGAATATATCTTTAAACTAACACTGACACTTCATACTTACGGTTTTGCTTAATCTCTAGAATAAAATTTGATGTGTACAGTTTCAGTTCAAAGAAATAACCAAAATTGTTTCTCAGAATCGGAACGGTATATCATAAAAACAATAGTCACAGATCATAGTGGAATAATAAACATCACACACATATACAATACTGAGAGTCATCAAATATAACACTAGACTCACATGATACACATCTGATACAAATCTGTAACTCAAATAATACATCTCATATACAAAACTCAAAATCCTAAATGGGATAAACAAAAAGTCAAAAAAAAATCCCCTTGCTAGCACAACCATCTAAGGGTCAACCAATCCTGCAACTTGAAAAGTCTCGGCCTGAACCATGCATTAAAATAACACCTGGATCAGACTATTTCTAAATATCCTAAAGGGTAACAACGAGATATAATACAAGAATATAAAGCATTAAAAATGCAAATCGGTTATAGAAAAGATTTAGCTCAGAACTTATCACAAAGTACTGGAACATTTAAACCATAAAACACTTGAAAGTCATAAAAAACGAAACAATCCATATCGATCATCTCGATCGTCCATACCAATCATAACGTTTTCTGTACTGCGGAAAACAACAAGTCTAACATCACTCGTATCGATCTGATACCAAGGATCGTCCACATACCATGAAACAAACTTTAGCCAATCACAAGGGTTGTACGTACCAATTAAAATGATCATATAATACATAACACAATATAGAAGATTTTAAAGAAATCCAGGAATATACTCCTTGAGTATCTATCGGCCTCACCGAACACCAAAAGGAATACACTCTAATGTGTTAAATACTATCGCCGTTAGTAATCACAAGTACTTAACCAAGACGTCCCATACCGTCTGGTGAAATTAAAGTACTTACGAGAAGCTAGTAAATCTCACTTATTACGGATATAACTTGAAAACCTGAACTATATTCCCTTAAGGATCTATCGGTCCCACCGAACACCAAAAGAGAATACAACCCCAAAGTGTTAAATACTTCCTAAAAGAAATCACAAGAGCTTAACCAAGGCATCCCATAATACCCAGTGAAAATCATGCATTCACTAGTGGGCTAATAAGTACCATGCAAACATTCTATTCAATGAGTTATACAATATTCGATGAAGCGTTATTCGAGAGCATTTAAACCAATCGGTAACACTAAGTCGATTATTAGTACTTCCCATATTATAGAACTAAGGTTCTCAAAACCTTTTTTATTTAAAAACCCAAAATTGAACGGAAATGCCTAATAGCATAAAATCTTATAAGGGTTTAAGGTTTGAAAGTAATTAAATATAATTTTTAATATATAAAATAGTTTTCTAAAATTACTTTACATAAAATAGTGTTTCCAAGATGCTTTATAAAACAAATCCATAACTTTATTATTATTTAACTTTATATGGATATTCGTTATTTGATAAAAATGCATCAATCCAAATTATTCCAAAAATGCACTTGTATACAAATAGTTGTCTTAAATTCCATATAAAATATTTAGTTAATAAACCATATTCCAAAACATATACACAAAAGTCCTTGTACTTTATAATTCCATAATTACTCTTGTCCAAATCCATATAGGTATATAAACCTTTAATTAGAAATAACCTTGTTTATATTCAAAATTCAATTTATATTATAAAACAATAAATAAATGTCTAAATAAATACATTTATATATATTTTTACGTTCGAATATTCTTTATAAATAATATAATTTTATACTCAAAAAGATTTATAAGAAACGGTTGGATCTGAAAATCAATTCCTTTAAAAATCCTTGTTGAAAAAATACGACGGAATTTTAGTGATGTGCTATAGACTCTATGTCATAACCATTCCAAAACAAATTCACAAATTCGTGAAACCAAAATCTAGTTATAACATTGAAATCAGCATGAAATAGGCATCAAAAACAAGCAATTGGCATCAAGAAATCAAACGGACAAACGAACGAATGAACGGCAGGTCGAAGGGTGTCTCCTGGATCTGAAATAGCCCCAGAAGTGCATGCAATCGTGCACCAGTGGAAGCCACTGCTCCACCGTTTGGACCGTGACCTAGACCTATTTTAGCTTCAGGTTGCCCTTTGGTCGGTCCCCGATGACGGAGTTTGGTTCCGGTGTTTTATGCAATTAATTTAGAGGTATTCAATCAAGCATTCAAAGTGATTCAAAGCATCAAAACATCAAGTGGGTTTTCAAATTTACTAATTTCACATAACCAATACTTTACTTTTAGCAAGTGGAAGATTGACTAGGGTTCTAATCACAAAAGCAACAATTCAAACATCCAATTTCACAAATAGCATAGAATCTTATATGCATGCACTTAAAATCTTAGAGATTGATTGCGTGAGTGATTAACTCACTTTTTTCCCTTGCCATAACTTCCTAGAATCCATAACTCAACCAATTAACAATTTCAACAAATTTGAAAAAGAAAGATTATAACCCTAAACCAAAATTGAGATTAATCAACTCAATAAATACACTAGATGATGGAGGAGATTATGTGAAATTGATTTCAATAATTATTAATCAAAAGCCCTTAATTTCACTAAGATTTGGGATTGACTTAGGTTTCTAAGGTTTTGAGAGAGAAATACTTGGTTTCTTATTTTAGTTTGCATAACATGGAAATGAACGTATAATGAAACGAGAAAGAGATTTCTTGCTAATTAAATGGGCTTTAGTTGTGTATAGACCCAATAAGGTTAATTGTTACTAAATCTTTTTGTTTTACATATTATCAAACATAAGTTTACACTAAATAATGTTCTATTAAATATGAATTGATTTCTAATTTTACCAAAACCAATCATAAGTTAAAAATTCTCATTTCTATTAATATTGAGATATTTTATAAAATTAAATATAACCTTTGCAAACAAAAGTTATTCTCGTTATTTTTAATAAAATAAAATAAAATATTAATTGCAAATTCTTATTTTAAAGCAATAAATCTCAATATTAATAATTTATTCTAAATGACAAATTTAAATAATTGATTTAATAATATTTCAAATTAATTTGAAACTTTCTTTAAGAAATGAAACTCACTCCTTAAATAAATCAAATCAATTGTTATCAAAAACTAGATTTAATTTCATAAATAGTTTAGAATTAATTATCCATAATTAAATTAAATTAATTAGGTAATTAACAACAGGGTTGTTATAGACTTACCCTTACAAAGAAATTGTGCTCCTGCAATTTCCTTAATGAAAGAAATCTATATATAATTTAAATTAAACTCAATTTAACTTTCCAATTAATTTCTTATTTTTAAATTTCTAAAATTTTATCATCCATCTAAATTATAAAATGGTTTACATAATAAATAAAAAATTATCACATATTATACTTTTCGGTATATGTTTTAAAATAAATATTCACCATCTACACGTTAAGTAATTTAATGACGTTACCTTGCCACCTATTTATAGGGAATCACTTTGTCAAATGGTTGTAGTGTTGATCGTGAAATCAACATGGCCTCCACTGATCTCTGTTATTGCTACTATTCGATGGCTACACACATCATCTAAAATAATGTGTATTAATGTACTTTAAAAAAATTTCATTATCATTTTCTAAGACACCAAAACTTTTATACACATATCTACTAGTAGATGATTTCTCCTTTCAATTTATTTTTCAAAATATTTTTCCTAAAAACATTTTATTTTCACAGATAATAATATCAAGTTCCAAAATCATTCACTTAATACTATTATTAAAATTTTATTTAGTATTTTCTTTCAAAATTTTATCTATATCCAAGATATTTACTTTAAAATTTATCACATTTGTGTATGTGCGTGTACACACACACATATACATACATACATACTTTTTCATGGACATCTTTTCACTTTTAAAATTTAAGGCAATACCCTTAACATATCTCATTACATAAAATAATATTAAGCCACGAAATTTAGTGATTCGTTTCATCGCTTGGCCGCAATGTTGATTACTTAGAATATCAACAATGCCTCACCATGCTCTCCACTTATCACATTTTATCCAATGGCTGAAATATTATTCTAAATTATTTTAACTCAAATAATTTAAATTTCTCCATACTAATTATCTCTCATGTCAAAATATCTCCTTCGATGTTTAGGAACTACTATCGATAAAATGGTGTCTCATATATCGATCAAAATCCTTAAACATTTTCTAGACAAGTCAACACAATAAATAATCACAAGTTTTTCTTAATTATGTTTATTTTATTATTACTAGCATCCATGCATTCAATTTAAAGAAATACGACCAAGCAATAAATTACTAACAACCAATCAACCAAAACTAAATAGTTGCTTTTAGTGGAACAATTATATTCCTAAAATTTCGCTCTGCAACTCTGATTATTCCAAGATTATTTAAATCTTAAACTTATTTACTCAAATTTTCCAAATTCCCCATTAAAAGAAAATTGTTAACTCAATTCAATTTACTCCAATTTATCTCTTCTAAAATTAATTTCTCAATAATCCAAAAGTGATTTTCCAAACTGTAAAAGATATTAATATATTACTTTCCAAAAGTTTAATATCACAAATCCCAACTTAACTAATTAAAATTTTAAATTAAAATACGTCCCAATTGTTCATCCTAAAAATCAATTTATATTCCTATCCTTACATAGATAATTAATATAACTGTCTACCACATACTCCAAGGGACAGGACTCTAAGTCTCACTAGGTCTCAGTTCAAATTAATAACCACAATGGTTTCTCAGAATCAGAACAGTATATCATACAAATAACTATCATAGATCATAGCAGAATAATAGAACTGAGAGTCTATCAAATATAATGCAAGCTCAAAATCCTAAATTGTATAAACAAAAGGTTAAAAAAGTTATCTCCATGCTAGCACAACCATCCAAGGGCCAAACAGTCCTATCACCTGAAAAGTCTCTGCCTGAGCCAAGCATTTAAATAACACCTGGATTAGACTATCTCTAAATATCCAAAAGGATGAGAATGAGATATAACACAAGAATATAAAGCATTAAAAATGCAAACCAGCTATAGAAATGATTTAGCACAGAACTTATCACAAATTACAAGAACAATTAAATAACAAAACACTTGAAAGTCATAAAAAATGAAACAATCCATACCGATCATCACGATCGTCCATACCAATCATAACGATTGCCTGCACCGTGGAAAACACCAAGTCTGGTATCACTCGTACTGATCTGATACCAAGGATCATCAACACACCATGAAACAAACCCTAGCCAATCACAAGTGTTATCCTTACCGATCAAAATGCTCATAGAATACATAGCATGACACAAAAGATTTTAAAGAAATCTAGGAGAATACTCCTTAAAGATCCATCGGTCCTACCAAACACCAAAAGGAATACACTCTAAAGTGTTAAATACTATCGTCGTTAGTAATCATAAGAACTTAATCAAAACATCATATATCATCCATTGAAATACAAGTATTTACTAGAAGCTAGTAAATCTTACTTATTACAGTTATAACTAGAAAAACTGAACTATATCCCCCGAAGGATCTATCGGTCCCATTGAACACCAAAAGAGAATACAACCCTAATGCGTTAAATACTTCCTAAAAGCAATCACAAGAGCTTAACCAAGGCATTCTATACTGTCCGGTGAAATTCGAGTATTCGTTAATGGGTTAGTAAATGCCACTCAAACATTTTATTCAATGAGTTATATAATATTCGACGAAGCACTACTTGAGAGCATTTAAACCAATCGATAACACTAAGTCCATTATTGGAACTTCTCGTATTATAAAACTAAGGCTTTCAAAACATTTTTATTTAAAGATCCAAAATCACATGGAAATGTATACTGGCATAAAATCTTATAAGGGTTTAAGGTTTGAAAGTAATTAAATATAAATTTTAATATATAAAATAGTTTTCTATAATTACTTCATATAAAATATTACTTCCAAGATCCTTTATAAAACAAATCCATAACTTGATTATTATTTATCTTTATATAGATATTCGCTATTTGATAAAATAATACATAAATCTAAATTATTCCAAAAATACACTTATATATAAATAGTTGTCTTAAATTCCATATAAAATATTTAGTTAATAAACCATATTCCAAAACAATATACAAAAATCCATGTAGTTTATAAATCCATAATTACTCTTATCCAAACAATATAGGTATTTAAACCTTTAATTAGAAATAATCTTCCACAAAATTCAATTTCTATTATAAAATAATTAATAAATGTCTAAATAAGTATATAAATAAATATACTTATATACACACACTTCTTTATAAATAACATAACTTTATATTCAAAAAGATTTGAAAGAAACGGTTTGATTTGAAAATCAGTTCCTTTGAAAATCCATGTTGGAAACATACGATGAAATTTTAGTATTATGCCATGGACTCTTTGTCATAACCATTTCAAAACTAATTCACAAATTCATGAAATCAAAACTCGAAAATAACATTAAAATCGGCATAAAATAAGCATAGAAAACAAGCAATTGGCATCAAGAAAGCTAACAGACAAACGAAAGAGAAAACGACGGGTCGGAGGGTGTTTCCTAGAGCTGAAATAATCCTAGGAGTGCACGCAACCGGTGTACCAGTGGAGCCTATCGGTCCACCGGTTGGACCGTGACCTAGAGCTATTTCATCTCTTGGTTTCCCTCTAATCGGTCCTCACCGACAACATTTGGTTTCAGTGTTTTGTGCAGTTGATTCTGCGATGTTCAAGCAAGCATTCGAAGTGATTCAAAGCATAAAAAAATCAAGTGTATTTTTAAGTTAACTACTTTTACATAACTAATGCTTTACTTTTAGCAAGTAGAAAATTAACTAGGGTTTCAATCACAAAAGAAAAAATTCAAACATCAAATTTCAAAATATAGCGTGGAATCTTATAAGCATGCACTTAAAATCCTAGAAATGGATTGCGTAAGTGATTGACTCATTTTTTTTCCCTTGCCATAACTTTCTAGAATCCATAACTCAACCAATCAACAATTCCTAGTTTAATTTCAACAAATTTTGAAAAAGAAAGATTATAACCCAAAACCAAAACTGAGATTAATCCACTTAATAGATACATTAAACGATGGAGGAGATTGACTGAAGTTGATTTCTATAATTACTGTCAAAAGCCCCTTGATTTGCACTTAGATTTGGGATTGATCAATGTTTCTAGGGTTTTGATAAAGGAATACTTGGTTTCTCATTTCAGTTTACAGAACATGGAAATGAACGTATAATGAAATGAGAAAGAGATTTATTCTTAGTTAAATGGCTTTGATTGTAGTATGGACCCAATAAAGTCAAGTATTGCTAATTCTTTTTGTTTTACATATTATAAAACACAATTTTACACTAAACAATATTTTATAAAATGTTAATTGGTTTCTAATTTTACAAATTCTAATTTCTATTAATATTGAGATAGTTTTATAAAATTAAATATAACCTTTACAAATAAAAGTTATTCTCATTTGTCTTAATAAAATAAAATAAAATAAACTATTAATTGCAAATTCTCAATTTAAAGAAGTAAATCTCAATATTAAAAATTTATCCTAAAACCAAATTTAAATAATTGATTTAATAATATTTCAAAGTTAAAATGAAACCCTCTTTAAGAAATGAAACTCATTTCTTAAATAAATCAAACCAATTATTCTCAAAAGTTGGATTTAATTTCACAAATCACAATTTAGAATTAATTATCCACAATTAAATTTAATTAATTAGGTATAACGACTGGGTTGTTGAAGACTTCCCCACTTAAGAAAAATTGTGTTTCCATAGTTTTCTTAATGAAAGAAATCTATAAATAATTTAAATTAGACTCAATTTAACTTTCCAAGTAATTTCTTACTTTTAAATTTCCAAAATTTTATTGTTACTCCAAAAATCCATCTTTCGACTTAGTCGAAGCCATTCTAAGCAGAGAACAAAAGAAAACAGGAGATAAGAACACCAGCTAGACCTTTCGAAGGAGTCGATGGGATGCAACCGTTAAAACCTAGAAGCTTCAGGACCTTTCGAAGGTGTCAGAAGGTTTCTGCAATCAAGGTCCAGAGGGTTCTTACCTTTCATAGGAGTCGAAGGAGACGAAAGCACACTTTCGCCTTCATTAACAACCTTTCGACTAGGCGAATCTATATCTTTGCAGACTTTCTGAATGAGTCAAGGCGGCACCTTCCAAAGACAATAAAGGATAGCTCTTTGAACCTGCACCGAGCTATTCGAAACCAATGGTTTCACCTTCATTCAAACTGCTAGAAGGCAAGTGTTATCCTGAACAACCCCTTCGAAAGATATAGTAAGCCTTTTGAATAGGTCGAAGCCAATATGGTCCATGAGGATTTTGCATCATATTAGAAACAAGAACCCAGGCGTGACTAACATCATCGAAACCAATGAATAAGGGCCATCGATAGAGTCAGAAGTACTTACAAGGAAACTCAATGAAGAGGAGCACAACCATACCTTTCAACAAAGGTGGCAACATACTAGAGTCCTTCGGCAGCCACCTTTCGACCTAGTCGAAAGCATCAGAGTCGAAAAGTGCTGAACCGCATCTATAAATAAGATCCAATGGGTCATGTTTTGGGGATCCGATTCTTCTCATTCTCAACTTGTATACCCTTAAGAAAATTATTGTAACCCTAATTACAAAATTGAATTGGAGATTTGAAATAACTATATCATCTATTGGCTTACGAAAGGGAAGTCATAAATCTTAAAAGTTACTTTATTGTTTTAAGGCTATTGTTAAGTTTTTCTCTTATATTTCAGGTTTCATTAGCATCGAAAGGTCCCTTCTGACATAGTCAGAACCTCCTATATCCAAGTAAATTCTGTCACATACTTTAAGTACCTTTTCTTGAGTTACTGCTCTCGACAGGGTCCAGACCAAGCCTCGATCCACTGAAGCTTTTTGATTAATACAAGAAACCTAAAAATTTAGCTTTCGACAAGGTCGAAATCCCATTCCAATTCATTTCTATATGAGATCCTCAATCCAAACCAAGGATATTAAAGTCTAAAGCTCTAGACAAGGTTGGAACCCTAACCCAGGTTCCTAGTTCAAGCTTTATCACCGAAATTACCTTGCCTCAGACAGGGTAGGAGCTCAGTATCAGATTATTGGAATAAGTCCTAGCTACACAACCATCAAGGCCCTCAACAAGTTCGTAACCATCAAAGGAAAAACTTCTAAGATACCTCCATTTAATTCGCAAGGAAGGCTTTCGAAGAAAATACCAATCCATTTCAACAAAGTCGAAAGGTCATTAAGCACGGAATCCAACCCTTTCAACACAGTTGAAAGATCCGTTTGAGCAATTCCTGTCTGCTAAAGCCTGTTCGAAAGGAAATTTAAAAAGGATTCATACCTTCCATTATACTCTACTTGCCCTAAGGATAATTCTCATTCCTTAGCATAACTTTGGAGCGTTGACAAGAAATCTTGTTAACATTTATCATCCATCTAAATTATAAAATGGTATGCACGGTAAATAAAAAATTATCACATATTATACTTTTAAGTATATATTTTGAAATAAATATTCACTATTTACACATATTAAATAATTTAAGGACGTAGCCTTGCCATCTATCTATGGCAAATCACTTTGTCAAATGGCTACAATGTTGATCGTGAAATCAACATGGCCTCGCCACTGATCTTTGCTATTGCTACTATTCGGTGGCTGCATATGTCATCCAAAATAATACATATTAATGCACTTTTAAAATTTTCGTTATCATTTTCTAAAGCACTAAAACTTTTAAACACAAATACACCAGTAGATAATTTCCCTTTAAATTTATTTTCCAAAATATTTTTCCCAAAAACGTATTATTTTCGCAAATAATAATATCAAGTTCTAAATCATTCACTAAGTACTATTATTAAAATTATATCTAATATTTTCTTTCAAAATATTATTTATATCCAAGATATTTAGTTCTGAAATTTATCACATTTTCTGTGTGTGTATATATATGTTTGCGCCACCAAACATTGGCACAAACACCCAATAGAGGTTTTGCAGAGAAATAAATAAAGAATATAAAATGAAAGCAAAGGACAACATCAAATAAACAGCAGTAAATTGAAAGATTAACACACACACAATGATTTATGGTGGCTCGACGTTGTTTGCCTAGGTCCATTTTGAATAGATTGCTTTATTAATCACTTTATGATTTGAGTACAATAGGGATCGAATGAAAATCCTTAGTTAACAAAATATAAAGCACTCAGCAATGTAAAGTCCCGAAAATGAACAACTAAGCCTGTATTTATAGACAAAGATGGCCAAATATCTCCTTAAAAATTCGATAGAAGGACCTTAAGAGCCATATGGACCCACAAGAGAGATCGCATGGCCCAATTCCCAAAGAAGAGGAATCTGCATGTTTTAGGGAATAATAAGCATTTCAACAGAAAATAATCAATATCTCAAGACATACAGGTCCAATGTATATGAAATTTTATGAGTATGATATGGGGACTCTATAGAGCCTACCTTGGGGTCGCACCTCAAAACGATAAAGTTGGAGTGATCGGCACTCTTCCCTTGGTAGAGATCAGTAAGAATCAACATGCAATACATATTGAAGCAAAATCAAGCAATAAGTCAAGTTCTATTAATCGAATTGGTAAGAAATTTGGAGGCTCGTCATATTTTAGCATAAGGAAGCTACCTTAGGGATCACACCCCAAAGCTCGATCAAAATAGGGATCGGTACCGATCCTTCTTCTTTGCGTATTAGGCCATTCGATCCCTCTTGTGAGTCCATATGGCTCTAAAGGTCCTTCTACCGAATTTTCAGGGAGATATTTGGTCATCTTCGTCTATAAATACAGGCTTAGTTGTTCATTTTCGAGACTTTTATGCTAGTAATTGCTTTATATTCTTTTTTAACCAAGGATTTTCCTCTGATACCCATTGTACTTAGATTATAAAATGATTAATAAAGCAATCTATTCAACGTGGACGTAGGTAAACAACGACGAACCATTATAAATCGTTTTGTGCATGTTATCCTTTTAATTTACTATCGTTTATTTGATGTCATCCTCTATTTTCATTTTGTATTCTTTATTTATTTCTCTTTAAAACCTATATTAGGTATTTGTGCCAATTTTTGGTGTAAACATTTTGGTGCTTTCACTAAGAACCATGATTCTCAGCTTATCAGGATGCTACTAGATTACATAAATCCATCAAAGGAGATCTACAGTTATCTTCAAGAATTTTTCTCATTATACTTAAATTTACAAAATCTAAGTAAACTTATCAATAATGGTGAGGAACACTATATCTACTTCTCAGAACATGGAAGGAAACGAGAATGCTAGTATCCAATAAGGAGGCCCGAGCAGTCAACCGATGGATGTGAATGCTAAACCAGTTAAAGTCCAAAATCCAGCTTATTCTATTATAATAGATGAATTCCAGAATCTAATAAGAGAGCTAGTGGATAGCCATCGACAATTAAATCAACAGATTCAGACCAATATTAACCTAATGAACCAACTCAATCAGCCACAGCGAGGAAAAGCTAGGAGGGACCCTGCCCCTTACTTGGTACTGGAGAGTTCTAGTTCATTGGACGCGTATCACAGGCACAGGCGTTGTAAAATAATCGAATATTGCGTAGAAACTTTGGGGCATCAACAAGAAGACCATAATGGTCTACCAGGATCGATCAATGTCGATCACTCCTTTAGGGGAGGGAACTTACCTATGCACACTGGGATTCAAGCTGGAGATGCTACGGCTGATTTGAGTAATAGGATTTAGTTAAATTGGACCAAGTGCCTCCTCAAAATGACGATGAAGTGAATTTACGAGATTTACATCGGGAGGATGTTGAACCAAGAACGCATAGAACAGCCCATAGACATCGAATGGACCATTCCTAACACCGGATTTGTCGGTTATGCTTAGACAACTAGTGAGGGAGAGCTAAGGATTGACCAATAAAGACCAAGGAATCTTAAGAAGCCATATCCCATTCTCTAATAATGTCCTACATCAGAGTATCCAAGGAGGTTTAACATGCTGTCGATGCCTGCCTACAAAGGAAAAACCGACTCTAGGCAGCACATCATGAGATATGAATGGCTGATGCATTCTGCACGAGCAAATGATGCAACAAAGTGTAGATGTTTTCCCATAACTCTTTTTAGAATAGCAATAATGTGATTCACAAGGTTACCTCCACGGTTGATCTCTAGATTTGATGATTTGGCAACAAGGTTTGTGGAGCAGTTCTATATGCACGCAACTCGCCCTAAAGATGTAATGCCTCTATCCAGCGTGATCCATGCTCTGGGAGAATCATTGAAAGATACCATGCAATACCATGTAGTACAAGAAGCTTCCTTTGAAATAATCAATGGAGAAGTAGAAACAAACTATAAAATATTGTTAGTTTCACAAATGCTATGGGCATAACAAAAATGAATGCAGGCATCTCCAGGATATTATCAAAAAGATGATTCGAGAAAAAAGTTATGGCATTTTATAAAAACCCAACAGGATGGCGGGCAGGGGACATCCGACCCCAACCGAGGACAAGCATCGCACAAGGCTAAGGAGCCTGTGCAAACTGGTGGAAGATTGGTAATTAATACAATAGTCGAAGGACATCCAGCTAATAAAAGTTGGCATGATATGGAGCGCTACGTTAGCGCGATTAAGCATGTGGATTTTTAATGCCATTCAAATACGAAAGATGGAGTTTCTGCAAAACAACAACGTACAATGGCAGATGATATCATATTTAGAAATAGAGTTGTAGACAAGGGGAAGGCTCCAACGATCGACTTAATGGTCATTTCTGTGATGATCATTCCGGCATTAGTGAGAAGGATATTGGTTGACTATGGAAGTTCTGTAAATATAATTTTCAAAAAAGCTTATAACCAAACGAGGGTGGAAGCCAAGGACTTGAAACTGTCCCACATTCATGGCTTTAATGGTGCTATAATTAAAGCTATTGGTTATGTTGAATTATATGTAGAGTTGGGAGAAGGTGAACGTAGGAGATTGCAGATTCTGCTTTTTGTTATTTTGGATGTTGACTCTTCATACAGCGCTTTTCTGGGCCAACCGGCCCTACCTGAATTTCGAACACCTCTTGCCACATGGTGTTTGACTTTGAAGTTCTCAACAGATAATGGTGTTGGAGTTGTTCATGGTGATCAGACAATCGGACATGCATGTTATGTAGTTGAGTTGAGGGAGGCTCAACAGAGGAGAAAGATGAGGGTATGGACAAGTCAGTCCACATCCAAGCTAATAAAGATTGACAACTAGCGCTTGAGTCTTGGCTCGGGTGCCATAGTCGGTTCTATAGAGATATAGATTCGAGAGATGATGAGGAGGAGCCCAAAGAATCCACGGCTGCACCGGCTAAGTTGACAATTGACATCACAGTCAACCACAACGACCCATCACGGGTCCTAAAGATCGGATCATAGCTCAGCCTCCCAATAATGAAAGAACTTATTGGATTTCTCTAAGCGAACCTCGACATGTTCGCTTGGACGCACTCTGACATGTGTGGGATCTCGCTTTCCATTGAGAGCCATGCATTGAATATCGACCCAAGGCATGTCCCGATGAAACAAAAAAGACGTGGCATGGATCCAGAGAGATCTGCTGTTCTTAAAGAGGATGAAGATAGATTCAAAGACAATGGATTTATCCACGATGCCCTCTTCCCTAAGCGGGTATCTAATCTTGTGCTTGTGAGAAAGGCAAATGGGAAATGGTGGCTATGCATTGATTACTCGGACTTGAACAAGGCATGCCAAAAAGATAGCTTTCCCCTTCCAAGGATCGGCCAACTAGTAGACTTAACCGCGGGACACTAATTACTATCTTTGATGGACGCGTACTCTGGATATAACTAAATCCCGATGTACATTCCCGATCAAGAGCACACTAGTTTCATTACCGATGTTGGATTATATGGCTACGTGGTGATGTCGTATGGACTAAAGAATGCAGGAGCGACCTATTGGCATCTAGTTAATAGAATGCTTAAAGTTCAGATTGGAAAAACGATGGAGCTATAGGTGGATGATGTGCTCGTGAAGTCACAACAGTCTAGTGACCACATTAGATACTTGGCAGAAATCTTCGACATCCTCCAATATTACAAAATGAAGATCAATCCTCTGAAGTGTTCTTTTGTCAATGCATCAAGAAAGTTCTTGGGTTTCATCATTGATGCCTACGGAATCGAAGCTAATCCCGAGAATTTCCAAGCTATTCGCAATATCCAAGCGCCGAATACTATCAAACAAGTATAGAGCCTGAATGGAAAGGTTGCAGCGCTAAGCCGATTTATTTCCAAAGCCATCGACAAATGCATTTCATTCCTTAATTTGATTAGGAGAGCAAAATGGAATTTTGAATGGACACAGGATTGTGAAGACCCATTTCAAGCTTTGGTGAACCACTTAGAGAGACCTCCCATCTTATCAAAGTCAGTGGATCATGAAGATTTATATATCTACTTTGCCATGTCTGTGCACACTATATGTGTCGCGCTGCTTCATGAAGAGAATCAAATCCAGAGATTACATTAGCACGTGATCGATAAGGGCTGAAAGGAACCATCCAAAGGTAGAGAAACTGGCTTATTGCTTTCTGATTGACTGATGGAAGCTCCGCCCCAACTTCCAGGCACAACTTATCGTTATTTATGCCAACCCACCGTTATGACAGGTCCAGCAGCGCTCTGACACGTCTGGAAGGTTACTCAAGTGGAATATCGAGCATAGCTAATTTGACATCACTTACCTTCCTCAAAGGGCAATCCAAGGTCAGGCATTAGCAAATTTTATCGTTGAATTTACTACACAGGATGATTTCTCGGAGAGCAGTGGAATACCCACCATAAGGTGGAAATTGTATACAGATGGAGCATCCAATGATCATTGTTCTAGAACTGAAATTGTGCTTGTAACTCCTGAAGATTGGTCAATTTTCTATGCTTTAAAGGTTGATTTCCCTATAACAAATAATAAAACTAAGTATGAGGATCTGATTGATGGACTTAAACTTGCTAGAGACTGGGGATAAAGTCTTTTGAAATCTTTTGTGACTCACAATTGGTAGTATGCCAAATCAATAGTTATCGAAAGACTTTGAGTACTATGATATTACGCACATTCCTCAGGATCAAAGCAAAGAGATTGATTCATTGGCAAATTTTTCTAACACCGGGGATGCACAACAGATGAGCTTGGTTCTAATCGAAGTATTAATTTCCCTAAGCATTAACCTGATAGAAATCAATTAGGTATTAGGAATAGAGCCTGAGAAGGAATCATGGATGACTCCGATTAAAGACTATTTGCTATAGGGAGTTCTTCCTGAACAAAGGAATGAAAAGTGACAAGTCCTTTGTAAAGCTTCATGATATACCATACAGGGAGAAGCTATGTATAGAAAGGTTTTTTCCATTCCTCTGCTTCGGTGTATCGCTCATAATGAAATAAAACAAGTCCTAGAATAAGTTCATGAAGAGGAATGTGGCGACCACATTAGGGAGCAAACTCTATCAAAGAAAATACCCCGTTACGAATATTATTGGCCAACCATCAATCGAGACGCTGTTGATTATGTAAGGCGATGCCACAAGTGCTAGATATATGCAAAAGTCCTAAGAGCTCCGCCGATGGAAGTTACACAAATGGTTAGTCCATAGTTGTTTTCCATACGGGGAATAGATATGATTGGTTCTTTACCGATGTCTAAAGGTGGTGCAAAGTACGCCATCGTCGCAGTTGATTGCTGTACCAAATGGGCCAAAGCGGAACCATTAGCTACGATTATAATGAAGAAAGTAATCAACTTCATTGTTCAAAACATCATCTGTCGTTTTGGTCCTCCACAAACTATTGTAATAGATAATGGGACTTAATTCGAAAGTGCTGAATTCAAAGACTTCTGCCATCGACATCATGTTTTAAAAGGGATTTGCAATAGTCTCTCACCCTCAAGCGAATGGGCAAGTTGAAGCCGCGAACAAAATCATAAAATCCATTATAAAGAAGCATTTGGAAAAGGCTAGAGGCAAGTGGGTGGATGAACTCCCGACAACATTATGGGCTTATAGAACCATCCACATGTCCGCGACTGGGCATACTCCATTCTGCTTTGCTTATGGTTTTGAAGCCGTTATTCCTATTGAGCTTGAAGTTCCTTCTCAACGAGTGACCTACTATGACCCTAGAACAAATAATCTCATCTTAGAATCTCTAAACTTCGTAAACAAGAAGCGTGAAGAAGTTGATTTGAGGGCAGCCACGCACCGGTACCGAGTCGCCCGATACTACAACACCAAAGTCCGACCTAGAATCTTTGAAATCGGCGATCTTATCTTGAAATAGGTTTTTCTTACCTCATCGCATATAAATCCTACTTGGGAAGGACCATACGTCATTAAACAGAGGCTTGGAGAGGGAACTTTCAAGCTAGTAACCGTTGATGGTATCGCACTCCTAAGGGCGTGGAACATTGAGCATTTACGACGTTATTTCATTAATCCATTTGTTTTTCATTTAGTTATATTTATTTTCAAGATTTTATTTAGCATTTTTTTCTCCAAATATGTAAGAAGACAAATTATGTCATTTCTTTCCATTTGAAAAATAAAGTTTTGAAATTCCTTTATATCTTTGTCTGATGTAGCAGTACATATTAGTTACGATACTGGACTAACTAATATTGACATGTTCGAGCAAGTTTCTAGAGTTTGGAGCAAGTCAAGCACATAAGTTCATAATTGAACTAAATGAAATGAGAATGGCCCAACCGTTTATTTGATGATCCACATTCACAACCCAATGGACGGAATGCTCAATGAGGAATGGATGTGGTTCAACAATCCAATGACCAACTTAATCCCACCAAGCGATGGGATATACATGAATCAAAAGCGATTGGGTATGACTGATCGCTCGCTAAGTTAAACCCCCGAACTTAGGAGAATCAATCAATTAAGGAAAGTACGATCCAATATTTTTTCGAACTAACTCTAAGTCCCTGGAGCATGGACGGAAGTATAAGCACCAACCAAGTTTGATTCGACCACCCACCAACTAACTCTTATCCTCGGAGTATAGATATGAGTATAAATAGGTAGATGACTATGATTTGACCATTCACTATTCCATGAACTTCGACCTGAAACCGACAGGAGGAGTACAAACTCACTAAGGATGGAGCTCGACCATCCACCATTTAACTTCGCTGCTCTAAGATTGGGGATGGAAGTATAATCACTCAAATCGTTGAATTCGACAGTGCAACACTAAGGCACGATTCCAGTGTTTTGTTCGACTCAGGGCCACGACCACGTAGATGCCTTTGGATAGAATTAATGGATTATTATCAGAATCAACGAGCAACAAATTACAAGTACATTGAATTGAAAGTAATAACTCAACTACGTAAGTGATAATTCACATGAGAGTTCAATAGGAAGAAAAAAAACTTTTATTTGCATAGAAATTTTGAAATTTATGATACGAGTTTATTTGAAAAATAAGGGTTGGTCCCGTACAATCACGGCCAACAAAAGGGAAAACAACTATACAAATTATGTACAAACAAAGCCGAAGTGATGGCTATTTCTTTTGTCTTCTCTCCTTTTTAGATTTTTCAAGAGTGGCGCCACCCGAACTTCCGCCTATCTATTTCCTTAATCCTTTACCGCTTTTGGTAGGAAAGCTTTCAAGAGTATGAGGGAGTTTTTTAGAAATCTACTCGTCGGGTGGAATGACTTGTAATGGGATGAGATTTGGATCATCGATATCCACATTAACGAGTTCATTCTTGGTTTGTTTCTTCAATAACTCCCTCCTCTTGATGCGCTCCTTTAAGCTAAGTTCGTCCAATTCAGCTTCGATGAGGATTTTCTTTTTCATTTCAACAATACATTCCCTGGCCTTAGCAAGTGACTCAAGATAATCCTCACCAAGAAAGCTCAGATTGCGGTGGAGAAGGACTTTAGCATTGTATTCAATGATCAGGGGATCAAACATGTCCTTGATTTCATTTCGACCGGCTTCCTTGGCATCCTCTACCTAGGCCTCGAACTGTTCTCTCATCTCATTGTGTCTCGCTTCCTTTGCCTCTTTTTGAGGACTTCAATATGAGCACGTTGCTCATCAAGTTTAATCTTCAAAGTTCGAGCCTCGACAGCTTTTTTGCAATATCTTTGTGATTTTTTTGAGCTTCAATTTTCTCTTCCCTCTCCTTCTTAAGAAGTTCTTCAAGCTCCATAACCCGGTAGGCCAAAATATTTTTCTTCTCTGGCAAAGTATCCTTTTCCAAGGCTAGTGCACCGCTGCGGTTGAGAGCGTCATCAAGTTCCTTTTTATGGGCGGCCTCTCGACAACTCACCGCCTCAGATGTTTCCTTTGTACTTTTATGCCTCAGTCGGTTTTACCGTCAAGTACGAGATCTCGGTGTCTTGGTGTTTGATTATGTCGTTGTTGTGGATCGCCTCCAGCTTTAGGTGATTGATTTCATGCTGTCACTCAATGACACCTCGGTGATCTTCTCTACAAAGTGCTGGAATGATTCATATTGAACAAAAACATCATTGATGCTGTGAGAGAACTTGCCTTAACTTTCTTGGGATTGTGTGAATGGAAGGGAGGAACTTAAGCCCATCAAAACAAATCTTTGGGAAAATGACCTTAGGTTCAGCCAATTTCTCTATCGTGGAAGCTTTAGGAATAGCGGTCAGCAAAGATAGATGGGAAGCAACGATTGGACGTTTGCTTGACCTACAGTCACAAGACTGCTTAGAGCTGGATGAACCAGAATATTGCTCAGGCAGTACGGCGGCTGGAGGATCGTGGAAAGAGGTCTGAACGCCACTACGCACAGGAAGATAGGTTGCACTTCCTAATGGGACGAACGAGATTAGGATTTATGTTTTGAAGATGAAGATTCCCTCGAGTGGTGACTTCTTTCGTGGTCGTCATCCCTCTCTACGCCTATCCGAATCTGAATCACGTTTGGATCCATATTACGTCGAGGAGCCCCTCAAGCGATCGAAAGCTCGGGATCGAGACATCGGACCTGCAAAAACCCAAATACTAGAGTATAAGTGGCCATTGCACAAAAGATAAATGGAAATCTTTTGGTGAGGTGCACGTGATTGTGAGTGTCCTAGTATCCCCCCAACGGACCGGTTGCTGTGGCTTTGCTCATAGTAGTTTTCTCTCCTTTGCCGGTAGGAAGAATACCATCACCACTTCTAATGGGAAAATTGAACCCATCAATATTGATGTTAGGGAAGTCATAAGTTATGACGTCATAAAGTATTTGGTTATTTGAAAACCCTTTCACCGGCCTTTCTAAATGTTGGGAAGATTTCTCTTCATCGACAGAAGTGATAACAAACTTTGGATCTTTAGCAATTTTTCTCCTGTGGAGCTTATATGCAAGTTTCTTTCTTATCTTAGCTAGCATATGAGGTTGTGCGCCTTATGATGGTCCAACCACAGGCTCTTTGCCCGGACTTGCATCAGCGTCACCAGGCTTGTTGTTATGGGCACTGCTAATTTCACATTCTTCAATGTCATCCTGAGTACCCTTTAATGGGGGCATGATAGGGTTATTAATATCCCCTTCTTGTTCTATAACATTTCTTGGTAGTGCAGCGTTTCCAAGAAGACCGATGCCATAGCCTTCTTCCAGTAGCCCGAATATTCGTTGGTTACGAGGAGTTCAAAGTCCTAGCTTTCGATCGGGGTGATGCGAATTGAAGAAATTGCTCTTGAAAAACTATCGCCCTCTGGACGTTGGCGGATACATGTAGATATTTGGAATGTTGGTTTATTCAGAATATGATTTGGATTAAGGAATTCGTGAATAAAGCAAAGACGACACTTGCATCCTTCCAACCATCGCCTTAGAAAGCCAGGCAGACATCAAACACAGAACCATTCGCATTTAAATAGGGTGAGTTTGTTCCAAGCACCCGTTAAGACTTAATAGTTGGGTGAAGGCTTGAGGAAAACATAAGAAGGACTTCCTAACAGTCATTTAAATTTGCAAATAAACCTTATGTCCTCATAAGTTGGCGGGCGAAACAGAATGCTCATGAATAATAAGAAAATGCCATGAAGAAAGGCATACCTATTCAAGTGAATCTGAGTGGGGGCTATTCCAAGATATTTAAGCATCTTTCAAAGGAAAGAATTAAAAGATGGGATGCATCTAGCCCAGCACATGAATTTGTTGCATGATGTGTACCCCTCCGACGGTAAGTGAGCCTAGCATTTATTGAAGGAGCCAGAACGTCTTTGAATGGAATTCCGTGTTTAGAACATAGTTTATGAAGGGTGGCCTCACCAATTATGGAGGCTTGAGAATCTACCAGGATATCTAAAAGTATAGCGCCTTCCATAGCGTCGGGGGCAGAACTTATATCTTCCGCCTGGAGAACAGGAACATTAGAAAAAGGCTAGCTGATCGGTCGAAAACTTTCGTTTGTTCAGTTTGATAACCAGGGAAAAGCCTACCAAATATGGTTATAGAACTCGACTTAGCTTCGGAAATACTATGTTGTAAGGCTGGTCCCGAAGGCATTGTAGCTGGATGCTCTCAACGTCTGAAGTCCATGCCAACTATACTCGATACATAATCGAGATTAGAAAAGTTTACATGTTCCCCCATGCTAATTGTAAGTTGGTGTGGTGCAGTGCAGTGTAGTGCAGAAATAAATGGCTTAAAACAAGAAAGCGAAATTAAATGACGAGACTTTGGATTTCGACCAGAGTGATCTTCATCGCTTACCGTCTCAACTGGCAAAGAGATTGATCGGTTATGCAAGCTTTGGAATCTGCTATCAGCATTTCAAAGGATGAAATCTGTTATTCAAGTCCATATGTTAAGTTTTAGTTCATATTCTAAGTCCTAAGGATTTGATCGTTCAATTTTGAGTTCAATAGTGAATATGCATGTCCTGTTGTTCATAGTTGTCATATGTTCAAGTTCATTAAGATGGAAGTGGTTTTGGTTTCTCAAAGTTTTCGAGTTCAATTCAAAATCTATGAATTAGTCAATTACTTGCCAATCCCTATATACTGACCCCTATATGTTGATCTCTATATGTAGATCCCTACCCAGAGCATTACAACCAATCCCCCTCTCCAAACAAAAATTCCGATCCCTTTCCTTTAACAAAAAATATCATTCCCATCACACTAACCATTTCCATCGATCCCTCCACCTACCATTTTCAACTTTCTACAAAACTTTCAATACCAATCGCTTCCACCCATTAAGCTTCTACCAATCCCTCCTCAACCAACCTGCCATCTTCCCTTCCTACACAATCAGACCCTTTGCCATGCACTCCCTTGATCTTCCTCATCTTATTTTCTTTGCCGAACCCTATCAAACCCCACTTCCCCCCTCTTCCATGCAACTTCAGCTGTCATTTCAACATTACGTTGAACTTCACCCTCGACGCCGACAATGTGGAATCCAATATCTCATCATAAGATAAAATTGAAGATGAGTAACCTACCTGAACGAACCTAGGATGATCGTTTTGGGGAGGAAGGTTGGATTATGGTTCGAATGGGAGATAGAGTGGCAATCTAAAGCTAGATCGAAAAGTTAGGTTATGGAAGAAGGCGATGTTTAAGTAGGGAAGGAAGGGATCAAGTTTTTCAAAAAAAGATGGTTTGGTGAATGGAAAGTAGTTTGAAATATTGGATATGTGAAGGATGAGAAGAAGAGATGTTAGCTTATATAAGGAAAGATGGGTCGGCACTCGAAGCAAGGAGGGAGGGTTCGGCATAAAAGGTACCAATCCGTGCAAGCATAAAGAGAGGGAGAAGAGGGATCGATAAAACATATGACGATCCCTATGAACACTTAAAAAAAAGGGATCCGCTATGAACATGTATGCAAATAAACATAGGCATGGAAATTTCTCAAAACACTCATGTTCAAAATGCTATGAAATTGAATCTCACTCAATGAAAATTGGTGACGACTCATGAGCATACGAATGCTTTTTGGAGCCAATGACAAGAACATGTATCTGAACGTGCATGTGTATGGTTAAAGTGTTCAATTTTTGAAATCGACATAAATTGAAATCAAACCTGACAACTTCAAGTTCGACACTGGAATAGATAACCAATCTTATTAGTCTTGTGTAACTGGACTTATATATCAACTGATGGAATATAACCCTGCATTTATACTATTGGGGATCGACCAAGCATCATGACGAAGAAAGAGGAATACAGCACTTTGGGAAATTAATTCGATAGCGAATATTCATAAAACTGCATGGGTTTCTTTCCGACGATACTAACTTGCTTTGGTTCAAAGCATGTCTTCAGCACAAGACGTACTTTGGAAGGAAAGTATTATCCGGTGTTTTGACCTGGCTATATCGAACATATTGCACAGTTAGATTCGACTGCTATCGAGGCCAATGAGTCCATAGTGGAGGTTGTGGGGCCCAGAAGTCAAGTATGGATGATAACACGAAGTCGAGGTTGAATGGAATTGATAGATATGCAAGATAAAAGGTTCGAAGTATGAAATATGGTTCGGCATATATGACAGATCGGCATAAATTGACTTCCATAATAGGGATCGATATGTTTTAGGGAATAAATAGCATTTCAATAAAAAACAATCAATATCGCAAAACCTAAAAATCCAATGCATATGAAATTTTGTGAGCAAGATATGGGGACCTTAGGGAGCCTGCCTAGGTATCGTACCTCATAAAGATAAAGTTGGAGGGATTGGCACTCTTCCCATGGTAGGGATCGGCATGAATCAGCAAGCAATCCATGTTGAATCAAAGAGCAAGTAGTAACTCAAGTTATATTAATCCAATTGGCATGAAATTTGGAGGCTAAGTTTATTTTAGCATGAGGAAGCTACCTCAGGGATCGCACCCCAAAAATCGACCATGGTAGGTATCGGTATCGATCCTATTCTTTGTGAATTGGGCCTTGCGATTCCTCTTATAGGTCCATATAGCTCTAAAGGTCCTTCTGTTGAATTTTAAGGGAGATATTTCGCCATCTTCGTCTATAAATACAGGCTTGGTTGTTTATTTTCGGGACTTTTACGTTGTTGATTGCTTTTTATTCTTTTGTTATGAACAATTTTCATCCGATCTCTATTGTACTCAGATTATAACAAAGCAATCTATTCAAAGTGGACGTAGGAAAATAATGTCGAACCACTATAAATCATTGTGTGTGTGTTATTCATTCAGTTACTGCTATTTATTTGATATTACCCTCTATTTTCATTTTATATTCTTCATTTATTTCTCTTCAAAACCTCTATTGGGTATTTGTGCCAATTTTTGATGCAAACAATATATATGTACATACTTTTTGACAAAACATCTTATCACTTTCAAAATTTAAAATAATATCCTTAACTTATCTCATTACATAAAATAATACTAGGCCACGAAATTTAGTGATTCATTTCATCACTTGGGCACAAAGTTGATTACCTAGAACGTCAACATTCCCTTGCCATGCTCTCCACTTCTCACAATTTACCGAATGGATAAAATATTATTTTAAATTATTTTAACTCAAATAATTTTCAAATTAATTATTTCTCACGTTAAAATGTCTTGTTCATTGTTTAGGAACTCCCGTCGATAACATGGCATCCCACATATCGATCAGAATCCTGAAATATTTTCTAGACAAGTCAACATAATAAATAATCACAAGTTTTCTCTTAGTTATATTTATTTTATTATACTAGCATCCATGCATCAAATTTAAATAAATATGACCAAGCAATAAATTCCTAAAAACTAATCAACCAAAACTAAATAATCGTTTTCAGCTGAATAATTATAACCCTAAAATTCCGGTATGCAACTCTGATTATTCCTAGAATATTTAGATCTTAAACTTATTTACTCAAATTTCCCAAATTTCTATTAAAAGAAAATTGTTCACTTAATTCAATTTATTCTAATTTATTTCTTCTAAAATTAATTTCCCAATAATCCATAGGTAATTTTCCAAACTTTAAAAGGTTTTAACATATTACTTTCCAAAAGTTTAATATCAAAAATCCTAACTTAACTAATTAAAATTTTAAATCAAAATATGTACCAATTGATTATCCCGATAACTAATTTATATTCATATCGCTATATATATATATATATATATAATTGATATAACTATCTACCACACAACCCAAGAGACACGATCTAAGTCTCACTAGGTCTAGATCTGTGATATTATACTTTATAATATTCTGACATGACACTAATACCAAACTGTAACGACCTCACCGCGATATCCATATTATTAAAGAAAATTATAAATAATGTCGTCTAATAGTACGGATAATATGGTCTGTTAAGGGCGACCGAATGTGAATATATCTTTAAACTAACACTAACACGTCATACTTATAGTTTTGTTTAATCTCTGGAATAAAATTTGATGTGTATAGTATTAGTTCAAAATAATAACCACGATGGTTTCTCAGAATCAGCCCACTATATCATACAAATAATAGTCACTGATGATGGCAAAATAATAAACATCATATACATAAACAAAACTAAGAGCCTACAAAATATAACACTATATTCACATAATACACATCTGGTACAAATCTCTATCCAAAATAATACATCTCATGTACAAAACTCAAAATCCTAAATGCGATAAACAAAAAGTCAAAAATGTTTATCACCTTGCTAGCTCAACCATCCAAGGGTCAACTAGTCCTGTAATCTGAAAAGTCTTGGCCTGACATAAGCATTAAAATAACACTCGGGTCGGACTATCTCTAAATATCCAAAAGGGTGAGAACAAGATATAACATAAGAATATAAAGCATTAAAAATGCAAATCAGTTATAGAAATGATTTAGCTCAGAACTTATCATAAAGTGCTAGAACATTTAAATAACAAAACACTTGGAAGTTATAAAAAATGAAACAATCCATACCAATCATCTCGATCATCTATACTAATCATAACGATTGTCCGTACCATGGAAAACAACAAATCTGGTATCACTCATATGATATGATACCAAGGATCATCCACATACCGTGAAACAAACCCTAGCCAATCAAAAGGGTTATCCATGCTGATCAAAATGATCATAGAATACATAGCATGACACAAAAGATTTTAAAGAAATCCAAGAGAATACTCCTTGAGGATCTGTCGATTCGACCAAACACAAAAAGGAATACACTCTAAAGTGTTAAATACTATCGCCGTTAGTAATCACAAGAACTTATCCAAAACGTCCCATATAGTCCAATGAAATTCAAGTATTTACAAAAGCCGGTAAATCTCACTTATTAGGGATATAACTAGAAAACTTGAACTACATTCCCTTAAGGATCTATCGATCCCACCGAACACCAAAAGAGAATACAACCTTAAAGTGTTAAATACATCCTATAAGAAATCTTAAGATCTTAACCATGGCATCCCATAGTATCCAGTGAAATTCAAGTATTAGCTAATGGGCTAGTAGTATCACTCAAACATTCTATTCAACAAGTTGTACAATCTTCAACGAAGCGTTACCCGAGAGCATTTAAACCAATCGGTAACACTTAGTTGATTATTAGTACTTCCTATATTATAGAACTAAGGCTTTTAAAAAAAATTATTTAAAAATCCAAAATTGCAGGAAATGACTAATAGCGTAAAATTTAATAGGGGATTAAGGTTTGAAAGTAATTGAATATAAATTTTAATATATAAAATAGTTTTCTAAAATTACTTCATAGAAAATATTACTTCCAAGATCCTTTATAAAAAAAAATCCATAACTCGATTATTATTTAACTTTACATAAATATTACATAAATCCAATTTATTCCAAAAATGCACTTATACATAAATAATTGTCTTAAATTCCATATTAAATATTTAGTTAATAGACCATATTCCAAAACATATATACAAAAGTCCTTGTAATTTATAAATCCATAATAACTCTTATCCAATCCATATAGGTATTTAAGCTTTAGATAGAAATAACCATGTTATGTTCAAAATTCAATTTCTATTATAAAATAATAAAGAAATGTCTAAATAAATACATTTATACATATATACATACACACACTTTCAAATATTCTTTATAAATAACATAATTTTATACTCAAAAAGATTTATAAGAAACGGTTTGATTTAAAATTGATTCCTTTGAAAATCCCTATGGAAAACTTGCAACGGAATTTTAGTGTTATGTTATGGACTCTTTTTCATAACAGTTCAAAACATATTCCTAAATTCATGAAATCAAAATCTGAAAATAACATTTAAATTGGCATGAAATAGGCATATAAAAGAAGCGATTGGCATCAAGAAGGCAAACAAACGAATGAATGAGCGAACGACAGGTCGAAGGATGTCTCCTGGAGCTAAAATAGCCTTAGGAGTGCATGCAACCGGTGCACTAGTGTAGCCCACCGGTTGGACCGTGACCTGGAGCTATTTCAGCTCTAGGTTGCCCTCCTATCGGTCCTCGACGACATCATTTGGTTCCAGTGTTTTGTGCAGTTGATTTAGAGGTGTTCAAGCAAGCATTCGAAGTGATTCAAGCATCAAAACATCAAATGGATTTTCATGTTAACTAATTTCACATAACCAATACTTTACTTTCATCAAATAGAAGATTGACTAGGGTTTCAATCATAAAAGCAACAATTTAAAGATCCAATTTCACAATATGGCATAGAATCTTATATGTATGTAGTTAAAATCTTAGAAATAGATTACGTGAGTGTGTTTAACTCTCCTTTTCCCTTGCCATAGCTTTCTTAAATCTATAACTCAACCAATCAACAATTCCTAGTTCAATTTCAGCTAATTTGAAGAAAAAAAGATTATAACCCTAAACCAAAGCTGAGATTAATCAATTCAATAGATACATTAGATGACAGAGGAGATTACCTGAAGTTGATTTCTATAACACTGATCAAAAGCCCCTTGATTTTCACCTAGATTTAGGATTGATTTAGGTTTTTTTGGGTTTTGAGAGAGGAATACTTGGTTTCTTATTTCAGTTTATAGAACATGGAAATGAACATGTAATTTAATGAGGAAGAGATTTCTTCTTAGTAAAATGGGCTTTGGTTGTAGTATGGACCCAATAAGGTCATGTATTACTAATTCATTTTTTTGACATATTATAAAAACCAATTTTACACTATAGGAAAATTGGCGCAGGGAAGAAGTTGTGAAAAAATTTAGTCTCGGGGAAAACAAGTTTGCTTTTTAGTTTGAGGGACATTTTTAGTGTAAACAGAAAATGATAGTTACAATGATCATTCTGTGATTTACACTAAAAAGTGTCCTTCAGTCTAAAAAGCAAATTTCTTGTCTCTAGAACTAAACTTTTCAACAGCTTTTTCCTTGAGCCTAAAATCCTTTTACACTAAGCCGTGTTCTATAAAATACGAACTGATTTCTAATTTAACCAAAACCAATCATAAGTTAAAAATTATCATTTCTATTAACAGTGAGTTAGTATCATAAGATTAAATATAAACTTTATGAATTAAAGTTATTCACCTTATTTTAAAAAAATTAGAATAAACTATTAATTGCAATTTCTCATTTTAAAGTAATAAATCTCAATATTAATAATTTTTCCTGAATGCCAAATTTGAACAATTGATTTAATAATATTTTAAATTTAAATTGAAACCCTCTTTAAGAAATGGAAGTCATTTCTTAAATAAACCAAATCAATTATTCTTAAAAACTAGATTTAATTTTACCAATCACAATTTAGAATTAATTATCCATATTTAAATGTAATTAATTAGATAATTAACAACAAGGCTGTTATAATACCACTGCCAATCAAACAGGTGGTTCCCTTGTTGCTCCCAATTCATCCTTTGATCATGGGTATGATCCAAAAAATCCTCAAATGCACTGGCTTGCTATCCTTTCTCCATCCTCGAGGGGAATTCTAGTGGTACACTGGCTCACATAGAACCTTACACTGTGGAAGATATCTCGTTCACTTCTCCTATATTTCAAAGAGTTAACATGTCGCCGATCAACATCACTATCTCTCTCTTCATTTCTCTTGCGTTTTAGGTCAGCCTTAATTATCCCGCTCCTTGACCAAGGTCTCCGTCAGGGAAACAAGCCACTGCAATAAAGTTGGTGACCATGACTACTTCAACAACGGTCCCGAACATTTCGACTAGCGAGAATCCCGGGTCTGGTTCATAAATGATTGTTTCCTCAAAAGATGAAGGAACTAGTGGAACTCAGGGTGCTCAGACTGATGACTAAGTAATGATGACTAGAGTCTCTAAGCCCATGTCGGGTCCACTTTAAGCGAACTTGAGCGGGAACTTGGCCTTGCCAAAGAGGTCAAGCTGGAGAAAATCAAGAAACAAATCCTCCTTACTACATAGATTAAGCAAGAGAAGTCATAGGTCATCCCTTCTCCTTTATCCATTGCCTTCCCCGAGCAGGCCATCTATGCTCCTACCTCTCTTCCTCCGCTCGAGAGTGCTCAGAATGTACCTGCTGGATCATCGTAGAGCACTTCATCTAAAGGCAAAGGAAGAGGGGAGAAAAGAGGAAAGAGGAAAGGTGAAAGCTCAAATGACGTATCCCTCGGCACCAAGAGGAGGAAGCATAAGTAAAAAAAGTAGTAGTCAGTTTGATTTGTGTATATAAACCCACTCTTAGTCTGCAATAATAATAGTAGCCTATTTTGGTTTTTTGGTTGGCTTTGTGCAGGTTTAGGCCCTACTTTTGCCTTTTGTTTTAGGCATAAATTAAAATTATACTTAGCTTTCCAAGTTTCATTTTGAATGTTAATACAAAGACTTTTTGTTTCATCAAATCTTCACGTGAATACTCATAAGCCTTTTTAGAAATGCACTTTCCATTCAATGTACTCATGATCCATTCCTTTTAGTGATTATTATCGAACTAAATCCTTAGCCCATTTTTTTTAATTTACCGGCCTTTCGTTGTTTTCGTGAATGTGAAATAGTTGAGAAGTGCCAACTCTAGGCCTTAATTAAGGTTTATTACTTAGAATAGTGGTACATATATCCTTTTTTAGGATAACGGTATCCGATTGCACCGAACTTCGAGCGCTAGTTCAAATTAAGTACTTAAGATCATCGTCTGTACATCCTCATCCAGGACGTTTATTTTCAATCGCACCTAACTCCAACCGTCGATTCAAATTTCATCGGTAGGGTCCCACCTTACGCCGTTACAGACCTTTAATTTTTCCTACTCCGGGAAAAATGTTAAGGATTCGATGGTCTTATCTTGTCTATTTTGGTTTATACTTCTAACTCCACATTAAGGACAAGAGTTAATGAATGAACGATCATATGACATTCATTTTGATTTATACTCATTTCCCCACATTAAGAGCAAGATCTATATTGTAGACGATCATGTCACATCCGTCTAGTTTGTACTCCTGCCAGCAATCCGAGGATAAGAGTTGGCCGACGAATGGTCGAGTCATGTTCGTTTAGTTGATACTCTTGCCCTCGATCCGAGAACATGAGTTAGCCGACGGACATTTGGGTCATGTCAGCTTAGTTTACACTCCTGCCCCCAATTCAAGGACAAGAGTTAACTCATGGCAATCTCTGGACTTCGAGACGAACTTTGAGGGTTCGATCATGAACCATAGAAGTTAGGTTGGCATATAACTCCAGGCATCTGCACACTTGCATTATTCGCATGTAGATTCATTCGAGTTGGTCAGGTCACAACTCTTAAGTAATGTAAGGATAAAGACTCAGACTCGAAAAGCCTTTTTATTCTATAAAAGACTAGAAATGATAGGTTCTTTCTTACTATAGGGCTTTGCCTAATTATTTATAAATTTTTTCTAAGTGAAATAGCATCGTAAATGCTCACTGTTCCATGCCCTCGGAATTGAGATCCTGTCAACCATTGCAACCTTGAAAGTACCATCTCCAAGCTTTTGTTCCATTATGTATGGACCTTCCCATGTCGGGCCTAAGTTTTCGGGTCTAGGAAGATTCGTTTGAGGACTAGGTCGTCGATTTAAAAGGTTCGATTCCTGACTTTGGCGTTGTAATACCGGGTAACTCGGTTGCGGTGCATGGTTGCTCTTAAGTCAGCTTCGTCTCGTTTCTCATTGATCATGTCATGGGACTCCAGTAGAAGTAGTTCATTAGTCCATGGATTATAGTGAGTCATTCGATGATAAGGTACTTCTGTTCAATTGAAATCACAACCTCCGATCTGTAGGCTAGGGTGAAAGGAGAATGGCCAGCTGCTGAATTATGGGTCGTTCCATAAGACCAAAGTACTAATAGAAGTTCTTCGACCCACTTTCCCATAGCCTTTTCCAATCACTTCTTAAGAATGGACTTGATAATCTTGCTTACAGCTTCAACCTGTCCATTCGCCTAGGAGTGCACCACCACAACAAATCTTTTATCTATGCGACGTCGACGGCAGAAATCCTTAAACTCAATGTTGTTGAACTCGGTTCCATTATAGGTAATAACCACCTGTGGAACTCCAAAATGATGATAATGTTTTGGACTACAAAGTTAATCACTTTCTTCGTGGTAATTGTGGCTAATGGTTCCACCTCAGCCTATTTGGTGAAGTAATCAACTATGACGATGGCGTATTTCGTGCCACCTTTAGATATCGACAGCACCATGATAATATCAATCCCCTAAATTGCAAATGATTAAGGAATGAACATTTGAGTAATCTCTATCGGCGGGGCTCTAGGAATCTTAGCAAATCTCTGGCACTTGTTGCACTTTCTAGTGCAATTGGCTATGTCTCGATTGAAAGTTGGCTAGAAATACCTATAGTGGAGAATTTTCTTCGTCTGGGTTTGTCCCTAGTGTGGTAGCCACAGGCCCCCTCATGTAATTATCTTAGGACTTGGTTGGCCTCATCATGAGTGGCATACTGAAGCATCAGGACAGAAAAACCCTTCCCGTACAGCAATCCTTCGCGTATGATATATCTTAGAGCTTCGCGAAGGAGTTTCCATCACTCATTCCTCTTGTCGGGAAGGATTCCTCTCTACAAGTAATCTTTTATCAAAGTCATTTATGACTCTCTTTCGGATTCATCCGCCAAGATCCAATCGACATCCAACTAGTCGATGTTGACAGTATTTCCACTAGAACCAAGCCTATGAGCTACGCATCTCCAAAATTGGCAAGCTTAGCCAGTAAGTTTGCTTTTGCATTTTCCTCTACAGAAATATGCATTATCGTATAATACTCAATGCCACCAAGCATCTCAAGGACTTAGTTTAGATAAGGGGGTAGCCTTGCTCCTTTTTCTTGAAACTCTTTCCACACTTGACACACCATTAGCCGAGGATCATAGAAACTACATAAAGACTTTATCTCTAGTTCTTTGGCAATCTTGAGCCCCACAATCAAAGCTTCATATTCGGCTTCTTTGTTTATCGCAAGCAAATCGAGCCTTAGGGCATAACAAATCGAATATTTATCAGGAGTGACAAGTACAACTCTAGCATTGGAACAACATTCATTTGTTGCATCATCCGTGTACATCTTCCAACTAGCATTTTTTCACCACTGCTCTCCGAAGTATTGTCTTGTGCGGTGGATTCAACTATGAAATCCGCCAAATATTGACCTTAGATAGATCTCCAAAGGTGATAGGTTATGTCATATTGGCTTAATCCAATGTTCCATTTAAATAGCCTTCCAGAAGTCTCAGGTTGTTGTAAGACTTGTCACAAAGGCTGATCCTTAAGAACTCTATCGGATGAGCTTAAAAGTAAGGGCGGAGCTCCCTTAAAGCAATCAACAGGTAGTATGCAAGCTTTCTAACTTTGAGTAACTTCTTTTTACTCCTATTAATTGCTCACTGATGTGATAGATCGGTCGTTGGATGTGGGCTTCCTCACACATGATTATGGTGCTCAAAGCTTGCACCGACACTGCCAGATATATAAACAAGTCCTTGTCACACACTGACTTTGGGAGAATGGGGGTTCTCGCTAAGTGATCAACTAGAGCCTATAATGCATATATGCACTCCTACGTTTACTGAAAGTTATTTTTCCCTTCGAACTTTTATCCTTTTAATCATGTTAAAGAAAGGGATGCATTTGTCGATGGCTCTGGAGATGAATCAACTTAAGACGGCGATATTTCCATTTAAACTCTGGACCTACTTGACTGTCTTCGGGGCCTCCATGTCCCTTAATACCTTTTTCTTCTTCAGATTGGCTTTTATTCCATGGAAATTCACAATGAAGCCCAAGAACTTCCCTGACACAATGCCAAAAGAGCATTTCAAAGGGTTGAGTTTTATCTTGTATTTTCGGAGAACAATGAACATTTCTGCCAGATCGTCAATGTGGTTTTCCGAACATTATGACTTCATGAGCATTTCTTACACATAGACCTCTATTGAAAGTCCAATATGATCTCTGAGCATTATATTTACCAGTCTCTGGTGGGTTGCACCATCGTTCTTCAATCTAAACGGCATGACCAGATAGTAATATAGTTCCAAGTCGATAATAAAGATGATATGTTCCTGATCTAGGACGTTCATTAGAATCTATTTGTATCCAGAGTAAGCATACATGAATGAAAGCAATTTATGTTCGGTTGTCAAGTCTACCAACTAATCAATCCTTAGAAGCAAAAAGCTGTTCTTCGGGCATGCATTATTCAAGTCAGAATAATCGATGCACATCCTCCATTTCCCATTAGCCTTCTTCACCAAGACTGGATTGGATAACCATTCTGGGTATAAGGCATCGTGGACAAAGCCATTGTCCTTCAGCTTCTCCACTTCTTCATTGAGTGCAGTGGATCTCCTCAGACCTAGGCTGTGGCATTTCTATTTCATAGGAACACATTTAGGATTTATGTTCAATGCATGGCTCGCTCCGGTGAGGTCCCATACATATCAAAGTGCGTCCAGGTGAACACATCTAGGTTCTCTCAAACAAAACCAATCAACTCCTTCATCATCCTGACACCAAGCTGCGATTTGACTTCCAGGATCCATGTTGGGTCATCTTGACTGACCTGGATATTAATCATTAGCTTGGCTAGAGCGACACTTCCATCCAGTAGCTATTTTCATCGGTCCATATCCTTATGGAACTGACTATGCTGCCTAAGTCAGGGCTCAAGCATTGGTTGCTATGCATCCAAGTCCTTGATGCAGAGAGACCCCTCTGCACCTTTTCCTTTCACTCTTCATCTCACCTCTCTTAGCTCGATGATCAATCGTGGCTAGTCACCTGATCTCCCTGGACAATTCATACGTCATTCTCTGTAGGAAACTTCATGGCCAACACCAAGGGGGCATAACCGCTATGAATTTAGCCAGGGCTGGTCGACCTAAAAATGCATTGTAAGTTGAGTAAATATCCAACAGCAAAAAGGCACAACACGCATTCGTTTGCGGTTTCCTTCACCCAGTATCGCCGGTAATTCTACATATCTAATCGGCTCAGTAGCCATCCTATTGAACCCCTTTATTCAAGATTTACAAGGTTTCAAATCCTTCACCCTTAAGAGCATTTTATCGTAAGCTTTTTTGAATAGAATTTTAACCGAACTCTTAGCCAACCAACACCTTCCGTACTATTGTAGGACCAATTGTGGCTGTAATACTGAGTGGGTCAATCGTTAGAGCCTCCACTCCATCAGCATCTCTGTTCCGAAAAACGATGTCATCAGTCGCGTTCTGTATTATTTTGTTAGAGTTCCATCCTCAACTACAAGGCATCTCTCATCCACAAGATGCTTCATAACACCAACATATCTATCCATTTCAACTAGACTTTTATCAGATGGATGTGATCCACCGATGACTGTGTCAATCACCAAGCATTTTTAAGCCGTCTAGGCTCCTCGCCACTAGGCCTGGCTTGCCTCAATGGAAAGATGACCCAGCAATTTGAATTTCTTTGCCCTCCATCCTACGGGGCTTTCACATATTGTTGCAATTTCTTTATTTGCATCAGCTCCTCGATCATATCATGTAAGTACCTGCATTCGTTGGTGTTATGACCGTTGGTCTCATGAAATCTGTAGAACTTGCTAGACTTTCTCTCCTTCTCAGTCGACTCTCTTGGTGCCGGCTTTTTGTGCTGCTCTATGTTTTGAGTTGCCAAATAGATATTCTCTATCGAATTGTTCAGTTGGGTATAGCTATCACACATGGGAATCCTTGGCCGGTTCCTATTATCTGGCTTCTTTTTCTTAGCCCCATCATCATTTTGTTTCCACCTGTCATTTCAGTTAGCAACATTCTCATCTATATTTCTAAATCTTCCTCATGATTTCTTTAAGGAAACGTTGCTTTGTAGTACTCTAGCTAAACTCCCTGCCCCAGTTCTCTATGGATATTTGCGTGCTTTTTCCAAGCTCAAGTGCTAGTTGGCCTTTCTACAGAAAACATCCATTGTCGGTGGGGGTTACGTTTCCAACCATTCCACAAAATCCGTATCAGGATGAGTCCCTTGATTAGCGCCATCAGCATTATGTCATTCTTGGGATCTTTAACTTCCATCTCAGTTGTGTGGAACAGATTCAAAAAATTCTTTCAATGGCTCTCCATCAGCTTAGAAGAGGTTTGATAGATACATCGCATGTTTCGTACGTGAAGTGCATTTGTGGAATTGCTTTATAAAATTTCATGACAAGTTAGCGAAAGACGATATGGACCTTAGTGGGAGTCGAGTGAACCACATCGTAGCTAGTCCTTCTAGGAAAATTGGAAAATAATGAAATTTCATGGCATTAAAAGCTCTAACGCAATCCATACGCCATTCATATCTCATCAAATCCTGCCTAGGATCCATTGTTCTTTCGTACAATGGCATAGCCGTCATTGCAAACCTTCATGGATATCTCTTGCATAATATATTCTCAGTAAACGGATTTTGAATAGGAGAGGTACCCCATTCATTATTGGTTCTAAATCGATTTTCACTTACAAGTCTTCTGACAATGTCTTCTAGGTTTTCCAGGTCTATAGGTTCGATTGAATAACAGTATTCGGGATCCACCCTAAGTGTTCAGCTCGACGAGTGCTCTCAGCTTTGCTCTCGATACTTATGTTCTCCAGCCTCCAGGGATCCATTCGTCTAATAGTTCCCTTCCCCGTTTGATTTTCGCGAGTTGTATCATCAGTAGCAACACGATTTTCTATATTATGATCATCCATGGTGCAACTAGAAGCTAGATCTAGACCACCTCCAAATGATGAGCTCTGAACCTACTATTGTTTGGGTTGGTACTGACATGTGCTTTTGGTCGGTACTGATCCACAAAGTTATGCCTGGAGTTTGTCTTCTTCCTTAGCAAAATGTTCCAACAGCATTCTTAGTCTTCTACTGCATCCTTTCTCTCTGTCTCTGCAATAATGATGAGGAATTTTCTGACTGTAAACTGGAATCTCTCTTGCTCCTCCTACAGCTATTCTGAGTCAATTCATTCAGCAGTCTCTAGCTCTCCTACATTGTTCGATTCATCTTATTATGACTTTCTTGGAATCTGTCCTCCATCAGCTTCATCATTTGATCCATCTCCACGCTGGCCACGACATCAGCTAAATTCTAGATCTCTAGTTGAGTTGGTTGGATAGCTTCATCTACATGCTAGGCATTCTGGTTCTCGAATTCGGTCTCTTCTTGATGGGGCCATTGCAAAAATCTTCTCTTAGATTATGGAAAATCTAAATAGTAGAAAATTAGGTTGGAAAATTGGAACTATCACTTGGAATTCAGAAATCCAATAGTAGATGATGGATCCAAGTAGCCTGAGTTCAATTCTCAATGAAAACACCAAAATGTTTGAACCAAAACTGCCACAAACATCCAAGAGTTTATGTAGAGAAATAAAAGTGAAGAAACAAAATTGAAAAAAGAGTAAAAAAGAGCACATAACAGTTTATAGTGGTTCGACAAATCAAGATCTACGTCCACTTAATGATTTCATTGCTTATATTCTGACTTGGAGGCATAAGTTCTTATGGGTCATTGCAACTTCGACAGAGATTACAAGAAATTAGAGCAAAAGGAGAAAGAGCCAGAAGTTCCTAAAAATGAGCATTACCCTCCTATTTATAGAGGTAGGAAGCCTAAAATCTCACGTAAAAGATTTCCTCCTTGTTTTCCACGCCTTATGCGACGACCCGACTTTCTCACCATAGAAAATCGCATCATCTTGAAGAAAGAAAGGGATAGAAAAGAGAAAGAAAGAGAAGACAGAAGAAACAACATTAGAATCTCAACAGCGGAATGAATAAATTATATTAATAACATAAATATTACATAGTATACAACACTAAGCAGAGTTACACAACATATACATCACATACTAGATAGTTATAAACACCTGTCTAGTTATTACAACTCAATACAACTAAACAAAGAAATACCAACACAGAGAACACACAGCAGAAACTATATATCTAACGCCGAAGCCTCCTGCTCCATTGCTCCTCCATAATTCATCAAAAGCTAACCTGAATCCCTTGGCTACTCGTAAAAATTTGAGCACCCAAGAGTTTAAGAAAATAGAAGATAAACTCCGGGTCAGACATGGGTCTGGTGTGAGTAACAGGTTAAGGTTGCTTAACTTTGAAATCCTTTGAAAAGAAAAGGTATCACGTAAGACTTTCCACACATAAACATGGAAAAGTTTTTACCTTACGCTAACCAAAACATTTGATAGGAAATCCAGTGATATTATAATAGGTCTAGGGTTTTCAAGTAAATAAGAAATAGCCGAAATTGTTACATCTATTAAATTCTAGCTACTAGCCATAAAAGTGGGTAATACAATCAAAACCGTTGGCACTTATTAGATTTTGGATTCCATACAATGGCAGGGCTGCCGGGGTACCGCCCGTCACAGTACGTGGTCTAGATCACCGTACCGAGGAGCCACCCTAACTCCCCTACAACACAAGGTCGGAACCATTCCTTACTGAACAGTCCCGAAAAAGACAACCCCACAGTTGGCGTACGTTCCAACCGCCCACACAGCCGAAATAAAAATGGACATCTAGAGAGGGCTAACTCTCATCGTACTTGGGCATGACCTACTTAACATTGCTGCACCTCTGTTGTTTTAGCCATTCTCGGTTGATGAGGCTTGAGGATACGATTACCTTTAAAGAACACATCTCTTAAAATGCTCATCGTCCACCTGACGATGTTCTGAAAGCATTCAATCCATACAATTCGTTCCGGGTTCAAACGAAACCGAAGGCATTATCTCGTTACACTCATTTTGGAATTACTCTCAGAGTTAACGACGATAACCCTTGCACTCTGAATCTTCATCTCGAATCTGAAAGTACTACCCCGTCAAACTCATCTCGGAACCACCCTCAGAGTTATACTGACGAATAGTTCTTACACCTCGAGTCTTCACACTCCACATGAGATTCACGACCTATTGTAAATTTGGATCGATGTGGTTTTCGGATATCCAAATCTGGAAACCCGATCCCAGTCTCATCGAAATCCAAAGTGTATCTTTTAAGGCCAAGTTGTTTTAAAGGTTTAAAATAATTCAATTTCATTGTCTATATACAAATAGATAGATAATTCACATATCACCATAGATATCACATATCACCATAGATAATCATCATCATCATCATAACAGATAATCCCTAGTATCAATTCCAAATAGATGATTCATATTATCATCCCAATGCAATCAAAGCATCCATATCACACAACATTATTTATCTCGTATCTAAGATCTCAAACTATTCAAGGCAACCAATATCATCCATTCATATATAAGCAATGATTAATAATCACACCAAATATAATTAATTTAAAATGAATTAAATTAATTACATCATTAGAAAGAAATTAAATTAATTACTTCATCATTACCAAACTTGCTTACATCACTATTAATTAATTACCAATCAATTAATTAATTATCAACCAATTATTCATTTTAATTAATCATCCCTGATTAATTAACCTTTAATTACATTCAAGTTATTATCCTTTAATTAATTTTACAAATTAATTATACTTAACCAAATACAGTAATTAACCTTTAATTACTTCATAAATTAATTAACTAAAATTCATTACATTAATTCTTAATTAATTACCTTAATTAATTCCTTCATTTATTAATTATTTCTAAATAAATCTTTTCTTAATTACTTCATTAATTATAATAATTAATGATCTTCTATTTAAATTAATCACATTAAGTAATTAATCTTATTTAAACCATAATTGTTAATCACCCTTGATTAACTCCATTCAATAATTAACTACCCTTAATCACTTCACCAAATAAATTAATTACTCATTAATTAATTATCTCTAATTAATCCCTTGATTAGTTTTACAAAGTAATTATACTCAAATTACTTCCATCATCAAATCACCTTCAATTAATTACATCTAGTAATTATCCATTAATTACTTTCCTAAGTAATTTCTCTTCATTAAATTAAATTAAGTAATTATACTTCACAAATCATCAAATAATTATTCTAAATTAATTAAACTGAATTAATTAACTTAATCTAATCAAATTAAACTCAATTAATTACAATAAGTAATTAATTCCTTAATTACTTCCATAAGTAATTATACTTAACAATTTACACAAATGATAATCTTTAAATTAATTAATCTAATTAATTATTAAAAATAAATCACATTAATTAATTATTAAATAATCCTTAGTTAATAACTTTCATTGTCTATTAACAATTCATTAATTATTTTTCTAAAACAATTAACTTATTTTATTCATTATTGATTACAAATTAATTAACCATTAATAGCCCATTAATTAACCCCTAATTATTTAACCAATTAAGTGTTAACTGTAACTTAATTAATTCTTTATTACTTGATTAATTAATTACTAATCATTAATTAGGTATTTAATCTTATTGAATTAATGATTCTTAGATTACAAGTTAATTGTTCTAAGAACAATTAATCTTAAACCTTTAAGTTTAAAACCCTTAATTACTTTAAGTAATTATTCATTTAATTAATTTATTAAATAAATTAATTATCCATTTAATTACCCTAATAATTAAATGAATAACAAATCATTAAATGCTAATTTAACTTTAAGATAAAACATTTTCTTATCTATGGTTAAATTATCACAAATATTTATGAAAACATTCATTTCCATATTTAATTTCAAACTTCATTTTTAAATTCAAGTTTTAAAATGAAAACCAATTTATCTTCAACAAAATTTAAAATCAATTTAAAACCTTTAAATTTACATGATAAAGAATACTTTCTCTTATAAAAGAAATTTTACAAGAGTTTAAACCAAATTCCTTTTTAAACTCAAAACATTTAAATTTTACTTTATCATTCAAAATTGTTAAACACTTAAATTTATAAAACTTAAATTTATGTTAAAACAAAGATTCAAATTTAGATTTGAATCAGATTTAAACTTTGTTTAAAACATTCCTTTACATTTCAAACTCCAATTTAAATTCAAATTCTTTTAAAAACACTTTTAAACACTTAACCCCTTATGGTTATTTAAACAAATTTGAACTTTAAAACTTTACTCTTTTCCAGCTAAAATTCAAATTTAAACTTGAATCCATTATTCAAAAATTAGATTTAAAACTTATTTCAAATCTTTGCTTAATACTTTAAATTTTCAGTTTAAATTTGAAAACAGAACAAGTTTTCTCACCTGTAACAAAACTAACTCGAACCACAAATAAATCACTCGAGCCTAACCTAACCCAGCCCGAGCAAAACACTAAAATAACACGAGTAAAACTCGAGTAACATTTCCATTGTGAAATCATTCAAACTTAAAGTACTGTCAGGTTTATACACAAACCTGTAACACCCCTACACTCGAGCCCACACAACAGCTACTTTGAGCCCAACACCCCAAAGCTTCGAACAAAACACGAAACAACCCGAACATCACTCGAGTACCCTTCTTCCCCCAAAACAATAACAGATACCCCATGTACTCCGTGTACCTACACCATCACTGCCGCCAACTCCGACCACTAGCGACGACACACGCAAGTCGACGATCATCTCCCAATTCAATTTCGACCCTCAAACAATTTACAGAAGCCCAAAATCAAAATCGAGCTTATGAGCTCAAATCTGGAGCAATGTTGAAACCTGGAAATCGCCTCAAACTCAAGACTCCGACCACCAGAGTAGCTTCACCTTCGGCCACGACCTCTTCCATACCCCATCAATCATTACCCTGAATCTGGGAAAGCTCGATCATCTATAGGGGTCGCGATGATCAATTTTCTGATCAACGGAAAATCTAGGGTTAAAAACTTCAATCCTAAATCACCATCGCCACAATGCTTTGATCCACTTCCTACCATTTTTCCTGATTCTCCTATCACCAGTTCATCACCAGAGAAGATGCTGGCCACCCCGACCATCTAGATCAACAGTTACATACCAAAACACCTTTTCTGGTCAAACCAGAAGTATTCAATCAATTTCAAACTAAAATTCTGATTTAGTTTTAAAATTCAAGTTTTTTTAAGTAATTGGTTTAAAATCTTGAATCAGTGAATCTGGATGATCAAATTTTACTTACAGAAGGTTTGTTCTGTTATATTTTGTTTTCCAGAGACATTACAGTTTTTTTATATATATTAAATAAAATTTTAAACTTTAACTTATGTTAACAACCGCATTTTGATTGAATCTTAAATCTTAACACAACTTAGATCAAATGAAATGGAATTTTAAGCAAATTCTAGAACCTGGAAACTTAAGTACAGAAAACTAAGTTACACAATAGCATGCAACACTATATACATTCATATATATATATATCAACAATGAACTTGTAAATGGCATACAATCATGCTTATTTCCAGAGTAAAACAAGCAACTAGAATTCATACTTATTTTTTAAAAGAGTAAGGTTACTCACCAGTATTAAAGAACAGAGCAACCATGTTTTGAAAAGCTTGAACTGGAATGTGCTTTGAACTTGAGTTGCTGAAGTTCTTATGGTATTAATACTTAGTTTGCTTTTTAAAAACTTTAAATCTTGTTTTGATGCATTTCTTTTGCTCCCTGATTTTATAACTACATGCATGCTTCCAGAAAAAAGAAAATGCAGGCTTGGTTGAAACTGCACTTGCATGCAGATTTTGAGTTGCAAATTGATTTTCAGGCTAATGTTTTGAAGAGAGCTTCAGGTTTATATTCTTTCCTGGTTTTGAAGATGATTCAGATAGTTTTTATTTGATTTGGTTAGAGGAAATATTGGTTTCGGATTGGTTTTTAAGGGGGTTACAGATTTTGTTTTGAACAGAATTTTCTGTTTTGAATGAAGATTGATCAAAGAAATTTAAATTTTAGTTTGAATGTTGATTTCAGATTTCCAATTGAAGATTTCTTAAGTTTTGAAAAAGAAGAATAGAAAAAAGAATAAGGATGAGAAGAAATGTGTTAATATAAGTAAAATTTGATTTAATTAAAATAAAATAAAAAATGAAAAATTAAATAGGACACTTGTTCTTAATTGTAACATTTGTCACAATATTTAATTTATGACTTAACACATGTCATTTAGGTATCTTAAGGAATTTACACATGTCTTAAGAGTATTTTTATTTTTATTTAAATTGTTTATAAAAGCTTTTAACTTATTTTATTATTTCTTATGTGTATATAAATAAATTTCTCCCTTTTTTTATAGAAAAATAAAACAAAACAAATTATAAATAAAATCTTATCCAAATATTTTTAAATATTTATTCTTTGAATTTCAGAATATTAAATTCAAATTCAAATTAAATTATAAAATCCAATTTAAAAATCAAGTTATATGTATATGCATATATAAATCTTATTAAATTTAAAAAAAACAAATCCTATTTCTATAAAATCTATTTATGTTTATAAAAACTAAGTATTATAATTACCATTTGAAAATAACAAATTTAACAATTTTAAATAATTTATAAAAAAGATTATAAATTACTTCTATTACTCAATAAATTAAGATTATATGTAAATTGTATTTTATATACATTTATTTTCAAATCATATTATCAAGTAATATATAAAAGAAAATAAAACAAACCTTTTTCTTATTTAATTTAAATTGAACTTAAGCTAAAATAAATTTAAACAATTTACTTTAACAATTTAAAACCATATAGTTATTTATTGAATTGCATTGAAAAGCTAAATGTTAAATTTAAATCAAAATTTTCAATTTACCAAAAATAAATTAGAATTAGAAAATTGCTTTATTTACTAAATTCCAAACCAAAGCTTACCTATTTACAATATATACAATTATATATATATATTATAAATAGAAAACAATTTATTAGTTTAGCTTTAAAAAGATAAAATTTACCAATTTAAATATTTATTAAAAGAAGATTATTAAATCAATTCAAATTTTATTATAAAAAATTATCAAATCAATTTAATTTTTAACACAGATTATTAAATTTATATTGCCAAAAATTCCTGGATATCACACCTTACACGGTTTCTCCACCAAAATAGGACGCCAACTCATCAACTTATATGGGTTGGTACGACTCCAAGGGCTTGGGTCAGTACCTATCCGTAAGATCGCCAATCTAGTCATCTTGAACTCTTCGGTTTGGCTCGTTTTTTTGGTGGATTCATAATTCCATAGTTATTTTCATCAACATTAGCTTGTTTCTGAGTCTAGATGATGGATCCATGATAGAACAGTGTTTTTGATTTAAGTTTTTATGGAGATCGATGAAGAATTGCAATGGATCAATAGAAGAACATTATGATCAGGCTTCTAACATCAAGTAGAGCACATAGGCAGAAGATGGACACTTATGGATGAAGTAAGTTAGGCTAGTATAGACTCAGTGCATTTGATTAGTACTGACCCACCACTTAGGTGGATTTTTGGTCCTTTTGGCTTGGGTTGGCTTTGGCATTGTGACTCAGTTTTTGTTTGGTTTCTGGACTCTTAGGCTATCTCTCTGGGCTTCTTGCTTTGATAACTCCAAGTTCAACTTGTCCAATCTATTCGAATTTTGCCTAGTCAAAAGGCTAGATAACAATACCATGCATTGTTTACACGTGGTCTTATTTTTACCACGCAATGAGACTGCATGGTAAACTAAATGTTAATTTCTAAAAATAAATAGCAAAATCGAGAACAATCTGATGCAATTGATCCCTACACCGACATTCGAATTTGTTCTCCCTGATGAACGCGGTCAGGAGATGATGAAGCTAGGTTTTTTTAGGTAACTTAGTGGACGATGAAGTGGGTGATTGAGCAGCGGAAGGTTGTGTTTTGTTTGCGTGAGAAATGAACGTAAATGGGTAAGGGTAGGGTTGGAAGAAAATAAAAGAAAGGGGATACTCGGTAGAAAGTAGGTATACAGTGATTTAAAAAAAAAATGGGGTTACTAAGTAAATTTCCGTGTTTAAATAGAATTTTCTTGGAAAACATTGTTGAAATTACAACGACTCTATAATGAAGATGAATAAAACGATCATATTATACAGTAGAAATCTATATCCATAAACCCGACACTATAAACAAGTGTCTAAACCCTTCTCGACTTTTAATTATTTAAAAGTTTAAATTTTCAACAACCGAATAATTCAATTCTCTGTTGTTTACTTTTTATAGTAAGAATAATGATCTAATGAAATTAATAACACAGTAAAATTTATGAAAAAACAACATAAAATATCTTAAATTCTAAAAAATCAGATAGTGCTAAGTTTAGAGATAATAATGAAATATCGAAGAAGAAAAAAATATAACTATGCAAGATACATGACAGTCATTAGAAAGATCGAAATCCATTATCAAGCAAAATTTTGATTGCGTTAAACAATTTTGATTGAGAAAATTTAATTGAGTGAATTATTCGCGTTATTACTGATGGAAGAAGAAGAAGATGTAAAGGGTTTAGGTTTTCGGGTGGTACTTTTAAGCGCAGAAGAAAAAAATAATATAAAGTGCGGCATTTTTTTAGTATTAATCAATACTTAATTTGATGTATTTAGCAACACTCTTATTTGAGCGTCCCGCTAATTGCACCTAAAAAAAAATGCTTCTGCCTTCCAAAACTAAATATCACCTTGTAACTTTTAGTTCTCTACTTCCTAACACCAATTATTATTTTATGTTAAGTAGACTGGCACTCAAATATTTTGAAACTCAAAGTTATCTCTTTATTCCCATAATCAAATTCAATTATTTTCAAAACACAACAAAAACCATATAACATACATAAAAAATTAAAATTAAAATTTATTTTTTCAATCATATTTGGGATGTTAAAATTCTAAATAAATACGCACTTCATCAGTTAAAAAATGTTTTGTCAAATCAACTTGTATGTCTTTAAGCATTTGATTAATCATTTTCCTTCTTATTTTCACTATCATACACTTTTATTCGAAACAAGGAAAGCATTCTCAATTTTATTGTGGTAGGTATCCTTCATCCAACAACCAAAAAAATATATAAAAAAAATATAAAAGAACAAATGGCATAAATGTTGCATGATAAAACATTGCAATTCACCAAATTATATTGAGATTTTAAATTATAGCTTCATCAAACTTTATATCTTTCAAATTCATGTTAGGAACAAGGTCATTAGATTCATCATAAAATAACGATCAGAAAACCCTAAAAAATTAATATTGATATATAGAAGAAAAATAAAATTTAGACAAAAAGAGAGATTTTTTGCTTTAGAGTTTGAAATCTTTGTGTTTTGACAATGTATTGAGATAGTATATGTTGGTTTTCTAAGGGAGATAAAGAAGATATAGTTGTTAAGGTTAAATGAGAAAATAGATTTTGGTGGCCATAAATATATGAAAAAATGATAGATAATAAAATTTTAATGGTAGCCAGAAACATTTTCTAGGTGCCAATAATAGTATCATTTATTTTATTTTTTGTGCACACCAAATGAAACGTATTCTCTTTCAAAAAGCCCTCCAAACTAATTTCTATTTTCAAACCTTCAAATCATTCTTTTTCCTCCAAAAATCATTTTTCTTTCTTCTCATAAACATAATCTTATATTCAAATTTCATACAAATTTATTTCAAATAGTCGTTTATTCATTTGATATAACCATCATTCCAGTTTGGGCATACAATTTGGTGTGAAAGTCATGATTTTTCATAGTTCTTTGTACTTTAATGTATCCTTATCATTGTTTAATAATGATGACTCAATATGCATCTAAATTTTGATATTATGGCTAGGTGGAAAATTTATATTTCTATTGTTGTTTCACCTAAAAATGTTAATAAAGTTTAAGTGTATCATTAACTCAGACTTCATTAACGATTACTATATATTCTTTCAAGATTACAAAAACAATAATTAACATGCATATTTTAAATATTAATAAAATTTTCTTAAACCATAAAACATTAATCTCAAAACAATAAAATATATTGTACTTATGCTGCTCATCTCCTTATCGACTGACGTTAATGGATGATATGTGAAGAGGTAACGATATATGACAATTAGGGTTTTATTTATTTATTAAATTACATTTAATTATATTAAGTTCAATTATATCTATCCGTGAGTGGCCATTTCTCCATCCAATCTTCCAAACTGTTTAAGATGGGTTTATGTAGTAGGTTTGATAAATTAATTTTAAAAGTTTTTTAAATGATATTACTGATAGCTTTGACGTGTGTTTATAATATTATCCTAAAAATATATTACAACCTATAAATTTCCTTTCATATTTAATTTTATATCAAAATTAGCATGTTCATCCCAAATTATTCAATTTAATCAACCATAATAGTAGCCTTCCTCCCCAAGTGTTGAGTGTACAAAAACCACACTATCTTCTATCATGGTTTTTATAAGAACCATGCTAAACTTTTACGTGGTTCATATGCAAACCACACTATAGAGTAGTATGGTCTAGATTGAACTCACGTTAAAGAGTATATGGTTCAAACGAAAATGCTATAGGATGGCATGGTTAACAAAAGAAGAGATAATAGTTTCCAACGCGCTTCATTTTAAATCATGAATGAGTTTTTTGACAAAGATCATGATTCTAAAGTTGATGGAGATGTTAGATTCTACCTTTTTGAGTTTCAAAGAGACAACCGTACATTTCAGTATATCTTATACAAGTTGATTTTTTTTGGAATAATAACTTATAAAGGCTAAGGCAAACTACCAAGATAGGTTGCTCGGTGATTGAACATTAAGCAAAGTAGATTCGTCGTGATACACATATAACTGTTTTTTATATACAAAATTATTTTGATTTTTTTTTTAAAAATACATTGTAACACCCCATAAATTTACGTTAATAATTTAATAATTAATTAAGCTCTAAAAATGGAATTTGTCCATGAAACTTGCACCATTGTGTTCGTGGCGATTTTTTGAGAAACTTTCATATTTAGAGTTTCACGATCGAAGTTCAAACGAAGAAGTTACGAGAATTTAAAGAAATCGAAAAGGAAGTATGTTAACTGATTTCTTTACCCAGTAGAATTCAAAAGAGTTAGAATGGTCAGACTAAATGCGAACGACTTGAAATTTAGCCAAAAGACCTAAAAGAATATAACAAATGAACCCTGAGAATTTGGTATGAAACAAGACAAGTATTTGGATCGGCACCAGTCCAATCTAATTGGTTCAGCAATGATCCAAATTATTGACTCATCAGTACTTCAAATCACTTGCATTATGTCCTTATATCACTTCTAAGCTTATCTACTAAATTTGCTAACATTCACAGCATCCGGGTTAAAGAAGTTAGGACTTGTCCTATGCAAGATACAGTTCGATCTAACCTATTAGTGATTCATCGTCAAAATACGTCAACAAGTCATAAAATTGCAAGAGAAGCCCAGCTAGCCAATAAGGAAGCTTATGGGATGAGATTTGTGCAAGAATTGCTCAACAATTTGGATCGGTGCCGATCCAATCTAATTGGATTGGTACCGATCCGAATAGTTAGCTCGATTTACTTCCAAAATTTATGTGATGCCTCATAGTGATAATTAGAGGCCTCTAGTGCTCTGGTTTCGATCCAAGTGCTCTTAGAATCCTATAAATACATCCTACCATCACCAGAACGGGGGCTGGCTGCTCTGATCACTGGAGAAACTCTGCTATGAAGATTCTTCAACCTTCTTCTTCCTCACAATGGCTGCCATGGGACAACTGAAATCCTTCATTTTATCTCCTTGAATGGTAACTTGGTTTCCTTGAATTCAAACATACAAATTGTAATCAACTTGTACCAGTGATCAACAGTCAATACATCAATAAAATCTATAAAGTGGATGTAGGCTTCATTAACAGCCGAACCACTATAATAATCTCTTGTTCATTTACTTTTTCTACGATTTACTGTTGCTTTTTCTATCTTATTTTCCTTGATATACAGAGATGGTGCTTTCATACTTAATCCAGAGTGTTGATCCATTTTTTGGGTTAACAAAATAATTAAATAGCGAAATACGATAATAGATAAAAATTAAACAGGAGCCCTACCCATCGACCCCCGCAACATGATAGAAATCGATCGTTCATAAGGGAGTGATCGACCAGTCGAGGCATTTCGGCTGCAATCTGAACCTCGACCAACCATCCAGATTTAATAATCATAATCTAATGGATATGACTTATTCAAGAGCCTATAAATATAGGCCTAACCCTTCTCTTCTTTAATCATATTTTCTTATCAAGGACAGCGAAGCTCTACCATTTTCTCTTTTCCATTATTGCTCTTAACTTTAAAATAATTTGTATTTATAAAGATTAGAGAAGGGTAGAAAATAAATAAAAGAAGAGAAGGAGCGGATCAGTATTGCATAAATAAAAGGGTAAATTTCATTATCATAAATATGTATTCCCCTCTTTTCAAATCTCTTCTCCGATCTGCAATTTTAATGGCATATGTATACACCTTTATACATATTTCTTGGGATTAGAAAGGAATGGAGTTTATTCAAGGAATCAGATTAAGATCTGGAGATTTGAAAAGCTTTTATGGGCGAGTGGGAAATTATACAATTTACTTATAACATTAGGATTTATTTCCTTGGAGTTATATTTGATGTTTATGACTAAATAAAGATCTAAAGAATCGTATGCTTGAAATAAGTGTATAAAACAACATCTACATATTCTATAAATAAACAGGATTGTTCTTTACACCCATATTTGAAAATCAGTTCCTAAATTATTAAAAGTTGAATATGGATAAAATGTTGAATTTGTTCCAGATCTACAATTGGATTGTGGAAATATTAGTATAATTATATCTATTCCGATTCTATCAAAAGGTAAATTTTGTATTTTAATTCGTTAGAAGTATTGTCCTTTATCTAATATCTTAATAAATGCAACATTTGGGTTGAAAAGTAAAATGCATCAAAGAAGAAAGAGATGTGTAAAGTATGGATTTTCTTTTAGTAGTTTACACTGTCTACTTCAATAAAGAGAAGATAGATGATTCCTTGTAATTTCAAACTAAGAAAATCTCTTAATTTACGTTAAGTTATAGAAGGTTATAACGAAAACCTTTTTGAAAGGATAATTCTAACATATTAAATATAGGATAAAATATATCCTAGTTAAAGGATTAATAACTGAAAACATAAGAATAAATTTATAAACACATACAACCAGGGCCAAAACATTCAAAAAAATATAATTAATACAACATATTATATGTTAATGATTCGCATTAAATGTAAACCGAATGCTAGAATAGATCATGTAGTAAATGGCAGAATTGGAAATCTCCAACCATAGGACCAATGGGAAAAGGAATATGCTTAAAACATAAGACTTACTTTAGGGATTGAAGGTATTAAGTGATTTTTTGAGGGCCCATCTCTTTCTCTTATACGAAGTATTAAATGGTCAGGGTTAGCAGTTAGGCATGATAAAGGATATCTTAGAAAGGTCCACTTCAGTAGGAAGTATTAAGTGGCCGAAGAGATTTCCATGCAAAGTCAGCTAGATAGGTACTAGTAAGGAGTCCGCCTTAGATTAGGTGTTAAATGATGGGGACCTGCCTTAAATAAGGTGTTAAATAGTTAAAGTCTGCCTAATTGCATTAAAAAGTATTAAGTGTCTTGGGCACTATCTCTCACAACGGGGACATTAGTATGATAAATGCGGCAATTATATATTTAAAGCATATATAGAAATCATCGATCTCTATAGCAAAGACTGATAGACCAACGTTGACGATGCAAAGGGCCCATTTTGGATAATGATGTATTAAATGGCCATTGGGTCTACCTCCTCCGTATTTAAGATGTATTAAGTGACTTGGTTTTGGGCAGCGTATGCATAATAGGCATATGTCAGTATTATACCTTAGAAAAGATTAGGTATACATATCATATGCACATTAAATGGATTAACTGTAAATAATAAGACATAATATTATGAAAACCAATCGATATAAGTTTGAGTTATGGATAAAGTTTGCGATTTTCCAATAACTAGAACATTGTTCTGACCCCCTTCTCATTACAACCCATAGGATAGATTTAGAGGAATAGGTCATTGGAGCAAGATGGAAGGGTTGATGGAGAAGTCTTCTGATTCATGCTCGGTACTAACAAGGCAATTGGATGTCCATGGAATACCATTAATTTCCAAGTAATAGCCTTAGTCGGTATTTATATCCTGTTATATTTTCTTTTCCATTGTGAGTTTAGTTTGATCAATCTTTGATATGCTTATGTTTATTATAGGCTACCAAAACCAAGGATCTATACCTTAATCAACTTGAGTTTCGATTTTTCTTGAAATTCTGGCCTATTAAGGTATGGGTTGTTACATTTGATATAAGAGCCTAGGTTAGTTGATCATATAGATTAGGATATACTATGAGTACGTATTTGTATTTTTCTATCTAAATCTATGCCATGCACTATAAATTCAGACCACAGAATAGTTGCGACCATATTCCAAAAGGACGAGCGAGGCAACTATAAGTTAGAAAGTTTTATACAGAAGATTATGTGCCTACCCTGATTGCCTCGTAGAGCATTGGCTACACGCAAAGCATTAACTTTAGAGATAATGAGCATGACATATGGAAGGATCCTAGAGGCTGGATGACATTTGACTTGATTGTTGAGATTTAACTACCTTATGATTGTGGATTTGGATGGATCGTCGACTGAAGTTGCACAATTTATCCAAACAAGCAGCAATTAAGAATCTATATGTCATTAATATTCGAAGGCAAGTTCTCATAAGAGAATATTCATCAATCACCTCAAGACGAGGAACCAGATTTTTATTGAAGAAGTAAATCCCATTTCTTAGTCCGACCCTATGTGAGAATATCTTGAAATATTTAATGAGTTTCTTCAAAAAGGGAAAAAAAAAATATAAAAAATAATATATATTTGAAACTGTTGTTTGGGATGTAAGAGAGCTGTGAAAATTTATTTTAAGAAATATACACAATAATGAATTTGGTTGTGTTGAAAAGCTTTAGTTTAAAAAGAAACCTTTGAATTATTAAATATATAATAAAATAAGATTTTGACTTTGGTTTAAAAAAATTTGGATGAAAAATAGTTTTCTATTGGCAATAAAGTGAAAGCCGGAAAAAGTATAGACTAATGATTATTCCTGTTTAAAGAATTGAAATGCTTTTAAAAATTCTCCCTTAATAGATGGATGAAATATAAATGACATTAAATTCAGTTAGGGTATGTCGTTAGGAAGTTTGGAGCAATCCATCAGCAAATAGGAAGAATATTCCCATATAAAATAATACGGAGAATAGTTGGTGGAATATTTTCCAATTCTGATACTTGTTGATGATAGCAGCAGTATGATTGAGGAATACCAATATTTAAGGAAAGGGGTTCAAAGAGCTAGATGATAAGCTAGGGCACCATCGTGGAAAGAATATGAATTTTTGGATCGTGTCGGATCGAAGAAAACAATGCAAATGATAATAACAATAATTATTATTAATTGACCCGGCTCGAAAAGGGTCTAGGTTCAACTTGCGCATGAAATTAGACGACCGGTCAACCCCTAGTGGTCAACCGGTAGCCGTCGAATGGTTGCCCTAGGAGCGATCGATGGTTAGCAGGCTTAGGGCGTGACTCGAACCTGGTACGCGATTTTATAAGTCACGTCCATTAATCCCCTTCCCCCATCGTTTCCCTCCTCTTCCTCACATCCAAACTCAGTCCCCTCCTCCCCAAATCAAGGCCTCCACTCCTCTTTTCCCCCACCAATGATGGGCAATTCCGCCTCCCTCTTCACTACTGTAGACCCAACTCCATCAATAGCTTCCCCTTTTAAGAATTTTGCAGGCTAGATCTAGCTCCACCACCTCTCCAGATCTGAATCCAATCTTCCCCCTCCGACCTCTACTTAGTCTATGGCACCACCTTGTACCATCGGCTTTTCCTTACGCCATTCGAGTCTCACCCTTCAAGAGATCGCTTGGCTCGATCGAAGCAACCAAAAAATCTATGTTTGCTTGGCCTCATCAAATTTCACCTTTCTTCAGGTAGGCCTGTAAACGGATGCGGATATGGCTATATCCGCATCCGTATCCGAAAATTAAAATCTACATCCACATCCGCATCTGATATCCACGGATATTCAAAAATTAACATCCGTATCCGCATTCGAAAAGAGGATGCGGATATTTTCTAATATCCGAAAATATTCGAAAATCTGCATCTGAAAACTAGATTAAGAATTATAATATAATGAAAATTTTAACCAAAATAATTACAATTCATAGCATTCAAATAACAATCAATCAACAAACTAATATACTTCGGTTTCCAAGTTAACAACAAACAATCCACACAAAATCATAATAAAGTTACAAAATGCATACTTAATTAGCTTATACAATTTAAATAATTAAACAACCTAAATAAACATAGCTAAGTTGACCAATAAGCATCCGATTTCTTTGCAAAAGTGTAGAATGAACATCCAGTTCTTTGTTCTATCTTCAAACTCATGAGCTTTCCACACGATCCTATAGAACAAAACATAGAAAAAATATGATCCAATTATTCCAATAATTCAAACTTCAAACTCATATTGTATTTTGCACTAGAAGTGCTGCTGCTAGTGCTGCAGCAGCGGCACCAAGTGCTGCTGTCAGAAAGTGTCGCTGCACTTCGTGCAGCACACCACCACCACCGAGTTCTACTTCCAGAAATTGCAGCAGCGGCATTTGGTGCAAGTGCTGCTGCAGCAGCACTTGGTGCTGCAGCCAGAAAGTGCTGTTGCTTGCAGCAGCATATAAATGAAAAAGAAATCTATATTTTTACCTTGTGCGATGGATAGTTCATGGTTGAGCTGATGCTTCATCTACAAGCTCTATATCTTTTACCTGTTAAAAAAAGACTAATTATATTAAACGGTTAAAATTCTAAAATAATTTTAGGATGTAATAATAACTAACCTATGTCTGATGGTAACCAATCCTTAATACAACTCAATGCTTCCACTATGTCAGGAGATAATGAGGATCTATTTTCGGTATTCAATCTACCACCGCTAACTAACGATGAGTCGGATGCTACAGTAGAGACGGGAACAACTAAAATATCACGAGCAATCTTTGCCAGAGCAGGAAATGTAGGACAATTTGTTTTTCACCACATTAAAATGTCAAAGTTATTGTCATCCTCATCCACCGGTAATAATTCATCTTCCAAATACTTGTCAAGCTCGGTCTTTGAAATTTGCAAACCTCCAATTTTTTGTTCTCTATAATTCTTCCTATGACGACCCGCAAATCCGTACCCCTTAAGTCAACACTATTCTACATCAATCAACTCAAGATGAACAGAAATACGAACCATTTGGGTTAAAGAAGAAGAGGTACAAGAAGAAAATAGAAAACAACATCAGAATCTAACTATCGCAGCGGAATAAAATATAATAGATAATAACATATCTTTACACAAAAGAAAACTATATCTGTTTTATACATACATCACCAGAATACATCATCAGAGTTTAACAACATCAATAACATACAACTGGGCAATCATATAAACTTGTCCTCATGACTGAATACACAATAGAATAATAATCAAGTACGGAAGTACGTATCGCCATCTAGCTTTTCTCCTGAGCTCCACATCATCATACCTGTATTCTATAATACTCGCTCTGACCCGAGCATTATAGTTAAATAACACCCGAGTCAGTCTGGAAAACCAGCGTGAGTAAACCACACTCAACTTGATTATTAAAGTTTCAAAAACCTTTTGAAAACAAAAGCATCTCATAAGACCACGCCACAAATAAACATGTCGGGTTTTTACCTTACGATAGCTAAAACATTTTTTAATTAAAATCCTCTGATATTATAACAGGGTCGATTTACAAATACTTATTAAAATAGCCGAAATTGTTACATCTATTAAATTCCAGCTACTAGCCACAATCATGGGTAATACAAACAAAAATCGTAAATGGCATGTAGGGAGAATGGATTTCCAACTAATGACTAGGCACTGGGGTACCACCTGTCACAGTACGTGGCCTAGATCACCGTACCGAGGATTACTCCCAATCCCCTACAGCACAAGACCGGGACTACCCCTAACTGGATAATCCCGAGTAAGATCACCCCACGGTAGGGATCAGCAACCGCACCACTAATCCGAATAAAAAGAGACATCTAGACAGGGATGACCTCACCCTAATGGGAGCTACCCACCTAGCCTTGCTGCATAACGCCTGATTTTCAGTCATTCTTAGTTGATGAGGCTTGAGGCTAAGCGTTACCTTTTAGAACATTTCACTTAGAATTCCCATCGTCCACCTGACGATGTTCCGAAAGCATTCATCCATACAAGTCGGACCTGGGTTCGAACGGAACCGAAGGCACTACTCCTACTACATCCATTTTGAAATTATACTCAGGATTAGTAGCGACTAGCCCTTACACTTCACTGCTCCATCTTCGAATCCAAACTCGTCTTCCTCACGAAAATGTACAAACCGTATCGAAGCGGTTTTCGAGAAATTAATCTAGATCCCGGTCTCTTCGAAACGATCAGTGCATTGCTCAATATTGATAGTCGGTTATTTAATTATCAATTAACATTCACAACAACCATCCAACATAAATAATTTCACCAAATTATTTATTAACCTCAAAATATCTTTGCAAGATATATTTCCATTTTCAAACCTTTTTGAAAACAGTTTTCCAACCCTACTCTTCTCACCAACCCTACTCTTCTCATGGAATGAATTCCTAAATATTTATTTCCACTGAAAACACCAAGCACAAAAATTTTAGATTTTGAAAATAATTTAAAAATACTTTATTTAAAAAAATATACTTTAACATTTAATTTGAAAACTACTTCAATACTTTATTAAAATATATAATTTAGGAATATTTAAAATGAGGTTACTTTATAAAATATATAATTAGATTTTCTCCTTTAAAACAAAATACCCAGTCACCTTTAAATAATTACTACGATAATAGATTTGAAAAATATTTACTTTAGAATTTAAATATTTAGAAATAATAAATTTTTTAGACATGCTTTTTAAAGCAACATAACTTATATTTAAAAATTTACATTGAAAACGTACTTGGCTGTCCAGGGAAATATACTTCTCTTCACATCCTTTAAAAATAAATCACTATTTATTATTAAACAATTTTACCCATTCCTTTAAATAAATTCCCACTGTGAATTTATTCCTCTAAATATCCACTGATATATTACTTCACTTTTATAAACCCAGTTTATAAATTCCATAATCTCGCTTCCCCTTTTGAAATTCCAAACATCAAACACTTAAATCAATTTTCAAATTGTTTTCCATTTTACTTCATTTTGAAATAAATTTCTTACTTACTCAATTTATTCAAAACCCGTTAACTTCATATTTATTTCTTAATTATGATTTAAAGTCCTTTTTAACTGAAAATACCAATTTCATACCCTTTTTTTTTCAAATTCCTTCTTTATCTGATTCAATAATTTTAAAACTCTGAATTTTTAAAATAAATTCTTCATTCCTTTAAATAATATCACTTAAGTTTAAAATTCATTATTTTTTTGTTTATTCAAAATCCACTTTTTCCATACTCAGAATTTATTTATTAGAATTTAAAATCCACTTTTATTCTCTCTCTCCATTCATTCTTCAATTTATCTAAAATTTCCAATAACCATTTACTTACAAATTCCCTCCTTTAAATTTTCTTTCCAAAAATCCAAACTATATATTTTGATAACTTAGTATCCAAACATATTCAATCAAACGAACATCCAACATTGCCAGTTACCCATATAATTCATCACAGAATATCAAATAAACATAACATAGTATATTAAACAATCTAATAATTTTTAGGAATCTAGTTGGATCCCTCCAACCTATTCCCCTGCATCCATAGATGTTAGCACAACATAAAATACCAATTTCACTTCGAGGTGGAATATCGCGGTATATGGGTTTATAAAATATCATCCGCTATTATGCGGCGCATAGGGTCTCATCCTCTATATAATGCGGGAAATCAATCACTCCAATATATACTATATACTACTACATATAATATAGCACATCCAATCAATTCAATCATTCAATCAAATATTGAATTTAACTATTTAAATTTAAAATCAGACGAGTGAGATTAACTCATCTTTGCTTTTATTTGCAATACATTCCAATATTGCCTTGGTTTCTCGATTTTTGACCTTGAATAAACAATTTATTTGATTTATTAATATTAGAAATAATCGACCATTCACTTTTATTTAAATTTAATCAACTAATATTTTAGTTCAAACTAATTTCTCTTTCATAAATATTTATTTTATTTTATTTTATTGAGCTAAAATAACTCAATGAGTAAATAAAACAGGTTAAATCATCATAATATCTATTGAAATTGATCAGTAAGTTTGAAGTATATATATCTTCCTTTTCTTTTAATCCATATATATCAAACCCATTTAGTACCAAACAGGTGAAGTAATATACCTTGCTGTTATATATATATATATATATATATATATATATATATATATATATAACTGATTAAACATTCAAAACAAACCGTTTTATATCTTACTGCTAATTTTAAGATCTTACCTATATATAAATTTAAACAAAAATTGTGTTATAAATATTGCTGTAAACAAAAAAAATTCTAACCTTTGTAACATACATATTTACTGTAAATTCTCTTCTGCAGTATATAGACAAAATAAATAACTAAAACAAACAGCTCTAAACCTTACTGGAAAACGCGAACCAGGCCTCGAGCCTTCACTGCGTTAGGGCTTGAACGAGTCACCGCCGCGGCCCGTTCGCCACCTCCCGGAATGACAACGTGCTCGTCGACCTCGCCACCCAAAGCCTCGCCATCGCGAGCCACGCGAATCCCTCCAACAATCGACAATCCCCTCTACCGCAGCCCTAAAATGAACGAAAGCGAACACCTCCCCAACTAAAGCTGGTGATGCCGCGGCACGATATGCCATCTGACTTGGCCATGATGAACCCATGCTCGCTCTTTCGCCTGCCCTAAAATGTGCACGAATCGAAGAGAGGAGCTTGTGATTTTGGTTTCGTTTTGTTTGAACGAGAAGAAGCTCTGCCCTAGTTGAATTGAAGGAAGAGGGAGAACGGCCATTACTTGATTTTGTTTTTACGGTATTCGATTTTCTTTTCGTTTTTGAAATGTTAGCCGACTTTTTAAAACAAAAAGGGGGAAAGATACCTTTCGTGAAGAAGCTGCTTCACGTGGAAGATACATCTTGCTACAGTGACAATTGAAACGAAGGCTAAAAGTTTGATGTGAAATTGTTTTTGACTGGTCAACATTTATTTCTAAATTTAAATTCAAATCGTTTTGAATCCATAGCTTAAAATCTTGACATCCTATCGAGGCGTGCCGCTAGGCGTTTATAATGTTATACCCCTATTTCGAACGCAATGGAAAAGGTTCCGAGTCCTAATTCGATCGTATGGAGAAGATAGCTTTTTGAATCCAGTTATTATATTAAATTTCAATTTAATTTCCAACGCGTTTACTTATCGTACGGCCAAACAATCACTCCAAGCACTACGAAAATTGAAATCTGATAATAATACAATACTACAGATCTAATGGAACTGGTTTCATCGAGTTCCGAGACTGTGCCTCGGAAGGATATTTTTAAATATTAATTTAAACGATATATTTTCAAAACTTAACAAAACACTTCCAAATTCAATTTTAACACTTTTCTATCTTCGGTAATATTAATATAAATTTTACAAACCCTTAAATTATTTTTAAGAGGCTTAAAACTCTAGATTCAACATTTTTACCCAATTTCCAGTAATTAAAGCCAGTAATTAAATTTCCAAATAATGGTGATATTTGAAATTGAAGTTACAAACTAACTTTTAAATATTAAAATCAATTAAATATCCCAATTTAAATTGTCCAAAATTCCGGGTTGTCAAATTCCTCCTCCCTTAAAAGAATTTCGTCTCCGAAATTACTAGTTAGGAAGAATGGTCCAATACCCGTCTACTATTTTCTCAAAACCAAACGGTTTTTAACAACGACCACACAATCTTTATTGAAGACACACTATTCATCTTACCAACTTTCCAAACTTTTCCATAGTTCCCAAACAACTTTCCTTATTCAACCATTCAAATTATAATTCAAAACCAAGTTTTAAATTTTCAAATTTTCTCAAAAATTTTCTAACTCCCTAAATTTTAGAAAAATTTCGCTAGCGTCTCCTTTGCGAGACTAGCTCAGAATAACTACAAAATGCTTCTACGGGCTCCCAAATTCCAAAAGAAAATAAAAGGCCAAGTGGCTAGATCAAAAACCCAATCAAATTTCATACATAAATTTAAACACGTACCTTTTTGTCGAGCAATTCGAATTTATCTTTCGAAATCAAAACCAATTTTCCTTTTCCTTTATAATACCTGTATATCCTAGTTAGCAATAATATTCAATCACAACATTAAAAATCATTTTATTGTCTCCCTTACAAAATTTCAATATTTATTCATCTAAGACCGTACGATGTACATATATCATACGTACGCAATATCAAATTCGATTACTCACTCGATAACACAATTTCACTTCCGAACTAGCATCATTCACCCGACTTTCTAGTACGGACTCAGATCTGGTTTCCTGATCAGAAACCGTCATTCTCCTTGCATAGTCACAAACTGTGATAGAGAATATCCATAATTCAATCAATAATCCATATCCAGGGTTCGTCATCATAAATCGAGGGAAAAATCCTAACTCAGATCGATATAGCTATCTCGAAATTCTATGCTCGATTTTGGATCAAATCGCCATGCGAATAACATAATATATGTACATTCTACGTATTTATCTCAATTGATTATCAACTATATCAATTCTCTTTTTATGCACATTCATTTGATTTCTATTCACTTATCAATGCTTATCATTTCACATATTTTTATTAAATCTTCACTCTAATGCTTATTCAATATATTTTCCCGGCACCCATATTACTTAAGAATTCTACCATTTCTTCTTATGTTCAATATAAGTATTTTATGCGCTTCTTATATTTATTTTCACTTCACCACTTTAGTTTTTTATCTACTTCTATTCAGATTGGTTCCCCCATTTCCATATGAATTCAATTTATCTTCAACTCTGAATATTGAATTTTATCTTCCATTTATAACTGATTCATATCATTATTTTAAATTAGTTTCATCCACTAATTTATTTCAATTTTCAATTTGAAATCATTTTGTCGCTAACAAAAATTTTCCCAAAAACTTTTCTAACTCCCAAAATTTTCGAAAAATTTGGCAGAGTCTCCTTTGTACAGAGGAGCTTTTGCAATTTGACAAGAGATATAAATATATATACATCGACCCACACGGTCGAAAAAACAAAAACGGTTCATATTTCCTATTTTTATTGCGTAGGCGTACCTTTATTTAGCATTTTTAAGAAAGCGGCTTATTATTTTAGCAATTAGTGCAACCAAATCCAGTCATACGGCTTCCTTGTACCTGTACTTACTCAATTTAAATATGTAAATGCCAAAATCATGTAGCTTAACAACATTTTACATATTTAACTAGTAAACATATGAGTTTCTATAAGCAATGTAGGTTACACAATATTTATAAGCAACTTATAGGGTTCCGACATTAATTTTAATTGTTTACAACAAATTCATATACAACTTCATTCAATTTAAATTGTTTACAACTCAATTGCTTACAATCAATTCATTTTTAACCCATACAACTCTCATTTATTTCAATTGATTCCAACTCATTTTATTTTAGATTCGATCCCATTTCTAGTTTATTCACCAACCATAGATTTGCAGTTCTTTTCATCTCCGCATTGGTTTCATTTTAAAACCATGTCATTGAGCTTGACAACATTCGATGCTTATATTAATAATCATTTTCCAAATTAATTTAATCCAAACTTTTATTTAATGAACTTTCACCCTTACTCGAAGCCAGACTTCTATAAATTTTAAACTTAAGTTAATTTACTTTAATTTAGTCCCACTTCAAAACTTAAGCCCACTTCATTTGCGAAATGAATTTTCCTTTTTAGTTTAACTTGGTTCTTTTTCAATCAAATCTCATTTCAATCTACAAATTTATTTGATTAGTTATTATAAATTATAATTTCCAAATTCAATTCATTCACGACTCATTTAATTAATTACAAGGCCATTTTCAATTTATTTCTTCCTTCTTGAACTTAATTTGCAATTCAAACCATTTCTGTTTCAATCCAACTTCCTTTTATTTGACAATATTTCAATTGTATTCAATTTACTAACAATTCAAGTCAAATTTAATTTATAGCTCAAGTTTTCATTCCTTATCCACATTCATTTTATTTGAAACCATTCTATTAAGCTTGAAAACATTCCAATTCTAAAATCCTTTTATTTCAACTCCTAAGCAATTTCATTTCTTCTTAACTTGCTTCAACTAAAATTATTCCATTTTCCAACATTATAGCATACGTTCAATTCACTCAACCAACTTCCATTTCTTTTCGCAACAGTTTTATTTCCATCTTTCATTTGATTCCTATTTAATCGAATTCCATTTAATTTAGTTAGCCCATCCATTTAATTTTAATTCACCTTCTCAATTTATCAAAATAATATTCAAGCACATATTTAACTCATTCACACTCGAATTGGATTTTATTTGTAACTCAAATCATTTCTATTATAATCCAATTCCATTTCATTTGACAACAACTTCCTTTCATAATTATCCACTTACAATATGCGATGAATATTATTTATACCCAAGTTTTATTCCTATCATTTAATTCACAAACCAATTTTATTAACTCACAATTCAACTTTTATTTAACCAATTTAAAATATTTGGTAGCAATTTCTCTCTTGGAAACTCGAAAATGAACATCGACGATGCTGTAGTCATCACCGAAGTTATTTTCTAGCGACCGAAAGAGTTCAATGCTTTTATCTTTTTAAAAACATTTCCAAATATTCTTAATTTCAAGTCTCACCAGATTTCAAATCCAATTCAAAATATTTTCGAATAATATTTCTATTATTCCTTCCCAAAATCTTTGAAAATCATTTTCCAAACCCAAAGAACTTAAATCTTTCCCAAAATTTCAAATTTCAAATTCTTTCAATCTATATCCAACATTGCACTGGAATTTACCTCATTCAGTTATAAATCACATATATAATTCTCATAAATCCCATTTTGTTATGTGGATTTATTCCTTAATCTTGGTTAAAATTTTCAATTCCTTATTCAATTTCTTCACAACAATAATGATAATAATTTAATGTTATCATTCTCTAACAACCAAGCAACCCAATATAACTATAATAATTTAGGGAAAATTATTCTTTTATATACAAAAATAATTTGAGTAAATTTTTTTCATTTACCCTATTTTAAAACAATACCGTGTCGAATTGTTCTATTCAAGTGTTTAAAGGTCCCTATCAATAACGTTAATTACTCGTATTGATCAGAATTCATAACCCACTCAACAAACCAATAAACACAATATAAAATCATTTTATATTCACTAAAAAATACGCGCTCATATCTATTAATATACTCATACTCATTTTAGAGTACTACAAACTCTATTTAATGAGTAATCCCCACCAGAGCCAAGGTACTCGCTTAACCTTCAGCTCTGATACCAAGTGTGACGGCCCGCAAATCCATACCCCTTGAGTCAACACTATTCTACATCAATCAACTCAAGATGAACAGAAATACGAACCATTTGGGTTAAAGAAGAAGAGATAGAAGAAGAAAATAGAAAACAACATCAGAATCTAACCATCACAGCGAAATAAAATATAATAGATAATAACAGATCTTTACACAAAAGAAAACTATATCTGTTTTATATATACATCATCAGAATACATCATCAAAGTTCAACAACATCAAAAACATATATCTGGGCAATCATATAAACTTGTCCTCATGACTGAATACACAGCGGAATAATAATCAAGTACGGAAGTACGTATCACCATCCAGCTCGTCTCCTAAGCTCCACGGCATCATATCCTGTATTCTATAGTACTCTGTCAGACCCGAGCATTATAGTTAAATAACACCCGAGTCAGTCTGGAAAACCAGCGTGAGAAAACCACACTCAACTTGATTATTAAAGTTTTAAAAATCCTATTGAAAACAAAAGCATCTCGTAAGACCACGCCACAAATAAACATGTCGGGTTTTTACCTTACGATAGCTAAAACATTTTTTTATTAAAATCCTCTGATATTATAATAGGGTCTACTTATAAATATTTATTAAAATCACCGAAATTGTTACTCTATTAAATTTCAGCTACTAGCCACAATCGTGGGTAATACAAATAAAAATCATAAAAGGCACGTAGGGAGAATGGATTTCCAAGCAATGACTAGGCACTGGGGTACAACCTGTCACAGTACGTGGCCTAGATCACCGTACCGAAGATTACTCCCAATCCCCTGCAACACAAGACCGGGACTACCCCTTACTGGATAATCCCGAGTAAGATCACCCCACGGTTGGGATCAGCAACCGCACCACTAAGCCGAATAAAAAGGGACATCTAGACAGGGATGACCTCACCCTAATGGGCGCTACCCACATAGCCTTGCTGCATAACCCTTGATTTTCAGTCATTCCTGATTGATGAGGCTTGAGGCTAAGCGTTACCTTTTAGAACGTTTCACTTAGAATGCCGATCGTCCACCTGACGATATTCCGAAAGCATTCATCCATACAAGTTCGTCCCGGGTTCGAACGGAACCGAAGGCACTATTCTACTACATCCATTTGGAATCATCCTCAGGATTAGTAGCGACTAGCCCTTGCACTTCATTGCTCCATCTTCGAATCCAAACTCGTCTTCCTCACAAACACGTACAAACCAGATCAAAGTGGTTTTCGAGAAATTAATCTCGATCCCGGTCTCTTTGAAACGATCAGCACATTGGCCAATATTGATAGTCGGTTATTTAACTATCAATTAACATTCACAACAACCATCCAACATGTTATTATATTAAATTTCGATTTAATTTCCTACGCCTTGGCCAGTTATTATATTAAATTTCGATTTAATTTCCAACGCGTTTACTTATCGTACGGCCAAACGATCACTCCAAACACTACGAAAATTGAAATCCGATAATAATACAATATTACGGATCCAATAGAACTGGTTTCGTCAAATTCCGAGACCGTGCCTCAGAAGGCTATTTTTAAATATTAGTTTGAACGATATATTTTCAAAACTTAGCAAAACACTTTCAAATTCAATTTTAACACTTTTCTATCTTCAGTAATATTAATATAAATTTTGCAAACCCTTAAATTATTTTTAACAGGCTTAAAACTCCAAATTCAACATTTTTACCCAATTTCCAGTAATTAAAGCCAATAATTAAATTTCCAAATAATGGTGATATTTGAAATTGAAGTTACAAACTTACTTTTAGATACTAAAATCAATTAAATATCCCAATTTAAATTATCCAAAATTCCAGGTCGTCACACTTCCACTTAAGATCCATTTTTGTTCTCTTTTTTATACCATGATTAACATTATCATCCAATGCAAAGAAGAAGATACATTTTTATGGGATTCACTTTCTTCTTCATATAAATAAAAAAGAGATTTCAAACAATCATTGATTTTTCTAACATGTACTTGTGCATCTTCCCTATAAATCAAATCAAAGAAAAATTCAATGTAAGCCATTCTATAACGAGGATCGAAAACCATTCCAATATTCATCATTAAATTGCAAGTCTTGCAACATTTCTCAAATTTAATTCTCATCATTTGTGCCATGGAACAAATATAATCATGCTCACTTAGCTCTCGACTAGTAATATTTTCATAAATATCACGCATGCTTTTAAAATACAAATTCGCTGTTGGATATTTAACACCTGAAAATTTGAGAGTTACATCATAAAAGATTTTCAAACATTCACAAATTTCTTTTCCTATCTCCCATTATTCTCTAGAAGGCAAACTTATATAATCTGAAGTTAACTCGACTAATCGCTCAAATGCGGGATGCACTTCAATCGCGCTTTCAAGTATAAGGTATATTGAGTTCCATCACGTTGGAACATCATGAGAAACGCCTTTTCCAACTAATCTAGTTTGTGCCAATAAATTTTCCAAATTTTGTTTTCTAGATTGTGAATACTTTGTGAAATTAACACTTTCTCTTATTTTTGTAGTAAAGCCATGTACGGCTTTTAACCCATCTTGCACAATTAAATTCAAGACATGAGTGCAACAACGCATATGAAACAAATCACCATTTGAAATCAAGACCCCTTTACCATCTAACCATGCCTTGAGATCTCTTATCATAACATCATTATTAGATGCGTTATCAACGGTAACTGAAAATAATTTCTTATCCAAATTCCAAAGCAATAGTTTTGTTTCAAGAGCAATACTAAGTGCAAGTCTAGTATGTAGAGAAGGCATTTCATGATAAGCAATTATATTTTTTTGCAATTTCCATTCATGATCAATGTAATGATAAGTTATACAACAATAACCTATATTCTGATGTTCAGATGTCCATAAATCGGTAGTAAGACTAACACATGTAAACAAACTATCAAACATCCATTGTAATTCAGTTCTCATATCAACACAAAGTTTCAACACATCACAACGAACTGTATTTCTAGAATAGAGCTTAATGGTTGGATTGATACTCTTAACAAATTCTTGAAAGTAAACACGTTCAGTCATATTGAATAGATAATCATGTTTGGCAATCATACGAGAAAAACACATTTGAGTCTTACTTTGATTAAACTTCCAACTAGCTAATTTGAATGGTTTATTGGGAGACTTTTTAGGAGTTAAAAGTTGTTGTTCGGATAATCTTTTATTGGTAGTATTTTTGGGACGAACTTTTATATGATTTTTCAAATGTGTTGTTCCCAATGAAGTGGCTCCATTGAATATCCTTAGAAAAAAATTACAAGTTGCCTTAACACAATTACTACCCTCTAACACTTCTCTATCAAAATCTTTCCATACCACGGATTTCAAGGGTTTTGTATTCAAAGGTGCAGATATTTCTTCATTAGCTGGAATAATTTGAGTTGGTGGCGCACTAGAGTCCATGGTTTCTAGCACAACTATGTTATATTTGACTTTGACACAAGCATTTGATGCAGCACATGCAACAGATTTACTGCTACAACTTGACGAGGTGTTTTCCATTTTTAAAAGTCTGTAAATATTCATAAAACAATTGTAAGGAAGACTAAACGGATAAATTCGATACTTTGTAGCATGTATAGCAGCAAATAAAAAACATACCAAATGGTAAAGATTAATTTAAGAAAAAACTAAATTCAAAAGTTTTTGTTAGTACCATGTCCAAACATAGGTTTTATTCACATACCCAAACAAAATTATCGTGATATAAGAAATGCATATTTTGTTTGCTCCAACTTCGAAACTCAAACCAATAGTTATCAAGTATAAATATTCAAGTCTAGAGTATTATACGAAAACATGCATAAAATTATGGTTGGCTATTGTTCAGACCTAAGATGGGGTTGGTGTTATGAGAGCTATAGTGAAGATCCAAAGATTGTTCAGGCTATGATAGAAATAATTTCAGGTTTGCAAGGAGAAATCCCTCTAAATTCTAGAAAAGGAGTTCCATTTATTAATTCATAGAGGGAAAGTAAGTTATTTGATTGTATTTCATTATTTCATTTTTCTAGTATTCATGTAAATAAAACATTGTCAAACTCATGAGAGAATAAGCACAATACCACAATGCTTGCTTTAGAGTTTAGAGTTTAGACTATTAGCAGAAGTTACCGAAGTATATATTCCAGACTTCCAGTGCATATACTTTACTGTTTTAACCAGATAAGCTTGTATTTCTCTTGTTAATGTGAATGGATGTAGTCTTAGCTTTGGTTCATTTACGTGTACATGTAGGAGAAAAGTGGCTGCCTGTGCAAATCATTACTTAGGTGATGGTGGAACGTACATGGGAATTAAAGTAAACAACAAAATTATCGATACACATGGATTGCTAAGCATCCATATGCCTCCATATTACAATGCTGTTATTAAAGGAGTATCGACTGTTATGGTCTCTTATACGAGTTGGAATGGAGTCAAAATGAACTCTAATAAATTTCTAATCACCAGTTACCTCAAACAAATACTTCGATTCAGTGTAGGTTTAAATTATACCAGTTTCTTTTAATATTAAAGAAATGCATGCAAATATATAGAAAAGTGATTGCGAATCTATGATATTAAGGTTTGATTCATGCATCCTACTATTCCAATGTTTCGGCTGTGGTTTATATTTTGATAGTCTATCTAGAGTATTAGAATTGAATCTCATTAGCATCAATTAACCACGTTAATTAAAAAGAAAACAATTGCTTTGACTAGCAAAAATATTTTGGGATTAAATTATAAATTATAGTTCTGTTATAGGATCCGAAGACTGAAGTGAAGACATTTTTACTAAATTTCATTATTGGTTATTTACACACAGGGCTTTGTTATAGGATCACAACACCTAAGAAAGAAAACTACACATACTCCATCCAAACTGGCATTCTTGCTGGTATTAACATGGTATGTATATGCATAAAAACTTCATTGTTTTAATTTAATTGTCTTTTAATTAAACATATATCATTATACAAAGTGTAGATAATGCATTTCTTTCTGTTGCGGATAATGATACCATTTGACTATCCAGAATTTGTTAACAAATTAACCTTCCTTGTTAATAACAACTTCATTCCCATGTCATGAATAGATGATGCTGTTAGAAGAATTCTACGAGTTGAGTGCACAGTAGGCCTTTTCGAAAATCCTTATGCTGATCTAAGCTTAGCTGATCAAATTGGGAAAAAGGTGAACTGAGCTACTTATTTTATAAGTTTTTAAACTAAATATGATGCATGATTGTCACTTAAACCATGAATAATGTAATCAACAGGAACACATAGAAATAGCAAGGGAAGTTGTGAGAAAATCACTAGTGTTGCTAAAGAATGGAAAGAGTGGGAAAAACCATTATTACCAGTTTACCACTTCCAAAGAATGCAAAGAAAATTCTAGTGGTGACTCAGGTGAGTGGTTTCGAAGCCGAAGCTGCAATCGAAGTTGCGACCGAAGCTGAAGCTGTAAGGCGGAGCCGAAGCTGGGAGGCGGGGCGACGTCGGAGTGATGGGTTGTTTCGATTAAGGGTTACTGTCTGCGATTTAGGGTTTTTATAGCGGCAGCTGTAAAAATTGAGATGAAATAAGAATATACGAAAATGAATTGAGTAATTGACGTTTGAACTTTGAAGCGAATACCACCTGCTTACCTAGGGTTTGTTTGTTGGGCTTGGGCCGTTGGCCTTTAATTTCCAAATAAATTTTAACCCTAACTTATGGGTACCTTTAAATATTAAATTAATAATAATAAAAAATTATTATAATTAACTCGGATCGGACGGATGTTTTTCGGATACGGATATACTCATAACTGTATCCGCATCCGAAATCTCTTTCGAATATCGGATATTCGCATCCGCTTTTTGGATATCGGATGATATGCATATTTTCGGATACAGACTCGAACGAATTTCAGATTTTTCGGGTATCCATTGACATGCCTATCTTTAGGAACGTTCAGTTAAATTTGGAAATTTCGTCGCCTTTAGACTGGAGGAATTGTTCATAGCAGTAGGACTAGCGCTGATACTCCACTATAACACTTTTGAGCAGGAATGCTACTTGCATTGCTTACGATTATTTGATGCGAATATGGCATACAACTTTGATAAAGGCATCGAAAATCTCTCGTCTAAAGTGAAGGGAGTCAAGATTGATTTGTCTGACAATGATTTCATCGGTATTTTTAGGATAGCCACAGAGGGAGAGGACTTGGATGATGTGGAGATGACTAATCTATATATTTTGCAGTGGATCTTTTCAGTGGATATCAGTCTCTGGAGGTCAGACAATTTTGACCTATAGCCCTCCTCATCGTTTGCATAGTTCAGATCGAAGATAGGGAGCTTTGATCACATTTATTCATTGTATAGAAGGTCGCTTCTGCCATTATGGGTGGTATGGCTATTAATTGGGCTTGTTTATCATGAGCAACTGTATTAGTCCTGGTGGTGGTACTTCGCAGAGCTACTTTCTTTATTGCCACTCTTCACTCATGTCTTTAGGCAACACAGAATGAACCTCTCCAAAGAGCAAGTCTAGAAGAAGGTCCCCTCTCTATTTGACTGAGCCTCTCTTAAGAAGATGGGAATCTCTGAACTACCAGCTGGGATAATAGCACCAGCAACAAAAGAGCAGCCGCAACAAGAGGCAGAGTAAGGACAAGGCATTGGAGGATACCAGAGTCCTGAGCTAGTTGCTATTTGATAGGTCCAGGTCCAAGCAAAGATCCGAGAGAATCGAGTTGAGCAGCAGTGCGAGAGTCGCGAGATCGGATGCATAGCCACTATGCTACACCTATTTTGAGGTCACCGCAATGGCTCAAGAGGATTGGGACTGTAATACACCTAACTTTTGTTAACCTTATTCAAGATATTTAATTAAATAAAATAAATAGAATAATGTGCGTGGTGTAATAAGGAGAATGAGATTTGATAATTAATAGGGTTAGGACTTAATTAATCAATTAATAAGATGATTTTAAACATAAGAATCAAAAAGAATTAATGAGAGAGACATAACGGGAATAACTCCTTCATTCATTCCCTAAACCCTTCCCTTCTCGTTCATTCTCATTTCATTTTCTTAATTATAATTAAACCTAAAGGAGGCCGACCATTACCAAGAAGAAAGCTAAGGAAATCAAGAGGAAAAGCTTAGGAAACTAATTTACACCAAATCTCAATCTCTCTTACCAAATCTAAGGTGAATAATAGTATCTATCTCATTTATTTATGTTTATTTTTGGATCTATGTTTGATTACCAAATTATTGTGATGATATGTCATGATTGGATAGTTTGTACCATTGTTTGACTAAATGATAACTTGAATTTTTTATGGAATTATTCTTAACGATTTCAAAGGTGAAAACTTAGTTTTCAATCTCGAATTGACTTGAAATTCTAATATGTTATGTAAAACATTATTTTGAAGATGGGTTTTTGTTTGCGCCAAAATTGGTCACAAAACCCAAATATCGTGAAAGCACCAGTGTATGAACACAGATCAATAGTGTATGATCACAAATCACAGATCTAGGTAATGTAAAGAGTGAAAAACTGAAGAATAATAAACTTAAAACCGAAAGAAATAGACAGAGACACAAGATTTACAGTGGTTCGGCTATCTCCGGCCTACGTCCACTTCAAAAGTTAATCTTTTATTGACTTTCCTTGCTGGTTATAGCTGGTTATAGTGGATTACAGTGATAAAATTCGAGTACAATAGCGGCCTTGTAGCGCAAACATGTTTTCGGCATAGTCTAGACGTCGAATAGCTGAAAGATCACTTTCCTGTAGGCTCTCGGGTGTTATTTATAGGTGTAGGATGTAAATATCTCGCTCAGATCTCGGGAGAGCTCTTCTGGCACGTGGGTGCGCCCACGTGATCGATCAAAGGCGATTTCGACTCGATCCGTGATCGATACGAACGTAATTCGTATCGATCAAGATTTTGTCCAATGGAGTCAAAATTTGGCATGAACCTTCTATATCTTGTACATAAGCTTCTGTGAAAATTTCATAGCATTTGGACTTGTGGATTGTGAGATATGATCGATGCAAGTTAGCATTTTCTCCAGGCTGTCGTATTCGCATCAATACATTTCGTATCGATCAGTTCGACTCAATCTCGAGCACGTGTATGCAAGGTGACATGGCGCGAAATTCCTAGATCGATCCACTTTTTGTGCCGAACGATCGAATCTTCCTTGTGCATGAACTTTGTTCGTATCGATCTGTAGCCACTCATTTATATCGATCGCAATGGTGCTGTTCATATTGATCGGTAGCCACTCGTTTATATCGATCACTATGGCGTTGTTCGTATCGGTTACATATAAAGGCGGGATGTACTGTTCGTAACGATCAATCGTGACTCTGTTCGTATCGATTGATTGTATGATCGATACGAACTAGTGGTTTGATATGGATGCGAATAAAGCCCTCACTTAATCGATACGAATAGTGCAATTCTGGTGGAGTTCGCATAGAACCGTTGCGAACAGAGCCGATATGATCTGTATGGATTCGAACAATACGAACAAGACTTCAAGATGGATACGAATAACGTGATTTCATTAACTTATATCGATCATATCACGATCATACGTACTCCGATCGACTTGAAATTTAAAATATTGGCTTTCACAACTTTGCTTGTCATGTCTTGTAAATTATAGCTCGATCCGGACTTGGACAAAATTCATCGATATCCATAGTGAACCTTTGACGTATAATCAATATTTTGGATGAGTAATCATTGATCTTCAGTTAATTTCTTGATATCCCGGCCTTGCTAAAAGGTGGGATAACACTTTTCCCCCCAAAACATGCCTTTTGGTAAAAGGCGTGTTTTGAATCGCTTCAAACCGAATGCTGTGAGTTCACGTTTTATCCATAGCTATAGTATAGTCGATCAAGTTTGTGGCTGTTCGAAGCCGAATCAGTATCCATTTTCACTTGTGGAAGTCAGTAATCAAATTCTACACCCTCTCTGGACTATCGACGGCCATTTTGGACCCTTGTTAAGTCCATCCCAAACTTAACGATCGAATAGAAAGACCCTGTCGTGCTCCAGCATTGTTTCTATCCCTTGCACTCTGGCCCCAGCGAGGGCATTTAGGGATGTCTTGGTCTTTCTATATCGATCATAGCCTCTCCAGGCTCTTGTTGGATCCCCTCATGTCACTCTCTGATGAAGGGGAAACAACTCGAGTGAGCCGATCTTGTCGCTCTTTGACGAAGCGGCAACACCCCCGCACTCCGGTTCAGCATTCCTGAACATTAAGAGATGTCATGGCCTAAATCCTAGGCCGATTATAGCCACTTCAGGCTCTTATCGAACCCCGATCCAATCACTCTTCGGTAGATGGGGAACGACGTCAAGTGAGTTGATCTTATCGCTCTCCGGCGAAGCAACTCACTTCTTGCACCCCGAACCCCGTCTCTCCGAGCAGGGTCATAAAGCGATCAATGTCAAATTCACTTTCAATATACATCTTTTAACTCTTTGGTCAAAGGATTGTTTTGAGAAATTCAAGTTCATTTATTAAATTCAAATTCCAAATGTTCAAACACAAACAAAGGAAAAACCTAGATACTGCCTCTCTGGACAGAGCGGTCTATTACCATCTCATAGCATGCCTAAGGATCTCTCTGGTTCCCTTACATGTGTAAGTGGAATAACCGTTTTATTTTGAAATCGAGTCTGTGAATTTCATGTAATTGACCAAAGTTCAAGTCCTAAACTTGGCCCTTGCCATCATGATCAATTGACGACGAGTCGTGATCCCGATCCAAGATTAGTTATGTTGGGTGCAGGTGGTAGTTTCTCAGATCCTACGGCCACTGCCCGATTTATCAAGTATTGCGGCAATCTACCACTTCTAACATGCTCTTCCACCCCATCCTTCAAATGGCGGCATTCATCAGTAGCATTCCCTTGCAGCTCATGGAACAGGAATACTTTTCACATCTACGTTCTCATTCTGTGGGATCTCTCCTGGGTGGTTTTCGATAGAGGAGCTGCCTCGAGTCTCTATTTAAATCTGTTTCAGGTTTGCCGTCAAGTCAGCATACTGTTTGAATCTGGGTTCTTGGAAATTTTTCCTTTTGTTAGGCGTATCTGTCATCATGCTTCCGCTTTCCTTTGTTTGTCCTAGACTGTTCCTTTGAGGTTCCTTTGCCTTGCACGGCGTTTATTTCCCGCCTCTCGTTGTGTGAATCTTCCAGCCAAATGAATCTTTCAGTTTCATGATAGAATTCTCCAAAATCTTATGGTGGATCTCTTGCCAAAGAATCCTTAAATTTTGTGCCTTCTGCAACTCCTGCTACCGTCACCATCAAAATAACTGATGGATCCAGGAGATCTACTGAAGCCACTTTGCATTGAATCGTAGTAGAAAATCTCTTATGGACTCTCCGGTCCCTTGCTTCATCAATGCTAAGGTCATCACACTCTTGGGTCGCGTCACATGGACCCTAAACTGTCTCATGAAGCGTTCCACTAGTTCGCCCCACATTCTAATTAATCCATCATCTAGATGCCTGAACCAAAGCACAACCAAATATGTCAAATATAGAGGGAAACATCGTGCCATCACTTTCTTGGATGCCCCTAGCACTTCGATACACTTGATGTATCTGGTAATATGCATGGTCGGGTCTAACTTTCCATCGTAAGCCTCCAACGTAGGTAGCTTGAATTTAGGAGGGTTTCTGGTATTTCTGATAATTGGAGTGAACGGACGATGACCAACTTCTTCTAAGCCTCCGCTTAGCAATCCACCCCTCATAATCCATCGCACTAATCCGGCCATTTGTTCATCTCCATCCAAGCGTTATCTCCTTAGCATGTTTCCATCCTGCCCCCATGTCCTATAGGGTATTCTGGGTAATGTTCTTCATGTGGTTCATTCATGTTCGCATTGGCTCTAGCCTGCTGGGCTCCATCTATGGGTCTTCCAGTGTCAGATCCCAAGAGTATGCCTCCAGGTCCTTGTCGATTGCCCTCATGCTCTACATTCTGGTCTTGGATCTGACCTTCGGCTTTCTCTATAGCTCCAGCTCCTTGTCCTATATTGGTAGCAACTGTAGCCGGTCCAAGGTTATGTGCTCCGGCTGCTCTCATCTGCTCAAAGAAGATCTGCATCATTTCTTGTTGGCTCTTAAGCAATCTTTCGTGCATTGAATCCATCATGGCTTCCATCTCATCCCTAGTGATGTAGATCGAAGCTGGACCAGCTCCATCTCTAAAAGAGGCCTCCTGACTCTCCTCCTGTTGGCTCCTTTCCGCCTTTTGTCTTTTGCTTAATTTCCTTGTCATGGTTTTTCAAATCCGAACTCCAAATCTAGTATAATGGGTCCTAGTTGCTTCTCGGTGAAAGCACCAAAGTGTTTGCGCCAAAATTGGTCATAAACCCCAAATATCGTGAAAGCACAAGTGTATGAACACAGATCAATAGTACGTGATCACAAATCACAGATCTAGGTATTGTAGAGAGTGAAAAAATGAAGAATTATAAACTTAAAACCAAAAGTAGTAGACAGAGACACAAGATTTATAATGGTTCGGCTATCTCCAGCCTACGTCCACTTCAAAAGCTAATCTTTTACTGACTTTCCTTGATGCTTACAGCTGGTTACAGCGGATCACAGTGATAAAATCGAGTACAACAGCAGCCTTGTAGTGCAAAGATGTTTTCGGCAGAATCTGGACATCGGATAGCCGAAAGATCCCTTTTCTGTAGGCTCTCGGGTGCTATTTTTAGGTGTAGGATGCAAATATCTCGCTCAAATCTTGAGAGACCTCTTCTGGCGCGTGGGTGGGCCCACACGATCGATCCCAGGGGATTTCGACTCAATCCATGATCGATACGAACGTAATTCGTATCGATCAAGATTTTGTCCAATGGAGTCGAAATTTGGATGAACCTTCTTTAGCTTGTACATAAGCTCCTATGAAAATTTCATAGCATTTGAACTTGTGGATTGTGAGATATAATCGATGCAAGTAAGCATTTTCTCTAAGTCGTCGTGTTCGTATCGATACATTTCGTATCGATCTGTTCGACTCGATCTCGAGCACGTGTATGCAAGGTGACATGGCACGAAATTCCTGGATTGATCCACATTTTGTGCCGAACCATTGCGTCTTCCTTGTGCATGAACTTTGTTCATATCGATCTGTAGCCACTCATTTATATTGATCGGTACGGTGCTATTTATATAGATCGGTAGCTGCTCGTTTATATCGATCGCTATGGTGTTGTTCGTATCGGTTACTTATAAAGGTGGGGTGTACTTTTCGTAACGATCAATCATGACTCTGTTCTTATCGATCGATTTTAGATACGAATTAGTGGTTTGATATGGATGCGAATAAAGCCCTCACTTAATCGATACGAACAGTGCAATTCTGGTGGATTTCGAACATAACTGTTGCGAACAGAGCCGATGCGATTTGTATAGATTCGAACAAATCGATACGAACAAGACTTCATGATGGATAAGAATAGCGTGCTTTCCTTAACTTGTATCAATCATACGAACTCCGATCGACTCGAAATTTGAAATGTTGGCTTTCACAGCTTTGCTTGTCATATCTTGTCAATTGTAGCTCGATCCGAACTCGGACAAACTTCATCGATATCCATAGTGAACCTATGATGTATAATCGATTTTTGGGATGAGTAATCATTGATTTTCAGTTAATTTCTTGATATATTGGCCTTGCTAAAAGATGGGATAACGGTTTTAATTTCATATTTTTCCAAGTTCATATGAATATTTTATGAATTTCCCGAGATGGAAAAAGAGTTTATTTCGGGTTTAAATTATTAAAAATAATAAAATGAATATTTTGGCTCCGATATTTTTATATGTGAAAGAATATGGAATTTCAAATTTTATGATTTTTATGAATTTTTCCCAATGTTAATGGTTTTCTATAAATTTTTGATGATAGAAATCCTTTTAGTTAATACTAATTAATAATATTAATTATAAAGGTTGAAAATTGTTTTAGGAAAGTAAATTGTGATCTTCTAACAAACTATGAAAAGATTTTTACTATATAATAAGAGTTTGACAAGAGGCAAGAGTCGGTGGAAAATGTTATCTTTAAAAGGAAATAATTCAATTTTCAAATTATTTATAGAAATGTCATTCCATGTTGTAGATTGACGACATCCTATGTTGTTGAAACTCAATAACTAGTTTAGATGCCATATGTTTTAGACTTACAACATCCCATGCTGTTGAAACTCATTAACCTATTTAGATGTCATCTGTTTTAGACTTACGACGTATTATGCTATTGAAACTCTTTAGCAAGTTTAGATGTCACCTATTTTAGACTTATGACATCCTATGTTGTTGAAACTCCTAAAACTTTTAAATATCATCTGTTTTAGATTTACAACATCCTACGCTGTTAAAACTCTTTAACTTATTTAGATGTTATCTTTTTTGGACTTAGGACATCTTATGTTGTTAAAAACTCTTTAACTTGTTTAGTTGTCATCTGTTGTAGACTTACGACATCATATGTTGTTGAAACTCTTAACCCTGTTTCGATGTAATTTGGTTTAGACTTACAACATTTTATGCCTTTGAAACTCTTTAACCCATTTAGATGTCATCTGTTTTAGACTTATGACATCTTATGTTGTCTGTTTAGAAGTCATCTGTTGTAGACTTACGACATCCTATGATTTTGAAACTCTTTAAACTGTTTAGATGTCATACGTTTTAGACTTATGACCTTCTATGCTATTGAAACTCCTTAACCTATTAGATATCATCTATTTTAGACTTACAACATCTTATGCTATTGAAACTCTTTACCTGTTTAGATGTCATCTCTTTTAGACTTATGACTTCTTATGCCGTTGAAACTCTTTAGCCTGTTTAGATGTCATCTGTTTTAGGTTACGACACCTATACTATTGAAACTCTTTAACCTGTTTAGATGTCATCTTTTGTAGATTAATGACATCATATGCTGTTGAAACTCTTTAACCTATTTAGATGTCATCTCTTTTAGACTTACTACATCCTATGCTGTTGAAACTCTTTATCCTATTTTAGAGTTACGAAACTCATGTTTTTGAGGTACGAAACCTCATATTTTAGAGACTTTTTTCTCATATTTAGAGGCTCGACACTCCATATTTTAGAGGTTCTGTACCTCATATTGCTTATGTATCTTAGAGGCTTAATAGTCCTACTTTGATAACAAATGTTTTAAAAGTTATGTAAGGATGTGACTATCGATTGAATATATTTTAATGAAAGATGTTATATGTTCTTGATACAGTAGGATTGGTTGAATTTTACATATTTTTTCATTTATCATATGCCTATCTGCATTACCTAACATTTCATCTTGAGATTTAGGAATAGAATTTCAAGTTAGATCGTTTCAGTGGTGAGTACGGACAGACTAAACTCTTGAGTCGTTAGAATTGCATCTAGGAGATCATATAGATCAATTGTGTTAGGATGCCCTAAACTGATGAAATGATATGGCTCATGGATCTAAAACTAGATAAGATTGTAGGTGGGATTGGTATAGGGTCGCTTCAAACGTTAGCCTCGATTGGTAAAGGTCCATGATTCTAGTGGATACGGCTTTGTTGGTAGCGAGACTAAAAGGATGTTTATACATAGAAAGGAACTCGTAGCTCTATAGGCTCACTAGATTATTTTGTGTTACTCCTAACCATATTTTGAGATTAGTTGTCTTACAAAACCATTAGGTTCATAGTGAGCCTACGAAAACTATGATTTGAGACAGACATGCTATTTTGGGAAGAGTAAACCATGAATGTGAACAACCCTAGGATGGCAGAGGCTTACCTATGTTGCGTGCATGCATATAATCAAGTAATGTTGTTCTAACCATTGCACACTACAAGAAAATCCCCTTTTTTGTCGCATAAAGTGGTAGCATTTGATCGCTAAGTGCATCTAATAATATTTTAGCCTATATTACAAAAGTAACAAAATAGTACCCACTCATCCCGCCTTGTAAACAAATTTGCGGCTTTAAAAAATTTGTTCCACCATGTTTTCCTCAATCGTCAATTCTTAAAAAATAAATTACCCTTCCTTTTTTCCTCTTCCATAGTTGAAAAAAAAAATCGTCATTTCACTTAGCCTAACTCTCTTCGATCTTGTTCATCGTTAATTCTCTCTCGCCTGATTCAAACGCTTCTTGGACATTGTCCTAACATGGAAAAGCATCTTGGGAAAATGGATCAAAACCCCTGCCAGTGTAGAAAAGCACATAAACTATTGACCGATACCACGGTACTATTTCAACGTTCTTACGGGTAATCTCTCATCTACTTCATTGAATATTCTGCTGTAAAATTTTCAAATAAGCTTTGGGGTTTGGGTTTTTTTGTTTGGAAGAGAAAGAAGAAAAGAAAAAAAGAAAGTCCCACATGCTAGAATACTAAACAATAATCTTGTATAAGTATAGCTCTCTCATGTGGATGTCGTGGCCTTGGGGCTCCCACATGTTTGTTTTGTTGTGAGAAGAGAAGTCATGCAATACCACATGCGCGCCGTCGCCGTCCGTCCGAACGAACCGAACCGGGTCGGGTACGGGTTTCGGATTCGGATCCGAAAATATTTTTTGGATCATATGCGAACAGTAACGGGCCAAATTTTAGCTCATTAAGGACCCAGAACCGAATTTCTGAATTTGAATAAAAGGCGGGAATTTGTAACGTTTTTCTGAAAGTTGCAAATGAATAGACACAACGTTTAAATGATATAGCCATTCGTAATAGTTGCGAACCATTGCAAACGGTCGTGGCGCTTGGCGAATAGACACCTCTCCATCACTATAAATAGTGACGCCCAGAACAGTTGCAGAAAGTTTCAAACCTTCTTCTTCTTCCCAGAGCACTTCTGCGACGTCGAAAAGTGTTGCTAAATGCTGCGCCACCATTGCTCTATTTTGTGACGCCTCCAAGGTGTTGCAAATTCAGAAACCGTTGCAAAATTTCTCTCTTCTTCCTCTTCATTCTGTTCTATATGAATTGCATCATCGGAAACCGTTGCTAAAGTGTTCTTGGTCGAATCAAAGTCGTACAAACTTTGAATTCAATTACGCTCTTGTAGGGCTTCATTGAATCCTGAAAGTCGATAGTTCGATAACCTGTTTGTACCTGGTGGGTTGAACTATTGTCTGAAAGAATCTATTCCATAGATCCTTGAAGTCGGAAGTACAGTATTATCTTCATCACAATCGCCATCAAATTCGCTTCGAACTGAAAAATCCCCAACAAATTTCAGATAATAATCTTCAACCATGGAAGGTTCGAGCGCTTTACAAATTATGAACCAGCATCTAACTCGATTGGAGCATTTTGATGGCGACAATTTCTCTCGTTGGCAAGAGACGATGAAATTTTTCCTGATCACCGTCAAGTTGTTCTACATTTTGGAAGATAACTTGAAAGAAATCCAGGAGGAAACTGATAAAGATGGTGACGCTCTAAAGGCTAAACATGCAAAGCGCAAAGAGGATGATTTTCTATGCAGAGGCCTTATTTTGAATGCGCTATCTACCCCAGTCTGCAATGCACATAGGACCTTGGAAACATCGAAGGCATTCTAGACTGCCCTGGAGAATAAGTACCACATATCCGAGGCAAGTAATAAAAAGTCTCTTATTTCTAATTTTATGGATTTCAAAATGGTCACCAATAAGTCCATAATTGGACAACTAAGCGAAATATTACTGTCGGTGAATCAACATAAAGATGCTGGAATTGATCTCCCTGAATCTTTCGTTGTTAGGGTTATAACTTCTAGACTTCCGCATAGTTGGAATGATTATAAGAAAAAGATGAAACATGCAGAAACGGATTATAATTTAGACAGTTTGCAGCGTCATCTTCGTATGAAGAAGACTCTCGTAAACGCGATCTGGATGATAATCCGCAAACTGAGTCCCATTCTAAGGCAAATAATGTTGAAATTACTGATAAATTAAAGCCAAAGAATGAGACATTGTTTGATAAGAAAAATCATTCAAAACCAACAACAAAAAGAAAGGTGCTCATTATTTTTGTAACAAACCCGGCCACTATGCCCGAGACTGCCGTCTGCGGAAGAAACAACAAAAAGTGAATGTGGTCGAAGACTCGCTTGTGGCTGTAGCGCAAGAGGCGAACTCCGTTAGTGGCAATGATAATGATTGGTGGTTCGATACTGGAGCAATCATTCACATTTGCAAAGACTATAATCTTTTCAAGAGTTACGAAGAAAATAAAGGAGAAACCGACGAAGTTACTGGAGAAAATAATGTTCCAAGCAAAGTTCTGGGAAAAGGCACTATAGAACTTCCTCTCACATCTGGAAAAGTTCTTACATTAGTCAGTGTATTTTATGTACCTGATATGTGTAAGAATTTGGTCTCTGGATACCTTCTTAACAAAGGAGGATTCAAGATGGTGTATGAGTCTGATAAGCTAGTGTTGTCTAAGAATGGTAAATTCATTGGACAGGGATACTCTTGTAACGGCATGATTAAGTTGAATTTAATAAAGAAATCTTCTGTTTATATTGTTGATTCTATTAATTTATGGCATGGTAGATTAGGACATGTTAATTTTAAATCCATTAGAAATATGATTAAATTAGGATTAATTTCTGATTGTGATTTCGATACCATCTCTAAATGTGAAATATGCGTTCAAGCAATAATACACCGGAAATCATTTAAATCCGTAGAAAGGAAAATTGGTTTGCTTGATTTGGTATATAGTGACGTGGGTGACTTAAAAAGTCATATCAACAATGGTGGTAACCAATACTATATAACATTCATTGATGAGTATACTAGATATGCATATGTATATCTAATGAAAACTAAAGATGAGGCTTTTGATAAATTCAAAAATTTACAAAGTAGAGGTCGAAACACAATTAGGAGTTAAAATTAAAATATTACATTCAAATCATGGTGGTGAATATTTCTCAAATGAATTCACCTTGTTTTGTAAACAACAAGGTGTAGTTCACCAATATAATGCCCCATATACACCACAACAGAATGATGTTGCTGAAAGGAAAAATGGAACTTTAGTAGAAATGGTTAATGCCATGCTCATAATTTCTAGTTTACCTTATAACCTATGGGGTGATGCTATGTTATCTGCATGTTATATTTTAAATAGAGTACCACTTAAAAAGAATAATATTTCCCCTTATGTATTATGGTTTAATAGGAAACCTAACCTAACTAGACTTAAAGTTTGGGGTTGCTTAGCATATGTTAGAAACCAGACCCTAAACGACCAAAGTTAGGAAATAGAGCATTTAAATGTGTTTTCATAGGATATTCACTTAATAGTATAACTTATAGATTCCTTATTCTTGACACCCTAGAAGTTATAGAATCTGTAGATGTAGAATTTTTTGAAAATCAAACCGTTGAGATCCCATTGAGATCATCTAGTCCAGAACCTAGTATAATTAATGATATCAATGACAATGATTATGCTCCTGCTCAAAACATCAAGGTAGTGTCAGTATCAGATAATAGTACTGAACAACGAAGAAGTAAAAGAGCAAAAATAGAGAAGGATTATGGTTCTAACTTCATTACATATCTTGTAGAAGGCAGTAAGGACGAAGTCCTTAATGTGACTAAATATGTAATGAACGTCGATGGCGATCCCAAAACTTATTCTGAGGCTATGAGTTCCAGAGATTCCAATTTCTGGAAAGAAGCTATCAATGATGAAATGAATTCCATACTGTTAAACCAAACTTGGGTTTTAACTGATTTACCTCCTGGTGCTAAACCTATAGGATGTAAATGGATATTCAAGAAAAAGTTGAACACAAATGGATCCATTGATATGTTTAAAGCCAGATTAGTTGCTAAGGGATATAAGCAAAGACATGGAGTAGATTACTTTGATACATATGCTCCAGTTGCTCGCATATCTTCTATACGCTGTTAAATTGCACTTGCATCAATTCATAAATTAGCCATACATCAAAGGGATGTAAAGGCTGCTTTTCTAAATGGAGTTTTAGAAGAAGAGATATATATGGAACAACCTGAAGGTTTCAAAACCCCAGGCTAAGAAAAGAAAGTTTGCAAATTAGTGAAATCTGTTTATGGCCTGAAGCAAGCTCCCATGAAATGGCATGAGAAGTTTGATAAAGTTGCACTGTCATATGGATTCATTGTTAATGATGCCGATAAATGTATTTATAGCAAATCAGATAACAACGGTGTTGTTATAATATGTTTATACGTTGATGACATGCTAATATTTGGTTCTAATATATCCTGTGTGAATGGAACTAAAAAGTTTCTGTCTTCTAAATTCTATATGAAAGATCTAGGAGAGGCTGATGTAATCTTGGGAATTAAAATTGTTAGGAAAGAAGGGGAGTTATTACTAACTCAATCTCATTACATAGAGAAATTCCTACAAAAGTATTGTCATTACGATGATAAACCAGCACCAACTCCTTTAGATCCTAGTATTAAATTAGAAAAGAACAGTGGATGTACTATCTCTCAACTAGAGTATTCCAGTGTTATTGGGAATCTTATGTATGCTGTGCATTGCATTAGACCATACATCGCATGTTATAAGTGTATTGTGTCGATTTACGAGTAATACATGTTTTGAACATTGGAAATCTATTTCCAGAGTTTTAGCTTATTTGAAAGGAACCATTGAATATGGTTTATCTTATAAAGGATATCCTGCTGTAATAGAAGGATATAGTGATGCAACCTGGAACACTGTAGAATCCAAATCTAAGTCTACGACTGGATGGATCTTTACATTAGAAGGCGCTGCTGTGTCTTGGGCTTCCAAGAAGCAGACCTGTATTTCTGACTCAAAAATGTTGTCAGAATTAATTGCATTAGCAGATGCATGTAAAGAAGCGGAATGGCCTAGGAATTTATTAATGGAAATCCCTTTATGGAAGAAGCCATCTCCAGCAGTCTTGATTAACTGTGACAGTCAAGCAACGATATACAATGTGTCTAATAAGACATATAATGGAAAGTCTAGACATGTGAGTCTAAGACATCAAATGGTGAGACAGTTACTCAAAAGAGGAGTTATAACTGTTGACTACATAGAAACAAAGAAAAACTTGGCTGACCCACTTACAAAGAGTCTTCCAAAGGCAACGGTTTCTATAAAGTCACAAGAAACGGGACTAAGGTCTGTGAATGAAGGTTGATCATCCTTAACAGAAACCTTACTTATGTCTTGTAATGGATAGACAAAGTTCAATAGGTACCAACAAGTTAAGAGAATGATCATGGAACACTAAATTGATAATCCCTTAATATTTAGTGTTGGATTCTGCAAGAAAAAAGGATGGATATATATATATATATATATCCTTAATAAGTCTAGAAACCTTAAAAGGTGTCTCGCAGAAACACCTTAAGAGACTTACCTATATGAGCATGGAAATCAGGCCGTTTCCTAGGTAAGAAAGACCGCTTTCTAAGTAGACTCATGAACCAGGATTTAAGCACATGGCCATTAACGTGCTGAGTACAGAACACTTTACCTAAGAAAATCAACATGTGTGATTGTTTTGGTTTTATCATTAAGGATACTTGGTTCAAGATTCGTTCACCGTAGAATCTCGATAAGGCTTTGAATGCTTTACACTAAGTAAAGGTTCAAATCCAAAAGATACCTTTTATTTATGTGTTAGTTTTCACGATGATGCAAAACTTGATCTTAGAACTACATAGGCTTGATTCCACTTGGGTATGTAGGAAGTCACTCTAGTGATGCAGCCGTCCAATTTATTTATTTTCTTATTTTGAAAATTGGGGGAGATTGTTGTAAAATTTTCAAATAAGCTTTGGGGTTTGGGTTTTTTTTTGGTTTGGAAGAGGAAGAAGAAAAGAAAAAAAGTCCCACGTGCTAGAATACTATACAATAATCTTATATAAGTATAGCTCTCTCATGTGGATGTTGGGGCCTTGGGGCTCCCACATGTTTGCTTTGTTGTGAGGAGAGAAGTCATGCAACACCACACACGCTGCGCCGCCGTCCGTCCTTCCGGCCGAACCGAACTGAACCGGGTCGTGTACGGGTTTCGGATCCAAAAATATTTTTTGGATCATATGCGAACGCTAACGGGCCAAATTTCAGCTCGTTAAGGACCCAGAACCGAATTTCTGAATTTGAATAAAAGGCAGGAATTTGTAACGTTTTTTCTAAACGTTGCAAATGAATAGACGCAACGTTTAAATGATATAGCCGTTCGTAATAGTTGCGAACTATTGCAAGCGGTCGTGACGCTTGGCGAATAGACACCTCCCCATCACTATAAATAGTGACGCCCAGAACAGTTGCAAACAGTTCCAAACCTTCTTCTTCTTCCCAGAGCACTTCTGCGACGCCGAAAAGTGTTGCTAAACGCTGCGCCACCATTGCTCTGTTTTGTGACGCCTCCGAAGTGTTGCAAATTCAGAAACCGTTGCAGAATTGCTCTCTTCTTCCTCTTCATTCTGTTCTATATAAATTGCATCATCAAAAACCGTTGCTGAAGTGTTCTTGGTCGAATCAAAGTCATACAAACTTTGAATTCGATTACGCTGTTATAGGGCTTCATTGAATCCTGAAAGTCGATAGTTCGATAACCCATTTGTACCTGGTGGGTTGAACTATTGTCTGAAAGAATCTATTCCATAGAACCTTGAAGTCGGAAATACAGCATTTCTTCATCACAATCGCCATCAAATTCGCCTCGAATCGAAAAATCCCCAACATATTCGGTCCAATTCCTTTGAATTTAATTACTGTTAAATCGTTTGAATTTTGAACCCAATTACCGTTAAATCTTATTCCACTCAGTAACTCACTTGTTGATTTCGATTTTAGATATTCATTATAGATACTTTCTACTTATCTTACTTATTCTCATGTGTTTAATCAAGGGCTTGTTTATGTATGTACAAGATTAAAGGAGAAACTTGTAAATTGAATTATTATTATTACCCTCAAAATCTTGTAATCAAGAAAATAAATAAAAGGCTACAGTAAGTGGTCGCAAGTGAAAAGAAACCACTGCATCGAGGAAGAAATCGATTTTTCCCCATGTTATATGTCCATTTTTACATTTTGGTGATATATTAACTCCTAATTGAGTTAATTTAAGATATTATAATAGAAGAAAGTAATAATCTTTAATCTGTTGGAAGAACATGCTATTTCTATGATGGTTTTTTATTTATGAATAAGCTTTTATACTTATTATCTAGCTTCATGAATGTAATATTTTGTTAAATAATTTTCTTATCATCGAATACATGTTATACCTTGTAATTATTAAGGAGTATCAGTTTTTAAGATTCAAGAGTATCAATGTTTAGATAAAAATTATTTATTTATTTTATGAAAATTGCATTTGAAGCCTATCTTACATAAAATAAGGAACACCTCACTTTGTTCAAATGACAAATGCTTTATTATAGAAGTGATTTAATAACTTATTTTTGTTTATATAATGGTTAAATGGAAAACATATTTGATTATATGGATATGAATGTCAGCTTCACTTTTTAATTTAGTATCTTCTTACTGTGTCATTCATATGTTCTAACTTTGCCTTCATTTATAAAAATGCTCATAAAAGTTGGAATATTCCTAAACTTAAACCAAAACATAGTTTAAATTATTTTATAGCTATTCATTGTTAAGATTTTGAATGAAACAACTTCGATGTAAAAAAATTGCCCGCTTTGGGTAACTGTACTTGAAACCAAGCCTTTAGGTGAGACGTCTATTGCATCAACAGTTTTACGCCATGATAACTCATTCGTATTTACTCATTTGAGTTATGGAGAGTCTCTAGTGCTTAATATAATGAAAAACAATTATTGTTTTCAATTTGTTCCATTTTGAATTCTCTTAGTTGCCACTATTAACATAGTTTGTGCAAACTAAGAAGTTCAGTTATGGAATGTACACAGCATGCTTTTCATAAGCAACCATTAGTGCTTTTTAAAGTTGGATAACAAAATTGTGACGCATACCATTTTTAACCTATATTTTTCTATCTCCATATTCATATTAGAAGACTTAGTTGTTTCATTTGATTGTTAAGGCGAAACCTTAAAATTGTCTATCTTTGTTTGTTGTCAAATGAATACCTGTGTATAATTTTCTATATTCGTTTCATTTCAGACCAGATTCATTGTATCTTACCATAATTAAATATAACTTAACATGTATAGCTTATAAAATTGAGTAGGAAACCTAATGCAAGTGGTTCGTATGTGAATCTTGGACCTATTGAAGAATTATCGTATTCTTGCTTCAATTGAGTGGTTTTATTCAACTTCTATGCATGATCAATGTTTAAAATGTACACTTGAGATGCAGCTATGATCAATTAGTTTCTTCAGTGTGATTACTACCGAAACACTAAATTAAACATTTTCTAGAGGAAGAGGGTTATCTTCAGTATAACATGGTTTGGTCATATTATCATTTATATATATATATCACTATAATAAAGTTTGTTGATTTTCTTATGTCGTTTTACTACTTGTTTTGGTTAGTGATCTTAGTAAATGTAAAATCTCAAATTGTTGACTAAGTTAATTCTGATTTTATTAAATAAATCAGTTTTGAATTATTCTAGATTACTTGTTAGTTGTGATCCTATTTTCTAGCCTATTTATGTTAAAGCATTGCCTATATAAGACTGTGTATATGAACTAAGAAATTTAGTTTGAAATAAAAGCCTTCTTTGTACCTCTGTGCTTGTACTTATTCCTTCAAACTCTTCTGCTCAATATATCTGAATATTAAAACTCGGTTTTTTTACACTTAATTTACTACAGTTGGTATCAGAGCGTGTTCGATCTCTATAACCTGCTACGATGAACAATATCACTCAATTATCGGTTCCTATTCTTGTTGGGAAAAACTACAATCGCTGGTGTGCTCAAATGAAAGTTTTATTTGACTACCATGAGTTGTTGGAAATTGTTGAAGAAGGGATACCAGCATTGGCAGATAATGCAACCGAGGCATAAAAGGCAGCCTACCATAAGCAGAAGGATAAGAAGGCCTTATATTACATCCATCAAGGGATGAGTGATGAGACCTTCGAAAAAATAGAAGGAATGAGTACTTCTCATAAATCTTGGAGTACTCTGGCAACTTCCTACAAGGGTGATGAGAAAATCAGGAAAATGCATCTACAAACTTTGAGACGCCAGTATGAGTTGTTGCAGAGGGAGTCAAATGAGGCGGTAGACGCCTATGTTGGTCGAGTTCTAGCATTAACCAACGCCATGAAGAACAATGGTGAAACCTTCACTGAACAAGACAAAGTTGAGAAGATCCTACGAACCATGACTCCAAGGTTTGAACATATGGTGACAACGATTGAAGAGGCTCATGATCTGTCCACAATGACGGTCAAATTTTTATCCGGTTCATTGAGAGTGCATGAACAAAGGATGAATGAGAGTAAGCTATATGAACCAGTTGAGCAAGCCTTTCTCTCACAAGTCTCCATTAACGAGTCCAATCAAAAAACAATTAATTCTCGTCAAAAAGGAAGGGGGAGAGGCGATAAGTAGTCCAATAAAGGTCGTGGCAACCAAAATTATGGAGTTCCCGCAGAGCAAAACAACTCAGTTACAATTCCAGTCGTAACTCAAGTTCCAACTCGAGCGGACGAGGTCGTGGATTTAGTAAGGGAATATATGACAAATCAAATGTAGAATGTTACAACTGCCACAAGCGGGGCCATTATGCAAATGAATGCAGATCCAAGAATGCAAACCAAGCTGTTAACTTTGCACAAAGAGCGGAAAGTTCCAATCAAGATGAAAATAATCATGCCATTATGATGGTTTATGCATTGAGTGAGAAGCCAAACCATCACACTTGGTTCTTGGATACTGCCTGCACCAATCACGTTTGTGGAAGAAGAGAGTTATTTGCAGAGCTAGATGAATCATTCAAGACAAATGTGAAATTCGGAGATGGCAGGACTGTCCCAGTGGCTGGAAAAGGGAAAATTCTCATCACATTGAAGAATGGCGATCACCGGTACATCACTAATGTCTTCTACGTACCTGAAATGAAAAGCAATCTACTTAGTATGGGACAATTGGCAGAGAAAGGGTATGTGATGAATATACCTGGAAACCAGTTTTCTATTTTTGATAAACAAGGTACTTTAATTCTCAAAACTTTTATATCAAAGAATCGCATGTTTCCAGTTGATATTGCTAAAGGTGAATACATATGTTTGAGCGCTATTGTGAGTAATGACTCATGGTTGTAGCATTTATGTTTTGGCCATTTAAACTTTCAAAGTCTTAGAAAACTTGCCAAACAGAATATGGTGAAGGGATTACCCTACATTGAACATCCTGACCAGTTGTGTGAAGCGTGTATACTAGGTAAAAACCATCGATGACCAATTTTAGGGGATCCATGGTGTACACGACACCGTTTGGAGCTTGTTCATACCGATGTGTGTGGACCTATGAATATTTTGCCGTTAGGTGGCAACAAGTATTTTCTCACATTTATTGATGATCTTACAAGGAAAACATGGGTTTATAGCTTGAGAAACAAATCTGAAGTTTTTAAGTACTTCAAAAGGTTTAAACTTGCTGTTGAAAAACAAAGCGGGTATGCACTTAAGATGGTGCGCAGTGATGGAGGTGGTGAGTACACCTCTAATGAATTCAAAGATTATTGTGGAGAACATGGGGTGCAGCATACTACAACATTTCCTTACACTCCGCAACACAATGAAGTAGCCGAGAGAAAGAACCGAACTATATTGGATATGGCAAGAAGCATGCTAAAGGCGAAAGGTATGCCTAATTTCTTTTGGGCTGAGGCAGTGAGAACTGCTGTTTATTTGTTGAACAGGTCACCTACTGGAAGTGTTCAAAATGCAACTCCTATTGAAGCTTGGAGTGGATTCAAGCCAAATGTGAAACATTTGAAGGTGTTTGGATCTATTGCATTTGCTCATATACTTGCAGCAACAAGAACTAAGCTTGATAATAGAGCTGAAAAATGTGTGTTCGTCGGTTACAAGCAAGGAGCGTATAAGTTGTACAATCCGGTGATAAAGAAGGTGATTGTCAGTCGTGATGTAACATTTGCTGAAGACGAAGCATGGAATTGGAATGAGGATGTCCGGCAAAATCCACAACATCGTACAATTTATGCTCTAGAAGATGAACAAGAAATCTCAGTTGCAACTGCAATACCCCAAGTTATAACTGAAGTTACAACTGAAATACCTTTAGTAAACCCAGTGACAGATGCAGTTGCAACCGATAAACTAGAATCATCAAGACCAAGGCGCCAGAGGCAAAGACCAACACATTTACAAGATTATGAGGTAAATCTTTATAATGAAATTGGTGATAATGGAGAGCTGGTACATTTTGCCTTCTTAGCAGGTTTTGAACCAGTGGTGTTTGATGATGCCCTTCGTGATCCAAAATGGATAAATGCCATGAACGAGGAGATGAAGGCCATTGAGATGAATCAAACATGGTATCTTACTAATCTTCCACGAGGTCACAAGGCCATTGATGTCAAATGGATTTACAAGTTCAAAGTTAAATCCAATGGTGAAGTTGAAAAATACAAAGCAAGGCTAGTGGCAAAGGGCTTTGAACAAAGGCAAGGATATGACTATGAGGAGATCTTTTCCCATGTAGCATGAATGAAGACAATAAGATTGCCGATTGCTTTAGCTGCTCAAAATCAGTGGAAGATACACCAAATGCATGTCAAGTCGGCTTTCCTCAACGACCCACTTGATGAAGAAGTTTATGTGAAACAGCCATCTGATTTTCTGAAACATGGAAAGGAGGAGAAGGTGTACAGGCTCAAGAAGGCTTTGTATGGGCTTAAACAGACACCACGTGCATGGAACAAGCGAATTGACTCTTTTCTTCAAGAAGTTGGTTTTCAAAAGTGTCCCTCTGATCATGGATTGTATGTGAAGGCTACAAAATCTGGTGATTTACTGATTTTATGTCTTTATGTTAATGATATAATTTTTTCAGGGAATAATGTTCAAATGATTGAAGAATTTAAGAAATGCATGACAAAGGAGTTTGAAATGTCTGATCTTGGTCTTATGTCCTATTTCTTGGGTATTGAAGTTGTTCAAACAGAAGACGGAATCTTTATAAATCAAAAAAGGAATGCTTTTGAGTTGCTGAAGAAGTTTGGTATGCATGATTCAAATCCAGCTAGAACCCCAGTTGAGACGGGGTTGAAACTGACCAAAGATGGGGATGATCAAAATGTTGATACAACCCACTTCAAGCAAATTGTTGGAAGCTTGAGATACCTCACATGCACTAGACCAGACATTTGCTATGCTGTCGGACTAGTTAGTAGTTACATGGAGTCCTCAAGGCAGTCGCACCTACAGGTTGTGAAAAGAATCATGCGTTACATCAAAGGTACTTATGATTTGGGTTTGTTCTATTCATCTTTCAAGGAAAATTCTCTTGTTGGTTACTCAGATAGTGATTGGGGTGGAGATTTAGATGAGAGAAAGAGTACGAGTGGCTATTGTTTCATGCTTGGGAAGACAGTTTGTTCATGGTCCTCTAAGAAGCAATCTATTGTTGTTTTGTCAACGTGTGAAGCGGAGTATGTTAGCTGCATCGAGTGCATGTCAGGCAATTTGGCTTAGCAATATAATGAGCCAAATCAATCTTCAACAGCAAGGTCCTATCAAGATTTATGTTGATAATATTTCTGCCATTAACTTAGCAAAAAATCCCGTTTTTCATGGAAGAAGAAAACACATAGACATACGATATCATTTCTTACGGAATCAAGTTAGCAAGAATGTGATTAAGTTGGAATACCGCAGTAGTGAAGAGCAGGTTGCGAATATATTCTAGATTACTTGTTAGTTGTGATCCTATTTTCTAGCCTATTTATGTTAAAGCATCGCATATATAAGATTGCGTATATGAACAGTTCTTTCTAAGAAATTTAGTTTGAAATAAAAGCCTTCTTTGTACCTCTGTGCTTGTACTTCTTCCTTCAAACTCTTCTGCTCAATATATCTGAATATTAAAACTTAGTTTTTTTTTTACACTTAATTTACTACAAAAATTACAAATATTGATAAGCTTATTGTATTTTTTTGTTCTAATGGAAGTGAAACATTTGTGATGCGATCTATCACACCATTGTGCACTTTCTGTTAGAACCGAGGAAAAAATTGATTTAAAAGGAGCCGTTCTTAACATGCCATTTCACTCATTTGTAATAGTTACAAGATTATGTAGTCTGTTATTGCCACAGTCCACTAGTCATAATGTTAAACTGTTTGATAGAGTAATCAAAGGTACCGTGTTCTATTTTATGGTCACATTACAAAAAAATTGGCTAGTAGGGTGATGCGTTGATGCAGTTGGTTGAGAGTAATAAAAGTACTTTAAACTTAATAATACTTCTCTTTTCATGCCTATGTCTGTTTTCTCAACTTACTTGAATTCGATAGTAAAGGAAAAGAATGTCGGTTGTTGTTAAGGATGAAACTGGTCGGATGTTTCTTTTCTGTAAAGGAGTAGTTACGTAAGTCAGTTATATTATGTACCATATTATGATGGTTCATATACTTAAAAAAAACTTTTTTGGATTGCATACAGTTATTTATGACAGACTTAGAAAGAAAGGAAGAACTTACGAAGTGGATTCAACTACACATTCAAATGAATATGGAGAGGTAGTCTTGCACACATTAGCATTGGCATATAGAATGATTCTGAATACCCAAGATGGAATTCAAAATTTCAGAAAGCAAGGACAACCATATCATTGGACAAAGAGATCAAACTGGAACATATCTCAAATATGATTGAGAAAGATTTGATTTGTGTTGGTGCAACTGTAGTTGAGGACAAATTACAAAGAGGGGTAAATTTTGGTATATTTGGAGTAAAATGATAGCATTGTAACTTTGGTCTTCGGTTCTTTATCCTGTCTTTTATTCATTTTTCATAGGTAGCTCACTGTATAGATAAGTTAGCACAGGCTGGTTTGAAACTGTGTGTTCTAATTGGTGATAAAATGGAAATAGCCATTAATATAGGGCAATAATAACTATCAACATTTTAAAAGTTATAGACAGGCCTTTCGATTTTATTATTGTTGTTTCTTTGTAGATTTGAATGCGGTCTGCTACGGCTAGGCATGAAACAGTTTTATATATCAACTTTGAGAACGATGCTAAGAAGGTTATATGTTTTCTTACATTTCAGTACATTATTAGATTGCTATTTTTATCGTTGAGGGAAGTGAATTCCTAGTAGGGACTTGTTTTAAATATTATGACTGACTAGATAATGAAAGAAATCATTATGCCGCAAATTACTAATGCTTCTTAGATGATAAATTTGGAGAAAATCTAGATGTAGCATTTGCTCTGATTATTGATGGAAAATATTTAACCTATGCTCTAGATGATGATATGAAACAACAGTTTTTGAATCTAACTGTTGAATGCGTTTCAATCATATGTTGCAGAGTGTCCCCAAAGCAGAAAGCACTGGTAATAAAGAGCTTCTCATTGATATCAATCTCGTTTGCAATTATGTTTTTATTTACAGTAAGAAGGCATTACTGATTACTTTTACATTATCCATTTATTACCGGAAAGTAACGCTTATTAACAGTTACATGCTTACGAGTGTTTATTTTACAATGGTATGAATTACAAGCCTCTATCAGTGTAAAAATGCTCATACATTTTATGTACACATCACCTTATGTAAAAAAAATTAATAGCGTTAGGCAAATTTTCTATCACTAAATTATACTAAACTTCAAATTTTGTTTTTAAATAGCTCTTTTGTCCTTTTACTAGTGTTCACTGAAGATTTGGGGATATTTGGTTCGATGCCACACACTCATGTATAAATGACATTGTTTCTTTAAAGTTTGAATACAACATCGATCAATATCATGTTTTATATAGAGTTGATTTTTGAAACGACATATTTGATTGTAATAGAAACTAAGCATGAGTAATTTAAATGTTAAAGCAACATGGTTGTCTACCGACATCAAGGTGCCAGTTTTGCTTTTTGTATCCTTATTCTATAATAGATTATTATGTGAATTGGCAAAAAAAATATTTATGATCTATTCATTTATTTACTACAGTCCTTCAGCCACTACACATCTGATCAAACGAAGAGAAACGATGCAGTAAAGTATATGTCATCCAAAATGAAAATTCTAGGATCAGACAGTGGTATTTTTTTTTTTTTTTTTTTTGAAATGGTACTTTATATACAACAAACCATTGGGACAACATATCCCATGTCAATAAACGTTCGAAAGCAAGTTTCGAACTTATGACCTCTTGCACCAAAGCCAAATCAATTAACCACTTGGACAATGGTGCTTGTCCAGACAGTGGTATTGATGTAAAAAAACAAAGAAAACGGGAGTCATACGAACAATTGCAACTAAATCAATCAAGTAGCAGCAGCAGCAACTTGGCAAAGGAAATACTAAGAGTCTGCTCCAATTGAAGTACAACTTAAACTCCGTTATGGAGAAGCGTTCCCCAAGGGCCAAAGGTTACTAAGTAAAATATGTTATAAATCATGTAAGAGATGTAAATAATTGTATAAATGACAGGGTACATCTTAGTTGCTAGATTTTTATTAGATTTAAATATAAGAAACACAATATGTCATCATTAAGTTTAGTGTTTATTTCTATTTGTGTCACAATAGCCCTTCACTTGTTATGTCATTCTTAATTTATTGGCTTCCAATGACATCACGGTCATCACTGTTGATGGTAATACTGATCGTTTCTTGCTCTCCAGTTCAATCTAGTGGTAATACATATATTGATGATATGTTCAATCCTGCTGCTAAAACTTTCGGTTCTGTAATCAAATTAAATTCTACCAAAGCAACTTTGAAATTGAGACATGAGTTTGCAAAGAAAGAAGAGTACTTAGAGTGAAAAAAAGAAATCTTAAGGCTGGCAAAAAGTGAAGAAGTGGCGGAATGGGTGAAGAAAATGAGGAGAAGGATACATGAGAATCCAAAGCTTGCATACAAGGAAGTAAAGATGGGTAAGTTCACCAGAGAGCAGTTGGATGACATGGAGATTGACTACACTTACCCTATGGCAGTTACAGTATTGTTGCTTTGATTGGTACAGGCGCTCCTCCATTTGTTGCCATTAGAGCTAACACTAATGCTCTCCTTATTCATGTATATAACTTTTCGGAACCAGAGCTTATGGTTCCTTTTGTGTTTGAGGATAATCTCTAGCTAGCCATGCATGCACTACTTGTAACTATAGGAAGCAGTGGATTGGAAACATAAGAGAAAAGTGGCGAAGTAAGGAGAATGATGAAGCTGTTTCTGCAAGGAAGATGGCAGCTCACATATTGTACGTCAATGCTGGATTTGCTTTATAGGTCTACACAATATTTGTTTTTTCTTATTCTTTTGTTAGGAAAATCACAGGAGTTTGTACTGTTCTAATGATAATTAGGTGGCCATTTGTTGAAATTGTTTATTAAGTTGACATTGTTATTATTACAACCGCTGATGCCAATCTCGGGCTTTTCATATGCATTAAGGTATGAAAATACTCTTGAAAAGAGATAAAATGATCTGCCATGAGATTTAAATTATGTATATAGTTTTAAATATACTTAAAGTTAAATCGAGAAATATAAACATAGTGTTTATAAATATTTTGAGTTTGTGTAAGAACTTATGGCCTGATCAATACATCAAACTTTTTGACAAAAATTAAGTAAACACTAAATTTTATCAATTGAGATTGGAACAATAATCATTTGAATTTTAGGGCATTTTGAAAAGTTTTGCGCATAGATCAAATAGTGTAAGTCTGCTGTAACTATTAGTAATGTATTATTTGAAACTCTTGGTGTACATACGTATAAAAATATCCTTAAAAATGATCTTTAACCGCTAAATAAACATTAGGATAAAAGAAAAAACATACGAAATTTTATTTAGGATTTAATCAAAACTCTTGATCTCTTCTACATACAAAACTTCCAAATGAAATAAATATTAACTTCTGTTATGAATGAAAGCAAACCTATGACCTTCCAAATGAGATAATTTACAAGTTTAAGTTAGTTAAAATATAAGTTATGACATTTTAAGTTTTAGTAATTACGACAATTTATAAGTTTAATAATAATAATAATAATAAATGTAACATTCCTGAAAATTAACTACGTTTAATTTGGCAATTAATTTAATTTTGAAAATAAAGTGTGAGAGTATTCATGAATTTATTTGAAAATTTCTAGGATAAATAAAATGATTTTAGATTATAAAGTAGAATTTGGTTAAAATTTAAGGATAACTAATTTTATAAATAAAATTGGATTTAAAAATAAATGTTGATTTAAAGATAAATAGCCTTTTGATTTGAAGTATAAGAATAATTATTTTATCAACAAATATTGAATTTAAAAAAATAAATGTATAAAAATAAAATGGAATTAAAAGCTTTAAATTAATAAAAAGTTTGGTTTCTAAATTTTTAAAAATATTGATATTTGGATGTTGTAATTTAGAAGAATTAATGTAATAATTTTCAAAATATTATTTTTAAGACTTAATTCACCTATATAAATAAAAGTAATCAATTGTGAATATGTAATCAAAATATTTAAATCACTCTTTTCTTTTAGAAGTTGTACAAAAAAATAATGATAAAAGAGATGTATGAATGAAAATGTATAAATTAGTTGTATGTAAAAATAGTGAGCTAGAGAAAAACTTGGATGTGAAAAACAATAGAAATTTTACTTGTGTAAAATATAAATATAAAAGAGGATATAAACAAATAAAAATATAAACAACTTTATAGAAATTAAGACATATGTATAATTGTAATTACATGAAGGATTTAACTAAAATTTACAAGATAATTTGAGTCAAAGGATTTAAACTCAATTTTACATACAAACTACAAGTGTACAACATGCAAAAAAGAAAATGGACAAGTGGCCTTGAACTTTTGATTTTTTTTTTTTTTAAAAAAAACTATAGCAGGCCATTTAGCTTCCCAAAGATCTGAAAATCAGAAGTGAGTAAAAAAGCAAGAGAGAAAACAAGATTCATCTTCAAAAAAAATCTGAAACCAGTAATTAAAAGAAGGAAGAAATCATCTTCAACTCAACTCAAAACCCCCCTCTTCAAAGAAAAAAAAAAATCTGAAAAACCAAAAGTTGAAAACCAAAAAAAAAAAAAAGAAACCTGGAAGAATCAAGCAAAGCAAAAATACAAATCTTTAAACCTGGAAAAGAAAGGAAACAGTTTCAGTTTTTAAAAAAAGGAAAATTGCAAATCAGATCAAAGAAGCTGAAAGCTAAAATCTGAAGCAAGTCTCAATTCATAATGTAGAGCTTCAAACTGGAAACAAGAAACATTATCAAGCTCGAAAACCAAAACTTCAACAAAACTGAAAAAAGATCAAATCAAGGATCAGGTTTTGGAAGTTCAAAAGCAAGGCAACTCAAAAATATAGCAGATTCAGGAAAAGAAGAAAATAAAAAAACAGCAAACAAAACAAATTTAAAGCAAAGCATCAAGCAAAGCTTAAGATAAAACAATTGTTTTCCTCTGTTCTTTACTGGTCAGGTGAGAAACTCTCCTTAAAACCCAACTTCTGTCTTAAAATTATGCTCAGTAATGATGAATGAAATGAATGAATTTGGTAACTTGTTTGAATGTACACATGTGTGTTCATATGCGTACAGGTTGATGATGCATGTCAGTAAGTAGGTGTGTATATGCCTCTGATAAAAAAAACTATAGGCTCTAAAGCAATCTTCAAAAATACATTCCCATCTCTCTTATTCTTGTTAGGTCTAAGGATCTAAATGAAATACACTTGTTTAACCAAGACCCAAGTAGGAAAAATATTGTTTAGTAAAATAAGTTAAATCATCTTATGGAATTTAGGAAAATGCGGTAGGTTTTTGAGAATATCAAAATTTTGAGTATCTTAATTTTAAGATCTAACTATACAACCATGATTGTCTCATGAAATGATGATTTTTGACATAAGTCTCGTAATTTTTAAGCAAGTAGGTTTAGTGAAATCGCGAGATGAACGGAAAACGTTCTTCGGTCAATTGCCATCGATCTAGGACAAATTGGGGCTTTAGAATTTTGTCAGAGAAAGTTTGTAGTTCGAGGATGATGGGAAAAATACTCATTGAATTTATTAATAATCATGGTGGAGGCACGAAGAGGTTATATGGTTTAGGGTTCGTTTTTGAACGGCGGGTTTAGGTGGAGATTTCGTCAAGCCCACTGCATCGGACTACACCGGAGTTGGACTAAGCATTGCGTTGTTGAACGAAGCAGCCTTGCTCGCAGTGGTGTGGCCTCTGATGGGCTGAGGCGGCGATGCAAGTTGATTATTGATGATCAGGATTGTTTCCAATTCGAGTGTAATGCTCAATCGCGAACCACGGTGATGTAGTGGGTTCTAGAGGGTCGGCTAGCTTGAGATGGTCGTAGTTGACTTGTAGGTGGTGGTGAGATTGATCGGAGGGCGCCAGATTCGTGTGCACCGTGCAAGCGTAAGGATTCGCGTATCAGTGGATTTCGTGTTGAGGAAGAAGGTGGTAGGCTCGAAGCGTTCTCGGGGAATTTGCACGTTGACTCGAGTTTTAACTCGAAGAAGGATTTTGGGTGCAGAGTGAAAATACATAGGAGAATTTTTAAATTAAAGTTTGTGGCACTAAGGTCAAATTTTGGGAAAACCCGAAGAAGTGGGGTAATTCGCCCGGGTTCGACTCGAAGCAGGGGATGGAGCGACTCGGGGACACTCGTGTTTGCCTGGAATTTTTATGTTTCCAGTTTAAAACTTTAATAAATGAGTTAAATAAATTTCAAAAAAAAGTTATTCCTTTTATAAATGATGATTTATTTATTAAGTAGAAGGTATAAATTGAAAGTTTTAGTAATAAAGGATTTTTTCTAAAACAATTAAGTTTTAAACTTATATTTTTAATAAGTCATTTTAAATAAAACTTAATAAGTGATAATTTTTAACTTAAAGGTAAGTTGGTTTATATCGTTAATGATAATCGAGTAAGTAATAATTTGTAATTAAGATTAATTCATTAATAATTAAGAAAATCAATTAAAGGATAATTAGTTATAATTAAGATTAAATTAATTAATAATTGAGGATTTATTAATTAAAATAAATTAATTAGTAATTTAAGTTAATTGATCAAGTAATTAATAAGTGATTAAATAAAAACAGTAATTACTTAGTGAAAGTAATTAAGGGTAGATAATTAATGATTGAAGATGGATTAATCAAATATTAAGAGTTAATTACTTCAAAGAATAATTAATTAACGTGGTTTACTAATCAAAGTAATTAATCAAGGAATAAATTAATTGATAAAAGTAATTAAGATTTAATTAATTACAATAAAGGGTTAATTAATTAAGATAATTAATTAAAGAAATGATTAATTAATGAAAGTGATTAAAACTTAATCAATTGAAATTAATGATCATAATCGTTGATTAAAAATTACTAATGAAAGTAATTATGTGGTTGATAAATTTAAAAACCACCCAAATTATTCATCTTAGTTGTAGATGTTTGATTGCTATCGAATGCTATGTGATGGATTGATATATTTGATATGTAATGTGATGCTATGTAATGCTTGTGCTTAGTTGTTATATCTGTGATGAATATATTGTTATATGAATATGGAAACCCCTTTGACCCGTAAACCAACATTTGAATTTCGATGCGACAGGGAGTCAGATTCCAGTTAGTTATCCGAAACCCACATTGAATCATATTAGTGAATTTTTGTGATTGATAAACTTACTTTACCCATGAATCTATGAATGAAGATAAGCGTTATAGGTTATACCGCTTATCGATATATCTGTGATGTTTGGTGTGTGCACTATTGTGTAAAACCCCTTGGACTACACTATACACACACAAATGGATTGCACGTGGAAATTGGTTAAGTCGTAGATTTTTGAAATAAATTGTAAAATTGAATTTTTAAATCTAAATGATTTTGGAAATGGATCGGGTTTTAAAATGAAAGGCTTTTGGAAAAGGATTTCTAAAATAAATGTTATTTTGAATAACTAAATAAAGTTTTGAAACTTAATAATTCAGTTTAAATTTGGATTCAGATTTTGAAATTAAATTCTATTTTGAGAATTTATAAAGTAAAAGGTCATACAAGTTATATGGGTTTTTAAACCATTTTTAAAGTGTTGTTTTGGGAATTAAATTTAACCCAAGTTTGAAAAACTTTAACTTGTATAATTGAAATCAGATTTTTCCAAAATGAAACTGTTTGTTTTCAAATGACAAAAGCTTTCATATAAGGAATGAATTTCCAATTTGTATTATAGGAATTTATAATTTGAAATGAAATGGTTTTCCAAGTTATGAATGAATCTTAGGAAACGGTTTTGAAAGCTATAAGTTAAATCTTTGATTTAAAGATTAAATGAGTTAATCCAATTAGAATAGAAATTGTTTGGGATTCGTGAGTGGATCTTTGTGAAACTGGGTAAACTTTGTGAAATAAATCTTTTTGTTCAATAGATTTGAAATGGTAATTGGGTTAAACCATTTGAAAGAAAGTTTTGAATTTTAAGTTGTGACTTAACTGAAATCCATATCCATATATTTTTAAACTTTACCCTCATTATTCGGTTTAGCCGGGAGAGGACCTTGTGTCATATAACCTATTTCGAATAATGATACGACATTATGGATAGCATTTGAAGACCGGTGGTGAAGACCGGGTATCTGCGAGAACGATAGGATAACCTATCGATTGTCTCTGCACTGAGTAGCTACGGTATAGAGATTCCCTAAGTGATGGGAAGTCCGATCGGGATTGTGGATACCCGGATTGCAAGGGCTCCTTCGGAAGTGCCTTCAGTTCTGTTCAAACCCAGAACAGACTTGTATGGATGTGTGTCTGACACTACACTTTGAGATATAAAGCCGATTTCTTTCAAATACATATCTGTTGGCGGCGGAAAATTTATTCTCTTAGCTTAACACCCTTCTCTGAGACATACGAGCTCAGAGGTTATGTAGTTGAAGTTTATCAGCGATATACTTTCAATTTGGTAGTGTGGCATGCTAAGTGCTACTGTGTGTTGATGATCATTTGTTGATTATTTATGATCAAAGCATGGCTTTCATGTAAAGCGTAGCTTTGTGGACGAAACCTCATCGAGCGTCACAAACCGGTAATGGTCGAAACAGGAAAGATGCGGCAAGGTTTCAGGGGTAGCTCCCCTAGGGTATGATCATTCCTTATGCAAAAGGATAGTATCGTGGTATGGAGCCCAGATACTTACTCATGTGGGCACTGTAGTATATATCTATTACTGTGTGATGTTGTTGGTGTAGAGGATCCTCGGATTAAGGTCCCAAAGGACCGAGGGTGGCATATCTTAGGTTTTATTCCCCGGGAAGGGGGTAGCCGGCCTTGTTTGGCAGAGAGCCGGGTAGGTTCTCGGGGCGTCCTGCCAGAGGCGTTCCCATGTGGCAATAGGAAGTTCCTTAGCCTGACCATTTGTTGGAAACCCATTCATCCAATACGCGCCTTGGACGGTTTTAGTTGTATTACCTGCCATCTACTTATGGTGGCGCCCCACTGTTTGGATGGTAGCTATACTAGGCATAGTTCAGAATGTCTATGCTGGCTAGGATTAATATTATACTTTCGAAAGGGTTTTTTCTACACTATGCACTAGTAATAATATCAAAGAAATTTTCTCGTATTAAGCATATTTGACTATCATAAGGAGAAATCTCCTCCAATTCTGCGTTTGCATTGTGTGTGTGGCGGGAGGCCTTATGGTAGTTTCATTTTTCAAAAGCATTGCAGATTTCAAAACTTAAAATCTTTTGATTGTTTTTAAAGAACAAATGTTTTTGTTTGCTCACACCAGTCCCACGACTGACTCGGAGTTTATTGTTCCCTTCCTAAACTCTGGGTGCCCACAATTTTCTGCACGGGCAGTCTAGAGTTTGGTTTTTCAGATAGTCAGGTAGTAGATATCGTTTTGGTAGCCTTCAGCTTTCTGTTTGATACATTTTGGAGTCTTTGGAGTCCTCGACCGGACTTGCTTATCTTTGTGCAACCTTGATGGTGGATCGAGCTTGGAGTTTAGAGCTTTGTCTTTGGAGCTTTTGGATCAGAGTTGCAGTATTGGATTCTGTGAAGACTTATCTTTTATTGTATCGTGTTCTGCTGTATTTTGTGTTATATTCTTTGATATTGATGATTATCATTGTATCAAATTGATGTATTGGATATTGTATTCATGATTGTATCAGTGATATCATCTTTTATTTCCGCTGTGTTTTTTATCATCTAATGTTGTTGCAAGCTCCGGCGATACGAATTTGATGTTGTTTGTCCGACATCGAGTTCGGGTCATCACAGTTGGTATCAGAGCTAAAGGTTGGGTAAGAACTTTAGCTATGGAGTGTAACACATTAGATGGCTCATTAGAGTTAGGGTGAAGTATACCCTAGAATGAGTATAACCAGTGAAACCAAAATCCAATATTCTCAATCTATTCTCTTTATATGTTGTTATTCTCTAAGATATTTCATCTGAATGGCTAAACCAATTTTCTTACTATTCACAGAAAGTAAGAATGAGTGGAAGAAGAGGACGTGATTGGGGACAGGGAAGTACCACTTCAACTGGTCAAAGCCCTGCAACGACAGATATTCCTATTCAATCTCAATCAAATCTAGCTGATTTATATCGAAGCTTTTCTAGACTTGGTGGAAAGCCATTCACAGGCAAAGAATCTGTTATCGAAGCACAAGCCTGGATTAGATCGTGTGAAAGGATTTTCAAGGGACTAAAGTTGGAAGATGATCGGATGCGATTGATAGCTACTTGGAAACTCCAGGAAGAGGCTTTAGCTTGGTGGGAAACTATTACATTGGATGAGCCGACTGATGAATTTACTTGGAGTCGTTTCAAGGAAGTGTTCGAGCAGCGATATATGTCATCTGCTAGTATCTCTAGAATGTACTAGGAGTTTATGGATTTGAAGCAAGGAAGTTTATCGTTTGAGGAATACTTGAGCAAATTCAATTAATTATCTCGATTTGGTCCAAAATTGGTGAATACACCGTTAAAGAAGAATGAAAAGTTTATTCGAGGAATGAACAAGGAATCCCAGGAAAGGATGACTGCTTACGTAAAGGAATCATTTTCTGAATTAGTTGATATGGGCTATAGATATGATACTCTGGATAAGCAGGAAGTTCCAGAGGAGGATGGAAACACAAGTAACCTGAATTGGAGGAAAAAGAAGTTTGGTGAAAAGAAATCGAGGAAAGATAAAGAAAAGAAGAATACTCGAAAGAAAAAGATGAAAGAAGTTACTTGTCTCAACTTCTTAGAGAAAGGCCGCTACTCGGAGAAATGCAACAATCCTTGGAAGCCAGGATTGAGAGAGCCATTTATGAGGCCAGATCAGGAATCTACGGGATGCTATCACTACCGCAAGCCAGGACATAGGATCAACGAATGTACAGCAAAGAAGGAAGCTCTAGTAGCAAAGAGATACGCAGTCAGGGGTGATTCTTCAACCTCAAGGGCTGATAAAGGAAAGGAAATTTTATAAGGTAACCTTCTCGTTTACGATTAAATTTTCAAGTTTGTTCGAAATGAGAACTACCCATAGTTTTATTTCTCAACAAGTCGTAAATAAGTTGAATCTTGAATCTTAGATCATAGTCAAATCTATTTTTATCTGTTTCATTGGGTTTCGATATAATGTACGAATGGTTAGTTATCCCTTCGAACTAACCAATATCCCTGTATACCTCGTAGATCAGATAACCCAATTGTTTCATAGTTGATTGAGTTTGCTCTCATATCTATTGTTGATATTCTGCTTTGGTAAGCCAAATGCAGAATAAATATTTCGATTTGATCTGATTAATGTTTCTTTATCTATCATCTATTCTTTCTCATCTCCCTAGCAAATTTCGGGGACGAAATTTTTTTAGGGGGGAATTTGTAACATTCTTGAAAATTAACTACGTTTAATTTGGCAATTAATTTAATTTTGAAAATAAAGTGTGAATTTATTTGAAAATTTCTAGGATAAATAAAATGATTTTAGATTATAAAGTAGAATTTGGTTAAAATTTAAGGATAAGTAATTTTATAAATAAAATTGGATTTAAAAATAAATGTTGATTTAAAGATAAATAGCCATTTGATTTGAAGTATAAGAATAATTATTTTATCAACAAATATTGAATTTAAAAAATAAATGTATTAAAAATAAAATGGAATTAAAAGCTTTAAATTAATAAAAAGTTTAGTTTCTGAATTTTTAAAAATATTGATATTTGGATGTTGTAATTTAAAAGAATTAATGTAATAATTTTAAAAGTATTATTTTTGAGACTTAATTCACCTATATAAATAAAAGTAATCAATTGTGAATATGTAATCAAAATATTTAAATCACTCTTTTCTTTTAGAAGTTGTACAAAAAATAATAATAAAAGAGATGTATGAATGAAAATGTGTAAATTAGTTGTATGTAAAAATAGTGAGCTAGATAAAAACTTGGATGTGAAAAACAATAGAAATTTTACTTGTGTAAAATATAAATATAAAAGAGGATATGAACAAATAAAAATATAAACAACTTTAGAGAAATTAAGACATATGTATAATTGTAATTACATGAAGGATTTAACTAAAATTTATAAGACAATTTGAGTTAAGGGATTTAAACTCAATTTTTCATACAAACTACAAGTGTACAACATGCAAAAAAGAAAATGGACAAGTGGCCTTGAACTTTTGAATTTAATTTTTTTTTAGAAAGCTATAGCAGGCCATTTAGCTTCCCAAAGATCTGAAAATCAGAAGTCAGTAAAAAAAGCAAGAGAGAAAACAAGATTCATCTTCAAAAAAAAATCTGAAACCAGTTTAGAAGAAGGAAGAAATCATCTTCAACCCAACTCAAAACCCCCCTCTTTAAAGGAAAAAAAATCTGAAAAACCAAAAGTTGAAAACCAGAAAAAAGGAAACCTGTAAGAATCAAGCAAAACAAAAATACAAATCTTTAAACCTGGAAAAGAAAGGAAAACGTTTCAGTTTTTAAAAAAAGGAAAATTGCAAATCAGATCAAAGAAGCTGAAAGCTAAAATCTGAAGCAAGTCTCAATTCATAAAGCAAAGCTTCAAACTGGAAACAAGAAACATTATCAAGCTTGAAAACCAAAACTTCAACAAAACTGGAAAAAGATCAAAGAAAGGATCAGGTTCTGGAAGTTTAAAAGCAAGGCAACTCAAAAATATAGCAGATTTAGGAAAAGAAGAAAATCAAAAAGCAGCAAACAAAACAAATTTAAAGCAAAGCATCAAGCAGAGCTTAAGATAAAACAATTGTTTTCCTCTGTTCTTCACTGATCAGGTGAGTAACTCTCCTTAAAACCCAACCTTTTATCTTAAAATTATGCTCAGTAATGATGAATGAAATGAATGAATTTGGTAACTTGTTTGAATGTATACATGTGTGTTCATATGTGTACAGGTTGATGATGCATGTCAGTAAGTAGGTGTGTATATGCCTTTGATAAAAAAAAACTACAGGCTCTAAAGAAATCTTCAAAAATACATTCCCATCTCTTTGATTCTTGTTAGGTCTAAGAATCTAAACAAAATACACTTGTTTAACCAAGACCCAAGTAGGAAAAATATTGTTTAGTAAAATAAGTTAAATCATCTTATGGAATTTAGGAAAATGCGGTAGGTTTTTGAGAATATCAAAAATTTGAGTATCTTAATTTTAAGATCTAACTATACAACCATGATTGTCTCATGAAATGATGATTTTTGACATAAGTCTCGTGATTTTTAAGCAAGTAGGTTTAGTGAAATCGCGAGATGAACGGAAAACGTTCTTCGGTCAATTGCCGTCGATCTAGGCCAAATTGGGGCTTGAGATTTTTGTCAGAGAAAGCTCGTAGTTCGAGGATGATGGGAAAAATACTCATTGAATTTATTAATAATCATGGTGGAGGCACGAAGAGGTTATAGGGTTTAGGGTTCGTTTTTGAACGGCGGGTTTAGGTGGAGATTTCGTCAAGCCCACTGCATCGTACTACACCGGAGTTGGACTAAGCACTGCGTTGTTGAACGAAGCGGCCTTGGTCGCGGTGGCGTGGCCTCTGATGGCCTGAGGCGGCGGTGCAAGGTGATTATTGATGATCAGGATTGTTTGCAGTTTGAGTGTAATGCTCAATCGCGAACCACAGTGATGTAGTGGGTTTTGGGGGGTCGGCTAGCTTGAGATGGTCGTAGTTGACTTGTAGGTGGTGGTGAGATTGATCGGAGGGCGCAAGATTTGTGTGCACCGTATAGGCGTAAGGATTCGCGTATTAGTGGATTTCGTGTTGGGGAAGAAGGTGGCAGGCTCGAAGCGTTCTCGGGGAATTTACACGTTGACTCAAGTTTTAACTCAAAGAAGGATTTTGGGTGCAGAGTGAAAATACTTGGAGAATTTTTAAATTAAAGTTTGGGGCGCTCGGGTCAAATTTTGGGAAAACCCAAAGTAGTGGGGTAATTCGCCCGGGTTCGACTCGAAGCAGGGGGTGGAGCGACTCGAGGACACTCGTGTTTGCTTGGAATTTTTATGTTTCCAGTTTAAAATTTTAATAAATGAGTTAAATAAGTTTAAAAAAAAACGTTATTCCATTTATAAATGGTGATTTATTTATTAAGTAGAAGGTATAAATTGAAAGTTTTGGGAATAAAGGATTTTTTCTAAAACAGTAAATTTTTAGACTTATATTTTTAATAAGTCATTTTAAATAAAACTTAATAAGTGATAATTTTTAACTTAAAGGTAAGTTGATTTATATCGTTAATGATAATCAAGTTAGTAATAATTTGTAATTAAGATTAATTAATTAATAATTAAGAAAATCAATTAAAGGATAATTAGTTATAATTAAGATTAAATTAATTAATAATTAAGGATTTATTAATTAAAATATATTAATTAGTAATTTAAGTTAATTGATCAAGTAATTAATAAATGATTAAATAAAAACAGTAATTACTTTGTGAAAGTAATTAAGGGTAGATAATTATGTGGTTAATAAATTTAAAAACCACCCAAATTATTCATCTTAGTTGTAGATGTTTGATTGCTATCGAATGCTATGTGATGGATTGGTATATTTGATATGTAATGTGATGCTATGTAATGCTTGTGCTTAGTTGTTATATCTGTGATGAATATATTGTTATATGAATATGCAAACCCCTTTGACCCGTAAACCGACATTTGAATTTCGATGCGACAGGGAGTCGAATTCCAGTTAGTTATCCGAAACCCACTTTGAATCATACTAGTGAATTTTTGTGATTGATAAATTTACTTTATCTATGAATATGTGAGTGAAGATAAGCGTTATGGGTTATACCGCTTATCGATATATCTGTGATGATTGATGTGTGCACTATTGTGTAAAACCCCTTGGACTACACTATACACATACAAATATGGATTGCGTGTGGAAATTGGTCAAGTCACGGATTTTTGAAATAAATTGTAAAATTGAATTTTTAAATCTAAATGATTTTGGAAATGGTTCGGGTTTTAAAATGAAAGGCTTTTGGAAAAGGATTTCTAAAATAAAAGTTATTTTGAATAACTAAATAAAGTTTTGATACTTAATAATTTAGTTTAAATTTGGATTCAGATTTTGAAATTAAATTCTATTTTGAGAACTTATGAAGTAAAAGGTCATACAAGTTATATGGGTTTTTAAACCATTTTTAAAGTGTTGTTTTGGGAATTAAATTTAACCCAAGTTTGAAAAACTTTAACTTGTATAATTGAAATCAGATTTTTCCAAAATGAAACTGTTTGTTTTCAAATGATAAAAGCTTTCATACAAGGAATGAATTTCCAATTTGTATTATAGGAATTTCTAATTTGAAATGAAATGGTTTTCCAAGTTATGAATGAATCTTAGGAAACGGTTTTGAAAGCTATAAGTTAAATCTTTGATTTAAAGATTAAATGAGTTAATCCAATTAAAATGGTAATTGTTTGGAATCCGTGAGTGGATCTTTGTGAAACTGGGTAAACTTTGTGAAATAAATCTTTTTGTTCAACAGATTTGAAATGGTAATTGGGTTAAACCATTTGAAAGAAAGTTTGGAATTTTAAGTTGTGACTTAACTGAAATCCATATCCATATGTTTTTAAACTTTGCGCTCATTATTCGGTTTAGCCGGGAGAGGACCTTGTGTCATGTAACCCATTCCGAATAATGATACGACGTTATGAATAGCATTTGAAGACCGGTGGTGAAGACCGGGTATTTGCGACAACGATAGGATAACCTATCGATTGTCTCTGCACTGTGTAGCTACGGTATAGAGATTCCCTAAGTGATGGGAAGTCCGATTGGGATTGTGGATACCCAGATTGCAAGGGCTCCTTCGGAAGTGCCTTCAGTTCTGTACAAACCCAGAACAGACTTGTATGGATGTGTGTCTGACATTACACTTTGAGATATAAAGCCGATTTCTTTCAAATACATATCTGTTGGCGGCGGAGAATTTATTCTCTTAGCTTAACACCCTTCTCTGAGACGTACGAGCTCAGATGTTATGTAGTTGAAGTTTATCAGCGATATACTCCCAATTTGGTAGTGTGGCATGCTAAGTGTTGCTGTGTGTTGATGATCATTTGTTGATCATTTGTGATCAAAGCATGGCTTTCGTGTAAAGCGTAGCTTTGTGGACGAAACCTCATCGAGCCTCACAAACCGATAATGGTCGAAACAGGAAAGATGCGGCAAGGTTTCAGGGGTAGCTCCCCTAGGGTATGACCATTCCTTAAGGAAAAGGTTGTATCATGGTATGGAGCCCAGATACTTGCTCATGTGGGCACTGTAGTATATATCTATTACTGTATGATGTTGTTAATGTAGAGGATCCTCGGTTAAAGGTCCCAAAGGACCGGGGGTGGCATATCTTAGGTTTTATTCCCCGGGAAGGGGGTAGCCGGCCTTGTTTGGCAGAGAGCTAGGTAGGTTCTCAGGGCGTCCCGCCAGAGGCATTCCCATGTGGCAATAGGAATTTCCTTATCCTGACCATTTGTTGGAAACCCATTCATCCAATACGCGCCTTGGACGGTTTTAGTTGTATTACCTGCCATCTACTTATGGTGGCGCCCCACTGTTTGGATGGTAGCTATAGTAGGCATAGTTCGGAATGTCTATGCTGGCTAGGATTAATATTATACTTTCAAAACAGTTTTTTCTACACTATGCACTAGTAATAATATCAAAGAAATTTTCTCGTATCAAGCATATTTGACTATCATAAGGAGAAATCTCCTCTAATTCTGCGTTTGCATTGTGTGTGTGGCGGGAGGCCTTATGGTAGTTTCATTTTTCAAAAGCATTGCGGATTTAAAAACTTAAAATCTTTTGATTTTTTTTAAAGACCAAATGTTTTTGTTTGCTCGCACCAGTCCCACGACTGACTTGGAGTTTATTGTTCCCTTCCTAAACTCTAAGTGCCCACAATTTTCCGTACGGGCAGTCTAGAGTTTGGTTTTTTAGATAGTCAGGTAGTAGACATAGTTTTGGTAGCCTTAGCTTTCTGTTTGATACATTTTGGAGTCTTTGGAGTCCTCGACCGGACTTGCTTATCTTTGTGCAACCTTGATGTGGATCGAGCTTGGAGTTTGGAGCTTTGTCTATGGAGCTTTTGGATCAGACTTGTAGTATTGGATTCTGTGAAGACATATCTTTTATTGTATCGTGTTCCGCTGTATTTTGTGTTATATTCTTTGATATTGATGATTATCATTGTATCAAATTGATGTATTGGATATTGTATTCATGATTGTATCAGTGATATCATCTTTTATTTCCGCTGTGTTATTTATCATCTAATGTTGTGGCAAGCTCCGGCAATACGAATTTGATGTTGTTTGTCGGACATCGAGTTCGGGTCTTCACAATAAACAATAATTTAAATAAATTAACTAAGTTTTATGAAAATTAAATACATTTATAAAAATTAACTAAGTATTATAAAAATAACAACTTTATAATAATAATAAACTAAGTTTGATAAAAAATTAACCAATTTTGTAATAATAATAAACTAAGTTTGATAAAAAGTTAACCAAGTTTATAATATAATGAACTATAGTTTGATAAAAATTAACTAAGATAATAATAATAATAATAAATTATCCAAGTCAACTAAATTTTACAATTAACATAATAATAACAATAATAACAACAATAACAACTAAAACTAAATTTACAAAAATCAACTAAGTTAGCTAAGTTTTGTAAAAATTAAATAAACTTATAAAAATTAAATAAGTTTATAATAATAATTATAGTAAATTAAGTAAGTTTACAATAATAATAACTAATTAATTAAGTTTATGAAAAATTTATAAGTTTAAGATAATTTATAAAACTTAACTAAGTTAATAAAGTTTAAGTTTCAGATAATTTATAAGTTTAAATTAATTAAAATATAAGTTATAACATTTTATGTTTTGGCAATAAAGATAACTTATAAGTTTGAGTTAATATAAATAAAGTTATAAAAAAGTTAATCGAGCTTTATAAAAATTTAACTAATTTTTAAAAAAGTTAACCATAATTTTAAAAAATAACTAAGTTTTATATAATTTAACTATGTTTTATAAAAAATAAATAGATTTAGACAAATTAATTAAGTTTTATTAGAATTTAACTTAGTTAGTAAGTTTTTAAAATTAAATAGGTTTATTATAAATTTGACCTAGTTTTATAAAAATTTAACTAAGTTAACTAAGTGTTATAAAATTATTTAAATTTAATAAAAGTTTAAATAAGGATGTTCAATATACTTTAAATATGCAAAACGGTTTCATAACCATCCGTTGATTGTTAAACTTGTCTATAGTTAATTAGCTTTTTAGGAGTAAAGAACGGCTAAAGCAAAGAATTTGGGTAATCAAGTAATGAACATGGCTTTAACTATTGTATATACTATAACATTTTGTTGATACTTGTTTGTGTAAACTTGTTCATGAATGGTTATGGATTTTATGTGAATTTGCCCATTTTGTCGAAAAACTATTATCAAAATGCTTATGGATATTATATTTGATTTTGTGATTAATGTGTTTTTTTCAATTGTTTGAATTTGGTGATTCTATGATTGATTAATTGATTGTTGGTTTGAATACAATGATTATGTGATTGATTGCTGGTTTTAATAGGACTATTACGTGAGCGATGGTTGGAAATGATACAAGCCATTAACCAGAAATGCTAGCCTGTACAGTGAGCTCAAAACAATTAATAACTTTTAGTAGTGTTTAAAAACTTTTAGTAGATTTGATAAAACACTATCAAAAATTTTAGTAGCGTTTCAGTAATTACTAGATACGACGTGCTACTAAAAGTATGAACTTTTTATAGCGTTTCTAAAACCCTACAATAGGTCAAGTTTTCGTAGCGTTTTCTACAACGCAACAAAAAGTTTCAGACTTTTAGTTGCATGTCGTATCGTAGTGTTTACCAAAAGGCAACTAAAAGTTCTGATAGCGTTTTTCAATGCTACGAATGGTCATTTCTGTTGTAGTGGTGGTCGCATGTGCATGACTTGCGATTGACATATTTGGGTAAGATACCAGTAAGAGGAAACCACATTCCACTCAGCAACGTGGTCTCACTAGACATTTATTTTGGTTCAAGATGGTATATTATTATTCATAACAGACTTTTTGCCTGACCCAAAGTTTTTGTTTTTCCCCTTAAACTCTTGGGTACTCATTTGAGTAGGTTGGGAGTAGGGATTTTCAAGTTAAACAAATAAGCTTTCGAGGACGTGTAGGAGGCAATCTAGCTAATATTAGGAGTTTTTTCCGCTATGTTGTTTAAATCCTATGTTTTGTTCGAATGGACGTAATGACAGGATTTATAACTGTCAAGTAGTTAGACTCTGATCGTCCAATAGGGCATCTACATATGCCGCTCTTGGAGTATGTTTGCAATTATTATATTTTCAATAAACGTGGAGTCGATGAGATTATATAACGTGATGTAATGAATACAAAAGTTATTAATGAAATGCTTTTTCAAATTTTCCATATTCATATGCTCAAAATGAGGGATGTTACGGGATTATCCCATAGTTTGTAGATAGCATTTTGGCTTTAGTAGGGTTGTGTTGTCATTTCCCTTTTAGTATTTGTTCTTTTCTTTAGGTTGTTGGATTGTAACCATTGGTTGTCTCTTATATAAAAGGCACGTATGTCATATTCTAAGATGTGTTCCTATTTATTCACTGTACTGTTGTTTTTGTATATTTAGACCGTGCTTTTATGTAATTTGGTAAGAACAGTATAAATATGAAAAATCTCATAAAGACACTTGATTAATGGCAAATGCAATATAAGACTAGAAATTTATAAAATAATGAATTTTAGTAAGCAAAGGACAGACAAAAGTTGTTGTAGAATCATGGGTCGCTATTCATGTTTCATGATTAAGCTAAAATTTATAAATTAGTTAATGGGTCATCATATTAATATTAAAAAAATAAGTTTAAAGGTCTTGAATTAATCGTGGAAGGCTAGGATTGAAAATATGCGCTAACTTATAACTGATCTCCGACTATATTGAAATGTGACTTGACTGGTTTAAATGGGGAAATTAAATGTTTTAAAAAATTACGTTAAAAAAAGAGATTTTCGCATTTAAATTATTTGAGCATTCAAATTATTTCTGGACGTTTTTGTCCAAATGTTTTAAAAGAAAGTGATGCTTAATTGTTCTAGAAGTTAAAATTTTCCAGCCATGTGCAAATTTGATTATAAAGTGGAAAAGATTCTTATGTAAAAAATTTGATTGCCTATTGCCACATAATAAACATTGAAAAGATAAATGGGTTAATACATATGAATTTAACGGTACATTAAAGTTGACACTAGGATAAACGTGCATGAGAACAAGAAAAAAACTATTTTAACATTGGAATTCTTATTTTCGTACCTTGTCAATGGCGTATGAGAATCCTTTTTGGGTTCAATTCCATTTTAGAGCAAAACAAGTCCCTTTATGCATATGGTACATGGAAAAAGTATAAGACAATCCGAGACAATGAGGAAGTTTCCAAGGTACAACGGGATTGGTACAAAATATAATAACGGTAATAATGTAAAATTCTCCACCTAAGTTCCTTCGCCGACATAGGAGTAAAATGTCTAAGATACGAAATATGACGCAATAGACTTTTGGATGGTAGGAATTAAATGCAAAGTTGGTTGACCATGCTTCTATTCGTAGGAATATTACATTCTTATGTGAGAAAAGAATCTTTCAAAACCTGCATACATATAGAACTAGCGGTATATATAGGTTGCTTGCATCATATTTTTAATTTTTTTTAAAGAACACGTTCATATAAGAGGGTCTGATTTAAAATCATTCTGCATACCTGGTTTCCGTACTGTGATACACTATGGACTTGTGCACATATGGCTGCAAAATTGGTTGTATACTAATTTTTTGGGTGGTTTAGCGTGGTTACTGCATTACCCCATGATTTAATCTATAGAGTAATTTCGGGGACGAAATTCTTTTAAGAAGGGAAGAATGTAACACTCCCTAAATTCATAATAATAATTGAATGATTAATTAGGCTCCGGAAATGGAATTTGAGCAAACAGTGAAATTTGGTCACAAAAATTGCACCATTGTGTTCGTGGTGATTTTCTGAGCAATTACATATATAAATTTCATGATCGAAGTTCAAATAAAGAAGCAACGAGCGTTTAAAGAAATTAGAAAGAACGTAATTAAATAATGAAATATGGTAATATATAATAATTAAACCAGCACCCCATAGGTCGACCCCCGCTATAGGTCAGATGACCTATAGTGAGTGACCGCTCATAGGGGAGTGATTGACTGGTCGAGGTATTTTGGCTGTGATATGAAACTCGGCCAACAGTCCGGATTTAATAATTGTAATTTAATGAATATGACCGATTTGAGAGCTATAAATATAGGACTAAACCCTCTGTTCTCTTCCTATATTTTTGGATCTAGGGTAGCGAAGCCCTGCCATTTCCTCTTGTCTACTATTCCTACTAATTTTAAAATAATTTGTAATTAAACGGTTTGGAGAAGAACAGAAAATAAATCGAAGAAGAGAAGGAGAGGATTAGCATTGCATAAACAAAAAGATAAATTTCAATATTATAAATCTATAACGCTATCTTTCTTAAATCTCTTCTCAAATCTATAATTTTAATGATATGTGTATACGTTTACACACACACACACATATCTTGGGATTAGAAAGGGAATGGAGTTGATTCAAGGAATTAGATTCAGATCTGGAGATTTGGAAAGCTTTTAAATGTGAGTGAGAAATTATGAAATTTACTTATAACACTAGAACTTATTTTGTTGGAATTTTATTTGATGTTTATGCCTAAATAAAGATCTAAAGAGCTATTGGCTTGAATTAAGCTTATAAAACAGCATCTACATATTTTGTAAATAAATAGGAATGTTTTCTGCATCCGGATCTAGAAATAAGACCCAAGTTAGTAAAATTTGAATAAGGATAAAATGTAGAATTTGTTCTAGATCTACGATTAGGTTGTAAAAATATTAGTATAATTTAGATTTGTTCTGATTCTATTAGAATGTGAATTTTGTATTTTAATTTATTGGAAGTATTGTCCATTCAACCTCCATGAAATTGTCTAATATCTTAATAGGTACAATGTTTGATTTGACAAGGAATATTCATCGAAAGGAGAAAGAGATGTCTAAAGTATGGATGTCCTTTTCTTAGTTTACACTATCCATTTCAACAAAGAGGAAATAAATGATTCCTTGTCCTTTTAAACCAAGAAAATCTCTCGATTTAGATTAGTCTACGAAAGGCTATAAGGGAAACAATTTTGGAAGGATAATTCTAACATATTAAAATATAGAATGAAATGTATCCTAGTTAAAGGATTAATAACTGGAAACATAATAATAAATTTATAAACATATAAAACCATGCTAAAACATCAAAAACAAAAATATAATTAATAAAGTGTACTGTAAATTAATGATTCTCATTAACTGTAAATTGAATGTTAACACGGATCGTATAATAAATGGTAGAATTGGAAAATAAAAATGGAAGGATTGTAACTTCAAAAAGAATAGGCAATAATTATGCAATAAATTGGGAGTTACAATAATTTAAATAAGTTATAAATCGAAGGAATAGGAGTAATTAATGAAGTTGGTTGGTTAACGATGGAAATGATAAGGAAGAAATAATGATAACCAACGATGGAAACGATAAGGAAGAAATAATGATAATGTTTGGATAAGTAAACAAATGTCTTTGGAAATGTCCTTTAAGATAATAATCATTTATTATGGAAAAGGGGACATTTATCACGATAATAAATAAAACAAGCTAGGTATCAATTTAACATTATAAGGAAACATAATTATCATTAGAATAAATTATAGCCTTAAATATGCAAATAGATATTAGTGGGCTTTGTCTAATAATAAAGATTAGAATAATTAATTGGACTTAATGGGTTGGAATACAATGTCAGTAGAGTTACACAACAGAAGTCTATCCTTCACTCAAAGGATACCAGTAGTTGTGTACAGTTATTACCGATATGAGACCCATATGAGATGTGATGTAGGAAAAAACCCCAACTTAAGTGTTTTAAAGTGTGAGGTAGTCCAATCTACATTAAGAATGTTAGTCCCAATAAACTTGAGGCAAGATTGGCATTGTATAAATTTATAAGATATCACAATAACTCATTGGAGTATATTTTCTACAATACCGAGGAAAAAAGTTACTGTTTCATGGCATGCTGTCTTTTTGGAAAAGGATTTCTTATGAAAGAAACTAATAGTGAGATTATAGGCTTGGACGAGGTCTGAGAAATTAATACAGAAGCTGAACCGGTATATGAATCAAATTCAACAATAGACGAAAGCATGCAACAACCTATTAGAAGGTCTATTGGGGAATCTCGTGCACTAAGGAGATACTACGGGTTTCTAGTAGATGGCGAGAAAGAGGACTACGAAGAGTTGCGGGTTAAGGACTCTACACTTTGGGTTGCAGCTATGAAATCCAAACTAGGTTACATGTATGAAAATATAGTATGAATTTCGACTAACATACATCTAGGAATAAAATGCATAAGCTGCAAATGAATTTTGTAGGAAAAAGCTAAATGTAGATGGACAAGGAGAGACTTACAAAGCAAGGATAGTTGCAGAAAGGTTTCATCAAATTCAAGGTGTTGATTAGGATTAAACGTTTTCACTTATAGCCATGCTTTAGTTCGTTCGGATAATGTTAGCCATTGTTTCATTCTATCGCTATAAAAGATGGTAAATGGACGTGAAAGCGGTATTTCTAAATGGTGATTTAGAAGAGATCATTTACATGTCATAGCCCAAGGGTCTCGAAGTCAGTGGAGCGAGGCAAGGCTCGCAAATTGTTGAGATCAATTCATATTCTTAAACAAGCTTCAAGAAGGTCGAATAAGTGACTTGATAAAGTAATCAAACAGTGTAGTTTTTATCAGAACACAGAGAAAGCAAGCGTAAATTGGAAAGAACAAGGAAGCGCTATGGTGTTCTTAGTTCTTTATGTCGAAGATTTGTTACTAATTGGCTGTGACATTTCATTTTTGCAATCGGTAAAAACATGGTTATCCAAGAACTACTCTATGAAGAATTTAGGAGAAGCAACCTGTATACTTTGTATTAAGATCTATAGATATATATATATAAGAGTTCGATGGGATTTTCTCAATCCCTATACATAGATACCATACTGAAAAGGTTAGGTATGCAAATTCCAAGCGTGGAAATATTTCAATGCAATTTGGAAGTGTCATTTCGGAAAAGTATGCTCCTTATACTGATGAGGAGAAAGAGCATATAAAAGGATACTATATGCATTTACAACTAGTTTCATAATATACATTATCCTATGTACTAGATCATATGCTTATGCATTAGGATATGTACGTCTACACCAATCTAATCCTAGGAAGAAGCATTGGATTGCTGTAAACTTTAGTATTTGATAAATACGAAAGAATTATTCCTTGTATTTGGGAAAGAAGACCTCTTTGTGAAGGGGTATACCAATTCCAGCTTTTCAACATGGTATCAATGATAGTAAGTCTGTATCAAGTTATATATTAATAATAAATGATGGAATTGTTAGTTGGAAAAGTTCCAACAGGTCATGGTAGCGATTCAATGATGGAGGCAAATTACGTCACCCTCAATAAGTAGCTAAAGAATTGTTTGGATGCATTAATTTGTGGTCAAGCTAGGAGTGATTTCTAACATTGAAAATTGAACAAAATTGTTTTATATTAACATTGATATGATGCAGATCTCAAAGGAAGCAAGAGCTCATAAGAAATCAAGATACATACTTTGAAATTTCCACCTTATTAGATAATTCATCACTAATAAAGAGTATTGATTGGTAGAGTAGATACCAAGGACAACACCATTCATGAATCATGAAGGGTCTAGCTCAGTCGATTATCAACAAATTGATCAAAGGGATAGGAATGAGATTCCATAACTGGCCCCAAGTGCAAGTGGCAGACTGACAAAGTTTGGAATATGCTATAGAGGTAATTTTTTAATTTATTATAAACTATTAAATCTGTAATAAAATCTCGTTCGAAATAAAAAGTATTTTCCTTTCTATCATAAACTTGTCATACTATGTTATGTTAATCAATTATTTACTTCAAATATATTTAATGGAAATCCTTAAATAATATGTTATATGATAGGAATTACAATATTTTTATAATCGTGATAAATTTGTCCTATTAAAAATAACATATTGTTTTAAATATTCCTAATCATGATGTTTCGAGATAGGATATCAATACATCTATTGAGATCAGAGTATATAATACTATCCAAATGTTGGGCAGTGTATTACTCATGATTACTGGAGGCACCTAGGGATTACATACCGATATTTATTGGACAACTATAGAATTACTCACTCGATGGTTTTTCTTGGTTAATGTAACTAAGGTCAAACCGAGAATCTTGAAGTGATGATACTACACAGTTCTATCAATTTAATAGTATTATTGAACTTTAATGTAGACACTCTACTTTGGCTATAGTTAAATTTTGGCATGGCATCCATCAATTGACTATAGTTGGGTCTAAGTTGAAGCATTAGAAGTGAAACACTATTCAATAGAGAGTTTGTGTCCTCGGTTATGTGATTTTAGTATCACGATCAACTGTCGTCAATTCAAAGTCTATGGCCATAGCAGTATGGTTATTAATAAGTGTTGTTATTGGAAAAAGGACTTTGTGTTTGCATAAACGATTTGAACATGTATGATATTGAAATTATGACCAAAAAATTTCGTAAATGCTAAAGTGATATATTCTCGATGAAGAGAATTAGCGTAAATAATCATTACTACTAGATAACGTTTAAAATTGTAAAATTGGATTTACTAAAAAAATATGTAAGCGAAAAGTTCGATCAAACTGTCATACCACTAGCTAAGATGACATGTGAATATTAATATTCGAATTGTTGTATCGCGAACTAAATTTACATCTTTGAGTCGCACAATTGAATATTGAATGCTTCGAAATACCACATGATTTAATCAAAGTATAATTATTACAAGTTAATTACGTTAATTAATATTTATGAAATAATACTTAATAAATTTTATTTGATTTATTTGAATATCATTAGTATTTAATAAAGTGTACATGCAAAAGTTATATACATACGTATCATAATACGACATCAATAAATATTTAAACTGGATTTAAATTAATTAAATACTGGTTGAGTTTGGAAATTTTTAAGGGCACAGCTATCCTTCTATAGCCAACCATATGCAACAACCGATACTTTAGGTATCAGAGGATCGTAAAATATCATTTTAAATTCAAATGAGCTCGTGTGACTATAACCTTGAGAAATGATAATCAGTGACAATTTTCATCCATGTAATTTTTTTCGGCTGATTTCAATCATGAATTCTTATAAGGCCTACAACTTTTGATAGAAGCTGAATTAGGATTTGAAACCACTTTTATTGGAAAGATATGATGGTTTCTTTTTCTGTAGAGCGGTTTGGAAAGCTCTTTAGACTTACCGTTTAAGAGATATAGTCTTTTGAAGTTTGGATAGTTTCTAACCAGATTAATGGTAATTAGAGTCGAATTAAGCTTATTAACCCATTTCGGGAATTATGCCTAATTAGCGATGAGGGGACGGTTTCTAATAGCTTTCCATTTTAGAAAACTGAACCAAACCACCTTTAATCAAGTTTAACCAAAAACTCCACTTTTCCTTACTTTAATCCGCTTAAACACGTCATTAAGTTGTGATTAGCAAGGGAAATCAAGAGATTATTGTTTGGACCACCTAGGAATATGGGTATTGTTGTTCTAGCTCACATTTGTCTCCAAAATTAAGTTTGGTATAAGGTGAGTAACATTACTTCTCCCGCTATGGTTAAATTATAGCTTTTGAAATGATTTTCAAAGTTAAGTTTTTTTAAACTTAGATATAACATTAATAATATCTTAAAATCAAGTTTAAAATAATTGATTTGTATTTTAAATCGTTGTTACACTAATTACCAACCATACTGTTAATTTTATATAAAATTGGATCTAGGATGATGTATGCTTTGAATTGCGATTGGATCGATTACATGAATTGCTTGGATGTTATGTTACGATGTACGATGGTTATATGGATTATTTAATGTGTTTGTTAGTTATTTTTGTAATTAGGAATATGGTTATTATTTGGTGTGAATTGGTACCAAAAGTGTTTGAAACATGACATGACTAAAGCATGATGTTTCCCGAAGCTTATAAAGACCTCAAAATAAATCGCACAATAGTTGAAGTTGATTTGATGGCCCAAAATATGGTTGGTGATAGAGAAATATTATGGTTCGCAGTGGCAAATATTATTTTCGATGGTGGTTGACTTCAAGTCACAAGATGCTTTACTTTGGGTTATGGTGGTAGGAGCTTTGAGTCAAGTTTAAGGCATTAGGCATAAAAGAATTTTGGACTTCAAAAATTTGGTTGGTCAAAATATGCTAGACATTGGGTGTTGCTTCATGTCCAAAGGATCTAGACTTCGAGTTATGTAGGGGATATCTTTGGGCCAAGCTAGGAAATGAATTGGTGGAAAATTCTTGGGCTTAGAAAAATTCTAGGCGCTATGAACACGATCGGTACCGACCATGTCACGACCAGAGAATTTTGCGTAGCGGCTTCCAGTTTTTGGTAGTGGTTGCTTCAAGTTTATTTGGCTTGATGAGATGTTTTGGGATTCGACACTTAGCCACTTCGGTCAAGTTATTGACCAACTTACATGGTCGGTGAGGACCATATATGATCGGTACCAACAATGTCAGGGTTTTTGGAAATTAGGAGTCATTTTTAGGAAGCGTGGCATGTTGATTTATTCATTTTTTATTTCTTTAAGTTTTGATATTATGGTACAATGATGAATGATGATAAATAGTGAGGAGAAAGTGTGATGTGTTATCCCGCCTTTTGGCAAGGCCGTGATACCAAGAACTTGACTCGAAACTAAAGACAGTTTATCTCGACGATCGGCTATACACAGATGCACTATGGATACTAGAAAATTTGGTCTAAGTCTGGATTGAGCTATAATAAGCATGGTATGAAAAAAAAAGCAATGGAAGGCAGAATTCCAAGTTTCGGGTCAATCGGAGTTCGTATGCTCTAGCCGTGGATAGATCAAAATCAATAAAGAAGTTGTTAGTTCGTATCCATCAAGAGCCACCCTCTCTTCATATCCATCTATTTCATTTGTATCCATCAAGCGGTGGCATCGATCAGGGTTCATTTTATTGGCACTCCACACTCTTTATATCGATCCTCCTATCTACACATTTCGCATCGATCGGCCAACGATTGATACAAAACCAACCACGAAATGATCGATACGAAGGACACATGACAACATCGATATGAAAGGAACTTCCAAGCAACGATACGAAGAAGGCATAGTCAAGAAATGGAAAGGATCATGCGGCATAAAAAGTGGATCTCCCCTAAGTCATCGCTCCACGTCATCGCCACACACTTGATCGATAAGCACAAGATTGATCCGAAGTTGATCGATACGAAGGTATCGATATGCATAGTCCAACCAAACTACAAAGTGAATCTTGGATCGATCATAACTCAAAACCTATAAGTCAAAATGCTACCAAATTTTCACAGGAGCTTACTTACCACCTAAGGAATGCCTCAGATCAATCGCAAACCAAAAGGAGTAGATCTTGATCGATATGAAGAGCACTTGGATAGGTCGTGGATCGATCCCAAATGACCTCGGAACGATCTGGTGGGCCCATCCATGTGTGAGAAGGAGTATTCCAAGTTCAAAGACAGATATTTCCAGACTGTACCTATAAATAGCACTCCAATGCCAACAGAAAAGGGACTTTTGGATGCTCAGATGCTGTTACTGTGCCGGAGATCCATTGTAACTTGAGTGTTTGAGTTAATCTTTGTTGTAATCAGTTAGCAATCAGCAATAAATATCAAATCATTCAAAGTGGACGTAGGCTATTACGCCGAACCACTATAAATCAGGGTCTATTTCTGTTTTCTTAAATTGGCGTGTTTGTTAGATTAGCCACTTTTTACATTTAAATTCTTCATTTTAATCCCTTCAAATATGTCTGAAGATTGTTGTGCCTAATTTTGGTACAAACACTTTGGTGCTTTCACTGAAAAATCCCAGTTTTTCTCCTGCTCTGTGGATCTACTACTGTCATTGGATGGCTTAAATCCAAGGAGGAGATCCAGATCTATCATCCAGTAGTTCCTTCCATTCTATTAAGATTCCATCAGATCTAGGAAAGAGCTATGTCACTCAGCATAGTTACTACTAGAACTGCTTCAACTGCTGCAGATCCAGAAGGAAGGGATAGACAGAATCCCATGCAGCTGAACATAGCAAGTCAAGCATCTACCAAAGCTCCAAATCCGTAAGGCTGTGTGACTAGGGAGGAGTTCCAAATCTTAATGCAAGAGCTAACTCAAAGCCGTCAGCAGCTCACCCAGCAGATCTATGCTAATACGGAGCTCACAAACCAGCTTAACAAGGAAAGGAGAAGGAGATCCAGAAGGGATCATGCTTCCTATTCATTAACCGAAAGCTAAAATTCTTCTAATTTCAATCATAGGTCAACACGCCAACTGCTGGATGGAAACTATGTGCAAGCCTTTTGGCATCAGCGTGCTATGAACCTTGGACAAGCCGAGATCCGGTCCTTCTATAGAACACCAACATGGACCCTCCTCCCGAGGAGAGGCACTTCCTTATCACACTATCGATAGCCATGCAGCTGATGCCGCTATAGATTTAGAAGCTGAGATTCAGTTGCAAGCAGATCCGACACTTCGTCAACACATCCATGCTCATGAACCCTACATTCCTAAAGACTGGGAGCCAAGGAGGTGAGGAGCGGACATCGATAGCGCCCAAATCATCCCCGCGACATTGAACCCGACTATACCTTGGCCTAGAATGTCCAGATGCATGATATTCCAACCATGATTTTCCAAATGACACGAGAAAGTCAAGGTCTTACTAATGACGATTGGGGAATCTCCCGAAGTCATACTCCATTCACCAGCGACATTCTTTATGCTGAGCCACCTTATCGATTCAGGATGCCTACCTTCTCCATGTATGAAGGAAGTTCGTACCCTAATCAGCACATCCTAAAGTATGAATGGCTCGTGAATGCCGCTCGAGTTGACGATGTGGTTTAGTGTAGGAGTTTCCCTACTTCCTTGGAAGGTATTGCAATAATGTGGTTTACTCGTTTACCATACAGATCTATTTCCCATTTCGATCAGTTGGCTAAGAAGTTCGTCGAACAATTCTGTATGCATGTTATAAGGCCTAAGGACGTCAACACCTTGCCCAGCATTACCCAAGCTCTAGGAGAGATATTCAGACATTATCTAGAAAGATTTCATGCTACTATGCTGAGGTCAATAACCCAAATGACAATTCTATCTTAATGGCATTGACTAAAGGAATGGATCCCGAGACCCTCTACGTCGTTGGACGACTCTATGCTAAGGCGGCCCAGTTTTTTAGGAGAAAAGACACTAGAGAATCTAGGAAGCAGGACGATGCGGGGCTTGGTGTTGAAGTCATTCAGAGTAATGTCGTTGTGAAACAGACATGTGAGAGTTTCGAAAAAAGTACAACCAAATATACATAAAGAGCAAGGTCAATAGAAGGGTAACGGAGGTCAGGGGAAGAAGAGAGATTAAAATCGTGGACCAAGACCCATGCTCCCATGTTCGACTGATGTACCCCTTTGAATACATCCTTCAAGAATGTTTATTTGCAAATCTGTCATACCAGATACTATAAGAAGCTTGCTTCGAAACAGTCATCTAAGAAGCAAAATCAAACTGGAAAGTTTTGTAAATTCCACGATTACTATGGGCACGATACTAATGAGTGTCGTCATTTACAAGACATCATTGAGAAGTTGATCAAAGAGAGGAAGTTGGAATAGTTTGTTCGGGCGCCACAGAATGGAGGTGTGGGTCCTTCTAACCCCAATCAAGGACAAGGCCAAGCCAGGCCCGATAAGCCCGTGCGTACTGGTAGGAAATAGAGTCGTGTGCCAGTTCGATCAGGCATGCAGACTTCGAATGTTGTTGTAACATTGATAACGGGGCTTCGACAAAACAAAAAAATAATGATAGACGATATCGTTTTTCAAAACCGAGATGCTGACAGAGTCGAAGCCCTACTATCGATTCATTAGCTATTTCAGCCCAGAATGGACCTTCTTGGATGAAGAGGATCTTGGTCGATAGTGAAAGCTCTATGAATATTCTTTTTAAACGAGCTAATGACTAGATGGGAATGGCGGTGACATACCTAAAGCCATGCCAGTCTCGCATGCATGGCTTTAATGGAAGTGCAATTATACCCACTGTGATGGTGGAGTTGCTAGTTGAGTTTGAAATTAGAGAGCGCCGAAGAGTCTGGATGCTACAGTTTGTTGTGTTAGACATTAATTCCCCATATAATGCTTTCTAGGGCTGACCGGCCCTTCCTGAATTCAGGGCAGTGATTACCCTATGGTGTTTGACTTTAAAGTTCCCTACTGATAATGAGGTTGGACTGGTTCATGGAGATTAGGCGACTGGACATGCCTGTTATGCCGCTGATTGCTGGAGTCCCAACGTAAAGAGAAGGGCAAGAACGCAAAGGAATCTCTCTGTGTCTGTTTTTCTAAGAATTGACAGCTAAAGCCTGGGCCTACGCCCGGGCGCCACAACCAATTCCGAAAAGATCTTGATCCATGAGATAATGATAATAAAGGGGAAGTCAAAGACAGTCAGGCTTCCCCAGCAGAGTTGACGATTGATGTTCCGATCGATGATGATGATGACTCCAGAACGATAAAGGTAGGATCTCAACTTAGCCACCAGATGAGAGAGGAATCAGTTAATTTTCCCTAGGTAAACCTTTACGTGTTTGCCTAGACTCACTCGAACATATGTGGGATCTCGCCAGACATCGTGAGCCACGCATTGAATATTGACCCGCGGCATGTTCTGGTCAAACAAAAAAGGCACGGTATGGATCTAGAGAGATCTTCCACCCTTAAGGAAGAAATAAATAAGCTCAGGTCCAATGGGTTTATTCGTGAGGCATTATACCAGAAGTGGGTGTCAAATCCAGTCCTTGTCAAGAAATCAAATGGGATGTGGCAAACGCTTGTGGACTACTCAGATTTGAATTAAGCATTCCCTAAGGACTGTTTCCCAATTCCTAGAATCGATCAACTCGTAGATTCAACAGCCAGACACGAGCTCTTATCTTTTATGGACGCATATTCCGTCAAAAATCAATTACCGATGCTCCTACCTGATCAGGAACGTACTAGCTTCATCACCAATCTAGGACTCTACTGCTATAAAGTGATGTCGTTCGGACTCAAGAACACTGGGGCAACTCATCAAAGCTCGTGAATTGAATGTTCACTAACCAGATTGGGAAAACCATGGAGGTGTATGTGGACGATATGCTTGTAAAGTCGTTGCTATCCATTAATCATGTTAAAGACTTGGAAACAATGTTCAACATCCTTCGACAGTACCGAATGAAGCTCAACCCATTTAAGTGTCACTTCGGAGTTGCATTCGGAAAGTTCCTTGGATTCATTGTCAATGCTTGATAAATTAAGGCCAACCTTTAGAAAATTTAGGCGATTGGGAATCTCAAGACTCCCGGAACCATGAAGCAAGTGCAGAGCCTCAATGGGAAGGTGGCAGCCTTGAGTAGATTCATCTCAAAATCCATAGACAAGTGCATTCCCTTCTTCGGCCTGATCAAAAAAAAGTGAAATTTCGAATAGATGGAGGAATGTGAAGGCGCATTCCAAGCACTAGTTCAACATCTAGCAACGCCATCTATTTTGTTGAAGTTGGTGATCATGGAAGATTGTATATCTGGCGGTTTCAACATGTGTGATCAGTGCTGCACTGATTCGGGAAGAGGATCGGATCCAACGGCCAGTCTATTATATCAGCAAGAGACTGACATGGGCGGAGAGAAACTACCCGAAGTTGGAAAAGCTGGCTTACTATCTCGTCACTGCCTCGAAAAAGCTCCGTCCATATTTCTACGCTCATTCGATCGCAGTCTACACTGACCAGCCATAACGACAGGTCCTTATACGACCTAAGACGTCTGGTAGATTGCTTAGGTGGAACATCGAGTTGAGTCAATTTTTTATTGCTTATACACCAAGGCGAACCATTCAAGGGAAAGTACCGGAGGACTTCATAGCTGAATTCACTACACTGGAGGATTACCTGAAACTAGCGAATATCCCAAGTACATATGGAAGCTATACACTAATGGGGGATCAAATGACCATTGCTTAGGCATTGGAGAGGTACTTAAAACCCTAGAAGGTCAATCAATATGCTATGCTTTGAAGTTTGACTTCCGTGCAACTAATAATGAGGCCGAGTATGAAGCTTTACTCGCTGAACTTAGACCAGCCGGAGACTTTGGAATTATCGCTTTGGAGATTCATTGTGACTTGCAATTGGTCGTATGTCAAGTTCGGGGAGAATATCAAGCTAGAGACCGAAAGTTGGCTGCTTATCTTACTCAGGTTCTGGAAGTGTTGATTCAATTCGACAACTATGCCATCCATTGTGTACCTTGGAAGCACAATCGGAAAGCCGATTCTCTTGCAAACATGGTCAGCCCCGCTGAAGTGCAGCAAATGAGACTCATTCCCGTTGAGACACTTACCACTTCGAGTATCGATCAAACAGAGATAGACTGGGTACACGAGGCAATGCCCGAGAAGGAGTCATGGATGAACCTGTTTCGAAATTATCTTGAACACGGTGCTTTACCATAGCGTAGAGGTGAGAAAAGACAAGTTCTCTAATAGGCTTCGTGATTTATTATCTAAAATGGAGTCATGTACAGGAGGGGATACTCTGTTCCTTTACTCTGGTGCATTGCCCACACGAGATCAAACGAGAGTTACATGATGTGAATGAGGGAGAATGCGGCGATCACACTGAGGGGAAAGCTCTTGCTAAGAAAATACTCTGATGCAGATATTACTGGCCGAGAGTGAATCGAGATGCATCGAACGATGCCAAGGGATGTGATAAATGCTAGAAGCATGCCCGAATTCCAAGATCCCCGCCTATTAAAATCACTTAGATGGTCAGTCCATGGCCATTCGCCATGTGGGGCATCGATGCAATAGGATCTTTACCTCCTGCTAAAAGTGGTGCGATGTACGTCATTATTGCAGTCGGCTACTTTACCAAATAGGCAGAAGTCGAGCCCCTTGCTACTATCACGATGAAGAATGTAACCAATTTTGTTGTATGCAACATTATCTGTCATTTTGGCCTCCCACAAACAATTATCACTGACAACGGAGCCCAATTCGATAGTGTCGAGTTCAAGAATTTCTATCAGCGTTATCACATCTAGAAAAAGTTCTCAACAGTTGCTCACCCTCAAGCAAATGGATAGGTCGAAGCTATTAATTAAGTTATTAAGTCCATTCTGAAGAAAGGACTGGAGAAGGCTGGAGGTAGATGGATCGATGAACTTCCCATGTCCCTATAGGCATATCGAACTACCCATAAGTCTACGACCGGCCACACTCCATTTTCACTTTCCTACAGCTCTGAAGCCGTCATTCCAGTTGAATTAGAAGTACCTTCTCACCGTGTGACATATTATGATCCAAAGGCGAATGCCATATTACTTGCTGAATCTTCGGATTTATTGGATGAGAAGCATGAAGAGGCTGAGTTGAGGGCAGCCACACAACATAGTTGAGTTGCCCGATTGTACAATGCTAAGGTCCGATCCAGAACCTTCGAAGTTGGCGATCTCATTCTCAAGGGAATTTATCCGGTCCCTTTACACATGAAATTGACATATGAAGGGTCGTATGTTGTCGAACAGAGAATTGGAGATGACACTTTCAAACTATCAACTGTTAATGGTCTCAATTCACCAAGAGCATGGAACAGCGAGAGTCCCTGTCGCTATTACATATAACATGCTTTATTTATTCATTTAGTTTTCTTTTTCTTTGAAATTTGTTTATGCATTTCGAAATTTGGACTTATAATAAGGCAACAGATTTTGTCGTACTTTCTTATTTTAGCAATAAAATGTAAACTCATCAAGCCAGATAGGCAATCTGTGAAATGCATTGCACGACCGCCACGATGTACAAAGAGCTAAGTTCCATCTTATAGTGGGACTTATTCAAATAGAGGGTGACTGTGATATGACTTCTAACTCGCTAAGTGAAACCCCGAGCTCGGGGGTACGACAAGATAAAAGTTAAGAGGATTGAAACACGACGATCCTCTAACAAACTCCGACTCCCAGAGTGTGAGCTGCAGTACAAACTCTCACACATGGGCTCGAAGAGGTTGGATCCGGCCGCCCATGACTTTGCCTATATTCAATCTAAACTCGAGGAGGATGGATCCGTTCATCCACGACCTTGCCTCATTTTTTACATGCTCGAGGAGGATCGACCCATCCATCTACGACCTTGCTTGCCTACTCGGTGTGGATGTGACCCGACCATCCACAACCTTGATCAACTCCTCGTTCCTAGAGTGTGAACGAGATCCTAACACTTAGACAGATGTGATCGACCATCTGTCAACTAACTCCAGGTTCTTGGAGTGCAAACTGGAGTATAAGCATTAAAACGGGTGTGATCGACCACCCATCAGCTAACTCTGGTCCCAAGAGCGTGGGCTGGAGTATAAACACCAAATGGGTGTGATTGACCACCCATCAACCAACTCTAGTCCCTAGAGCGTGGACTGGAGTGTGAACATGAAACGGGTGTGACTGACCACCTGTTAAACGACTTAAATTCCAAGAGTGTGGATACAATCCTAAAAATTAAACGGGTGTGACTGACTGCCTATGAAATAACTTAAGTCCCCGAAGTGCGAATATGACTTCAAACATTAAGCAGGCGTGATCGATCGTCGACGTACAAATTTGATCCCCAGAGTGTGGATGCGAATACAAACAAATGAGTGAGTGCGATCCGACCACTCAAAATCATTTTACTTTAACTATGTTTCGACTAAGCTAATTAAAATTATTGAGGGCAGAAAGTGACTACCGACCAACTACTTCAGTTCAACCCAGAACTAAAGGGCATAACTCAAGTACAAGCCGCTAATCGAGACAACGCAACGTTGGGACTCGACTTGACATTTGGTTATGACCCAAAGCCATGACTTTAGGACTTAATAACCGAACTCAAATCTGATTCAGAGACTAAAGCCTCATAAGTACATTGAATGAAAACATAAGCGCTAAAATACTTAAGCAAATAAATGCAAATTTATGCTAAAACAAAAGGAAATTTTATTTCTACTATTCTTTGGAAAAAGGACAACTGTTCAATGAATTCCTATAAGAAATGGCCATCCTGCATCTATACATGGCCTATAAAAGAAAAGAAAATCTTATTCTAAGCTATCTAAAAAAGAAAAAGAAAAAGTGCAAGTCTTCGCATTTGGTTTTTTTTATCTTTTTTGCTCTTCTTCGACGTGGACCCACTTGAACTACCGCTCGGATGTCTCTTCAAGCCTTTACGTTCCCGGCCTCCCTTAACCGATTTGTCTTCGGCCAGGGGAATGACAACTATCTCCTCCTTAGAACTCACGGAGATTGGAATATTCTCTACGAGAGGAACTGAAGGAACGGCGGCACCCTCAACGCTGGAAGAATGAGGCATGCTGCTATCGATGATGGTGCCACCTGGAAAAATCATAAGCATGGGGACCGGACCGGGACCTGCCATGCCACCGCCAACACTGCTAGCCCTCTTGGCTTGTTCCATCTCGGGTCTAATCTCTACTATTATCTACTCAGCCTGCTTTGCATGTATGCCCATAGAAATGCTAGCGGTCGGACCCGAGGAGCTTGTATTATTTGACGAAAGGTATTTCAGTGAGCGGGTCACTTTGGTGACCAAGGAGTGCTTTCGAAATTTGATCATCAAGCACGTAACTTCTTTCGAGCATTTCCTCGGTTGATGCGGCCACCGATGTAGCCGTCGCTTCAATCATGATAGCATCCTGCTCATGATGCAGTTCTTGGGTTGCAGGAGGATCGGCTAGTGCATAATCTATAACTAAATAAAGATAACAGAAGATATTAGTGACATCTTCCGACAATGCTCCTACATTTAGGCGAATAAAGAAGTGTTCGGAGTACCTTCCTTAGATTGACTCACATGTTGAGCCGATGCGCCTTCAGGACCATATTCATTATTGGAGATAGGCGTAGGTTGTCAGGGCCGTATGCCGAAATAGCTAGAGAATCAATTGCAGAAGTAAGATTAGGTTGGGTCGCTGTAGGCGTTTTAGAACTTACTTCATGATGCTCGACTCTGGATCCTTCTCCAACGTCCGGATACTTAGCAGCGAGCTTTTCCTTTTTAAGGGTGACAATGGTATCATGAAGAACCTTAGCCTCATCTCCAACTAGCATCTGATTTTCCAGTTCGAATTCATCAATAGTTGAAGTGTTGCGGGCTATTTCCTCGTCTTCGACCAAGTGACTCCAAGCCCAATATAGATGGAATGGGTAATCTTCGAGTCAGTTGAAATTGCGATTCCTTAAAATGTTGGCAATATATAGGACCATAAGATCTTCAAATTCAACCTTCATCCTCGCTTCTGTCGCTTTAACTACGCTCTCAATTATAGCTTCACTTCCAGAGCCTTCAAGTTTGTCGCATCTCTTTCGTTTGTAAGAGCTATCGTCTGCTTGCATGCCTCCTGGGCAGCTTTGTTAACATCATCTTTCTCCCTGACGACCTCAACGAACTTCACCTTTAACTCCTCAAGCTCCTTCAACGCATCATCTCTCTCCTCTATGATGAGGTTGTTCCCATGGCCCATCTCCTGAATCAAGTCCATATGAGACCGTCGCATTTTTTCCATAGGCTTGCCTCACCAGCTTTCTTTTGGGCCTCCATTTCCAACTTCCTCGAAGACTTGGCTTCGTTGTTAAGTACTTCGATTATATGGTTCTTCTCTAGTTTCTTGGTTGTTTCTGCTCGCTCGAAGGCCACCACTGAAGCTTTCTCCGCAATCTTCACCCATTCTCGATACCGATTATAGACATCATGTATGTAATCCTGCACCATTCTTTCCACATCATTGGGGATTCACTTCAAGTTCGGGGGGAATACAAAGCCATCAAAGAAGACATTTGGAAAATCTTTTTTCAACTTAGCAATTCTGATCGCTCCCTCCCTAGTGGGTTCTAAAGCAACTTATTCTGTGATAATGGGAGTTTCAAGCTCAGTCTTTCGATGGCTCGTCGGATCTCAAAGTTTGAGGATGCACTACTTAACATGAGGTCTCTGAAGATTGCCTTCCTCAGCCGAAGGGTTTGGAGTAATGTGACGACCTGAAATTTTTGAATGTTTGAAATTAGAATATTTAATTGATTTTAAATATTTAAAAGTTTAATTTTTAACTTGAATCCAAATATCATTATTTATTTGATGATTAAATTATTAAATTAAATAATTTGAAGTAGGGTAAAATGTTAAATCGAGAGTTTTAAGCCTGTTAAAAATAATTTCAAAAGCTTATAAAATCTATATTGATAATACTTAAGAGAATAGAAGTGTTGAAATCAAATTTTAAAATGGTTTGTTCAGTTTAAAATTTTATAGTTTAAATTGAATTTAAAAATAGCCTTCCGAGGCGCAGTCTCGGAATTTGATGAAACCAGTTCCATTGGATCCGTAATATTTTATTATTATCGGATTTCAATTTTCGTAGTTTTTGGAGTTGTTGTGTGAGCATACTCTACATAAACGCGTTGAAATTTACAACGAAAATTCAATTTAAATTTTATATGTATATTATCACGTAAGCAACCTCACCAGCCGAAATCTTTCCTGAGCAAGCCGACTTCCTTTCATATCCGTGTCCCTTTTTTTTACAACATCACGCAACCCCTTTTTCTTTAATAATGGAACCGAATCCCCTTCCTTCAAATCAAAATAAAATCAAAGTTCAAAAGAAAAAAATAGTCGACCGAAGCTTTTCACCAAATAATGGCGACGAATAGGCAAATCTAATCGCCCCATCGCGTACGAATTGGAGACGATCAAGAGCAGCGTCGTATACAACTCGAATTCGATTTTGAAAATTAGGGTTGGCATCGCATTCGCTTAATCGCGAGGGTCGACGATGCCGCTTCGATCGCGATGGAGATGGCGACCGTAGTTGAATGTGGATCTCGTGCTCGAAGCGAAGGTGAGTTGGTACGATTTCCTTTGCTGTCGGTGTCGAGGTGGTGGCTCTCGCGCGCTCGCGTTGGGGACGGCAAGGCTAGGCTCGCGTGGGGCAGTATGACGATCGAGTTCGCATATTTGCGATGATGTATTTGGGGCTTTAGGGTTTGTTGTCATTGGCGACTAGGGCTCGAACTGTTGCATGAGGTATCGTCTTCTATCTATTTTAAATTTTACGTGTAGTGATCATATTTTAATCAAAGTAAAATTAGTAAAATATTGCATGATTGTTAGTAGGAGATAAGTTAACAGTTAGTTGATAAAACAATTTAATTCTTCAATTTATAAATCTGTTTGTGTATACAAAAATGTATAAATACAATTCTTATTCTTTTCGTTTACAGGAAACAGGTTTTAAATATATTTATATTAGTACACTTATTTTAAAATTTTATAGGTTAAACAGAAATTATTATAGATTTGAAAGATATAAGGATTTAAAAACCTATATAGATTATTTTTACAAATTATATATATATATATATATATATATATATATATATATATATATATATACTTCTAAAAAAAAGGATAAATTTGTTTAATTATTTTAGAGATGGATAAAGAGGAATTAGTTTAAAACTAAAACATTAGTTAATTAGTGATTTAATGGTAAGTGATTTTTTTTTCCAAATAGTTCAAATATTTTATTTAAAAAGAAAAATAATTTTAGATTTATATATGTATGAAATCGATAGCTACTTTAAATTTAGAAATAAATAGGTAAACATAAATATGTGTATAGGAGATTTTGGAAAAAATTATAGGAATTTTAAAATATTTTTAGGGTAATTAATGTATTTAATAAACTTATTTAATTTATCTTAGCTACTGGAAATAATTTATTATAGTAATTAGTTTAAGTACAAATTATTAAATTGAATTAAAATATATAAATGAAAATTAGTTTAAAATTTACTACTTCGTTTAAATTAAATTTAAGGTTAAAATTTAATCATTTGTAAACAAAATAAATAAATGGTGAATAATTGTTTGATTGGTTCAAATAATAATAAACCGTGAATTGTTATACAAGATTTAAAAATCAAGGAAACAAGTCAGTTTGGAATGGATTGCGAACAGCAAAGTAATGGTGAGTTAATCTCACTCAACTAAATTTAAATTTAAATTTAAATGATTAAATTTAAATAATTTTTTGAATGGTTAAATTGATTGCTGTGTTATAGTATGGTATAATTTGGAATTGGTATTTATGTTGTGCTAACGTTTGTGGATGCAGGGAAAACAGGTTGGAGGGATCCAACTGGATACTTCAACATTTATTTAAATTATTTAATACCCTCTGTTGTGATTATTTGATATTCTATGATGAATTATATTGGAATATTGAATGTTATGGTTCGATTGGATATAATTGGATATGATGAATTACCAAAAATATATAAATTGGATTTTGGAAAGATAATAAAAGAAGTGAAATTGTAAGTAAAATAATTATAGAAATTTGAATAAATTTAAGAATGAATTGGAAAAGAAATAAAGTAACTTTAAAATTCTAATAAATAAATCTAGAGTATAGAAAGGAAATTTTGAATAAACAGGAAGTTAATGAATTTTAAACTGCATTGTTATTATTTAAAAGAACAAAACATTTATTTAAAATTTAAGATTTAAATTATTGAAAGGAATAAAGAAGAAAATTGGAGAAAAACCTGAAATTTGTATATTTCAGTTAAAAGATTTAAAATCAAACGGAAAATAATAATAATAAAGTCCATAACTAATAAATTTTGAAATGAACTGATAAGTAAATAAATTTATTCCAAATGGAATAAATTAGGAATAAATTGTATATAGATTGGAAATTCTCCCTGAATAACCAAGTACGTTTCCAAAGTAAATTTTTTAAAAATATAATTTAAAAGTTTTAAAGTTGTTTTAAAAAGCAAGTTTTAGAAAATTTATTATTTCTAATATTTAAAGTCTAAAGTAAGTATTTACTTGTAATCTATTATATCAGTAATTATTTAAAAAGTGACTTAGTATTTTGTTTTTAAAAAGTGAAAATCTAGTTTTATATTTTATTAAGTAACCTTACTTTCAAATATTCATATAGTATATATTTTTAATAAATTATTGAAGCAGTTTTTAAAATAAACGTTTAAAGTATATTTCAAAGTAAAGCGTTTTAAATTATTTTAAAAAAAATCTAGTTTTGTGTTGGTGATTTCAGTGGAGATAGAAAATATTTAGGAAAGTTTATGCTGAAAAGAAAGATGGTTTAAAACTGTTTTCAAAGAGTTGAAAATAGAAATATATCTTGTGAAAATATTTTTAAAGTTAATAAATAATTTGGGAAATTATTTATTGTTTATGGATGTGTGTGAATATAAGTTGATAGTTAAATCACCGACTATCAATATTGGACAAATATGTTGATCGTTTCGAAGAGACCGGGATCGAGATTTATTTCTCGAAAACCACTTCGATCCGGTTTGTACGTTTCGTGAAAACGAGTTTGGATTCGAAGATGGAGCAGTGAAGTGCAAGGGCTAGTTGCTACTAATCCTGAATATATCTCCGAAATGGATGTAGTAGGAATAGTGCCTTTGGTTCCGTTCGAACCCGGGACGGACTTGTATGGATGAATGCTTTCGGAACATCGTCAGGTGGACGATGGGCATTCTAAGGGATATGTTCTAAATAGGTAACGCTTAGCCTTGAGCCTCATCAACCGGGAATGACTGAAAATCAGGGGTTATGCAGCAAGGCTAGGTGGGTAGCACCCAAGCAGGGTGAGATCCCTGTCTAGATGTCCCTTTTATTTCGGCTAAGTGGGCGGTTGCTGATCCCAACCGCGGGTGATCTCACTCGGGATTATCCAGTAAGGGGTAGTCCCGGTCTTGTGTTGTAGGGGAGCGAGCGTACTCCTCGGTACTGTGATCTAGGCCACGTACTGTGACAGGTGGTACCCCAGTGCCTAGTCAATAGTTGGAAATCCATTTTTCATACGAGCCTTGTACGAGTTTTGTTTGTATTACCCACTCTGTGGCTAGTAGCTGGAATTTAATGAATGTAACAATTTCGGCTATTTTATAAGTATTTGTATATAGACCCTATTATAATATCAGAGGATTTCTATCAAAATTGTTTTAGCTATCGTAAGGCAAAAAGCCGACATGTTTATTTGTGGCGTGGTCTTACGAGATGCTTTTGTTTTTAAAGGATTTTTGAAACTTTAATAATCAATTGAGTGTGATTTTCTCACGCTGGTATTCCAGACTGACTCGGGTGTTAATTAACTGTAATGCTCGGGTCAGATCGAGTATTATAGGATATAGGATTTTGATGTTGTGGAGCTCAGGAGACGAGCTGGATGACGATACGTACTTTCGTACTTGTTTTTTATATATATTCCGTTGTGTTGAGTAGTTGTGTATCCAGTTGTATGTTATTGATGTTGAGCTGTGATTGATGTACTCTGATGGTGTAATATATAAACAGATATATATTAGTTTTGTGTAAAGATCATTTATTATCTATTATATTTTATCCCGCTGCGATGGTTAGATTCTGTTGTTGTTTTCTATTTTCTTCTTCTACCTCTTCTTCTTTAACCTAAATGGTTCGTATTTCTGTGCAACTTGAGTTGATTTAGGTAGAATAGTGTTGACTCAAGGGGTACGGATTTGCGGGTCGTTACATTTGGTATCAGAACTTAAGGTTGGTGATAACCTTGGCTCTGGTGGGAATTATTCATTAAATTGAGTCCGTAGTACTCTAGAATGAGAATGAGAGTATTAATAGATATGAGCGCGTATTTGTTAGTGAATATAAAATTGTTTTATATTGTGTTGACTTATCTGTTGAGTGCTTATGGATTCTGGTCGATATATGGGACGCCATGTCATCGATAGGGATTTCTAAACCCTTAAACAAGATAAACCGATACAGTGTTGTTTTAAACAGGGTAAATAGAATAATTTTACCCAAAATTATTTTGTATATAAAGGAAATAATTTTTCGCAAATTTTTATCATTATATATGGATGCTTGGATGGTAGAAAGTGATAATATTTAATTATTATCATTATTATATGAGAATTGAATAGGAATTTTAAATAATAACCAAGATTAAAGGATAAATTAATAAATTATGAAATTTGTAAATGTGATTCATAATTGATTAAGGAATTGAAACCATAATTAAAAACTAAGAAACCAATTTGTATACAAATGAAAGTTTGTGCATGTAAATTATAGTGTGAGTAATAATTAAAATAAGATAAAATTCCAAAGTAATGTTTGAATATAAACTTTAAAAGTCTGGAATTTGAAAATTTAGGATTTTAAGTTCCTTTGAATTTGGAAATGATTTCCAAAGGTTGGGAAAGATAATATATATTGAGAAATATTTTTGAATCGGATTTGAAATCTAGAGAGATTTGGATTTAAAGGATTTTAAGGGAGGTAAAAGAATTGAACTCTTACGGTCGCTGGAAAATAACGTCGGTGATGACTACAGCATCATCGATGTTTATTTTCGAGTTTCCAAGAGAGAAATTGCTACCAACTTGTTTTGAATTCGAATTGTTTGCAAAGAATGAATTTGATTTTTAGAAATGCAAGGAATTTTGGATATAGAAGATTTCAAAGGGAATTTTGAAATGTTAAAGATTGTTTAAACTCTGGAATCTTAGCTAGCAAAGCTTATGGCATATAATAAGTTTAATGACATGTAAATTAGGAATTTGTTGAAATAAAATTCAACTTTGTAAGTAAAGTGGAAACTGGATACAGGAAGTTAAAATTTAAATTGTATTAAATTATGTGTGGAAATAAAATTTATTGGAAGGAAATGAAATTGTGAATGAATAAATGGATCAACTATTGAACTTATAAAGTAAAGTTGAAATTAATAAGAAGAAATTGAAAATTTTAATCCGGAAATTAAAATTTAACTTAAGTGAATGAAGTGAAGAAAATATATTTGAATTTAACTTGAGATAAGTTAAATAAAATTGAAATTGAAAATTGGATTAAATTGGGTATAAAGTTGAAAGGTAAAATGATTATAATTATGAAATGAAAATCTATACCTTAAGCTAGTAAGTGTTATATATATAACCTGGAAATTGGTTATAAGATGAAATGACTCAACTGAGCAATATAAGCTTATAGGTAAATAAATAAGTTTTGAACTCAAACATTGAGAAATAAAATTTAGTTAAATTTTGATTGAATCGAATCAAAATTCAGTTGTGTCATGAATGATATTAAATGAAATTAAGTCCTTGCTTAATAAATCTTAAAAGAATGATATGTAACTAGATTTGACTGAAGTTGAGTTGGAATAAAACTGAATTCGGTCGAAATATAGATAATATTGAATGGAATAAAATTCTACTCAAACAAATAAATGTAAATTAAGAAAATATTGAATTAGAATAAATGAGCTTTGGAAGCTCATAAAAGAATTGAAAAGCATTGAAAAAAAATATATAACCCTAGTTAAAAGTAAAATGTGAATATAATTGATTGTAAATAGATGGGGAAGAGTGAATATTAATAAGTGAGTAGCTTATAAAATTTAAAAAGGGAATAAATAAGCCAGAATAATATATATATATATATATATATATATAGTATTTTGAGATAAAAATCCAAACTTGGGATATAAAATAAGATTGAACTCAAGGAAATTAAATAAAATGATTTTCAAGATAAATGAAAAAGAAAATCAAGTATGGGATTATAATTGGAAGTGTTGTTGAATGAAAATTTGAATTGGATAAAATGGATATGGTGTGAAATATAAACAAGTCCAATTCAAGCATAAATTGAATGGCCTTCTTATTAATAAATTCAACCATGAATTGTTAATGTAAATTAAAATTTAAAATGGATAAAAGAATAAACTAATCAAATAAATTAGTGAAATGATTGAGATTTGATCAAAGGAAAATCAAATCAAAGATTGTGAATAGATAATTGAGTTTGGAAATGAAGCTTGAGTTATAAATAGAAATTCAACTTAAAATTTTAAGTGAATTAAATATGAATTGAAGTTGTATGGAATTGGATTAAAATAAAATGATTTGAGATGAAAATAAATCCAATTCGAGTATGAATAAATTAAAACGAGAATGAACTTGAGTTATGAAATGGTGGTGAATTGAAGTGAATTAACTTAAGTTTAAAATTAATAGAAACATGGGATGATGTCGAGTATAATAAAAATAGTTTGGAATCAAATCTTTTTGGATATGAAATGAATGAAATGAAAGTTTGTGGATAAAATAAAATGGGATGGGATTAAGTGTAAATTGAGTTGGAGTCAATTTAAATTGGATATAAAGCCTATGTAATTATTTATTCACATAGATATCGTAAATTGCATAGAATAAATTCTCGTTTGACGTAAACTAAAATAAATAAAATTTCTGAATTTATAGAAGTTAAATAAATTGATGTTGAGATCAATTAAATTAAATATAAATTTGATTTGTTTAAAAATAAATGGAATGTAAGCATGAGAGTTTTTAACCTTTCGGATTAAGTAAAATGATGTGTGATTTGTTGTAAGCAATTAAAATTGGTAACAAAATCTTGCATGTGGTTATGAAAATGGTATAGCCTGCATTGTTCATGGAATTCATGTTTTAGCTATGTAAGTAGAGGTGAAATGTTAATAAATTGCATATATTTTATACTTACCTATTTATATTGAGTAAGTACAGGTTCAGGGAAGCCGTTTGGCTGGATTGGATCGCGCTAAATGCTAAATTAATAAACCGCTTGCTTTTAACTGCTAAATAAGGTACGCCTACGCAATAAAAATAGGAAATATGAACTGTTTTTGGTTTTTTCGACCGTGTGGGTCGATGTATATATATTTATATCATTTGTTAAATTGCAAAAGCTCCTCCGTACAAAGGAGACTCTGCCAAAAAATTTCAAAAATTTTGGGAGTTAGAAATTTTTTGAAAATTTCGAAAAATTTTGTTAACGGCAAAACGATTTCAAACTGAAAATTTAAATAAATTAGTAATTCAAACAAATTTAAAATAATGACATGAATTAGTTATAAATGGAAAATAAAATTCAAATATTCAGATTAAAGATAAATTGAATTCAAATGGAAATGAAAGAATCAATTTGAATAGAAATAGATATCAACTAAAGTGGTAAAGTGAAAATAAATAAAGGAACATATAAAATGTTTATACTAAACTTAAGAAGGCAATGATAAATTCTTAAATGGGAAACTGAAATTTGGTATTACAAAGATATTCTAAATTAATATTTGGATGAATAGAGATTGACATTTGGTAAGGAAGTTGATAAAATGTTTTGAATGTTGTGATTGGATATTATTGCTTAGTGGAATATGCAGGTATTATGAAAGGAAAAGAGAGTTGGTTTTGATTTCAAAAGATAAATTTGAATTGCTCGACAAAAAGGTATGTATTTAAATTTCGGTATGAAATTTGATTGGGTTTTTGGATCGAGCCGCTTGGCCTTTTGTTTTCTTTTGGAAATTGGGAGCCCGTAGAGGCCTTTTGTAGTTGTACCGAGCTAGCCGCGCAAAGGAGACGCTGGCGAAATTTTTCGGAAATTTAGAGAGTTAGAAAATTTATGAGAAAATTTTGATAATTCAAAATTTGGTTTAAATTGAAAGTTGAGTATTTGAGAAAATAATATTGTTTGAAAACTATGGAAGGTTTTGGGAAGTTAGTAAGAATGATAGTGGGTGGGTCTATAATAAAAGATATATATGGCAAGTTAATTAAACTGTTTGATTTTGGAAAATAGTAACGGGTATTGGACCATTCTTCCTAATTAGTTATTTCAAGGACAAAATTCTTTTAAGGGGGGAGGAATGTGACGACCCGAAATTTTTGAATGTTTGAAATTAGAATATTTAATTGATTTTAAATATTTAAAAGTTTAATTTTTAACTTGAATCCAAATATCATTATTTATTTGTTGATTAAATTATTAAATTAAATATTTGGAAGTTGGGTAAAATGTTAAATCGGGAGTTTTAAGCCTGTTAAAAATAATTTGAAAGCTTATAAAATCTATATTGATAATACTTAAGAGAATAGAAGTGTTGAAATCAAATTTTAAAATGGTTTGTTCAATTTAAAATTTTATAGTTTAAATTGAATTTAAATAGTCTTCCGAGGCGCAGTCTCGGAATTTGATGAAACAGGTTCCATTGAATCCGTAATATTTTATTTTTATCGGATTTCAATTTTCGTAGTTTTTGGAGTTGTTGTGTGAGCATACTCTACATAAACGCGTTGAAATTTACAACGAAAATTCAATTTAAATTTTATATGTATATTATCACATAAGCAACCTCACCAGCCGAAATCTTTCCTGAGCAAGCCGACTTCCTTTCATATCTCTATCCCTTTTTTTTACAACATCACGCAACCCCTTTTTCTTTAATAATGGAACCGAATCCCCTTCTTTCAAATCAAAATAAAATCAAATTTCAGAAGAAGAAAAATAAGTCGGCCGATGCTTTTCACCAAATAATGGCGACGAATAGGCAAATCAAATCGCCCCATCGCGTACGAATTGGAGACGGTCAAGAGCAGCGTCGAATTCAACTCAAATTCTATTTTGAAAATTAGGGTTGGCATCGCATTCGCTTAATCGCGAGGGTCGGCGAGGCGGCTCCGATCGCGATGGAGATGGCGGCCGTAGTTGAGTGTGGATCTCGTGCTCAAAGCGAAGGTGAGTTGGTTTGATTTCCTTTGCTGTCGGTGTCGAGGTGGTGGCTCTCGCGCGCTCGCGTTGGGGACGGCAAGGCTAGGCTCGCGTGGGGCAGTACGACGATCGAGTTCGCATATTTGCGGCGATGTATTTGGGGCTTTAGGGTTTGTTGTCATTGGCGGCTAGGGCTCGAACTGTTGCGTGAGGTATCGTCTTCTATCTATTTTAAATTTTACGTGCAGTGATCATATTTTAATCAAAGTAAAATTAGTAAAATATTGCATGATTGTTAGTAGGAGATAAATTAACAGTTAGTTGATAAAACAATTTAATTCTTCAATTTATAAATCTGTTTATGCGTATACAGAAATATATAAATACAATTCTTATTCTTTTTGTTTACAGGAAACAGGTTTTAAATATATTTATATTAGTACACTTATTTTAAAATTTAAAATTTTATAGGTTAAACAGAAATTATTATAGATTTGAAAGATATAAGGATTTAAAAACCGATATAGATTATTTTTACAAATTAATTATATATATATACACTTCTAAAAAAAGGATAAATTTATTTAATTATTTTAGAGATGGTTAAAGAGGAATTAGTTTAAAACTAAAACATTAGTTAATTTAGTTATTTAATGGTAAGTAATTTTTTTCCAAATAGTTCAAATATTTTATTTAAAAAGAAAAATAATTTTAGATTTGTATATGTATGAAATCGATAGCTATTTTAAATTTAGAAATAAATATATAAACATAAATATGTGTATAGGTGATTTTGGAAAAAATTATAGGAATTTTAAAATATTGTTTAGGGTAATTAATGTATTTAATAAACTTATTTAATTTATCTTAGCTACTGGAAATAATTTATTATAGGAATTAGTTTAAGTACAAATTATTAAATTGAATTAAAATATATAAAGGAAAATTTGCTTAAAATTTACTACTTCGGTTAAATTAAATTTAAGGTTAAAATTTAATCATTTGTAAACAAAATAAATAAATGGTAAAAAATTGTTTGGTTGGTTCAAATAATAATAAATCGTGAATTGTTATAGAAGGTTTAAAAATTAAGGAAACAAGTCAGTTTGGAATGGATTGTGAACAGCAAAGCAAAGGTGGGTTAATCTCACTCAGCTGATTTTAAATTAAAATTTAAATGATTAAATTTAAATAATTGTTTGAATGGTTAAATTGATTGTTGTGTTATAGTATGGTATAATTTGGAATTGGTATTTATGTTGTGCTAACGTTTGTGGATGCAAATTGGAGGGATCCAACTGGATACTTCAACATTTATTTAAATTATTTAATACCCTCTGTTGTGATTATTTGATATTCTATGATGAATTATATTGGAATATTGAATGTTATGGTTCGATTGGATATAATTGGATATGATGAATTACCAAAAATATATAAATTGGATTTTGGAAAGATAATAAAAGAAGTGAAATTGTAAGTAAAATAATTATAGAAATTTGAATAAATTTAAGAATGAATTGGAAAAGAAATAAAGTAACTTTAAAATTCTAATAAATAAATCTAGAGCATAGAAAGGAAATTTTGAATAAACAGGAAGTTAATGAATTTTAAACTGCATTGTTATTATTTAAAAGAACAAAACATTTATTTAAAATTTAAGATTTTAATTATTGAAAGGAATAAAGAAGAAAATTGGGGAAAAACCTGAAATTTGTATATTTCAGTTAAAAGATTTAAAATCAAACGGAAAATGATAATAATAAAGTCCATAACTAATAAATTTGAAACTTTAATTGAGTGTGATTTTCTCACGCTAGTATTCCAGACTGACTCGGGTGTTAATTAACTGTAATGCTCGGGTCAGACCGAATATTATAGGATGTAGGATTTTGTTGCTGTGGAGCTCAGGAGACGAGCCGGATGACGATACGTACTTTTGTACTTGTTTTATACACACACACACACACACACACACACACACACACACACACATTCCGCTGTGTTGAGTAGTCGTGTATCTAGTTGTATGTTATTGATGTTGAGTTGTGATTGATGTACTCTGATGGTGTAATATATAAACAGATATATATTTGTTTTGTGTAAAGATCTTTTATTATCTATTATATTTTATCCCGCTGCGATGGTTAGATTCTGTTGTTGTTTTCTATTTTCTTCTTCTACCTCTTCTTCTTTAACCTAAATGGTTCGTATTTCTGTGCAACTTGAGTTGATTTAGGTAAAATAGTGTTGACTCAAGGGGTACGGATTTGCGGGTCGTTACAAGTTACCTTTGGGTGGTGGTGATCATGACCAAGAGAGGCGCCTACTTTAGTGTTGCCTCTCCCTCTCCCTTCCGTAATGGTTACGCTCTTGGCTGGAGCAGCCGCGATCATAATCTTTTTCAGTCTCGTGTCTGTGAGATTCAGAATAAGAACTAGAATTCTGACATTTGGAACGCAGTCTGCCGAGCATAGATCCCTTCCTCACCATCATGTCTATAAAATGAAAAGAGAAACGGAGGCGGTTATCTTCCAAAATCGAGAAATAGGCGATTAGAAATTGTGTGGTGTCGTGAAGTGTATGCATGCATGTGCAAACCCCCTAACCAACCGGTTGCGGCAGCCATGCTCATAGGAGTTGGCTCCCCTATATCTAAGGAAATTTGAATACCCTCTGGTCCAAAATCTTAGAATGAAGTTAAGTCATCTAGGATGGGGATATTCGCCAATCCTTTTGGCGAACTCTTCATTTGTGGAGGAGAAGTCCCCATACTTAGGCCAGTTGTAATAGGCAAAGATATCATGACAATTTTACATCTCGTGGCTTTGTGGGCAATAGTATTGCCTTTTCTTTTCAACTCTAAAGATCGAAGACCCTGCGGAAGCGCAACTGCAGGCTCATCTCCAACGGGCGCACTCTCATCATTTCCCTAATCGGTGATAACGACTCTGGAGCTCTTCTCCCTCCATGCCTCACAGGAGCCATTTTGAGAACTCCATCCGATCCAATGCTTTGGCCTCTTCCTTTAAGCCCAACAGCAATCAAAGTTTCATCGGTGAGGACACCATCAATTTCTTTGAACTCGGTTGGCACAGCTTGGAGAACCCTTACTACTTCTTTAAATTGGGCTCTTTCGGGCCGCAGAATCGAAGCTACAAAAGTAACCAAGTATTAGATTCAGCATCAACTTAAACTACTCAGTTAATCGACGAAGGAGTTAGAACACTTGCGTCTAACTAGCCACCGTCTGGCGAATCCCGATGGACACCGAACGAAGAACCATTTGGTTTTGAAGTAGCTCAGTTTTCTCCAGGCTCCTGCCACTACTTGTCAAATTCGAACTGCTTCTAGAAAGTTGAAAGAAGGGTTGATCCGTGACTCTTAATGTTGAATAGATATTTGATTTCTTCGACTATCGGAGGTCGATAAAGGTGCTCCATGAAGATGATGTATAAACTGTTGAGAAGAGTGTATCCATTCGGATGCAGCTGAGATGGTGCAATTCTCAAGAAAAGCAACACTTCCTGGATGAATTGATTGAAAGGGGACAGCGTTCCAGCAGCACACATTAATCTATTGCAAGCCGTATACCCTTTTGGAGGATTGTGGGCTCTATCTTCCATGCACGGTACCAAAACATCGGTTAAAGATAGTCTGTACCTACAGCAAATCCTGCCTAACATGTCTTCATAGATTTTAGAGCGGATAAAATCCTACAGATTCATGATAAAAGCTACACCTAGCATCTCGTCCGGAGCGGGACTTACTACTTCAACTGCAATCTCTAGCATTTCTATTGCTGGAAGTGTAGGACTTTGGATATCCTGTGACTCGGAGCTTCAGGATCCATAGCTATTGAACTCAGTAAAAATTATCATTAGATGGCAATAAACCTGTGTTCCTCCCGTGATTGTGAAGTGTGTGATCATGTCGTGTAGTGCAATGCTACATAATACTTTGAATTTCTTCAAGTTCAATAGATGATAAAACGACAAGACTTCAAGATTCAACTAGAGTGACTGTCATTGTTGACCTTCACAACTATGCCAAACTGGCTTTGGAAAACAATTAATGTTAGAGTTGTTGAAGTTTATCGACTAGCAGTTCCATCGACGAGCTTCAATGGAAAGTCAAATATGTAGTTTAACAGTTAAGTCCAGATATGCAAGGCAGAAGCTCGTCGGATTCAGATGTTCTAATGTGCAAAGCTTTCATATCGATTAATGGTTCAAACTTGGGTCGTTCCATGAGAAATTAGGGTTTCGTATCGATCACAAGAAGATCAGTTCGTATCGAACCAAAACCTTCAGTTTCGTATTGATCATGGGTCGCGTCTTCGTATCGATCATCAGGTCTAGAACTTCGTATCGATCTCTCTAGATCAATACGAACTCCTGCTGTTTCCAATTGAAATGAAGTACCTCCCTCCATCCACTGTTTCCTGATCGATGCAATCCTCCATGTCTCAGGTCGATACGAACGATGCATCCTCCATCGATAAGAGATCTAAGGCAAAGCTTCTTCCGACTATCTCGTATCCATCAGTAGTTCTCCTTCCCCAAGCAGCCTAAGTTCCATTACTCTCTCCTCGACCTCGCTGCGACCCAACTCCGACATCAACATCACCAGAATCGGCCATGACTTTGAATGAATTGGCATTAAAACTCGAATCTTATCATTTTAATGTGGAATTAATTGGTTAATTACCTAAATTAAAGGATTGATTAGAGGGATTAATGAGTTATGTTGATTTAGGAATGAAGACAGTTTCTTCTTTCTCGAGTGCTCGATCGATACAAAGACGGAAATAAAAATGATAGCAGGTGAAATTTTTCTAAGTCCAAATTATATATATATTGATTCGAAACCAGGAGAAGACGTTTCATCCCCAATGGTCAAAACTGTTTGAAACGGTCACCAGTTCCATCGATATGAAGAACCATCTTCGTATCCATTTGCCCAGATCGATCCAGAATGAAACAGTTCATATCCATCAGTAATCGATCTTCAAACCCATCGATACGAAATGCACAGCAAGGTTATGCATCGATCACTCAGTTCCATCGATACAAAATGATAGTTTTGTATCCATCAATTTGAAGGATACAAGAGCTCGCATCCATCGACATGAATCATCTCCAAAGATTGTCTATTTCATATCGATGACCATCGATATGAAGCATACATTCCAATTTCTCAGGTTGATCCAGGAGAGGATCAATAAGAAGGGATGATTTAAAAACAACCATCAAGCGTTGTTACCACTCGAATCTCACATCGATCCAGGAGAGGATCGATACGAAACTCAATCTCGACCAAAACTAAAGAACTTGACAACGACCCATGCACGTGCATACATGAATAGGAGTCAGGTTAACATATGTGCATGTGTAATGAACTAACATTCGATTTTCAAAATTAACAGGAATTAAATTCTCAACTGATGATGATCAAAACAACGGACAACAAATTGCTAGCACTCAATTACAACAAAACACTGCATGATCATTGGCAGTCAACAATTCAGCATTTATATTACTGGAAATCAATCAAGGTTACATCTCTTGATGAAAAGGCAATGACTATTCAACGAATAGGATAGAGCTTTTTCGAAGCAAAGAATGTAGCTTTTCAAAAAACATCATGTTGGCACAAGACGTACTTTAGGGGGAAAATGTTATCTTGCCTTTTGGCAGGCTGTGATACCAAGAACTTGACTAGAAACCAAAGACAGTCTGTCCCGACGATCGTTTATACACAGATTCACCATGGATACCGGCAAATTTATTCCAAGTCCTGATTGAGCTACAATTAGCATGGTATGACAAACAGAGCTATGGAAGGTAGAATTCCAAGTTTCGAGTCTATCGGAGTTCGTATCCTCAAGTTGTGGATCTATTAAAATCAATGAAGAAGGTGTTAGTTCGTATCCATCAAGAGCCACCCTCTCTTCGTATCCATCGCGTTCTTTAGTATCCATCCCTTTCCCTCATATCCATCAAGCATCGAAATCGATCTAGGTTCATTTTATTGGCACTCGACACTTTTCGTATCGATCCTCCTATTTACATATTTCATAACGGTCAGCCAACGAGCGATATGAAACCAACCACCAAATGATTGATACGAAGGACATGTGACAACATCGATACAAAAGGAACTTCCAAGCAATGACACAAAGAAGGCATAGTCAAGCAATGGAAACGGTCATGTGGCATAAAAAGTGGATCTCCCCTAAGTCATCGCTTCACGTCATCACTACACACTTGATCGATACACGCAAGATCGTTTCGAAGTTGATCGATACGAAGGTATCAATATGCACAGTCCAGCCAATCTACAAAGTGAATCATGGATCGATTATAGATCAAAACCTACAAGTTCAAATGCTACCAAATTTTCATAGGAGCTTACTTACCACCTGAGGAATGCCTCTGAACGATCACAGCCCAAAAGGAGTATATCTTGATCGATACGAAGAGCATTTGGATCGATCATGGATCGATCCCAAATGACCTTGGAACGATCTGGTGGGCCCACCCACGTATGGGAAGGATTACTCTGAGTTCAAAGGCAGATATTTCTAGACTGCATCTATAAATAGTACTCAATGCCAATAGAATAGGGACTTTTGGATGTTGGGACACCGTTACTCTACCGGAGATCCATTGTGACTTGAGTGTTTGAGTTGTTCTCTATTGTAAAAGTTAGGAATCATCAATAAATATCAAACAATTCAAAGTGGACGTAGGATACAACGCCAAACCACTACAAATCCCTATCTACTTTTATTTCTATTTGCTTAAATTAGCATGTTTGATAGATTAGCCACTTTTTACATTTAAATTCTTCATTTTAATCTCTTCAAATACGTTTGAAGAGTGTTGTGTCCAATTTTGGTACAAACATGATGCTTCAACGTAATGACTTCGAAACTCTTATATGTGGATTATATGACTACATGGGATGTCTAGAAGTGTTCCGATGATGGCTACTCGATCAAGGGAGTTGTGATGGTGATCCATAAAGGTGAGTGTGAGGAATGGAACTCATGGGTAGGATGAGGACGGGATCTATTATGAAAATTAGAATGAGGACCACATATGAGTAATGGACATAAATTGGCAAGGAAGGGATGGGATACATATGAGAAGTGATCCTTGACGTTCGAAGTGTTTCTATTGTACACGTAAAGCGAAGGTATGTGAGAATTCTCACTGGGTATTTAGTCATGTACCCTGGATCGAGGAAGTGACCAGCGTACCCTTGATCGAGGAAGGGATCTAGTGTTTAGCATCTTTGTGGCTGTAGTTTGAATACCTAGAAATTGGGATTTTTCTATTAATTCATGACTGAGGAATGGTCGTCCGAGTTCTCATATATTCAACACATATGAGTGACATCAAGAATTGTTTGATGGATGTCATATTTGTTGTTTAAACCAAAAATGGCACAATCACCCAGTAGAATGTAGAAAAGAATAAGAAGAGAGGAAAACAAATTAAACACCAAAAGGAAATTAACATATTAGGTTTTATAGTGGTTCGATTACTCCGGCTTACGTCTACTCCAATTATTTTGTTTATTTATACTATAGATTACAAGTACAATTTGCATGGATTTATATAAATCTGTGAAGGTATGAAAATAAGACAGTGCGTAGGCCCGAAAGAAGAGAAAGAAGGTCCCTTAGAATGCATCATGCTTTTTGTATTTATAGTGGTAGACAACCAAATATCTTACTAAAACTTCTCATGTAGAATCTCGCCGCCAAGACTAAGTCCTCCAAAAAATCTCAGCCTTTGATCCTCTTAGGTTGTGGATCGATATCGATTCCTATATATATATATACACACATATAGGTGGGCGTCTTGCAACTTTTTGTTATGGCTTATCTTGATGTTGGCTACGTGTTTCCAAGATTATTTTGCATAGTCGCCTAGTGTTTATTGGCCCAATCAATGAATCTACAGAATGTTGAATTGCTACTTTAGATTATATATGTACATTGCCAATACATTGCATAGAAACTCTGGAGCAACACTTGAATCAAGCTCTATATAGTTAGAGAAGAGTGTCATAGAAGTGAGGGTCACTCTGGATGTACCTTTAGGGATCGATACCGATCCCATATGTAAGGTGAAGCACTTAGTGAATTCTGGAATATGAGATTGGTACTCCCTGGGTGGGGGATCGGTACCTATCCCACACTTAGTTAAATTCACCATATGGGATCAATACCTCCTAGGTCAGGAATCGCTACTTATCCTACACTTAGTCAAATTCAGCATTCGGGATCGGTACCACCTAGATAAGGTATCGGTACTTATCCCACACTTAGTCAAATTCAACATGTGCGATCGGTACCCCCTAGGTGAGCGATCGTTACCTATGCCACACTTAGTTAAATTTAGCATGTAGGATCGATACCCCCGGGTGAGGGATCGGTTCCTATCCCATACTTAGTGATTTTCTAACTTTAGAATTTTTTAGGATTGTTTGCCTCACTTGCGATCTTGATTGTACTTGAGTTTTGAGCTTTGTAGTCATCTCTTTGGGCTTCTTGCCTCCCATATTTTAGAATTTTCTAACTTGTCGCGTTTGTCCGTATATTGCCTGGTTAAATGGCAGGATAACATTTGCTCCCCAAAAGCATGCCTTGTGAATGGAAGGTGTGTTTTGTTGTAGAACATACGTACTGCCAATCTTAGATAGTTGAGCTCCCTGGCTACTTCAATCCTGGTGAACCATTCAGTTCCTATGGGTTCTCTTATCTATTATAGGTCATTCCAAACTCGCTATAGGATAAGACTCTAAGTTATGTCTAAGTATATCTACACATCATCATCATATCGATTTTCGGAGTTATTACATATCAAAATAATCCCGTGTTCATTTGGGATTTGTCGATTCTAGTCCAATTCGAAGGCGTTCAAATGCTTTTTTTATCAAAATCAAATTTTTTTTCATTTTTAAATTTGATCTCTCCAGATCGTTTATTGAAATTGTGACTTCTCAGGTTCAATAGTTAAATCCATTGTCGTTCGTGGTAGGTAATCAAATTTGTGGTCATTCAGGACCGATAATCAAATCCTTGGTCATTTGAGACCGATAATCAAATTCGTAATTCAGGGTTGTTATAAGGTTTATGGTCTCTCCAGACCGATCTATGGCCTCTTCGGGCCCTTACAATGCCCAATCCACTCGCTCTTTGGTGAGGGGACTTAACGTCGAGTAAGTCCATCCAATCACTCTTCGGTGAAGTGACCTACTCCCTGCACTCTGGTCAGACACTCCGGTTAGGACATAATATGATCCTTACTGACCCCAATCTGCTCGCTCTTCGATGGGGGCACTCAATGATAAGTAAGCCCATTGGTTACACTTGGTCGAGGTGACCTACTCCTTATACTTTGGTTCCGTCTCTCCAGACGGTACATAATGCGATCAAATCCATGTCTCTCTGAACTCTTGCCGAGCCCAATCCACTTGCTCTCCAGTAATTAGACTCAAGGACAAGTAAAACCATCCACTCACGTTCTAGTGAGGGGATTTAACTTCTTGCACTTCGTTTCCATTCCTCCAAATGGGATTTTACAACAATTAGTATCATACAAGCATATCCGCTCATGCTCCAAAGAGGGGACTTGCACCTTGCACACCGGTCTTGTCCTTTCAGACACGACATTAAAGTGTTAATATCAGTTGTCGCATGAAATGTGGATTCCAATAATCAAATTCAAATATCAAAAATAGGATAAATCCTAACATCAAGGTAACTGCCTTGTCGGGTATTATAGTCTAGCATCCCACCCAGAGCATGCTTAAAGACCAACCTGGACCTTGTACGTGAGTAAGTGTCTAGACTGTATTATTGCATGGTTTATTAAAAAAGGGAAAATGGAGCTTGAGAACTAGACCTAATTTCCTGCCATCCCGATTAAGAGATGCCCATCCTCGGCCTTTACCAAGGCTGTTTCATTCGTCGCAGATGACGGCTGCTCCCGTTCGATCACCGCAGTTTGATTTCTTGCATATTGCTGTAATCGGTCATCTCTAGCTTGTTCCTTTATTAGATCCTGTAGGTGCCCGCACTTGTTTGTGTTATGCCCATATAGTTCATAGAATAGGCAGTGCTTTCCAGATGTCCTTTTATTCTTTGTGGGTTCTCGCCTAACCGGCTTTCGGTAAGGGAGTTGCTCCTTAGTATCCAAGTAGATCCGTTCTAAGGCCTCATTTAGATCGGTGTAAGAAGAGAATTTCAGTTCTCTCCTCTATCGTTTCAAGCCATCATATCCATCATCCATCATCCGCTTTCCTTTGTCCTTGTTGGATCCCTCTCAATGTGGCCCTTCGCTTTTTATAGCATTCACCTCTTCCTTATCGGCTTCGGCGTCCTGTTGCCATAGAATCCTTTAAGCTTCATAGTAAAACTCCACGAGGTCCATTGGTGGATCCCATTGTAATGTAAAATTAAAATCTGTCTAATCTGCAATTCTAGAAACTGCCGCCATCGAAACCATTAATGGATCTGGCCTATCCACTGATGTAACCGCCGCATTGAATCTGGTTAGAAAATTCCTGAGAGACTCCCTAGCCCTCTATTTCATAGTCGATAAAGTCATCACATTCTCAGGTTGCGAGATGTGGACCCAAAACTATCTCATAAACCTGTTAACTAACTCATTCCACGTGCTTATGGAACCGTACTTCAACTGCTTGAATCATAGTGCAACCAAATCTTTCAGATATAGAGGGAAACACCATCCCATAAATTCCTCAGATGCCCCATCACTTTGATACCAGATGTATCTCATCAAATGAACTGTAGGTCTAACTTTCCATCGTATGTATCCGGTGCTGGTAGTTTAAATTCGATGGAGTCATAGCATACCGGATGCTCGAAGTAAATGGATTCCTTTTTACGTCTCCGAAGCTTCGATTAGACAACCCGCCTCTCATACCTCGTCTTATCATTTCAGCAAAACTATTATTATCATCCAAAGGTAATCTCCAGTTTGCATTCTCAACTAGCCCCTCGACCCCGTGAGGGAATTTTAGCATGTACTCCTCCGGTCACGCCTCCATATTCTTAATTGTGTTAGTATTCCCAATGTCTTTCCTTAGACATGCAACATCTCCACCAGGGGCGATCTGAGCCATGTCTAGGCCATGAGGTAGCGGCACCGAACAATTGGGGGTCAGTACTGACCTTTAGCGTTGGCTCGGGGTTTGTGCTCGGTTGCTTCACTCCATCTCTTGGCACATTTGCTCCTATTCATTGCCTCTGTTCTTGAGTTACGGCTACATGTGCTCCTTCTTCTTATCCTTGATTCTGATTTGCAGCTACTTCAGCCATTCCTACTTGGCCCATTTTTTGAAAAAGTTTCCATCATCTTTTCTTGACAAGCAATCATCGTAGCTTGCATCTCATTCATCATAGTCTCCATCTCATCCCTAGTTATGTGGATTGATGTGGGGTTAGCTCCTGAAGATGCCTCCTAACTGCCCTTTGTTGATTTCTAGCAGTAATAGTACTCCTAGTTGATTATCTAGCCATTTAGAATCCTTTTCAAATCTTTAATCAGTGAGTTCAAGTGTTTCTTAGTTAAAGCATAAAAATGTTTGAACCAAAAATGGCATAAACACCCAATAGAAATTAGAAGAGAATAAAAAGTGAAGAAAAAAAATTAAAAACCAGATGGAAATGAACACATAAGGTTTTATAGTGGTTCGTCATACTCTAGCCTACATCCACTCTATAGATTTTGTTTATTTATACTGTAGATTACAAGTACAATTTGCTTGGATTTGCACAAATCCTTGAAGTTATGAAAAAAAGGCGGAGCATAGGCTGGGAAGAAGAGAAAAAAGATCCTTTAGAATGAACCATGCCTTCTGTACTTATAGGGGTAGACGATCAATTATCCTGCTGAAACTTCTCCCGTAGAATCTCGCTGCCAAGACCTAGTCCTCCAAAAAAATCTCGGCCCCAGATCCCTTAGGGTTGTCCCTAAATATATAGGTAGGGGCCTTGCAACTTTTTGTTGGTTTGTCTTGTTGTTGGTTTCGTGTTTGTAACATCCCGTGTGTGTAGGCCAAAAGCTAGCGCTACATATGCTACAGTCATCCATAAGTTTGACTTCTGGTGACAATATACGTTAATGATAATGGTATTCATAATATCAGAATAAATATGAAAAAAATCACAGACTTCCAAAAACAACAGTTTAATGGTTACATTTCAAAACAAATTCACATTCAAGTTGCATAATCCCATAACATTTCCCAGGTAAAGATTAATTATAATCATTACAAAAATACGCCAAGAGCGACATATGACGATACCCCCTTGGTTGATCAAAGCAATATAGTCATATCTGACTTAATACACAGTGGAAATAAACAAAACATTCTGCAATTTCTAATTAGCTATCCGTCAGCCACCTACTCATCTCTGGAAACTTTATTCACTAAAATTTATAAACCTGAAAACCTTACCTTCAGCCTACTCAAATCAATTTTAAGCACCCGAGAGTTTAACGAGAAATAAAAACTTCGAGTCAGACATAAAGCCTGATGTGAATAATTATGTTACATCTCTGTTTACTGATATTAAGTGAGACCACGCAGCTAAGCGGAACGGTTTCCCCACACTAATATCCTTTTCAAAACATATATTTTGCAAATCCTTTCCTGCAACCAAACTGGTTAATCAAACTGATTATATCAAAATAGCAATATCCTTTATGCTAATAAATGGACTATCTATCCACAAAACAAGTAATAAGTGGACTATCTGTCCACAACATAATAGCAAGGTCTGTTATGCTAACAAATGGACCACAAAACAGGGCTAACTGCTCGCAAACTGGACTAATTGAAATGGACTAACTTTTTGAATCATTTTCCTAGGGTTAACTACCCTTTATCTTTTTCCTTGAAAACATTTTCAAAGTGATTTTTGTTTACCCACCTTTTGGCAAGGTAACATACAAGCGGATTTAACCCACTCGACTGCATAATGATCGAAGTTGGATTGTCACAGATAATAAACATGATCACGAGGCCAGGATAAAGCGTAGTCGAAGAAAAAACAACTCGAAATACTTAAAGTATAGATTTTGGAGAAAATGGGATGCTTAGAGTCTGCTCCGAGTCACCTTCATGTTTGCTTCTGGTTTTCAGGCAGCTTACTTTGGGTCAAAGAAGTGTTCGCTTTGGGTCTTTGAGTAAAGTTACTTCGAGTCATCAAAAAACCTACTTCGGGTCAGCAGTAGGTTTATTTCGGGTCAAGAAGGCAGCTACTTCGGGTCAGAGAAATGGGTTAATCGATATCCATATGACTCACATCAATACATATCCATCAAACCCCGCCTATCACTTCGTATCGATCCCCGTCCAATTCATATCGATAAACCCACGTACATCAACTCATATCCATCCTTCTAGACCTTCCAGTTCATATCCATGCAACATCGGCATATTTTGTATCAATCACTCACTTGATCGATACGAAGAGAATAGCAAGGCATCGATATGAAGGGAAGGCTTCTGGCATAGATGCGAAACCAAATAAGAAGCATCGATACGAATAAGCGAATATGGATCGATACGAAGACATTGGCGGCCTATGGATACGAAGTAGGCATGGTCAGGTAAATGAAACAGTCATGCGGCACAAAAGGTGGATCTCCCCGTAACAACTTCTCTATGTCATCGCTATGAAACTGATCGATACGTAGAAGGATCGAGACGAATATGGATCGATATGAAGGTGTCGATATGTACACTTCAGCCACTTGCAAAACCAACTTTAGATCGATCATAACTCGAGATCTACAAGATCAAATGCCTTTAAATTATCACCATAGCTTACATACCACCATAAGAACGCTCATGACAAATCTCAGCCCAAATGGACACCATCTTGATCGATACGAAGGACATAGGGATCAATCCCAAATGATCCATGATCGATCACGTGGGTCCACCCACGTGTGAGAAGGAGTATTTTGAGTTCAAAGGCAGCTATTTCAGACCTACACTTATAAATCGCACTCCAATGCCAATAGAAAAGAGACTTTTGGATCTTCTATGTTGTTACTTTGCTGGAACTCTATTGTAACTTCAGTATTATCAATTGTAATGTTGTACACCAGTTGACAATCCTAAATAACCAGAAAACTCTTCAAAGTAAGCATATGCTACAATGCCGAACCAGTATAAACCATGTCTTTTTACTGCTTTCCTTTTAAATTTTGAGTGTTCTTTATATTTGTATCCTCTACATTTTGTCTATCTATGATCTGAGACCGTGAATTAGTGCTTTCATCTGCAGTTGGGTGTTTGTGACCAATTTTGGCACAAACTTTTGGTGCTTTCATTGAGAAGGCTGGCACTCAGGGATTTTGAAGCTTGGATTTTGGATTTGAAGGCTTAGGAACTTGGATCTAGAAAGCTATGATGAAGAAATCAACGAGGAGACAAAGAGCGAAAATGAGTCAGCATGAAGGAAGTCAGAAAGCCTCCTTAGAAGCTAATCAGATTTCAGTTTTCATCACCAGATACGAAATGGAGATGATGATGGATGATATGAAGAAAGGGATGCTGAAAAGGCATGAGGGGACAATGCAGAACGTACTCCGATAGGTCGGACAAGCTAGAGTGAAAAAACAAGAGAACGAGGCTACGAGAAATGTGGAAATAAGGATCGTGAAGCTGGAGCAACCAGGATTCAGGATAGAGCGGGACCATCAAGAGAAGCCTCGAAGCAAGGGGCTTGCCCCTGGATCATGTTAGCACAGTTCCAGGCAGGATACCAGGAAGTACTATGCAATTTGGCATTAATGGAGGAATGAATGCTCGTCCAAAGAAGCAGATTTCAGGATTCCCTCACAAACTCGGGTGGTAGACCGGAGGCAACAAACAAGGAACACAACTTGATGACAGTGGCAGGTTGGCAGAGATGGTCAGACGATCCATGAGAGGAGGATTAGTGAATAGAGATCTGGAAGATGTGAAGAAGAGCCCCTTCGCTCCCACAATCAGGCGGGCTAAGAATCCACCTGAATTCAAGCTACCAACACTGGAGATATATGATGAAAGGACAGGCCATGTTGTTCATTTGACAAGGTATATGAGGCACATGGGGGTACTGGGGGCATCGAAGGAAGTCATGGCCTGGTGTTTACCATTGTATTTGACAGATGTAGCAGCGCTTTGTTTCAGATAATTAGAAAGCAGCTCCATTGGAACATGGATAGAGTTGATTGAGAAGTTTATGAGGCAGTAGGGAGTTCACATCTCAAGGCCCAAGAACGTGATGAGTTTGACAACAACGAAGCAGAAAACCGGGGAGTCTTTGTGGAGTTTTCTAACATGATTCAATGCGGCGGCGGCATCGGTTGATCGGCCAGATCCATCCATGGTTCTGATGGCAGCTGTATCTGGCATGGCTGGTGGCATGAAATTCAAGAATTTAATGACAAGGGGTCCACTTATGGACCTGGGAGAGTTTTACCATGAGACGGAAGGTTTCCACGATAGGAAGATGAAAAGGCTGAGAGAGAGGAAGGAGATGAAGTTGATGTTTATGCAGTCAAAGGCGAGGATCTGCCTACGGAAAATTCGTGCAAGGATAAAGGAAAACGGAAGGCATAGAATAGCTTGATGAGTCAAGGCAGCAGCAAAAGGAGCCAAGATTCACCTCTTATTCGGAGCTAAGTGAGACTTTAGAGCGAATCTATCAAGATACAAGGGGGCAGGTTCCTTACCGAAGGCCAACAAGGAGGGATCCAACTAATAATGGAAAGAAATCAGACAAATACTGCCTATTCCACGAGCTAGGCGACGGTAGCATGAACGATTGTAGGCACTTGAGGGATGAGATCGAAGGACATATCTGGAAAGGTGTGCTATTACACTACGTGAAAAGGTGAGTAGCGATGGTGGAACAGGAGCGACCACCAACCGCATCAAATGAGAATGGCTCTGGATCAAGGCACCAACTTGTCATCAATTGATCGAAATAATGAGGAATAAGGAGTAAAATCCACATAAAAATAGTTGAGTCGGTTATACATGTATGGGATCACAAACGGTCCTCAAGCATGCTCTGAGATGACAATAAACCGCAACAGTGTAGATGCTTTCTCTTTGATGTTTCTGTTTTGTTTTTTATTTCTCTTTTTTGAATTTGGATTGGTTTGATTGGACATTTTTATTGTAAGACTCATTTGAATGTAAAATCTGATGTTTATGATTTCAAAACTCAACCTCAAACGGTCATTATTCGCCTCGAACGGCATCCGACCTCGAACGGTCACAATTCGCGTCGTACGGCATCCGACCACAAACGATCACAATTCGCCTTGAACGGCACCCGACCTCGAACGGTCACAATTCGCCTCGTACGGCATCACGCCCTGAATGGTCATAATTCGCCTTGAACGGCACCCGACCTCGAACGGTCACAATTCGCCTCAAACGGCATCCGACCCCGAACGGTCACAATTCGCCTCGAACGACATCCGACCTCGAACGGTCACAATTTGCCTTGAACGACACTCGACCTCAAACGTTCACAATTCGTCTCAAATGGCATCCGACCCCAAACGGTCACAATTCGCCTCGAACGGCATCCGACCCCGAAAGGTCACAATTCACCTCGAACGACACCCTACCTCTAGCAGTCACAATTCGCCTCGAACGACACCGGCCCTAAATGGTCACATATCGCCTCGAACGACATACGATCTCGAGCGATCGCTATTCACAATTAGGTAAGATTATCCATATCTTTATTGGTCATTAACAGGATACGAACATCTAGCTATGATACTACAAAATATGCCTTCCTATCACAAGGAATGCTTTGGGAGGAAAAGTGATAACCCACTTTTTGGCAAGGCAACATACAGGCGGATTTAACCCACTCGACTGCATAATGATCGAAGTTGGATTTCCACAGGTAATATACATGATCATGAGGCTAGGTTATAACATAGCCGACGAACAAACAACACGAAATACTTGGTGTATGGATTTGGGAGAAAATGGAATACTTGGAGTCTGCTCCGAGTCACCTTCATGTTTGCATTGAGTTTTCAGGCAGCTTACTTTGGGTCAAAGAAGTGTTTGCTTTGGGTCTTTGAGGAACAAGTTACTTCGAGTCATCAAACAACTTGCTTCGGGTCCGCAACAAGTTTACTTCGGGTCAAGGAGGCAGATGCTTCGGGTTAGACCAATGGGTTTATCGATATCCATATGATTCAAATCAGTTCGTATCCATCAAACCCCGCCTACCACTTCGTATTGATCTCCACCCAATTCGTATCCATAAGCCCACGTACATCAACTCATATCCATCCTTCTAGACCTTCCAGTTCGTATCCATGCAACAGCGCATACTCTGTATCGACCACTCACTTGATCGATACGAAGAGAATAACAAGGCATCGATACGAAGGGAAGGCTTCTAACATCGATACAAAACCAAATAAGAAGCATCAATACGAAGAAGCGAATATGGATTGATACGAAGAGCTTGGCGGCCGATGGATACGAAGAAGGCATGGTCAGGTAAAGGAAACGGTCATGCGGCACAAAAAGTGGATCTCCCCATAACAACCGCTCCACGTCATCGCAATGCAACCAATCGATACGTAGAAGGATCGAGACGAATATGGATCGATACGATGGTATTGATATGTACACTTCAGCCACATGAAAAACCAACTTTGGATCAATCATAACTTGAGATCTACAAAATCAAATGCCTTCAAATGTTCACCGTAGCTTACATACGACGAAAAGAACGCTCATGATCAATCTTAGCCCAAATGGACACTATCTTGATCGATACGAAGGAGATGGGGATCGATCCCAAATGACCTCTGATCGATCACGTGGGTCTACCACGTGTGAGAAGGAGTATTCCGAATTCAAAGGTAGATATTTCAGACCTACACCTATAAATAGCACTCCAATGCCAATTGGAAAGGGACTTTTGGATCTTCTACGCTGTTACACTGCTGGAACTCCATTGTAACTTGAGTATTATCAACTGTAATGTTGTAAATCAGTTGAGAATCATAAATAAACAACAAACTCTTCAAAGTGGACGTAGGCTACAACGTCGAACCACTATAAACCTATCTTTTTACTACTTGCCTTTTAAATTTTGAGTGCTCTTCATATTTATATCCTATAAATTTTGTCTATCTGTGATCTGAGATTGTGAATTGCTGCATTCACCTGCAATTGGGTGTTTGTGATCGACCAATTTTGGCGCAAACCATTTAACCTTTTAAATCATACTTATACTTGCCATGGTATATATACTTTACTCAAAATAATATTGATGTGATTTAATAAGGATTAACTATACTTCCAAAGCAAGTTAAAACCCATTTTAACTTGAAAATACTTAGGCTATATTGCCTATTTAATACATTCGAAACCTTTGTTTAAAACCATTAAACAACCCTTTCGAAACCCTTGAAGGTAACCCCTTCGAAACCATTGAAAGTGACCCTTTCGAAACCATTAAAAGCTTTTCGAACACATTGGAAAAACCTTTTCTTTATTTTCTCCGAAAGCTTCAAAATATCAAACATCCACCTTTAAAACCTTTTAAATATTATCTTTCGAAGACATAGGAAAAACCCTTAATTTCAACCCTCTCGAAACCTTGAGGAACCACCCCTTTCGAAACTATTCACTAAAACCTTTCGAAATAGTCAAAACTAAATCCTTTCAAAAGCACTTGGGTTCAATTTAAAATATATGGAAACCTTTCAAAATCATTCAAAAATTTACCCCTTTGAAATCGTTAAAAAACGTCTCGATCGAAACATCTGGATTTTTCCTTTAAGTAGAGAAAAAGGATCAAAAACCCAGTAAAGTCGAAAGCATCTGTTTCGAAACCATTTAAAACTATCTCTTTCGGAACCATTTGGGTTCTACTTTATTTATAGAAAAAGGGTCTTGAAAACATTTAAGTCGAAACCATCTGTTTCGAAACCATTTCCTAAGTAAAGAAGTGGTGGCATCAAAACCATCCCTTTCAAAAGCATTGGAGAGGTGATCAGGTTTTTTTAGAAAACAAAACAAACCTTTCGAAACCATCTAGGTCAAAAGATAGGAAGCGACGGCTAAAGGCTTCGACTTAGTTGAAAGTAATCATCTAAAATAAAAGCGCAACCCAATCGAAACCATTCCTTTTAAAACCATTTAACCCAGTCGAAAGCTAACCAGTCGAAAGCATCTTAGTTGAAAGCAAGCAAGAGCATTTTCCTTTAAAAATCAAAGCAAAGCCCCCACCCCTTCGGAACCCCTGGTTTCGACTTCCTACCTTTCGTCTTCATCCAATTCACTACGTACCAGTTCCCTGATACCATATGCGTTGGTTTCAACTATGTCGGAAGTGAAGATGAGGAGGCGGAACCTAGTGTCGAAAGCATCGAAACGGGGAAAAACATGTAGCAAATAGTTCTTTTCACCTAACCTGCATTACATGTCTAGTTTTGATTGGTTGCCTCTTTCTTTACCAATAAAAAGTACTAAAATTTTCAAAAGTGATGTTGGCATTTCATATTAACAATTTAAATTAATTTCATAGAATGCCCCTTCTCCTTCCTTAATATATAAAACATTTAAGTCTCATATCTTAAATAATTTTATATAACCATTAAAAAACTTAGGAAAAATCTACAAAAATTCTAGAAAATATCTTTTAATATGTTTTCCAACATATAAAAATTTCAAACCCAAATCTTTTTTATTATTTAGCCGAAAATAACTATTAACCCAAATTAACATTTTCTTCTTATGAAAATTCATGTAAATTCCACATAAATTCTGAAAATTCTTTAAATTGAAATCCTTTTCCAAACTAATATTTATGATCTTCATAAAAATTCGCAAGGTATTTAGATGTCATGTAGTAGGATTTTCACCTTAAAACATATCATAAATTCAATATGAATAACCATAATTTATCAAGAAGTATATATAATCATTCCATCAGTCAAAAACATGGCAAATCATTGCAAATTTTCGGGATTCATCTTAAAACTGAAAATAATAAAAATCTGAGATGTAAATATTATTCACCTTAGCTTTAGAGATTATAGAGATCGAGATGTAAATGGATTTGATTTGAATTAGCTTCTTCCTTAGTTTCTTCCTCTTACTCTTGTTAATGGTGGTTGACCTTGAGTTTTAAAAATTTCCAAATGAAATGAACGTGTATGTGATACACGGCTTAAGGGAATAGATATAAGAATGGCTTCTTTCCTATTTTATCCCTCCTCTGTTTCATGTTAAACTCTTCTTTTAATTCATCGTTTAAGTGGCACGGCTACACCTTAAGTAAAATCAAATCTCAATCCCCCAATCAGCACATTATTTTATTTAATTTAGCTCACTAAATACTCTAAATAATGTTACCAAAAATCTGGGGTGTTATAGAGTCCCATCCTTAAAGAATTTCGACCTCAAAATTACGATAAGGTACATAAAACATCAAACAAGAAGGTAAAACATACCATCAAGTAAGTCAGGATAACTATCTCTAATCCTGCTCTCAATCTCCCAAGTGTAATCTCTGTCATCATCGCTCCATTGGACTTTGTATAACCTGACCGTCTTGGTTCTAAGCCTCTTCTCATCTCCCGTGACAATATGAATAGGCTTCCTCGCTATAGTCAAATCTGGTTCTTGCGCTAAATCATCTAGCATAGTCGGTGCAATAGTAGTCTCCGGGTCTTTGACACACTTTCTGTGAAAAGAAACATGGAAAACATCATGGAATCCTACCACTTCTTAGTAACTCAACTCTATATGCGAGTTTTTCGATTCTCTCAACAATAGGAAAAGGTCCAACGAATCTCGGTGCCAACTTTTCTAATCTTTCAATTCTGATCACACCGTTCATCGGTGACACCTTGATGAAAACCTGATCTCCAACTGAGAACTCTAGATCTTTATGTCTCTTATCTGCATAACATTTCTTCCTACACCGAGCCTCCTTCGTTCTAGCCCAAATGACCTCAACCTTTTCTGCAGCTTCTTTGACCAAATTGGACCAAAAACCAACCTATCCCTGGTCTCTAACCAATAAACGGAAGATTTGCATGGGCTTTCATAACAAGATTCAAACGGTGCCATCCTAATTCTACTCTGATAGTTGTTGTTATACGAAAACTCGACTAAATGTAGATGGTCTTTCCACGACCCCCCGAAATCTAGAAATCAAGCTCTTAACCAATCTTTCAAGATTTTATTAGCTCTTTCCGTTTGCCCATCTATCTGCAGATGGTAAGCGGTACTCATCTTGAACTTAGTTCCTAAAACTTCCTATAGACTCTTCCAAAATTCACTATGAATAATTATCTTTATCACTAACTATGATACTAGGAATTCCATGCAGTCTAACCACATTCCTCATAAACAATTTTGCCAAAACAGGTTTCGTTCTGGTTGACTTAACTGGAACGAGATGGGCACTCTTGGTCAATCTGTCAACTATGACCCATATATTATCATTTTATCTGTTTGACTTTGGCAATCCATCAATAAAATCCATGGAAATAGAATCTCATTTCCATACTAGAATATCTAACGGCTGAAGCAACCTACTTGGTTTCTAGTGTTCGGCCTTTGCCTGCTGGCAAATCAAGCACTACTTTACACACAAACCAATATCCCGCTTCATTCCTTCCTAGAAGAAACCCCTCTTTATATCCTGATACATCTTGGTATCTCCTGGATGAATAGAGAATTTTGAACGATGGCATTCCTCTAAGACTTCTTTCCTTATATTTCCTACACTTTGAACACATAATCTTCCTTTCTTTCTCAACTACATTCTAGTCAAGAATGAAATATCTCAAGTCATCGCTTTTCGTTCCATCCTTAAACTTTCTCATCCTTTCAGCTAACACTGAATCCTCTATCTATTTAGAACCAATTCTTTCGATCATCACTGGTTGAACTTTCAAACAAGATAATACAATGTATCTCCACTAGACCCAACCTCGGATCTCCACTGCACTCTGCACTCTGCTAATGCTTCCAAATCTTTCCACTTGGCAATAATCGCCAATATTGCATTTTAATGTTTCTTGCTAAATGCATCTGCAACCTTGTTGACTTTCCTCGGTGTGTACTTTATCCTAAAATCATAAGCAGCGATAAACTCTAACCACCTCTGTTGTCTCATGTTCAGCTCCTTCTGAGAGAACAAATACTTCAACGACTTATGATATGTGTATAGCTCAAACAACTCCCCCAAAAGGTAATATCTCCAAACCTTCAAAGAAAAAATAAATGCAGCCAATTCCAAATCATGCGTCGGATACTTGGCCTCATGCGCTCTAAGCTTTTTAGATGCGTAGGAAATCACTTTACCCCTCTACATGAGCACATATCCTAATTCTGTTCCACATGCATCAATATAACCACCAAATCCTAATTTCCTTCTGGAATAACCAACACAGGCGCGTGGGTCAATAAATGTTTCAAACTCTGGAATGCTTCCTAATACTTATTGGTCCATACAAACATCACATCCTTTCTTGTTAGCTTGGTCATCGGTGCTACTATCCGCAAAAAATCCTTAATGAACCTCCGATAATAACCAGCAAATCCAAAGAAGCTCTTTATCTCCGTCACAGTCTCGAGCCTCTTCCAACTATTCGTCGCTTCAATTTTAGTTGGATCCACTGATAATCATTTCTCTGAGACTACATGACCAAGAAACTTCACTTCCTTCATCTAGAAATGACACTTTGAAAACTTCACCATTAGCTGATGATGCCTCAACATCTCACGTACCACTCTAAGATGAACCTCATGCTCTCTTTCATCCTTAGAGTATATCAAGATATCATTTATGAAGACAAATACGAACTTATCTAAGTGCTCACGGAAAACCCGATTCATCAAATCCACAAAGAAAGCTGGAGCATTAGTCTGTTCGAATGGCATAACTAACCATTCATACGATCCATACCTGGTCCTAAACGCTGTCAAAGTTATACTATCCTCTACTATTCTGAGATGATGGAAACTTATCGCCAAATCAAATGCGAGAATACCTTGGCTCCACTCACTAGTCGAACAAATCGTTAATCCTTGGCAATGGATATCGATTCTTTCTCATCCTCTCATTTAACTTATGATAATCGATACATAGCCTTAACGATCGATCTAGCTTCTTAGCAAACACTGCGGCTGCTCCCCAAGGAGAACTACTTGGCCTGATAAAATTATTGCCTTCTAAATCCACCAACTGCACCTTCAACTGCCTCATCTCGGAAGGGGTCATCCTGCTTGGCGGCCTACTCACCGGTTCTGCCCCCATAACCAAATCTATTCAAAACTCAATGGCTCTTTTCGGTGGCAATCCTACTATAGGCTCAAACACATCTACAAATTCCCTAACCATGAAAACTTGACTCAACTCATATTCCGATTCTATAGCACCCAACAAGGCATTCATCTCACTGCAAGAACCTTCTATGGTATAAAAAGTCCAGTCGCTACAATCTGGGTGTCTAAGCGATATTTTCCTATCCTGGAAAAATATCCTAGCATAGTACTTACTTAATCAATCCATACTAAGAATGATTTTAAACCCCACAAAATCAAACACATGCAAAATGCAAACAAAACATGACCTAACAAGTCAAACTCTAACCGGTCACACCTCAACCCCTGAATGGCATACCCTTCTATTAGATTCGCAACCCGTAAGGAAGTAACTAAATATATGGTTCGAGGTTAAGCTTATCTATCAAACATCTAGATATAAAAGAATGCGATGCACTAGTATCAAATAGAACGCTAACAAACATACCATGAATCTGAAGCGCACCTCTAAAAACTGCCTTTCCTCTCTCCTAGGCTATTAGCTTCGAAGTAGTAGGCTCCAATTCATACACCTTGCCATTTCCATCCTTTGCGGGCTCCTTGCACTGGCTCTTATGATGGCCAGTTTGGTCATAGTTGAAGCATCTGACATTCTTCTTTCCAGCTATCTCCTTTGCCTTTCCAGCATGATACTCATTAGCAAAGTGCCCCCTTCTTGTCGCACTTGAAACAAACAATCTCAGACTTTCCCTTCTTAGCTGCTCCACCCTTCTGAGCACCTTTCTTAGGAAAGAACTTCCTCTTTTGATTCTGCCCAACTTGGGCTTCCTTACCCATACTCTTCTCTAGAGAATAAAGAATCTCCTCATGCGTTAAGGCCATCTCTACAACAAAGTCAGAAAGATCTCTAATATAAGGTAATGTATCCCTAGCTAACTTAGGCTTCAACCCTTTGATAAACTTCTCATTCCTCTTCATCACTGTATCCAGTAAAGCTTACCTATATCTGGCCAACTCCTCAAAATTCCTAGCATACTCAAGGACAGACATCTCTCCCCGCTCTAACTCAGCATTTGATTAGAGCGGACTATGTCATTGCAAACATAAACCTCTCCCGGAACCTCTCGTTGAAATATATCCATGACAAAATTTCCTCATCGACACCAGTTGTCACACTATTTCACCAAAGTAAAGCCGCTCCCTTAAGTTGTCTGGAAGCAAGCCTCCTCTTCTGCTCATCATTGAGTCTTAAATATGCAAAAGTCTTTTCGTAGTGCAACAACCAATTTTCTACCTCTATAGCATCCTCTGTCCCCAGAAAAGGCTTCTCTTAGAGCTTAGCATAATTTCTGCTCAGCTTACCATAATTAACTCCCGGAAGTTCTAGAACTCCGACCCCTATAGCATCTTCTCCTAACACCCCAGCTGCAACTCCCGCCTGCACCATATTTCGGAAAAGGTGATGCATATCTTCCATTCCAACTTGCGGTACTTCAGCACCCAAATTCTATGATTGTGCCTGACCTTGACCTCTTCTCACATTAGGCCTGGCATTCCCATCAGTGTCTTCCCCTCCTGGGTTAACTCTTCCTCTTCTACCTTCCATATCAGTATTCAAACCTTATGAGATACAGAAAATACCCTAATAAAGATAGGAGACTAGAGATAAAACGTATACTTATATATAGCAAATATAATTATGTTATTATAGCATTATCCCATACCTCATTCTTAATCTAATTCCTTAGGATTATGTTTTAAAATCATCTTTAATTTTAAAGTTTTTCATAAACCTATGCTCCGATACTAATTTGTAACATTCTGTATCTAGAGGTCAAAAGCTAAGCGCTATAGATGCTGCAATCATCTATAGTATTAACTTCTGGTAGAAAATACGGTAATGATAATGTTATCCATAAAATCAGAAGCACTTGAATATGAATAAAATCATAGATTTTCAAAAACAAAATTTTACTGATTACATTTAAAAACAAATTCACATTTAAGTTGCATAATCCCATATCATTACCAAGGTAAAGATTAGTTATAATCATTACAAAAATACGCCAAGAGCGACATATGACGATGCCCCCTTGGTTGATCAAAGCAATATAGTCATATCTGACTTGATACACGGTGGAAATAAACAAAACAAATGACAATTCCTAATTAGCTATCCTTCAGCCACCTGCTCATCTCCGAAAGCTTTATTCACCAAAATTATAAACCCAAAAATTTTAACCCTTGGCTTGCTCAAATCAATTTTGAGCACCCTAGATTTTAAGGGGAAATAAAAACTTCGAGTAAGACATAAAGCCTGGTGTGAATAATTCTGCTACATCTCTGCTTACTGATATTAAGTGAGACTACGCCGCTTAGCGGAACGGGTTTCCCCTCAATAATATCCTTAAAAACATGTATTTTGCAAATTCTTTCCTGTAACCAAACTTGTTGATCAAATGGATTATATCAAAATAGCAATACCCTTTATGCTAATAAATGGACCATTTGTTGATAAAACAAGTAATAAGTGGACTATCTATCCATAACATAATAGCAAGGTCCGTTATGCTAACAAATGGACTATCCATCCATAAAACTGGGTTGACTGCCCGCAAACTGGACTAACTGTCCGAATCAAAATGGACTAACTGTCTGAATCATTTTCTTAGAATTAACTACCCTTTTCTTTTTTCTTAAAAACCTTTTCAAAATGATTTAACCTACAAGGAAAATATTTTCTTAGCTTTACTCTAAGCTATTTTTCCATGGTATATATAATTTACTCAAAATAATGTGGCTGAGATTTAGTATGGATTAACTATCCTTCCAAAACAAGTCAAAACCCTTTTTAACTTGAAAATACTTAGGCTATATTGAAAGGGGACAGCAGATTAAGGATCTTAAGGCTAACTTTACACTAGAGAGGGATGAATAGTGTTTAATGAATTCTATGATTTATATGGACTAATTTAAAATTATGACACAAGCAAATGCAGAACTTAATCACAGGACAATTACAGAATCAAACACAGATGTAGAAAGTAAATAAAAAACAGTAAAAGGAAAGAACACACCGGATTTTATACTGACTCGGAATTACCCTACATACAGTCATATACCAAGGCAAACCACCTCATACAGATTTTTACCATAGCAATGTCGAGATTACATTCCTCAATTTCTAAAGGCCTTGAGGTACCCTCCAATCTCACGAGTCTGGTGCAAACTCTCTTGATTTACGGGCCATAAGGTTACCCAATTGATTTCAAGGCACAACGACACCTTATAGAGAGACGCGATAAACTTTTGATTACAAATTGATCCTATAACTCTGAATAGCACTTTGATCTTCGAGAGAGGATAGAGAATCAAACAAAAATGACTTGAAAATTCAGTAGAACTTCAGCACGATCTTAAAAATATGAAAATTATAGAATATGATTTGTGGAGAAGAAGAAGTGAAGAAAATAAGAAATTAGTTAGTTAAAAAATTCATTTGTGAAGGCTATTTATAAAGCACCAATGGTCATAACGATTCATGAAGAGATTTAAACGAATAGACACTTCTTTTGAAAATTGAAACTTTTGAATTCAACGGCCACCATGTCGACATGAGGTATCCCATAATGTCGACAGCCCTATGTAAAAAACAATTGTGAAATTTATTTTGGAAATGAAGTTTAAAACAAGAGTTTATTTAAAACAAAAAAAAATAATATTTTAAGGCTAAACATCTTTTTGAAAATAATTTGAAAAGATAATTTTAAGGCTAAAATATTTTGAAAATCAGTTTTGAAAATCATTTTGAAAAACATTTTGAAGTAGTTTTGCAAGCTTCCTTTTGCAGATATCTCATCACATCAGGACTCGAGAACTTGTACAAAACCAGGATATTCGTGGGTTTGTAAGCCACTTGTCCTAGGTGTGTAAGCTACTTGTCGTGGGTTTGTAAGCCAATAAGAAGGTAGAAATGGGTTCCATCCCAAATGAAATTCAGAATGAAGATTTCCATGTTATTATGAAGTTTTAACAAAAACTAGACACATATCTTGAAATCTTGATCTTGGTACTCTAGAGTCTTCAATTTTGAGTCTTGAATCTTCATACCTATCAGTCTTCAGTAATCGATACCTGCATATACATATCCATATATCCTACATATACATATCTATCTAGACAACAGCGTTAGTATAATTTTATAATAAGATAAGTTAAAATGGTTGTTGTCATCAAAATCAACATCTCAGTTCTTAACATATATTTTCTATTTAATACATTCGAAACCTTTGTTTAAAATCTTTATACAACCCTTTCGAAACCCTTGAAGGTTACCCTTTGAAACCATTGAAAGTGACCTTTCGAAATCATTAAAAGCCTTTCGAACACAATGGAAAAACCTTTCCTTTCTTTTCTCCAAAAGCTTCAAAATTTCAAACATCTTCCTTTAAAACCATTTAAATATTGTCTTCGAAAACATAGAAAAAACCCATCCTTTCAACCCTTTCGAAACCCAATGAACCACCCCTTTCGAAACAATTCACTAAAACCTTTCGAAACAGTCAAAACTCAATCCTTTTGAAAGAACTTTGGGTTCAATTTAAAACATATGGAAACCTTTTGAAACCATTCAAAAATTTACCCCTTCGAAACCTTTGAAAAACATCTCAGTTGAAACTATCTGAATTTTGCCTTCAAGTAAAGCAAAAGGATCAAAAACCCAATAAAGTCGAAAGCATCTATTTCGAAACCATCTAAAACTATCTTTTCAAAACCATTCAGGTTTTACTTTACTTATAGAAAAAGGGTCTTGAAAATAGTTAAGTCAAAAGCATCTGTTTCGAAATCATTTTCTAAGTAAAGAAGTAATGGCGTCGAAACCATCCCTTTCGAAAGCATTAGAGAAATGGCCAGGTTTTTTAGAAAACAAAACAACCTTTTCAAAACCATCTGGGTTGAAAGGTAGGAAGCGGCAGCTAAAGGCTTCGATTAAGCCGAAAGAAATCATTTAAAAAAAGCGCAACCCAATTGAAACCATTCATTTTAAAACTATTTGACCTAATCGAAAACTAACCAAGTCGAAAGCATCTTAGTCGAAAGCAAGCGGGCGCATTTACCTCTAAAAATCAAAGCAAAGCCCTAACCCCTTTGGAACCTCTGTTTTGACTCCTTACCTTTCGTCTTAATCCAATTCACTACATACTAGTTCATTGATACCAATGCGTGGGTTTCGACTGTGTCAGAAGCGAAGATGAGGAGGCAGAACCTAGTGCCAAAAGCATCGAAACAGGGAAAAACATGTAGCAAATAGTTATTTTCACCTAACCTACTTTACGTGTCTAATTTTGATTTGTTGCCTCTTTCTTTACCAATAAAAAAACTGCAATTTTCGAAAGTGCTACCGACTTTGCAGATGTAACAATTTAAATTAATTTACAAAAAGCCCCTTCTCCTTCCTTAATTATGTAAAACATTTAAGTACCATACCATAAATAATTTTATTTAACCATTAAAATACTTAGGAAATATCTACAAAAATTCTCATTTAATATGCTTTCCAACATATAAAAATTTCAGACCCAATCACTTATTATTTAACCGAAAATAATTATTAACCCAAATTAACATTTTCTTTACTAGAAAATTGATATAAATTTCACATAAATTCAAGAAATTCTAAAAATTAAAATCCATTTCCAAAATAATATTTACGATCTTCATAAAAATTCACAAGGCATTTGGATGTCATTTAATAGGTTTTCACCTTAAAATATATCATAAATTCAATATGAATAACTACTATTCATCAATAAGTATGTATAATCATTCCATCATTCAAGAATATGGCAAATCATTGCAAAATATTCAAAATTCATCTTAAAATCGAAAATGATAAAAATTTGAGATGTAAACATCATTCACCTTAGCTTTAGAGATTATACACATTGAGATGTGAATGGATTTGATTTGAATTAGCTTCTTTCTTAGCTTTCTTCCTCTTACTCTAATTAATGGTGGCCAGCCTTGAGTTTAAAAAATTTCAAATGAAATGAGTGTGTATGTGATACACAGCCTATGGGAATAAATTTAGGAATGGCCTCTTTCCTATTTTACCCCTCCCCTACTTCATGTTAAACTCTTCTTTTAATTCATTGTTGAAGTGGCACCTATCCCATACTTAGTAATTTTTTGACTTTAGAATTTTTGGGATGGGTTGCCTCCACTTTGTGGCTTTGATTGTACTTGAGTTTTGAGCTTTATAGTCATCTCTTTAGGATTCTTGCCTTGACAACTTCAAAGTTTGACTTGTCGGATTTGTTACTATACTGCCTAGTTAAAAGGTGGGATAACAATTGCCATTTTGTTTGTTTCTTTAGGGATGTCATAGGATGTAGGTATTGTGGATATGGATACCTAAACACTCGATATTGGGCTTAGGACATAGTATACCCTTACGATGATTAGTAGCTTAGCATATATCATATTATGCTAACTCATTGGATGTTGGGACAAGTCATATATGATTCTTCATATCATATGTTATTTTCTATATCGATTTTGATAGTATTTGGAGAACGTTTATCACTCATACTAGACGGTTGTCTAATTCGAGGTTTTATGCTTTGCTTCTGCTTATCTTAGGTATTCTTAAATAATGGACAAGATAGCAGTGTAAACAACACATGGAGTTGTGCAGATGAATTAGCAAGACATGACACTTTCTCATACTTATATTTTAGGATTATTATTCCTTATTCTGCTATATGATACTACGGATCCTGGGCATTGATCGTTCATTTTACTAGAGGCAGTATATCACTTAAGCTTATTTATCAATTATGTAATTTCTGCTAACTATATGACCTCATGCACTCTGATTTGATGGTTTATTTAGTTATTACTGTATTGCCTATTTTATATCCGTGATGATTTATATATAATGTCAGATGTATGATTGATTTGGTGATTGATTTACTTACTTACTACCTACCTACATCGACTGAGCACTATTATGATGCACTATATATGTATATTAGGTGTTGAAGGTGTAGGACAGTCATCACATTTGCTATCAGAGCTTATGATAAGAGATTCTACATAGGTTATCTCGCTTAATACTAAGTTGATACCGGGATCCATTAGAGATAGAGTACGAGCAATCACTTTAGGATGGATCGAGCATACATGAAAGAGCTTACTTGTTATATATTTTGATTTTCAAAACTATTTTATTATACACACACACATATAAGTTACATTGCACATGAGTGTAGTTGAACATAAAATTCACTTAATGTAACGATTGTGATTTTTCGTTGCCGAAAAACCGAAATGTTATGGGTTTAAGAAAGAAGAAAAGAAGTAGAAGAGAGAAGATAGTAGAAAATAGAGAGAAAAGAAAACAGAAAATAGAACGGAACAGAAAACAACAACAGAACAAACATCAGAATCTCACAATTAGCAGCGGAACAACATATAATAGATAAATGAATAATCTTTAAACAAAGAACTATATCAGTTATTACATTACATTTCATTACATCATATCATCAGAGTGTACAACATCAAACAATGCAAAAGAAATACTATATAAACTAGTACTACGCCATGCCATCCAGCTTGCCTCCAACAACTCTTGAATTCCAAATATCCTGATAAACCTAACTCTTGACTGCCCGTGTAAAAATTGGTGGGCACCCAGAGTTTAGGAAGGAAAACAATAAACTCCGAGTCAGTCATGTGACTGGTGCGAGAACTCAAAACAGTTTATTTATCTTTAGAATAAAAATAGAGGAATATTTTTAAAGTCAATTCGCAATGCTTTTAAAAATGAGACTACCATAAGACCTCCCGCCACACACACAATGCAAAAGCAGACTTGGAGGAGATTTCTTCTTATGTTAGTCAAAGATGCTTGATACGCATTAAAAGAAAACATTTGATATTATTATTAGTGCATAGTGTAGAAAACATTTCGAAAGTAGAATATAAATCTTAGCCAGCATAGGTACCATTATAGTATGCTTACTATAGCTACCATATTAAATGGCAGGTTCTACAACTAAAACCGCACAAGTCTCGTATTGTTTCTTTAGATTTCCAACGAATGATCAGGCCAAGGAACTTCCCATTGCCACATGAGAACGCCTCTGGATGGACGTCCCCGAGAACCAAACCAGATCTCTACCAACACAAGGCCGGGTTACCCCCTAACTGAGTAACAACTGACCGAATATGCCATCCCCGGTCCTTTGGGACCTTTCACCGAGCGCTCGCAATCAATTCACACAATCATAAAGTGTTTTCAACATGAGTAAGTATCTGGGCTACATACCATGATACCACCCTTTTCCAGAAGGAAATGCACATATCCTAAAGGGCGCTACCCCTCATAACCTTGCCGCATCTTTCCTGTTTTGACCATTCTGGGGTGTGAGGCTCGACGAAGTTTCGTCCACAAAAACATACTTTATACAAAAGCCATGCTTTGGGTCAACAAATGATCATAGAAATGATCACCAAGATAGATGATCAAACAAATGATCCTATCACAAATAATCAACACAATGATCATTTCACAGCAACACTCAGTATGTCACATTACCAAATTGGGAATATATTGCTAATAACCTTCAACTATATAACCTCTGAGCTCGTACGTCTCAGAGAAGGGTGTTAAGCTAAAAGAATAAATTCTCCGCCCCCAACAGAAATATATTTGAAAGAAATCGGCTTTATATCTCAATTTGTAATGTCAGACATACAATCCATATAAGTCTGTTCCGGGCTCGAACAGAACCGAAGGCACTTACAAAGAAGTCCTTGCAATCCGGATAATCTCTAATCACGCCCGAATTTCCCATCACATATGGAGATCTCAATACCGGGGATCAGCCAGTGCAGAGACAATCAATAATAAACCCTTACGTTTTCAAAAATATCCGGTCTTCAACACCGATCTTCAAATGCAATTCATAACGACGTATCACATATTCGGAATGGGTTATACGACCCCAAGGTCCTTTCCCGGTTAACCCGAATAGTGAGCGCTTATTTTTAAAAATAAAAATAAGTGTGGCATTCAATTTCAAGCAAATCACAACAAATACCTATTTAAAGGTAAATATTGATAGTCGGTTATTGGACTATCAATAGATATGCCAACATCACCAGATTCCAAATAATTTTCCAAATTATTTATTTTCCAAAAATATCTTTATATTATATATATTTTTTCACACTTCAAAAATAAATCAATATTTATTTTTAAAAGAATTCCACTTCCTTTTATAAATTCCATAGTGAATTTATATTCCAAAATATCTATGAATATACGACTTCAATTATTCACTTCAATTTATCTTCAAAAAGATAAATTCTCCAAATATTCACTTTATATTGGAAAACATTTCCATACTTACTTATTAAGTAATTCTCAATCCATTTATTTTCAACACTTGGAAGATATTCAAATATACTTAAATCGAGATTAAGCATATATTTCATTCTTTAAGGAAATCATTCACTTAAACGTATTTATTTGGGCCAAAACGAATGTTGCGTAAAATATCGTTACGACAACCCAAAATCACTAGTATAGGGATTCGAAATTAAAATAGATATATAAATCCCAATACTATACAAAACATTTCCTTTCGGAAATCATTTACTATAACAACAGTGTTATAGTCTATTATTTCCTTCTATTTCTCGAAAAAGTCTATTTCAATAATGACTGTTGAAATCTATGGTTTCGAATCTTAATGCTTTTAAAACAATTGTTAGATCGTTTTAATTCTATTTAAAACATCACATTCAAAGCAATTTCTTTAACATATTATTCACTATTCAAAAACGTGAATATACCACGTTAACCAATTTCATCATTTCTATTCATTTTATTTCAAAGGATTATTCACAGTCTAAAACGTGAATATAGCTCCATAAATAAGTTATAACAATTTACTTATCAACATAAGTCGTTTGTGAATTTATAAAACAACGTTTATAAATTCCTTTATTAATCTATTCAATTTCATATCTCAGTGATATACTAAAAATTCATATTATAAGTCAAATGCTTATAAAACGATTATTTTACAAAATCGTTCTTTTAAACTTCATAATTATAAATCTTATAACTTATAAGATTCAATTATTTATCCACATATATTCTTTAATAACTTCACAAAATTTATAAATCTTACTATTTATAAATTTCATTTATAACTTCACCATTTATAATTCTATAAATTTCATTCATTTATGGAATTCATTTTCACTTCATTCAAACACTTATAAAAACTCGTTTTATAATTTAAATGTTTTAATTTATAAATATCAATTTATAAATCCTTTATAAAATCAATTTATACTATTATTTTAAAACATCTTTAAACTCCTTTATAAATTTTATCATTTTGATTTATAAAATAATCAAGTTATTTAAATCCTATATTTAAACTTTTTACAATAAATTCAGAGATCCAATTTAAACTATTTATAAAAACATTAACCCATATTTCTCAAAAATCAATCTTTAACCGTATTTCTCAAAATCATAATTTTTATAACTTTAAAAATTATAACGTTTATTTATTTAAAATGGATCAATTCCAAAAATATTTTATAAACGTATACTTTCAAAAATCACTTTAAAATCGTTTTAAAATCCCAAAATTTGGTTCAATGATGCTACACACCAAAATAGTCAATCACGACTACAACGATATCATATATCGATATGATAATCAATCAAATATCAAAATATCTGAAATCAAATAAAAACTGTTGAGGAATCCAGTTGGATCCCTCCAACCTGTTTTCCTGCATCCACAAACATTAGCACAATACCAATTCCGCTCCAGTACGGAATTATCGCGGTATATGAGATTTAAAATATTATCCGCTTAATAGACGGCGCAATAGGGTCTCATCCGCTATACAAATGCGGTAAATCAATAACTGCAATATATACATATGCCAATATATATATATATATATATATATATATATATTGCTATTATATATAATACCAATTTCACTGTTTATGAAATATTCGCGGTATGTGTTTTTAATAAATAACATCCGCTTACTAACGGCGCATAATGTCTATTTTAACAATCAGTAGATATCAATCATCATTCAAACATGCATTCAAATATTTTAAATCTAACTATTTAAAATAAAATCGAAACTGATTCGATTGAGTGAGAAGTTCTCACCTTTGCTTTTATTAGCAATCCATTTCCCATCTTGACTCGATTTTCTTGATTTATACCTTGTATAAATATTTACACAATTTATTAATATTCGAACAGATCGAATAATAAATTTTCATTTGATAATTTATTTGATTCATCGGTGATTTCATTTTAATAGTTAAATTAACTGATGGTTTTATTTAAACCAGTTTCTTCTTTAATAAATTTAATTTTCCAATGATTAAATTTTAAACCAATTTTCTCCTTAAAAATATTTAGCAATCAAAATAATTCCCTAAGTTAACTAAACAATTTAATTTTAACCAACGATACACTTTTAATTAATGATATCAAAGGATTAATTTTAAACTAATTTTCTTTAACAAATTTATTTAACTAAAAATTTAAAAATTAAATTTCCTTTAAAATTTATTTCTACTAATTCTTTTACTTTAAATTAATATCTTTAAATCGATTTCTTTTAATAATTAAATTAACAAAAGTTCAATTAAAACTAAATTTCCATTTCCCAAAATCATATCTATTAATATTTAACAACTGTTTAGATCAAATTAGTATAAACTTTCGAATCTTTTATTTTATTTTCAAATCTTCCTTTCAAAATTCTATTCCTAAAAAAAAACTGAACATAACAGTAATTTAATTTACTGTAAAAAATCTCTTCCTATTTTTTTCCACTGCATATATATTTTTATTTTCAAATATATATATATATATATATATATATATATATATATATATTTATTATTTATTCAAATTAAACGAAAATGACAATTATACTTTACTGTAAAAAATTTGCTGTTCACTGCATATTATTTTCTTTCATATTTAAATCAAATTTAAAATTTCGAAAAGCAAAATACCTTCACACTGCTAGCCTTCATCGTGAACGCCATTTGCCTTGAGTCGCGCGCACGCGTGTGAGCGTTGCCGCCGTGCCCTAGCCCAGCAATCCATGCGCCGCCCTGACACACTCACGCGCACCGTTGAGCGCCGCTACCTCCACAACCATCACGAATCGCGATCAACTGTCGCGCCCTCGAGCTCAGCAACGCCACGCCGAACCCCGCCATCGCGAGTGCCGCTGCCATCTCCACGCGCAATCACGCGCGATCGATTTCCCCTTTTCAATTTGATGTCGCGGCCATTTTTAATTTGTTCGTTCCTTTTTCTTTTTTTCTTTTTGTATTTTATACGGCCATTGTTTTATTTTACTGAAGAGAAAGGGGAGAGAGGGAGACGCGAAAAGGACTTCGGTGATTAAAATTTGATTTGGGGAGAAATAGTTTATGCCGCCATTATTTTCTTCTGAGATTTGAACGAACAGAAGGGGGAGGGGAACGAGATATTTAAGGTTGAACGAAGCATGGTTTACACGATATGGTATCGTGATTTTAGGCGTGATTTTCTGCGTGATTAAAGGGGATAACGTGGTATATTTGACTAAATTTTAAATTTAAATTTAAATTGAATTCGATTCAATTTCAATGCGTTTACTCACCGTGTGCTCACATATAAACTCCGAAAAATACGAAATTTGAAATCCGGTAATAATTCAATATTACGGACCCAATGGAACTGGTTTCGTCGAATTCCGAGACTGTGCCTCGGACGGCTATTTTTAAATATCGATTCAAACGATATAATTTCAAAACTGTACAATTCACTTCCAAATTAAATTCTGAAGCTTCTAAAATCTTCAATATTATCAATATGAATTTTACAAGCCTTTGAAATATTTTTAATTGGCTTAAAATTAAAGATTCAAATTTTTATTCAACTCTCAATAGATTAAATTCTAAAATTTAATTGCCAATTTCAAAGTTTATATTGAAAATTCAATCCAAACCATCATTCAAATATTTAAAATTAATTAAATATTTTCAAATTAAATTATTCAAAATTCTGGGTCGTTACAATCTTCCCCCCTTAAAAGAATTTCGTCCCGAAATTACAAGTTAAGAAGAATGCCCCTATCCCGTCTATTATTTTTCACAATCTAAATAGTTTTATCAACTTACTAACCTAAATCTTTTTACTAGAGATTCACTATCATTTCAACTAGCTTTCCAACTTCAATTATAGGTTTCAAACAATATTGTTTACCTAACAATTCAAATTTAAATTCAAATTCAAATTTCAAACTTTCAAAAAATTTCAAAATTTTTCTAACACCCTAAATTTTCGAAAAATTTCGCCAGCGTCTCCTTTGCGCGGCTAGCTCGATACGACTACAAAATGGCACCACGGCCCCTCAGAATCAAAAAGAAAAGAGAAAGCCAAGTGGCTGGAGAAGAAAATCATCAAATTTCATACTGAAATTGAAATACGTACCTTTTTGTCGAGCAATTCAATTTTTAACTTTGAAATCAAAATCCAATCCCTTTATAATACCTGTATATCATGCTATCGTAATATTCAATTCCAACATTCAACTATTTTGCACTTTCCATTACAAAATTTCCAATATATGCTTCTTATACATTTTAACTTCACTATTGAAGTTACATATTCATTCTCATTCAATTTTACATTTCAATTCTATTTGAATTCAATTCATAATTTAAATTCCATTCGAATTCAATTCACAATTTCTAAATATTGAATTCTAACGATTAACTTTCATTTACTAATTCATATTACTACTTTAAATTAGTTTCATTCACTAATTCATTACAATTAGTACATTCACTTATTCATTTTAAATTTATTTCTTTTACCTACTGGAATTTATACACAAATTCAAATTTATCTTCAAATTTAGCTCACGTCTAAACTTTAATTTAACCAATTCAAATTCCAATTCATTAGTCTAAGAATTAATAATTTATCAAGTTAGTTTACTTGAATTCAATCCATTTTATTTCTTATTTAATTCCATATACTAATGATAATAATTTAATATTATTACTTCCTAACAATCATGCAACCATATACTATAATAATTCATAGAAAATCATTTCTTTTCTATACAAAAATAGTTTTGGGCAAAATTATCTTATTCACCCGATTCAAAAACAATTTTATATTCACTAACAAATATGCGCTCATATATATTATTACACTCAAACTCATTCTAGAGTACTGCTGACTCTATCTCTAATGAGTAATACCCAACAGAACCATGGTTGTCGTTTAACCATATGCTCTGATACCAAATGTAACGATTGCGATTTTTCGTTGCCGAAAAACCGAAATGTTATGGGTTTAAGAAAGAAGAAAAGAAGTAGAAGAGAGAAGATAGTAGAAAATAGAGAGAAAAGAAAACAGAAAATAGAACGGAACAGAAAACAACAATAGAACAAACATCAGAATCTCACAATTCGCAGCGGAACAACATATAATAGATAAATGAATAATCTTTAAACAAAGAACTATATCAGTTATTACATTACATTTCATTACATCATATCATCAGAGTGTACAACATCAAACAATGCAAAAGAAATACTATATAAACTAGTACTACGCCACGCCATCCAGCTTGCCTCCAACAACTCCTGAATTCCAAATATCCTGATAAACCTAACTCTTGACTGCCCGTGTAAAAATTGGTGGGCACCCAGAGTTTAGGAAGGAAAACAATAAACTCCGAGTCAGTCATGTGACTGGTGCGAGAACTCAAAACAGTTTATTTATCTTTAAAATAAAAATAGAGGAATATTTTTAAAGTCAATTCGCAATGCTTTTAAAAATGAGACTACCATAAGACCTCCCGCCACACACACAATGCAAACGCAGACTTGGAGGAGATTTCTTCTTATGTTAGTCAAAGATGCTTGATACGCATTAAAAGAAAACATTTGATATTATTATTAGTGCATAGTGTAGAAAACATTTCGAAAGTAGAATATAAATCTTAGCCAGCATAGGTACCATTATAGTATGCTTACTATAGCTACCATATTAAATGGCAGGTTCTACAACTAAAACCGTACAAGTCTCGTATTATTTCTTTGGATTTCCAACGAATGATCAGGCCAAGGAACTTCCCATTGCCACAAGGGAACGCCTCTGGATGGACGTTCCCGAGAACCAAACCGGATCTCTACCAACACAAGGCCGGGTTACCCCTAACTGAGTAACAACTGACCGAATATGCCATCCCCCGGTCCTTTGGGACCTTTCACCGAGCGCTCGCAATCAATTCACACAATCATAAAGTGTTTTCAACATGAGTAAGTATATGGGCTCCATACCATGATACCACCCTTTTCCAGAAGGAAATGCACATATCCTAAAGGGCGCTACCCCTCATAACCTTGCCGCATCTTTCCTTTTTTGACCATTCCGGGGTGTGAGGCTCGACGAAGTTTCGTCCACAAAAACATACTTTATACAAAAGCCATTCTTTGGGTCAACAAATGATCATAGAAATGATCACCAAGATAGACGATCAAACAAATGATCCTATCACAAATAATCAACACAATGATCATTTCACAGCAACACTCAGTATGTCACATTACCAAATTGGGAATATATTGCTAATAACCTTCAACTATATAACCTCTGAGCTCGTACGTCTCAGAGAAGGGTGTTAAGCTAAAAGAATAAATTCTCCGCCCCCAACAGAAATATATTTGAAAGAAATTGGCTTTATATCTCAATTTGTAATGTCAGACATACAATCCATACAAGTCTGTTCCGGGCTCGAACAGAACCGAAGGCACTTACAAAGAAGTCCTTGCAATCCGGATAATCTCTAATCACGCCCGAATTTCCCATCAAATATGGAGATCTCAATACCGGGGATCAGCCAGTGCAGAGACAATCAACAAGAAACCCTTACGTTTTCAAAAATATCCGGTCTTCAACACCGATCTTCAAATGCAATTCATAACGACGTATCACATATTCGAAATGGGTTATACGACCCCAAGGTCCTTTCCCGGTTAACCCGAATAGTGAGCGCTTATTTTTAAAAAAAAATAAGTGTGGCATTCAATTTCAAGCAAATCACAACAAATACCTATTTAAAGGTAAATATTGATAGTCGGTTATTGGACTATCAATAGATATGCCAACATCACCATATTCCAAATAATTTTCTAAATTATTTATTTTCCAAAAATATCTTTATAAGATATATATTTTTTCACACTTCGAAAATAAATCAATATTTATTTTTAAAAGAATTCCACTTCCTTTTATAAATTCCATAGTGAATTTATATTCCAAAATATCTATGAATATACGACTTCAATTATTCACTTCAATTTATCTTCAAAAAGATAAATTCTCCAAATATTCACTTTATATTGAAAAACATTTCCATACTTACTTACTAAGTAATTCTCAATCCATTTATTTTCAACACTAGGAAGATATTCAAATATACTTAAATCGAGATTAAGCATATATTTCATTCTTTAAGGAAATCATTCACTTAAACGTATTTATTTGGGCCAAAACGAATGTTGCGTAAAACATCGTTACGACAACCCAAAATCACTAGTATAGGGATTCGAAATTAAAATAGATATATAAATCCCAATACTATACAAAACATTTCCTTTCGGAAATCATTTACTATAACAACAGTGTTATAGTCTATTATTTCCTTCTATTTCTCGAAAACGTCTATTTCAATAATGACTGTTGAAATCTATGGTTTCGAATCTTAATGCTTTTAAAACAATCGTTAGATCGTTTTAATTCTATTTAAAACATCACATTCAAAACAATTTCTTTAACATATTATTCACTATTCAAAAACGTGAATATACCACGTTAACCAATTTCATCATTTCTATTCATTTTATTTCAAAGGATTATTCACAGTCTAAAACGTGAATATAGCTCCATAAATAAGTTATAACAATTTACTTATCAACATAAGTCGTTTGTGAATTTATAAAATAACGTTTATAAATTCCTTTATTAATCTATTCAATTTCATATCTCAGTGATATACTAAAAATTCATATTATAAGTCAAATGCTTATAAAACGATTATTTTACAAAATCGTTCTTTTAAACTTCATAATTATAAATCTTATAACTTATAAGATTTAATTATTTATCCAAATAAATTCTTTAATAACTTCACAAAATTTATAAATCTTACTATTTATAAATTTCATTTATAACTTCACCATTTATAATTCTATAAATTTCATTCATTTATGGAATTCATTTTCACTTCATTCAAACACTTATAAAAACTCGTTTTATAATTTTAATGTTTTAATTTATAAATATCAATTTATAAATCCTTTATAAAATCAATTTATACTATTATTTTAAAACATCTTTAAACTCCTTTATAAATTTTATCATTTTGATTTATAAAATAATCAAGTTTTATAAATCTATATTTAAACTTTTTACAATAAATTCAGAGATCCAATTTAAACTATTTTATAAAAACATTAACCCATATTTCTCAAAAATCAATCTTTAACCGTATTTCTCAAAATCATAATTTTTATAACTTTAAAAATTATAACGTTTATTTATTTAAAATGGATCAATTCCAAAAATATTTTATAAACGTATACTTTGAAAAATCACTTTAAAATCATTTTAAAATCCCAAAATTTGGTTCAATGATGCTACACACCAAAATAGTCAATCACGACTACAACGATATCATATATCGATATGATAATCAATCAAATATCAAAATATCTGAAATCAAATAAAAACTGTTGAGGAATCCAGTTGGATCCCTCCAACCTGTTTTCCTGCATCCACAAACATTAGCACAATACCAATTCCGCTCCAGCACGGAATTATCGCGGTATATGGGATTTAAAATATTATCCGCTTAATAGACGGCGCAATAGGGTCTCATCCGCTATACAAATGCGGGAAATCAATAACTGCAATATATACATATGCCAATATATATATATATTGCTATTATATATAATACCAATTTCACTGTTTACGAAATATTCGCGGTATATGTTTTTAATAAATAACATCCGCTTACTAACGGCGCATAGTGTCTATTTTAACAATCAATAGATATCAATCATCATTCAAACATGCATTCAAATATTTTAAATCTAACTATTTAAAATAAAATCGAAACTGATTCGATTGAGTGAGAAGTTCTCACCTTTGCTTTTATTAGCAATCCATTTCCCATCTTGACTCGATTTTCTTGATTTATACCTTGTATAAATATTTACACAATTTATTAATATTCGAACAGATCGAATAATAAATTTTCATTTGATAATTTATTTGATTCATCGGTGATTTCATTTTAATAGTTAAATTAACTGATGGTTTTATTTAAACCAGTTTCTTCTTTAATAAATTTAATTTTCCAATGATTAAATTTTAAACCAATTTTCTCCTTAAAAATATTTAGCAATCAAAATAATTCCCTAAGTTAACTAAACAATTTAATTTTAACCAACGATACACTTTTAATTAATGATATCAAAGGATTAATTTTAAACTAATTTTCATTAACAAATTTATTTAACTAAAAATTTAAAAATTAAATTTCCTTTAAAATTTATTTCTACTAATTCTTTTACTTTAAATTAATATCTTTAAATCGATTTCTTTTAATAATTAAATTAACAAAAGTTCAATTAAAACTAAATTTCCATTTCCCAAAATCATATCTATTAATATTTAACAACTGTTTAGATCAAATTAGTATAAACTTTCGAATCTTTTATTTTATTTTCAAATCTTCCTTTCAAAATTCTATTCCTAAAAAAAACTAAACATAACAGTAATTTAATTTACTGTAAAAAATCTCTTCCTATTTTTTTCCACTGCATATATTTTTATTTTCAAATATATATATGTATATATATATATATATGTATATATATATATATATTATTTATTCAAATTAAACGAAAATGACAATTATACTTTACTGTAAAAAATTTGCTGTTCACTGCATATTATTTTCTTTCATATTTAAATCAAATTTAAAATTTCGAAAAGCAAAATACCTTCACACTGCTAGCCTCCATCGCGAACGCCATTTGCCTCGAGTCGCGCGCACACGTGTGAGCGTTGTCGCCGTGCCCTAGCCCAGCAATCCATGCGTCGCCCTGACACACTCACGCGCACCGTTAAGCGCCGCTACCTCCACAACCATCGCGAATCGCGATCCACTGTCGCGCCCTCGAGCTCAGCAACGCCACGCCGAACCCCGCCATCGCGAGTGCCGCTGCCATCTCCACGCGCAATCACGCGCGATCGATTTCCCCTTTTCAATTTGATGTCGCGGCCATTTTTAATTTGTTCGTTCCTTTTTCTTTTTTCTTTTTTTATTTTATACGGCCATTGTTTTATTTTACTGAAGAGAAAAGGGAGAGAGGGAGACGCGAAAAGGACTTCGGTGATTAAAATTTGATTTGGGGAGAAATAGTTTATGCGGCCATTATTTTCTTCTGAGATTTGAACGAACAGAAGGGGGAGGGGAACGAGATATTTAAGGTTGAACGAAGCATGGTTTACACGATATGGTATCGTGATTTTAGGCATGATTTTCTGCGTGATTAAAGGGGATAACGTGGTATATTTGACTAAATTTTAAATTTAAATTTAAATTGAATTCGATTCAATTTCAATGCGTTTACTCACCGTGTGCTCACATATAAACTCCAAAAAATACGAAATTTGAAATCCGGTAATAATTCAATATTACAGACCCAATGGAACTGGTTTCGTCGAATTCCGAGATTGTGCCTCGGACGGCTATTTTTAAATATCGATTCAAACGATATAATTTCAAAACTGTACAATTCACTTCCAAATTAAATTCTGAAGCTTCTAAAATCTTCAATATTATCAATATGAATTTTACAAGCCTTTGAAATATTTTTAATTGGCTTAAAATTGAAGATTCAAATTTTTATTCAACTCTCAATAGATTAAATTCTAAAATTTAATTGCCAATTTCAAAGTTTATATTGAAAATTCAATCCAAACCATCATTCAAATATTTAAAATTAATTAAATATTTTCAAATTAAATTATTCAAAATTCTGGGTTGTTACACTTAAAAATAAAGGTATCAAAAAAGGCTCATAAAAAGTGTTGGGCTTCATAAGAATTAAAGACATGAATTTTGCTAAAGTTCAAAAGCAGTGTTTCGAAGGTAATGCAATCGCTTTCGAAGGGGCTAGGATGGATTTGCAAGCTCCTGGTGCACTTACAAGTGTCAAGCGAAACAAGAGCTTTCAAAAGGGTAGAAAAGAAAGCGAAGTTACCCTTCCGCATCATCTAGACCTTTCAACGCAGTTGAATCCACATATATAAGAGAGCCTGGTATGGGTTCGAAGCACCTTCCAAAGGTATTGGATGATAGACTTACACACAAGAACCAATTCCTTTAAGGTAGTGGGTTTCGCTGTTGTCAACCCACTACTTGAAGACATATTTCCAGTGTGCACCTTTCAAAAGCAAGAACAACCTATTTGAAAAGGTTGGGACCTTTCGAAAGCATAATGGAAACTCTGCATGAAAGCCAAGTGACCTTTCATCCTTTCGAAACTATGTGAAAGCTCACCTCTTCTCTTAATTGCAACAGCATAGCAACACAAAGTAGAGAGCCCACCTACCCCTTTCGATGCAGTTGAAAGCAATTATTTAATAACAAAGTAGAAGGGAGCCCAAACTTTAGCAGCAATGAAAGGTCGTCAAGGTAATCCTTTCGACTAGGTTGAAAGGTCTTATTCAAAAGGGTGAAGGCGAATGAATGAATGAGAAAGGATAGGAGAAAGATCTTTTGACCACATTGAAAGGATGCACATGAAAGGTTGGAGGAAAGCCTTTCGACCGTGTCGAAATGATTAAGGCGGAAGGTGGTCAACTTGCATCTATAAATACGACCCTAGGGGTCCGAGTTGGGGGACCGAGTTTTGAATTCTGAATTCTCCCTCGCATTTCATAGCAAATCCAACTTTTGTAACCCTAAACCAATTTGGGGAAAAAATTCTCTTACTTGTAACTCAATTTCGATAGATGCAAAAAGAGGAAGCACATGGATTCAATATAGATATTGAATATAAGAAAGATCATTTCGGTCATTAGCTTGACTAATGACCAATTGCACAAGATGTTTACTTATTTTCTTAACTCCTATTTGACTTATGCGATGGAATGGGGTCAACTTAGACAATGTGTATTAGAATCATATTATCATCGCATTCTATGATATCAAATGTTAAATGATATGATGATGATGTTTCGATATTAATAAGTTCATGGAACTTATATTGTCCAAGATATTATTCCATTTCATATTGAATATAGAACTTGTATATTGTACACTGAGCCCATTTTGAAAGAGTAAATACCCTTTCGACCTGATCAAAAGTGAGGTTTCGAGAGGGACTCAATGCATGAATATTGGCTTACGTTTGCTGGTTGGATATCTTCAAAAGGGGCTTTAATATTTCAACATATATAACCTTATCGAAGGATTACATTCCATTGCAGTAGAGATTATACATTTGGAATTGAATTCTTCTTTTAAAAGCAGAATGGTCCTTTCAACACATTCGAAAGAGGAATATGAATGATTTTTTCAACGCACTTAAAAGAAGACGTGAATGATCCTTTCGACTCACTACAATATGGTCATGAATGAGTTGATCTCTTCTTAACCTTCATTTTAAAAGGTTGGTTGGGCTTCTTATCTACAATTAACATTCTAATAAGAACAACCTCAAAAGTCAATCCATCCCAATCAACTCATTCGAAAAGGGGTTTTGAAGAGAAAGATCACTTTTATTATTTTCTTTTGGGGTGTTATCAAAATTTCTTATTAACAACTTAGCTTTGGGGATGTTGAAAAGTTTTATTGTTAACATTTTTGGCGTTAGAAGGAGGGCTTGAACCTCCGACCTTGTGGTTTCCTTATAAACTAATTATGGACTGTTTAACCTAATGTAGGAAAATCAAACCTAAATGGCTTAGTCAAATGGATGAAGAAGCAATACACAACACGATTTTGGAGGAAAATATTGCTCCAACATTTAACTTGGAAGGAGTTGTGCAAGGGCAGCCATCAACCCCAACACAACCAGACGACAATGCAATCAAGATAATGCATCTGGAGCAACAATTGCTGGAAATGCAAGAGCTTCTCAAAGTAGCACTATCTCAAAAGTCCTCCAAAACTACAAAACCAACAACTGGAGAAGAGGTGATCTCTCCAAGAAGAAACTTAAAAGCTTATGCTAATGAGGGCAAGAGTAAAATAGATCTGACATCATCAAAGAAAAAAATAACGTCATTCGATTAGAGTCGATCATCAAGGAAGGATAATGGATAAATCTCTCGAGAAATCTGGGAACTCGACCTTAAAAGAATACAACCCGAACTAGGAAAGCTATCACGACACTGAAGCTTATTTGAAAGATGTAGCAAAAAAGGTAGTCAAAGATATGCTAAATTAAAAAGAGAAGAGAACACTGGATGAACGAGCAAATGAAAATGAACAAGTAGCTCCATTCATAGATGAGATTATGTAAGCGGTTATCCCATGTTATGTCAAGATCCCAACCATGAAATATCAAGGTACTACTGATCATGATGATCATTTGATGACATTTGATAGCTAAATGGATTTTTATAATGCCTCTGGGGAAGTTTAGTGCAGACTATTCCTGGTAATACTTCAAGGAGCAGCTGCGAAGTGGTATCGTCACTATTGTGAGAAGACTATCTACTCAAGGAAATAGTTTTCTTATGAATTCTAAGCTTTATTCTATATATGCAAGGACCCGACCATTGATTACTCTATTCTAGCAAACATTAAGCAAAGGCAGAGGGAATCACTAGGCGACTACCTTAGAAGATTCAATAGAAGAAGCACTGAAAGCCAAAGATATGAATGATAGAGATAAGCTCATAGCAGTGCATTCCAGGCTAATAGAGAATACACCATTCTTGAAGGAACTCTTTGTGCTTGGGAGTAAGGATTTGCAAGATTTCCACTTCCAAGCTGATAAATTCATTCAAATGGATGAATTGTATTATGCTAAAAAAAAGTTAATCCTAGGAAGGAAGGTGGAAGATTTGTACCAGATTAGGGACACAAAAGAATAAGGTGGGAGGACCCCAATACTAATTCAATCACTTTAAACAAGACATTTTCTAATATATATATGCCAAGACTAAGGAGAAGGTTAACTTCCCTACTTCGTTTAAGGCCAAAAATTACCTTGAACAGAGAAATGGGGATGATTACTGCGTTTATCACAAAGCAAATGGCCATAAAACCGATGAACATAGGGTGTTGGCTGGAACCATTCAGAAACTAACCCATGACGGGCATTTGAAGGAATTCATCCAAGACAAGCAAAAGGTACCATAGACTGTTGATAGTCCACAAAAATTTCCTAATAATGCTCTTAGTATCTTGGAATAAGAACCATTAAGCTTGAGTCCGTCCTTGAATAGGATTGATGTAATCCATAGGAGGCCACACCCAACAGGGACTGGCGAAGGAGCCAGAAATGTAAACACTAAAGAAGCAAGAGAAGGAGTGCTCTCCATTCAAGAAGAGCCCTCGCTCAAAAGTCCACGACTCAATGTACCAATGCCAAATCATGTTGCTACTCCCCAAGAGATAAAGAAAGGGATCTATCACCCTTATAATGACCCTCCCCATGATCACGACCCAAAGTGGATTGTCTATAGTGTCCAAGATTCTAAAGACACTGGGAGCGCAGTCAATGTTATTTTCCATACACGTCTTTAATCAAATGGGCATTCCAAAAGATAAGCTAGAGCATTGCCCAACCTTGAACCTATCTTTAGGTTCAACAATAAGAGGTCGATGCCAATAGGAAAAGTAAAGTTGCTATTGTAGATGGAAGTACCGCCATGCTACAGTACTTTCGGAACACTCTTCGTAATCATCAACCAACTATCATACTACAATGCTTTCTTTGGTCGACCCACACTTGATGTGGTGGATGCTTTTGTCTCACTAAAATATCTAGTGTTAAAATTCTTAACTAAGAGGGGTTGGGGCACTATCCGTAGAGAATGATTCAACTCCCATGAGATGTACTTTGCAATGCTTTTTCAATATAAGAGGGAGTATTCTTCTTACTTTGATTCTTCTACTTTTTTCAACCTTTGGATGATGGATTTTTACATCCAAAATTCAAAGCAAAATTAAGATCGAATAAAACTAATAAACATATGTTTGGAAGGAAAATTTTCCCTTCAAGCAAGAGAAAGAGTACCGATGCTAATTCCATATAAGAAGGAGAAATCACCATAGAATTTGACACCGTGGGGAAGTGGAAAGGATAAAACCTATAGAAGACCTTAAGGAAACATGTATAGACCCAAATGATTCAACCAAAATGGTCAAAGCAGGAAAGGAGTTGGAAAGCATCTTGAAGACAAACTTAATTCAGTTTCTTAAATCCAATAAAGATGTGTTTTCATGGTCTCATTCACATATGGTTGTGATTGATCCATCGGTTATGTATCATGCACTAAATATTAATCTAGAAGCGACCCCCATCCGACAAAAGAAGAGACAATTTGATAAAGTATGATTCGACGCCCTAAAAGAGGAAGTTAAAAGGCTACTTGAAAATGGATTCATTCTAGAAATCTTCTACCCAAAGTGGCTAGAGAACCCAGTATCAGTAAAGAAGTCAAATTGCAAGTGGAGAGCTTGTGTTGATCATACTGATATGAACAAAGCATGTCCAAAAGATTATTACCCGTTGCCCGGGATAGATCAATTGGCTGATGCATCTAGTGGACATGAATTGTTATCCCTCATGGATGCTTGCTCAGGATGCAATCAGATACCATGTTTAAACCAAATGAAGAACATACAAGTTTCATTACCGATTGGAGAATTTTCTGCTACAAAGCAATGCTTTCGGATTAAAGAATGCAGGAGCCACTATCAAAGATTAGTCAACAAGATGTTCAAAGAACAAAACGGTCAAAATATGGAAGTTTATGTTGATGATATGCTAGTAAAATCATATGAAAATAAGATGAAGACCTAAAATTGATGTTTAAAGTATTATAGAAATATCAAGTGAAATTGAATCCTCAAAAATGCTCTTTTGGGGTTTATTTGGTGAAGTTTTTAGGCTACATTATGAGCGCTCAAGGAATTGAGGCCAGTCCAGACCAGATTCAAGTTATCAAAGACATAGCTATGCCCAAAACCAATAAAGCTGTAATGAGTTTAGATGGTAGGGTAGCCACCCTAAGCAGGTTCATCTCCCAAGTAACCGATAAGTGCATTCTCTTTTTCAATGTGATCAAGAAGAAGAAAAACTTTGAATAAGGAGAAGACCGTAAGAAAGTCTTTCAAGAGTTGAAAAATCATTTGGAAAGACCACTAATACTGTCCAGCCCCAAGAACAGGGAAGTCTTGTACTTATACATAGCAGTTTTGGAACATGCGGTTAGTTCAGTTTTGACCGGAGAGGAAAACGTGACTCAACTTCCTGTTTATTATGTGAGTAAGTGGTTAAAAGACGCAAAGGTTCGATGATTGGTAATAGAAAAATTATCTTATTGCTTGTTACTTATAGCACGAAAACTTAGATCATACTTTCAAGCCTATCAAATCAGAATATTGATTAACTTTCCACTCAAACGAGTCTTCAGTAAGCGTGAAACTTTGGGTAGGCTAATAAAGTGGGGAATTGAGCACAGCCAGTATGAGATTGAATTTCAGCCATGGGTAGCTATCAAAGGACAAGCATTAGCAGACTTTATTATTGAGTGTGCAAACTTCGTTAAAGGACAAATGGAGAAAGAAAAGGATCAAAAATCCAGATAGCAGTTATTTGTGGATGGCGCATCAAATGAGCAAGAAACCAAAGTAGGATATGTCATAATAACACCAGACGGGCACCACCTACACTATGCAATGAAGTAAGGGTTCCCCGCAACAAATAATGTTGTCGAATATGAATCAATGGTGGCAGGATTGACTTTAGCCTTAGAGCTCAAAATCCCATGAATTCAATTCTGTAGTGATTCTCAACTTATGATAAACTAGATAAGGTAACTATATTGGACTAAGAATGCCAAACTATCTTTATATGTAAAGAAAGTATTGAAAATGGTGGCCTTACTTAAAGACTTTTCTATACACCAAGTTCCAGGGGAGAAAACTCTAAGACATATTCGTTAGCAAAATTGTCTAGTTCAAGAGGAGCCCCAAAAACTCATATCATACCAATAGGGTACAAAGAAATCCAAGTATTTAAGAGGGAATGCCCGAACAACGGAAGGAATTGTTAGTTCTAACTACATCCCAAGCCATGGCACAAGAAAGAGAAGAAAGGGGAATTAATGAAGAAATCCCAAATGAGAGGATTAATCATCCAAGGATAGATGACTGTCATAGTGACATTTAGGTGTCACTTATTTTCAAATATCTTTCCAAAGAGATATTACCATTTGACAAAGTGGAAGCTAGGAAAATCACTCAACATGCTCCGACTTTCACAATGATGGATGAACTTCTTTACCAGAAAGGACATGCCTTACCTTCCTTAAGATGTGTGAGTCTATAAGATGGGATGAAATTGTTGGTGGAAGTGCATGAAGGATTTTGCGAAGACTATTCCAACGAGGTAAAGTTGGCAAAGAAAATAATGAGACAAGGTTTTTATTAGCCTCAAATGGCAAGTAAAGATATTGAGTATGTAAAGAAATGTGAAAGATGCTATAAATACTCAAAGATTCCTTGATTGCCACCAAGTGAATTAACTTCAATTTCAAGTCCATGGTCCTTCGATATATGGGGAATCGAATTAATCGGGCCATTTCCCATTTCCCATTTCCAAAGGAAGAGCAATATGTTGTAGTCACCATAGACTACTCTACTAAGTGGGTAGAAGTAGAACCACTCCCCAAAATCATTTCTGGGAAAGTGCTTAGATTCGTCATAAAAACATTATCACCAGATTGGAGATCTCATATAAGATTATATCTGATAATGGAACACAATTTGAAAATGAAGATTTTTCCCGAACAAGATTATCAAAATCTTTTCTTCTATGGCACATCCAAAGGCTAAAGGAGCTGTTGAAGCGGCAAATAAGACTATTAAGACTATGTTGAAAAGGTGATTGAATAAAGCCAAAGGAAATTAGGTGGAAGAATTGCCACTTGTACTCTGGGCCTATCGAACATCCATTAGAATTTCAATGGGACACATCCTTTATTCTCTAACATATAGGTGTGAAGCGATGTTGCCAATTGAAATTGAGATACCCTCGCATCGAAGAATCGCATATGCATTTGATCCAAACCAAGAGTTGAAGAAAGAATCGTTAGATTTAATACATGAACTAAGAGATAAATCAGCTCTTCAGACAGTAGAATATTAGAGAAGATTCTCAAAATACTACAAATCAAAAGTGAAAACAAGATCATTTCAAGAGGGAGACTTAGTACTTCGAAGGGTGATGGAAAACAAAAGAAATCCTATGGACGGACCGTAAGGACCATACTGGGACGGTCCCCTAATCATACGCAAAGTAATTCTCCCTAGAGCTTACAAGTTATGTCGACCAGATGCAATATAGTTCCTAGAAAATGGAATGCGAAATACTTGCGACCATATTTCTTACCATGAATGAATAAAGCACCTCTTCCTTAAAGAAAAGTCTACATAGTTAAGAGCAAATTTCTTCTTGAATTTGGAAATTACCTTAAACGGTCAAAGCCTTTGTCCATGCCGAGTTGGCCATGTCAAAGCGCCTCCTAGACGAAGGTTAGAGCAAGCCTTTATTCATGCCATGTTATGTCCCGATTAAAGCATCGACAAGCACTTGATCGCACCATGTTTTGGCCAGGTTAAGGTGCCTCCTAGAGGGAGGTTAGAGTAAGCCTTTATCCACGCCATGCTATGGCCAGGTTAAAGCATCGACAAGCCCTTGATTGTGCCATGCTATGGCCAGGTCAAGGCACCTCCTGGAGGGAGGAGGCAGTAAGTCCTTGGTCGTACTACACTATGGCCTGGCCAAGGCACCGAATAAGCCTTCGGTCCCGCTTATAAGGCGTGTTTGGAGTGCCTCCTGGAGGGAGGTTGGGTAAGTCATTGGGTCCTGCTTATGGATAAGCAAGCCAAGCGCACCAAACAATAATGGACTAAGACATCCAAGCCTAAGAAGCGGCATATCGAACAAGGACTAAGACGTCCAAGCCCGAGAAGCGATATATCAAATAATGGACTAAGACATCCGAGCCTGAGAAATGGCATGTCAAAAATGACAACATACAAGGCCTAAAGGGTGACATATGCCAAAGGAATCAAAACCCAAAGAGTGGTGCAGAACAGAAGACTTAAACAAGAATCTATAGCCTTTGACTTATTCCTAAGAGGAGAATTTCAGAACATCACTTATTAAAACCCGAATCTAGGTTCTGCACTTTTACTATTAATCTCTGGTCTTCACCATACCCGAATCTGGGTTTCAGGGCTATTACTATTAACTTCTAACTTCACTCGTCAATGCTCGAATCTGGGCTCTAGACTTCTATTATGTAGACCATTATTATGGATTTCTGGTTATCATCTACTAATACCCAAATCTGGATTTCAAGTCTCTCATTGTTATTTTCTGGATTTCACTTATTAATTCCCGAATATGGGATGTAACATTTATCATAGGATTCAGGTTCTGGATTTCACTTATTAGTTCCTGAATATGGGATCTAACCTTTATCATGGTATTCAAGACAACATTTTATAAATACCCGAATCTAGGTTACAAACCTTCTACTGTTAAATTTTGGATTTCATTTGTTTATGCTCGAAACTGGGATCCAAGGCTTTTGGTATTGAGATCTCAATGGACTTTTGGTCTTCATTTGAAACTCTGAATTTGCCTTATTAATACCCGAACCAGGGTCACTAGTTTACTACTGCTAACTTTCGAACAACAATCATTAACATCCAAATCTCGTTTTCAGGATTATTATTATTTCCAATAGGGGTTTCTAAATACATGTTATTTATCCCCAAATAAGGATCCATGGTTTTCAATGACTTATTTCCAAATGATAATTCATGGCATTTTATTACCAAACATTTGTTATTAGCAATAGAAAACTCTTGGACTTCAATTATTAAAGTTAGATTTAGATTATATCCCTGGTTTTCTATTAATATAATGGGAGTTCAATTTATGAACTTCTTTTGTAATTTCCAAAGTTGGATGGTAGGACTTCTATTATTTCCAAATAGGAGTTCTTAGATTCCAATCACTTACAACTGTGGATGTCTTATCACTTGTTAACTCTAAATAATGGTCAACAAATTTTTGTTACTTCTGGACCTAGAGTTCAGGAACTCTATTATACTAACATCATCTTCAATTATATGGAAAATAAATCATGAGCATATTTTTATATAAGTCTTAAGCTAACAATAGAAAATGTTATTTACTTTGAACTTTACAGGGAAATGAGGTTAATAAGAATGGAATAGTGTGAAGGGAAAAGTTGTTAAATTTTTGTCCTAAAGAACAAAAGCTTCTTTCATACGGGTGGAGGGGCAAATATTAACCACAAAATTCACTTAAGAATGAAGGTATAAAAGAAGGCCAATAAAAAGTGCTGGGTTCCATAAGAATTGAAGACATGGGTTTCGCCAAAGTTCAAAAACAGTGTTTTGAAGGTATTGAGATAGCTTTCCAAGGTGTTGGGATGGAGTCGCAAGCGCCTGGCACACTTAAAAGTGTCAAGAAAAAAAAGAGCTTTCGAAAGGGTAGAAAAGAAAGCAAAGTTACCCTTCCAGCTCATTTAGACCTTCAGACGGAGTTGAATCCATATATATGAGAGAGCCTAGTATTGGTTCGAAACACCATTCGAAGGTGTTGGACGACAAACTTGCACATGAGAACCAATTCCTTCAAGGTAGTGGGTTTCCCCATTGTCAACCAACTACTTGAAGACATATTTCTAGTGTGCACCTTTCGAAAGCAAGAACAAGCCTTTCGAAACAGTTGGAACCTTTCAAAACATAATGGAAACTCCACATGAAAGCCAAGTGACCTTTCATCCTTTCGAAACTATGTGAAAGCTCACCTCTTCTCTTACTTGCAATAGCATAGAAACATAAAATAAAGAGCATAAACCCCTTTTGATGAAGTCGAAAGCAATCAAGCTCTATTTAAAAGCAAAGTAAAAGGGAGCCTAAACTTTAGCGGCAACGAAAGGAGGTCAATGTAATCCTTTCGACTAGGTCGAAAGATCTGATTCAAAAGGGTGAAGGCGAATGAATGAATGAGAAAGGACAGGAGAAAGATCTTTCGACCACATTGAAAGGATGCACGCGAAATGTTAGAGGAAGGCCTTTCAGCTGCGTCAAAAGGATGAATGCGGAAGGTGGTCAACCTACATCCATAAATACAACTCTAGGGGTCCGAGTTGGGGGATTGAGTTTTGAATTCTGAATTCTCTCTCTCACTTCATAGATAATCTAATTTTTGTAACCCTAAACTAATTTGGGGGAAAAAATTCTTACTTGTAACTTAATTTGATAGATGCAAAAAGAGGAAGCGCATGGATTCAATATAGATTTTGAATATGAGAAAGATCATTTCAGCCATTCGCTTGACTAATGACTAATTGCATATGATGCTTATTTATTTTCTTAACTCCCATTTGAATTAGCGATGCAATGGGGTGAACTTAGACAATGTATATTCGAATCATATCAGCATCATATTCCATGATATCAAATGTTTAATTGATATGATGATGTTTCGATATCAATAAGTTTGTGGAACTTATATTGTCCAAGATATTATTCCGTTGCATATTGAAAAAACTTGCATATTGTACATTGAGCCCACTTCGAAAGAGTAAATGCCCTTTCGACATAATCAAAGGGGGGTTTCGAAAGGGACTCAATGCATTAATATTGGCTTATGTCTGCTGGTCAGATATCTTCGAAAGGGGCTTGGATATTTCAACATATATAACTCTGTAGAAGGAATACATTCCATGGCAGCAGAAGCTATACATTTGGAAGTGAATTCTTCTTTTAAAAGCAAAATGGTCCTTTCGACACATTCAAAAGAGGAATATGAAATGATCCTTTCATCCCACTTAAAAGAAGATATGAATGACCCTTTCGACTCACTCGAATAGGGTCGCGAATGAGTTGATCTCTTCTTAACCTTCGTTTCAAAGGGTTGATTGGGCTTCTTATCTACAATTAACATTTTTATAAGACCACCCTCCAAAGACAATCCATCCCAACCAACTCATTCGAAAGGGATTTCGTAGAGATAGATCACTTCTAATATTTTCTTCTGGGGTGTTAGCAGCATTTCCTGTTAAAATCTTAGCTTTGGGATGTTGACAAGTTTTTTTTGTTAACCGGTACCATTGGCGCACTTTTTTTTATGATACAATCATTATTATTATTTTAGATTAAGAATGGGCTAGCATATAAGAAATGTTGTTGGGAACTCCCTCTCTGGAGTTAAAGAGGAAGGAGCTGGATCAGGAGCTGCTAGTCCCAATTTTTAGGCGATGTTTAATACCATGATAAGAAACATGCTGCAAAATGCTATATGGCTACTCCGAATGTTGCTTTTGATGTTCGTGCTCAAGTGGAGGTGCCCGGGCTGCTTTCATAAACTTGAATAAGGATTTTGTCAATCTTGGTGGAAAATCGTTCCAAGGAACAAAATCAGCTATGGAAGTATCGAATTGGTTTGATACCTACGAGTGGATATTTGATGACCTAGAGTTGGATGATGCTATGAGAAGGAGGTTTCTCCCTGACAACTCCAGGGAAGGGCTATGAATTGGTGGAATGCTATGAAGGTTTCTACTCCAGAGGATTAGTTCACTTAGCACCAGTTCAAGACTGGGTTTGAAGAGAAATTCGCACCAATGGCTTAGAATTTATTCTGTAAGCCTACGGATCTGAAGTAGGAGAACATGTCTATCTTTGAGTATGTAGTTAAGTTTAATGCTTTATCAAAGTATGGGATGTCTTTTATTGAAACGCTATTAAAGAAGAATGAAAAGTTTATTATGGGCTTGGATGACTAATTAAAAGAGAAGCTAGTGGGACACACTGATGAGTCCTTTGAAAAAATCATTGTAAAGTCCCTTCGACATGAGTGTCTATACCCCAATTCTAAGCCCGTTGTTATTTGTAAAGAAAATCCTAAGTGGAAATTGGGCGGGGGAGGCAAGAAGAAATGGAATAACAAGAGGAAGCAATCCATAATAAGGATGCTTGGAAAAAAGCTAAGTGAAACCCTATTTGCTTTAACTATGGTGACATGGATTATCTAAGTACGAATTGTAAAGTTTAAGGGAAGAGGCATTACAACTGCAATAAGGCATGGCATATGCCAAGAGATTGTCCTGAACCGATGAAGCAAAAGACAAGCGGTGAAGGCATATGCTTTGGATGTTGCCCTAACTTTGTCGAACGTTCCCTCGACGAAGGAGAAAAGGAAGGCACTATTCAAGATATGATTTCTATTTATGATGTTCCCATATGTGTTTTATTCGATATCGGGGCTTTATATTCCTCGTATCTAGTGACTTGGTGGATAGGTTAAGATTGAAACCGTAATTATTGACCGAACTTTGGTAGTGACAAACCCAGTTGGAGGCTCCACAAGCCTGTGTATGGTTTGACGTATTTTGGTCTTATTAACTCATATATGTTATTTTGTTTATGATTGCTTTGTTTTGAGTTTTATGGGGTTTGGTATTTTGTTTGGGACAGACCGGTTGAGGAAGTACGCAGTAATGGTGGATTACGAGATGTTGTTGGTGGTAATTGGGAGCAAGGATGGACGAAAGTAAGGTTGGGCTTCCTACTAGAGGATGAGGTTATGGTTAGCTTTTTATAATCGCAAGATGTTCCATATGATGAGTTGTCGTTTATGCCTGTCATTAGAATGTACCTAGACATATACAAGGAAGTGACTGGATTGTCGTAACACAGGGAGATAATTTCTGCATAGTTTTAGTGAAGGATACCTAAAGAGAAAAAGGAACTAGAGGTGCAAGTGAATGACCTGATGAGGAAAAGGTTCATTTGTAGAGGTATATATTAGTGGGGTGCGCCTGTGCATTCGCCAATAAGGCGTATGACTCTTTGAGGTTGGGTGTTGATTACCATGAACTGAACAAAACAACAAGGAAGAATAAGTATCCACTTCCATGTATTGATGACTTATTCGATCAGCTCCAGGAGTGCGAAGGTGTTCTCTCAGTTGGCCTTGCAACTGGATTTTATCAACTGAGAGCAGTGAAGGAGAGTGTGCCGATTACAATGTCTCATATGCCATTTGGATTTTATGAGTGGTTGGTTATGTCATTTGAGTTGACCAATGCACCGACATACTTTGTTGATCTTATAAACGTCAAAGTTCAGGTAAATAAGTTTGTGCTTGTGTTTGTGGATGATATTCTAGTCTATTATCGGATAGAAGAAAACCAAAAGCCACATTGGAGGATTGTGCTTGAAGTATCGAGGAGGCACCGATTGAAGGCAAAGTTTTCGAAGTGTCACTTCTGGAGGAGGGAAGTGAGATCTTTAGGTCATGTTGTTTTAGAACAAGGCATTGTTATAGATCCTGCGAAGGTGGCGGTGGTTCTCAAATATGAGAAATTTCCTTAGATTAGCGGGATATTATAGACGTTTTATCAAAGACTTCATAAAAATATGTAGCACCGTTAACCAATTTGACAAAGAAAAACCATACTTTCATATGGGACATGTGGTGTGAACATGCATTTATAAGTCTAAAAGAGAGGTTGACGAGTGCACCGGTATAAACCATTCCAAGTAGTAAAGATGAGATAACGATAGATATGGATGTTTGTCGTACCAGATTGGGGGCAATATCAATGCAAGAAGGTAAGGTAGTCACATATTATAGTCGGTAGTTGATGCCGCATAAGAGGAAGTACCTAACCTAAGATTTGGAATTTGCAAAGATAATGTTTGCTTTGAAGATATGGAGGCACTGTTTACTTGGGAAAGGTTCAAGTTATTTACGGAATACAAATCGTTGAAATACATTTGCTCCCAAAAAGATCTCTAACTTCGTCAGTAGCGATGGTTGGAATTTTTGGCCTCTTATGGGTTTACCATTTCTTATACGCCTGATAAGGGAAATGCAGCCGTTAATGCTTTGAGCATAAGACATGCTAGTTTGGGGCGATGTTCCTAGAGTGGTCGCAGCTTGGGTATATTGTTTGTTACGACTTTAGGCCTTATGTAGGAGTTAAAGCCAAAGATGTTGGCAAGTTTGACTATCAGACCTACTTTGATTGAGCAAATTAACACTAGTCATATGCATGAAGCTAAATTAATAGAGATAGGGGTGAAAATAGAGGAAGGGGTGGAGTCTGATGAGATGAAGTAGTTCATACTTGACCCAGATGGTTGGCTCCGTGAGGGTGGGAGATTGTTTATTTCCGATGTCGGTGGATCAAGGAATGAGGCACTATGGGAGTGCCATCATTCGAGACTAACTATACAGCCCAACTGTACTAAGATGTATCATAGTATGAAGTAGATATATTAGTAGGAAGGGATAAAGAAGGATATCCAGACATTCATCTCGAAGTGCATATGTAAGTTGATAAAGGTAGAGCAGAAGGAGCCGAGTGAGTTGATGCGACAATTTGAGACCTAGGAGTGGAAGTGAAGCAACTTTCAATGGATTTCATCAATGGATTAACAAGGACCAAAAGAGTGTACGATAACATTTGGGTAATAGCCGATAGATTGATGAAAACGATAGATTTATACCTATTAAGTCTAACAGAACGACATCCAAGTTGGCGGAATTGAATGTGAAATAGGCAGTGCGATTCTATGGCATGCTAAAGAACACTGTGAGTGACAGGAACCCTTTTTTCACTAGCAGTTTTTGGAAGAGCTTATAAGAGGCATTGGAGACTGATTTGCATCTTAGTAAAACCTATCACCCACAAGTTGACAGGCAGACCGAGAGGGTGAATCGTATCCTAGAGGATCTCTTACGAGCATGTATACTCGACTTTGGAGGCTCGTGGGATGATCATTTACATTTAGTGGAGCTCACATATAATAATAGTTATCAATCTAGTATCAACATGACACCATTTGAGGCATTATATGGTCGACCATGTAATGCTCCCTTGTGTTGGTAGGAAGCGTGCAAAAAATTGGTACTTCGGTCAAATATGATCAAGGATACTTTAAGGAAGACCTAGATCATTCGACAACGAATGAAAGCTGCCCAAGGTAGATAGAAGAGTTATAATGACAAGAGACACAAATATGTGGAATTTTCTAACGGCGATATGGTGTTTGTGAAGATCTCCGCATTGAAGAATATAGTTTGATTCAGTATTATGGAGAGGTTGGTGCCAAGATTTGTAGATCCTTTTCCAGTAATAGAGAGAATCGAGAACCAAGCCTACATAGTCGACTTACATTAGAAGAAGATGAACATGCATAACATGTTCCATGTTCCTCATTTACAGAAATGTGTACGTGACTCAGGTGTGACTATTTCACCAGATTAAATGGATGATATTGAAATTGAGCCAGAAGTTTCAAGACCTCGTAGGGCTATTCGTATTTTCGAATGTGATACGAACCAGCTTAAGAGGAAGTAGTGAAGGTTCAATGGAGCGAAAGCGAGAGAGATTGCACGTGAGAAACTGAGGAGAGCATGGGGATCGCCTATCCAAAGCTCTTTACTTGGTAAGACTATTTAGTTATCACATTTACTGTCACTTTTGGATATAATGTAGGATAGTTTAGTGTCTCAAATGCTAGGATGGATATATTTATATTGTTGATTGCTTTTAATTGCATGGATGCATGGTTTCATGTTTGACGCTTGAAATGGTTGCTTATGATTGTTAGGCATGTGAGTAACTATGGTTGGCCAGGAATTTCAGTGGCAAAATCCCTAAAGGGGGGATCGTGTAACATCTCGTATTTTCCGTATCGGAGAAAAGTAAAGTATAATTTTCAACTTCATACGACCCATATGATTCTAATATTAGAAAATGATAACTAGTGAAATTTCCCATCATTGGAATTTTTATCACATGATTTCGGCCTTGAAAATATTGTAGGCCTATAGCTTATGATAGAGTCCAAGTTAGAGTTTGAAACCACTTCGATTGGAAATATACAATGGTTTCTCTTTTCATAAAGTGGTTGTAACGACCCCAATTTTGAATTAATATTAAATTGATAGTTAATGTAAATTTTGAACAAATTTTGGAATAAAATTTGAATTCGACTTTGGAATTCGACTTTGGATTCTTGAAATTGAAATACGAAATGTAAATTAAAACAATTAGCATTAAAATTAAAATAAATATTTAAGCTAGAAAATAAATTTGACAAATCAAATAGATATATAATAAGATAAATTATAAAATATAAAGTAACATATAGCTAAATTCAAACAACATAATTAAAATAGAAATTTATTTGCAATACAAAGTAACAAAACAAAGAAACAAAGTTGTAAATAAATATGCAAAGTAAAACAAAACTAAACCAAAGTACAATACTGCATGAACATAAACAAAGCAAGTAGAAGAAGTATGCAGCCGAAATATAAGGCAATACAAAGCCATAAGACTAAAGTAAATCTATGAACAAAAGAATAGAATAAGGCAACTATAGAGACATAAAGTACATCAACCCTTAATGCCATCATCTCTAAGTACACTTTCCTGTACATCAGCCGAGTAAAGTAGTATGTAGGCAAAAGAAAAATGTAAGTATATGAAATAGCTTGCAAATGAAAACATGAAGGACCTATGCAATTAATGCCATGTCCTTAGCCACTAGAATGTTATACATCAACCACCATAACATATATATCACCTGTACAAACAATATAAAATACCCTGTACAAAGTGATATCCCCGTGAACTCACTCTACATATAGCAATCTTCATCAATTCGTTCATTTGAACTGGATACCTCAAGAAAATAATGTCAACTTAAACTTAAACAAAGATTACAAACAATCAACTAAAACCAGAAGAATCAAAGAAGGGGTTTCAGCTTATTTTGTTTTACAAGCCTGTTTCAAAATTGCAAGCAAATCTAAACAACAAAGCAAGCTTTGTTCATCTTCTTGAATCTGTGAGTAACTTAACTTCTAAAAATAGAGATAACGGTCCATAACTTGATGATTGCTTTGTATACATGTTGCTTATAATCTGTTATCAATGTGAGGATGCATGTATGTATATATGAATATTGAGATGCTTGTTTGTTACAGATTTACCCTATCTGTTTAAAATTCACAGATCCAACCCTGATCAATAAATCAAATTTCTCTTTAACAAGTATTTATAAAATCTTAAGTATAGATAAAAGGTATCTGTTATTCTATGGATTCAAAATTTAAAAGTATAATTAGATCAAAATCTATATGGATAGACTCTGTTTACATCAAGCAGTAAATAAAGTGTGAAATGAACAAAATTTAATGGTCAAAATTTATAATGTCAGGATCATGAATCAATTGCATAAATCAAAATTTGATTTTTAAAACTAAAATGGGAATTTTTAGTGGAGAGTGGAATGTGCATTTCTGTGTTGAACAGAAATGGGATTTTTGGGTATATCTGCAGTTCTTTGAACCTGGGGAGGTCGGAATTGGTTCGGTGGTTAGAGGAGTGATCATTGAAGCTAGGAAAAATATTGGATCAAGGATTTTAAGCTATGTGGATTTTGGGATTTGGATTTAAAATCTGTAAACCTAGTTTTTAGCTATGATGGAAATTTGATCACCTCGGCCTCAATGATGGATCGAGTGTTTTGATACTTCGGGTGGTAGAAGTTTGGGTGATGTCGAAGTCGAGGCCGGAGGTGGAAGCTCGCAGATGGTCGACATCTCGAAGACGAGAAACTTTTCCAGGTTTGGCGTGCGTTTCCTGTTGTGTTCCAGGTTGGTTGGAAGGCTCGAATTCAATTTCGAGGTTTGGAGGGAGATTTGATGATCGAGTTGGAGTTTGGGAGTGATGGTTGATATGGGAAGATCATTGATGATGATCTGAGTGGCTCGGCGCCACTGTGCACGTGCACTTATGTATATGAGTATCAGCTGCTGTTCGAAGTTTTGGGGAAGAAGAACTCCGAGGTCCAAACTCGAGAAAGATGTGTATTTACTCGAGCAATCTTCAGTTTGACTCGAAGCAAGGTGGGAAGGTTTCGAGTGTATATGTTGAACAGGTTTTCAACAAGACCTGTTCTGTTTTTCTGGAATTTATGACTTAACAGATTTCAAATAAATTTTGTTAGACAAGATTTTTTTTTATATATAGTTTAATTGAATAAATAAGTTTTTCAAAGCTTGTAAACTAGACTTTCCAAAGTAAAGATTATTAAACAAGATCTCGAACGAGTTCAACTTTTAGATATTTAAAGTTAAATGTTTTTAATATAAATTGTTTTAGTATTCAATTAATTAACTAACAAATGTTTTGAAATAATTTAGTATTAAGCTTTAATTAGTCAATGTTCTAGTATGGAAATGATTCCAAGTATTTAAATTTAATAGATTCAAATGATAAAACTAAGTAGATTGGTTTAAAAACTTTTCTTATATAAGTAATAAATGTTATTTACATTCATTTTTAAGAATTATAAAGTGAACTTTAAAATGGAACTTATGTTTAAAAGAATAATCATTTTTGAATTTTAAATCCAAATGCAATTTAAACCAAAATTTAAAGTGTAATGTTTAAAATACACTTAAATGTGAATGAAATCATTAATGCAGAAATTAATTATCTTAGAGATAATTAAGAAAAAATATATATGATTTAACCAATAAGGAAATTAAAGAATGATTTATTTAATTTTATAAATAAATAATTAGATTAATTTATAATTAGAAATGATTAATAATAAATTAATCTAAGATAATTTTAAGAAAGTAATTTAAGAAATGTTATTAGAAAATGAAGATAATTAACTAAGGATTATTTCATAATTAATTAATGTGATAAACATTATGAATTAATTAGATTAATTAATTAAGATAATCATTTGTAAATTGTTAAATGTAATTACTTAATGAAAGTAATTAAGGATTAATCACTTATTGTAGTTAAATTTGGATATTTTGATTAATTAAAGCTAATTAATTTAGTTTAATTAATTTAAGAAAATCATTAGATAAATTGGTAACAAATGATTTGGAATTAATAAATCAGAATTGGATGATTAATTCATAAGTAAATAAATTTAATTGGAACTAGATTGAGTTGATTAAGATTAAACAATTAATTAATCCTGTTTATGAATGATTATTAAATGCTTAACCTTACTTATGGATGATTGTATTTATGAAATGCCTTAAATTGATTGTCCTATCGGATCTGTGATATTTTGTTCTGTGGATTGTGCGGTGTATTTTATTCATTTATTTACATCTTTATACTATCTGTGAATCTGTGAATGGACGATAAGCATTATAGTTTATATCGCTTATCAACTATATTTCTGTGTTTTAATCTGTGATGATTGAATGATGTTGCACTATTGCGTTAAACCCCTGGACCACACCATACACACACAAATATGGATTTCACGAGGAAATCGATTAAGTCACAGATTTTTGAAAATAGTTTTGAATTTGAATTTTTAAATTCAAATGGCTTGAAATGGATTGGGTTTAAAGTGAAAAGCTTTAGAAACGGAATTTCAAAGATGAAATTTATTTGAATAACTTGATAAAATTTGAAATTTAAATAATTTGATTTAAATTTAAATTCAAAATTTGAAACTGAATACTATGATTTGAAACTAGGGATTTAAGATGTTATACCAGTTATATATGGGTTAAACTATTTTAAAATGTATTAATTTGGGAATATGAATATAAATTAAGGCTTTAACTCGAGCAAATATAATTGGATTTTTCTGAAACGAAAGACTATTTGTTTCAAATAATAAAAGCTTTCACATAAGAAATGAACTTCCAATTTGAGTTAAAATGATCTCTAATTTGAAATGAAGATAATTTCCAAGTTATGAAAATGATTTGAAAGCTATAAGTTAAATCTTTGATTTAAAGATTTAAATGAATTAATCCAATTGAAATAGAAATTGTTTTGGAAATCTATGAATTGATCTTTGTGAAATAAATCTTTTGTTTAAAGGATTTAAAATGATAATTGGTTTAAACCATTTGAAAGAAAGTTTTGAATTATTAAGTTGTGGCTTAATTGAAATCCCAATATTCATGTGTTATGAAATATTACGCTCATTTATTCGATTTAGCCGGGAGAGGACCTTGTGTCATATATTCCGTTCTGAATAATGATACGTCGTTATGGATAGAATTTGAAGACCGGTGGTGAAGACCGGGTATTTTCAAAAACGAAAGGACAACTCGTCGAATGTCTTTGCATCGACTGGTCCCCGGTATAGAGACTCCATATGTGATGGGAAGTCCGAACGTGATGAGTGAATATCCAGATTGCAAGGGTTTCTTTTGAAGTGCCTTCGGTTCTATTCGAACCCGGAACGGACTTGTATGGTTACGTGTCTGACATTACATTTTGAGATATAAAGCAGATTTCTTTCAAATACATTTCTGTTGGTGGCAGAGAATTTATTCTCTTAGCTTATCACCCTTCTCTGAGACGTACGCGCACAGAGGTTATGTAGTTGATGGTTATCAGCGATATATTCCCAATTTGGTAATGTGACATGCTGAGTGTTGCTGTGAAATGATCATTGTTTGATCATTTGTGATATGATCATTTGTTTGATCATTTATCTTTGTGATCATAACTTTGATCATTTGTTGACCCAAAGCATGGCTTTGTACCAAAGCGTGGCTTTGTGGACGAGACTTCGTCGGACCTCACACCCCGGAATGGTCAAAACAGGAAAGATGCGGCAAGGTTATTGGGGATAGCACCCCTTAGGGTATGTGCATTTCCTTCTGGATAGAAGTGGTATCATGGTATGGAGCCGAGATACTTAACTTATGTTGATATCGCAGATATATATATTACTTTGTGATTTGTTGCTGGGGCCCCGGTTAAAGGTTGTTTACAACCGGGAGATGGCATACTCGTGTCAGCAGTTACCCAGTTAGAGGTAACCCGGCCTTGTGTTAGCAGAGATCCGGTTAGGTTCTCGGGAACGTCCTTCCAGAGGCGTTCTCATGTGGCAATGGGAAGTTCCTTGGCCTGACCATTTGTTGGAAATCCAAAGAAACAATACGAGCCTTGTACGGTATTAGTTGTAGAACCTGCCATCTAATATGGTAGCTATAGTAGGCATAATATAATGGTACCTATGCTGGCTAAGATTTATATTCTACTTTCGAAATGTTTTTCTGCACTTTGCACTTATAATAATAATATCAAGGAAATTGCGTATCAAGCATGTTTGACTATCATAAGAAGAAATCTCCTCCAATTCTGCGTCTGCATTGTGTGTGTGGCGGGAGGTCTTATGGTAGTTTCATTTCTAAAAGCATTGCGAATTGACTTTAAAATCTTTTGTTGATTGTTTTAAAAGACAACTGTTGTTTTGTTGCTCACACCAGTACCATGACTGATCCAGAGTTTATTGTTTCTTTCCTAAACTCTGGATGCTCAAAATTTTCTACACGAGCAGTTCAGAGTTGGGTTTTTCAGATAGCTAGTTCAGTCTTTGGATGTGGACGAGACTTGCTTGTCTTTGCGTATCGTGATGTTGAACGAGCTGCTGCTGTTGGAGTTCTCTTTTGAAGACTATCTTAGAGTTATATTATTCCGCTGCTAGATGTTATCTATTTTCCTTTTGCGCTGCTATTTCTTGTATCATACCTCTGATGTATATTGATATTCATTGTATCACTCTGTTGTATCAGATATTGTATCTATGTCGTATATCAATGTATTATTCTTCTTTTCCGCTGTGTTGTTTACTTAATGTTTTTATAAGCTTCGGCGACTCGGATTTGAACGGTCGAATCTACGGCATTCGAGTACGATGTAAAGTATGGATGTCGATTTTCGAGCGCGAAAAATTCGTATCGTTACATTTGGTATCAGAGATAAGGTTAAATTTAGCTCAGGAGTATAACACATTAAGTAGCTCATTAGAGATAGGGTGAAGTATAACCTAGAATGAGTAATCCCTAAGATATCTGTTCGAATGTCTCAGTAAATTCTCTTACTATCCACTGATAGTGAGTATGAGTATAAGAAGAGAACGAGATAGGGGACAGGGAAATATGAATATAAATGGTCAATACCCTGCAACAGTGGAAACAATTTTCTTATCAATCTCCTTTGATTCGTCTTTCCAAATTCTTTTGATTGCTTCGTAACAGCTCCAGAAGAAGTTTTCGGTGTGATAGTGGCTCTACGTATCGTTATATGAAATCTTTACTTCGTATTTTCATCGATTTCTTATCAGTTTTGGATTTAAACCTTAATGAATACGAATTTGAAATTAGGAATTTTGAATAAATTGGAAATTTTAAATTGAGTTAAATTGATTAATAGACTATGAAGGATAATTTAAATTAAATCTATAAAACGATTTCGTTTAAAACCAAATTTGAAATTCTATTGTAATTTCTTGTATCTATTGTTGATATTCTGATTTGGTGAGCCAAATGCAGAATTGATATCCAGTTTGATCTGAAAAGATATTTCTCTATCTTTCATCTATCTTTGTTGTTTTCGTGCCTGCGAATTTCGATGACGAAATTCCTTTTAAGGGGGGAAGTCTGTAACGACCCCAATTTTGAATTAATATTAAATTGATAGTTAATGTAAATTTTGAACAAATTTTGGAATAAAATTTGAACTCGACTTTGGAATTTGACTTTGGATTCTTGAAATTGAAATACGAAATGTAAATTAAAACAATTAGCACTAAAATTAAAATAAATATTTAAGCTAGAAAATAAATTTGACAAATCAAATAGATATATAATAAGATAAATTATAAAATATAAAGTAACATATAGCTAAATTCAAACAACATAATTAAAATAGAAATTTATTTGCAATACAAAGTAACAAAACAAAGAAACAAAGTTGTAAATAAATATGAAAAGGAAAACAAAACTAAAGCAAAGTACAATACTGCATGAACATAAACAAAGCAAGTAAAAGAAGTATGCAGCCGAAATATAAGGCAATACAAAGCCATAAGACTAAAGTAAATCTATGAACAAAAGAATAGAATAAGGCAACTATAGAGACATAAAGTACATCAGCCCTTAATGCCATCATCTCTAAGTACACTTTCCTGTACATCAGCCGAGTAAAGTAGTATGTAGGCAAAAGAAAAATGTAAATATATGAAATAGCTTGCAAATGAAAACATGAAGGACGTATGCAATTAATGCCATGTCCTTAGCCACTAGAATGTTATACATCGGCCGCCATAACATATCTATCACCTGTACAAACAATATAAAATACCCTGTACAAAGTGATATCCCCGTGAACTCACTCTACATATAGCAATCTTCATCAGTTCGTTCATTTGAACTGGATACCTCAAGAAAATAATGTCAACTTAAACTTAAACAAAGATTACAAACAATCAACTAAAACCAGAAGAATCAAAGAAGGGGTTTCAGCTTATTTTGTTTTACAAGCCTGTTTCAAAACTGCAAGCAAATCTAAACAACAAAGCAAGCTTTGTTCATCTTCTTGAATCTGTGAGTAACTTAACTTCTAAAAATAGAGATAACGGTCCATAACTTGATGATTGCTTTGTATACATGTTGCTTATGATCTGTTATCAATGTGAGGATGTATGTATGTATATATGAATATTGAGATGCTTGTTTGTTACAGATTTACCCTGTCTGTTTAAAATTCACAGATCCAAACCTGATCAATAAATCAAATTTCTCTTTAAAAAGTATGTATAAAATCTTAAGTATAGATAAAAGGTATCTTTTATTCTATGGATTCAAAATTTAAAAGTATAATTAGATCAAAATCTATATGGATAGACTCTGTTTACATCAAGAAGTAAATAAAGTGTGAAATGAACAAAACTTAATGGTCAAAATTTATAATGTCAAGATCATGAACCAATTGCATAAATCAAAATTTGATTTTTAAAACTAAAATGGGAATTTTTAGTGGAGAGTGGAATGTGCATTTATGTGTTGAACAGAAATGGGATTTTTGGGTATATCTGCAGTTCTTTGAACCTGGGGAGGTCGGAATTGGTTCGGTGGTTAGAGGAGTGATCATTGAAGCTAGGAAAAATATTGGATCAAGGATTTAAGCTATGTGGATTGTGGGATTTGGATTTAAAATCTGTAAACCTAGTTTTTAGCTATGATGGAAATTTGATCACCTCGGCCTCAATGATGGATCGAGTGTTTTGATACTTCGGGTGGTAGAAGTTTGGGTGATGTCGAAGTCGAGGCCGGAGGTGGAAGCTCGCAGATGGTCGACGTCTCGAAGACGAGGCACTTTTCCAGGTTTGGCGTGCGTTTCCTGTTGGTGTTCCAGGTTGGTTGGAAGGCTCGAATTCAATTTCGAGGTTTGGAGGGAGATTTGATGATCGAGTTGGAGTTTGGGAGTGATGGTTGATATGGGAAGATCGTCGATGATGATCTGAGTGGCTCGGCGCCACTGTGCACGTGCACTTATGTATATGAGTATCAGCTGCTGTTCGAAGTTTTGGGGAAGAAGAACTCCGAGGTCCAAACTCGAGAAAGATGTGTATTTACTCGAGCAATCTTCAGTTTGACTCGAAGCAAGGTGGGAAGGTTTCGAGTGTATATGTTGAACAGGTTTTCAACAAGACCTGTTCTGTTTTTCTGGAATTTATGACTTAACAGATTTCAAATAAATTTTGTTAGGCAAGATTTTTTTTTTATATAGTTTAATTGAATAAATAAGTTTTTCAAAGCTTGTAAACTAGATTTTCCAAAGTAAAGATTATTAAACAAGATCTCGAACGAGTTCAACTTTTAGATATTTTAAGTTAAATGTTTTTAATATAAATTGTTTTAGTATTCAATTAATTAACTAACAAATGTTTTGAAATAATTTAGTATTAAAATTTAATTAATCAATGTTTTAGTATGGAAATGATTCCAAGTATTTAAATTTAATAGATTCAAATGATAAAACTAAGTAGATTGGTTTAAAAACTTTTCTTATATAAGTAATAAATGTTATTTACATTCATTTTTAAGAATTATAAAGTGAACTTTAAAATGGAACTTATGTTTAAAAGAATAATCATTTTTGAATTTTAAATCCCAAATGCAATTTAAACCAAAATTTAAAGTGTAATGTTTAAAATACACTTAAATGTGAATGAAATCATTAATGCAGAAATTAATTATCTTAGAGATAATTAAGAACAAAAAATGATTTAACTAATAAGGAAATCAAAGAATGATTTATTTAATTTTATAAATAAATAATTAGATTAATTTATAATTAGAAATGATTAATAATAAATTAATCTAAGATAATTTCTTAAGAAAGTAATTTAAGAAATGTTATTAGAAAATGAAGATAATTAACTAAGGATTATTTCATAATTAATTAATGTGATAAACATTATGAATTAATTAGATTAATTAATTAAGATAATCATTTGTAAATTGTTAAATGTAATTACTTAATGAAAGTAATTAAGGATTAATCACTTATTGTAGTTAAATTTGGATATTTTGATTAATTAAAGTTAATTAATTTAGTTTAATTAATTTAAGAAAATCATTAGATAAATTGGTAACAAATGATTTGGAATTAATAAATCAGAATTGGATGATTAATTCATAAGTAAATAAATTTAATTGGAACTAGATTGAATTGATTAAGATTAAACAATTAATTAATCCTGTTTATGAATGATTATTAAATGCTTAACCTTACTTATGGATGATTGCATTATATGAAATGCCTTAAATTGATTGTCTTATCGGATCTGTGATATTTTGTTATGTGGATTGTGCAGTGTATTTTATTCATTTATTTACATCTTTATACTATCTGTGAATCTGTGAATGGACGGTAAGCATTATAGTTTATATCGCTTATCAACTATATTTCTGTGTTTTAATCTGTGATGATTGAATGATGTTGCACTATTGTGTTAAACCCCTGGACCGCACCATACACACACAAATATGGATTTGACGAGGAAATCGATTAAGTCGCAGATTTTTGAAAATAGTTTTGAAATTGAATTTTTAAATTCAAATGGTTTGAAATGGATTGGGTTTAAAGTGAAAAGCTTTAGAAACGGAATTTCAAAGATGAAATTTATTTTGAATAACTTGATAAAATTTGAAATTTAAATAATTTGATTTAAATTTAAATTCAAAATTTGAAACTGAATACTATGATTTGAAAGTAGGGATGTAAGATGTTATACCAGTTATATATGGGTTAAACTATTTTAAAATGTATTAGTTTGGGAATATGAATATAAATTAAGGCTTTAACTCGAGCAAACATAATTGGATTTTTCTGAAACGAAAGACTATTTGTTTCAAATAATTAAAGCTTTCACATAAGAAATGAACTTCCAATTTGAGTTAAAATGATCTCTAATTTGAAATGAAGATAATTTCCAAGTTATGAAAATGATTTGAAAGCTATAAGTTAAATCTTTGATTTAAAGATTTAAATGAATTAATCCAATTGAAATAGAAATTGTTTTGGAAATCTATGAATTGATCTTTGTGAAATAAATCTTTTGTTTAAAGGATTTAAAATGATAATTGGTTCAAACCATTTGAAACAAAGTTTTGAATTATTAAGTTGTGGCTTAATTGAAATCGCAATATTCATGTGTTATGAAATATTACGCTCATTTATTCGGTTTAGCCGGGAGAGGACCTTGTGTCATATATCCCATTCCGAATAATGATACGTCGTTATGGATAGAATTTGAAGCCGGTGGTGAAGTCCGGGTATTTTCAAAAACGAAAGGACAACTCGTCGAATGTCTTTGCATCGACTGGTCCCCAGTATAGAGACTCCATATGTGATGGGAAGTCCGAAAGTGATTAGTGAATATCCGGATTGCAATGGCTTCTTTTGAAGTGCCTTCGGTTCTGTTCGAACCCGGAACAGAATTGTATGGTTACGTGTCTGACATTACATTTTGAGATATAAAGCAGATTTCTTTCAAATACATTTCTGTTGGTGGCGGAGAATTTATTCTCTTAGCTTAACACCCTTCTTTGAGACGTACGCGCTCAGAGGTTATGTAGTTGATGGTTATCAGCGATATATTCCCAATTTGGTAATGTGACATGCTAAGTGTTGCTGTGAAATGATCATTGTTTGATCATTTGTGATATGATCATTTGTTTGACCATTTATCTTTGTGATCGTTACTTTGATCATTTGTTGACCCAAAGCATGGCTTTGTACCAAAGCGTGGCTTTGTGGACGAGACTTCGTCGGACCTCACACCCTGGAATGGTCAAAACAGGAAAGATGCAGCAAGGTTATTAGGGATAGCACCCCTTACGGTATGTGCATTTCCTTCTGGATAGAAGTGGTATCATGGTATGGAGCCCAGATACTTAACTTATGTTGATATCGCAGATATATATATATATATATATATATATATATTACTTTGTGATTTGTTGCTGGGGCCCCGGTTAAAGGTTGTTTACAACCGGGAGATGGCATACTCGTGTCAGTAGTTACCCAGTTAGGGGTAACCTGGTCTTGTGTTGGCAGAGATCCGGTTAGGTTCTCGGGAACGTCTTTCCAGAGGCGTTCTCATGTGGCAATGGGAAGTTCCTTGGCCTGACCATTTGTTGGAAATCCAAAAAAACAATACGAGCCTTGTACGGTATTAGTTGTAGAACCTTCCATCTAATATGGTAGCTATAGTAGGCATAATATAATGGTACCTATGCTGGCTAAGATTTATATTCTACTTTCGAAATGTTTTTCTTCACTTTGCACTTATAATAATAATATCAAGGAAATTGCGTATCAAGCATGTTTGACTATCATAAGAAGAAATCTCCTCCAATTCTGCGTTTGCATTGTGTGTGTGGCGGGAGGTCTTATGGTAGTTTCATTTCTAAAAGCATTGCGAATTGACTTTAAAATCTTTTGTTGATTGTTTTAAAAGACAACTGTTATTTTGTTGCTCACACCAGTCCCATGACTGATCCGGAGTTTATTGTTTCTTTCCTAAACTCTGGGTGCTCAAAATTTTCTACACGAGCAGTTCAGAGTTGGGTTTTTCAGATAGCTAGTTCAGTCTTTGGATGTGGACGAGACTTGTTTGTCTTTGCGTATCGTGATGTTGAACGAGCTGCTGCTGCTGGAGTTCTCTTTTGATGACTATCTTAGAGTTATATTGTTCCGCTGCTAGATGTTATCTATTTTCTTTTTGCGCTGCTATTTCTTGTATCATATCTCTGATGTATATTGATATTCATTGTATCACTCTGTTGTATCAGATATTGTATCTATGTCTTATATCAATGTATTATTCTTCTTTTCCACTGTGTTGTTTGCTTAATGTTGTTATAAGCTCCGACGACTTGGATTTGAACGGTCGAATCTACGGCATTCGAGTACGATGTAAAGTATGGATGTCGATTTTCGAGCGCGAAAAATTCGTATCATTACAGTGGTCTTAGTAGCCTTTTGCACTTAGTGTTAAAAGATATGGCCATTTGAAGTTTAAACAATTTCTGGCCAGATTAGTAGTAATTAGTTAGGCCTGCTTTGGAATTGTGCCTAATTAGGACGAGGGGATGGTTTCTAATCACTTTCCGACTTCTCAAAACCGAAATAAACTTCCATCAATCCGAATGTAATCAAAAGTTCCACATTTTCTTACTTTTATCAGCTTAAATACGTCATTAAAGGCGATTAACAAGGAAAATCAAGGGATTGCTGTTTGGACCATCTAGGGATAAGTGTATTTGTTATTCTACCTCATACTTGTCTAGAAATTTGGGTAATTTTAGTACAAGGTGAGTAATATCACTTACTCACTATTCCAGGGTTAGTGATATGGTTAATCTGTGGTTTTCAAAAATGATTTTCAAAGTTAAGTGTTTTAAAACTTTTTATCTGGCATTAATAACAGCTTAATACCGAGATTAAAATGGTAAGCTTGTATTTTAACTCATTTTACAACAATTGCCAACCATATTGTTATTTTATATAAAATCAGATCTAGACGATGTATGCTTCTAAATTGCGTTCGGAGTGATTGTATGTATTGCTTGAATGTTACGTTACAATGCATGATGGTTCGCTACAAGAAAATGACCATATTACAACTAGTTATTTACAACATTCACAAAATGACATTTGTAATAAAGGGTTTTTAACAACCGGTTTTTTCTAAACGTTATAATAAGCGTATTTTTAACAACTTGTTTTTCTTGATATGTGTAATAAACGTACATTTAACAAATGTTTTTTAACCAATCGTAATAGAGATCTATAGCAACTAATTAATTTTGATCGTTGTAAATATTGAATAATTAATATTAAATAATTACTATTAAATAACTAATAATTAATAAATAACTTTTAATAATTAAGATTAGATATATAATAATTAATAATATATACATAATGATTAACATTTAACAATTAATATTCAATTATAATCAAGAAGTATTAAGTAATAATTAATAAATAAGAAGTAATATTTTAATAATTAACAATTACTATTAAATAATTAATAGTAATATTTAATAATTAGGGCTGGTATTTAATATTTAATCATTAATGTATTTAATAACTATTAGTTATTAGTTAATAATTGCTATTAAATTATTAATAATTAAAAGTTAAATATTGACATTTAATATTACTATTAAATAGATAATAGTTAGTAATTAATAATTACTATTAATAATTAATAATTAATAAAATATACATAATAATTAACATTTAATAATTAATACTCAATTATATTAAGAAGTAATAAGTTATAAGTAATTATTAATAAATAAGAAGTAATAATTAATAATCAGTAATTAATTATTATTATTAAGTAATCAATAATTCATTCTAATGTTTAATATTTAATAATATTTAACAATCAAGAAATAATATTTATTCCTTAGTATTTAATATTTTATATAATGGTGGACATTGAACCAATTAAATCAACATAACCAAAGTGAAGAACATTCATCCAATCGACTTTAAGGGTTGTCATTAATGGTTAAGCAATATTAAATGTTAATTTGCCAACCAATTTTACTAGTTAAATTTGATTATTCCAACCGCTGAAGGGTTTAATCATTAATTAACCAACCTGTTTTTTTTCCTTCTGCTACTCACGTACCACGTCTTCTTTTCACTTCACCCGCCATTACAACATATTTCCCTCTAATGTTTCACCAAATTCCAATCTTGTAAAATAATAAGAAAAAGCGACCCTGATTTCCAAAGTCGTTCACCTCTTTATTGTCATGTCGACCTCTCTCCTCATGCTCGTTATGCACAAGCAAAAAAAATCACAATCCCTAAATACCATGCCCCACCTCAGCCTCACATCACAAGCCGCAAGCGCCATCTCTAGCCGCGCCTCTGCCTCCAAATTGCCAGCACTGTCGAAAGCCATGGCTCCTCCTCTGTCGCAAGTGGCCAACGCCACCACCTTAAAGGGTTTGATCTGTGTTTTTTCCTTTCTTTTTTTCGTTTTGATATTAATATCGTAATAAACACATGTTCAGTGAAACAAAACTCATTGATTAATTGCTTGTAGTATTTTATTTGATTTACTTGATAAAATTAATACATTCTAAGCCCTTTTTTTTAGCTGCGATTATGCTTCAGATGAGGACATTATTTTTTCTTAGGAGAGTACACTCACTTCTCACATCATTGCACTGTCATGTTAACTGCAATTTGACAGCAATGGATGTTGACAGGAGCGAGTATTATTGGCATTTTCCTTTCTGTTATTATCAAACAGAGTATATTTAGAAATTTGAATTTGCCCTGTGTTGTTTATCTAAGCTAATGCCATGACATATGTTGATTTTATTTGCCCAGTTACGAGGTTATATAGATTCAAATCATAGACGTTGTATTGGGCATAGAATATTCATAAGATTCAAATTCTAATGCTTTTATATATTGGGATGCTGTAAAGTTAGCTCTAGATTATCAAATAATGTTTATGTAAAGGTATTAAACTTACGTCCTTCTTTGGTTATGTTGTCTAGAAATAATCAAATGTGAATCCTAGATTCAAATCCTAGGATCTTGAGATTCTTTCAAATATATTTTTATCATAATACAATCTAAGATTTGTCATCATTGTGTAAACGTGAAACCACAAAATCCGTAAATTTTGGAGATTGTGGTTTTGTTGTATTGAGAAGCCTACCTTGTCTTTTCTTACCATTAATCTTGACTGTGAGCACGTGAAGAAGTTTGCAATTTCTGTTATTAGACCATTACCGATAATCCGATCTATTCACTTCCCTCTTTCTTCTATTTTTCAACTAAGCGACGCACGTCCAGATAAGGGGTAGAACCAGCCACAGACTGGTTTGGAAAAAAGTTGTTCCATTTATAACGGCGATATTTTTGCCGTTATATATTTATAACGGTTGGTACTTATAATGGTGAAGTCTTTGCCGTTATAAATTTAAAACGGCGGAGACTTCGCCGTTATATACTTCTAACGGCGAAGATTTTGCCGTTATAGAAAGCAGTCTATGTTCATCAACTAGGCACGAAATTGGTTTGAACCAGCCATAACAAACTGAACAAACCATACCAGTTTGCTCAGCATCCGCATTCGAAATCATTTCCGGATATCGGATATCCACAGGCATGAATACGGACATATATCAGATAGTTATCTTATCCGTTGAGGACCGATAAATAAAGAAATATTAATGGAAAATTTTAGTTTAACATAAACTTTTTTCAATTCCTTTGATTACAAAAGTGTTAAAAATAAACAAATATAATAATAACAGGCAGTTTTGAGCAGTTAATGTGCATTTAGTGCATAAAATATAAACTTCTAACCTAATAAAACAATAAATAAATTTCTTTCTCTGTACTAAAATGCACATAATTTAAACTATAATCTTGAAAAATACCGGACAGATAATTTTCGAATGCGGATGTCATCATGTTCGCATCCGCATCCGTTTTTTCAAATATCGAATATTTATCCGCTTTTCAGATACAGATACGGACGGATTTCGGATTTTTCGAGTATCCATGGACAACCCTGAGCTTTGTAATGACATATAATTTTAATATAGTACACAAAATATACTTACGTTGTCCTAGTGGACTTAAGTTATAATTGGATAAAAAATAATAAAAAAAATTTGAGGAATAATTGCAAATTTGTCTATTTTTATCTTTTCCCAAATTTTGTGCCCGTCCATTTATAAGCTGCTCAGTTGATGAATTGGCAGAGCTACGAGCAGGAACGGGTACCTTCTCGGATGAGAGATCTGTTTGCTAGGACAATGATGGAGGTACCTTTAATTATTCTGCATTGATGAGGTTCCTTTAATTATTTTTACCTTATTCAAAACCTCCGGGACACAAAAGTACTGCAGTGTTGTAAATATTACTTGTTCAGCTACTTTTGTCTCGTTGTATACTAGTGCTTTAATCTATAATATAATATTATTATTGAGCTAGATTTCAAGAGCATACATGCCTTCTTCGTATTTTGAAACATGAACAGTTACATTTTTTATTTCTTCCCGTTCCAAACTTTGAAATGTGATAACTTTTTCTACATTATCTATACTATAATATTATTATTGAGTTAGATTTCAGAATCGATTTCACTATTAAATTTCAAATTTAGTATGCTTTCCAATGATATCCATTTTTGATAGCTAAAAATAAATTTAAAATCATATTTTTTTGGATTATTCATATTATTAAAGTTATTAAATCTGTTTGACTTTATTTCTTTTAACTAATCTATGTCGTTGATTGTTTTGAAAATTTCCAGTCTCTAATTCTACCTTCACAAATTGCAGTCTGGTGAAATCCAATATTATCAAAATACAGCAACAATGTTATAGGGAATTAGAAATGGAACCAGAAAGTTCAAAAGCATTAAATACAATTATATGCTTCTTATTATATTGAATTTTCTTTGACTTTAAAAGAAATACAATGATATTCTTCACGTTAAAACAAATTTTTTTTGACTAATGGTTGTTAGTTCCAACACTTCATACATAAAATATATATGTTTTAGATTTAACATATTTTCACAATAATCGTTCAAAACAGAAATAAATCTCTTTATCTTTTAATCTTATTATTCTACAATAATATGATGCTGTATAATATGTTCCTAGACATAGTCAGTTATGAGATCATCATCAACACTTGCGTTCTCACGAATCATGTCAACGTTGCTTTTGTCATTTTTGGATTAATGGTCAAGTGTAAACCAAATGTTGTTACCTGCACTGTTTTTATAGATAGTTATTACCGAAGCAGTAAATGAAATCAACGGCATTAAGTATTAAAGGAAATAATTGATAAATGTATCTCACCAAATGAAGTTACATATAATACAACTGATGCATGGAGCAACAGTCGATGCACACAATAAATTTATATGTGTATTGTGTGGAAATTTTATCTTTGAACTTATTTTTGCTCGATATTTTGCAATTGTTTATCAAGCACCAATACTATATGTATTACTGTTTTTAAAGATTTATACACCAGTTTTAGACAAAATGCAAACTTATTTGAAAATTGATAAAAAAAATCATTATTTCTTAATCAATGAACCATATAAATCATTTAAACATGCTATGATGATAAGAGGTTGAGTGCGGTCCATATGCGAAGCACGGGTTCGTACGGCTCTACACAGGTTTGCCAATATGCATTAGATGGTTTATTATTAATCATGTTGTCTAGCTCAATTTTGCAACACCGGACTGAATAAAATGAAGAAAATCATTATGATATCATAAAAAGGTGCTATCATTGAATATGATACTTAACCATAAATTTTTGATAGATATTTTTCAATGTTACATTATATGCATGTCATTATTATCTAGAAATTTATTTTGATATCACTTGGTACGTCATTAATACTTTGATACACTCATTTTTTGCTACAATTAAAAACTAATACACCATTTATAATCACTGTATAGTTAGCCATTTCACTTAAATTTTAGACTGTAAAATGCTAAGGTAGCTTTACTTGCATATAAGCACTTCAATATATTAATTGGCCAATGTGGGACAGGTGTAAGCAAGCTTGGATCTCTTAATATCAGCTGTTGCAATAGCATGCAAGACGATGACATGAACTCTCTTCCTGGTAATTGTTCTTTAATTCTTTAACTTATTCACCGACAAAGTAAGTCAGTTACTAAATGACTGTAGTCTATCTAACCATTAGGAAATCATTATTCATTATCATATATAGTTTAAGTTTCATAGCAGCGTACTTCTCTACTATTTCCACTAATTCATCGACAAAAGCTTTGGAAGTTTTTTCTGATTAGTAACGATTTTTGTATGTTTCAGCGTGTGATAATATTTCTGTTTATTAGTATCTGTTCTTAAAGCATTCCGATGAAATATTGGTGTGTTTTTGGTGTAGGAATATTATGTACATCTGATTATGTGTAATATAATGGGTTGATTATTAATTATGTTTTTAATGTAATAGCAAACTTAGTGCCCTCGGCTTCAAAATTATACTAAATCTACCGTGGGTGTTGCGCCAATGCTTTAATATTTTTTAATTTTGCATTTTTTTTAACAACATGCAAAAACAATTGTAAAATACATTATTACAACTGGCAAAAATAGTTGTAAAAGACTTTAGGGGGAATTAATTTAAAGGAAATTTTTTTGTATATTTTTTCTTTAAGGACACAATCTCAATATTTTAAGCACAATGACAAACATTCTTCTAAAGTTATTCATAAAGACAAACATTCTTTTAAAAATTAATCATAAGGATAAACATTCTTCCAAAGTTATTCATAAGGACAAACATTCTTTCAAAACTGCTACCGAACTAAAAATTGATACCTAAAACTGCTACCGAACTAAAAACTGATACTTAAAAACTGTTATCAATAACTAAAAAATGATATCTAAATAAAATTGTCCTTCAAGTTAAAATACTAAAGATCTGTCCTTGAGGCTAAAACGTTGAGAAATTTTGTCCTTAACAATAATTTCCAGAAGACTTCATTATAATTGGAAAAAACAATTGTAAAAGACTTTGTTACACTGGCAAAAACAGTTATGAAATGATCCAGCCATATTACAACTTCGTATATTACGAGGCTACGTGGACATTGTTAAAAGACTATTACAATGGAAATTGCCAGTTGCGAAATGAGTACTTTGTTGTAGTGATTATATGGATTATTTGATGTGTTAGATGTTTTGTGTAGTTAGGAATATGGTCGTCATTTGGAGAAAATTGGCACAAGAATCAAAACAAAAGCGACTGGAGTACGATGTTGTTTGGAGCCTATTAAGACCCTAAAAGAAATCGCATAGCACTTGGTGTTGATTTAATAGCCTAAAATATGGTCGGTGGTGGAGAAAAATTATGGTTGGTAGAGGCAAAAATTATCGTTGGTGGTGGCCGATTCGATTCACGAGATGGTTTGCTTTAGTTTTGTGGTAGGAGCTTCGAGTCAAGCAGAAGGCATAAGGCATGGAGGAGTTTTGGACTTAGAATTTTTTGGTGGTCAAAATATGGTCGACATTGGATGTTGCTTCGAGTCCAAAGGAGCTAGCTTTTGGGTTAAGTGAAGGGGAGCTTTGGGCCAGCTAGGGTGTGAAGTGGTGGAAAATTCTTGGACTAAATTTTTTTTAAGCACTTTGAATAAGGTTGGTACTGATCATGACAAGGCTCGAGAATTTTGCAAGGCAACTTCGAATTTTTAGCAAAGTTTGCTTTGGGTTGATTTGGCCTGATGGGATGTTTTGGGCTTCAACGCTTAACCACTTGGTTAAGTTATTAACCAACCTACATGGTCGGTGACGACCATATATGGTTGCAGCGACCATGTCAGGATTTTGGAAATTAAGGCATCAATTTTTGGGAAGCATGGCGCAATGATTCGTTCATTCTTTTGGCGTTTGATTTCGATGTTATGCTTGATAAAGAACGATGACAAATGGCAAGCGAAGGTGTGGTGCTTCAACGTGACGACTTTAGAACTTTGATATATGGATTCGACGACTGATGTGCGATGCCTAGAAGTGTTTCAGTGATGACAACTCAATCGAGAGTCATGATGGTGGACCATAAGGATGAGTTTGGGGAAGGGAACTCGTGGGTAGAACGAGGAAGGTTCTACTATGGAAGGTTGAACAAGGAAGGGTTCCGCTATGAGTAATTGAAACAATTGGAGCAAGGAAGGGCTTGCATATGCAGGTGAAGGAATCATTAATACTCGGAGTGTTTCTAGTGTGCTTGTAAAACAAGGGTATGTAAGGATGCTCAATGGGTATTTAGTCATACCCAAGATCGAGGAAGGGATCTATGTGCCTTAGATCGAGGAAGGGTTCTAGTGTCCAACATATATGTGGTTGAGGTTCGAGTACTTAAGTACTCAGATTTTTCCATTAATACATAGTAGAGCAATGATCATATAACTTATCATATTTCAACGCACATGAGTGACAACGAGGGTTGTTTGTGGATGTCATTTTTCCATGTTTGTTTGTCGCTCTGGGGTTGTCACAGGACGTAGGTATTGTGGATGTGGATACCTAGATACCCGATGTTGTACTTAGGACATGGTACACCCTTATGATGATAGTAAATCATCATATATCATTATGTGTCAACTCTTTGAATGCTGGACAAGTCAAATACGATTCTTCGTACCGATGTAACGTCCCGCCTTTTCGCACGCTTTAAATCGACACACATGCCGATTCAAACCATACGGAAGGGCGGATCGTTATGGGGTAAATAAGAAAAACAGAGAAGAAATAAAACAAAATAGAATCTCACAGCGGAAGGATAAAATATAATAATAAAATATACAGTTTATAAAACTGTATACAAAACTTTTGATTCTTCTTTATACAATTTAATATCAGAGTTCACATACCAATAAATACCAATGCAGCGGAATACAGTGAGTAGTGGAACCATATAGTAATAATAATAATAATAATAATAATGAAATCTTCGTCTTCGTCCTCCGGAGTTAAAGTCTTCGATCCTGAAACGCTCGGACTGACCCGAGCGAATTGAAAAGCCAAAACACTCGAGTCAGAACTAAAAGATCTTATGTAAGTTAAATTAACAGAAATAAATATGAGTGCAGTAACTCAAGAGATGCTCGGGATTTACATCTCCTAAGGATCCGTTAAACTATTTGTTATGTATTACATTACGCTATTATAATAGTATCTAATTGTAAAATAAACTTACTTTTTTCTTAGCATTAAGGGGTTACCCATATAGCCCTTAACACGTAATAGTCCCAATAGTTCATCCAATATCATAGTCCCTCCTGATCGGGAAGGCACCAGAGGATACCACACGGGTTACGAGAGAAATCCAAACTCGTACAAGGCGCGATAGGGTAGGTGACACGGCACAACTAGGCAATGCCAGGGTAGATATACCAATTGTTATCGGGCTGATGGAAACGCGTAGCCGCAACTACCGCCCACCTCGAACAAACTCCCCCAAAAATCAAAGTAAAAGTGGCCACTAAATCAATCCAAAGTCAAAGTATAATATCAAAGAGGAGGGTCCGATCAGAGGAATGACCTCATTGGTCCGAGAATCGCTCCTGTTTTAGCCACCTTATGCCAACTCACGGGAGTCGGGTCCACGTATTTACCTTGCAGGAAACGCCTCCACCAACCTACTTCATTCTGGAATCTCCACCGCGTACATGGTTGTTAAAGTGGTTTTCGGAGTTGGCAGAGAGTATGACAACTTTCGATCCCGGTCTCGTCAACAACCAAACGTTATTATAACATCGCGGTCATTTAAAATAATCATACTTTAAAACCAGAATAAAATATCCATTTTAAACCCATATAAATACGATATCATTTATATTTTTAAAACCCCAAATCAATACGATATCATTTAGGCCCAAACCAATATAATGTCATTTTATTTTTTCCAATATATATTCTTTCCAAAATCATAGGGTTTTCAAAGTAAAATATTTAGAAATCAAAACTCTGGAATATAATATTTTCAAATTATACTACCTTGAAAATCATAAATTATAAACAAATTTCATCTCTCAAATGGTTAAATATTAAATTCTTTTATAAAACAAAATAGCTTCTTTACATTTCACAAATCAATTCCAAATATCAATTTAAACTTCCAAATACCATTTTTAATTCTTATGTTTCAAAGCTTTAAATATTTCACCATTTCAAAAACAACTCATTTGACATATATATCAAATTCAATTCCTTATTATTTAGACTTGAAATGTTTACTTAATGAATTCAATATAATTTAAGTAAAACCTTTAACTTCACATAATTGGAAAATCTTCCAATTTATTAAACTTGATATATTCATTTAAATCAACCTGATATTCATTTAAATCACTTTACACAAAATCAAGTTATAAAAATCATATCCTTTAAAAAATTTAACTTCTATTAAATTTCAATTTAACTTAATATTCATCTTCCAAATCTTATCCTCATTTAAGTCATAAAACTCCAGAAATTAGATTTTAAATAAATGCTTGATCGTATTTGATCTTAAAAATCAAACTTATTTTATACTTTAAATCAAATTTATACAAAGCTTAAAAACTGAAAGTGTACTATATATATATAACCAAATCAATATCCCATAAACCACACACACACACACACACACACACACACACACATATATATAGCTTTACAAAACCATAGTAAAACATTTCAAAAATAATTTTATATATTTACCGCAGTGCCTGTATAAAATTTTCTACCCTATGGTCAAGTGATACGGATGTTTATCATTTCAATCCGCAATTTAAAATAAAAATGCGGTTGTATATCATTTCAAATCGCAATCCCGAATGAAATGAAAATGGCATGATGACTTGCAGTTTATACAATATAAATATAGCATCCATTCATCCATATATCAATCATCAACCATTATTTGCAATCATCATCCAATTTAAACAATCATCGATATAGAGCATATAAATTATACAGGTAATAAATAACATGTATTAACTAACAGTTTATATTCAAAAATAAATTTAACAACTGTTAAACTAGCAGTTTATATGCAAATAAATAAAATAAATTAACAGTTAAATTAAATAAATGCGATTTAACTGAGATGATGAATAAAACATGCCAAACAATCATAAATAAATTCCTACTCGTATCTTAAGTCAAATTAACAAACATAAGAAATTTTAGAAGTTGCGAGTGGGTTAAAACACTCACCTTTTGAATTTAAATCGAATTTAAATCTGATTTAAACCCAAAAATTCGACGGTCTCCAAATCTGTCCAAACTAGCGCCATAATGTCCGGATTTTAAATACGATCCTAACGGAAAAAAATCGTGCGAAACGGAGTTCGTAAGTGGAAGATATTCGATTTTAAACCGATTGAAATCAAAATAAATTAAAAACAAAATAAGGAAACAACTCACTCACAAGGATGCCACGTCGCCGCTTCTTCACGTGCAAACCCGAAACCCTCTTCTATAGGTTGCGTTTTGTACCACGGAGCCGCCCCTATCTCGATGCCGCTGACCACTATTCCACGGCCGCCACGACCTCCGTTTGACAAGCCGAAGCCACCAACGTCACCGCCTCCTCTAGCGGACCCCCTGGCCCCCCAACCCGAGCCTAACGGTCACCAAAACCCATGAGCCGCTGCCTCTAATTAAAACCCTAATCCAATTAAATCACACGATCCAACCGTTGATCGACCAAACAAATTACTCCGATGCGAAGCGTACATCGATCTCCACCAAACCCAGAAAGGAAATTTCGATCTGACGAAGTTCGTCGCGACGATGATGAACGGTCGAAAATAAAATTCGAGAAATATGACTTATTTTTTTTTGGAATTTTTCTGAGATGTTTGAATTTTCATTTGAATTTTGAATAGAATTGGATCTGAAATTTTCATCCATTGAGGAAGAGAAAGAGTTGAAGAATTGAACGTACAACAAATGAGCATAGAAGGGAGGCTAGGGTTTACGACTGAGTTTATATAGGTAGGTCAGAATTCGAATAGATGGACTGGAAAAACAAACGTGCTAACGCTAACGTGGCTCAAAAAGCCCGTTCTGACCCCGGAACGAAATTGGGTAAATCCATATATCAAAATAGGTATTTTAAAATATTTTGAACGCGATGGAAAAAGTTTCACGTCCAAATTCGATCGTATGGAGAAGTTATGCTGAAAACAAAATTTCCAAATTGATTTCAATTAAATCGATTTTAAGGCGTTTCGCGTTCGTACAATCAAACGACAAGTCCGATCGCTACGAAACTTGAAACCCTACAATAATTCACTGTTACGGATCTGATGAAACTGGTTTCGTCGAAATCCGAGTCCGTGACCAAAATGGCTATTTTTATATTAATTAAATAAATTCAAAATAAATAAATAAAATCCAATTTTATATTTAGATTCTAAAATTGACCCATTTTATCACTTTTAAAAATTCTTAATTATTTACAAAATTCTAACAAGTTTAGCTGTCAAATTAAAGAAGGTAAACTTATAAATTTCAATACAAATTCTTAATTTCATTAAATTCCCGAATTTAAATAATATCCTAAAATTTCATCTAGTTAAATAAAAAAAATTAGTATTCCATCCATTCCTGTCAACAGATGGATTAAAATATTGGATTACAAATTATCGTCCAAATTCCTCACATTATCTTTATTTCAAATAACGAATTATTTAACTATATTCAATCTCATTTAATTTTATTAATTTCAATTGTTAGACTCTATACTTCAATTATAAATACATAAATAAATTCTGATTCCCATTTATTTTATATTCACTATTTATCATATTACCATCATGGGTACCTTTTATTTTAATATATATATCCAGATACTTTAACACTTTTCAATTGTTTATCTTAATTGCATAACATTAAATTTATATTTATTGCAATGGTTTTCCAACTAAATTGAAGGAACTAAGTATACAACTTATAATAGTTGTGGTAAGACTCTCACTCCCACATTTATCAGTATATTCTTTCCACTCAAATATTATAGATATATATATAGGTATTGGTTTTTATTCAATCATTATTTATCATATATTAATTAAATAAATCAACTATTTAAGTCCGTTTTAAATTTATTACTACATATCCATTTACTTTTCCCATCAAATTTGAATTCCATCAAACTAATATAACCAATAAATTCCCATTCACACTTTAATAAAACCTAAAATTTGCAATTCATTATCTTGTATTAATGTCATCCAATTTCTATTTATTATCATGGCTTACAATCTACATACATTCATTGATTGATTTCTATTTGTCCTTGTTTCCTAATATTCGGTTCTTAGTTTAGTATGCCAAATTTATCGTACTCCATTAATTTGACAATTAATTTCAATTGTTACTATTTAGCTTAAATTTCTACAGTTGCATTCAATTTACACTTCCGTTACTACGATAATAATTAGTAACGTTTTATATCATCAACACACTATAATTTCTTACCCTTTAAATGAGTTTGGTTTCCTAATAAATTTGTTGACCACTTAATTAGGCAAATCCATACAATTTGTTATCATACCCATAAATCTATGCTTATAACTAAGTCCTACATTTGAATAAATTTATTAAATTGAAATGGTCATTAAAGCTTATAAATTATTCTTGCATTAACAGAGTTCCTTAATTTATTCGAATTACCGTTTACAATCTTTTATTGCATCAAATCAATTTAATACTACTTTAATTATTGCAATTCATTTACTAACATAAATTTTGAATCTATTTCCAAATTTTCATATTTCAATTAATTAACACCTTACAATAGTTTACAAATAAAAGGGATTGTACTAATTACGCTGTTTATTGTCCTGCATTACTTTATTACCTACGTTTACCTTCAATTTCCATAAATCAATATTTTATTCCATTGATAAATTCAATACTTGCATTAATTTACTTATTCAAACTTTATATCAAATGCAACAATTTCCGCTATTTATTATCAATTGCAATATATAATTTAATTTGTACATTTTAATTACCCTTGATACATCAAATTTCAACATTCTCTTTCATATAAATAGATAAGATTTCTATTCCTTTCTAAATTTAAATTAAAATCCTATTAATTTAATTCATTTTAAACATCGAATTTACACGGTCGTTACAATATGTTTCTTACCTTATAAGTTTTGATAATATATTGAGACTGTTTATCGCTTATATTAGATTATTGTCTGAATCGAGATTTTATGCTTTGCTTCTTATTATCTCGGGTACCCTTAAATGAGTAGACTAAATAGTAGGTGTAGACGACACATGGAGTTGTGCAAATGGACTAGAAGAAGACAATGCTTTCCATTACATGTATATTAGGCATATTACTAATTATTCAACTATGCGACACTGTGGAGCCTAGGCAGTGTTCGTTTATTTACTAACGACGATTTACGTCTTGAGTTTGTTTATCAGTTGTGTAAACTCTGCAGCTATTTTGTATAACTATATAAATATGTGCACTTTGATTTTATGATTCATTTAGTTATTACCGTCTTGCATGTTTTATATACATAATGATCATTATATTTTTATTCCGTACGCTGTGAGAAATACGATGGGTTTTGGGACTTTTTTTAATTACTTTACAACCTTGACAATCGTCTTTCATCGACCAAGCACCGTTACAGTGCACCATAAAGAAATATTAGACGTCAAATGTGTAGGGCGGTCATCACAGGATAAGAGCGAAGTTCATCGAGTTTTGAATGCAAAAATCTGATTTTGAATTGGCTAAAAATAAAGAGTGAACAAGGAGACCTAGATCTCCAATTTTTACCCCATTCCAGTGCCTATTTAAACTTCAGCTCTTACTCTAACTTTTTGCTTGCACTCGACCATACCTTAGCCGCAATCATCTACGGGTATAGCCTTCATTTTCCAATCAAATACAAATCAAATATATATCAATTTCAGTTTATAATTTAGGGTGGTATTCGTCTCTAGTCTACTTCAAACTCAAGAGGTATTTAGATCACATCTAAAGGAGATTCACTCAACATTCAAATTGCATTTCATAAGTTATTATTGTTAGGTAACGATTTTAATTTCACTATTATTTTACAATCATATATGTTGCATATTTCATTTATGTGGCTTATATGTTGATTACTATATATATATATATATATATATATATATATATATAATCGTAGAATATATATACGTTTGAAACAAAAATGGCACAAACACCTAGGGAAAATAAGTAGGGAAGTAAAAGTGAAGAAAATAAATGAAAAATGAATAAGAAAGGTCATATAATAATCTATAATGGTTCGGTATACTTCGATCCATGTCCACTTAATGATTTCTATTGCTTATCTCGATGATTGCATACAAAAGTTCTTACGGGTTGGTAGAACTTCCATTATGGGTCGATACAACTTTGACAGTGATTATAAGAAATTAGAGTAAGAAGAGTCAGAGCTCAAAAGATCCTAAAAAATGAGCCATATCACTCTATTTATAGAGGTTGGGAGACTAAATCTCGTACGAAAGATCTTCAGACCGTTTTCCTTGCTATAGACCAGTTATCCACAAAAGTAGGATGTTACATCATTACGGGCGACTCCAAGAGTAGTGGTCAGTACCGACCCTTAAGATGACCAATTTGGTCATTTAGAACTCTTCGCTTGTCTTGTGGTTAGCTTCATGTTTCCATAGTTGTTTACATCAACAATAGCTTGTTTCGAAGTCCAAATGGAGTTATAGAAAAATGAAGTTGTTGATTCAGCAGTTCTTGGAGATTGATAGAGAGCTGTATAGAATCAACAAAACAACACTGGAAATAGGGTTTTAGCACCAATGAGGGATCATAGGTAGAATATAGGCCTCACTAGGCCAAGGAACACCGGTCGGTGCCGATCCATAAGGTAGGGTTGGTACTGACCCCTAACTTTTGTGGTTCCTGGTCCTTAGATTCTTGGAGTGAGCACCTACTTACCTAGTGGTTTTGAGTTTTCGGCTTCGTCGTTATCTCTCCAAGTGTCTTGTCTTGATAACTTTGAAGTTTAACTCGTCGGGTTCGTCCGTATACTGCTTGGTCAAAAGATGAGATAACACTTGTCCTCCAAAGCATGCCTTGCAAATGGAAGGTGTGCTTTACTGAAGAATAAATGTGATGTCAAACTCCAATAGTTGAGCTTTTTGGCAAATTCAATCTTGGTAAATCGTCTAGTTTTTTCGGATCCTCTTATCAATCACAGGTCGCTTCAAAGCCGTTATAGCCTAAAATTCAATCTAAATGTTGTCTACACATCATCATCATTTTGATTTCGTTCAGAATTATTCCATCACATATCAAAATCCTCCCGTGTTCATTCGGGATTTGTCAATTCTATTTCGATTATAAGGCGTTCAAATCCGTTTATGAAAATAAAATATGTTTTCATTCTTAGATTCGATCTTTTCGGATCGTTTCATATTTACTTTAACATACAGTCTCTCGGAATCATTTGATGTTTAGTTTAACGTGCGATCTCTTCGGATCATTTAATGTTTTAGTTAGGGAATGATTTCTTCGAACCGTTATTAAAATCCACGTCCGTTCAGATTTGATAGTTCTATCCACGATCTCTCCAGATCGCCATTTGGGGTTATAGCTATTCGAGGTTGGTAATCAAATCCATGGCCGTTCAGGACTTATAATCAAATCCACAGTTGTTCGGGACCGATAATCAAATCCGCGGTCCTTCCGTGCTGATAATCAAATCCATGGTCATTTGGGATCAATAATCAAGATCGTGGTCTCTTCGGCTCCTTGCTGAGCCCAATCCGCTCGCCCTTCGGCGAGGGAGCTCAATGAAAAACAAGCTCATCCGCTCATGCTTCGGTGAGGTGACTTACTTATGCACATCGATCTCGTCTTTCCAAACGGGACATAAAGCGAGTTAAGTCCATGGTCTCTTCGGACCCTTATTGAGCCCAGTCTGCTCGTTTTTCGACGAGGAGACTCAACGACAAGCAAACTCATTTGCTCATGCTCCGATGAGGGAACGTGTTTCTTGCACTCTGGTCACGTCTTTCCTGACATGACTTAAAGCGATTCATATCAGTCATCACGTTCAAGTGGGTTTCAACAATCAAGGATTTATCTAATGGAATAGAATTCGAATATTAAGAAACATAAAATCAAACATTAGGATATTCGCCTCTTCGAGCATTACAGCCTAGCATCTAACTTAGAGCGTGCCAATGTACCGTTCAGGGTTCCATACACGAATAAGCGGCTAGACTTATTGTTGCATAGTTTATTGGAAAGGGAAAATAGAGTGTGAGAACCAAACCTGATTCCCTACCATTTTGATCAAGGGATGACTATCATTGGCCTTGATTCAGGACCATTTCCATTCGTCGCGGTTGATGGCTGCTCTTGTTCCAACACTACATCTCGGCTCCTCACATATTACTGTAATCAGTTATCTCTGACCTGTTCCTCAATCGGATTCCATAGATGCCTATACTCATTTGTTTTATGCCCATCCAGCTCATGGAATATGTAGTATTTTCCAGATGTGCTGTCATGCCCCATGAGTTTTCTTCTCACTGCTTCCGATAGGGGATCTGCCCCATTGTACTTGGATAAATCTGCTCTGGGATTTCATTTAAGTATGTGTAAGAAGAGAATTTTGATTCCATCCTCTGTCGCTTTGATCCGTCAAAGCTATCATCCGTCTTTCGCTTTCCTTTGCCTTTGCTGTATCCTTCTCCAGGCTGTCCTTCGTCATCTACAGTATTGATTTATTTTCGACCAGCCTTGACGTCTTTCTAACGCAAATATCTCTCAGCCTCATGATAAAATTCTATGAGATCCCTAGAAGGATCTTGTTCCAAAGCCACCTTAAAATCCATCGCCACATTGAATTTTGTTAGAAAACTCCTGAGGGTCCCCCGATCCTCTGCTTCATGCTTGCCAACGTCATTACACCCTTGGGTCATGAGATATAGACCCGAAAATGCTTTTCACCATCTCGGCCCATGTGCTAATGGAAACATTCTCCAGCTGTCTAAACTGCTAGAGGTTTGAGAGTTATGAATAGAATAATATATTGCTTTAACTCTCAAATTTTTATATCCAGTCTTAAATTTTCTTTGATTTAAAACAACTTTTAACCATAGTTAACTTCAGAATTTCAAAAAGTAGTTAATATGAAAGTCATTTGTTACGAAAGCACCTTTCTAATGAAAGAAAATTTGATAAAGTCCATTCACAATAAAATATTATGCCTATGATTATAGGATATATATTTTCAAACTTCAAGTTTGCTTCATTTTAATTTTTAAAACCACAAAAATAAAAATTCCATTTATCGTCTAATATAAAATCTTTTATTGTTAAAGAACACATTTTTCCCTATTAGTAACTCACTTTCCTTATTCCATCATGTGTGTGCTTGTGTGCATGTTTTCAAAAACAAACCAAAAATACATTTCTTGTAACAATTTATTTTCAAAAATATTTCACAAAGTCCTTTGAAAACCGTAAGTATAAATTTTTCTTCAAAATTCTTTATACTCAATATCAAATTCATATTAGTATTTTTCATTCATTATCACATTTCTTGAAGTACTTGTGATTTCAGAATTTTAAAGTGATAACTAAATCAATATCATTTTTTTTAAATCGCCCTTCACGATCACTTATTATAGTTCATCTTAGTTTACGATCCACCAAAATTCTCTATTTTTCCTCATTATATTTTAAACGATATGATCATACTTTACACACACATGGTGATATATATATATATATGTATGTATGTATGTATTTGTATGTATGTATGTATGTGTGTATATATATATATGTAAATGTATATGTATATTCCTTTTCACAAATATTTTATTCCTAAAGGTCGAATTCCTTATTAAAGATATATAAATAACATATTATTGTAAAATTTCTTTAAATTGGAAACTCATATATGCATTTCCTATCTTAATATATTTTATTATAACTATACTTATATCATCCATTTAGATCATACTATATCATTTCAACTCACTTATCTCTATATATATCGCTACAAACTATACTTTAACTGATTTGCACATATTAATTAAAAGTATAACAATGTTTTCTTACCGTTTATTTTAGCGACTCATTTTGCTAATTGGTTGGAATTTTAACCGTAGTCGAAAATATCAACATTGCAAAGCCATTGGTCTCAACTTCGCACTAAGCCTGGCTGCCTACGCAGTTTAAAAATTTCCAACTAAGAAAATAATTTTTATTATTATTCTAAAAAAATTACCTTTTTCCTTTTTAACAAAAATAATTACTTCCCAAAATAAAATTAACTTCAAAAAATATTTTATTTTCCATAATTTTTTAATTCTCGGTTTTCAAAATACTACACTTTCTTATCAGAACACTATTTACATATTTTCAAAATATTGTGTAGTGTCTCCTTCTAGTGTTTAGAAATTCCTATGGACAAGTGTGTATCTATATCGATGAGAATTCATAAAATACTTAATGGAAAAATTAACACGAATTATACCATAAAATTTTTCCAAATATTTTAACATAAATAACCTCTGCAATTTAGCAAAACATATGCTTGCTTGTTTTGTAAAAAACATTAATGACGTTTACCAATATAACCAAATAGTCAATAATTAGTAATCAAAAAATCGAACAACCAAAAACTAACCATACACATCAACCACTAAGCATTAAAGTTAATAATAACAATTATCCTCCTGATCTCTTCGTATTATTTTTTGTAGTAATATTATTTTCCTTTATATAATAATCAATTTCAAATCCCTCATAATATCTCCAAAATCGAAGAAAACCGCCAACTTCTAGTATTTGGCTCAATCCAAACTTAAGTGGGCTAATAGATTTTGTGCGAATATTCGTACTTAATTTCACAATCTTGACTAAGCCTAAACAATGTTTTTAACTACTAACACAGCATAACACACATCAATCAAACACAAACGCTAAGTGAGAAAACGCTAAGTGAGAAGCAACCTATAGGCTTAGACCGCGCCACTCTGATCACTACTGGATCCTTCTCCTCAATTCGCTTCATCAGAACTTTTTTATACGATGTATTTAATATGCGAGATTTGGATTAAGGACTTCTAAAGCTTCCCTAACCGAGCTACTTCATTCTTACTTCAAAGCCATACAAAAGACCAATCTACACCACTAATGCCGTCGCTACTAGTCTGGTGAAAACTTCTTCCTTCACAGAACCTCCATTGGACAAACTTCCTACCTTATAGAAACGAACACACATAATATAGTAGAAAAATAAAAATTACATCCCATGATGATTAAACCATTAATCATCATTCATTCCTTGTACTACTTAAGCATACACAACAATCTACCCAACACCCAGGGAACATCGACCCTAAGTCCTATCTAAGGCCAAGAGCTGTGATCTGCCTCGAAATCATCAATCATAGCGATCCGCCCCGATCCCTTTTCTTAGAATTTGGGCCATGCGATCCCTCTTGGCCCTTATGGATCTGGAGAGCCTTCTGACGAATTTTCAGGAAGATATTTTACTGTCTTCCTCTATAAATACGGACTTGATTGTTCAATTTTTGGGATCTTTAGGTTGCTGTTGCTTTGTACCCTTTTGTAACTAAGGATTCTAATTTGATCCCTCTTTTATTCAGTATACCAAATGATTAATAAAGTTATCTCTTCAAACTGGACGTAGGCAAAGCGCTGAACCACTACAAATTGACGCGTCTCTTTTATTTGTTTATTTCTTATTGCTTTCTTGCTATATTCTCTCTGTTTACATTTAATATTCTTCATTTAATACTCTACACAATCTTTATTGGGTGTTTGTGCCAATTTTTGGTGCAAAAAAAATTAGGGATAACAATATAGAAATTTACATTCCAAGTCAAATTAGGGCATTCCAAACAATTACTAAACAATTTATAACTTAATTATAATAAATCTAGAACAAACTTCACAATCTCATCAACATCCTACTTTAAAAACTTCAGGGACTAATTTCCAAATTAAGGTGCGTATATCATTCCATTCCATTCCAATTACAAAAATTACAAAATATGTTATTAGAATTTCGATTAAGTGCATTCATTTTAAGCTTATAATTCAGCAGATCTTGCATAAATATAATAATTTAATAAATTCAGCGACCTAACTTTCAATGTTGTACATAAATCATATAATTTCCCACTCGTCTTTCTAGCTTTTCAAATCCCCCAAATCCGAGTTCATCCCTTTAATTACTCCTTTTTCCTTCTAATCGAAAATATGTATACTAAGATGTATATATACCCATTAGAACTACAAATCTGAGTGGATATTTGAGTTAAGTGGAATATAGATTTATAGTTATAGAATTTATCTTTTTCGCAGAATTAATTTACTCTTCTTTTCTTCTATTTTCCACCCTACTTCGATTGGTAAAATAATAATTTTATAATTTCTAGAAATAGCGGAGAAGGAAAAGTGGCAGAGTTCTACTACTTTGTTCTGAAAAAATGAAAAGAAAAGTAAAGGGCTAGGCTTTTGTTCATTGGCGGTTCCACTTGTTAGATTAATATTTACTATATCTGAGCCGTTAGGCCGAGGTTCAACCCTAACCACCAGTAGTAGAACCGGTCCACTGCTCCCCTATAGGCGGTCGACAGCTAGTGGTTGACCAACTCAAAGAGGGGGTCGCTCGATGGGGTCCAAGTGTTAATTATTATTTATTTCTTTATTCGTTTTTAATTATTCTCGATCCGCAAAATTCAAACGCTTATAGCTTATTCGTTTGAACTCTGATCTCAAAACTTTATGTATGGAAGTTGCTCAAAAATCTAGCATGAATGCAATGATGCAAGTTTTGTGGTCAAATTACGATGTTTTCTCAAATTCCATTTTGCGCTTTATTAATTATTCATTATTTCTTTTTAATTAATTACTGTTCATTTCACGGAGTGTTACACAACCCAAGTAATACACAATTCCAATAATCATGTAGACTTTCTGCCTCATAATAAATTAGCTTGGCACTTAGGTTCGTGAATAATCATAAGGGCTCTCAGCCCTTCATTAATCCACTCGAATCTCAGTCTCATAGATAGTCATCTGGACTATTGGTCATATGAGCAATAGTGAGGGCTACACCCTCATAAACAACTATTCCGGCACTAGCCCCATTAGATTGGCTCTTACTTGTATGCTCAATGATCTCATAAAGATGCACAAGTGTATGTATATATCATCACATCAATAACTAGGTGCGAGACTGATAGCTCTTAGCTTGTTGTAGGATCCTTCCTCACATGTTCTCAATGCAACTTATACAATCTTTAGTCATTCCAATAGCCACCATGACACGGTATCCATCATGCACCAGCGTGCTAGATACTATGCAATGCAATGTTCACACCCTGTAAGTGCTTCAATGGTGGCATAATATTAGTTTATGTGACACAGGGGCAGTGGCTCTTAGCCATACGCAACATAAGATATGTCACAGATTAAGGTGTGACATCATAATCAAGCCGTTAGGATGGATGCTGGTCTAATCTGGTTTACTCCTCGTAAATAATGAGTGCACACTCAAGAAATAGACACACTTATGGTTCTCAACCTATTCACTCTCAGCTCACAACACCTTACATGTGAATACACCGTATTACCCATCTCCATATAAGTGACATTTACTTACAAAAGGTAACCAAACAAATATCCACTCAGGTATCCTATACCATCCAGTGTTACTCAATCATTTACTCAATGCTTTCAAACTACACCCATCAGTAATTAATACTCTATACAACGGTCAAAAGAGCAATCGAAATATTATTGAATGTTCTACATCGTTCGATATTACTAATTCGTTTATGCAAAATTCTCACTATACGGAATTCCACACAAATCACATACTTCAACTTTTTATTGATCCAGAAGGGGTTTTATTTCAAAACCATCAATTGAATCTCAATTTTATACGATATAAATATTGAAAGAGGTTTAAATAACATAATTCATGTTTTCTCCAAAGTCTTCGATATAATTTAGAAAATAAATATTAATTTCAAATAGGTTTATATTAATAAATTCTCATTCTTTTCTAAACTATTTATTTGAAAACCTCTTATTTAATCTCAAAGCAATCAACGAGGTGTTACCATCATTAATAATCAATAAAGGATATGCAACCTAATTTCAATCGTTACAATTCATATCAACCAAAATTAATCGACCAATAATCAACAAAAATCATAAAGAAATGGACCTAGACTATAGTTGTGAGTTATAAAGATAACTCACCTAACCATTTCTTTAACATTCCAAATACATTGCTTCAGCCCGCAACCAAAAATCATCATGCTCAACCAAACCCTAAATAGCCATCGTCGTCAGCCACACACCTACTATCGTCCACTGCGCCATTCACGCCCAAACCTAAATCGACAGTCCTCCGACATGCATAACCAGCATCCCACCATCGCCAACATCCATGTCGCGAGAACACCTTAGCCAGCCATGCCTCAAGCTATCCTCGGCCTACAGTCATTGGTCAAGTATGCATCTTTTCCTACCGTCGCACACTTATATATTTTCTATGCATCGATTTTTTAATCTGTCAATATGATATAGGTTTATGGGGCTAGGCATATTGAGTAGGAGAGAGATGAGATAAGGGATTCTTGGGTTATGGCTAAAAGAAGGCTATACAAGATATGGTCAAAAGAATGCACTAAAACCATTATTATTACAAATAGGTCCTATGTAAATGAAATTTCCATTTCTCTTTAATTTACATTTACTCCCTTACTTATTCACATGTATAAATACTCGATCAACTATTTATGAATATATTTTCAATTTAGTTGAAGTCTACATATATGTATATATATTCCCATAAATTACACAAGGTATTTAAATTCTCTAATTATTTATCTTTGTTGATTTATTCACTTTATTAATGCAAATAAAATCACTTTTCATCTCTTTCAACCATATGAAAATAATTTACAATATACACGTACATTATATTAAATATTTTATTCGAGTTCAATACATTATTTGAAATAGTTTATTAATCAATTCATTTTGTTAAAAACAAAAATTCATTTATCAATAATTCTTAATTCAATAAAATATATTATCAAAAGAATCTTTTTATCCTAAATCGAACTCGAGCATTTTATTTTAATTAAAATTATTCATTACGATGGTGCATAAATTAAAGTTGTTACGCTCCTCTTCTCAAACTTTAGGGGATAATAAAGTTAACAATAAGGATGAAGATGTAATGACCCGTATTTTTCAATAATTTAAAATTTGTAAATTTAATAATTTGACTATGAGGCAAATCATCATTTTTCAAATATTTGAATTTAGAAATGAAATTTGTTCCATTATGACCGCTTGTAACATTCCCCTACTTGGAGGCCCAAAAACTAAGGCTGCGGATGTTACAGTCATCCATAGTTATTAATTCTCGACGACCAAATACAACGACGTTAGATACATTGATACACAGAAATACATGAATACAGAAAAGATTTAAAACATCAAACAAGATCACATTACATTTCAAAACATTTCCAATTCATTACATAATCCCACAATCATTAGCCACGTTCAAAGAAAATGTATTACAACATACGCCAAGATCGATATATGAAGATAGCCCTTAGATGATCAAGGTATATACTGACAATTTAACAAATTTTCCATTACAAACAATCTTTTTAGGGCGTTTTCCGTGGGTTCAAGTTGATGTTTAAACAATGTTTTGATATGTTTTCCCAACTTGATTGTATTTAGTGGTTGGACATGTATATAGTAATATATACGCATGGTTAGTTGATTTCCATCGCTAGTGATTGTTTGACTATTGATTGCTGTATCCTTTATTGATTATCATGGTAACACGCTGACCCAGTTATTTGAGGATTTTCTAAGATGGGTGTTGTTGTCCGAAAATGGGTTTATAAGCCATATATGGAACCACGTGCATTCAGTGATTTAACTATGAATTAATGCGCTATGGTACGCTTGGCTTGTTATGTAGGCTAGACCATATCATTGACCATTGTAATTATATTAGACTAAGACCTTGTTTTATGCATTAGCCATATTCGTCGTATTATTTGACTAACTTGTTGGTGAAAAATGAAACATGTATGCTGTATGCCATAGTTATTCTAGTATTATTTAAGGAAGATTAGAGTATGTAGTAATATAAAACCTTGGAAAATTAATAGATATTTTAGTAAAATATTAATACAATAATAATGAAAAAATAATTGAAATTAATGGATTGATTTAATGAATTAAGCATAAGGAGGGGCAAAATGGTCATATTTCAAAGATTGGAAATTAACGATGAAATTAGCGGCATTATGACTGTCTCGTTTTTCTAAGTCACGCGGTATTTTTGTTTGCTTTGTTTTGAGTTCGTATAAAAGAGTTATGTTTGAAAATAGCGTTGAGTTGAATGGGAATCAAAGGGTTAGGGTTTGAATTTTAATTTGAAAATAGAAGGGATATTTTCCCTCCTCCTGCTAAGAAACTAATCACGTATGTTCAGTTGAGAAACCACCCTGTTCATTTTCCTTTCTTCTTCGTCTTAACCTACCAAAGATCAAACCTTCTCCCTCAAAACTCGACAAAAATTCACAAAACCAGGAGCGTTGTGAAACTATCAAAGAGGACTACTAATTAGAAGTGACTGCGTGAAGACCCGTAAATTTTAACGATTTTTATTAACGTAATTAACTAAATTTTTCATGAAAATAAATAATAAAATTTTGAAATGAAAATTTGATATTTGATATTCGTCAATTTAAACGTAGCAAGTGTCAGATTTTCATTGGAAAATATGAAAGTTTGTTCCATGGTGTAATTTCAAAATTTAAATTTAATATCAGTTAATTTGATGGAAATAAAATATTTTCGAAATCTGAATATTTTTATATAATAAATTATAAATTATTTTTTGAGTGGGACAACATATTTTGTTTTCCAAATTTGGACTGCTCTAATTCCATTTTTCTTATTTTCGACGTTTTAGCAGCATTTTCGGCAAAGAAAAATCGAGTATAACGACCCGGTGTTTCGTGCCATTCGCATCCACACATGTTGGACTTGAATTGCTCAAAATATCAGATTGTTAATTTATATTTGGCAAAACTAAGCATATACAGTAAATAAATCAATCACGGAATCACAGACACCGAGTATTACAACAATAAGCATCGGAATAGATAAATAATAGAGTTGAAATAAAATACATCAGAATATCTCAAATACAGTAATGTTTCGAATACAAACAGATGACATCTTTGAAAAAAATAAATTGGATAACTGAATAGATATAGGTGAATCTCCAAGTGAAGCTTCAACTCTAAAGGCGAGTCTCAAATGTTGTGTCATTCAGTCTGACCCGAGCGTAAAGCAAAATACAAAACACTCGAGTCAGGATTAGCATTCTTATATTAATAAATCCAACTCAACTGAAATATCAACTGAAATACAAGTAACTTAAAGGATGTTTGGGATAACCATCCTCTAAGGATCGTTGGAACTATCTACTATGCAGTAATATACGCTATTATAATATGTCTATAGTAAAGTAAAAGATATTAAAATAGCGTTAAGGCATTACACATATCCCCCTTAACACATTTTATATATTCTCATAGTCTATACAGTATCGTACGCTCCTCCGAGAGGTTTACAAAGAGGGCACTCCATAGGTATAGCACAAAACAAACTCGTAGAAGGCGCGCTAGGGCATGTGACACGACAATCGAGGCAATGACATTGTAGACATACCATTTGCACTCCCGGATTGGTGGTAACGCATAGCAGCAACAATCGTCCATCTCGTGACACACTCCTAAATCAAAGGGTGCACCTAATAAAATCGCAAAAGCAATAGAATGATATCGAAGAAATGTGTCCGATAGGAGGAATGACCTCACTTGGCCCGGTACAGCTCCTGTTTTAGCCATATCAAGCTGTCTCACGGGAGTCAGGGCTACGTAACTACCATATAGAATCGTCACCAAACCATCATACTTCATTCTGGAATCTCCACCACGCATACAGTTCTTAAAGTGGTTTTTGGTATTGGCAGAGAGTATGACAATATCCGATCCCGGTTTTTGTAACAACCAAATGTTATTATCACACCGTAGTCATTTCAAAATAGTTTACACTTCAAAACCAAAATATTATATCTATTACAAAATCATATCAATACGATATCATTTCTTACTTAAAATAATATTCGTTTCCAAAATCATAATACTTTCTAAAATTTTAACTTTTCGAAATTATAACCCTTTGAAGTTATACACTTTGAAAACATAGCTTTGAAATCATAACACTTTTAAATCCATAACACTTACCTCTTAACCCGTTTAGATAATAAAAATTATATATATATATATATATATATATATATATAGTTATAACTAAAATAGCTGATATAATAAAATGATTTGTATATCAAATAGGTATAAATTAAATAGTTTATTAGGGTAATTAATATATTAAAAATAGTTTTATTTAAAATAATTTGTAGTAAAAACAGTTTATATAATAAAATAGTTTCCTCAAAGTTCACAGATCGATTCAACTCAATTTAAATCCCAAATTCAATTTAATTCATTCTCAATTCATCAATTTCAATTCAATTCAGTTTCTCAATAAACCATTTCAATTTTCATCGATTTCAAATACAGATTTTTAGCCATAAAATATACCATTTCAATTTCAATATATATCAAGGTTTAAATTTTAAACATTTCAAAACTAAATTTGATAATTTCATATATATCTTATTTTAACTTCATTATTATTTAGTTTTGAAATATTCACTTAATAGAATCCAATATCATTTGAATAACCTTAAATTACATTAAACTAAATATTTCCTTCGATTTATTTAAACTTGAAATATCCATTTAATCACTTTAAATCAAAAAATCAAGTTATAAAATCATATCTTAAAACCCTCAAATTTAATAAGTTTCAAATCGATTTAATTAAACAAAATTTTTAATTAAATTAAATTTCGAATAAATTAAATTTTATCTTTCCAACTTTAACTTATAGAAATCATTATAAAATCTATTTTTAAATTTAATTTTAAATAAATACTTAAATATACTGTATTTTACTTAAATCAAACTTTACTAAATTTAGAGCTTATTATAAAACTTATTCATATACATAATATTTTCAAATTTAAAGAAAAACCATATATATATTTTCTTTCAAAACCATAGAAATCATTTTTCAAAATATTTATATATAGATCAACGATGTTTGTATATAATTTTCTATCCTTTGGTCAAGTGATACAGATATTTATCATTTCAATCCGTAATTTAAATATATACGGGTATATATCATTTCAACCCGCAATCCTAAATTCAATTTAATAAAAATCGCTTTGGTTTATCATTTTAATTCATAACGATTTTCTCCTATTTTACAGATTGTTCGGGTGTGTATTATTTCAACCCATAGGAAATTCTATAACGGAAAACTTGCAGAGTGATAACAGATATGATAATAACATAACAGACATATATCATCAATACCAATAAAATATAATATAACCAACAGGATATAGTGTTATATCACAGAGGTAAACAATTACAGATAATAGCATATCATATATAACAATTAAATAATCAACAGTTCAAATTAGCAGCATACTTCAATTGTCGTTTCAATTGAAATCAAATCTAATAAATATAAGAACGTTAATCGTGAGTGATTGCTCACCTTTCGAGGTTAGAGAGGTTCGACAAATGAAATGAGTTTCGAATCCACGCATGAATTCCAAAGCAAAGCTAGTTTGACACGAATTCGACGGATAAAGCTGATGAAAAGGAATCGATGAGACAATTAGAATTAGTTTGATATAAATTAAAAAGAAACGTAAATTATATCGGTATATATTTGCTCAAAAATCAATATAAAGTTTAAAACACATACCAAAAAAATAAAATAAATAATAAATAAATAAATATACTACTTTAAAAATCAGTATTTCTATAATATATGTGTGTATAGCACGGCAGCCATTTTCAAATCTTTGAAAATTATATGTCTACAATCGACATGTCACTACTGAAATGATAAATAAACAGCCAAAACAAATAAAATATGTATACTATACTATCTATAATTAAACCACATATCATTATATATAATACAAATACATATATAAAAAACTTTAATAAACCATTAATTTGTATCTTATATTATAATAATACTCTCTGTACATATTAGCAACTATTTAAACATTGTCAGGTCGAAGGAACATTGTTAAGTCAAAGAAAAGGTTGGAAGAATATTATATTTAAGTAACTATGTATTATAACTAACAGATAGTTTTAGACTTGTATATAATTTTTTTTTTTCTCTTACAGTACATGTGATATGCGAACTCTTAAAATATCATACATATATAATGCTATATAAAATAATATATATATGTAATACAAACTCGTACTGTAAATAAAATAAGAACAAATATAGCTTATATACACTGTAATATCCATATTGTACTTTATAAACTTACTTTATTAAACTAACGTATGCTATACTTTTTATAAACTTACTTATATAACAATATATAGGCACCTATGTATATACCAGTAGGCTTACCATACCAACACGCCATATATACAAGATATATATACTTTCAAATTTATCCCTTGAATATGCGATCTAATATATTTGGTCCATGCATACTGACACTACAAAAAGGAAATCAATACATTTTTATATTTATCTATATTCAAAAGAATTGCAAACAAACATATACCCGGTCAAACTATTAACAGACATAACATCATTATATAAATATTTATATACACACGCACTTCAAAAATAGGTAAGTGTACCGAACAGTTCGAGGCGTGGATGGCTGACACGGTGCGACAGGGTGGTTTCGGGGGCGGTGGCAAAGTCTGGGTGGTGGGTGCATGAGGAGCGGGGATGGTTGATGTGTGGTGGCCAGTGAGCGTGGTGGCGCGTGGATCCGGTGGTTGAGTGTATGGGTGAAGGCAAGGTGAAGGGGTGGCACGGTGGAAAGACGGTGGGATGAAGGATGAATCGGAGGAAGGGTGAAGCAGTGTTTTGCATTGACGTGGAGGACCAAAAGTGGAAGGAACGAGCTCCATTCCAGGGGAAGAAGAAGATGCACTGACTTTTCTTTTATATTATAAAACTTCTTTCCTTTATAATTTTTCCTTTAGAAATGAACAGAATAGGAGAGGAAGGAGATAGAATGGTAGTAGTTCACGGCCAAAAGTATATATGTTTCACCGTTTTTTTCCTTTTTTTTTTTTATATATATATGTGGTGTGCACGGTAAGGTTAAAGGGAATGAACGCACTAGCAAGGAAGGTCATAAGCCAAGGACAAGGGACGAGCAGGTCAAATGAGAAAATGAATAGGCAAGAAATTTATGAAGTCAGATAAAATATATGTAATCAATAATAGGAAGGAAATGAACGTAAGAGAAACGAACCATGCAAAAGTCAATAATAATGCTGGAAATATGAAAAACAAGGGGCTATTTGAATTTACACGGTAGATAACGAAAATGACAAATAGAAATAAAAAAGCATCCATAAGGTTATTCATTTCACGGATTTCGTCGCGTATCAGACTCCGTAACACACAAATGAATAGACTGCGGAGATCAGCACGATAAGACGATCAAAACGGTATACAAATATCAGTAGTACGACCATCATATCCAAAGTCGATAATCGGTACTGAAAATGCTGCAAATCTGGTGAAAATAAGATAAACGGGGATAGAAAAGTTCAAATTTGACAAAACAAAATATGAGTCTCACTTAGAAGATGATTTATAAATTTTCTATATAAAAATATTCAGGTTTGAAAAATATTTTGTTATTATCAAATATTAACTGATTTGAATTGAAATAAAATTTAAAAAAAATAAATTTTCATATTATCCGATGAAAATTTGCCATTTTCTATGTTTATACAGACGTATTACAAGTATCAAATTTTTATCTCAAAATTCAATCATTTAAAAATTCACAAAAATCCAGTTAATTACGTAAATAAAACCTTAAAATTTTACGGGTCGTTACATCAAGTTTTGATAGATTGGTCGCATCACTGATATCTATGTATCATTCTGTTATATTTATGCATTTCGGTGTCCGGACGAAATCTTCAAAAGGGCTGGGCCTTTTTGTTTCCTTTGTACTTTCATTATCCACTTTTTAAACTAATAGCCATAAGCTATTAATATGTTCAGCTTTTCACTTCAATATTCCCTGTTTTAATATAGAAGCTTGTCCGTCCTTTCATTCCCTTCCCTTTCATATTTTCATTTCTGTTAGTTGATTTCTAATATATATATATAAACAAACAAAAGTGGATAGTTTACATATGTATACTTTATGAAACCCGCCGTTCTCCTTCCAGTTCATATCATCTTTACTGTAACCCATTCCCCATCCTTTTAATCGTGGCCCGCCACCCGAAAGCAAAGCTCCCCCAAAAACCCATTGCCAGCGTTCTCTCCACCTAGCTCCATTTCTCTCATGCCGAATGCCACCTTGCTGCAACCGATCATCCAACCCTTGCTTCGCCACTCTGCCACCCAACTGTCAACCGCCCTTCTCCTCGACAGCTACCCACCTTCGCCATGAACATAGTAGCATCACCCTTCTTTCGACCCACCACATTTTCCACTGCTGTGAAGATCGCAACAACCCAAGCAACCCAGCTAGTATCCCCTCCAACCTTCAGCTTCCCCTGACCATCTTCCTCCACCTCCATGCGACCGAGCACAGCCTGGCCACACCCATCTCCCCTGCGACCACCTTGCGTTGAACTCACGCTATCACGCCGCACATAGCAGCATCCAACCCGATCCCGCGCCAAAGCCTCGACGCTTTCCCATCCCCTCTCTGCCGCAGCCCACATCGCTCACAGCCGGCCGCTAGCACACAACACCACCCAGTCACCCGAACTCGACAGCCACAGTGCGTAAACCACCAATCCTTCCTTTGCACATCCCCTCCACGACCAGATCTGCTCATCCACACCACGACCAGATCCGCCTATCAACGAACACCTACATCCGCTTCCCAACCGTGCTCGAGCTGACCAAAACACCATCGCCATTTGCATCTCTCCCCTTAACCTTCCTATCACCCATAAGCCGCAGCAGTCCTCCACTGTACAGCCGAATCCATCATAAACCCCCTAGCAGCAGCGCCACCCAGCCCGTGGCGGCCTCCTCTCGCCCGAGCACAGTCGGCAGCTTGCCGACTAGACACCACGCACTCCAGCTACTCGAGCACGGTAGCTATCCTAACCCTTGCTCTTTTCTTTCTTGTAATATATATATTTTGATTTTTAAAATGTAATATACATACATACATACATACATACATACATATATATATATATATATATATATATATATATATATATTGATGTCAAATACATGTGTTTTAAGAAATAATGATTTTAAAAATATAATACATTAAGATTTTATTTAATATGTGTTTAAATTAAATATTGTTTTTAGAATATATATAGATTTTTATTTTGATATATGTTTTAAATTATATATTCATTTTAATATATGTGTGTGTGTGTGTGTGTGTATAAAGGTTTATTTTAAAATATAAGTAAATTTTAGATTTAAATTTTTTTATATATATTGTTTTCATCGATCTCACGTCCACCTTGCTCTGCGTTGGGATTTGTCGTTTTGAATTGGTAAATTGTCGAGTTTGTGATTCAATTCGTAGCTTGCCGTGTTTTCTAATATTTCTAGCCTCGAAAGGTGAGCGATCGCTCACGATTGACATTGTTATATTTAGTAAATCGATTTCACATGAAATGATGATTAAAATATGTTGTTAAATTTGAATTGGTTAGTAATTTGATCGTTGAATATGGTTTGTTATTATATGCAATTGTTTACCTATATTAATTGACATATGACACCATAACCTGTAATATATATTTTATTTAAATTGTTAATTATGATCATATATGCTTGTCATTGATTGTATGTCATTTTATGCTATTTTATATTCTCACACCGCAAATTCCCCGTTAGTTAGGAATTCCCTACAGGTTGAAATGATACATGCCCGAACGATATTATAGATTAGGGAAAATCGTTATGGGTTGAAATGATAGATCCAAGCGATTCTGTTGAATTGAATTTTGGGATTACGGGTTGAAATGATATATACACGTAAAATATTAAATTATTACGGATGAAAATGATAAATATTCGTTTTACTTGATCATAGGTTAGAAAACTATATATGGACATCGTTGGTCTATTGTAAATGATTTATAGAATTTTTAAAGGAAATATATGTATTTTTATAAATATCGATTTTTCAAAATATAATGTATAGATTTTATTTTTAAATTTAATATGTGTAAAAAAAAAATTAAATTTTTAAATCATATATTTTTGGAAATTTTATATTTATAAGTTAAGCTTGAAGATTTAAATTACAAAATTTTACTTATAACTTTGTTATTTTAAAATATATAAAATAATATTTAAATTTGATTTATTAATAATAAGATTTAATTTAATAATAATTAATATAATGAAATTTATTAAGAATTTAATTTAACTAATAATAATATATATATAATATGTTTTTAAATATTTATTTACAGTTTATATTAATAATCTAAAATAGATTTTATAATAACTTTTATATATACAATATGTTTAAATATTTATTTGAATTTATTTTATTATTTTAAAACATATTTTTGTAATAACTTTAATAAAATTAAGGTTGGAAAGATAAATTGAGTTGACTTGTAAATTTATTGATTTAAAAAATTAATTTAATAAGTATTGATTTGAAACTTATTGATTTTGAGATTTTAAATATTTATAAAAAGGTGACTAAGTAAATAATTCAAATTAAATATAATTGAAGTTAGATATTTAATTTTGATTTAAATTGTAATTTGAGATTTTATTTAATTGATATTAAAAATGATTAAGTGAATATTCCAAACTTAAATAAAATTAAAGTTGAATTTTTGAAATATAAATGAAATGTATCAAACTGAGTTATTGGAAATTGTTGAATATTTAAATTTTGAAACCTATTGATTGGAAGTAATTTAAATTTGTAGCTTAACCTGGATTTGAAATTGATATAAATTAAAATGGTTTTAATGAGAATTTGAATTAGACCTTTAACCTTTTTATTGAAGTGTTGAACTGAGAGTGATTTGGAATGAAGTTTGGAACTAGAGTCGATTTGGATTGATTTGTGAAATTGGAAGAAACAATCCTAATTTGAAATATTTTGATATAAACTCTTTTAAATCTATAAACTATTTTGATATATATTATTTATTTATTTTAAATATATATATATATATATATCTTAATGTATAAAATATTTTAATATATAAACTGTTGTATGGTTATGATTTTTGAAAATGAATATGACTTAAAGTGAATAATGATTTCGAGAGTGATATGATTTCAAAAGTGATATGATTTTTGAAAGGAATATGATATTTTGATATGAAGTATGAACTATTTGAAATGTAAATAACCACGGTGTGTAATAAGCGTTTGGTAGTTAAAGAGGCCAGGATCGGATATTGTTATACTATCTGTCGATACCGAAAATCACTTTAACAACTGTGCACGTGGTTGAGAATCCGGAACGAAGTACGATGGTTTGGCGAATGATTTTTTATGAAGTATTAACGCAGTCTTGACTCCCACAAGTCAGCTTGATGTGGCTAAAACAGGAGCTATACCTAGGCCATGTGAGGTTGCACCTCTGATTGAGCATGCTTCTTCGATACCATTCTATTACTTTGTGATTTGATTGGGTGCACCTTTGATTTTGGAAGTATGTATGAAGGTGGCTAGTAGTAGCCGCAATGCGTCACCACCAGCCCGTTCTGTAGAACGATAGAATCCTATCGTAGGCATTGCCTCGCGTACCTTGTTACATGCCTTATCGCGCCTTCTACGAGTTTGGTTTATACTGTACTTATGGAGTGCCCTTTGATAGCCCTCCAGTTTACGGAGGAATTACGTTACTGTATAGACTATTCGAATATATAAAAATATGTTAAGGGGAATATATAAAAATGTGATAGCCCTTTGATAGCCTTAACGCTATTTTAACATTTTACTTTACTGTAGACATTATATGTGTAGCGTATTATACTATGTATGTAGATATTTTAACGGATCCTAAAAGGATGAAATCCCAACAACCTTTAAGTTATTTGCATTTTACTTGGACATTTCACTTGAGTTGATTTACTTGCATAAGAATATTAATTCTGACTCGAGTGTTTTGTGTTTTGCTTTATACTCGGGTCATACTGAGTGTCACAGCATTTGAGACTCACCTTTGGAGTTTGAAGCTTTGCTTAAAGATCTGTCTCTCATCCATTCAGCTATTCAGTTGTTTCAATTTATGCCAATTATTTATGTTCAAACTTGTCATCTGCTTATATATTCGAGACTACTTTGTATCTGAGATTCTGTTGTATTTTGTTTTAGACTCCAATGTTCTATAGTAGCTTCGTGGACTACTATTTATCTATTCTGCTGCTTATTGTTATATTACTCGTGTCTGTGATTCTGCGGTTGATTTATTTACTGTATATGCTAAGTTTTTCAAATATAAATTAATAATCTGTTGTTTCAAGCGATTCAAGTCTGACATGTGTGGATGATTTTCGATTTGAATGGTTCGAAATAGCGGGTCATTACGGATTGGGAGGTGAAATCCTAAAGCATAAGAGCACAGTAGGCCAAACGGTAAGCGATAATGGAGTAAATCACATAATCCATTTTCAGCATTCGACGTCCAACTTAAAAATGACATATCTCCTTCATTTCTTAACGAAATTTGGCTATCCACACATCAAAATGAACAAACAGAGAAGTACTACTATCTTAAAAAGGAGTTGGGGGAAAAACGAAGGTTCTTGACTAGAAAATGGAATAACTGTGATGGTAGGAGCAAGGAGTTAGGGAGTGATGCTTCCTTCTTTCTATAATGTAATTATAATCCTCTAATAATGATATGTAGGCTATATTAGAATAGTAAACATAAATTAACATTAACTTCAGATTCAGATTGGAACTAGGAGGGATTTTGTTTGTGAACAGTAAGTTAAAACTAGTTTTTTATATAAATATGTCAATTCGACGAGTTAACACTAAAATTAATGAAGCTAATAATCAAACCAAACATAGAAATGTAGTGTTAGGACCTAGGTGCATTCTTAGACAATTAGAGGCAAAACGGAGGTGGCTGAAGGCGGAAACGACGATGAAAACAATAAATTCGTGAAATGTAAAACTGATAGAAAACAAGTACATCGGTCCTCCGGTGGCTTGGACTAGTGCACCGGTGGCCTTGTGTAGACATAGGTTGAACCTGAACCTAGAATGGCCTATGTAAATAAATAATGAATAATTTTCCCCTTACCTCTCTTATGTTCTAGAAGATGATTCTAGGCTGGTAGCGAGGCGAATGAAGGCGCTACGAAGTAAACACATGTGTGTAATGATTGTTTGTTAATTGAAGTGAATATATAATTGTGCGGGGAATATCAAATGATGATGGATGCATACATGAACGAGTCTGGGTGTAGGAAGATGACCCAAAGTGTGTATGCAGATACGAATACGGTTCTATGACATAAGTGTGTGGCCCTGGTATGCCATCACTCCCCTATAGTGTTACGGCAGGCTAAAGGAGGATGTGGATGTTAAGCGACCCCATAGGCTATGGGTAAACCACGATGTGAGTCTAATTGGGTAGAACGAGGACAATAGGTTTTCCTATAAGCTACGACAATCCAAGGAAGTGAGTCCTAATGCGATTGCACAACGACTGATAGTAGGTGATCCTTTAGGGCATAAGGCTAGACCACGGAGTGAGTCTGCATAGATATGATGCGATATGATTAAATGTACATGACAAATAGGTATGACATGTCGATGGAACATGTGATGGCTGAGTGATAAACTCATATAATGCTATAGTATCATCTTTGTAATATATGTATAGTAGAGTATGGCTTAAACGCCAAACTTATGTTCGACCCCTTCCTGTTTTTCCCTTTATATATATATATATATATATATATATATATATATATATATATATATAAGTTGATGTAGTTTGGAGATGTGATGGCATCAGAGATGGAGACTCATTTATATAAATTGTGTATAATGTAACTAGGTATTGTAATCTAGATTTGGCCACTGATATGAATTAGGTTGTAGTTGTATTTTTCATACATATGTATTCGACATTATAGACATGTTATGATGATGTGACTATGATATTTATTTATGTATTTTATTCACTTCCTTTTACTATGAGGCTTTGAAAGTAGATAGCGTTAGTTAGAGATATATTTGATATATGTCTATAGTTATATGTATATCATCTAAACCCCAATGCATCATCCTTTCGATTCTTGGGTTGTTGACGTCAGCTCGGGTGTCGGACTGGAGGCTGAAAGGATAGGGTTTTTACATTTGGTATCAGAGCATAGGTTAGAAACTAGGATAAGAGCTTGGAACATATTAAGAGTGTGTATTTTTATTTTCTATTAGATATATAATATATATGAGTCGATTATATTTGTAATTGTTCTAGTTAAGCTATCTATCTATTGGGGAGTTACTAATGCATCTCAGTTATGGATAGTGGAGCATGGGTATAGTGAAGATGGAAACTGAAATAGGGATAGATATAGGTGGGGAAAGAACAAAACTAGAATGATACTTGAGTCAACCTTAGGGATATTATGGTGTGAACATCCCGTTTAGTTCCACCGATATTTGTAAGCGATGAGTCATACCAATGCAAATCACAGTATCTACATTTGATGGATGTGGAGTAGTTCTTAATATTGTGTTAGAGTTGAACCTTAATTTGTAGTGGGGATGTGGCCAAGTACTTGTGAGAGTATATGCGATCGCTTGGATTTGCTTTGAAAGAAGCACCAGATAGGAAGCCCGCAAGGATGGTAAAGGATTGAGTTTTGAGAGTACAATATTTTTTAGAGTGAAATTTTAAAGAAACTATAAAAAAGGAAATCATTTTTTAAAACTGAAATTATAAATTACATTTATAAGAAAATTTATGAATTGATATTGTATGTAACGATCCGATATTTCGTGTCATTCGCATCCGCACATGCCGGACTTGAATTGCTCAAAATACCATATTGTTAATTTATATTTGACAAAACTCAGCATATACAGTGAATAAATAATCACAGAATCACAAACACAGAGTAATGTAACAATAACCAGCGGAATAGAATAAATAGTAGTTCATGAAGCTACTATATAAACATCGGAGTTCGAAATAACATACAATAGAATATCACAAATACAGTGAAGTCTCGAATACAACAGATGACATCTCTGAACAAATCAACTGGAAAGCTGAAAGCTGAATAAATGCAGATGGATTTCCAAGTGAAGCTCCAACTCCAAATGTGAGTCTCAAATGCTGTATCTCTTAGTCTGACTCGGGCGTAAAGCAAAACACAAAACACTCGAGTCAGGATTAACATTCTTATACCAATAAATCCAACTCAAGTGAAATATCAACTAAAATACAAGTAACTCAAAGGATGTTTGAGATAACCATCCGCTAAGGATCCGTGGAACTATCTACTATGTAATAATTTACACTATTATAATATGTCTATAGTAAAGTAAACTATTAAAATAGCGTTAAAGCGTAACCCATATCCCCCTTAACACATTTTATATAATGTCGTAATCTATACAGATGTTGTAAACTCCATCCACGGATGGGCTATCAGGGAGCATTCCATATGTACGACACAAAACAAACTCATAGAAGGCGCGATAGAGCATGCACAAGGCACTCGAGGCAATGCCAGGGTAGATATACCGTTTGTGGATCCGGACTGGTGGTAACGCATAGCAGCTACTACCTCCCATCTCATGACACACTACCAAATCAAAAGGGTGCACCAAATCAATCACAAAAGCAATAGAATGACATCGAAGAAATGTGCCCAATCGGAGGAATGACACCACTTGACCCGGCATGGCTCCTGTTTTAGCCGCATCAAGCTGACTCACGGGAGTCAGGGTCACGTAAATACCATGTAGAATCGTCATCAAACCATCCTACTTCATTTTAGAATATCCACCACGTACACAGTTGTTAAAGTGATTTTCGGTATTGGCGGAGAGTATGACAATATCCGATCCCGGTCTCTTTAACAACCAAACGTTATTATAGCACGGTGGTCATTTCAAAATAGTTTACACTTCAAAACCAAAATATCATATCATTTCAAAATCATATCAATTTGGCACCATTTTCACTTTAAATATATATACATTTCAAAAACCAAAACACTTGAAATTATAACACTTTGGAAATCATAACACTTTGAAATCATAACACTTTCCTTTAAACCGTTCAGATATTAATAATAGTATATATAATAAAATAGTTAATAAAGTAAAATAGTTAATAAAATAAAATAGTTTATTTAAAAACAGTTATATATAAAATAGTTTAAAATAAAATAGTTAGTATATTAAAGATAGTTTATATAAAAATAATTTATTTTAAATTATATAAATAGTTTTAAATATAATTTTAAAAATACTTTATATAATAAAATAATTTTCTCAAATTTCACAAACAAAATCAACTTGAATTCCAAAAATTCAAATTTAATCAAACCTCAAATCATCAATTTCAATTTGTTTCAGTTTCTCAATTAACTATTTCAAATTATATCGATTTCAAATGTAGAATTTTAACCACAAAATAAACTATTTCAAATTCAATATTTTCAAAGCTTTAAATATTAAAACATTTCAAAAACAAGATTTGATAATTCAATATATATATATATATATATATATATATATATCGAATTCACTTTACTATTATTTAATTTGAAATATTTACTTAATCATTCAAATAACATTTAAATAAAACTTCAAATTTCAAATTTAAATAAAACTAAATATACCATTTCAATTTATGTAAATTTGAAATTTTTAATTAAATCGCTTTTAATCAAATTCAAGTTATAAAATCATATCTTTAAAATCTCAAATTTAATAAATTTAAAATCAACCTATTTGAGTATAATTCCTAAATAAATATAATTTCAAACCAATTTTTATTATAAACTTATTTGAAATATAACTTCAAAATTCATTTATAACCATACAATTTTCAATACATATAAATTTTAAAATCTAATTTTTAAACCCTTATAAAATAACGTATACATACATACATACATACATATAGTATCTTGAAATCAATTATTTAATAAAACCAAAATATTCATTTTTAAAACCTTGGAAATCATTTTAAAGTATATATAGACCAACAATGTCTGTATAAAATTTTCTATCCTATGGTCAAGTGATACAGATATTTATCATTTCAATCCGCAATTTAAAATGTATACGGGTACAATCATGTCAACCCGCAATCCCAAGTTCAATTCAACGGAAATCGCTTGGGTTTATCATTTCAACCCATAACCATTTTCTCCTATTCTATAGATCGTTCGGGTATGTATTATTTCAACCCATAGAGAAATTTATACTAACAAGGAACTTGCAGAGTAATAACAGATATGATGATAACATAACAAGCATATATAATCAATAAAAATACAATATAAACAACAGGATACAGTGTTATATCCCACAGGTGAACAACTACAGATAATAACATAATAACAATTTTAAACAACTGCGCTGCATATTTCAATTGTCATTTCAATTGAAATCAAATTTAATAAATATAAGAACGTTAATCGCGAGTGATTGCTTACTTTTCTAGGCTAGAGAGATTTGGCAAAGAATTGAGCTACGAATTCAGGCACAATCTCGAAGCAAGGCAAGATTGAACTCGAATCGACGAACGAAGCCGGGCTTGAGATTGACGAAATCAAATCAAATTGGATTGATGAAGATCAATGATATAAGTGAAATTGTATAGATAGAACATATATAATCTATATACAGATAACATGGATACGAAACTATATATATATATATATATATCTCTCTTCCAAACCAAAATCAAAATAGAATCCTTTACAACAAAACATATACTCTATAATAACTATTTCCAAATATCAAAATAGCATCAAATCATATTATAAAGTGCTCTATATAACATATATATTGAAATAGCCATGCCAGCAGATATATATAAAACAATATATATTTTACTATTTCAAAAATCCAGAGTAGGTTATAATATGTAGGAAACATATATATGCAACAGAACACCGAAATTCACATATGTTTGTTTCTAATTCTATTGTATATTTTTAAACTGACATATAAACTAGTATAAAATCTTCAAGTATAACTAACAAATTATAAATATATATCTATATACCTATACTTATGTAACATACTGCTGAAAGTAGTTATAAAATAAACATACTAACATATGTATTACTGAAATTACTTCATATTACTTTCAAATTTTCCCAAATCACATAAAATATAATATATATACTTTATAACATATAACTATATATTTAAAAATAACAAATATATATGTCAACATATATGCGATATATAAACATGTACAAACATTATATGTATAAACATATGCAGAAAGAACTTTATAATACATATATATTGGTGCAACTGTGCCTCTATAAGCAAAATATAAGCAGACTATATATATGTAGATAAAATATACATAATTTCTTCTTTGGTATAATATATAAGACCAACTCATTTATAAATAATGTATGCATAAATTATAACAGATCATATATATATATATATATATGTATATAATATCGCATATGAACCTATACATATACAAACAATATATAAATAACATATACACTAAATCGAAATCTTATTATATAAACAAGCTTATATACATAAATAGTTTCAAAGAGCTGAGCGCGTTTCGGCAAATGAAAGGGATAGTCTTCAACAAACATACGAAGCTCTCAAAATTTATATATAACCCTTATATGTCAACGGATTTATAAGAAAAATATATATACATACTAATAGAAATATATGACAAATATATCACCTACGGTAGGGTGCAAGGATGAGCCACTGTCAGCGGCGTTCATGGCGGAGGCTCGGCGAGGGGGTATTGAAGCGGAGGGATTGCATGGAGGAAGGGTGCGAATGGATTCAAAATTGATGGAGGCGGCTGTTTTTTTTAAGAGGAGGTTGCAAGCTTCAAGTTGGCGCTCGTCTGGTGACTATGGGTTCGAGTAGGCAGCTGGTAGGCTTCGGTGGGTGAAGGTCGTGCTCGGCTGCCGATGTCAGGTCGAGTTTTATTTGATGCCTAGGTTGATCGCTCGAGGCCTGGATGGTAGGTCAAATGAGAAGAAGGGGAAGGAATTTGGTGAGCTACAGAGAGGAATATGAAAGAGGAGAAAGAAATGGAGGAAGAAGAATGTACAGGAGAAGTAAAATGACTCAGTACAGAAATATATAAATTATACATTATATGTTTTCCTCTGTACCAATAGGAAGGCAGAAACGAACCATCATTGAATAGAAAGGCAAATGTCAAGCACGAGAATTCAGAGATCATTAAAGCAATTAATTGTTTCTTAAAAGACACGGCTGAGTTTGAAAGGCAATAGAAAGCAAAAGGCTGTGGATACGATACCGTTACGACACATGTTTTTGTCCTTTCCGTCGTGTATCGGGTCTCAAAATACAGAAATAAATATACTGCGGAGATCAGCACAATGAGACGAATAGAAGATACACAGATATCAATGATACAATCGAACTATAAAAATTCGAATTCCCATTGCTGGAAATGCTGCAAAATTGCAGAAAATAAAATAAACGGAGCAATAACGATCCAAACTTGACGAAATGAAATATGACGTCTTGCTCAGAAGATGATTTACAAATTTATTCTATAAAAATATTCAAGTTTGGAAAATATTTTATTATCATCAAATATTAACTGATTTAAATTGAAATAGAATTACACAATAAAATAAACTTCCATATTGCCTGATGAAGATTTACCAGTTGCTATGTTTAAATAGACTATTACAAAATTCCAAATTCAATTGTTTAATATTCCACAAAATTTTCAGTTAATTACGCTATTAAAACCAGTAAAAATTTGGGTCTTTACGTTGTATTTATATAAAGTAATAAGTGTTTAGGTGATTTTTGAAAAAGAGACTTAAAGACTAAATTCAAAGTAAGTAAAATTCTAATGTCTTGATACATATATTCATTTTTTTTATAAGAAATTACGGGATTTATGAAACGAAATTCTAAACACATTTATAGTGAAATATGATTTAATGTTGCGGAAATGGTTTTCTTAATTGATATAAATATAGTGAGTAGCTAAAGTGAATTTTAAATTATATTTTCATATATATCGGATGTGTTATTTAAAAGTGTTAGAAATTTTCTATTTACGAAATAAATTAATGTATATTTATATATAATAAAATGGCTATAAATTATTTGATATGATATTTTGAAATAAATTAAGAATATTTTAGAAACAATCATAGTTTATTTAAAAGTTAAATGTGTTTTAAGTGTTTAATATTAAATTATTGAAGTTAAAGAAAATAATCGGTGTTGACATTAAAATATAAAGACAAATTATATGTTTGATGAAAATATTATATCTTATAGCTTTTAAGTGGAAGGGATGTTTTGGCAAAACAATATTTTTAAAGAGTGGTAATGTATCTCAAAGGCAAATGGAAGTTCTGAAATTTTGATACGGTTCTATTAGTAAATCATTTGATGTTATTTGAAATATTAAAAAGGAATTAGGAAATTCCATAAGTTAAGAATCATGCGATAAGTTATAAAACAAAGAAGGAAAAAAGGGCTATGCATTAGAAGTAGCACCAAGTGCGATATGTCATCATCTGTTGTAAAGATGGGAAAACAGATCGTGAAAGAAGGCGAGTTATGAATTTGTATAATGAATTTGACAATTGGAATATGGCCTGGACAAGGATTAACAGACCATGCACGATATTGTCAAAAATCATTATATCGATAATCATATGGAATTAGATGGAGATGAAGTTCTATATGCCATATAAGAATATTTTTAACTTCCTCCCCAAAGAGGTAGGAATTAGTAAGATACATGGATATGCCACTCAGGCACATGACTCTAAAAGAGAATCAAAAGTTGGATAAGAGAATTTCCAAGTTAGTGAAATAAAAATTGTAGTTATGGACAGAAAGAGAAAAGTAAATCCGAATTAATGTGATAAGGTGTTATAGAGAAAATGTGTTTACCTAATAACAAACTAAATTGTCAAAGATTCATATGAAGGACAATTGGGCCTAAATTATGTTTATTTAATATTGGTATATTTTTGAAGATGTAATCGAAATAAATTTTGAAGCTGGTTAGTGTAAGAGGCATAAGTGGTATTGGAATTTCAATTGATTGGATCCTATTGACCAATCAATTGAAAATATTTTGAAGATATAGATGGAGATTTCTGTCGTAGGGGCTAGAGTTTATTTAAGGATATGGTCCTGGTGACCCAATGATGTTGCTATGTGACCTTACCCGTTGATCGGTCCATGGTGCAAAAATGAATAGATAACAGTTGCATTCTTTGTTCTATATCATTGTGATAATGGTTAGAGAAGGAAGCTAATGATATTTAGGATGCTCTATTGTTTGATGTCATTGAAAAGGTAGATAATTTGAGTTGATCTGGGGATGGGTGCATTCATTTGATGTGGTAGATAAAATCCACCATTTGTTGTTATATGGCTTGGATGGATGTTGCTCTCCGAGCAAGTGGTTGTTGTCTTGCTACATATGTTTGGGGCGACAACATTATGTGTCGACACTTGAGTGATGGTTGTAACTGCAAGTATATGATTTAGATTGGATATGACATGAGTTTGATTGCATGTTCACTAGGCGAAGATATTCCTAGATATATTTTTGAGCAAGATGTTACTATGATTAATTGGTATTAGGTTGATTTGATTTATATTGCGAGATGTCATTACTACTAAGTTATCTTATCCACAATATGGAAGAATAGTAAGTCGTTGAAATTATATTTGACGAAAGATACCTTTTATTTAGGATGACTTAAGCTTGGAAATTTGGCTGTGAAGGGTATTGAGTGCGGATTTTTGACTATTAAGGATATTTCAGATTTTATTTGGTATTAAACTTCTATAAAGTTAAGTGTTCAAGTACGATGAATGAGTCTGTAGTATGCATGAATATGGATGGGTATTAAGTTCATATGAGTTTATATTATTGATAAATGGAATGAAGTCTTTGGAATTATATATATGTATATATAGATATGATTTAGAGAATAAAGAATTGTGGGAAGCTTCTATTGATAAAAAAATATTCCAAATTGGTTTAGTGGAGAGGATTATATGAGAAGTAATTTTTGATTGGTGCAGATTTGGAATTTATATAAAAGGTTTCAATAGAAAATTTTAAGCTATTGAGATAAACCAAGTTTGAGAAGTTAAAGGAAGATGTATATGATAAATGGATATTAAACTAAATTAAAGACGTACCACCGAGTAGTGTAGATTCAAGTGTTCCTCGGTAGTTGAAGAAAATTTGTTTGGAAAGATCAAGGAAAGATATTACAGTTAGTACACATAAGAGATGTGGATGCGATTTTTTGTGAAATGGAGCATTGGAGTGTTCGAATATAACTTTCAGCGAGGAGTAAAATGATTCTTTTCAATCATCTATTGAATTGAAAAGAAACCGTCTATTGAAAGAAACTCTTTGGAGTAACGACTTAACCGTATAGGGCTTACATTGCGTATGAAGTGCATGTAGACAATGTATTGTATAGTGATACTTTTAACTCTGTCACTATCTTAGGTTAGTATTTTGCTTACATTTTGGATTTTTGGTTGCTACAGTTGTATAAATAGAATAGAATAGGATTTCTTTTGTTTGGATGCTTATTTGGTTTTCTTTTATTTTAGAACTTATGATTGAAATGTTAGGAAAGTTTAGAAGGCAATACTTGGAATATCAAATTTGTTGGATGTTTAGAGAAGTGATATCATAAGAGCAGGGATACCACTTGAGTTAGATTTGAAGTTCGAATGATAGATATGTTATGCTCACCAGGTTAAGACATTAATCATTTTGAATGCTTTTAATTGAATAAGGGATGGTATTGCGATTCAAGTTTTTTGGATTTACTTGGGTAAGCACCATCCATTTTGAGTTGCCTAGCTTTAGAATCCAAAAAAAAGAATTGTAGAAACTACTATCAAATGATTTAGGTGTTAGGTATGTGCATTTAGGAATGATATGAGAGACTGCAATTTTGTTTGGGTACGTTAGTGTAAAGGCTCCATGTGTTATACATTATAGTATCTTTTATTTGAGATGATATGGATTACAAAAGTTGTAGACATGCACTTACATTTGACGTTAGCACTTTAGGATGATTTTTTTTCTAGTAGTAGAGTTTATTAGATATTTTGGGAAGAACAATTGAGCTAGGGGTAATTGGAAAGTGGAGGAGCAGATCTGATCTTTTCAATTTTATCCCTTTCCAAAGCGTTTTTCTATTTGCTCGATCGTTAGTTTAACTAATTTCTAGGTTTGATTGAATAATTGCTTGAATTAGTTGTTGTTTTGTTTATATATGGATTGCCCTAAAATTATGATGTGCTTTATATGCTTTGATTTTTATGATTTATCATGTATATATGTTCACCATATGCTATGTTGATGTGATTGATTCTGCATACATATAGAATTTATGTGTTTATCCTAGTATGCACATGAACACAAAGAGATCAAGGCAACCTGAAGATTCAAATGTTGATGTATGTTAGTGAGCACGTGCACCTAGTTGATGAATTTGATTTTAGATCTCGTATGTTATGTATGAATGCTTGATTTGATTGGTTTCTTTGTTATGTGGATGATTGTTTGGATGAATAATTAGGTGATTTATTTCAGATGCTTATATATCTATGTGATACGAGAGAATGCGATGCATTCTTTGTCCCTTGGGAATTTTGAGGATGGAATTCTTTTAAGAGGAAAACGTAATACCCTAAAAAATTGATAAATATTTTAGTTAAATAATAATACTATATTGACGTTAAAATAATTGACATTAATGAGTTAGTTTAATAAATTAAATATAAGAGGTAGAAAATTGTCATTTTTAGACATTGGAATATGATGATGAAACCAACATCATAATTATTTTTTCGAGTCTCGTGTAAGGAGTTATGGTTGAAAATACCATTGAGTTAAATGTGCATCAAAGAGTTTGGGTTTAAATTTTGATTTGAAACTAGACATACTGTTTTCCCTCCTTCTATTAAGAAACTAATCATGCACATTTAGTTAAGAAACTACCCCGATCATTTTTCTTTCTTCTTCCACTTAACCCACCAAAGATCAAACCTTTATATCTCCTTCAAATCTCAATGAAAATTCATAAAGCCAGCGGTGTTGCGAAGTTATCAAAGAGGACTGCTAACTTGAAGGGATTAGGAAGTGAAAAACTAAATCATGAGAGCGCATGAGGTCGAACAATAAGGGTAATGGAGTACATCACGTAACTCTTTTTTAGCATTCAACATCTAATTTCAATATGACATATCTTCTTCATTTCTTAACAATTCGTCGATTCACCCATCGAAACGACCGTTTGAACAAGGACTACAATCTGAAAAGGGGTTTGGGTGAAACAGGAAGGTTCCTTGTTAGAAAATGGAAGAATAGCGAAGGGAGGATCCTCTTTGGAGTTTTGGTGAGTGATCTATGCTCTTTTCTTCATATAAGAAATTATAATAATCTAATAATGATATGTTGGCTATATTAGAATAGTATACCATAAATTAACTCTAACGTTCGAATTCAAATGGGAAATGGGAGGGATTTTGTTTATGAATTAAGTTAAAACTAGGTTTTATATAAATATGTCAATTTATAACAACAACGGAATGACTTTGTAACGTTTTGAAAATGCTGTCATAATTATTCGCAGCATTTCGAATGCCTAACCTCATGCTGCAATAGAGTTGGGAAATACCGCATTGTTTTCGAAAATGTTGCTAAAAAGGAGGCTACCGAAACTTTTACAAAATGCCGCAGTGAATTGATTTCGTAATATTTACTAAAAGATGCAAACTCATTTAGCAGCGTTTTGAAGAACGCAGCCTGACAACATGCTTCAATAGAACCAATAATATAGCTGCATTTTCGAAACGGCTGCAAAAATACTTTATGTAGCAATTTAGGTAATGGCCTTTTATTGCAGCGGTTGTATGCCGTTGTGTTTTGATAGTTGCAACATCCTTATTTTGGTTCGGTTTGATTTGCTACGGTGTTTTTTACTTTTAGTATTGCGGCTCTTTTAAAATGCTGCAGTATATCAACATTTTTGATGCATCTTACAACGACTGTAGCAGTTTTAAAACAATTATAAAAGCCATGAATAATGTATTCAGAAACAAATTCCTTAATATATAAAACACAAAGAGATATAATCTAGTATTATAAGCAGTTATAAAAATTAAGCATAATCAAAGCTACATCAATTTCATACACCATAATATTTAGGCACATACAATATTTTATGAACAATGTTTTAAGCACAAATGTTAGCGACATAAAATCTTACAAAGAGAGCTTGCTAAAAGAGAAAATATAGATCTTGGTAAGTCCAAGCTCGTCGCCTTCAGAAGTCCAATATGCCTGTGGGAATTTTTTTTTTAATTAGAGATTAACGGAAGAAGAGAACAAATACGAATTTATTTAGCATCAAACATGAGAAGTTCAAATTTAAGCTAATTTGACATAGATGTATGCAATACAGTCGACTCAGGCAAAATTCATTGCTACACTATTTATAAGCTAGCAGCCCATATTCACTCTGCTTGCAGCCAACAAACATTCAATGCTGCACAATATGACTTATATTCCCATAATCCAAACTCCAAGTCGGGGCTTTGTACCAGCCAACTAGATCATTTTATCCCCACTCTCCATCTTACATGCATAACGTAAATTGGGTGCAAACGGGTAATTTTCTTTGGAAAATGAGAACCAAACTACCAAAGTACAGGAACCGCTTCCACAAAAAATGGCTAGATGTACTTTTGACGAAGTTTTGTATTATCGCTTAAATTGCCTGTTAAACTTTGATAAGTGTGTGTAACGACTCGTATTTTTTGATAATGAAAAATACAAAATTTAGTAAGATTTTTGGAATTAATATTGTGAGGAATTAAAATTTATGATTTATAGATGAAAAAAATCGTTAGAATATAATTTAATATTATTGTTTGAATGCCATTGACAGCTAGTTTAACGTAATTTCAATCAATTGAAACAGTTGTAAAGTTAATTTGGTTATAGTTGTAGGATAGGAAGAAATAAATTAAATGTTGTATTCAGAATATAAATTGTATGTAATTAATTGTAATTGGTTATTATAGAATAGGAAATCAGTTTTGGATAAGTAATTTATAACCCTTGGTTGTAAAAAATGAATTAATAGATATGAATTACTAAGTTGTGATAATTGATTTATTATCATTTCATTAATTAAATTAGTTGAAACTAATTTTGAAATTAATGGAAATTTAATGTAATTGTAGCAGTTAAAAGAAGAAAAAGACGTGGGCATTAGAGTTTGAGAAATAAAACGAAACTTATGTTAATAATTAAATTATATAAGGAATTGGTGATTTTATACAAAAGGCTTTTAAATCGAAATAAAAGAATTTGATTGAAATCAAAATATAATTAATTAGGATTTTATTACAGTTGTAATTGAATGCAGAAATTAGTGTAATATTTAAAACATGGAATTAACATGAAATTATAATTTTAGAAGATTATTGAATTTCCGTGTAATCAAGAATGATGAAATTTTATAACTTTTAAATTTGAATTTAAAAGTGATTAAATCGGTTTTAAATAATAATTCATTTAATTAACGTGAAAATTAGTTTTTTTGGCCACTCTCTTGGATTTCGACGAAACCAGTTTCATCGCATCTGTAACAATGAATTATTATAGGATTTCAAGTTTCGTGGCGATCAGACTTATCATTTGATCATGCGAGCTCGAAACACGTAGAGATCAATTAAAGGAATTTAAATGATTATAATTTGATTTTAAAAGCTAACTTCTATATACAATGGAAAGAGGGTTCGTAACTAGTTCCATTGAGTTTAAAAATATCGAAAACCTATATTTCAATATATTGGATGACAATGTCTCGTTACGGGAACGAAATGGGCTTTTCGGGTCTTTGTTGTTGCTTTGACCCGTTCCATCTGTTCCATCAGTTCTTATCCATCCCTGTCTATCTGTTATAAAACTTAGTAATCTTTTATTTCATTTTTCTGCATGTGTAATTTCTATCTACCTGTTCCATTATCTGTTCCTTCTCAATAGCGGACATCTCAAAACCTACTTGCAATTTCAAATCAAATCAAATAAATCCAAACTCCTCAAACCCTATCATATAATATACCGTTGTGAAGCTTTCGATGAGTGTAATCTACAAATGCAGTTCATATTTGAAATCAAGTTTTCTTTCTTCCAGAAAGCAGTGAAATAGTTTCGATCGTCCATCTTAGGGTTTCACGATCAATGGTGGATCGTCGACCATTCAACGATCGGGGAGTGACGTCTAGAAGAGGAGACGAAGCAGAGAGGATCCATATGGTTGAATCGTGTCGGGGATGATCGAGTTTGCTAGAAAATTGAAGCATAGGGCGTAGTGGCCGATAGCAATTCTGGCATGGAGGAGCAGTCACGCGGCCATAGGGGGCGGCCTGAGGTGCTAGAGGCGGTGGCGATGTCTGATGGTCGAGAAGGTGGCCGCAGGTGCACGTGTTGGATGATGTAGGTAGCGGCTGCTGTTGGGTTGAACGAGGTCGCATTCGTTAGGTTTCTAGTGAGGAAGCTTTTTACGTTATTGCCCCCGTTTATTTAATTTTGTATAAATTTAATTTTCAAACATCTTACTCGTTTAAATTTTGCGTACGAACTTGGATTTGGACGCGGTTTCTTCCATTGGGATCGTATCGGAATTCCTGACAACATGAAACTGGTTTGGTTGAATTTGGTAACTGTTGGATTTTTGGGCTTGTATTGGATTTTTAATTGACTATAAATGAAAAGTGAGTGATTTAACTCACTCACGCAATACTAAACCTTCTTATGTTAATTGAATTAAATTTATGATATGATAAGAATTTTATTGATTGTAGTTCAGTAGTTTAAATTGACATTTAATTCTGATTGAATTTTATATTGAATTAAATTGACATTCAAATTAATATTAGATTTAATTGCTAGCTAAATACCTGATATTGATAACCAATAAATTATTGTGAATTATTAGTTGATTTGGATGTTGTTTGTTATTGTATGCTATTGATTGATATTGGACGTACGGTTGTTTATTTATTTTGGATATATCCCTGTTATTACCAATTTATTTATTCGAATCATTTATATTATCATTGGGACCATCGAAAAAAATAAATTAAGAAATAGGTGAAATGATATATACCTATGAGACCTTGATTTGGATTGAAATCATATATATCCATCCCTATAATTAAAATTGAAATAACTGATCACTTGGATATAGGGTAGAAAATCATATACCAACACTGGATTGGTTAAATTAAATGATTTTAAAAATCTTGAATTTGGATTTTGATTAAATAATATTGTTTTAAAGGAAATACATTGTGGATTTATATGAATTAAATTATTTTTCTAATTCAAGCTTTGAGAAATTGAAATTGGTTAAAAGAAACTGTTTAAAGAATTGAATTGGAAATATGAAGTTATAAACGAGGTATGACTATAATTTTGGAAATTGATTTTTTTTTTTAAGATTTGGACCTTAAAATTGAACAATGTGGTTTAATTTTATTTAAATGATTTAAATCAGTAAATTGTAATTGGACTTGAAATTGATATAAATTGGAATGGTTTAAAATAAAAATTGAACTAGAAATTTAAATCATTAAATTGAATTATTGAATTGAATTTGAAGCTAAAAATGAATGTTTCGAAAATTGAAGTTATTTCGAATTGAAATTGAAATCAAGTTGATTTGGAGCTAAATTGAATTTGAGTCAGTTGAATTGAAAGATTGAATATTGAGTTTGTTGATTTGAAATTGGACATGGGTCCAGATTATTGAAATGGAAAGAAGCAGTTTGATTTGATATTATTTTCAAATAAATTATTTTTGATATAAACTGTTTAAAATCCATTATTGTTAATATTTAAATTATTTAGATTTTTCCAAAACTATTTCACTATATAAAACATATTCAATACTCAAACCATTTTATATTAACTATTTTAAATCTCTAAACTATATAAACTATTTCAAACTATTTATAACTATTCAAACTATTTTTTAGAATTTCAAACCGTGTAAAGTTGGAATGTTTATATTTAAACCGTTGATTTAAATGCGAATGTGGTTAAATGAAGTTATAACCTAAGATGGAATTTGAAATGATATTTTCAAGTGGAAATGACATATTTTGAGTAAATATGATGATTTTGAAATGAAAGATATTTTGAATCGAATATGGTATTTTGATATCAATTATGAGTCGGTTTTGAAATGTAAAAGAACCAACCGGTGTGAAAAATGATGTTTGGCTGTTAAGGAGACCGGAGCCTCTTATTGGCATACTCTTTGTCAATATTGGAACCACTTTAACAACCGTGTACACGGTGGATGATATCTAGAATGTAGAGGTGAATTTGAGGCGTTTGTTGGATTTGAAAAAAGAGAACAATAACGGATGAACCCGACACTTGTGTCAATTTGAAATGACTAAAAAAGGAGTCATACCTGACCAATGAGGCTAGCTACCTCTAGTGGACACACCTCTTCATATTACTATATTGATGTTGGCATGATTGGTGCACCTTGATTTGATTTTTGAGAATGTTGGATGCGGTGGGCCGTTAGGGTTTACCACCAGTCAGGAAACACAAAACGGTAGTATCCTATCTTGGGCATCGCCTCACATGCTTTGTTATACTCTTTATCCTGATTTGCGACCACTACGACTTTGTTTTAATATTGTCTTATCACGGGACCTCTCTAGCTACCGATGCTACTGGTGATGCTACTAAGGCAAACTATAGAACAATGCTTAAAAATATATTATGGGGGATCAATGTAAAGCCTTAACGCTACTTTGATATTTTACTTTACTGATAGACACTATATATAGCGTATTTGACTACATATAGTTAGTTGAACAGATCCTTAAGAGATGAAAAATCCCGTAGCATTTCTTAAGTTATTGTACGCACGTTATACACTGGAGAGGAGATGTAAAATCCCGTAAATATCTCCAAAGCTATTACACTCATATTTACTTGTATTGGTTTAACTTACATAAGAACTTTTAGCTCTGACTCTAGTGTTTTGTCTTTTCATTACTCTCGGGGTCTGCCTGAGCATTTTAGTATTTGAATACATTATTTCTGGAGGACGAAGTTGGAGTTTGGTATATTATTATTAGTATTATTCCGCTGCATCATTATTGGTATATTGTTGTTTGTACTCTGATTATGTTGTCAAAATTATGTAACCAAATGTATATTGTAAATAGCTCCAAGAACTGTTTATTTGATTATTATATTTTATTATTCCGTTGTGAGATTCTGTATTTTGTTTCCCTTCATTTCTCTTATTTTCTTATTTAATCCAATTGATAATCCTCCCTTTTGAATGGTTTGAGTTAGATTTGTGTGGTTTATTGTCGATTTAAGCCGTCCAAAAAGGTGGGTCGTCACAGTGTAGGTAGTTTATTACGTATGTTTGTATATGCTTCGTAACTTCTTATTAACAATTATTTCTCATTAACATGGCCAAATAGGGTGCAAGTAACATATGTTGTGTGAGTAAACACACATACAGTTTTTAAGCTAGATTTGTGCTATCCAAATCCCTACTATCAGTAGCAAGAGGATGAAACACATTTTCTTTCATGTTGTTGAATGTTAGATCATCTCTATTCAGTTTTTAGACAGCTTTGTTGATGTACGAATGTCAGTGAATCTGTGAACTATACATCTAAGAATTATGAATTTAAAAAGACTTGGAACATTATCACTGATAGGAAAAGAGATGGTAAAAAAAAGAAAACCGAAAAGGGGTAATTTTTCCAAGATATATACTTGGTCTACTAAGAAGTCAAGAAAATATAAACAAAATTACCAGCAATCTTTTAATGTTCGACATTATTAACAAACAAAGTTTAGTTTACAATTCAATGCAAAAATAAGAGAAATAAATCAATCATCTTCCTTTTTTTGTTATGTTTTCTGCTTTCGTATTAAATTCCACGAAATTATCACAGAGTATTACATGTGCATCAAATACAGATGTTTAAGTTTATGATAATTCAATTTTAAATTTAACGAAATTTGTGGAACCATTTTGGTATTATTTGACATACGATTGCATACCTCAATATGTATCAATCCTAAGACTTCATCAACTCTTATGTCGCTCACATTGAATGGGTGCTATGCTCTTAATTGTTTGAGATACAATTCACCAATAACATATGACTCATAATCATATGCTTAAAGAGTTATTCTCAAACTTGTAGCTTAGTCTATAATTCCAAAAATAACTGTAAGATTTCATATATTTCTATATTTTCAAATGCGTCTTATTATTATGAAAATAAATACAATTATTATAATTTTATCATATAACGAATATTCATAATATTCATTTTAAAATAAAACTAAATCTATTTTTAGTCAATGCTGAAAACAGTTACTACTTCATGTATAATACTTGGTATGTTTACAAAAACAATTTTTCGTAGTTTGATTCATCCATTGAGAAGTGTTATATGTGCTCCAACTATTTACGCAATCATGACAAATAGCTTACGGATTATGAAGCTCCATGCAACCACTTATTATAGGATTTTATTCCATTCACTTTAACTAGTTTATAATCATGAATTTTAGATCCAATATTGAACTTGAACAAATAACTTTTATATAAAATAATTTTTTGGAAATACATTTTGGAATGGAAATCACATTTACTATTCCATTTTAAGTATCCTTTATAATTTTATATAATTTTCATTGCGATGTCTCTTCATGAAGCAGAATTGATCATTCACTTCTTTATCTTAACCGTACCTAAATCACATCCACTGTCGTACATTGACGTTTCTTTCAAAAATGGTCGAGCCATTAAAAGGAGGTCCTTATTGTAATCAGGAGTATTGAATACACAATTTCACGATAATGGTTTATTTGCATATTTTCAATGAGCTAATTTGATTAAAGTTTCGTTTACATACCACGACCGTTTACTATATAACATCTTATGTGATTGAATATGGATCAAGTATCCATATTCTTGTGTTAACATTAGATTTCGATACTTATAGAAAACAATACATAGTCTTGTACAAAATAAACATTTAAGTTACCAACGTAGGAAAGTTTCAGCGGTTGTACAAATTGGCTCTTGCATGGATCTTGAACGATAACATGCTAATGGATTCAAAGGTAAGTATATTTTATATTTATTTTTCATTCTTTAATTTATTTCATCTGTATATCTGAACTAAAGAATATTTTATCAATTTTATTAGTTGCACAAATTTATGGATGTATACTACTTTAACTGTACATGACAAATGTATTTACACTACTAGAAAGGTTGATTGTTATCATTTCATTTTTCTAATTAGACCCCTACTAAATTTTTATTTTTCTCAAAACAAAAAAAGCATAGAAATCTTTAGATTTCTTTTATGGGTGTTTGGACTCGCTTTGCTTTGGGATTTTGACCTTGAGGAATATCAATAAATCATAGGTCCACAAGCGATGGATAATACTTTATCAATTGTATCATATGTAACTCCTAACCCACGATCATTGTTCTAATCTCATTTCGACCTTAAGGGATATCTACAAGTCAAAAGAGATAATTCGCTCTTACTCGCACGTACCTTGTGGAATATCAACAAATTCGTGCATGTATCTTACCTCGTCTAATATATATATATATATATATATATATATTAATATTACTATACATAACATTTCTAGCTTAAGGAATACAACAACTAAAGGATATGTAAATAATCTATTAATATGTATATGTAGTAGACAACTTATATGAAAGGATTCATAATCTTTAATATATATATAATGAGTGACATCGATGTAGGGAATAATTTTTTTTTTTGGAATATCCTTACGATTCAAGTGTTAGAAACATCCAAATTCATGGTATATGTACTATACATATGTACTTATTCCTTAAATTTCATTTAGGGTTCTTTCCAGTTCCACTTCATTTCATGCATATTTAGTTATACAAGTATTAGCTTATTTATAACTTTTATAATTCAATTTACTTATATAATATATACACGTATCTTATTAATTAAATCTAATTTATTTGATTTTAATTTTTATTAGTGAAATCATATTTAATTAATGTAATTTAATTTATATAAAAATTGAAAATTTTATATCACCCATTCTAAACTATTTAATATAGTTTACTAACTGTAACATTTATCGTTTGTTTATGTGTACATATCAATATATGAATGCATTTTAATGAATTTTATTTAATTAAACTATTTAGTTAAATATTTTAATTAATTTAGAATTTTAATTTAATTTATCATAACAATTTCAAAATAAATCAATAACTACAACAATTATAGTTATACACACATATATATATATATCAAATATATGTTTAATCATTTTATTTAAATTAATTAACCATATCATTAAATTTTAAATTTTATGATTTCAATAATAATTTAATTTCTCAAAACAATTTAAAAAATTAGAATGCATTTTATAACTTTTATAAAATTTCCTTTTTTATATTTTAAACATAATTTCTGAATCTAAATATAATTTTAATTTTCAAAAAAAAAAAAAATCAGCTTAAGGCCCAAAACCAATTCGAACATTTATATTGGAGATAACCTTTAGGCATACTTCATCCCTCAGGTCAGACTAGTCGCCAGGTAAGGTAGAGTACTTGTTATCCATACCCAACCTTGGGCATTATCTTTCCAGAAACCCAACTAAATGTATAGGCTTTAATAAGTTAGCCCTAACATTGCCAATTTTGATCACATAAACTATTTGGGCTCTAATACCATTGAAAGAGCCAAGCCAGTCGAAAATGGATGAAATATATAGATTTCAACTTTTTCTTTCATTTCTTTTTGGATTTTTATTAATCCTATGAAGTCCAAAGTTTTATTATAACCAATATAATATTATTTTAAATAAAATCTTATGTTATTTATTTATTTTTTAGTTTAAGTTTTAATTAATAAGTGTAGAAAATACATTTATATGTTATAGTGCACCTGCTATAAATATGAAGTTTACATGACTAATGTGACCATATATAGGTGTTGGAATTTACAGCACCGTAGACCCATTTATCCATTTATATATACCTTCGTTGTCTAAATTTTTGATTTAAATACCTTATATAATATGTGTACAAACATACATATATACATACATACATATACAGACATGTGTTAAAATTAAGTTTGACTATTTTTTATATTTTGAAATCTAAAATTAACAATTATAAATCTAGTTTCAGGTAAGGAAGGGTTTAAGATTAAATTATATAGTTTTACACAAAAGTCCATTTAATGAAAATTGAGTCAAAATAACACACACATAGAGATATGTGTGCATGCACACACACAGAGAGACACACACATACACACATATGATTGTAAATTGCATTTAAAAATTTAAAATAACACGCACACAATATATGTGTATATTTATACGTATGTTTGTCTATGTATGCATGTGTGTGTATATATAGACATGTGTGTGTAAAGTTTGTAATCTAACACATGTTTTGAAAGTAAAGCAACAATTAAAATCAAACTTTAACTTGAGAGAGAATCAAAATGTTTATGATGTTTCGCACAAAAGTCAACTTATTTTTTTTATTATAACAACTTTTAAATAAAAGTAAACAATAACCAAACGAATTAAATTCAAAACAATAATCATTCACATGTATTCATTCCAAAGCGATTTCAAATAAATAACATATATAGTTTATTCATGTCCGTATATATAACAAATAATAAAATTATATCAACTAATTAAAAATTATTTTTCAATCTAAACTTGTTTTTTGTTGAACAATACTAATTTCTAAAACAATGAAAAAATAGATAGAATAATTTAAGCACATATAAGTTCGTTATAGGAGTTTAGATCTGAACTATACAAACAATACGAATAAATAATTAAATGAGATGTGGCATGCATGGGATCCAAAATTATAGTAAAATGATGAACATATAATTAATTGAGGTATGGCATAAAAGGGATCTACACTATATAGCTATATAAACACATGAGGTGTAGAAGTACAAGGCCTAAACCATGTCAACATGATGAACGTATGAATAAATAAAATTAGAATGTTACCTTAATATGTAGCATAAAAAAGGAACCTACGGTAAATAAAGTTCTTAAATTAAAGGGAATCGACTTCTGGATTTTGCACGTATTAAGAAACAACAACCACTTTTGTATTTATTTTTGATTTTGTTTTGGGATTTTTTTTTTCATGATTGGGAAGCTAAACATCTTTTTGGTAACGTCCAAAATTTACTACCATAAGCGGTACCTGATAGCAACGATTATTTATTCTAACTCTCTTTGTTAAAATTATATCACACTAGGACCTATGGAATTTTGTTTTGGTCAAATTACAATATCCTCCATAGTTAATTTGATCAGTCCAAACACAAAATTCTTGATTCAATAATAACAATTATTACCAACTGTATTGCTTTGGCTAAAGACTTTGACCTTCAGTTGACTATAATTGACTGTGATACTATCCTATACAACCGAGATGGTGAATTCTTTATTACTTAGTATTTCACTTCCAATGCTTCTACCTGGACCCAACTATAGCCATTGATGGACGCTATATCATGATTTAACTATAATCAAAATAAAGTTGCAACTTTTAAGTTCATAGTATTATCAAGTTGAGAAAAGCTTATAATATTATCACTTCGAGATTCTTTGTTTAACCTTAGTTATATTAACAAACCAAAAAATCTTAAGTGAGTCATTCCGTGGTTATCCCATAACTGTCAGTACGTAATCCCTTGATGTTCTCAGTAGCCAACGTGATACACTGCCCAACATTCGGAGAGTATTAGATACTTTAGTTTCGACAGGTGAATCGATATTCTTTTTCATAATGTCTTGAATAAGAATATTTAAAATAATATGTTGTTTTTAATGTGATATATTTTCATGATTATAATATATTGTAATTTCCATTACATATAATACGCTACCGGTAAATTTTCCACAGTCTCAGAATAGGCTCAAACTGATGAAATTAACTGCAAACCGATGAAAGAATGATTTAAAGAGCTCGGAAGATGTCAAGATTGAAGACATCAAGGATAAGGTCAAGTTTCAAAAATGCAAATCAGGTTAGTATCGACAAGATTCATTTTGGTACTAACATGATTTGCACTGAAATGATTTATTCTGACATGTTTTAAGAACTATCAAGAATAATGATATAAAGAAACTCAAGAAGTTTGATGAACTTTCAAACAACAAAATAATGTTGGTACCGACATGATTTTAGGACTTGTATTTGCAATGAACAAATGATAAGCTTGGGCATGAAGGAAAATTAGACTTGAAATGCCCAAACTCATGTCGATACCGACATGAATTCATGTTGGTATCGACATGATTTGCTTCTCAATACCGATATGGGGCATCCTGCTCTTCGTGCTGATTTTCGTATCTTATAAATTTTGCTATATTCAAACCTAGATAGCAAGATTTGTGTGTAGAATATCCTATAAATACCTTGTAACCTTCAAATAGAGGGGTACTTTTGGAATTTGGATCTACAACCTAATTTCTTCTTCCTTAGCTCTTAAAAACCTTTAGAAATTCCGAGATCCATGAGATCATGGTTGGATTTAATTGTATAATTGTATTTCAAAAAGAAAATAATTAATAACAAGGACTAAAATGGATGTACGTTGGAGCATCCGACGAAGAACCACAAAAAATTTGTGTTTTTTATTACTTTCTTGTCGATTTCATTAGATCTACTTGCTTTTATCTACTTAGGATTTTGTGTCAATTTTTGATGCAACATTTTTTATGCTTTCACTGAGAATGACTTTGATTTTAAAGCTTGAAATTTGATTTAAAGAGGATGAAGAGGCGTACTACAAGAGCTATCGCTAGAAGAAGTCAACTAGAGCACGAAGGTAACCAATAGGTGTTTTTGGACTTTAATCCGCCTTATATCTATGTAATTAGAGAGAAGATGGAAGGAATGATGTAATGATAGTTAGAGAGACCGATGGCTTGACAAGAAGAAATGATGGATGGATTTTATAAAGAATGGATCAGCAGAGAACGACTGAAGCAATTGGAGTTCAGAATCGGAGGCCTGAAAGTGGAGTAGATAAACAAGGAATTGGAGCATCGCAAACTGGAGTCATTCCCCTACCACACATTCATGTTGGTACCAACATGAATCATATTAGTACAGACATGATTGGATGGGGGAATGATTAATTTGAACTTCGTGCAAGTTGGGATACCAGGATCTAACGATAATGGAGTCAAAAACACAAACTAAAATGCAAACATACAACAACAAGGACCAAAACTCTTCGTAGGAAATGGGGGAATGATGAGAATCTGAGGCAAGGGCATGCAGAGCCCCAGAGATTTCTATGGAATGATAATGTCGGGATTGCTGATATGATAGACAAGTATTGAGACGTGGGCCCTCATATCAAAATTTGGAGTTATCAAAATTTGAGTATGTGAATATGAATCTTTACACCCCAAACATTAGATATGTTAGGAACAAACCTTATTTTAAACTGCCAACTCTAGAGATGTATAACGAATGGATGGATCCAACTATTCATTTGATGAGATATATTCAGCATAGGGGAGTGTTGGGTGGTTTGAAGGAGGTAATGGGTTAGTGTTTCCAATTATACTTAACTTATTTAGCGCTGACGTGATAAATTTAGGTAAATGCTTTAGGAAATTATATAATTTGTTACATACATCTAACTCAATAACCAATCTTGTTCGAAATAAAAGGCATTTCCTTTCTATTGTTTAATTTATATAATGTGCTATGTTAATTAATCAAAAATATATTTAATAGAAAATCCATTAATAGTATGTTTTTTGAAGGTAGTTACAATTTGTTGTAATCATTAGTGGCTTATCACAATAAAATAAACATACCATTTTAAATAAATAGTTAAATGTATTGAGACTGGATATTAATACATCTATTGAGACTAATAAGTAACACTCTTCAAATGTTAGTGCATTACTCATGGCTGCTGGGGACACCAAAGGGTTACGTACCGATAGTTATTAGATAATTATAGAATGATTCACTATGATAGTTTTTTGTTGGCTATCAACTAAAGTCAAATTCTCTAGCCAGAGAAGTAAGGTTAATAATAATCGTTGTTATTAAGCCAAAGACTTTATATTTGGATTATAGAGGTGAATATGGATGATATTGGAATTTTGACAGTTACCAAATTCCGTAAGTCCAAAATGATATAGTTTTGACGATGAGAATTTGTGTAAATAATTGTCATTACGGGGTAATGCTTAACAAACTAAAACTGGATTTTACCAAAGCCACATAAGTGATAAATTTGACCAAAATGTTATATCACATGCTAAGTGAAATGTGAACATTAATATTCGAATTTTTCCATATTAGTTGCTCACTAAATTAACACCTAAAAGTCACACAACCGAAACATTAAATACTCCTTTTACCACTTGATTTAGTTAATTTGTAATTATTATAAATTAATTATTATGTTATAAATATTAATTATAAAATTTCATTTGATGTTGTTGAACAGTATTAAATAATGTTTAGTTATAATATACTGACCGATATACACTATCGGTATCCTTTTATTCTGGATTTAAATGCATTTAGGCTTGGATTGACCTTGAGGCCCATGAGGGCTTGGTAAAGTAGGCTATAGGGCAGCACATTATGGTGGGCCATATGATGGTAGAATGAGAAGGAATTTTGAATTCAAAAGAGAGAGAGAGAAATGTAAGAGAAATAAGTGGATCTTGACCCTCATTTTACTCTCCAGTCTCTCTCCTATATAATCCCACTAACCCTCACTTTGCAAAGACTTTTTCACCTAACTTTTGTTGCTCATATCAGGCCTCCATTACCTTATAATAGCCCTAAAAAACCAAGCATTAATTAACATAAATTTTCTTCGATTCGATCGTCGATGGTAAGGCAATTCAGAAGATAGCAACTGCAGGGTTGGAATTCAATTCAAGGAACTCATTTCATCATTTCAAAGTGCTAGCTCTAGGCCGTGGTTAGAGGTACACTCCTGATTTACTAATATATTTAAATGTTTAATTGCTTATGGAATGATATGTTAGTTAAATATAATTTATAACGAATCGATACGTTGTCACATGTCGATGGTTACATATACAAGCACCTATGCAAAATAAATAAACAAACTTTTTTCTACACGTATACCTTTATGTTGATCACTGCTTGAAATAAATTTTTTATATTAAAGTAATGTTATTAAATGAATTTAATGAATCAAATCTAAATACAAAAGATTGAAACATATAATTTATATTTTAATTTTTATAAAATTTTGTTCAAATTTGAAAAATATTCTGTAATTTATTTATTTATTTTAATAATATTATTTAAATATTTACATAATCTAAAATTAGTCAAACAAACAAAGTACAAATTCATACATTTATTAATAGTATATATTTCTATAAAATCTCATATAATATAAATATACATTATGTTTTCAAAAATTAATATTAAAATATTTTTTATATTTTTTCTAAATTGATTTTAATTAATTATTGAGTATTTTATTAGTAAATTATTAAAATCAAAAGAAAATTGAAATAAATTATTTTATTATCTAGTCGAGAACAACAAGTAAATATGCTAATTTATAAAAAGGTATTAATATTTATAATTATATATTTATGTTTATAACAAGTTATTTTTTATATATATAAAATATATATTAAAAAAAATTAGTTTGGATTTCATATTACTTGATAAATACTTAAAATTATTTTACAAACTAATATTTAAATCTACATATAAACATACATACATATACACACACATATGCAGTGCAAGCTGGTTTTATAGCGGCCGTCCACATTCATCAATAAAATAAAGAAACAAAGAAAAAGCAAAAGGGAAAAAAAGAAGAGCACACAACTGCAGCATGGATCCTAGAAAACAGTAATAAATTCAATTAATACTCATAAAAGTATTAAATGAATTAAAACACCCTATCCTAGGAACTCAACTATGCAAACACAACTGCAACATCGATCCTAGAAAACAGTAATAAACTCAATTAATACTCATAAAAGTATTAAATGAATTAAAACACCCTAACCTAGGAACTCAACCATGCACTACTTTAATGAAGAGCATTGAAACCGAATTTTTATATCCTTTAAAAAGCTAAGCATTCCTTTCCTCCCAAGGGACCATTATCACCTTCTTCACCAGACATAATAACTGGGCAGAATTTTACGATCTCCATCTGGTAGCTTGAAATATGGTTATCCATTCAGTAGCATGGTTTCTGGAAGGAGCATGATAGTTATAATGCAACAAATCGTTTTTCATAGCTTATGGACATACAAGCAACTGAAGAATAAGTGAGAAATATTTTCAAGGGCGCGTATGCACAGCAAGCAATTGGAGGAATTGAGAATATGCCTATGCAAAAGATTGTCTTAAGAGTGCACTGCATTGTTTATAACTTTCCACATCAATAAATTCTCTCTAGTACTGGATCCAGCCTTCCAAATTCTAGTATACTAAGGGAAAATGATAGAGTTTTGGTTAATGTTCATAGTTCTGTAAACCGAGGCAGTGGAAAGCATATGCTTTTCATTCTACCTTAGGTTCACATTATTAGAAGTTATATTGAAGATTCCATAATGCCCACAAGTTGTTCTCCTTATTAAGAATCCTATTGAGATAATGAGAGGCCGCTGCTTGGTTCCAAACCTTAAGATTAGTAATGCCGAAGCCTCCATGTTTAAGAAGAATTTGAACTTTCTTATAGGCAGCTGGAATGAGTTTTTTGGGGAAGGGGTTACCATGGCAAAATAATGATTGAAGGCTCTTATCAGCATAGAAATGAGCTTGCTTGGAGTAATGAAAATTCCGAGATAATTAAGTACACGTAGCAGAGGCAACTGTTGAGATTATGGGAATTGATATGATCTTTGTTTTCTGAGTTTGTTAATCAGTATTGAAACAGAGATTTGAGATAAATGCAAAAATGCTTTATTACATAATCAAATGAAATGATACAGCAGTATTATTTATATACATGTTTTGATGGGCTTTATAATCTAGCCCATATCCATAAGAGAAAATGCAGAAATAAAGTGAACGGTAGAGATGAGATCTGGATCAATGAACGGCAGAGATTGTGATGTCTTCGTATAATAGCGGATCACTGACCACTTTTACACTTCTATTCGATATCTCGTATCCTCTTATTCCCCCCTTCGAACCCTAGCTCTCTCAGAGTTAGGGTTTGAGAGAAAATTTGTGATTTGCAGAAGAAATTAGGGATAGACTTGACGATTCGAGTCTCTGTAGAAGATTATTGAGTTGTGTTGAGAAAAATTTGAGTTCTTCTTTCTCAGTTTTCATTTTGAGTGAACTTGTCAACTTGAAGCTCTGAATTGAGTAGATCTGGACTGCAGCTTCGAGTTTTGGTCTGTCTTGGTTCGATCAAGGGAAGATTCAATATTGTTTGATTCTGATCTGCTTTGCTCGACCGAGAGTTGATTTTCAGTAACTTTGAGGTCGCTTCTGAATTTCAAAAAATTTCTTTTTGAAAGTGACTTCGTCAGTGTATCTGCAATTTGGTAAGTGGCTGGTAAGTGGTTAATTTGTATATTGCCTTTGAGTACTTGCTCTCTGACGAAGTGTAGGTCTATTTCGATATTCTTAGTCCTTGAATGCATTATAGGGTTTGCAGTCATGTAAACTGCACTCTGATTATCACACCATAGGGTTGCTTTGATGTTTGTGTTGAGTCTTAGCTCTTTAATAATTGATTGTAGCCACATCACTTCTGCTGTTGCACTTGCTAGCTTCTGTATTCGGCCTCTGTGCTAGATCTAGAGATGGTTGACTGTTTTTTAGAACTCCATGATATTAAGTTGTCTCCAACAAATATGCAGTATCCTGTAACTGATTTTCTATCATCAGGATCAGTTCCCCAATCTGAGTCTGCATAGCCTGTTATGTTGAGATTTTTACTTGCTTTAAATGTCAAACCATGATTGATTGTTCCCTTTAGATATCTCAGAACTCTTTTTACAGCTTTCCAGTGTTCATCCAATGGATTCTGCATAAATTGAGAAAGTTTGTTAATACTGAAAGCAATATCAGGTCGTGTTATAGTGGCATATTGTAATGCCCCTATATCACTTATGTATTGTTTAATATTATCTATGACTTCTCCCCTGTTTTTTGAGAGATTTTGATGGCTGATCATGGGAGTAGTCATGGGTTTTGCATCTTCCATTTTTGTTCTTGCAAGTAGTTCTGATATGTATTTTTTCTGACTTAAGATGATCTCTGAATTTGATATTTTGTGCACTTCAATCCCCAGAAAATAATTGAGATGTCCCAAATCTTTAATTGAGAATTCTTTGTTCAAATAGTATATAACCTTGTTGATCTCATTCTGATTATTACCTGTAACAATTAAGTCATCAACATAGATTAGTATATAAGTAATTAAAGATGAATCACCTTTGACAAACAAAAAGGTGTCTGATTTGAGAGATTGATATCCTATTGACATTAGAGTTGATTTCAATCTGTCAAACCAGACCCTTGGGGCCTGCTTCAGCCCATATATGGCCTTGTTTAATTTGCATACAAGACTTGAGTCTTGTTCATATCCTGGTGGTTGGTTCATGTAGATTTCTTCTTCTAATTTGCCATTTAAGAAGGCATTATTGACATCCAACTGCCTTATAGTCCATCCTTTATGTAAGGCAATTGAGATGATAAGCCTTATGGTGGTGGGTTTGACTACTGGACTGAATGTCTCTGTAAAATCAAACCCATACTGTTGGGTATATCCCTTGGCAACCAGTCTTGCTTTGTATTTATTGATAGATCCATCAGGATTCCTTTTTATCTTATATGTCCATCTGCATCCTACAATATTTTTGTGTGTAGGTGGACATACAAGATTCCATGTTTTATTTTTCATAAGAGCATTGTACTCTTCATCCATTGCTGCTTTCCAGTTTTCATTTTTTGCAGCCTGATCAAATGTGAATGGTTCACTGGAATTTGTGTTGATCATGTATGCCTTGGGTTTAAAGATCCCACTTTTGGCTCTTGTGATCATTTGGTGGCTGGGTCTGACAGGGGTTTTAGCCTGAGGTAACTCAGACCTTCTATTTTGATCAGTATTACTTTCTGAATATTGATCTTCTCCATTTGTTGAATGTGCAGGTGAGTAGATGGCATGGCTGTGATCATCTTCACATTCTGTATTATGTTGAGTAGATGCAGATGGGTGTGCTTGATGATCATCAGCAGCCCTTCTCATTTCTGCTGTGCCCCTGTCTTCTGATATTATTGGTATTTCAGGTATAGATATGTTTGGGTTATAAAATTTTGCTGTTGTGTTAACTCCAGCATTTTTGAAGGGAAAAACTATTTCATTGAATGCAACATGTCTGCTAATAAAGATTTTTCCACTATCATCAAGACACTTATACCCTTTTTGATTGGAAGTGTAACCTAAAAAAGTGCATTGTTTTGACCTGAAGTTTAATTTGTTACTGTTATAGGGTCTTAAATATGTTAAACATAGACATCCAAATATTTTTAAGCTACGATAATCTAGTTTTACCCCTTGTAACTTTTCAATGGGGGTTATACCATCTAGAGTTTTGGTTGGCAGTCTATTAATAAGGTAGACAGCAGTGCTAAAGGCCTCTTGCCAAAACTTCAGTGGTAGTTTTGCATGACTCAGTAGGCTAAGTCCTGTTTCAACTACATGTCTATGTTTCCTCTCTGCTAAGCCATTTTGTTCTGAAGTATAGGGACAAGTAAATCGATGAACTATACCTTTAACTCTAAAGTACTCCTTAAGAGACTTGTATTCAGTTCCACCATCTGATTGAATGGTTTTGACATGAGCATCAAACTGTTTTTCTATCATTGTAATAAAGTTTACTACAACATCATGTGTGTCTGATTTATTTTTCAGAAAGTATATCCAAGTGTGTCTTATGTGTGCATCTACAAATGATATATAATATTTATACCCATAGTCAGAATATATTGGGGCAGGTCCCCAGAGGTCAGTGGCAATGAGTTCAAATGGTTTAGTGTATTCAGTTGTGGAATTACCAAATGGTAGTTTGTGACTTTTTCCCATTTGGCAGTGAGTGCATACATAGGGAATAGATATATTACTACAGGAAATGTCATTTTCATTGAGAATCTGCTTAACTATTTTAGCATTAGGATGCCCAAGTCTATAGTGCCATAAATCAAAAATATTGTCATTGTTTTCTATTTCACAATGATTATAATAGCTTTTATCATCACTATGACATGCACAGTTCACAGATTTAAATCTGTACAATCCTCCTTCAGCATCACCCTGCAATAAAATATCTTTAGTTAGTATATCTCTAACAACACAGTGCTTAGGAAAGAATTCAAAGTAAACTTGGTTATCATTAGCAAATTGAGACACACTCATGAGATTTTTTTTGATTTTTGGAACTCTTAGTAAATTATGTAGGAATAATTGTTTCTTTCCTTTAATAACTGCATTTCCTATATGTGAAATATTGATGCACTTACCATTCCCCATACAAATGGATTTTTTACCTTTGTACTCTCTATTGCCAAGATTTAAGTTTTCAAGATTATTGGTTATATGGTTGGTAGCTCCTGAGTCTGGATACCAGCAGTCATCATTTAATTGATTGTTTTCATTAGAATTATGCTCTTTGTTATCAGATTGATTGCTGAAGCTTGCTTGAGCTATGTTGGCATTACAGTTTCCACTCTTTTGATTGTTGTTGTTCTGATTAGAGTACCTCAAATAGCATTTTATAGCAGTGTGACCAAACTTTTCACAAATTTGACATTTTGGACTGTTGTTGTTGTTGTATCTGCCCCTTCCTCTAGATCTATTTGAAAAACCTCCTCTCTGTGTTCCTCCTCTTTGTGTATTCTGATCTGTCTTGTTGTTGATTTGGGTTTTGTTTCTTGAAGCAGCTGTGTAATTGACTGTAAATTCTGACTCCTGTGGCCTTTTATTATCAATTCTTGCCTCATGAGATAGTAATATGGAGTAGACATCATCAAGTGAAGGCAAGTCCTTTTGTGATGCTATGACAGCAATAACTGATTCATACTCCTCATTCAATCCATTGAGGATGGTTAGAATGTGTTCTGAATCTGAGACTTTGTGGTTGGCTGCCCCCAGTGAGTCACATATTCCTTTGATTTTGAAGATGTATTCTCTCATTGAGCTGTTGTCTTTCTTTACATTGTGCAGATGTCTTTTATAATACATCACCTTGGCAGCTGACTGTGTATTGAACACTTTTTCAATAGTTGTCCATATATCATTAGCAGTTTTGCATCCAATAACATGTGACAGTAGATTTGTGCTTATTGAAGATAGAAGCCAAGAACAAATTAGTCTATCTTGTCTATGATATTTGACATATTCTTCATTACTGATAACTTTGTTTTCTTGATCAGTTATACATTTGGGAGGAATGGAGATAGTTCCAAGAATATGGTCTTCCAGTCCATACCCTTGAACTGCAGTCTCTATCTGCAATCTCCAGAGAAGAAAGTTATCCTCATTTAATTGAACTGTGACGAGATTACTTTGTGGGCTGATAACTGTCTTAATCAGTTTCTCTGCAGCAACACTTTGTTGATTACTATTGCCTTCATTAGCAGAGCTACCCATGCTGGGTTGATTGTTGGATTCATCACCCATGATGATATCAGGAAAGCAAAATCCAATACAGAAAGAAAAAATGCAGGGCAACAAGAAAAAAAGATTTGGTTTAATTCAGAAAAAACAAAAAAGAGGTAAATCAAGAACTTCTCACGGTGAATTTTGATGCAACAGTATAACAGAGATGATGATCTCTCAGATCTGAGGTGTTGTACTGGATGGCACCTTCTTTGTTTTGGGATGATTCTTGATTTCTTGATTTTTTGTTTTCTGAGTTTTCTGACTGATTTTCTTGTGGGAATGCGTTGAAGAATCTTGATGCAGCCACTTATGTTTGGCGCGACACTAGATTCAGCAATCTTCAGATGATGAACAGTTTTCTGATGAAGATAATCTCCCAAATGATGATTCTGATACTGATGGGTTTTTGATTAGTTGATCGAATGACTGTTAAGTCTTTGTTAGCTCCGATACCATATTGAGATTATGGGAATTGATATGATCTTTGTTTTCTGAGTTTGTTAATCAGTATTGAAACAGAGATTTGAGATAAATGCAAAAATGCTTTATTACATAATCAAATGAAATGATACAGCAGTATTATTTATATACATGTTTTGATGGGCTTTATAATCTAGCCCATATCCATAAGAGAAAATGCAGAAATAAAGTGAACGGTAGAGATGAGCTCTGGATCAATGAACGACAGAGATTGTGATGTCTCCGTATAATACGCGGATCACTGACCACTTCAACACTTCTATTCGATATCTTGTATCCTCTTATTGCAACACTTTTGATGATAACCAATCTTGCAGCTTGAGAGAGTTTAGTGTTGGGCATCGAGATTAATTTAGCTAATATTTTTTCATATAGAGGACGGCATTGAGCAGTTGAACTTCTAGAAGAACACAAAGGAGCTCCAAGATAAGTTGCCTTAGCATTCAATGGTTGAGGACCAGACATGGAATAAATAATAGAGGTAGCAAAGTCAGATAACCTTGCAATACTTATGTGAGACTTCTGAATGTTGATTTGAAGGTCAGTCATTGTTTTAAAATTATCTAGGACTTTTAAGGAGTTTGAAATAGAGTGTATTGAAGGTTTGGTAAACAATAATAATAAATCATCAGCAAACATCAAGGTAGGGATTTTATGCTCGTTACATTTAGGACGTCTCTCAATAAGCTTATCATGGACACACTGATTGATCAGAGCAGTGAGAAGCTCCATTACAAAAATTAACAAATAAGTGGAGATAGGATCTCCTGTTATATACCCCTATTCGGAGAGAAGTAACCAAAAACTTCCCTATTTAAGGAAAGAGATAGCTTAACGGTGGATATGCAAGTATGCTCCAAGCAAAGAAGGGGAGTTGGAAATTCATTTTAGAGGGGATAGAGATTATAGCTGACCAGATGACAGTATCATAAGCTTTATGGATATCTAGCTAAAGAATACAACGAGGAGAAATATTCTTTCTTTTGTAACCTTTAATTAACTCCTATGACAGAAGAATATTGTCAATAATCATTCTTCCTGGTAAGAACCCTGCTTGGTTTGGAGATATGGTAGTGTTGAGGCAAGCCTTTAATCTAAAGGATAAATTATTTATAATACACTTGTAAGTAATGTTACAACGTGCAATTGGACAAACCTGAGATACATCTTGAGGCAGCTCAACTTTGGGAATTATAGCCAGTTTAGTATGATTAATGCCTGAAAGTAGAACATTGGATTTAAAGAAGTGTAGGATTGCTTTGCAGAAATCAAAGCCTATAATGTGCCAAGTTATTTGAAAGAAATAAGCTAAGAATCCATCTGGACCAGCTGAACTGTCCGGCTTCATTTGATAGATTGCTTGTTTGATTTCATCAGCAGTGATTTGCGGGATAAGGCATTTAGATTAAGAGTCAAAAATAAGTGGCAGATTAATATTATTCAGGGTAGACATATCAGCAGGAGAGGCATCCTATTAACAGAGGGACCTGAGTAATAATTGATAAGTGCATTTTTAATATTAAACATAAACTTGTTTTTGAAAACAATAACGCAAATAACCCTGTTTTGAAAATAATTACGAACATAGACTTGTTTTTACCAGGTAGACGTAGACGATTTTTCAAATTTTCAAAATGCGCCAACGGGCGACATTTGAAAATGCGCACGAAGGCGAATTTTGAAAAATCGTCTTCGTTAAAACCCTGCACAAAACAAGACAGCCAGCAACCCTTCTCCCCACTTCCTCATTTCCTCAAAACAAAACAAAACCGAACCCAAAAGCCCCAAATTCCTCAAAACCTTCCTCCACTTCCATTTCTTCAATTTTTAGACAAATTCTTTCACAAATTAGTCAATGGCAAGCACGTCTGGTATAGAACAAGAAATAGGTACGAATCTATACCCATAATTTGGTATTTCTAATTTAGGACAGGAATTTGTTGCAAATTTACTTCATGAACAAAAATTGTGCTTGTAAAGTAAAGCATTTGAATATCACCGTTGATAATTTGTACACTTTGAACTTGTTTGAACTAAGGTAGTTGTATGTGTACAAAATGCAATAGGTTACTTTGTAAAACATTTTAATATGTACAAAAAGTTTATGTTTGAAAATTGCTCAAATGATGGCAAGATCGGTCGTTGCTAATCTACAATTTTCTGAGGAAAAATTTTCAACCGCGTGCATACAAAATGGATTTGCTGTTGGAATGGTATTTGAAAGTAAGCAAAAAATGCTACACCAATTAACCGAATGGTCAATTCTACATGGAGTTTCATACAAGCCGATCAAGTCAAATAAAACTATATACACCGCTATCTGTAATGTTGACACCAACTGTCCATGGAGAATACATGCAATAGTCTCAAAGAAATCGCAGTCTGGCTGGTGGGAAATCAGAAAGTTGCCTAGCGAACATACCTGTGTCAATCCTACAGTTAATTCCAACCACAAGCAAGCCACTTCTGATTTTCTTGTGTCAAAAATCATGTCATTTGTCAAGGCCGATTTGGATATCTCAGCAGGTACAGTCCAAGTGCTTGTAGACGATCAACTGTTCATCAAAATTAGTTACATGAAAGCTTGGCGGGCATTAAACAAAACAATAGAAAGAATTTATGGTGACTGGGCCGAATCGTACGCGACTTTGCCTCAGTATTTCGAGGAAATAAAGAGAAGTAATCCGGGGACTGTAGGCCATGTGACCCACGATGAAGTTGGCGTATTTGATCGTGCATTTTGGGCATTTGGCCCTTGCATTACAGGTTTTCTACACTGCCGGCCATTGCTATGTATTGACAGGACACACTTGTACGGTAAATACAAATGGACGTTGCTTGTTGCTACTGCTGTAGATGCGGATGACTGTCTGTTTCCATTAGCTTATGCAGTTGTCGAATCCGAGTCATATGATAGCTGGGGTTGGTTTTTTTCTTGCATGCGTGAATTCATTCACAGTGTTTGCAATCGTCGTATTACTTTCATATCGGATCGGATGAAAGGAATTCCGAAGGCTTTACAGGAGAGGTGGCGAGAACCACACAAACATAGGTTCTGTGCACGACATCTTAAAGCTAATCTTCAAACGACGGGTTTAGGGATAAACGACTTACATCTTTATTTTATTCCGCTACATGTGCTTCAGAAGTGGTTGAGTACAACAAAATCAGAGAAGAAATTAAAGCTACAAATTCACGATCTCATGAATGGATTGAAAGAAGTTTAGGGAATTTTGAAGAAAATTGGGCCCTGTGCAAAGACGATGGAGGACGCTTTCATGTTATGACCACCAATGCATCCGAAAGTTTTAATGGTGTACTAAAAGGTGCTCGATCATTACCTATAAAGGCGTTGGTTGCACGAACCTTCTTTCGATCGGTTGAATATTTCTGTAAGAGACGAGAGACGGCGGACGCTATTACAACACGTTTGACTCCAAAATGGAAAGCTAAAATAGCAGATTGAGCTATTGAAGCACGTCGTTGTAAACTAGTTCGCTTCAGTCGAACCGAATGGCAAGTGATTCATTGCTACGGCGATGAATTTAAAGTGTTAATTGATGGTCCTAACTGCTCATGTACATGCAACATCCCCTTACTGCAAAAATTACCATGTGCGCGTGTAATGGCGGCTTGTTCGGCACAGGATTACGGTGCTAACAGAGCACATCATGAGTTCGCATCAGATTGGTATTCTGTTCGGAGTTACAAAGCTTCATATCAGCCAGAGTTTCATCCCGTGCGTGATAAGAGATACTGGAGACCATACACCGGTCCACATATATTGCCTCCACCTACAAGAAGACAACCTGGACGACCTAAATCTACAAGGATAAAAAATGTTATGGACGAGCTTCAAACGCCTAAAACAAACAGGTGCAGCAAATGTGGATCGGAGGGCCATAACAGAAAGCGATGTACTGCGGCGACCTAACCTTCCTTTATCAAATGTACTGCGGCGACCTAATTATGCTTTCGGTGTATTCAACTTTAAAGACATGTAATTTCTATATATCAAACTACCTAGTCATGTATCAAACTTAAATGAACTTTGCAATTGTAAGATTTGCAAGCTGATATGTACAAAAGTTGTTAGATTTGAAATTATATATCTATACGATTGTGATGTACTCAAGTTGATATGTACAAAATCTGATAAACTCTTTGCTTGTTGTCTTGTTTTGTGCAGGGTTTTAACAAAGGCGAATTTTCAAAACTCGCCTTCGTGCGAATTTTCAAAAGTCGCCCGTTGGCGCATTTTGAAAATGCGCCTGAAGGCGAGTTTTGAAAATTCGCCTTCGTCTATCTGGCAAAACAGATCTATGTTTGTAATTATTTTCAAAACAAGGTTATTTGCGTTATTGTTTTCAAAAACAAGTTTATGTTTGAAAATTTTCCTTTTTAATATCAATAGAAGAAGAAACTAAGGAGCCATGATGATCCTTGAGAGAGTGGATAATTAAGTTAGCTCTTTTGTGCATAAGAGATGAATGAAAAGTTTAGTGTTCTTATCACCATTCATATCCTACAGGACCTTATTTTTCTACATAAGCATTGCAAGTTCAGCTTTAATGGCAGTAACCAGATGATATGAAAGAGAGTGTTCCTGTCAGAAAATGCTATATTGGATGGGATTAGCTTGCAGTAACAATTGCAGAGCTTACAATTCCTCCCTAATCTTATTAGATATTGAATTGCCCTTGCCAAATTTGTTCCACTCTTTTAACATAAGTTATGTATTTTTGAGTTTCCTCTGTAGAACAAACATAGGATTGCCAAAAACAGAAGTGCTCCATACCTATGCTCCAATAGACAAAATACATTGTCCTTAGTCCAAATATTAAAAAATTAAATGAGAAGGACCTTTAATGTTTGTCATGCCCCAGGATAAGATGATAGGATTGTGATCTGAAAGAATGGGGGAAGAGAAATGAGAGATAAGGTTTGGCCAGATAGAAAAGGCGGTAGCATTGAGATAGGATCTATCAAGTTTGCAAAAAATTATATTCCCCACTACTGCAATTATTCTAAGTGAAGAAGGATCTAGGAGTTTGAAAGAGGTTAGCTTGTAATATTGCATCAATAAGTAACAAAATAACAGAGAGCATGAGAGTGTTACCGTCTGTTTTTTCAGTGCAAGATTGCACATTATTAAAATCACCCAAACAAAGCCAAGGAATATTTGGATTATATAGGGAAGGAAGGATAAAAAAATAGTTGTCTGGAGCTTTTTGAATTATCAGCACATGTGAAGGATATAAGGAAGGTAAGATTAAATGGCAGGTGGGTTGTGTTGCAATGTATATACTGCCTATGGGTAGTATAAGAGGAAATGAGAAAGAAGGGTTCCAAAGAATGAGGAGGCGACCATAAGGAGCCTGATCAAGAATACGGACATGAGCCCAATTAGGGGCAATATGATTTGCGTTTTTCCTTGTCGGGTCCAAGCTGAGTTTAGTTTCAGAAAGTGCAATAGGTGGATGACGATGTTCAAAGATTAAGTACTTTATTTCATGGAGCTTAGAAATGTCATGAGCTTTCCTAATATTCCAAAACCCAATGCTGTCTATCATGAGGAATTTTGGGATTTGGTGGCAGATTTCCTAGTGACCATGGGAGTTGCATTGAATTTAATTGTTTTGGATGCTTGAGGGATGATTTGATCAGTATAATACTCCAAGCCTATGTTCATATCCATCCCTTCGTAGATTTGTTTTTTGGTTTTGAGGTTCATTTTGCTGGTATTGGGGTTAATCCACAGTAGGTGAATCAATGAGATTATCGGGATTAGAAGAAGATTTTTAGTAGTGCTTATTAGGAGGGAAAAGAGGGATATCATTAGGAGGTTTTAAATTTGAATATAGGCTAAAAGAGGAATTTGGATCAACACATACAACTAGGTGCACATTATCATTTTGCACATTATCAATATGCCCATTATCAGTGCTCACAGTATCAGTATGCATAGAGACAACGTGTACAGGAGAAGTTTCAAGATTTGAAGGAAGGGCATGTTGCATTACATTAGGAGGAGCAGAGATGAGAGATTTAATAGAATCAAAGGAAGCATGTGAGGTGGAAGAAGATGCAGATTGAAAGGAGTTGTCTTTATCATCAGTGGCAGGTTTAGATTTAGAGGTGGAGAAAGAGAGGATGGAGTCTATAATAGGGGAAGCTTCAAATTCTCCATCTTCTAAATCTTCCAAAACAGCAAAAGGGTTAGATATTTTAACAATAGAGTTGTGATTGATAGATTTATAAGCATCAATATGATTTGAGCAATGGTAGCATTTTCAAATTCCTCAATAAACTGGGCATCATCATCTGCACAAACAGCAGTGCTTTGTCTCATTTTGAGGTAATTGAATAACAGAGTTGGCATCCTTTTCAACATGAACTTTCGTTTGCCAAGTTTACTTGTTGGATCTCGCTTTATTATTGAGCACTGTCTTAACATATTGTTGAGTCTTGTGAGCATGCCCGGCGCGGCCCGAGGCATAGGCGAACGATACATTTGCCTAGGGCAACATTCTACGGAGGGGCAACATAGAGGAAAAAAAACGCGTTCTCTTCAAATCTTCTTCTCAAATCGCGACGCTCTCTAGTCATCGATTCTTCATCACCGCTAGGTGCCATCCCAAGCCAAATTGCCCGCCTCAACTCAGCTTCACCTTAGGTTTGTTGCCATCGTCAGCAACCTCGTGCCGATTTTGATTTGCCCTAATTCATAATTCCTAAATTATGTGAGTTTCGAATACTGATTTTTTTAAAACCGATTTCGATTATATATTTTATAATGGTGGATTATCTGTTGGTTTAATGATTTTTTTTAAAACAATTCCTAGACTAAGTGAGTTAATTTAAGATTAACCAACTGTCCAAATTCTTAAATTAAGTTTCTAATTTATCATTGCACTATTTAATTTGTGTACAATTGCATGATAGCAGTACTTTAGTTAGGATTTAGGAAATAAAAGAACAAAATAACCTTTCGTTAACTTTGATTTTGATATCTAGGAAAATTCATAGTGCTAAATTTCATAGTTTGTACCCGTACTAGCTGTCTAGTTCATCCCAGTAGTGAAATTATTGCTAATAATCCATTTTTAGGGACTGGAAATGGACTATACTCTATTTCATTGTCTGATCCTGACTTCCTGTAACTTTTAGTCTGCACAAAAATTTTATTACATTAGTAAAAATCTTTAAAGAGAGCATATCTCTCTAAACACAAGAAAAGAAAAGGTAACAAAAAGCCAACAATTTCGCTTTCTTTCTTTTGTTTTTTTTTATTTGGCCTAGTAAAGCAAACATCGAATTTTAGATTTGTGTTAGGCTGTTAGCTTTCAGAAGTCAAAAGCGCTATGAGTAAGTTTTCATGTTGATTGCAAATGTCCGGTTGATGAACAAGTAAAAAATAATAATGAATGCAGATATTGTATATCCTTTCAATTGAAACACAGAAATGCAAAAAATTATTGCTAATTCCATTGTTGCTAGATTCATTTTTATCATGTTCATCATACAATTTTGTTGCAAAAATATCAAGCATTTTTAGTACAGTAAACTAATGAATGCACAAGTTGAATGAATCTTTTACTTCGAAAAAAAACCATAGATATTATTGCTATTCTATTGCCTTTTTAGCTAGATTAACTATAGATATTTATTGGAATCATTTGAATTATGTTGTGCATTAAAACATAAATAATATATGACTAAAGATTGCTATATTAATTGTGTGTGATATCATGATTTGAGATAGGAATTGGTTGTTTTAATTCTTTTTGTGAATGAATATTTTTTTGAAAATGAACAAACATTCTTTCTGTGAATGAGTTTGAAAATGAATAATGTTGATTTCATACTTTATTTGAATAAATTAGATTATGATTAGTTGCCAGAATCGAGTTCGGAAGTATCAACGATGGTGAGTTGAAGAACATTGCATGAAATTAGAAGGTTTTTTGAAACATAATGAAGAGCAAGATATTTTTGGTAAAGAATCATTAGACGAGCTTCGACAATTAAAAAGGATTCTACCATCGGAGGTAACTAAATCCGTTGATATTTTAAATTTTTTGATATTTTATTGAGATGCAAGTAGATTTTTGAATTTTTGGGTTGCTTATCGAATTTGGTTGATTATTCCGGTAACGGTTGCTTCGGCAGAAAGAAGTTTTTCCAAATTGAAATTGATTAAAACATATCTTTGGACTACTACGTCGCAAGAAAGATTAATCTCTACGATTTCAATTGAAAATGAGTACTTGGATATGCTTAACTATGAAGAAATAATAAACGAGTTTGCTTCAAAAAAATACGAGAATGAGTTGTTTCCGTTAATTGCATTAGTATGCTATGATATCATGTTAACATTTTGATTTTTGATATGTACTATAAATGGCTTGGTAGACCAATATTTTGTAACTATCATTTTATATGTGAAAGAGTTTCATTTTGTTTTTATATTAAAAAATTTCATTTTATTTCTACATACAAAATTATCATCCTCTTTTAAGAAATTGGGCAAAAAAATGAAAAAATAAAATTCGTCTAGGGCATTAAATCTCCTTGGGCTGGCCCTGCTTATGAGCAGAAGCATCTAGTGTAAAGGCCCGCAAATCCATACCCCTTTGAGCTGGCAAAATTCCACAACAATTCAACCAAAGAGGAACAAACTTACGTGTCTTTAGGGTTAAAGAAGGAAGAGGTAGAAGAAGAAGAGGAAACAATAACAGAATCTCACATTTCGCAGCGGAACAATATACAATAGATAAATAATCTTTAAAACAAAAGGGTTGTATATGTTATTACAATACAACATCAGAGCACAACAACAACACACAACACTGGCAGTTATAAATGACTTGCCTACATAGAAATTTGTCTCACACAAACCCGAACGCAGCAGATACTACATAGTATAAATAATACGTCTCGCCATCCAGCTTGCCTCTTGAGCTCCACAGCAACTCCTGAATTCCAGAATGACCTGATAACCTGACTCTAGGCTGCCCGTATGGAAAATTATGAGCACCCAGAGTTTAGAAAGGGAACAATAAACTCCAGGTCAGTCGTGGGACTTGTGTGAGATCTTAAAAAAAGTTACTTTCACAAAGAAAAAAAAATGAAATTCGCTATGCTTTTTGAAAATGGAGCTACCATAAGGTCTCCCGCCACACACACAATGCAAACGCAGAATTGGAGGAGATTTCTCCTTATGATAGTCAAGCATGCTTATACGCAAATTCCTTTCGATATTATTATTAGCGCACAGTGCAGAAAACATTTTAAAAGTATAATGTTAATCTTAGCCAACATACAACCATTTTGTATGCCTACTATAGTTACCATCCAAACAGTGGGGTGCCACCATAAGTAGATGACAGGTTATACAACAAAAACCGTACAGGGCGCGTATTGTTTCTTTGGATTTTCAAAAAATGGTCAGGCTAAGGAACTTCCTACTGCCACATGGGTACGCCTCTGGAGGGACGCCCCGAGAACCTACCCGGCTCTCTGCCAACACAAGGCCGGTTACCCCCTTCCCGGGGAGTAAAACCTAAGATATACCACCCCCGGTCGTTTGCGACCTTTATACGAGGATCCTCTGCACCAACAACCACAAAAAAGTATTTGCAGTAACCACAAAGGTAAATATCAGGGCTCCATACCTGACACCACCCTTTTCCATAAAGAATGGACATACCCTAAGGGAGCTACCCCTGAAACCTTGCCGCATCTTTCCTGTTTCGACCATTTCCGGGGTGTGAGGTCCGACGAGGTTTCGTCCACAAAGCTACACTTTTCACAAAGTCATGCTTTGATCAACAAATGATCAGCAACACTTCGTATGCCACATTACCAAATTGGGAATGTATTACTAGTAACCATCAACTACATAACCTCTGAGCTCGTACGTCTCAGAGAAGGGTGTTAAGCTAAGAGAATAAATTCTTCGCCACCAATAGAAATGTATTTGATAGAAACTAGCTTTACATCTCAAAGTGTAACGTCAGACACACAACCATACATATCCGTTCCGGGATCGAATGGAACCGAAGGCACTTCAAAAGAAGCCCTTGCAAATCCGGATATTTACTAATCACGTCCGGAATCCCCATCACAAAGGGTGATAAATTCTCTATACCGGAGCAACTCGGTGCAGAGACATTCGACAGGTAATCCTTTCGTTTTTGAGAATACCCGGTCTTCAACACCATCTTCAAATGCAATCCCATTTCGTCGAATCATTATTCAGAATGAGTTTTATGACACAAGGTCCTCTCCCGGTTAATCCGAATAATGAACGCTTATTTTTTTTAAAAATAAGTGTTCATTCAAATTCCAAACAAATCACAACAAATTCCACTTTGACCTTTTTAAATAAAAGATTCATCACAATCACAAAGGTTCGATGTGGGTTTCGAATATCCATTTGGAATTCGACTCCGGGTCGCATCGAAATTCAAATGCCATTTAAAGGCCAATATTGATAGTCGGTTATTTAACTATCAATAAATATCCACAACAATCACCAAGATTTAAATAATCTTCCCAATTATTTTTCTCGAAATGTCTTCGTAAGATATATTTTCATATTTCAACCTTTTAAAAACAATTTTTTAAACCAATATCCACGTTTTAAATCCTTTGAAAACAAATTTCATTCTTTTCCTTATGCGAAAAATATTTCCAAACATTTATTCATTTCCACTGAAAATCTACCGAGCTAAAATAATTCAAAATAATGTAAAACGCTTATCAAGATATACTTAGAGATATTTAAAATAAAACTATTTTGAAATACTTACTTAAAAATTAGTTATGAAAAATATCATACTAATAGCTCATATAAAAACTCAAGTCCAAAACTAATTTTAAAATAAAAATTGATAGATAGGATATAACCATTCAAATATCCAATTTCTAAAATAAATATCAATTTAAAACTTTAAATCATCACTTTTATAATGGTTTAAAACATATTTCACTTTAAAGATTTTTTTTTTTTGAAAATAACATAAGTAAATATATTTTTTTCCAAACATTCTTTCCCTTAAACCATCTTTACAACTTCAGTCTATACTTATAAACTATATTGAAAACATTGTCGGCTTTCAGGGAAAATACACATTCCATTCTAAAATGGTTTATTCAAATCAATTTATAAATCTTTCTGGATTTATTTTAATTTTAAGTCCCAAGTATGTAAATTCCTTTTTTTTACACCTTTAAAAATAAACCAACATTTATTTTTTTAAGACAAAATTCTCTTTCCTTTATAAAGTTCCCTTTCTAAATTTAAATTCTCAAATATCCACTGATATATGATTTTTAAATCGATTTCAAAAAAAATCGTATACAAACACCAAATCAATTTCCAATTTGATTTCTAAATTTATTTCGACACCAAATCGATTTTCATTCAAACACCAAATCATTTTTTATATCGATTCACCAAGGATTTATCCTTTTAACACCAAATCAAATTCCGAATTTATTTTTAAAATAAATTCCATTATCCTTTCCAAATTATTTAAAAACCATATTTTTAAAATAAATTCTTTACCTTTTAAATATTATTACTTGGAGTCCATTTATTAAACATTTTCACCATATTTTGGAATTTTATTCAATAGGATTTCACTGTAGATTTTCTACTTAAATTTAAAAATCAAATTTTTATTTATTTCTGGTATCTTACGATACCAAAAATATATTCGGCTAAATTTTGATTTCAATCACAATATAATCACACATAGATTATAAATAAATAAACACATACATATGAAACAAATTTAATATTTGAGGAATCCAGTTGGATCCCTCTAACCTGTTTCCCTACATCCACAGACGTTAGCACAACAATTAAATATCAATTCCACTTCGAGGTGGAATATCGCGGTACATGGGATTTATAAAATATCATCCGCTACTATGCGGCGCATAGGGTCTCATCCGCTATATAATGTGGGAAATCAACAACTCCAATGTATACTATATACTACTATATATATAACATCATCCAGTGAATAATTATTATGAATCAATCATCCAAGTACACAGTCAATCAATTTTAAATCTAACTATTCAAAATTTCAATCAGAATAATATTGATTGAGTGAGAAGATCTCACCTTTGCTTTGCATGCAATCCATTTTCATTCTAGATTGTTTTCTTTACAGATTTTGACCTAGCAACAAACATTATAAGGTTTTATTAATATTCGAAATAAATCGAATAATAAATTTCCATTTAATAGATTTATTTAATGTAAACTGATAATTAGATTCCTTAAACCCATTTCCCTTCAATAAATTTAATTAACTAAAAATTTTGATTTCAGATTAATACTTTTAATTTTTTTATACAAATTCCTCTTTAATAAATGTATTTAGCTAAAAGTTAGATTTAAAACTAAATTTACTTTAATAAATCATTTCCAAAATAAACCAGTAAATTTTTAACTTTATTTATATAATATATTTTTCTTTTCTTTCCAGTAATTTATTTTACTATAATCACTTTTTTTTCTGATTAGAAAGAGTTTTCTTTCTTTTTCCAAAATCTTGTATGTATTTATATATCATTAAACAAATTCAAAAAAATGAAGCTGATACCTTACATCCACGGCCCAGAACACCGAGTCCACCACTGAGCACGCACACCCCTACCGTTGCTTCCAACATCTCGCCTGAGCAACTCACACTCCTCCTTGAGCTCGCAAGAACCAACTGCAGCTGCAAAGCCCTAATCTCGAGCTCCCCAAAATCGCGTTGCCCCTGCTTCCTGCTCGCGACATCCACCAGAAACTGCTGCTCGATGTGCGCGACCCTAATTCCTTTTGGCCATCGCCACTCTCGCGTGCTACGAGCGTATCCCACCCACGCGACTCCAAATGCTTCAGCTAACAAGCCTCCGGCACAAACCAGAAATCGATCGACATACGATCGCTCCCCCTTCACGCGTTCACGAGATTCCCTGACGCCGCGCTTGTCACCGCTATTGAATTCGAGGCCGCCGAGCTTCCGTCGTGCGCACGCGATTTCGATCGATCGAATAACTTAGGGCTTCGATTTTTATTTTTATTTTTATATACGATCGATTCGAACTGAAATATGAAGAGAGGAAGGGAGCGGCCAAGCTCAAATCGATCGCAAATTTGTTTTTTTCTGAGAAGAATGGGGGCTTCGGCCATTTCAAACGAGAGAGGAATTTGGGATTAGCTTTGAACAAAAGAAAACTATCTGCATTTTATTTTATTTGATTAAACGAAGAAGCGTATTAAGGAAGGTAACGCGAGTTTTTAAATCCCTATACGTGATGCTAGCGACAGTATCCAATGCAATTTCATTATCCATCTTTAATAAATTAAATTCAATAATTAAATTGCTAAATCCATAGTAATAATTAAAATTCAAGTTAAACTATCCTTCAAACATTTAAAATCACTTAAATATTTCAATTTCTACTGTTCAAAATTCTGGGTCGTCACATCCTTCCCCCCTTAAAAGAATTTTGTCCCGAAATTACAAGTAAGAAGAACGATCCTTAACCTGTTACGATTTTCCCACAACAAAACAATTTTATCTATTTGCAAAAGTAAATCTTTTTATTCGAGATTCATTCACTTCAAATAACTTTCGATAGTTTTCCATAGTTTCCAATCAACATTGTTTACTTCACACTTCAAATTTAAATTTAAATTCAAATTTCAAATTTTCTTAAAATTTTCTAACTCCCTAAATTTTTGAAAAATTTCGCCAACGTCTCCTTTGCGCGACTAGCTCGGTACAACTATAAAATGGCACCACAGGCCCCCAGATTCAAAAAGAAAACAAAACGCCAAGTGGCTAGACAAGAAAATCATCAAATTCCATACTGAAATTTAAATACGTACCTTTTTGTCGAACAATTTCAAATTTATCTTCGAAATCAAAATCCCAATTTATCCTTTGTCTTTAACACACCTGTATATCCTGATATCCATAATGTCCAATTTCAACATACAAAAATCATTTTTGCACATTTCTTTACAAAAGTTTGAATACTTCTTATACCATTTTTACTTCACTATTGAAGTTATATATCCATTATCATTTTATCTTACATTTTCAATTTCGTTTGAATTTAATTTACACTTTCAATTTATTTGGATTCAGTTTAACTTCTAAATATTGAATTTTATCAATCATCTTTCATTCACAATTAATTCATCTAACTATTTTAAATTAGTTTCATTTACTAATTCATTACAAGTTCCAATTCATTTTATCTCAAGCCATTTTTTATATTTCCACCTTTGTTATCTTTAGTTCACTTCGAACTAATTCTACAACTTCATTTTATTTCACACAATTCAAATTGGTTTTCAATATTCAGTTTCAATTCCAGTTTTATTCTTTTGTTCCTTCCCAAACACAATTCAATTTCACTTCACCATTTGGTTTACAACCACTTATATTAAACTGGATTTCCAATTCTATATGAATTTCATTTACTTCCATTTAAAAAATATTGGATTCAATTCATTTTAAACCTTATCCATTTAGTCATTCATTAATTAGTTTCAGTTACTAATTTTAGTTTAATACTTCACTTTGTTTATCACAAATCAACTTCAATTCCAACTCCAGTTCTATTTACTTATAAATTCGAAATGAATTTCAACATTCAATTTCACTTTCATGTACTTGCAATTGCAATTTATTTATTCATTCACAGTTTATTTTTCACCTTAATAGATTTTATTCCAATCATTTAGTTTATAAGACTTCTCAAATTCACCTTTACTCAAATTAACTCAAGTCAATTTTAGTTTAAATCTGAATTGCCTAAGTTTCAAACTTATTATTCCATAACTATTTTTAATAAAATTCCAGAGCCTTTCCACCTTTTCCAAACTATTATTGAAAACAATACAAATTATCCTTTGAATTTCAAAACCAAACCAAGTTTTTCCAAACAACTTTAATTTAAAACGATCCGGCAGCAATTCCTCTCCTGGAAACCCGAAAATGAACGTCGATGATGCTGCTGTCATCACTGAAGTTATTTTCCTGTGACCTAAAAGAGTTTAATTCCTTTATCCCTTCGAAACATTTTTCCAAACCTTTGAATTCATTTTCAAACTAAAAAGGGATTTAATTTCCAAAATTCCCAAATTCAAATCTTTTCAATCCACTTTCAAATATTTCTCTAGAATCTATTTCAAATTACAATCACATTTACAATTTATATTCTCAAATTCCATTTGTATATAAATTTATTTCTTAACTTTGGAGTTATGTTTTCAATTTCCTATTTAATAATCAATGATAATATTTTACTATTATCACTTCCTAACAACCAAGCAACCATATACTATAATAATTTATGGAAAATCATTCCTTTTATATACGAAAATAGTTTGGGTAAAATTATTTCATTCACCCTATTTGAAAACAATATCGTGCGAATTGTTCTGTTCAAGTGTTTAGAGATTCCTATCGATAGAGTTGTACGGATTATATCGACTAGAATCCATATACCACTCAAACAAACCAATCATCACAATATAAATCAATTTTGTATTCACTAACAAATACGCGTTCATATCTATTATTATACTCACACTCATTCTAGAGTACTGCTGACTCTATCTCTAATGAGTAACATCCAACAGAGCCAAGATTATTGCGTAACCAAATGCTCCGATACCAAATGTAAAGTCCCGCAAATCCGTGCCCCTATGAGCTGGCAAAATTCCACAACAATTCAGCCAAAGAGGAACAAACTTACGTGTCTTTAGGGTTAAAGAAGGAAGAGGTAGAAGAAGAAGATGAAACAATAACATAATCTCACATTTCGCAGCGGAACAATATACAATAGATAAATAATCTTTCAAACAAAAGGGCTGTTTTTGTTATTACAATACAACATCAGATTACAACAACAACACACAACACTGGCAGTTATAAATGACTTGCCTACATAGAAATTTGTCTCACACAAACCCGAATGCAACAGATACTACATAGTATAGATAATACGTCTTGCCATCCAGCTTGCGTCTTGAGCTCCACAGCAACTCCTGAATTCCAGAATGACCTGATAAGCTGACTCTAGGCTGCCCGTGTGGAAAATTATGGGCACCCAGAGTTTAGAAAGGGAACAATAAACTCCAGATCAGTCGTGGGACTGGTGTGACATCTTAATAACAGTTACTTTCACAAAGAAAATAAAAGAAATTCGCTATGCTTTTGGAAAATGAAACTATCATAAGGCCTCATGCCACACACACAATGCAAATGCAGAAGTGGAGGAGATTTCTCCTTATGGTAGTCAAACACGCTTAATACGCAAATTCCTTTCGATATTATTATTAGTGCATAGTGCAGAAAAAATTTCGAAAGTATAATATTAATCTTAGCCAGCATACAACCATTATTGTATGCCTACTATAGCTACCATCCAAACAGTGGGGCGCCACCATAAGTAGATGGCAGGTTATACAACTAAAACCGTACAGGGCACGTATTGTTTCTTTGGATTTCCAACAAATCGTCAGGCTAAGAAACTTCCTACTGCCACATGGGTACGCCTCTGGAGGGACGCTCCGAGAACCTACCCGCTTTCTACCAACAGAAGGCCGTTACCCCGTTCACGGGGAGTAAAACCTAAGATATGCCACCCCCAGTCGTTCGCGACATTTATATGAGGATCCTCTACACCAACAACCACAAAGAAAAGTATTTGCAGTAACCACAAAGGTTAAATATCAGGGCTCCATACCTGACACCATCCTTTTCCAGAAGGAATGGACATACCCTAAGGGAGATACCCCTGAAACCTTGCCGCATCTTTCCTGTTTCGACCATTTCCGAGGTGTGAGGTCCGACGAGGTTTCGTCCACAAAGTTACACTTTTCAGAAAGTCATGCTTTGATCAACAAATGATCAGCAACACTTCGTATGCCACATTACCAAATTGGGAATGTATTACTAGTAACCATCAACTAATAACCTCTGAGCTCGTACGTCTCAGAGAAGGGTGTTAAGCTAAGAGAATAAATTCTCCGCCACCAACAGAAATGTATTTGATAGAAACCAGCTTTACATCTCAAAGTGTAACGTCAGACACACATCCATACAAGTCCGTTCCGGGATCGAACGTAACCGAAGGCACTTCAAAAGAAGCCCTTGCAAATCCGAATATTTACTAATCACGTCTGGAATCCCCATCACAAAGGGTGATAAATTCTCTATACCAGAGCAACTCGGTGCAGAGACATTCGACAGGTAATCCTTTCATTTGCGAGAATACCCGGTCTTCAACACCATCTTCAAATGCAATCCTATTTCGTCATATCATTATTCGGAATGGGTTTTATGACACAAGGTCCTCTCCCAGATAATCCGAATAATGAGCTCTTATTTTTATTGAAATAAGTGTTCATTCAGATTCCAAACAAATCACAACAAATTCCACTTTGATCTTTTTAAATAAAAGATTCATCACAATCACAAAGGTTCGATGTGGGTTTCGAATATCCATTTGGAACTCGACTCCCGGTCGCATCGAAATTCAAATTCCATTTGATGGCCAATATTGATAGTTGGTTATTTAACTATCAATAAATATACACAACAATCACCAAGATTTAAATAATCTTCCCAATTATTATTCTCGAAATATCTTCATAAGATATATTTTCATATTTCAACCTTTTAAAAACAAATTTTTAAATCAATCTCCACATTTTTAATCCTTTGAAAACAAATTTCAATTCATTTTCCTTATGCCGAAAATATTTTCAAACATTTATTCATTTCCACTGAAAATCTGCCGAGTTAAAATAATTCAAAATAATGTAAAACGCTTATCAAGATATACTTAGAGATATTTAAAATAAAACTAATTTGAAACACTTACTTAAAATTAGGTATGAAAATTATCATACTAATAGCTCATATAAAAATACAAGTCCAAAACTAATTTTAAAATAAAAATTGACAGATAGGATATAACCGTTCAAATATCCAATTTCTAAAATAAATATCAATTTAAAACTTTAAATCATCACTTTTATAATGGTTTAAAACATATTTCACTTTAAAGATTTTTTTTTTTTGAAAATAACATAAGTAAATATTTTTTTTCCAAACATTCTTTCCCTTAAACCATCTTTACAACTTCAATCTATACTTATAAACTATATCGAAAACATTATCGGCTTTCAGGGAAAATACACATTCCATTCTAAAATGGTTTATTCAAATCAATTTATAAATCTTTATGGATTTATTTTAATTTTACGTCCCAAGTATGTAAATTCCTTTTTTTTACACCTTTAAAAATAAACCAACATTTATTTTTTTAAGACAAAATTTCCTTTCCTTTATAAAGTTCCCTTTCTGAATTTAAATTCTCAAATATCCACTAATATATGAATTTTAAATCAATTTAAAAAAAAAAATCGTATACAAACACCAAATCAATTTCCAATTTGATTTCTAAATTTATTTCGACACCAAATCGATTTTCATTCAAACACGAAATCAATTTTTATATCGATTCACCAAGGATTTATTCTTTTAACACCAAATCAAATTCCGAATTTATTTTTAAAATAAATTCCATTATCCTTTCCAAATTATTTAAAAACCATATTTTTAAAATAAATTCTTTACCTTTTAAATATTATTACTTGGAGTCCATTTATTAAACATTTTCACCATATTTTGGAATTTTATCCAATAGGATTTCACTGTAGATTTTCTACTAAAATTTAAAAATCAAATTTTTATTTATTTCTGGTATCTTACGATACCAAAAATATATTCGGCTAAAATTTTTCCTTCAATGATTTCAATCACAATATAAGCACACATAGATTATAAATAAATAAACACATACATATGAAACAAATTCAATACTTGAGGAATCCAGTTGGATCCCTCCAACCTGTTTCCCTGCATCCACAGACGTTAGCACAACAATTAAATACCAATTCCACTTCGAGGTGGAATATCGCGGTATATGGGATTTATAAAATATCATCCGCTACTATGCGGCGCATAGGGTCTCATCCGCTATATAATGCGGGAAATCAACAACTCCAATATATACTATATACTACTATATATAATATCATCCAGTGAATAATTATTATAAATAAATCATCCAAGCACACAGTCAATCAATTTTAAATCTAACTATTCAAAATTTCAATCAGAATAATATTGATTGAGTGAGAAGATCTCACCTTTGCTTTACATGCAATCCATTTTCATTCTAGACTGTTTTCTTTACAGATTTTGACCTAGCAACAAACATTATAGGGTTTTATTAATATTCGAAATAAATCGAATAATAAATTTCCATTTAATAGATTTATTTAATGTAAACTGATAATTAGATTCCTTAAACCCATTTCCCTTCAATAAATTTAATTAACTAAAAATTTTGATTTCAGATTAATACTTTTAATTTTTTTAAACAAATTCCTCTTTAATAAATTTATTTAGCTAAAAATTAGATTTAAAACTAAATTTACTTTAATATATCATTTCCAAAATAAACCGGTAAAATTTTAACTTTATTTATATAATATATTTTTCTTTTCTTTCTAGTAATTAATTTTACTGTAATCACTTTTTTTCTGATTAGAAAGAGTTTTCTTTCTTTTTCCAAAATCTTGTATGTATTTATATATCATTAAACAAATTCAAAAAAATGAAGATGATACCTTACATCCATGGCCCAGAACGCCGAGTCCACCACTGAGCACGCGCACCCCTGCCGTTGCTTCCAACATCTCGCCTGAGCAACTCGCACTCCTCCTTGAGCTCGCAAGAACCAACTGCCGCTGCAAAGCCCTAATCTCGAGCTCCCTAAAGTCGCGTTGCCGCCGCTTCCTGCTCGCGACATCCACCAGAAACTGCTGCTCGACGCGCGCGTCCCTAACTCCTCTTGGCCATCGCCACTGTCGCATGCTACGAACTTATCCCACCCATGCGACTCCAAATGCTTCAGCTTACAAGCCTCCGGCACAAACCAGAAATCGATCGACATATGATCGCTCCCCCTCCACGCGTTCTTGAGATTCCCTGACGTCGCGCTTGCCACCGCTATTGAATTCGAGGCCACCGAGCTTCCATCGTGCGCATGCGATTTCGATCGATCGAATAACTTAGGGCTTCGATTTTTTATACACACGATCGATTCGAACTGAAATATGAAGAGAGGAAGGGAGCGGCCAAGCTCAAATCGATCACTAATTTGTTTTTTTTTTGAGAAGAAAGGGGACTTCAGCCATTTCAAACAGAGAGGAATTTGGGATTATCTTTGAACGAAAGAAAAATATCTACGTTTTATTTTATTTGATTAAACGAAGAAGCATATTAAGGAAGGTAACGCGAGTTTTTAAATCCCTATACGTGATGCTAGCGGTAGTATCCAATGCAATTTCATTATCCATCTTTAATAAATTAAATTCAATAATTAAATTGCCAAATCCATAGTAATAATTAAAATTCAAGTTAAACTATCCTCCAAACATTTAAAATCACTTAAATATTTCAATTTCTACCGTTCAAATTTCAATTTCTACTGTTAAAAATCCAATGAATAAAATAAAATGTCTAAACAAAATAAAATAGAAAATAAAATAGAGAAATGAACACAGGAAAAATAGAAAATAAAATACAGAAAATAATTGCGTGTAAAATGCTGAATTTTATCAATTTTACAGAGTATAAAACAAAATTTGATGAAACGAAAAACAGAGCTAATATTAAAATAAAATACAGTTTCAAAGAAAAAGATTAGAATTTAAAAATTCAAATTTAAAATTTTCAAATGAAAGTCAAAGTTCGACCATAGTTGACCAAAGTATAAAATTTCCAGAAAATGTTTATTTTATTGTATTTGGAAAATAAATTACAAACAAATTCCAAATTTACATTGGAAAATTCTAAAAATTAACTTTTAATGATTCAAGAATCAACGTTTTCAAATAAAAAATTAATTAAAATATCTATAAAATTATAGATTGTTACGTAACTTTACCATTTTCTATGTTTAAATAGACGTATTCCGAATATCAAATTTTCATTGCTAAATTGTATAATTAAATTTCAAGCAAATTTTCAGTTAATTACGTTATTAAAACCTTTGAAATTACCGGATTGTTACAGAAATTAATAATCATTGTAACTTGATGATATTTAAAACTAATTAATCATTTTAAATAATGATATTTGAATTTGATTAATCCATTTTAATTAATGATATTAAACTTTAATTAATTATTTTAATTAATAGTTGTTTAAATTTAATTAATTAATTTAACTAATAGGTGTTTAAAATTTGTTAACCATCTTAATTAATGATGTTTTATGATCAAATAAATCATTTTAACAAATGATGTTTAAATTAATTTTTTTAGCTAATGGAGTTTGGTTTAATTAATTCAATTAAGTTATGCTTATTTGAACTTGATTAATTGTTTTAATCAATGGCACTTAAAAACTTACTTATCATTTTAATAAATAATGTTTGAGACGACTTATTCATTTTTAACTAACGATTAGCCGAATATGATAATTTTTTTAATTAATGATATTTTAAGTTAATTAATTAATTTAATAAAAACGATTTAAGTAAATTAACTAATATGATAAAATTGCTTTAATCAACCAATTTAAAGTTAATTTATCAATGTTATAAAAGTGTTTGAAAATAATTGTTTATTTTAATAAAGATAATGGAATTGTTTATTTAAATGAGATTTTAAATGTGATTAATTATCGTTTAGGATAATTAATATTGGTTTAAAGTAATAAAATGTAATTGAAACTCGATTATTAGGATGTTTGGATGGATAATCTTCCGGGTGTTCGATCTGATGTTGGCGTAGGCCTTCGGGATTGCACACTTGGAAAAAAATTATTCTCTTAACGTTTTAACAATCAGGAACTAATTCTAAAACTATTTTACCAATATAAGAATCAAGCATAAGCTCGGTTCGTTTTTAAAAGTTTGATTCATTTGTGGAAATAAATTATTTCCTTAAAGCGAATCACTTATACAGAAATAATTTATTTATACAATTAGCACTAAACATCGAAGAAGTAAACTTATTGCTATTTCAAAAGTTGAGAATAATCGTTGAACGTGACTTTGAGGTAAAACTACCTTGATTTGTCTGGTATTATTTTTAACCAAGAAAAAGTGCAAGTTTGAATTCAATGAGTGGTGATAAGTATACAAGACCTATTTTCCATATACAATCATTTTATATCCTCGATAGTTGGCATCTCAGCTATTGGTTACTTCATCTACTTTATTATCATCATTCTAAGACAATTTATTTCTCCATTGAGTGTTGCTATCCTTTGTCGGAAATTACTAAACTAAAAGCGTGAGAGGAAGCCAAGCTATGTCGGGCTGCACCCATTAGGGTATTTTCACATCTCATCTAGTTTGGATTCCGTTATGCACTTAGATGTGGAAATATTCAGATACTTGGTAAGGTCTGGCCGGATCCGGCTTGGTATTGTCTCAGAAGTGTCACAGAGTAAACGAGCTTCTCAAAATTATATGACTAAAGGTATACTTCAAGGGGGTGCACCTTCCTTGTCATTTGTTGGAAAATTTCTTTTCCTTATTTGATTCGAAACCCTGAATATGTTTTAGCTTTAAATTTCCAAGAGTAGAGCCAACTCCTCATCACATCATTTAATCATTTATTTAGTCCATTCTATCAAGTTGGACTGTTACCTTATTTAATCCATTCTATGGACTTGGATTGTTATTTTATTTTGTCCATTTTATTAATTTTGGACAGTTATCTTGTGTGGTCCATCCTATCAAGTTTGGACGGTTATCTTGTTTTATCCATTTTGTATGGTTTGGATTTTTCTCGGATTATTTTTATTCTTCCAAGTCTGATTTTAATATTACATATGCTTATTCTTATTTGGATTTGTTCCCTGATGTTTGTTTATGCTCTTGCCTGTATGATGTTATTATTATGAGGTGAAAACCCGTTTCGGGTTAGCGGCGTGGTCTCATAGAAATTTTATATGTTCTTCATTTTTGGGGCTATCTTACGTTGGCATTTGCAGACTAATCCGGGTGTTATTTATTTAAAAGATCGGGTTATACCGAGTATTTTCCTATGTTGTCTTTGAAGCTTTGGAGATTGATGCAGTGGATTTAACTTCGACGTGCTAATAATGTTTGATACCAATTTGTCTCACTTTTTTCCTCACGAAATGATGATTCCGTGTCAATTAAACCGATAGAATGATAAATGCCCAAATCCGTTAATCTCTCGAGATACCAGATTCTAGCGATCTTCAACACGTTGATCGCGCACGATTCTGCGTTAGAAGATCTACGATTCTTTGACGTTGATCTCGCGCACGAGATTCCGTGAATCGGCTTTAAATTCGTTGATTCGAGCGCACTCGAATATTCAAAGATGGAAGAAGAAGGAGATCACACTCAACTTCAACAAAAGTGCAAAAGCACACAAATTTTTTTTATTCAAAAATCAACTCCTTTTACAAGTGACACAACACCCCTATTTATAGGGATTACAACTCAACACAGCCGACTCAACAGGGCGACCTACGACCTAACACAATACAACACGGTATACGACTTAACAATCATTCACGATATATGACATAAAAATACATCACATGACCTACAACAATGCGACATAACAGAATTACAATATACATGACATAAGAACATCACGCGACTTTAACACAATACATCATCACGCGACTTAACAAATCAATTGCATATGACTTAACGATATAAGCTTCGGCGACATAAGAAATCCACGCGACATAGTTTGAGCGACTTAAGGCTTGAGTGACCTAAAGAGAGCAGCTTAAGGCAAGCAGCATCAGGAAAGACTTAAGAAAGATGCAGTCTAACTGAGCGATCTAAGGAATGCGCGTCTTAACACTGAGCGACTCAAGCGATGCGGCTTCAGGAAATGACTTAAGTGATGCGGCTTATCTTTAGGCGACTTAAGAAGATAGCGACTTAAGATACAGCGGCATAAGCTCGAGCTACCTAAGGACTTGGCGACTCGTCATGTTGCATTTGTTCTCCCAGCGCCCCATTAGTTATCTCGTTATGTCGCAAGCGACTTAAGGCATCGTTATGTTGCGGACGACTTAAGACCAACGAACGACCTACCAACGAACGACCTAAGGTAGGCGACTTAAGGACCGAGCGACCTATAGTATAACTTGCTATGTTGTTCGAGGCATAGTGCGCTGCATCATCCTCCCCTGGTTGAAAAGAATTCGACCCCGAATTTGCACTTTCCTCTTCTTCGACATGCTTATTCTCATGATATGGAATCAAGTGTTTGACGTTGAAAACATCAGCAGTATGGATATGATCCGACAGTCTCAACTGATAAGCATTCTCATTAATCTTCTTTACAATCTCCAAAGGACCAATCTTTCTAAAAGCTAGCTTGTAGTAAGCACCAATAGGAAATCGATCCTTAGTCAATACTGCATATATAAAATCTCCTTTTTGAATTCAACATGTCGTCGTTTGATATCTGCGGATTGCTTAAATTTCTCATTCGCCTTAAGCAATCGTTCTTGCACAACCTTGTGGCATTCTTGCAATTCATTCACAAAATCACTAGCTCGTTTGATTACTCCTTTCTGCTGTGGTACTGTAGATAAATCTAACGGTCCTTTAGGAATAGTTGAATAAACAACATGAAATGGACTGAACCCAGAGCTACGATTAACTGCATGGTTGTGTGCAAACTCAGCTTGACACATCTTGGAATCCCAACTCTTCAAATTATCATTCACGAGGCATCGCAATAGAATACCTAGGGATCTGTTCATAACTTCTGTCTGTCCATCCGTCTGTGGATGATAAGCACTATTAAATTTCAGCTTCGTCACGACCATTCTCCATAGACTCATCCAAAATGACTCAGAAAACGAGTGTCTCTATCCGATACAATAGATTCAGGCAACCCGTGAAAACTTATGACTTCTGTTATAGTTTTGGGCTGTGGCCAATTTCTGATTGTGGCTACTTTACTCTGGTCCACTTGTATTCCTTCCTTGGACATGACATATCCCAGAAATAAAACACTTGACGTCATGAACAGCATTTCTTCGTCGCTGCATAGAACTGTTCTTGACGAAGAATAGTTTACACCTTTCGCAAGTGTTGAATATGCTCCTCTGTGCTTGCACTATAAATCAAGATATCATCAAAGTAAACTACAACAAACTTCCCGATGTAAGGTTTGAAAATTTGATTCATCACCCTCATAAATGTACTTGGTGCATTAGATAGATCAAACGGCATAACCAGCCATTCATATAATCCTTCCCGAGTCTTGAATGCTGTCTTCCATTCATCACCTGGTCTAATGCGAATCTGATGATAATCACTCTTAAGATCGATTTTTGAAAAGATTACAGACCCATTAAGTTGATTCAATAGGTCATCAAGTCTAGGCATAGGAAATCTGTATCTGACAGTTATTTTGTTGAGTGCCCGGCTATCCGTACACATTCTCCATGAACCATCTTTCTTAGGCACTAACAAAGCTAGTACAACATAAGGATTGAGACTCTCTCGAACACGCCCTTGCTCAAGCAACTCCTCAACCTGTCTCCTCAACTCTTCATGCTCCTTCGGACTCATACGGTAATGTGGCCTATGCGGTAAAACAACACCTGGCACTAGATCAATCTGATGTTGTATGTCCCTCAATGGCGGCAATTCCTTGGGCAATTTCTCCGGAAAGACATCTTCAAATTCATTCAACACTGGTCTAACCTCCGCAGGAATTTTAAGAGCTTCTCTTGTTTCATACCCAATCAACATAAACAATTCAGCACTATCCTTCACTTTTTCAACAAATTCTCTCGAAGATAATAGACTAGTTGATTCCACTTTCTTCTCTGCTTTGCTTTCACTTTGTTCATGCTTCTTAGGAACCAAAGTAATTTATGTACCTTCAAACATGAAACTGTAGCTGTTGGTGCGACCATTATGTTGTACAACTCTATCATATTGCCATGATCTTTCCAATAGTAAATGACACACATCTATATACACAACATCACACCATATATCATCTTTGTACTTCTTCCCAATAGAAAATGTAACAAAAGCTCGTCTTCCCACTGTAACTTCTCCACCCTTCTTTAGCCATGCCAGTTTATAAGATCTAGGATGCTTTTCAGTCTTCAACCCTAACTTCGTGACGACATCTTCAGAAATAATGTTATCACAGCTTCTCGCATCAATAACAAATCAAAAAGCCTTTCCCAAGATAGTACACGTAGACTGAAAAATATTGCTTCTTAGCCAACTAGAATCATTCTCATGCTTTGGCACTAAACCAGACCTCCTCATCATCAAATTACATCCTTCATCTCCTGACACAACTTCTTCATCTTCATCAAACTTCGATGGCTGAGAATAGTCAACTTCAGCTTCCACATCTTCATACTTACATTTCTCTGCAACTAAGGTCCTCTTCTTTGGCTTTGTACATTCATTACTTTTTTTTCCAAACTCCTGACAATTATAGCACTTGATACTGTCATTGACCTTTGCTTTAGCGGCTTCTTTGACAATTGGTTTATTGACTGCTTTGGGAACATTAGCACTGCTACTAGCACCTTTATTCTGATTGTTAGAACTTGTAAACACACCACCTCCTCGTCTCCCTTGTTTCTCCTAAGCTAAAGCTTTCTGATGTGCTTCAGCAACAGACATTGGATTGAACATATTCACCATGTCTTGAATTTGCGTTCGTAACCCTCCAATATATCTAGCTGTTAGCTGTTCCTCGGTCTCCATAATATCATTCCTCGTAATCAATTGATAGAATTCATCTGCATAATCATTCACCGTCCTCGTCGCTTGTCTCAAATTCTGCAAATGTTGATGCATAAGAGACTGATAATTGTACGGCAAGAAAGTTGCTTTCATCATCTTTCTCATCTTCTTCCAAGTGACAACTTTTGATTTTCCCATTCTCTCCCGAGTAAGTTTGGTTTGCTGCCACCAAGCCATAACTCTTTCCCTTAATCTTGTAGCAACTAACCGAACTCTGCGATTCTCCGACACTTCCTTGAATTCCAAAATTTCTTCAACATTAGACAACCAATCAAGAAATTCTTCTGTTTGCATACCACCTTTGAATTCTGGAATTTCCATCCTCATACCTGATTCCCATTTACAATCATTTTCTGAATCAAGACAGTGATTTCGCACTTAGCCTCGATCTCGATAATGAATACTACCTCCATCACCATATTCCTCAAAATCATATGTGTTTCGGTATCGATCCCGTCCATCTACATCTCTACGATCATACATGTCCCTTCTACCCTGTCTTTCAACATCACGATAAGGCTCATTGTCAAACTCACGTGGGGTTCTTCATTTCGATATTCATGGTGTTCTCTTCTCATTGAAACTGAAGATTCTCTTCTCTTCCGATAAGACTGGGGTGACATTTTCCTTTCTCCCGAAATCGATGGTGAAACCTTATCTACTATGATTCGAAACTGGTGAAGTTCTCCTTTGACTTTGATTCATGTCTTTCATCAACTGCTCCAACTTTCCAATACCTTCATCGAATTTCTCATTGATACGTTGCTCCATCTGCTCAGCTTCTTGTCTTCTATATACATCTTCAACATTATGATAGCGATTAGCACGTCTCGGAGGCACGATCTTCAAACAATCTCTTTTTCGATCTAACTTCCTTAAACTCGGCTTTGACTTAGCACAAACTTGCTTTAAATCGGCTCTGAAATCTACACTAGCTCGGCTCGGCTTTGAACTTAGCTCTGAACTCGGCCTTGATCTTACTTAGCTTTGAACTAGGATTCGAACTAGTCTCTGATACCAAATAAGTGACGCAACGGATTATACTTCGACATGCTAATAATGTTTGATACCAATTTGTCTCACTTTCTTCCTCACGAAATGAGATTCCGTGTCAATTAAACCGTTAGAACGATAAATGCCCAAATCCGTTGATCTTTCGAGATACCGAATTCTAGCTGTCTTTAACACGTTGATCGCGCACGATTCTGCGTTAGAAGATCTACGATTCTTCGACGTTGATCTCGCGCACGAGATTCCATGAATCGGCTTCAAATTCTTTGATTCAAGCGCACTCGAATATCCGAAGATGGAAAAAGAAGGAGATCACACTCAACTTCAACAAAAGTGTAAAATCACACAAACAAATTTTACTCAAAAATCAACTCCTTTTACAAGTGACACAACACCCCTATTTATAGGGATTACAACTCAATACAGCCGACTCAACACACGGGCGACCTACGACCTAACACAATACAACACGGTATACGACTTAACAATCATTCACGACATACGACATAACAATACATCACACGACCTACAACAAAGCGACATAACAGGATTACAATATACATGACATAAGAACATCACGCAACTTTAACAGAATACATCATCACGCGATTTAACAAATCAACTGCATACGACTTAACGGTATAAGCTTCAGCGACATAAAAAATCCACGCGGCATAGTTTGAGCGACTTAAGGCATGAGTTACTTAAAGAGAGCAGCTTAAGGCAAGCAACATCAGGAACGACTTAAGAAACATGCGGTCTAACTGAGCGACTTAAGGAATGGGCGTCTTAACACTGAGCGACTTAAGTGATGCGGCTTCAGGAAATGACTTAAGTGATGCGGCTTATCTTTAGGCGACTTAAGAAGATAGCGACTTAAGATACAACGGCATAAGCTCGAGCGACCTAAGGACTTGGCGACTCGTTATGTTGCATTTGTTCTGCCAGCGCTTCATTATTTATCTCGTTATGTCCCAAGCGACTTAAGGCATCGTTATGTTGCGGACGACTTAAGACCAACGAACGACCTACCAACAAACGACCTAAGGTAGGCGACTTAAGGACCGAGCGACCTATAGTATAACTTGCTATGTTGTTCGAGGCATAATGGGCTACATCAGAGATCATGGGAAGGAGCTGAAGATTCTCATATCATAGTGTTTTATATTACGCTTTATTATATAGGATATCTATTGGCATTTGTAAGGTAAGGATTTTATAACTGTCTAGCTGATAAGGTTTGTTTTTAAATCTGATATACGATATATGATTGGAGTGGCAATTTCTATTCCCTTGTTAAATAAAAGGTTGTCGATTCTACTGTGATATTCTATTTCCTCTGTTCTCTATTCTCTGTTCTTTTCTTTTTTTATTTACCCTAACAATCTGTCCTTTTGTCGATCAGATGCTCGACATTGGAATACAGTGGTTGTAACGACTCGGATATTTCAACGTTTGTTTTAGAATATTTAAATGGTTTTAAATATTGAACTTGAATCATATATTGACTTTGAATATGAAGATTTCGGTTTATCTATAAAGTAAATTCAGAATTTAAATATAGCGATTTATTGGTTAATTTAATTATTGAATTTTAATAATTGAATATTGGTTAAAGTATCGTGCCTTGATTTTTAAGCTCGATAAAAATAATTTAAAGGCTTGTAAAACTTATATTAATTATGATGAAGATAATAAAAGTTTTAAAATTGAATTTAAAAGTGATCTGTTCAATTATGAAAATAGTTGTACAAATTAACATTTAAAAATAGCCTTCCGAGGCACAGTCTTGGAATTCGACGAAACCAGTTCATTGGATTTGTAATATTGTGTTATTATTGGATTCCAAATTTCATAGCATTTGGAGTTATTATTTGGTCGTACAGGATATAAATACGTTGAAATTTATATCGAAATTCAATATAATAATTGGGTTCAAAAAGCTATCTTCTCCATATGATCGAATAATGACTCGAAACCTTTTCCATTGCGTTCGGAATAAGGGTATAATATTATAAACGCGTAGCGGCACGTCTCAATAGAAGATCGAGATTTCATAATAGGTAATACGAGATATTTTCAATAATTCAAATATGTTAAATCAATCAAAAAAATAGAGCGTTAATTTCCCTGTACGCTTAAACCATCTCCTTCTTTTGTAAGCTACCCCCCTTCTTATTTTAAAACACAATGTTTTCCCTCATTCTTCCAGAGAATGGCGAATACCTTCCATCCTCCATTCTAATCGAATCAGTTCAAACAAAAAAAAAAGAAAATGCAACATACACTCTCGCGCACGACAGTGCGATGAAATCGCAATGGCGAGGCAGGCAGGGTCTTGGAGCGGCAGCACGCATAGAGGAGGGGTTGATCGGCAGTGGTTAGAGCAGCTACTAGGTACGTAGGAGGTGATGGTGCCAGAGTTGCACGCGTGACAGGAAGAGTGGGTGGAAGGCGATGTTGTGCGTTGCCTGGGATCGCGATGGGAGTTTGGATGATATCGAAGCTAGGGCTGGCATGCGATTGAAGAGGGGAACTCGCGATGGCAGTGGGAAGCCCGACGATGTCTGGAGAACAATGGCAACTCGTGGCTGAGGCACATCCGCAGTCGACCGATTTTTTTGTTCGATATGGACAAAGGAGGAGGATGTGAAATCGCAGTCTGGGGGTCTATCGTGCATTGCGAAGGAAGACAGTAAGGCGATTAAGTTTTAAATCATTATTTTTTTAGTTAAATTAAAATATTTATTAAATTTATTGTTAAAATAAATACGGTATATGTAAAGACCCGCGTTTTTAGCTATTTTAATTTTTAAATTTAAGGTGATTATTGAATAAAAAAGGTTATTAATGTAATTTGTTGAATAATTCAATTATTTAGATTTGATAATGAAAATAATGGGATACTGCGTTTAATGTGAATGAAAATGCATCAGAAATTGATTCAAAATTTTATTTAAATATGAATAAAGATGGTTAAAATTTAAAATTGTATTTAAAAGTAAATAATTAAAATTGAAAATTTTATATTTTAAATTAACGAGTAAAAATAGCCATTTTGGCGACTATCTCAGATTTCGATGAAACCAGTTTCATCGGATCTGTAACAGGGAATTATTGTAGGATTTCAAGTTTCATAGCGATCGGACTTGTCGTTTGGTCGTATGAGCTCAAAACGCGTAAAAATCAATTTAAAGGAATACGATAAAATAAATTAACTTTTCAAAGCTATCTTCCACATATGATCGAATTAGGCCTCGAAACTAGTTCCACTGCCTTCGGAACGGGGATAAAATATTATAAACGCCTGGCGGCATGTCTCGATTGGAGTTAGGACGATTTTGGACCTAACTATATAAATATGCACGCAAATCGAGACAGTTTTATTATTATTTTATTTCAAAAACCCTAATTTTAAACCATGGCCGCCACCTTTATTCCAATGGCCAGAAATTGCCGATCTTCTTTCCCCAATATCTCTCAATCTTTTCAACGAAATCGAAAAATTCCAAAGGCAAAGTTGTAGATCTCGATGAGCTCTTCAAATACATATGGTTGATTGCTGCTAATACATCACGGATTTTATGAGATCTGAGATAGAAGGATGTACGTGTTTTCTCGGATTATGTGCAAACGACGGCGATTGGTGATGTGAAATTTTAGGCGTTAGTAGAGGAGGATGGGGCGCACGTGATGGAGTATTCCGATCGTTTTCCGGTCATTTGTTTTTGCCGTGCGTTGAAACCCTAGTTATAGATGATGGGTTCAGCCACATTGCTTTGGACGGGAAGAAGAAGCTGTAGGTACACGTGTTTTAACTATTTTATTATTTATTTATTTTATATTATAATTGTATAACTTCTAATATCAATAACTTTTGTATGGGAGCTCTGATCGACGTGCGGTTTTCTCCGTTGCGTTCGTATCAAAATTATGGAGATTATGGAACTAGTTTGGTTGCATTCCGAGACTGTTCAAATTTGGGCCTTTATTTGGGTTTTAAATCATCAATAAATCAAAGGTGAGTGTTTATATGCTCACAATTGACTAAAATGATTTTACGTTGGTTATATTTATATTCTGAAGTGATATAAATTTGATTGGCTATTGTTTGGTAGATTTAATTGTCATTTAAATTGGAATATGAATTAATTGATAGAATTTAAATTGACCGTTAAATCATATTACCCGATATGGTAAAAATTGAAATTTGTGAAGGTTATTGGCTTTATGGTTGATTGGTTATGATGGATGCTACTGGCCGATATTGGTTGTTTAGTTTGATATATCATGCTATCATCTTGCATATTGTTTATTGCATATAAAACTGTAAATTGAATCATTTCGAGTAAATTAAGAAATAGGTTGAAATTATATATACCTATGACATCTATTTGGATTGAAATAAAATATATCCATCCTTGAAATTAAATTTAAATAGTTATCCACTTGGCCATAGGGTAGAGAATTATATACGGACACCGGGTTGGTTAAATTAAATGATTTTAAAAGTTGTTTTGAAATTATTTAAATGAATTGATTTTTAGAATAAAATCAACTTTTATGGAAATTCAATTACTTTGAATTGAAGCTCGAAATGTTTGGAATTTAAACTTGGTAAACGAAATTGTTTAATTAATCGAAATTTAGATTTTAAGTTAAAAAAATTGAAATATGGCGTAAATTTTTGAATGTTGATTTGTTTTAAAAGATTTGTCTTTTATTCAAACTTTGAATATTTCTAAGAAAAAGGGATATGAAATAATATTTCAAATTTTAGTTTGGAATTGAATTATAATTGAAATTTTGGATCTAATTTTTTTTTTTTTTTTTTTTTTTTTTTTTTTTTTTTTTTTTTTTTGCAAAGCAAGCCGGTTTTATAGTGGTCCGTCCACTATTTATTACGAAAGTAATAAAGTTGAAGTACAGGAGTAAGGTAAAGCACCTTAACTACTAAGAGATAAAATGGAAAATACAGCACAGGTACGAGACAAATATGTCACCGTAACTAAAACTAGGAAAAAACTAGCACTTCTCCGAAGAGGAAGACATCGCATCAGTTCCATCCACCAGAGAAGTGACTATAGGCACGGACCCACAAAAACCAGCAAAAGGTCGGAAAAGAAGAGCAAGACGTGGATCATAACCCATAGCATCAGAGGAGTAGATAAATGAACGATCCCAGGAAATATCAGCTAGCATCGCAGAATTCGAACTCGCATATAACCCATCCAAATCAAGAACTAAGGAAGCACCAGAAGGTTTGTAGCGAAGGCATCGAAGGTCCTGCTGATCATCAGAAACAAACCGGAAGAAAGATCCATTGACCGGGTTAAATCTCATATCAGAGATGGGATCAATCCAACACCCCTCGGGCTCATCCCAAGCAACAGGCAACGGCGTCGAGCCAGGGACAGGATCAACAACCACAGAAACAGGCCTATCCATCGGCGACGGCAGCAAGTCAGTAGAAGGAACAGCCGATGAAGGGGATATTAGAGAACCAGGGGATGTAACCTTGGGGACCCAAATCCTACGTGGGGGGCGAGGCAAAGGGATCTTCGGAGCAGCCGCGACGGCTTCCGAATGCAAGCAGGCGGTAGCCAGGTGGCCAAAGGAGTGACATGAGGAACAAATTTCCGGAACCCAACCATAGCGAACACGAACTACCTCAACATGACCAACAGCTAGCTGAACAGAAATAGAGGATGGGAGAGGCTTGAATGGGGATATTTCAATAAGAGCCTTAGCATACATCAGCTTATCACGAGCCACTGTATTTGAGTCAAAACATTTTAATTTTCCAACGTTACAGGCTAGCCAATTCAGACCAATAAGAGGTTGTAGAGCAGAGGGAATCTGAGAAAAATATACCCACACGGGGATAGAAAGAACTTGTTCACGTGCACTTGCCACAGTTGGGGTCCAAGGAGTAACAATGAAAGGCCTACCATCAAAGAATGAGGGCTCAGCGTCAAGAGCAATCCGACGATCCTCAAGAGAGGAAAATTTAAGATAGTACATGGAGTCAATCAGCTTCACATCCAAATTACCACGAAGCTTCCATGCCCTCCGAAGTGCTGAAGTCACATTATTTAGACGGTAAGTAGATTCAAGAAAGAAACCTACTAAATGATCAGCCCAAAAATCCACACCGGCTTGCAAAACAGAAGGGGGAGGGATCATCACTCCATTTTCTTCGACCATTTCAAATTCAATCGGGATGTAGTTACCCGCATTTCGAGGCAAGGACAAGAATAGGGAAGACCAAGTTTTGGAGATTGGCATCGAAGGCGGAGTAGGACCAGGGCGCTCCAGAACGGGACGGGAGTCAATAGAGGCAGCTGGAAACGATTCACCAATGCCAGCCAAACTGGGAATAGGAACAGATTTCATTGGGGCATTATCACAAGCACCAAGAGTGCACTGACCAGAACATTGTTTGCCATCCGATTCACTCCCCAGAACACACTCAGGCAATCTAACATTACCCCCAGCATCATTCACAACATTCACTATCAGCTTCCCCACATCACAAACTGGGTCGTGGTTACTTACATTGTCACCATTATTAGGACGAGGCTCACAAACTGTAAAGTCACAGTCGTCAGGGGTAACACAACCAATAATACCTGAACCAACGAAACCTGCTTGAGTATTCACATTCACATCAGACCCAGAACTTCCACCGCAAGCAAGGGGAGGTATCGACAGCAAAGTGGACGCAGCCTTATTCACAACACCAAGAACCGATAGACTGCCTGGCGAAGAATTCGCAACTAAAGCCGGACCAGATGAAGGGAGAGGAGGGAAATCAGCAATGGACAGGATGGGAGGCATGTGGCCATCGGAGGAGGACGACTGGACTTTGAACACTCGGCCAGATCTAGTAGAAGAGGGGGAAGAGCATAGCGATAAAGAGGGGGGAAGCGAAGAAGAGTCAGGCATGGTCAGAGGAGAGAGAGGCGAAACGGAAGGGAGAACAAACGGTCAACGGGGTGGAAGGAAAAAATCGCTGGAGCAGGAAGGCATGGAGCAGGAAGGAAACTTTGGGGACAGTTCAAACAAATGTTTTTTAAATTTGGTATTGAAGGTAAATTTGATTTGTGTATTTAAATCGATACTTAAAACTGAAATTTAAGTTAATTTGAAATTGGAATTTAAATTAATTTGGAATTGAAATTAATTTGAAATTGGGGTTTAAATTAATTTGAAATTGGAATTTAAATTAATTTGAAATTGGAATTTAAATTAATTTGGAATTGGAAATTAATTTTGAATTGGAAATTAATTTGAAATTGAGATTTAAATTAATTTAAAAATGGAAATTGTAATTGAGATCGAAATTTACGTGGAATCGAAATTATTCGAGTTGGAATCAGAATTGAATCTATTAAATCGAACTGGAATTTGGAATTTATTTGGGTAGGAAATTGGGAAGTTGACCGGTTTGACTTTTGATTTTTTTTTAAATGAATATTTTAGTATAAATGATTTAAAATCAATGTTCTTTAAATATTCAATTTTTTTTGATTTTTTTAAACTATTTTACTATATAAACCATTTTATATTCAAATTATTTTCGATTACACTATGTAAACATTTTCTATTAAACTATTTTTTTAACTATTTAAGCTATTTTCTAAAGCAAACTGGTTAAAGGGTAAATTTTTTATATTTAAATCTTGGATTTAAATGAGAATTGGATTAAAGTGAATTATAACCAAAACTGTAATTCGAATAAAGTTTTGAAGTGAAATCTATGTATCGAGTTGAGTTGATATTTTTGAGTAAATACGATGATTTCGAAATGGATATAATTTTGAATAAATATGATGATCTTGTAATGGATATGATTTTTGAGTAAATATCATGATTTCAAAATGGATTTGATTTTGAAGCGAATATGATATTTTGATATCAAATACGAATAGTTTTCGAAATGTAAAAGTACCATCGGTATGTAAAATGTCGATTGGTTGTTAAAGAGACCGGGACCTCTTATTGAAATACTCTCTTTCAATATTGGAACCATTTTGATAACCGTGTACGCGGTGGATGATATCCAGAATGTAGTGGTTGAATTGGGGACATTTACAAGAATGAAGTAAGAGAACGATGATGGATAGCCTTGACATTCGTGTCATAATTAAAAGACTAATACATGAGCCTATGTCTGGCCATTGAGGTTAGCTAACTCTAGCGACGTTGATCCCTCGTATTACTATTGTGGTTTCGGATTCGATGGGTGCACCTTATTTGTCGTTTGAATTGATTGTCGCGGTCGGCCATGGATGGGTTACGACCAGCTAGAAAGGGTAAACTGGTAGAATCCTTCCTTGGGCATTGTCTCACATGCCTTGTCATATTTATCCCTATACGCGCCCATTACGATTAGTTTAAAACTGTAAAATGTGTTAAGGTGGATCGATGTAAAGCCTTAATGCTATTTTGACACTTATTTTACTGATAGACATTATCTATTATAGCGTAAACTATTATATATAAATAGTTTAACGGATCCTTAGGAGATGGAAAATCCTGTAACATCTCTTAAGTTATTGCATTCATATTTATGATATTGATTTGACTTACATAAAAAACATTTTAGTCCTGACTCGAGTGTTTTGCCTTTTCATTATGCTCGGGCTAGTCCTGAGTTTTTTCCAGCGTATTGAAGACTATTCACTGGAGGAGAAAGATGGAGTTTTGGTATATTACTATTATTATTACCCCCCGATCACGCTATTTTGTTGTAGTGATTATTTATTCATGATGTGTAGATATAACTCTGATAAATGTGTATAGATTATAATCAAATGTATAGTAAATAGCTTTATGAATTGTTTATTTGATTATTATATTTTATCATTTCCGCTGTGAGATTATGTGTTTTTTTTTCTTATTCTCTTCTTATTTTTCTTATTTAACCCCATTGATTATCTACGTTCCGGATTGTTTAAGTTGGACATATGTGGATTATAGTCGATCTAAACCTTCCGAAATGTGGATCATCACAGTTGGTATCAGAGCGAAGGTTTAGCGATAACCTTGGCTTTGTGGGGTTTGACTCATTAGTGATAGGGTAGTAATACCCTAGAATGAGTCTGTTTGAGATTATACATATGAGAGAGCGTACTTGTTAGTGTTATAAATAGTTGTATGCTGTGTTTACTTATCCGTTGAGTTGTTTATAAATTCTGGTCGATGTACGGGATGTCGTGTTATTGATAGGGGTTTCTAAACACCTAAACGAGGCAAGTCGACATAATATTATTTTAAATCGGGTAATTGAAATATTTTTTCCTAAGTATATATTATATATATAAAATGATAATTTTTATGAATGTAAATTATTAGGAGATGATAGTATTTAGTTATCATCAATTATTGGTTGAAAGAAAAATATAAAATAAAATGAATACTTAACGAACTTTATTTTATGAAGCATTGATAGTTAAATTGAATTGAATTGAAATATAATTGCAATAAGAATTAGTTAAAATGACCAAGTGTAAATTAATGAAATATTTTGTTAATAAGGTGAGAAAATTTGTATAAGTACATTTATAATCTAATTTACGTATAGAGATAATTTTAAAAATCGAGAATTTTGGAATTTAAAATCCTTTTGTTTTCAAAATTGTTTTTTTCATGGCCATAAAATTAATAAATGGTATTATTTGAAAGATTTTTAACTAGAAAAATATTTTGAAAATATTTTTGAAAGAAACAAAAGCATTAAACTCGCTTGCTTGCTTGGAATTAATTCTGGGGATGTGTAACGCCCTACCTCTATACCTGTGCTAGCCAAGGACACTACGGAGTAATGCCATCAACTAGCACGAAGAATAAGGCTGTTGAGGAGCGACCGTCCGTGTAGTTGCTTTGTGCGAGCACCGATATGTCAGATAGTATAACATGCATTTCAACTTAAGAGGAAATCCGACATATAGATACAAACTCAAAGCTACTACATAGTGGCTATAATATCTTCAGAAACAAATACAGAAATAAGCATAACAAAAATCAGTCACAGATATCCATATCACAAAGGCCGAAAAAATATGAATATAACACATAAAAGTGTATATCAGAGTAGTGGCCATACAAGATCCACAATATCACAAAAGATTAGTTACAAGGGCGACCCAAAAGAATAAGTATACATCAATGAGTCTATATCTTAAATGTATACAATCAAAAACTACTAATCTAAGTAGTTAGCCAAAAGTCAGGATAATAATCCCAGATGAGGAGTCAAGTAGAAGCACCTGTAACATCTCGGTCTGACCCGAGTATTATTTAATAAGAAAATAATAAACGGATCAGTCTACCTATAAATATCAGATAAATTGATATAGAACAAGAGATATGACAAAAAAAAATATGATAACCATAAAGCCATACTGTAATAAGTATGCAATTGAAAATCAACCGGAGATTAATCAATATCACAAAAATCTTCTCAAAGATCAAAAGTATGTCATACTCCTTATTTTTATTCACCAAACCATAAATATTGACAATTATATCAATGCCAAACACAAAAGTTAATGACACACAAATTCACCAATGCACAAATATTGATAAAACTTATCAATGAAGTCACAAAAATTGGTGAAACACAAATTCTAGAAATCATCAATAAAATTCCATAAATCACAAAAAGGGGGAGGCCTATCACAAAACGGAAGCATGAAAACTCACCAACACGTGTATCACAAAACGGAACACTATTCCATGGTTGCTAAGCATTAATTTTGAGCCGCAACATTATAGAACGGTCCGAAGACCATGCGTCGCTACCCCACCAAATTGAGCCGCAACTCCATAGAAACGGGGTTTAGTCTCCCTCGCAGACAAAGAGACATCGCACATTGCTAGTCTAAATCACAAAATGATCATCATAGATCATCAAGAAGTGTCCATTAACTAAGCTCGTAAATATATGAGCTTAGCTTCATGTCCCATAATCACTAGCTTAACTTAAATATTTACTGGCAAATTGTAGATCTCCACTAGAAAATTGTCACAAGAGATTCAATCGATCAAGTCTAAAAATTAACCGACGAAGTAAACGCAAGCGTTTCATACCACTTGTTTTACTAAGCCGTTTAATTAGATTTCTCATACGAGTGAGGTAAAGGTTTGTATATACTAGTAGATTGGAAAACAGTTTTATAAACGAGTTTGATATTGAAAATAGAGTTGGAATTGTTTTGATGAAAGAGTTTTAATATTTATTACTAGTATAGAAAACCTTTATGTTTTTAAAGTGACAAACCACAGAAACGATTGTAGAAACAATCAATCACCAAAATTCACATTCGAAGTCATGAATCAAATCCATATAAATCGATATCGAATCCGTCAAATGGATACTCTCAAATATTCCGATAAGAAGTCATTAAAGTCAATAATAAATGATAACACTAAGTTGGACAAATACGAATCAATTAAGAACTGGAAACCCAAACACATTATGCAAATTGGGCAAAGACAACAGATTCAGATGTCTGAAATAGATGATTCAGATGTCTGAATCTGAAAAATAAATATTTTCCAGAGCCCTATTCAGATGTCTGAACCATTTATTTCAGGCACATGAAAATGGCTAATTTAAGCCTATTTGCTCTCGGGTTGGATTTGAGCAAATTCAGACGTCTGAAATTGTAATTCAGACGTCTGACCTTGGGAATGAAATTTTTCCAAGACCAGATTCAGACGTCTGAATCAATAATTTCATATGTCTGAAACTGAATCTTTTGGCACTTTCTTGCCTTGGTCAATGATGGCTAAAACGATTATCGGAAGCGATCGGACGAGCAACAACGACTAAGGATTTATGCCAAGCAACAACCCAGCCTTAAAGGCTCTTCGATACGCCCCGAATATCAATGTCCAAATATCCATAAAAGTATTTCATAAATTTTGCTTTCAAAACACCAAAAATTGAAATATACACCAAAGTAATCCGAATCATAAGCAATTGCACATGAATAAGTGTTAGGAATTCATATCTAACAACACGGATAGATATAGACATAGATGTGAGATAAAAATCTCACCTTTAAACCCAAAACAAATGAAGAAGAAGCTATAGAGCAATGGCAAGGACAATCACTCTTCAATTTCAACCCAACAAGCTTGAATCTAAGCTTAAAAGAGAAACATTTCCTAAATTAGGTTAGGAATTTCTGAGATTGAAAAGAGAAAGAGTTGGAGAAGATGAAGAGAAGGCTTACCAAAGCTTCTTCTTTGAATTTGGAGTTGGAGATTGGATTTGCTATGAAACTAGGGCTTAGGAATTCTAATTCTTTCTCTCTTCCCCCATTTTTATCTAAAGCTTGAGTATTAGGAAATTATGAAGGAATGAAGAGAAGAGGGGGTGAGGCTTGGGTCTAATAGGCTGAAACCAAACCAAAGCCCTAAGTGAAAAAGTAGCAAAATTCCTCTAACTCCAAACATTTCGAAGTTTATACTCAAAAAGTCGCAAACGTCATTTTGAACTCGATGGGGGTGGTCTTGAATCCTAATTCGACTGTTTGTAAAAAGTAGCTTTTCGGACAATAATCCGACTAACGATGAATTATTTTAAATATTCAATCGTAAAATATGTGGGTTGTTACAGACTCCCCTCCTTAAAGAAATTGCGTCCTCGCAATCATAAGAAATAAATGAACTAAAAGTAACAACCATTAAAGCATATCAACACAAAAGAAGATTTGGAATAAGAAGTTCACCTTAAAGGGCATGAGAGAGTATGTCCAGATGTGTTCGCTCGATGAATTCTCTAGATTCCCAAGAACAATCCTTAGGATTTGAGGACCATTGAACTTTCACAAGAGGAACATCTTTATTTCGAAGGTGTTTAATCTCCGAAGCAATGATACGAATAGGATGTTGCTCATAAGTTAAATTAGGCGAAACTTCAATTTTTCCACAACACTAGGCTCAAGAATAGAATCGGAATATCGAAGGCATTTCCGTAATTGAGAAATGTGAAACACATCATGAATAACAGAAAGTTGAGCCGGTAATAAGAGGTGATAAGCCACAAAACCAATACGTTCGGTGATGGAAAATGGACCAATATATTGAGGTGCTAATTTTCTCGATTGACTGAAACGCACAACACCTTTCATAGGTGAAACACGAATAAACACAAAATCTCCCAGATTCTAATTTCCTTCTTCGGTTATCGGCATAGGATTTTTGCCTACTTTGAGCTTCTTTCATCCGATGGCGAATAAGGTCAATCTTTTCTATGGAATCACGAAAAAAATCTGGACCTAAAACCAGCTTCTTACCGGCCTCAAGCCAACAAGAAGGAGATCGGTATAGCCTTCCATAGAGTGCCTCAAAAGATGCCATACCAATAGAAGATTGGAAACTATTATTATAGGAAAACTCAACAAGAGAATTATGATCTTCCCAACTTCCACCAAAAACAAGAACACATGTACGAAGAAGATCTTCAAGGGTTTGATTCACATGGTCGGTTTGTCCATCGGACTGAGAATGATAAGCGGTGCTAAAATTAAGCTTCGTTCCCAAAGCTTTTTAAAGAATCTTCCGAAATCCACTAGTAAACAATGGATCACGATCACTAACAGTAGAAGTAGGAACTCCATGTAATCTAACAATTTCTTTAATAAAGAGCTTGGCCAAAAGAGGAACGGTCCGATTGGACCGAACGGGAATAAAAGGGGCGAATTTAGTAAGTCTATCAACAATCACCCATAAGTTATCATGACCCGAACGAGAACGGGGAAGGCTGTCTATAAAATCCATGGAAATTTGGAGTTTGGGGCATGCGGATAAATAATGATCGGGCTTTTACAATAGCGACAAGCGCGAGGCTTTGAACACTTATTCTCATAATGGTCTTTAGAACCATAATTGTAGCATTGTCCTCTACTAGTAGTAGAAGTCTTTGCTATCGGAGTTGCTTGTTTCCCCTTTTATTGGGATAAGGACCTTTGAATTTATTTGGCCTTTTCTTGTTGTTGTTGAAGTTCGGTTTGGCACTTCCAACTTCAACATCATTCTTCCTATCCACCTCTTCAAGACGAAGAGCGATATCAATGAGTTGATCAAAAGAAACTTCTAATTTTAGAAGTAACGGCTTCTTGAGATTTTTGATCAAGCCATAGACAAATCTTTGGTTCTTCTTCAAAGGGGTGTTTATGTATTCGACCCCGTATTTAGAAAGTGACTCGAACGATGCGACATAATCTGCCAAGGAGGATTCACCTTGAACAAGGTCAATGAAACGACGAGCCAATGTCACCTTCTCAGCTTCTGGCACAAACTTTAATTCGAATTGTTGTAACAACCCGCATATTTATCGATTTTATGTCTAAATATTTTGTCGTTAATCGAATATTGGTCCGAAAAGCTACTTTTTGCAAACGGTCAAATTAGGACTCGAGACCACTTCCATTGAGTTCGAAATGCCGTTTACAATTTTTTTAAGTATAAACATTGATATGATTGGAGATGGTAGAATTTCACTACTTTTTCACTTGAGACTTTGGGATTGGGCATTTAGCCTATTAGACCCAACCTTCACCCCTCCTCTTCATAACTTCATTTCTATTTTCCTAAGTCTTCAAGCTTCTTCAAAAATGGTGGAGGGAATGGGAAATTAAAATTCCAAAACTCAAATTCAATTGCAATCCATCTTTCTACTCCAAATTCAAGAAGAAGACATTGGATTCAAGCTTCTTGTGCTTAGATAGAAGAGGGATTGATTCTTTCTTGCTTAAAACTTCATTTTTCATTGAATTTGTGCAAAGGTGAGATTTTTATCTCACAATTCAAGTCTATAACTATATTGGACTGTTGGGAATGATTCCCTATCACTTTTGCATGCATATTAGCATTTGATTTGGATTGGATTGGCGAAAAACTCCAATTTTTAGCATTTTTGGAAATTTCCTGCACTTAGCTCGTTCTGGCCACTTGACTCGTTCGGTGATAGGTCGCAAGGTCGCTAAGTCGTAGGTCGTAGGGCTTTAGGTCATTCTGGAAATATTGGCACTTCGGAGTTAGGTCGCTCGCGAGTTAAGCCTTAAGTCGTAGGTCGCTCACGAGTTGAGAAGTCGTAGGTCGCTCACGAGTTAAGCCTTAAGCCGTAGGTCGCTCACGAGTTAAGCCTTAAGCCTTAGGTCGCTCACGAGTTAAGCCGTTTTCCATTAGGTCGCTAGTCCTCATACCGATAGGTCGCTGGACCTTAGGTCGTCCCACATTAGGTCGTTGCTGGCCTTAGGTCGCGTGACCTTGTTTAGACCGTAGTTCGTTAGGTCGCAAGACCTTAGGTCGCCTGACCACTTAGGTCGCTTGACCTATTCAAATGTTAGGTCGCGAGTTCCTTAAGTCGCTCATCTCTCTTAGGTCGCTCGTTTCTGCTAACTCGCGAACACCACTAGGTCGTTTGACCCCTTAGACCCCTAGGTCGTAACCATTAGGTCGAACCCCGTAAGCGGTGGCGTTGCCCCCGCACCCCCACATTGGGGGGTTGCCACCCCCCTGGACCCCCCCTCCGTAGGGGATCTTATCTGAAAAACATTGAGCTGTTTTCCTTGGATTTTATTCACATCTCTGTATGCGATCTTTGTGATTGATTGTTTCTACAATTGCTTCTGTGTTTTGTCATTTTATAATATAAAGGTTTCAATACTAGTAGTAAATATCAAAACTCTTTTAACAAACAATTTCAACTCTATTTTTAATAACAAAGCTCTTTTCTTAAACCGTTTTCCAATCTATTAGTATATACAAACCTTTACCTCACTCGGATGAGAAATCTAATTAAACGACTTAGTAAAACAAGTGGTATGAAAGGCTTGCGTTCACTTCGTCGGTTAATTATTGGACTTGTTCGATTGAACCTCTTGTGACAATTTTATTAGTGAAGATTTACAGTTTTTTCGTAAATATTTAAGTTAAGCAAGTGGTTATGGGACATGAAGCTAAAATTCTATATTTACTAGCTTAGTGTAATTGACACTTCTCGTTGATCATGACGATCATTCCGATGCTTTAGACTAGCAACTGTGCGATGTCTCTTGTTGCGAGGTTAGACTAGACACCACTTGTGTGATTCCACTCATACATACCTTTTTGCTTTTTGGTTAGTCTGGACCTTAATCTGTGTGATTCCATTCACACATGTGGGGTAGCTCCCCTTGGTCTTCGGACCGTCATGTGATAGGCCTCTTTCTCTTTTCTATGATTTCTGGACTTCTTGCATTGATTTCTAGAATTTATGTCATTGACTTGTTATGAGTGCAAGTTTGGGGTATGATGCCCTTTCCGAATCTTTGAGAAGATTCTTGTGATATTGATTATCTCTTATTGATTGATCTTCTGTAGATCATTATTTACATACTTATAGTGGTATGTCATTATGGATATTTTATGTTTATGCCATATCTTTTATGTTATATCATGTCATCTGATATTTATAACTAGACTGACCCGTTTATTATTTTCTTAAATAATACTCGGGTCAGACCGAGATGTTACAGGTGCTTCTGCTTGACTTCTTCCCAGGGATTCATCACTCTAACTTTTGGCTAACTGTTTAGGTTAGCAGTTTTTGTCGTATACACTTGAGATATAGACTCATAGTTGTATTCTTTTGTATAGCACGTGTTGCTATTCTTTTGTATTATTGTGGATCTTTTGAGCACTACTCTGATGTACACTTTCATGTGTTAGTTATATATTAATATCTTCTTTCGCCTTTGTGATATGGATGTCTGTGACTGATTTGCGATATGCTTATTTCTATGTTTGTTTCCGAAGATTATTTATAGCCACCGTGTGATAAGCAATTACATGGATGGTCGCTCCTCAACAGCCTTATTCTCCGTGCTAGTTGACAGCACTACTCCGTAGTGTTCTTGGCTAGCGTGGGTATAGAGGTGGGGCGTCACAATTGTCCCTAGAATTGCTCCCAGGTAAGATCTGCTTCAATAATTTCAGAAATCAGAAGCTCGTACCAGTCTAATGCTCTTTCTTGGAGCATACTAGAGGCCACCTAAACACGGTGAAGATCGATAAGATTCATGCGAGAAAAGATTCGATCGCATGTTAGCCAAGCCTGGACTTCAATAATAGTTTCAGAACCTTTGAATGGCTTCCCGCCCAAGTTGGTATAGTCACTGCACAAGCGTGAAAACCCGGATTTAGGGTGAATAGGCTCTGGAATGGTCCGGCAGCTTGAGCATTCTTTACAAGATCAAGAAGTTGTTGTGCAAACATAAATACTCCATCCTGAGGAGTAGCACTAGATTGGCCGGCGCTGGGACGACCAGGTCTAACCATTTCTCTTCTTTAAGAAATAAGAAGATAAAGTTATTCTCTAAATGAATATCAAACAATAACGATTCATAAGACAAGGCATCACAAAGAAAATAGGATAGAATGGGTCAAATGACTCAAATAAAATCCTAAGGCACGACTCCTAAGATGGACTTAGGACGATGATCCTTGTTAAATTATTCTACATTGTTCCGAAGTTTGGCTCTGATACCAAGCTGTAACGCTCCACCTCTATACCCATGCTAGCCAAGGACACTATGAAGTAATGCCATCAACTAGCACGAAGAATAAGGCTGTTGAGGAGCGACCATCCGTGTAGTTGCTTTGTGCGAGCACCGATATGTCAGATAGTATAACATGCATTTCAACTTAAGAGGAAATCCGACATATCGATACAAACTCAAAGCTACTACACAGTGGCTATAATATCTTCGGAAACAAATATAGAAATAAGCATAACACAAATCAGTCATAGATATCCATATCACAAAGGCGGAAAAAGATATGAATATAACACATAAAAGATATGAATATAACACATAAAAGGTATGAATATAACACATAAAAGATATGAATATAACACATAAAAGATATGAATATATCACAAAAGATTAGTTACAAGTGCTATCAATGATTCTATATCTCAAATGTATACAACCAAAAACTACTAATATAAGTAATTAGCCAAAAGTCAGGATAATAATCCCAAATGAGGAGTCAAGTAGAAGCACCTGTAACATCTTGGTCTGACCCGAGTATTATTTAATAAGAAAATAATAAACGGATTAGTCTAGCTATAAATATCAGATAAAATGATATAGAACAAGAGATATGACAAAAAAAACATGATAACCATAAAGCCATACTGTAATAAGTATGCAATTGAAAATCAACCTGAGATTAATCAATATCACAAGAATCTTCTGAAATATCAAAAGAATGTCATACTCCTTATTTTTATTCACCAAACCATAAATATTGACAATTATATCAATGCCAATCACAAAAGTTAACGACACACAAATTCACCAATGCACAAATATTGATAAAAATTATCAATGAAGTCACAAAAATTGGTGAAACACAAATTCTAGAAATCATCAATAGAATTCCAGAAATCACAAAAAGGGGGAGGCCTATCACAAAACGGGAGCATGAAAACTCACCAACACATGTATCACAAAAAGGATGGCTATTCCATGGTTGCTAACCATTAAGTTTGAGCCAAAGCTCCACAGAACGGTCCAAAGACCATGGGTCGCTACCCCACCAAATTGAGCCGAAGCTCCACAGAAACGGGGTTTAGTCTCCCTCGCAGACAAAGAGACATCGCACATTGCTAGTCTAAATCATAAAATGATCATCGTCGATCATCAAGAAGTGTCAATTACACTAAGCTAGTAAATATATGAGCTTAGCTTCATGTCCCATAACCACTAGCTTAACTTAAATATTTACGAACAAATGTAGATCTCCACTAGAAAATTGTCACAAGAGATTCAATCGAACAAGTCTAAGAATTAACCGACGAAGTAACGCAAGCGTTTCATACTACTTGTTTTACTAAGCCGTTTAATTAGATTTCTCATACGAGTGAGGTAAAGGTTTGTATATACTAGTAGATTGGAAAACAGTTTTATAAACGAGTTTGATATTGAAAATAGAGTTGGAATTGTTTTGATAAAAGATTTTTAATATTTATTACTAGTATAGAAAACCTTTATGTTTTTAAAATGAAAAACCACAGAAACGATTGTAGAAACAATCAATCACCAAAATTCACATTCGAAGCCATGAATCAAATCCATATAAATCGATATCGAATCCCTCAAATGGATACCATCAAATATTCCGATAAGAAGTGATCAAAGTCAATAATAAGTGATAACACTAAGTCGGACAATCACGAATCTATTAAAAATGGGAAACCCAAACACATTAGGCAAATTGGGCAAAGACAACAGATTCAGACGTCTGAAATAGATGATTCAGACGTCTGAATCTGGAAAATAAATATTTTCCAGAGCCCTATTCAGACGTCTGAACCATTTATTTCAGACGTCTGAAAATGGTTAATTTTAGCCTATTTGCTCTCGGGTTGGATTTGAGCAAATTCAGATGTCTGAAATTGTAATTCAGACGCCTGACCTGGGGAATGAAATTTTGCGCAGACCAAATTCAGACGTCTGAATCTTTAATTTTAGGCGTCTGAAACTGAAGCTTTTGTCACTTTCTTGCCTTGGCCAATGATGGCCAAAACGATTATCGGAAGAGATCGACCGAGCAACAACAACTAAGGATTTATGCCAAGCGACAACCCAGCCTTAAAGGCTCTTTGATATGCCCCGGATATCAATGTCCAAATATCCATAAAAGGATTTCATAAATTTTGCTTTCAAGACACCAAAAATAGGAATATACACCAAAGCAATCCAAATCAAAAGCAATTGCACATGAATAAATGTTAGGAATTCATACCTAACAACACGGATAGATATAGACATAGATGTGAGATAAAAATCTCACCTTTAAACCCAAAACAAATGAAGAAGAAGCTATAGGGCAATGGCAAGGACAATCGCTCTTCAATTCCAACCCAACAAGCTTGAATCTAAGCTTAAAAGAGAAACACTTCCTAAATTAGGTTTAGGAATTTCTGAGATTGAAAAGAGAAAGAGTTGGAGAAGATCAAGAGAAGGCTTACCAAAGCTTCTTCTTTGAATTTGGAGTTGGAGATTGGATTTGCAATGAAACTAGGGCTTAGGAATTCTAATTCTTTCTCTCTTCCCCCATTTTTATCTAAAGCCTGAGTATTAGGAAATTATGAAGGAATGAAAAGAAGAGGGGGTGAGGCTTGGGTCTAATAGGCCAAAACCAAAGCCCTAAGTGAAAAAGTAGCAAAATTCCTCTAACTCCAAACATATCGAAGTTTATACTCAAAAAGGTCGCAAACATCATTTTAAACTCGATGGGGTTGGTCTCGAGTCCTAATACGACTGTTTGCGAAAAGTAGCTTTTTGGACAATAATCCGACTAACGATGAATTATTTTATATATTCAATCGTAGAATATGCGGGCTGTTACAGGATGACTGCAGCATCGCCAGTGTTCATTTTCGAGTTTCTGAGTGAAGATTGCTACCAAAAAAAATTAAATTTCGATTAAACAAGTTTTGATTGAGAAAATATATTCTAAATGTGATTTAATAAGTATATGGAAATAGTTTGAACTTAAAAAATTAAAATAGTATGGATGAGAAATAAATTGCAAATTATAGACTGGAATAGGAAATTTATATTGGTTTAACATTTTGATTAAGTAAATAAAATATATTTAACTCATGAAAGCTTAAATAAAAAATGAATTGCATTTGAAATAAAATAGATAAAATAAAGAAATGAAATTCTAAAAGGTTAATTTGTATAACTTATAGACTTGAGAATTAATAATCTAATAAAAAACGAAATTAAATTTGTAAAATGGAGATGATAAGGAATTTAACTTGAATAAAATTAAATAAACTGAATAATGGATTAAAAATGAAATTAACTTTGACTAAATATTAAATAAAATGAATTGGATATATATAAATAAAATGCATGTGGAGTAGTTTAAGTAAAAAAAAGAATGATAACTAATATAATATGGAATAAATTATAAAGTGAAGTTAACTTAAGATAGATTAAATGAATTGATCGTGGAAGAGGAATATATATCTTTATTAATATGATTTGGGATATAAAGAAAAAATTACTTTAGTAAATTAATAATATGAATTTGAATAAATGAAGTGAATCGATGAATTAATAATAGCTTAAGATATGAAGTAAAAATAATAAAAGTGAGTTGTGTTGTATAAAATTATTATAATAAACTTAGATGGTTTGTAAATGATGTTAGTGTATATATATAAAAAAAAAAGATATACTAAGAAGAAATAAAATAGATTTAACTTAAGCATGGTTAAGTGGAATAAATTCTTATAAATGATTTACAAATGGATTTATATGAAATAGGTTAAATAAAAGGTGAAACAATTAGAATTTCACAAATTGAGTTGAATAAAAATTGAATATAATGAATTTGTAATGAATGTTAGTAAATTGAAAGAAATAAATGGAATCTAAATACATTAAATTATAATATATCAAATGTGAATGCAGTAAATATTAATTGAAGGAAGAATGGATTGAAACCGAATTAGTCGAATGTAAAAAAACAAAATAAATGAAGGAATTCAATATAAATCTATTGTATGATTAACAAAAATAATAATATTAATTGGTGAATGTGAATCAATTTTAAAATATACGGAATGTGGTATGGAATTAAATTACTTAATGCAATTGAATATATGAATGAGTGAAATGAAACAAGTGGATCCGAGCTTAATAATATTTAAATGAATGGAAATTTTTTTTGGAAACAAATGAGATCGAAAATAAGTCGATTCAACATTATGAATAAATGGAAATGAGAAAAATAAAATTTAATGTTAATGAGAATGAGAGTGTATAAATTAAATATTGATATTGAAATGTAAATTATGGTATTTATGAAATGAAATGAATGAATATTAATTTGTCATATGATTTTTGTTGTTCTAAATCATTGTTTAATTGTTATGAATGCATATGATTGTTGTATGATTGCGTATTTGTACTCATGTTTGAGGTTTGGATTCAAAATATATGTTTTATACTTATTATAACTTATACATGTTCTACATCTTATTATAAGTAAATAATATTTCAAATTGAGTTGACATAGGTACATCCGAAGTCCGTTTGGGGCGTATACGTGGATTATTATATGCTTTGCTTGCTTAATGTGAGCGAACTCGCTTGTATTATAAATAATAAGGTACGTATCTCGGATTACATATCGCGATTTTATATTTTTGCCCTTTGGGATGCCTCATCATTGAGATGAGATGTATATTGATATATATTGGTTATATTTGTGTTATATATTGAATTGTAAAAAATTTCCGATCGAGCCGCGCAAAGGAGACTTTGCCGAAATTTTCCGTAAATCCGGGAGTTAGAAATATTTTGAATTTTTAAAATTTTTATAACTTTTTTATATATATAAGTTATATTTTCATAAAACTGATATCGGAGGGGTGTAGCGAGAATATATTAAAGGTTTTGTAATTAGATCTTAATGTTTTATAAGTTAATTATCTTGAGAAAATATATCAAGTGTTAAATTTTGTACTTGACGCCTTTTCGAGAACGAAAAGTTTTGGGTGGGAGAGTGTGTAACGACCCGTGTTTTTAGCTATTTTAATTTTTAAATTTAAGGTGATTATTGAATAAAAATGGTTATTGATGTAATTTGTTGAATAATTTAATTATTTAGATTTAATAATGGAATTATTAAAATAATGGGATTCTGTGTTTAATGTGAATGGAAATGCATCAGAAATTGATTCAAAATTTTATTTAAATATGAATGAAGATGGTTAAAATTTAAAATTGTATTTAAAAGTGAATAATTAAAATTGAAAATTTTATATTTTAAATTAACGAGTAAAAATAGCCATTTTGACGACTGTCTCGGATTTCGACGAAACCAGTTTCATCTGATCCGTAACAAGGAATTATTGTAGGATTTCAAGTTTCATAGCGATCGGACTTGTCGTTTGGTCACGCAAGCTTAAAACGCGTAGAAATCAATTTAAAGGAATACGATAAAATGAATTGACTTTGAAAAGCTATCTTCCACATACGATCGAATTAGGCTCGCAACTAGCTCCATTGCGTTTGGAATGGGGTCAAACATTATAAACGCCTGGCAGAACGTCTCGATTGGAGTTAGGACAATTTTGGACCTAACTATATAAATACGCAAGCAAACGGGGACAGTTTTATTATTATTTTATTTTAGAAACCTTAATTTCAAACCATGGCCGCCACCTTTATTCTAATGGCCAGAAATTACTGATCTTCTTTCCTCAATATCTCTCAATCCGTTCAACGAAATTGAAATATTCCAAAAGAAAAGTTGTAGATCTCAGCGAGCTCTTCAAATCCATATGGTTAATTGTTGCTAATACATCACAGATTTTCTGAGATTTGAGATAGAAGGATGCACGTGTTTTCTCGGATTGCGTGCAAACGGAGGCGACTGGTAATGCGAAACTTTAGGCGTTAGTAGAGGAGGATGGGGCGCACGTAATGGAGTATTCCGATCATTTTTCGGTCACTTATTTTCGTCGTGTATTGAAACCCTAGTTGTAAATGATGAGTTCGACCATATTGCTTTGAAAGGGGAGAAGTTGTAGGTACACGTGTTTTAACTATTTTATTTATTATTTATTTTATATTATAATCGCATAACTTCTAATATCAATAACTTTTGCATATGAGCTAGGATCGACATGAGGTTTTCTCCATTGCGTTCATATCGAAATTATGGAATTTATGGAACTAGTTTGGTTGCATTCCGAGACTGTTCAAATTTGAGTCTTTATTTGGATTTTAAATCGTCGATAAATCAAAGGTGAGTGTTTATACGCTCACAATTGACTAAAATGATTTTATGTTGGTTATATTTATATTCTGAAGTGGTATAAATTTGATTGGTTGTTGTTTGGTAGATTTAATTATCATTTAAATTGGTATATGAATTAGTTGATAGAATTTAAATTGACCGTTAAATAAATTTAAATTTAATTGGTATCATATTACCCTATATGGTAAAAATTGAAATTTGTGAAGTTATTGGCTTTATGGTTGATTGGTTGCGATGGATGCTACTGGTCGATATTGGTTGTTTATTTAATTTGATATATCATGCTATCGTCTTGCATATTGTTAATTGCATATAAACTGTAAATTAAATCATTTCGAATAAATTAAGAAATAGGTTGAAATTATATGTACCTATGGCATCTATTTGGACTGAAATAATATATATCCATCCTTGAAATTAAATTGAAATAATTATCTACTTGGCCATAGGGTAGAGAATTATATACGGACACCGGGTTGGTTAAATTAAATGATTTTAAAAGTTGTTTTGAAATTATTTAAATGAATTGATTTTTAGAATAAAATCAAATTTATGGAAATTCAATTACTTTGAATTGAAGCTCGACATGTTGGAATTTAAACTTGGTAAACGAAATTGTTTACTTAATTGAAGTTTAGATTTTAATTTAAAAAATTGAAATATGGCGTAAAATTTCGAATGTTGATTTGTTTTAAAAGATTGGTCTTTTATTCAAATTTTGAATATTTCTAAGAAAAAGTGATATGATATAATATTTCAAATTTTAGTTCGGAAGTGAAATAGAATTGAAATTTTTGATCTAAATTTGGTATTGAAGGTAAATTTGATTTAAGTATTTAAATCGATATTTGAAATTGAAATTTAAATTAACTTGAAATTGGAATTTAAATTAATTTGGAATTGGAATTAATTTGAAATTGGTATTTAAATTAATTTGAAATTGGAATTTAAATTAATTTGGAATTGGACTTGGAATTGGAAATTAATTTGGAATTGGAAATTAATTTGAAATTGAGATTTAAATTAATTTAAAAATGGAAATTGGAATTGAGGTCGAAATCATTCGAGTTGGAATCAGAATTGAATCGATTGAATCGATTAAATCGAACTGGAATTTGGAATTTATTTGGGGTAGGAAATTGGAAAGTTGACCGGTTTAACTTTAGAATTTTTTTTACTGAATATTTTAGTGTAAATGATTTAATCCATATTCTTTAAATATTCAAATTATTTTGATTTTTTTAAAACTATTTTACTATGTAAACCATTTTATATTCAAATTATTTTCGATTAAACTATTTAAATATTTTCTATTAAACTCTTTTTTTTTAACTATTTAAGCTATTTTCTAAAGCAAACTGGTTAAAGGGTCAATTTTTTATATTTAAATCTTAGATTTAAATGCGAATTGGATTAAAGTGAATTATAAACAAAACTGTAATTCGAATCAAGTTTTGAAGTGAAATCGATATATCGAGTTGAGTTGATATTTTTGAGTAAATACGATGATTTCTAAATGGATATGATTTTGAGTTAATATGATGATCTCGAAATGGATATGACTTTTGAGTAAATATGATGATTTTGAAATGGATTTGATTTTAAAGCGAATATGATATTTTGATATCAAATATGAATTGTATTTGAAATGTAAAAGTACCAACTGGTGTGTAAAATGACGATTGATTGTTAAAGAGACCGGGGCCTCTTATTGAAATACTCTCTTTCAATATTGGAACCACTTTGACATCCGTGTACGTGGTGGATGATATCCAGAATGTAGTGGTTGAATTGGCGACGTTTACTAGAATGAAGTAAGAGAACGATGATGGATAGCCTTGACATCGTGTCATAATTAAAATGACTAAAACATGAGCCTATGTCTGGTCATTGAGGTTAGCTACCTCTAGCGACGTTGATCCCTCGTATTACTATTGTGGTTTCGAATTCGATGGGTGCACCTTATTTGTCATTTGGATTGATTGTCGCGGTCGGCCATGGATAGGTTACGACCAGCCAGAAAGGATAAATTGGTAGAATCCTACCTTGGGCATTGCCTCACATGCCTTGTCATATTTATCCCTATACGTGCCCATTACGATTTTGGTTTAAAACTGTAAAATGTGTTAAGGTGGATCAATGTAAAGCCTTAACGCTATTTTGATATTTATTTACTGATAGACATTATCTATTATAGCGTAAACTATTATATATAAGTAGTTTAACGGATCCTTAGGAGATGGAAAATCCCGTAACATCTCTTAAGTTATTGCATTCATATTTATCATATTGATTTGACTTACATAAGAATATTTTAGTCATGACTTGAGTGTTTTGCCTTTTCATTACGCTCGGGTTAGTCCTGAGTTTTTTCAAGCGTATTGAAGACTGTTCTCTGGAGGACGAAGATGGAGTTTTGGTGTATTACTATTATTATTACCCCCGATCACGCTATTCCATTGTAGTGATTATTTATTCCTGATGTGTAGATATAACTCTGATAAATGTGTATAGATTATAATCAAATTTATAGTAAACAGCTTTATGAATTGTTTATTTGATTATTATATTCTATCGTTTCCGCTGTGAGATTCTGTGTTTTGTTTTCTTCTTCTCTTCTTAATTTTCTTATTTAACCCCATTGATTATCTACGTTCAAGAATGTTTAAGTCGGACATGTGTGGATTATTGTCGATCTAAACCTTCCGAAATATGGGTCGTCGCAGTATAATTTTTTATGCGAGGTTGGATTGGGTGAAATGAATTGAGTTGGAACCGTATCAGACATCGTTCGATTTAGGCGGGAACCGTAATGTTTTAGCGACTTCTTAAATCAAAGGTGAGAAAAACTCTCACTCATTCGGATTACCAAAAGTTAAAATTTAAATAGTTAAAATTAATTTTTGGATGCTAGTTGAATTTATAAAATTTATTGTCTGTGAATGATGTAATATATATGGTAGTGTGTGTGTGTATATATATATATATATATATATATATATTAGTATTTGGGGTGATATTCCTGCATTTTATAGCGGATGGGACTCTACGTGCCCCGCATAATAGCGGATGACCCTATATACCGCGATATCCCCCTCGAAGTGGGATTGGTATTTATTTTGTGTTGTATTAACATTTGTGGATGCAAGGAAACTGGTTGGAGGGATCCAACTGGATTCCTCAAATTTATTGTTTATTTTTCGTATATAGTGATATATGATCTGTGTAAAATAATCTATCGTAGATTATTGTGGTGATTGAAATTATTGAATGCTATTGTAGCACTGGTCTAAATTTTGATTATTTAAATACAATAAATATACTTTAAAAATTTATGGAATTAAAAAAAGAACATATTTGAGTTTGGTTATACTTAACTATTGCGAATTAGCAAATGAAGATTTTTAAAAATAAATTATATAAAAGAATTTATAAATGGTATTCTAGAAATATATATAAAAAAGAGACAAAGTCAATATTTAAAATGGATTGGAAGTATAAAAGGAATTTATAAGAAATGAATGCATATAATGGAATTTTATAAATAAGATTTTTTCTATAGGTAAATACCTAGGGATTATAAAATTGATAAATGATGTTTATAAATAAAGGAATTTGATATCGGATGATAATTGGAAATATAATTCACAGGTTGAATTTATATTAGAATATGGAAACAGGGTTGAGAAAAATAGTAGATTCTATTTTTGAAATGGAAATGGTTAGGAAATCAACAATGTATCGATATGTTGTGAAATCAAGATAAAGCTATAAATTAAATTGGTTATTGAGATTTTAAATATATATTTTAAATTTTAAGAAGTGAGATTGTTTTTAAAAGAAAATTTCGTTATTTTAAAACTATGGAATTTTAAACTAGTTGAGATTGAAATACTTCGGCAAGTAGATTTTCAAATGTTAAATATTTGTTAAATAAATTCTAGTTTTTAAATTCAGCTTTGGAAATTTATTTATTCACCTAAAAATGAGTTATAGATGTTACTAAAGAGTTTTAAATATTTTAAATAATAACATAAAAATATTTTAAATAAACCACTATTCTTTAAAGAAAATACTCGTTATATATATGTATTGTTGAGACTTGATTTTGATTCATGACGCAAAGCTATCACTACGATTCGACGACTGTTACGACAAAAAAGGAGAATATATACTACATGGAGACAAGACATCAAAATTGGTGCATTAATTATATTATTCTTGTTTTTGAGTCTTAAGTCAATTTTGTTAAGATATCTCCTCGTTTAACATATATATTAGCTTATATATAATCTTAATGATTTACACATATAAGCTTAGAATATATATATATATATATCATCAAAGTTTTTCTTTAAAAATCATATATATATATATATATATATTTAAAACCAGTGAAAACTGTGCAAATTGCACAGAAATCACCAGGTCATTCGACTGACCTGGTAGGTCAGTCGACTGATCTGTAAATTTCTATGCGACATGCACAGGTGCATAAATAAACAAATAATATGTTTGAATAATTAGTCGACTGACCCAGAGGTTCAATTGATTGAATTTCTACAACAGCTATTTTCTGAAAAGACACGACTATTTGTGAAGAGTTACGAACCTCTACGAAAAGATTTGGACGCAACACTTCAAACGAATTTTCTTATCTATCTAATCTAACACTCTTGAATCTACTTGCAACTATACTTTTAAATATTCTGCATTAAAGCAATATTATACCTTTCTATTCTTCATAAACTTCAAATATATATATATATATATATATATATATTTATACGCGAGGTAAAGATTATAGAAAGGATGTACTACAAGTGACAAATCCATGTTATTAGAACACACAAGGTCAAAACAATCTTTTGTATTTGTTGAAGTCCTGTTCTGTTGCTCAGGAGTGTGAAGTCCTCTTCGGATGCTGAGGGGAAATCCTGTTCTACTGTTCTACTGTTTATGTCCTTGTTCGGCTGCTCGAGGGTTGGACGTAGGACGAAGCTCCGAACCAGCATAAAAATTCCTGATGTTATTTTTATTATACTGGTTTTATATTCCACACTATTTACTATATAGCTATCATCACTATACTCTGTATTATCGTATATTCACATTACATGATCCATAACACACTTTCATATATATTGTTTTGAAATGATTGCAAATTTATTTATAAATTCTCTCAAGATGTGTGGATGGGTTTATTGAGGGATGAGATTTTTATAAGAGAAATCTTATAAATGGAATGTAAGAGACTTAAGAGAATTTTTGATGTTAGATGCGGTAATTTCGAAAAGGTTTTGAATTTATTAAAGAATTTAAAAATGGGTGGTTGGGATTATGAATAAGTATACTCGGTTTGGAAATCATAAGAACAATTTATTAAAAGTTCCAGAGACGTATGAGTTAAGTATGAAATATTTCCAAGTTATATATTGAAATAATTCTGGAAATTATACATGTTGAAAGGAAGGTTTTGGAAATATTTTTAGTACAAGTGTTGAAATTGTTTTCAAAAATAGAAATATTGAAAGGGATTGAATATATATATATATATATATATATATCTTGGTGAAGTTGCTTTGGAATAAATAATTTGGAGAATTATAAAATTAGGCCTAGTGTTGCTTTTGTATGTTATTTGATAGGTAAATAACTGACTATCAATATTGGCCAGTTTTGTTAACTGTTTCGAAGAACCGGGATCAGATTTATTATCCAAAAACCACTTCGATCCGGTTTGAACGTAATGAATGAATACCGTGAAAGTGATGAAGACGATCATTCGGTTTTTCCAGACCTAGGACAACTTATATGGACAAATGTTATCAGAACATTGTCATAGGAGGACGATGGGCATTCTAAGTAAAATTGTTCTTGAAAAGGTAACACTTAGCCTCGAACCTCATCGATCAGGAATGACTAAAACATCTCAGATGCAGCAAGGCTAAGTGGGTCGCACCCAATTAGGGTATGTTATCACCTTTCTAGGTGTCCTCGGAAACCTTTACATTATGGATATGGTTGTGCATGGAAGGAGTGCTCGATGGTAAGTGTGGGAACACTCGAGGTGACAACATATTCGGTCTATCCAGGTTAGGGTAGGTCGGTCTTGTGTAGCAGGGGATCCCGGTGTGGTCCTCGATACATTGTTCTAGAGGTGTACTGTAGTGGGCAGTACCCCAGTAGCCCAGTCATTCGGTGGAATCCATTCTCCAGTAAGCATCATAAGGTTTTGACTGTGTCTAACTATGTTGGAATGTTAGATGCAAGCATTTCAGCTAATTTCTATTTGCTTTCTATAGATAGTATTATAATATCAGATTATTTTGATATAAATTGTTTTGGTTATCGTAAGGTAAAAACCCATCTTATTTATTTGTGACGTGGACTTACGAGATACCTTTGTTTTCAAAGGACTTTGAAAAGGTTAATAATTCAAATTGAGCGTGTTTTCTCACATTAATTTTCCAGATTGACTCGGGTGTTATTTTGTTATAACGCGCGAGCCAGACCGAGTATTACACATTTAGGTTAAAATGCTATGGAGCTTAGGAGACGTGCTGGAGGAGTTTAGACGTATATCACGTATTTGGTTATTTTCGCTATGTGAGTTATGTATATCGAGACAAGTTCTTAAACTATCCAGATTGATGTATTGATTGTTGTACTCTAATAATGTTATGTATATTAATAGTACAGTTTTTGATTTAAATTATGTAATTATATATTATATTTGGTTTCGCTGCGATTGTGATATTTTGTGTTGTTGTTTCTATTTCTTCTTCTATCATTTTTCTTTACCCTAGTTACTCACTCTTTTGTACAATTTGGGTTGATTAGGAGTGACATATTATCAAATCAATGGGTACGGAACTGCGGGTCACTACGGCGGTAGTGTTCGGTGTCGACTTTCGATTGTCAAAAAGGGGGGTCATTTCATTTGTATCATAGTGCAAGGTTAAGCGAGAACCTTGGCTTTGGTAGGGTTGGCTTATTAGAGATAGGGTAAGCGACACTTTAGAACGATTTTAGAGTATTATATATTCGAGAGCCTATTTGTTAATGTTATAAAAACGTCTTATGTTAATTGGTCTATTGATATGAATTCTGGTCGAGACGTGGGACGCCACGGTGTTGATAGGGGTTTCTAAACACTTGACCAAGGCCAACGGACATGGTATTGAATTTTTGAAAATTTGGTAAATTAAATATTTTTCCTAGGATCATATTTTATATATATAAAAGAATAATTTTCAAAACTTTATATAGTTATATAGTGTGTTGGTTTCAATGCGATAATATGTATTTATTTTCACTATTGCTTGTTCGTTATGCTTAATTTATATAAGAAGCATCGATTATTATTTGTTAATGGCTAAATTGTGATCGATTTATTTAGGAGCATTTATCGCTTGATTTAAAATGAACCCTCTGTGAATTAATTTTCATGATTTGACGATAAGGTATTCTAAGAATATGATTAAGTTAAAACCTCTTCATTTAATAATATTGAGTTAGGGATTAAACTTTAATAAAAATTCATAAATATAGTCTGAATGGTAAGACAAAACATTTAGATAATAAACATTTGAGAAGTGAGTTCAAATCTAAATGAACCAAAAGTGAGTGTTAATAAGTAAATTGTTTAAAGTCATTATATATAAAAATATATGAAGTATGCTTTAAAAGATAAGTTTTGAAATTAAAACCGGGTATCTATTATTTAAGTTCCCTAAAAGGGAATTGGTTTCAAAACAAAAGGTATTCCTGATAAAGAAATGTTTTGATAAACGAGATTTTTTTCCCTTAGATAAGATAGGGATAATTCAACACGGGGAAATTGGGTTAAATTTAACAAGAAGGTTTTGATAAACATTATTTTTATTAAAACCATATGATTATGAGAAACATCTAAGTAGTGTAAACTATTGGTTGATTGGGTCAACTAATAAGTATTATTCATTTTAAAACTCTAAAGAGGTTAATAGGTTGACTCGATTTTTTAGAAACCATAATTTGATTTGATCTCCATCTAGATCTTTGAAAAATTAAAATTAAATTTTTATGTATTCTCAGGATATAAAAGAATATTATATAAGTAAATAAATGGAATAAGTTATAATTTGATGTTTTATAAAGAAATAACTTTATAAAATATTTTGAAACATGGGTGAGAAATTATGAGATAACTCATAAATAATTTTAGTATTAAATAAAATACTAAGTGAAAATATAAGTGAATTATAAATTTAAATATAATTAAGATATTAATAAAATATAGAGTATAACTTTTCATTTTGTCCAAGAGCTCTTGGATATTCTTCTAAGCAATAACCAAATGCTAATGAGCAAAACGATACGCTTGGATAATTATCTATATTTTCGGACAGTTACGAAAGTTTTGAACCTAAGTTAAAATTTGTTTGTTAGTCATTTGACATGTTGAAACAATGTTAAGTGATAAATTTTCCCTTATTGAATTTGATTTACTATTAGTGTTAGTTTATTCCTTAACGGAATATGATTGATTGGATTTGATTGAATTGAATTGATTGGCTATGTGATTTCATATACCTTTTTCTATAAAGTTTAAATTTATAAACGAAGGATTTTAAAATGTTGTTATCAGGGCCTAAATCCCGGTGATTTTGAATATGGAGATTTTTGAAGATTTCAGGAAGGAAAAGGATATTTATTCACTTTAGTTGATGTTTTTGAAGGAACCGGAATACTACCGGACGCTCCATGTTGTTTTGATTCTAGAGTTTCACCATAATTTATTCCGAGGAATTCTATCCTTGTCATTTTGATTTTTCTTGTCTGAAAAATTTGAAAATAAAATTTAGAATTGAAAAACCCAGGTATTTAGATCAAACTTTGTCTTATTGGATGCATAGCATCTATTATAGGATGTCGTCTTGTTTCTCGCGTATGATTGAGATATGGTTGTTGGTTGAATGTAAATTTATATCAAACTAGATTTTGCATGTAGGATTACATCACATTGCTTTTGTCTGCCAGATTTTCTTTTAGATATCATAAGTACAGGTATGCAAGGTTTCTATTTGATTCTTGTGCACATGCATTTGCATAGATGATAATAAATTGATTTTTTAGAATATAAATCAAACGCGAAAATATATGTAATAAACTTAGAAAATTGAAGTTGGTTGATGATTTTATGCCCCGAATATGGCAGGCCACTTGGCTTTTGTTTTCTTTAATTGGTTTAGAGCCCATAGAGGTCGTTTATAGTACCAATCGAGCCGCGCAAATCAAATGAGATGCTGGCAAATTTTTTTGAAAATTTAAGAGCTTGAATTTTTTTAAGAATTTTGGAAAATGTTTGAAGAAACTAAAAATTTGACCTTTGTTGTAACGACCCGTAAATCCGTACCCTTTGAATCAATAATAGTCCACACATGTCTAACCCAAAAAGCACTGACTGACGAAAAGTCAAGGGAAAGAAATGAAGAGAGAAGAAGAGAAGAGAAGAAAGTGAGAAGATAGAACCAAACAGAACAATACAGAATCTCACATCGTACCGGAAAACATATAATATCATATCATATCAATGATCTTTACAAAATAGAAACCGTATATATATATATATACATCAATCAGAATTCAACAATCAATCACAAATTATCCGCCTGGACAGTTATTATAACCTGTCCTCACAATTGCTGATAATATAAACAACAACTAAGCAACAATGAAGCGGATAATCAAACAAGTACGGAAGTACGAAAATGAAGATCTCCAGCTCTCCTTATGAAGCTCCAAGAGCACTTAATCATAACCTGTCAATATACTCGGTCTGACGCGAGCATTGAAATGGAAGAACGCCTGGATAAGTCTGGTAAATCAGCGTGAGAAACACATCAACTGAATTTATTAAATTACCAATTTTTTCCTTTATCAAAACAAAAGTATCTCGTAAGACAAGTTCACATATAAACACGGACATGTTTTTACCTTACTATAACTAAAATATCTCATATCAAATCCTCTAATATTGTACTAGTGTCTAATATACAAATAATATTAATCACAGCCGAAATTGTTACATTGATTAAATTCTAGCATATAGCCCATTTGGATAATACAATCAAAATGGCAAGCACGTAGTTGAGTTATATTTCCATACAAATGACCAGGTAAATGGACTACCTTCCGGCAGTACTGTAACGACCCGAAATTTTCGATCCCGAAAATTACAGATAGTTAGGAAAAAGAAGAAAGAAATAGAAAAATAAGAAGATTAGAAACACCAACGTCTCACATTCATAGCGGATAAAATATAATAACAAATAATAACAGTTATATAAAGGAAAACTGTACTTGTTAAATTTTACTTTAATACATCAAAATTACACATATATACAGACACTGGATATAAACAATGAACATATCTCAGATATACAACAATATAATACAGCGGAAACACTCCATACGTTCTTGCCATCCAGCTCGCCTCTTGAGCTCCAGGACGTCCTTACCTGAAAATCTGTAATACTCGGTCTGACCCGAGCATTGCGTCAAAGTAACACCCGGGTCAGGCTGGAAACCAGCGTGAGTAAACCCATCCAACATGGAATACAAAGCATACAACTTATATAAAACCCGGGGTAACTCGTGTCAATTTACAAATTCACAATTTATTATAGACATCACTCATTTCACATATCAATTTTCTAAGTACCAAAATTTAGAAAAAATAGTCCAATTCGCTTAAATCATTTCATTCCAGCCTATTGATTTCACATATCAATCTATGAAAATTCGAAGTGGTTTCGGGTATTTTCTAATACCGGACCCCGATCTCTTCGAGTCTCATGTCATCCTAACCCAAGTTACCCAAATGAAATACACTTCAACCTTTAAATACATGATGTCCCTTTTCACAACAATTCATCATTGATAGATAACCACAATATCCTGTCCCTCCAAACATATGATACTACAAAACACTTCATATCTATCAACTCATTCAAGTCATCCAATACCATTCAATCATCCATAAGCAAAACTTGATCACTTCCAAATTAATTTAATTATTCTAATTGAATTACTAACCTCAATCACTTAGATTCCTTCACTTGACATTAATTAATTTCAAATCAATTAATTAATCATCCCTTAATTATCCATTTTAATTAATCACCCTGGATTAATTGTCCTTCAATTACATTCAAGTAATTATCTTTAATTAATTACACAAATTAATTATTCTTAACCAAAAACAGTAATTATTCTTTAATTACTTCACAAATTAATTAACTATAATTAATTACATTAATCGTTAATTACTTATATTAATTAATTTCTCATATATCACTTATCATTTTAATTTATACTAATCTAAATTAATTACATTAATTAAACCACAATATTAATTACTCTTGATTAATCTTAACCTGTAATTAACTATCTTTTCATTCACTTCATTAAATAAATTACTTACTCATTTTACAAAGGAAGTTTAAAGGGATTTAAAACCAAATTCATTTTTAAATTCAAATTAATTTTAAAAAATGCACTTTACATTCAAGTTGTTAAAAAAATTTAAATTTAAAAACTTTATTTGTTTAAAACTGAGATTCACTAACTTGAATTCCTGATTTAACTTTGATTTAAAACTAGTTTTAAATCTCTACTTTACAATTTAACTTCAGTTTTTTTTTTTAAAATCACTTTTATTTCTCTCCAATTCATTCTTATTTTTATACTATAATTATTTCACTTCCAAATTTTACTCTTATATTTCTTTCAAAAATCCAATTCTAAATATTTTGATGACCCAGTGTACCGAAATATATCCAAACAAACCATAGTATTCAATATTCCAATTATCAATATAATTCGTCGAAGAATATCAATATTTATAACACAGAATATTAAACAATCTAAATAATTTTGAGGAATCCAGCTGGATCCCTCCAACCTGTTTCCCTACATCCACAGACTTTAGCACAATACCAATTCCACTTCGAGGTGGAATATCGCAGTATAAGGGATTTAAATAAAATATCATCCGCTATTATGCGGTGCATAGAGTCTCATCTGTTATATAATGCGGGAAATCAATCACTCCAATATATACTATATATACTACTATATAGTATAGCACATCTAATCAAATCAATCAATCAACCAATTATTTAAATTTAACCATTTAAATTTAAATAAAAATCCAGAAGAGTGAGATTACTCACCTTTGATTTTGAATATGGAATCTAATCCAATCTCGACTTGTTTCTTCACGTTTCAGGCCCTGTAAAAAAATTACACGTTTTATTAAAGTTTGAAATAACCGAACAACCTATTACCATTTAATAAATTTAATTAACATTCCATGACATGTTATATATATACATCCTCATTTCTCAAATAAATATACTAATTAACCTATAAGTTAACTATTTCATATATATATATATATATCATTATTATTATTATTTTATTTTTCCCTACAATAAATGGCTAAAGTAAAGTGTTCCTTTGCTGGAATAAATTTTCTTCCTGTAATTACCAGTTTATAACCAAAATTTATTATTATTATTTTAAATAGTAATAAAAAAAATTCAGAGTACCTCTTTAAATTTCAAAACAGAACAAAAAGGAAAACAAGAAGCTGCTCACCACGATCAAGCTGCGACTTCTAGCAGCGTCCTTCACCGATCGAACTTCCTCCCCATTGCCGCCTGGCCTCCTACGTGCATAGGTGTGGGGTCACTAACCATCGCCGAACCCAAGGTCGCAGCCGCCATCGCGGCCCTCCCAATCATTCTCCACCTTTACGCGATACAACCCAACCCTAGCTCGAAACAGCACAGTGACCTCCAAAAATCCAATTCGAAATGAACCACCACTGCTGATTTCCAGAATGCATCCTCGTTCGATCGCCCCTCCGGGCGTTCGTGGCCGCCTGCCGCGATTCCATATTCGAACGAGACGAGCGACTCGCCTATTTCTTTTAATCGACGTTGATTCAGTTCCCACGAATTTCCCTTGCTTGAATCGATTTCGAGAATGGATTAAGGGGAAAAGAGACGCGATCGATTTTCTTTTGTTTCGTCCGCCGTTTATTTATTTTTTCAATTTCGGTTTTGATGTATTGACAGACGAGGGAACTAAATAGATGGAGACGACATGATTTCTAATTCAAGCAAAAAATTGTCGACTTTGATTTGATTTTGGCTTTCTAGGGAAGACAAGGAGTACATGATTTTGCAGAGAGGAGTAGGTCGGCTTGCTCAGAAATAGAGTGGCTGATGGAAAGAAATCTCAACCGTTGACAAAAATACACACACACACACACAATATATATATATATATATATATATATATATATATATATATATATATATATATATATATATTAATTTAAATTCAAATTGTCTCGATAAATGCAACTCAAAATCTTGAGCTCCTATCGAGGCATGCGGCTAGGCGTTCATAATGTAATACCCCTATTCCGAACGCAATGGAAAAGGTTTCGAGTCCTAAATCGATCGTATAGAGAAGATAATTTTTTGGATCCAGTTATTATATTAAATTTTCGATATATATTTAAGCGCGTTTATATATTGTACGCTCACACAACAACTCCAAAAATTACGAAAATTGAAATCCATAGTAATACAATATTATGTATCCAATGGAACTGGTTTCGTCGAATTCCAAGACCGTGCCTCGGAAGGTTATTTTTAAACGTCAATTTAAACGATATATTTTCAAACTTAATACAACATTCCCAAATTCAATTTCAACACTTTTACTATCTTCAGTTCTTTCAATATAAATTATACAAGCCCTTAAAATATTTTTATTCAGCTTAAATCCAAGATTTACCACTTAAACAAATTCCAAATGATTTAACTTAATAATTAAATTATCTAATAAATATTGATATTCGAATTCAAGTTAGAAACTAACCATGAAATATTTAAAATTGATTAAATATTCCGATTTCAAACAACCAAAAATTTCGGGTCGTCACATTCCTCCCCCCTTAAAAGAATTTCGTCCCCGAAATTACTAGATAAGAAGAATGGTCCACAACCCGTTAACTATTTTCCCTAAAACCATTCAGTTTCAAACACTTCCCAAAACAATCCTTTTATTAAAGACACATTATCACTCTTATTAACTTCCCAAACCCTCCCATAGTTTTCAAACAACACTATTTGCTCAATCATTCAAATTTCAATTTAAAACCAGATTTTGAATTATCAGAATTTCCTCAAAAATTTTCCAACTCCCTAAATTTTCGAAAAATTTCGCCAGCGTCTCCTTTGCCAGGATAGCTCGTACAACTACAAAATGCCTCTACGGGCTCCCAAATTCCAAAAGAAAACAAAAGGCCAAGTGGCCACATTAAAGCCCAATCAAATTTCATACAGAAATTTAAATACATACTTTTTTTTGTCGAGCCATTCAAATTTATCTTCTGAAATCAAAACCAAATTTCCTTTCCCTTTTATAATACCTGCATATCCTACTTAGCAATAATATCCAATCATAGCTTTTAAAATCATTTTATACATTTCCTTACAGAAGTTTTCATATCTATTTCTATTCAAATTAGTTTTCCCATTTCCATATGAATTCAATTTATCTTCAACTCAAAATATTGAATTTTATCTTCCATTTATAACTGATTCATATCATTATTTTAAATTTGTTTCATCCATTAATTTATTTCAATTTCCAATTTGAAATCGTTTTGTCGCTACAAATTTTTTTTCAAATTTTTTTAAAAATTTTCTAACTCCCAAAATTTTGGCAGAGTCTCCTTTGTACGGAGGAGCTTTTGCAATTTGACAAGAGATATAAATATATAAACATAGACTCACACGGTCGGAAAAACAAAAACAATTCATATTTCCTATTTTTATTGCGTAGGCGTACCTTTATTTAGCATTTTTATGCAAGTGGCTTATTATTTTAGCAATTAGCGCAACCAAATCCAGCCAAACGACTTCTCGGTGCCTGCACTTACTCAATTCAAATATGTAAGTGCCAAAATCATGTAACGTAACAACATTTTACATATTTCTAGTAAACATATGAGTTTCTGTAAGCAATGCAGGTTAAACAATGTTTATAAGCAACTTATAGGGTTCCGACATTAATTTTAATTGTTTACAACCAATTCGTATACAACTTCATTCAATTTAAATGGTTTACAACTCAATTGCTTATATTAAATTCATTTTTAAGCAAAACAAACTCATATTCACTACAGTTGCTCTTAAAACCAATTTATTTAATCTTCATCAACTCATAGAATTTTAATTACCTTCGTTTACGTCAAACTACAATTCTTCTATGCAATTTTATGATATCCATGTGAATAAATAATTACTTAGGCTTATTGCCATTTTAAGTTGATTTTAACTCAATTTATAAATTCTTTCCATTTTAATTTTTAATTCACCTTCTCAATTAATAAAAATAATATCCAAGCACACACTTAACTCATTTATACTCGAATTGGATTTTATTTGTAACTCGAATCATTTCTATTATAATCCAATTCCATTTTATTTTTGCAACATCTCGACTTATTTTAATTCATTATCAATCCAAATCGAACTCTATTTATAATTTGAATTTATTTCAAGCATCATTATTAACTTACAATCCATTTTATTTAACCGACTTAAATTTTATTAACATACTCTATCAAATAATTTATTTATCTAACAACTTTTATATCAATATTCGATTTTATTTTCAAAAATTACTTTATTAAATTTTCCTGAGTTCAATTTTATTTTATAATTCCATTTTGGATTTTCTTTCATCTTCCAAAATCCTAACACTTTTATTTTATAATTTTAGAAATATTTTTAAATTCACATAATACTATTAAAATAGCTTTTATAAAAATACTTCTTATAACTCGATGTCTCAACCAGTCCATCCTTGTTATCACAGAAATTCTGTCATCGTTGATCAGGCATAGGACTGAAAATCTATAAGTACTTGGTAAACCCGTTTCAATACCCAGTGTAAATACTTGGGAAAATAATTTTATTGAAAATATAGAAAACAGTTTTTGAAAATAGAGGAAATATCTTTAGTGAGAATGATCTGGAAATCATCACCCCCATCCATGGTCGCAGTTACATCCTGGGTTACGTTGCCATCGCAGCAAAAGTCCATGTAACTGTAGGCACTCTGCGCCCCTCGATTACGCCATGGAACCCATAACAGATCGCTGTTACATTCCAGGGTTACGTTGCCATCGCAGCAAAAATCCATGTAACTGTAGGCATCAGCGCAGTCGATTTTCGCTGTCAAAATAAAACTTCTCCACTCCTACATAGTTCGCAGTCCACCAATGTAAAATCAAATGCAGACTGTTGGCTCTCAACGACACACACGACTTTCGGTATGTTACAATAGGTCGCAGTCTACCGATATAAAATCAAACGTAGACCATTGGCTCTCAACGGCACACATGACTTTCGCTATGGTCTACAGTAGATCACAGTGACATCGAGTTACACTGTCATCACAGCATAACCCAAATGCCTCGGTAGGCATCAGCGCCCTCGACTTTCGCTACGCACTACTAATAATCCTCAGGAACTAGCTTTGTCCGGACTCGTCACAGGATCAACTTTAGAAACCCCCTTAGGGTTCAAGGAAGTACCATCCTATGACACTCTTGAGAAGTTCATTTCAAGGGAGCGCATTTTTCCCAGAGCCATTATCAAAACACTTTATACTATGCACATATAGTATCTTCCAAATCATACACCTAGCATGAGTCTCATATAAATCTCCTTTTCCCAAAATCGATAATTCTCAAACTAGGCTTTCCAAATTCCAATATTGATTTTACCCAAAAATCAAAAGCCTTTCCAAATCCAAAGGTTCCCAAAGCCTTTTTCCAAAATCCTCATTAGATCCTTTATATATATATATATATATATATAATTTTTTTTAAAAACTTTGGATCATTTCAAACTTGTATAAAACTCCTTTTATACTTCAAACACTTTCAAAATCCTTTCCTTCCGGCAATAGATTCAACAAGGGGAGATTTATCTTATATAAAAAAGATGTATAACTTTGTTTATTCAATCAAAATTTCAAATTTGATTACTCTTTTTTTTATAAAGCTGTTTCCATCTTATTTATCATCATTAAAAAATATCCAACTTTCACTTTTATCCATTGTATATTCACAAAATATACTTTCATTCCAAAAAAAATCATTTCACATTTCTTATTCTCAAATTTTAAATATCAATTTCATTTAAATCCGTATGATGTACACATATCATCTATACGCTATACCAATCTGATCGCTCACTCGATCACACAATTTTACTTCCGAACTAGTATCATCCACCCAACTTCCTAGTGCGGACTCAGATCTGGTTTCTTGATCAGAAACCATAATTCTCCTTGCATAGCCTGGCTATGATAGAGAGTATCCAAAATCAATCAACAATCCATATCCAGGCTCGCTGTCGAAAATCGAGTGTAAAACCCCAACTTGGATCAATATAACTATCTCGAAATTCTGTGCTCGAATCCGTATCAAATCACTATGCGAATAGAATAATATACGTACCTCCTACGTAATTATCTTCATTAATTATCAACTAAATCAATTTCTCTTTCTATTCACATTTCCTTTAATTTCTATCCACATAATCACAATTGCCTTAAATCTCATTTGGATTATCACTTCAGTTCTTACCTCAGTTGGGTATTTAATCAATAACAGTTTGAACTCCGACCAGTTTATATTTAGTAAATAGCTTGAAAATTTTAAAAATAGACAAGGAGTTGAAAAATAATTGTTAGTTTGTAAAATAGCTGTAAAATAGTTAAGTAATTGTAAAATGGTTAAATGGTTATAGAAATTTTAAATAATTGAAAAATAGTTGTAAAATAGTAATTAATTTGGAAAATAGTTGGAAAATAGTAATTAGTTTATAAAACAGTTGAAAATTTGTTAAATAGTTTCAAAAATAATTGTAAAATAAGCATAAAATAGTTCTGGGTTTAAAAAGAAAGGTCATATATAGTAAATAGATAGGAAAATAGATTAAAAATAGTTTATATTAAAACAATTTATATTGAAAATAGTCCAGAGTCAAAACTGTTCGCATCCCCATCAATTCAATTTAAATTTCCACTTCCATTTAAATTGACTCAATTCCAATTTGAATAACTTCAATTTCTATTGAAATTGATTTAACCCCAATTCAAGTTGAATTATCCTCAATTTCTATCCTCAATCAAATCAAATTCCATTTGAATTTGAAACTATTCAACTTTAATCACAATTTCAATTAATTCAAGTAAATTTCAAATTGAACCAATTTCAATTCATATCAATTTAAATTTTGAATTAATCCCAATTCCTATTTGAATTTTTAAACTTATCCATCTTATTAATTACACAAGGTAATTAATCCCAAATCATTTCCATTAAAATTTCCATTCCAATTAAATCAACATCCCGTAAATATCCATTCGAACTTATTTAACTTCCTCTAAGTTAAATTCAATTTACTTAATCCAGTCAAATTTACACAATTTGAATTTCCGGTCAAATTTTATACTTCAGATTAATACCCTTCCCACTTAAGTTTAAAACTTATTTCACTTTGGGTTTCACATCACATTCCAAGAAAAATTCAAAACTCAACTTTAGAGTTTATTTCATATTTATTTTCTCTACACACCAGGTTACTTTTAAAATTTTAAACCAGCTTTGGATTTAAATTCAAACAAATTCCTTTAAAATTTTCAAACGACTCTTGTCGAATCAAGCTCTATCATTCAAATAATATTAAATAACATTATTTATTATTTCTTCATTACTTTGAAACAAAATTATCAAATTCTAGACCCAGATTTAAAATTCCACAATTCAGATCAACTTCAATTCCAATTTATAAGTCATACTTGCCTAAATGTTTTACTTCTTTAAAATATTTCATTTTGCTTACTCATTAATTATTAAACACAACAATCATTTATGATAATAACCAAGATTATCATATCTGAAACCATTCATTATCATCTTATTCTGAAACTCTTCCCCAATTCGAGATTTCAATTTTAGTTTGAATCCATTTCAAATTTATCTTTATTCAATTTCAGTTTGGTTGTATTATATTACTTCTTAATTTAATTCCAATAATTTAACAACCAATTACCTTAATATTAGAATAATTATTGCTTCATATATCAAAATATATTCTTATATAAAACCATTTAAAATCTTTATATAAGAAAATAACAAGTACGCTCTTATATATACATACATACATTAAACTCATACTAGGGTACAACAGACTCTATTTAATGAGTAATCCCCACCAGAGCCAAGGTTCTCGCTTAACCTTTCAGCTCTGGTACCAACTGTAACGACCTGAAATTTTTGATCCCGAAAATTCCAGATAGTTAAGAAAAATAAGAAAGAGATAGAAGAATAAGAAGATCAGAAACACCAACATCTCACATTCGCAGCGGTAAAATATAATAACAAATAATAACAGTTATACAAAGGAAAACTGTACTTGTCAAATTTTACTTTAATACATCAGAATTACAAGATATACACCATTCATGTCTTAGATATATAACAATATAATATAGCGGAAACACCCCATACGTTATTGCCATCCAGCCCGCCTCCTGAGCTCTAGAATGTCCTTACCTGAAAATCTATAGTACTCGGTCTGACCCGAGCATTACATCAAAGTAACACCCGGGTCAGGCTGGATACCAGTGTGAGTAAACCTATCCAACATGGAATACAAAGCATACAAGTTATCTAAAACCCGGGGTAACTCGTATCAATTTACAAATTCACAATTTATTATAGACATCACTTATTTCACACATCAATTTTCTAAGTACCAAAATTTAGAATAAATAGCCCAATTCACTTAAATCATTTCGTTCCAGCCTATTGATTTCACATATCAATCTATGAAAATTCGAAGTGGTTTCGGGTATTTTCTAATACCCGACCCCGGTCTCTTCGAGTCTCATGCCATCCTAACCCAAGTTATCCAAATGAAATACACTTCAAACTTTAAATACAGGATGACCCTTTTCACAATAATTCATCATTGATAGATAACCACAATATCCTATCCATCCAAACATATGATACTACAAAACATTTCATATCAGAGGTATCAGCTCATTCAAGTCATCCAATACCATTCAATCATCCATAAGCAAAGCTTGATCACTTCCAAATTAATTTAATTCTTCTAATTGAATTACTAACCTCAATCACTTAGATTCCTTCACTTGACATTAATTAATTTCAAATCAATTAATTAATCATCCCTTAATTATCCATTTTAATTAGTCACCCTGGATTAATTGTCCTTCAATTACATTCAAGTAATTATCTTTAATTAATTACACAAATTAATTATTCTTAACCAAAAACAGTAATTATTCTTTAATTACTTCGCAAATTAATTAACTATAATTAATTACATTAATTGTTAATTACTTATATTAATTAATTTCTCATATATCACTTATCATTTTAATTTATACTAATCTAAATTAATTACATTAATTAAAGCACAATATTAATCACTCTTGATTAATCTTAACCTGTAATTAACTATCTTTTCATTCACTTCATTAAATAAATTACTTACTCATTTTATAAAGGAAGTTTAAAGGGATTTAAAACCAAATTCATTTTTAAATTCAAATTAACTTTAAAAAATGCACTTTACATTCAAGTTGTTAAAAAAATTTAAATTTAAAAACTTTATTTATTTAAAACTGAGATTCACTAACTTGAATTCCTGATTTAACTTTGATTTAAAACTAGTTTTAAATCTCTACTTTACAATTTAACTTCAGTTTTAAAAAAATCACTTTTATTTCTTTCCAATTCATTCTTATTTTTATTCTATAATTATTTCACTTCTAAAATTTACTCTTATATTTCTTCAAAAAATCCATTTCTAAATATTTTGATGACCCAGTGTACCGAAATATATCCAAGCAAACCATAGTATTCAATATTCCAATTATCAATATAATTCATTAAAGAATATCAATATTCATAACACAGAATATTAAACAATCTAAATAATTTTGACGAATCCAGCTGGATCCCTCCAACCTGTTTCCCTGCATCCACAGACGTTAGCACAATACCAATTCCACTTCGAGGTGGAATATCGCGGTGTATGGGATTTAAATAAAATATCATCCGCTATTATGCGGCGCATAGGGTCTCATCCGCTATATAATGCGGGAAATCAATCACTCCAATATATACTATATGTACTACTATATAGTATAGCACATCCAATCAAATCAATCAATCAACTGATTATTTAAATTTAATCATTTAAATTTAAATAAAAATCCAAAAGAGTGAGCTTAACTCACCTTTGATTTTGAATATGCAATCTAATCCAATCTCGACCTTTCTCTTCACGTTTCAGACCTTGTAAAAACATTACACGTTTTATTAAAATTTGAAATAACAGAACAACCTATTACCATTTAATAAATTTAATTAACATTCCATGACATGTTATATATATACATCCTCATTTCTCAAATAAATATACTAATTAACCTATAAGTTAACTGTTTCATATATATATATATATATATATATATATCATTATTATTATTTTATTTTTCTCTACAAAAAATGGCTAAAGTTAAGTGTTACTTTGCTAAAATAAATTTTCTTCGTGTTATTACCAGTTTATAACCAAAATTTCATTATTATTATTTTAAATAGTAATAATTTTTTTTCTTCAGAATACCTCTTTATATTTCAAAACAGAACAAAGAGGAAAACAAGAAGCTGTTCACCACAATCAAGCTGCGACTTCTAGCAGCGTCCTTCACCAATCGAACTTCTTCCCCGGCGCCGCCTGGCCTCCTACGTGCATAGGTGCGGCGTCATCAACCATCGCCGAACCCAAGGTCGCAGCCGCCATCGCGGCCCTCCCTGTCAATCTCCCCCTTTACGCGATACAGCCCAACCCTAGCTGGAAAAAACACAACGACCTCCAAAAATCCAATTCGAAACGAACCACCACTACTGACTTTCCAGAACGCATCCTCGTTCGATCTCCCTCCCCCCTCGGCGTTTATGGCCGCCTGCCGCGATTCCATATTCGAACGAGACGAGCGACTCGCCTACTTCTTTTATTCGAAATTGATTCGGTTCCACATGAATATCACTTGCTTGAATCGATTTCGAGAATGGATTAAGGGGAAAAGAGACGCGATCGATTTTCTTTTATTTCGTTTGCCATTTTTTTTCAATTTCGGTTTTAATGGATTAAGGGACGAGGGAACTAAATAGATGGAGACGACGTGATTTCGAATTCGAGCAAACACTACAAGAAAATAGATTTTTTGTAGCGCTCAAAAACCGCCACTACGTATTTTTAGTGGCGTTCCGATAATCGTTACGAAAAAACATGCCACTAAAAATCCTCAAGTATTAGTTGCACTTTTTTAAACGCCACCAAATTTGTTTTTTTGATAGCGTTTTTATAACGCCATAGAATTCCTTTTTTGTAGCGCCTATTTACCGCCACCGAAAAGGTTTTCTCCTCCATGATACTTTTTTATGGCGTTATCTAAATTTTTTGTAGCGCCTGTTTAACGCCACCGAAATGGTTTTCTCCTCCACGTTACCTTTTCATGGCGTTATATACATTTTTTGTAGCGCTTAATAAACGCCAGCATAAGTGTACTTGATTTTTTAATCACTCTTTTGTAGTGACATTTTAACGCTACCAAAATAAAAATATCCAGTAGCGTTTGTTTCCCTCCACCTGCTACTCTAGATTTACCCCCGATCTAGCATCCAATTATATAATAACAGAATACGCAAGCACATACACTTTTGAACACAATATATTAAACAACTACAAAATACGTATACGCATTGAAAATCCACAAGATACATAGACATTCATACATCCACATACATAAGTGTCGACAAAAAGCTACCCGTACACATACACAACCAATCTACCATAAGTGTTATAACCAAACTACCATAAGTGTCATAACCGTACATATACATCTGAAATAAACGTCTGAAATAATCAAAGTACCGAGCAAAACCTAAACCACCATAAAAACCTGAACGACCTGTCATTGCTGATGTCTTCAAAACCTGAACTACCTGTCATTGCTGATGTCTTCAAAACCTGAACTACCTGTCAACAAAGAACAGAACAAAAGAGTGAGAAAACAAAACCTGAACTTAAAACTGCATCACTAACATTCCACCACAATCCATACATAACTCCTCACCATCAATTATTTTCCCTCCCCTGAACCTGAACCACCAATCACAATCATTCAATCACAATTCGAATATAACACCCCTACTTATGTACTTTTATCATTTTACCAAAAATCTATCTGCACTTTAGCTGCTAACATTCCTAATGTATATATATATATAAAATTATATACCTTTCATTTTGACTTAATAATGATTTTTTCCATTGGCCAAGCTATGGGAACGCCAAAGCAATCATCCATGCACGTCAGACCCGATGTTGGTCTCCATATCTCTGCATCTGGAACTATCACCAGTTCAATCCAAACTTTTACAACATTACGTCCCAATGGACGACAATGGACCATCGTTATCGGATCAGTTGATGCAATACTTCCTTCAGCCACTACGTCTGCTCCACCCAAATCGATCAACTGGCATTTGGCATCCTTTTGCATGGTTGCAATCGGCTGAAAGAAAAGAGATTATTATGCACAATGTATACATGCACATTAAATAAACTTTCATACACAGTTAACTTCTTCAAATTTGAAAATTAATACTTACATTTTGCGATTTATTCATGAACATATGTGCGGATTTCATGGGAGAATTCACAACATTTTCAGTATCATCACGACTCTCATCTAGTTTTTCTTGATCAGCTTCTACTTTTGATCTTGGCCATGCTACTTTCCTACCAACTGCATCTCCAATGCACGACATATCAGATGTGGGTTGCCACAAATAAGCATCTTTATTTACTACTTTGTCCACCCAAATCACAACAGCAGACGGACCGAGTGGAATACCATTAACAGTATATTTTGGATCAGCGGCGTGGATTCTTCCTTCGGCAACTACACCTTCACCCTCAGTCTAACCGTAAATCTTGCAAATGTCTTCGATGATGCTGGTACTCTAAAAATGAGAAGTGAAATTCAAGACTTTAGTATGCTATACAAAAACAATGAATATGTGTTAAATTTTTATTCAGATGGGGGGGTATGCTCGCTACATTTTAGACATCAATAAGCTCGCAGCATATTACACTAATATACTTAACGTGAAAAAATTTACCGTACAGGCTGCACTACAGTTCAACCGTGTTCGCAGCGGGACCTTGATGCAAACTGGTGGCCAAGCAACTACCTTATTCTTAGCGTCTGCTAAGACTACCATTTCAGGTGTAGGCCTCCATAAATAAGTATCTGCTTTATTCACTGAATGGATAACAACACACCCAGCATTTGGTCCAAGACGAATGCCGTTGACAACGTCATCTGGGTCCATGGACAACAACCTCCCATGGGCAACAACTCCAGAGGTTCCATCCCAATTCAACAGCAAAGATACTTCGTCGTCGCTCTATAATTAATCAACCGAAAATTAAATCAATTACTGGATTAAAAAATTAAAATATAAATTTCATTTATTGAGTAATATAAATATTATTTTTACCGAATCAGGTGAGTTCCTTCTCGAACTTTCTTTACCCTGCAGCGAAGCATGAATATAAATTAATATTTTACGAATATAAATTAATTTTCAAAAATTTACCTTCTGCTCCATCAGAGTCTGTATCATTCCCTTCAATTCTGCTATTTCCTCTCGACACCGAGACACTTGTTTATCTTTGGACTGGGCCAAAGCTAGCTTGGTTAAAGTGCAACCCCAACCCAATGCCCTTAACCGTCCCGGTTTATCTTGTCCCAATACATGTACAAGAGCATCTTTTCCAATATCAGTCTGTGTCGAGCCGGATTCGGATAGGCTACCATATTTTTTGATCTCCTCTTATATAAATAAATACACATAGATAATGTACAATGGTAAAACTATCATAGTTTCAAAAAGAAATGTACCAATAAAATTAAAAACAATTTTACAATAGTATTCTTAGCTTCCATGTTCACTGGTTCACCATTTTTTTTTAATGTGAGATCGAATCCACACATCGGCTCTACTTATGGACGATGGATCTACACTTTCTTTTTTCTAAAAATAGAATAACATTAAATTAATAAACTGACAGGTATAAAATAATGTTAAATAATGCTATAGTTAATTAACTTACCTTGTCTTCGGTCTTTCTAGCCATTCCCCTACGACCGGTTGTATGCGGAATTTGTGTGTACCTAAGGGCTGAATATTTCTCACTTTTTTGCTGAAAATATTGAAAGATGCTAGAATTTAACAACCAAAATCATAAAAATAAAAACTATCTAATATTTATAATGCAGGGTAAATATGTATGGTGAGGATTGCAATTTATTTGAAAATCAATTCATCATGGTCATATACTTATTTGGTATTATTAATGCTGGATAACTCAGTGACATATACAGCATTCCATATCTACTAATAATATTTATAGATTGAACTAACTTGCAAAGTGTTTTTTTATTTCATTTAAAATGTTCCTGTGCTTGTCATAACGCATTTGTATTTTGTACTGTCATAGGTTCCTACAACTAATACCTAAATAGGAACCCTCAGCATCCACCAACACTTGGACTTCACTTCTAAAGAAATTTATCGGTTGCTAACTATGTAGATGGATTTGCAGAAACATGCCAGACGAGTTCAGTAGGAATGATTTACCTTAAACTACGGACTTGTTTTCGCCTTCACAAACTTCCTCCAATCGGTTACGCTTTTTATGTTCGTAGGTTTCAGTTTAAGTCTTTCCTCATCGTTGTCCGCTTTTTGCAAATTTAGAACCAATTTGCTTTTTGACGATCTCCAAAGTACTCCCATTTGTTGAAATATAGCTTTTCTTTGTCATTCCTCTTCCAATTTAAATCTAATCTGCAACAATACATCAAAACATGATACTAGTAAAATTTATTTAATTTAAATACGACAGATTTAATTAAATCTGAAAGGTTTTCTGAAGTTATTAGAGGGCAATTTCAATTTATAATTGGCAAGAATTATTTTTCAATTTATCCAGAAGTTATTAGATGGCAATTTCAATTTATAATTGGCAAGACCATGCAATATTAGAAGTCATTTTCAAAACATATTAGAGTCAGAATGTTAAATAATAGATGCCTGCTTCATACCAGAACCGACTGCCACAAAACTTCTTTTAATTCATCACTAATATTCCTCCAATCATCAATGGTGTATGGAACCTGCTCCCACACAAGCGTTCCAAGAAAAGAGGATAAATATACCGACCCTTGCCCTACTGGTATACCTAGATCATTGAACTCAACTTCAATTCGATCCTGACAGAATGACGGGAGTCTTTTTGCTTTTGCTGGACCTCTACCGCCTCTTTTCTGAGATGTACTTCCGATTTCAACTTCACTTTGTTTCCCAATTTCCAGCTCGGCATCAGCAGTTTGTTCAGGACGGGTTTCATTTTCTGAGCGGAGTCCTTCATTTGGGTCAGAGGGGATATCATCTAGTGGTTGTTCGTCTTCTTCATTGTGAACAATGGCTTGCTTCTTAGCATTGTCTGGTTGTTCTTCTATTTCATTTATACTAGTTGGAACTTTACGTTTTCACTTTGACTGTTTGTTCTTAGCTTTGACTGTTTGTTCTTCAGCCTTTCTCTGCAAGCGGGTACGTACAGATGTTGTAGACATATTTTTCTGCAAGTGACAGAAAACACGGTATAAACCAATAAGCACATGTAAACAATAAGCAGCGATAAATATTACCAAGCAACACTAAAATATCATCAACATGTAGCTGAAAAGAGATGTGGCAGTTTGCAAACCAAACAAGCAGGCCTAAAAGCCTTGAGATGATGAACAGATTTGTAATTTTATGAGAAAATGTACATGTAATGCAAACAGAATTGATAAGAACACTACTCATTATCAAGCAATATATGCAAACAGAATTGATAAGAACATATAATGCTTTGTCTATGGAAGTATACAAAGATCAAAACACAAAGAACAAAAATTGAATGGTACATGCATTTGCAATGGATTAGAAAATCAAATGGTGCAAACTAATAGCCATTCGCAACATTAAAAAAAACAAAGCATTAGTGCAGCAAATGAACAACAATCACTAAAGAAAATCAATACAAGTTCAATGAAATTTCCAAATAGCCCGGATTTAATATATAAGTTCAACCATCACTAAAGCAAATGAACAACTATGCTCAAGTAGAACATATAATCTACTCAATTATGCCCTCGCAATCCTCTCTAACATAGAAAACATCTTCATCATCCGCTTCAGTTATTTCATCTTCCACCACTTGAATATCTTCCTCGATGCAATCGTGCTCCTCTATATCATTAAAACTTCTTGATGGTGCTTTCATTACAACGTACCAATTAGAAACATCGTTCTCTCTTGAATAAAATACTTGTTTTGCTTGAGATGCAAGTATGTATGTGTCTCGTGAAAATGATGCTTCATGTAAATTAACAAGAGTGAACCCATCATCATCAACTTTTACTCCATTTCCTTTATACGTCCAACGACACTTGAAAACTGGAATATAAAACAAATGATAATCTAATAAAATTATATCTGTCAATATTCCATAATAAGTGACCACATCAACCACTTGGGACATATCTTTAGCACTTTCTCTACACATAGTAGTTGCATCAAAAGTCACCCCACAATTCTGAGTTTCCCTCCCTAAATCTTTTACATGAAAACGTTGCTCGTTGATGATATATCCTTTGAAAGACATGGCATCATCCTTCGGACCATAAGCAATCCATTTTAACATGTCATTATGATCCTTGGAGGTAATAGGTATCTACAACAGATTTCATTTAGCATGTAAATTTATATAGTAATATTGATAGTTGAATGAGAATATATTTGAAATCTAACTAACCTTCCTTTTAATCCAATCGACAAAACTTTTTGTATGTGTTTCCCAAAGTAAGGTCACATTTTTTGTCATGCGTTGGTCCGAGTTTTCTAATTCCTCCAAATGCAAACTAGTATTGAACAATTGATTATAAGTTATATATATCATTGTGAACACATCAAAATATTTAAAACAATATAACATAAACTTACTCTATAAACGGTTCCACAACGGCCATATTCATTAACACAGCTAAATGAGCACTTTCTTTCTCATTAACTGGCAATTTAATTGTCTTCGATACTGAAATTGGACGTCCCTCTAATATTCTACTACTTTCATAATCTTCATTTCGAGCTCCTTTCTCCTCTATATGTCCTGATTTCTTCAAAAATTCATTGAAAAACAACATGCATTCTGTTGCAAGATACGATTCTGCAATACATCCCTCAGGTCGTGCATAGTTTCTGACATAATCTTTGAGTGTCTTCGTATATCTTTCGAATGGGTACATCCATCGAAAATGAATAGGTCCACACATTTGTGCTTCTTTTCCGAGATGAATGGATAAATGTATCATTATATCAAAGAAAGATGGTGGAAAAAAAATTTCAAGCTCACATAAAACGTAAATAATTTCAACATTGATTTGTTCTACCTTCTCTCTATCAAGAACACGTTGACATAATTTGTTGAAAAAAGAACATAAGTGAATTATCGCTTTCCTTGCCTTCTTTGCCATGAACCCTCTCGATGCTACTGGAAATAAATGTTGCATTAATACATGGTATCATGTGACTTCAATCCACTAATTTTGCAATCCGACAACGAAATCCGATTTTTTAAATTTGAACAGTAGCCATTCGGTCCTTTGAAATCATACAGTCTTTTGCAAAATATTTTTCTCTCGGATTTTGACAACATATATGGAGCCAGTGGAAGATATGTTTTATTCCCACGAGGTTGTGTATGAAGATCACTTCGAATTTCCCAATCCTCTAAATCCTTTCTACAGTTGGTTCCATCTTTGGATTTATTTCCATGCAACATTGTGCCCAATAGGCTTTCACTAATGTTCTTCTCCACATGCATCACATCTAAATTGTGACGTAATGGAAGTTCCTATGAAAATCAAAACAATAATGCATTATTGGGTTTTTCTTGTATTAAAACAATGAAAAATAAATAAATTAACCACTAACCTCCCAATAAGGCAAATCAAAGAAAATTGATCGTTTTTTCCACCTTGATAGCTCTACTTCTGTAGAACTGTTAGTATTATCATATTCATCTTCTTTATCATAGACATGCTTTCTCTTCTTACTTTTCTCCTCTATTCCTTTTCCAAAATCATTTGGATAATCCTTCAATAATGCATAGATGTTTCTCCTAGAAAGCATTCTAGGAGCACCATCTGTCTCTATGGTATTATCAAACAATGCCTTTTGTTTCCTCCGTGAATCTGAAGGAGGTAGAAATCTTCTATGACCCATGTAGGCGAACTTTTGACTATGTTTCAACCAACGAGAATGGGTATTGACACCACATAATGGGCAAGCTTTTTTTCCCTTTAACACGACATCCAGCAAGATTTCCATAAGCCGGAAAATCATTAATCGTCCATAACAAAATTGCATTCGGTTTAAATAAAGTTTTACTAAATGCATCATAAGCAGTAACTCCATTAGACCACAAGTGATGCAAGTCTTCCACCAAAGGCGCCAAATATACATCAATATCATTCCCGGGTTGCTTCGGGCCTGGAATAAGTAAAGTTAACATAATATTTTCTTTCTTCATACACAACATAGGCGAGAGATTGTATGTCACAAGCATTACCGGCCGGCAACTATATTTCGAACCCAACATGGAAAATGGATTGAATCCATCTATAGCAAGACCAAGCCTAAGATTGCGTGGATCAGATGAAAAAGATTTATATTTTTCATCCACCATTTTCCATGTCATAGAATCCACGGGATGACGCATTTTTTCCATCATTACTTTTATTATTAAAATGCCATCTTAATTCTTCAGCCATCTTTTGAGATCTATACATTCGTCTAAACCTCGGAATGATTGGGAAATATCTCAATACTTTAACTGGAACACCTTGTATAACCTCTTCATTATCTTGATTTTTCTTCCTTCTCGAGGAACCACATTTTGGACAACTTCCTAAATTTTTGTATTCTTTTCTGAAAAGACAACAATCGTTCTCACAAGCATGTATCTTTTCAAAACCCATGTCGAATGCTTTAAGAAATTTCTTGACTTCATATAAGCTTTTGGGAAGCACGTTATCCTTCGGCAGAAATAGATGTTGCACAGCTAAAAGCTTAACAAAACCACTATCGGACAAGCCAATCTCGCATTTAAGATTATACAAGACGGTGATGGCAGATAATTTTGTGTGATCTGGCAACCAGGATATAATGGAGTTTCTGCATCTTCCAAGTTCTTGACTAACTCATCATCTGTTCTTCGAGAATCAACATCGTCTTTATCATCACCAAAAAAATCTTGATTCAAAAAATCTTCATCTTCATAGTGAATCATCTTGAATAGTTCATATACGTCAAACGTATTTGTTTTATTCTCTACATTTATCTCTTCGCCATGGTTAAACCATACACCGTCAATGTATTTAGGATCCATTCCTTTTATAATTAAATGTTCAACGATGATTTGGTCATCATGACGACTAAGATTCCGATAATCCTTGCAAGGGCATAAATTTTTTTCTACACTTCTTACATTCCTCTTTGCAGCATGCACGAAATTCATTGCTCCTTGTCGGTATTCTATACTAGTTCTATGAAAAAAGTAAAAAAAAAGTGAGGTTTAGTATTAGATTATATGTTCTAATTCTCAAAATACATATTAAGTTAATCATGGTTTTATCACCTGTTTAAAAAAACGCAGCCTTTTTCCATTATCGACATTTGAAGGCAAATAAGTTTTCAATCTTTGACTTATAAATTGGTTATCTATTGTAATAAAAAAAAAAACTAGACGTTGAAGTACAAATACTTGTAGCACTACTGCATATAACCATGGTGGTTTAGTAGACAAAGGCAAAGAATACTTTTCCAAAAATATAAATTTTACACTTATATTTTGCATTTAACCTCAGATTTACATGTATTTATAATTAATCCATGCATGAATTCAAAGCCTAAGTCTAGCAACTTATAGAATTACTGCATATAAATTCAAAGCCTCAGAATGTATAAACCAACAGTTTCCACTTACCAAACCAACAGTCAACTTCACCGCCTCCTCTTCACTACCTCACATCCACACAACTGACATATTTCCAGTGCCTGCCACTCCACAAAAGACTATTTATGCTCCAACATTTACCACTCTCAACCATCGAGCCAGCCAATACCCAATCGCAAACAAACCCGTGACCTCCATCAATGCTACTTGAACCCACCAAATTCCCGAAACACGCAACCTCAACCTCCTCTCAGCAAGCAACCATTGATTCACTAAACCACTTCAATAGAACATTCATATACTCAAAGAAATCAAAGCAGATATCCCAATAGATCATTGCAATTAGGGTTAAATCAACCATTTCAGTAATAGTTTAGGAAAAAAAAAGAAAATAAGATGCATTCAAATTCATATAAAATCCAAATAGAATCAAAAAGTCGATTTAAAAGATTCATACCTAAATATACCTAATCGATTTAAAAGATTCATACCTAAATATACCTAGATCTGCTGGCTGCCGCGACTCGATGTTGAGTAAGGGGGAAACGACGGAGTTGACGATGATACTTGAGTGCGATGAAAATTTAACAAGATTAAAAGGGGAATTTTTTTTTGAAGAAGAGAGCAAATTGGGGACGAGAATTTTGTTAAGTGCGAGAGTAAAATGATAGGTTACGTTTATTTAGTTCGCGCGGACTCTTTTTTTTAGAAGCGGGAAACATGAATTATTTTTTGCCACGTTTATATTATTTGGTAATCTATTTTTTGTTGCATTTACAATAAAACTCCACCGATTTTTGCAACTATAAATGGTTTTTCTTGTAGTGAAAAGATTGTTTGATTTGATTTTGGCTTTTGAGGGAAGTCAAGGAGTACGTGACTTTGCAGAGAGGAGTAGGTCGGCTTGCTCAGGAATAGAGTGGTGATGGAAAGAAATCTCATCCATTGACTAATATATATATATATATATATATATATATATAAAAATTTAAATTCAAATTGTCTCGATAAATGCAACTCAAAATCTTGACCTCCTATCGAGGCGTGCCGCTAAGCGTTCATAATGTTATACCCTTATTCCGAATATAATGGAAAAGGTTTCGTGTCCTAAATCGATTGTATGGAGAAGATAGCTTTTTGGATCCATTTATTATATTAAATTTTCGATATAGATTTAAGCGCATTTATATATCGTACGCTCACACAAAAACTCCAAACATTACGAAAATTGAAATCCGATAATAACTATATTACGGATCCAATGTAATTGGTTTTGTCGAATTCCGAGATTGTGCCTCGGAAGGCTATTTTTAAACGTCAATTTAAATGATACATTTTGAAAATAAATACAACATTCCCAAATTCAATTTCAACACTTTTACTATCTTCGGTTCTATCAATATAAATTTTACAAGCCTTTAAAATATTTTTATTCAGCTTAAATCCAAGATTTACTTCTTAAACCAATTCCAAATGATTTAATTTAATAATTAAATTATCTAATAAATAGTGATATTCGAATTCAAGTTAGAAACTTACCATGAAATATTTAAAATCGATTAAATATTCTAATTTCAAACAACCAAAAATTCTGGGTCGTCACAAATACATCTCTAGAAGAATGTACCGAGGACCATCACAAAGGATCCTCTACCAATACAAGACCAGCCCACCTCTATAACTAGATGGTATCGAATATATCATCCTCCGATTGTTATCGACCTTTATCGAGGGCCCTCTAGCTTACAAACCACAATAATCAAATACATGACGTCATAGCATGTAAAGATATATCTAGAAGAGGATGATCATACCCTAATTGGGAGCGACCCACTTAGCCTTGCTGCATCTAACCCAGTTTTGGTTATTTCATGTTGATGAGGCCTGAGGTAACGATTACCTTTTACATATCACAATCACATCACTTAGAATGCCACACAGCCATTTCCGTTTGACTACTAATTGCCTTCCACAAAAATACAACCCTTAAGCTCATACGTCTCTAGGAGGGTGTTAAGCTAAGAGAAGTTGTCTTCTCCGCCATCACTAATGTACGTTTGTAAAAATCAATGCACGTAATCTATAGAAATGCAATGTCAGACAAACATCCATACAAGTTGTCCAGAAACAGGACAAACCGAAGGTACTTTCCTACCACATCCTATTGGAAAATCCCTAGGATTAGCAGTGAATAGTCCTTGCATTGGATATTTCATAATGAAGAGACCACTGCTACTGGATGTATATTGGGATTTTAACCCCAAACTGTGACAACCCGATTTTCTCACCACATAAAATCGCATCATCATAAAGAAAGAAAGGGACGGGAAAGAGAAAGAAAGAGAAGAATGAAGAAACAACATCAGAATCTCAACAGCGGAAAGAATAAATTATATTAATAACATAAGTATTACATAGTTTACAACACTAATCAGAGTCACACGACATATACATCACATACTAGACAGTTATAAACACCTGTCTAGTTATACAACTCAATACAATACAAGAAAAGATACCAACACAGTGAACACATAGTGGAAACTATATATCTAACGCCGAAGCCTCCTGCTCCATTGCTCCTCCATAATTCGTCAAAAGCTAACCTGAATCCATTGGCTACTCGTAAAAATTTTAGTACCCAAGAGTTTAAGAAAACAGAAGATAAACTCTGGGTCAGACATAGGTCTGGTGTGAGCAACAGGTTAAAGTTTCTTAACTTTGAAAAATCTTTGAAAAGAAAGGTATCACGTAAGACTTCCCATACATAAACATGGAAAAGTTTTTACCTTACGCTAACCAAAACATTTGATAGGAAATCCAGTGATATTATAATAGGTCTAGGGTTTTCAAGTAAACATGAAATAGCTGAAATTGTTACATGATTAAATTCCATCTACTAGCCACAAAAGAGGGTAATACAATCAAAACCGTTGGCACTTATTGGATTTTGGATTCCATCAATGGCTGGGCTACTGGGGTACCGCCCGTCACAGTACGTGGTCTAGATCAACGTACCAAGGAGTATGCCCGCTCCCCTGCAACACAAGACCGGAACCATTCCTTGCTGAACAGTTCCGAACAAGACAACCCCGCAGTTGGCGTACGTCCAACCGCCCACACAACCGAAATTAAAAGGGACCTCTAGACAGGGGAAAATTTTGTCATTCTTGGGCATGACCCACTTAGCCTTGCTGCACCTCCCCTGTTTTAGCCATTCCCGGTTGATGAGGCTAGAGACTACGATTACCTTTAGAGAACACATCTCTTAGAATGCTCATCGTCCACCTGACGATGTTCTGAAAGCATTCAATCCATACAAGTTCGTTCCGGGTTCGAACGAAACCGAAGGCATTATCTCGTTACACTCATTTTGGAATCACCCTCAAAGTTAACGACGATAACCTTGCACTCTGAATCACCATATCGAACCTATAAGAACTATCTCCGTCAAACTCATCACGGAATCACCCCTAGATTTATACTGACGTATAGTCCTTACACCTCGAGTCTTCACTCTTCTCAATAGATTCACGACCTATCGTTAATTTGGATCGATGTGGTTTTCGAATATCCAAATATGGAAACCCGATCCCGGTCTCATCGAAATCCAAAGCGTGTCTTTTAAGGCCAAGTTGTTTTAAAGGTTAAAACAATTCAATTATCTATATACACAGATAGAAAAATCACAGATTCACAATAGATAATCAATATTATCATCACATCAGATAATCCATATTATCATTATCCAAAAGGTAATCCAAATCATCATCACAATGCAACCAACGCTTCCATATCATTCAACATTATCTATCTCATCTCTGAGATCAAACCATTCAAGGCAAACAACATCATCCATCCATATAAGCATGATTACCACACCAAATATAATTAATTTAAAATGAATTAAATTAATTACATCATTTTTAATTAATTTAAAATAAAATAAATTAATTACTTCATCAGTATAAATCCTGCTTACATTACCATTAATTAATTATCAATAAATTAATTAATCATCAACCAATTTTTCATTTAAATTAATCATCCCTGATTAATTAACCTTTAATTACATTCAAGTAATTATCCACTAATTAATTTCTCAAATTAAATATACTTAACCAAATACAGTAATTAATCTTTAATTACTTCTTAATTAATTAACTATAATTAATTACATTACTTCTTAATTAATTACATTAATTAATCTCGTCATTTATTAATCATTTCTAAATAGTTCTATTTCTTAATTAAATCATTAATTATAATAATTAATGATTTCTAATTACGTTTCCTATTTAAATTAATTACATTAAGTAATTAATTTTTATTTAAACAATAATTGTTAATCACCCTTGATTAACCCCATTCAGTAATTAACTACCCTTAATTACTTCACAAAATAAATTAATTACTCATTAATTATCTCAAATTAATCCCTTGATTAATTCATAAGGTAATTATACTCTAATTACTTTCATCAACAAATCACCTTCAATTAATTACATACAGTAATTACCCATAAATTACTTCCCTAAGTAATTTCTCTTCATTTAATTATACTAAGTAATTATACTCCACAAATCATCAAATGATTATTTTAAATTAATTAAACTGAATTAATTAACTTAATATAATCAAATTAAACTCAATTAATTACAATAAGTAATTAATTCCTTAATTACTTCCATAAGTAATTATACTTAACAATTTACACGAATGATTATCTTTAAAATTAATTAATCTAATTAATTATTAAAAATTAATCACATTAATTAATTATTAAATATTCCTTAGTTAATGACCTTCATTAACTATTAACAATTTATTAATTATTTTTCTAAAATAATTAACTTATTTTAATCATTATTAATTACAAATTAATTAACCATTTATAACCCATTAATTAATCCCTAATTATTTAATTTAGTTAAGTGTTAACAATAACTTAATTAATCCTTTATTACTTGATTAATTGATTATTAATCATTAATTAAAATCTAATCTTATTTAATTAATGAATCATAAACTACAAGTTAATTATTCTAAGAATAACTAATCATAAACCTTTAAGATTAAACTCTTAATTACTTTAGGTAATTATCCATTTTGTTAATTTATTAAATAAATTAACTATCCATTTAATTACCCTAATAATTAAATGAATAACAAATTATAAATTTATAATTTAACTTCAATAAGTTTTAAAATCAACTTAAAACTTTTACATTACATGGTAAATAATACTTTCCTTATAAAAGAAATTTTACAAGAGTTAAAACAAATTTCTTTTTATTATCATCCAAATTTGCTTAAACACTTAAATTTACAAAACTTAAATTTATTTTAAACCAAAGATTCGAATTCAGATTTGGATTCGTTTGAACTTTGTTTAAAACATCCTTTTACATTTCAATTTCAAATTCAAATTCAAATTTCTTTAAAACATTTTTAAACAATAAACCTTTTAAAGTTTATTTAAACAAATTTGAATTTAAAAATTCATTCATTTCCAACTATGATTCAAATCAAAACTTGAATCCATAATCTAAGATTAGATTTAAAACATATTTTAAACCTTTGCTTTACACTTAACAATTCAGTTTAAAATTTGAAAATATAACATGTTTTCTAATCTGTAACAAATTCTAACTCGAGCAACAATTTAATTATTCGAGCCTATCCTAATCTAGCTCGAACAAAACCCAAATCAACTCAAGTAACTCATGTAACAATTTCATCTTAAATTCATTAAAACTTATAGGCACTGACAGGTTTACACATCCCTGTACAACAGTATACCCGAGCCTCACAACAATTTACTTTGAGTCCACTGACCTACAGCTCCGAGCAAAAACCAGAAACAACCCGATACAGACACGAGTCTCCTTCTTCCCCAAACAATCAGCTGATACACCAAAGTCGCCGTGCACCTGCACCGTCACGCCATCAACTCCGACCCCTTCGCGACCACATACACAAGTCACCGATCATCACCCAAAGTCATTCCGACCTTCGAATCAAATGCAGAATCCCAATTTTTGAAATCGAGCATTTGAGCTCAAACAGGAAGCAATGTCGAATCTGTAAAAATGCCTCAATCTCAAGAATCCGGCCATCAGAGATTCTGTCCTTCCACCATCACCTTTGACAAGCAACCCACCTTCAATTCCCCAAATTTGGGTGAACTCGATCACCTATCTAAGCAGTGTCGATCAATTTACTGATCACAGTAAAAAAACTAGGGTTATAATCTTCAATTCCAAATCCCCATCACCACACTGCTTTGATCCTTCATCCAGTACTTTTCCATGATCCTATTATCACCATTCTATCACCAGAAACAATTCTGGCCAACCCAATCTTCTAGATTAGAGAATCAACCCAAAATAGGATTTCTAGTTAAACCAGAAATACCCAATAAAATTCAAACTAAAAATTCTAATTTTAGTTTTAAAATTCATGTCTTTGATCATGTAATTGATTTATAAACTTTAATCAATGAATCTGGCAAATTAAATTACCACTTTCATATAATTAGTTCTATTGTAATATTATTTTTTTAGAGACATTTCAGTTTTTTATCCATATTTAATAAAACTTAAAACTTTAGTTATGTTACACAGCTACATTTTTGCTTAAATCTTAGACCTAACATAGATTAGATCCAAAGTATAGAATTCTAAGAAATTCTAGGATCTGGAAACTTAATTAAGAAAAATACATTTACAATAACATGCACCATTACATTCATTCAGTAATGAATTTATAAAAAGAATACACACACTCTTGTTTCCAGAGTAAATAAACAACTAAATTCATACTTAAGTTTATTAAATAAAAAGTTAATCACTGATTTATATATGAGCAGAGCCCTTGTTTGAAGAAGACTTGAAAATGAATTGTGTCTCAATTTCCAGAACTTCAATTCCAAAACTTTGAGTTGCTTCCAGTTTTGTTTCTTTAAAAACTTTAGTTTGCTTTTGCTTTTTAAACTACAGATGCTTTTAAAACATTCATCTTGCTTTCCATAAATGCAGGTTTCCAGAAAAGAAAACGCATGCATGTTTTAGATGAAGTTGCAGATTTTAGATGTTGCAAGTGATTTTACAGCTACATGCTTTTGTTTCTAGATCCCCTTTTGCATGTTTCTAGGAAACAAAGAATTGCAGGCATCAGAAAGGAAAATGCATGCAGGACTTTGATGTTGCAAATGATTTCCAGGTTTATGAATTGAAGAGCTACAGGTAATTTGCATTTAAATTTTGAAGAGGGTTTCAGATAGCTTTTGAGGGAAAAACAGATTTTGCAGATTTTGATTTAGATTTGATTTTGAGGGAAATTTACAAGTTTGTTTTGATCAAAAGTTTCTGGTTTTTGAAGAAGTTTCAGATTTCATTTAAACAGAATTCTCTGTTTTGTTGAAGAAGAAGTTTAGATTTCAGATTTGGTTTTGATCGAAAGAATAGCAAAGAATATGAAAATTAGAGGAGATGGGTTTATATAAGTATATTTTGATTTCATTAAATTAAAAGAAAAAGAAAAAGAAAATTGGACACTTGTTTCAATTTTAACATTTGTCACTAAATTTAGTTTAGGCTTTAACACATGTCATTTTAAGTGTTAATAATATTAAGTATTTTAATTTTAATTCTAAATTGTTTATAAAACTCTAACTTATTTTATAAGAGCTTTTAAATCTTATTTTATTTCTTATATAAATGAATTTATCTCTTTTTGTTTTTAAATTAAAAAGAAATGAAACAAACAAATTAATAATGTAAGCTTATTCAAATATTTTAAATATTTATTCTTAAAATTCAAGACATTAAATTCAAATTTTAAATTAAATTATAAATCCAAATTTAAAAATCAAGTTATATATAGATGCATATATAACTCTTATAAAAATTAAAAATAAAAATCCTATTTTTAACAAAAATTATTTATGTTTATGAAAAACTAAGCATTATAATTATTATCTAATAACAAATTAAACAATATTAAATAATTTATAAAAGAGGTTATAAACAAATTAAGATCATTTGTAATTTGTATTTTAAATTCTTATATATAAATTTCAAGAAATATTTTAAAAAGAAAATAAGACAAAGCTTTTATGTTAATCAAATTTAAATTCATTTTTAAGCAAATTAAAATATAAGTTTAAACAAATAAGATTGACCTTTAATATAAACCATATAATTATTTGTTAAATTGTTTTGAAAAGTTAAATGTTAATTTTAAATCAAATTTCCAATTTACCAAAAATAAATTAGAATTAGAAAATCAATTCATTCACTAAATTCCAAATCAAAGTTTATCAATTTACAATATACACAATTATATATATTATAAACAGAAAACAATTTATTTGCTTTAAAAAGATAAAATCTACTAATTTAAATATTTGTTAAAAGATGATTATTAAATCAATTCAAAATTTATTATCAAAAATTATCAAATTAATTTAATTTTTAGCACAGATTATGAAATTTATATTGCCAAATTTCCGGGATATCACACAAACGATCAACAAGCAGTCCTCCACTATGAAAATCTGGAATATCAATATCATCATAAGCAACATGCACACTCATCGCATATACGTTGGTCCGAAGTGGTTTTCAGATAAATATGATCCCAATCTCTTCGCACAACATGCAAAAGCGTTTCTCAACCTCACACAGAAACTAAGTCTTATAGACTTATCACGTCTCCAACTTTTAACTTGTTATCCTTTGGGCCAAGAAGGAAGCTTGAAAGATTGGAGTAATACTCCACACTATACAAATTAACATCCTCAGCACAAACGATAATCAAGCCTACACAGAAGGTTACGTACTAAGTGTACGACTAAATAGTTCCCACGTCAAGTTGAGGAACTAAAAATTTGGCCAATTTCGATAATCGGTTATTTAAGTATCAAAGCAAACAAACAAATATTCAGCACCATATGCAATCACTAGGCCCTTTGATCAATCTTTTATTAATTAAATAATTTGCCAAATATTCACTTTAAATTATCTTTAAAAAGATATAGTTCCAAATCATTTCAATATTTCACTATATTGGAAAACATTTCCATATACTTATATAATTATAAGTAATTCACATATCAATTTATTTTCAATACTTAGAAAATATTACATATACTTAAATCACGATTAAGTATATATTGAATTCTTTAAGAAAAGCATTGTCTTTAAACACATTTATTTAGGTCAAAATGAATGTTGCGTAAAACATCGTTACGACAACCCAAAACCACTAGTATAGGAATTCGAAAATAAGATAGAAATATAAATCTCATATACTATATAAAAACATTTCCTTTAGAAAATCATTTACTATAACAACAACAGTGCTATAGTCCATCATTTCCTTATTTCTCAAAAAGTCTATTTCAACAGTGAATGTTGAAATCTATGGTTCGATACTCAACATATTTAAAAAATCTTCAAACCATTTAACTCCATTTAAAATATCACCTCCCAAAAATATTCATTTTATTTAAAAGATTATTCACTATCCAAAATCGTGAATATAGTTCATTTAACAAATCCAATATTTCTACACATTTATTAAAGGATAATCCACTATCCAAAATCATGGATATAGCTCTTTTACCAAATTCATTAATTCTACATATTTATTAAAGGATTATCCACTGTCAAAAATCATGGATATAATACCTTCAATAAGCTTCTATATTTAACTTATCAAATTCAATTGATTTCGGAATTATAAAACAATGTTTATAAATTCCATTTATATATTATATAAACTTCTATTTTATAATTTCACAACTTCATAAATCTATAAATCTTATTTATTTACAAGATTCATTTATATTACATTTAACACTTACAAAAACTACATAAAAATTCCATTATTCTTATTAATAAAAATTCAATTTTATAAATCTTATATAAAAGCCACTTATAATAAGTCAGAAATCCCAATTTAAATTATTTTATAAAATAATCAACTTCACATTTCAAAAACCATAATTTTTATATCCCAAAAATCATAATTTTCGTAACATAAAAATTATAACATTTATTTATTTAAAATAAATTCATTTACTTAACAATTCAAAATTAACAAAACATCTATTTTCGAAATCACTTTAAACAGCCTTTTTAAATTTGGAAACCATCACTTTAACATTTTTAAATTCCAAAAATAGGCCCAATGCTGCAACAACACTAAATACATCAATTACGGCATCCAAAATATCATATATCATACGATAACAGAATATATATCAATATCTGTAAATAAATCTATACTGGTGGGGAATCCAGTTGGATCCCTCCAACCTACAACCTGCAATAAATATACATATTAGAAATATAAGTTCAATGTCCGCTTCAAGGCAAATGCGCGTACAAAGGGTCACCCGCTCATACACGGGAACGTATAGGGTCATCTGCACCACTAGGTAGGTATATATCCAAATACCAATCAATATATAGATAATATATCATATATCATCCAAACAGTCATCAATAATCATAAATAAAATTTATTCCCACTTATATAAAAATATCAGTGAGTCAGAAAGTGTGAGTTGCACTCACATTGCTTGTTGTCATCGCGATAGCTACTTATTCTGATTAAAATTAAATAAGCGTTTAATTTTAACCAAAATTTTCACTAGCTCAAATAAATCCCAACATAGCTTCATAAGGTAGTGCTCGTCAATATGGTTTCAACGCAATTCGTGTCGTCAGAAATGGACCTCGTATAACAAAGATATGACGTTTTAAACATTATACGAATTTAAATAAATTATTTTGCAATTTATTTTCATTTTATATTTTATTTTTATACCCTAGCTTCATCCAGGCTGTTAGATTTTCAAAACACGATCGTGGCCGTGCACAAGCTTCTTCTTCCCCTAGGTTATCACGTTCAAACCGTAACCCAAATCGGCTGCCGTCTACATCTATTTTCCGCAACCACTATAGGTCGTTGGAGCCTCATCAAAGATCTCCATTCGAAGCGCCGAAGCATCGCGTTGCACCACCCTAAGTGCGGCCCTAGCACGTGCCGTCGTTGCTTCGTGAAATCCATTCGAATATGGCACCTTCACGTGTTAATTCCACTGAATCCAGGCCACCATCATCGATCATGACCGTTGAACTTGTAGATCTCGTTGCTCTCATTTGAAGATAATTGAGGAGGAAAGAAACAAATTCTCGGCCATTGAATGAAGAGTGGTGGCTAGCCCTAAACCTTAGGGGTTTTTAGTGAAAATAGAAAAATATAGGTCCATTTATAAAAAAAATCAAAACACTATATACCCGAAAAAATTTCAAACTCGAAATGAAACGTGCCGCCTGGCATTTATAGTATTTTACCCTATTCTGAACACAATGGAATATATAGAAGCCAATTCGATCGTATTTGGAAAATAGATTTTTGAATTGACTAAATTAAATTTAAAATTCACTTAAAAGATTTCTATGCGTTTAGCTTGCCCCGGACAAACCGTAAATCCAATTGACACGAAATTTAAAATCTTACAATAATATAACATTACAGATCTAAAAAAACTGATTTCGTCGAAATCCGAGACTGTTTGAAAAATGATTATTTTTACTCGTCAATTAATATTAAAATATTCAATTTCTGTAAATTAACTTTTAATTTAATTTTTAAAGTTCTGTAACATCATTCTAATTCAAATATAATTAAATTCAACTTTATAAATTATTTTTATTCACATTTAATTCAAACCAATTATTTACACAATTTCAAATATTAAATTAACAATTTAATTGTCCAATTAAATCCATATATTCGAAATAAAATCTATTCAGTTAAATATACGTATTTAAAATGTTGGAAATTCTGGGTCGTTACATTTGTGGTGTAACTTGGAAATGAGTAAATGGAAGTGAATTAGTTGGGATATGTAGGAGAATTTAAAAGAGTTGGAAATTTTAGAATCTATTCCAACTATTTGGTTTCGAAAATAAGTTTAATAACCCATTTTAGTTAATAGTTTTAAAATTCAGAGGTTGGAAACATTTTCTTCTTTATGAATTTCGGGGACGAAATTCATTTAGCGGGGGGGGAATGTAACAACCTAAAGTTTAGGTCATTTAAATTTAAATGTTTAATTAATTTTATATATTTAAATAACCGGATTTTGGAATTTAGTAACTTATAATTTAAATACAGGGAATTATTAAATAATTGAATTGTGAGATTGAATGGATTTAATCATCTTATCTAACTCCATTTAAATTAATAAATAATAATGGTAAATCATTTTGCAAATTTGTTCACAATAACAAATGGTTCTAATATAATTAAAATCAAATTATGATAAAATAACTTGGTTTTTATGACAAAATTTTAATTTAATTTATAGAATTTTTCCATAATATTTGTTTTGAAAAGTATTTAAATTGAAGTTTGACAATGTTTCGGCAAATGGTAATATTTTTGGAAATTTCATAAAATAAAATAATTTGTGTAATTTATTGTTGATTTATGATCATGTTATATTTTAATGCACAGTTACATTTTTATTTCGGTCATTCACGATTCATGCTCAAACGAAATATTGTGTAGTAATGTACCGTAAATATTTCATTTAAAAACCATTGAAAAATCAAATCAAAATTAAATTTATAAATAATGATTTGATGGCACGGACATTGTGGATGGCTCGAGAAGTCTTTGATATGGAAAAGAAAACACAATCATTATTTTTGTTATTATTTGGTTATAAAATCAAAAGAATTCACCTTTAACCATCTTTACACTTCAATATCCTATTTCCCTCCTCTTTTCGTTTTTTCAATTTCATTCTAGTAAATGGAAAATGACTAATCCTTTCTAAATTCAATATTTAGTGATCCACTCCCTCATAAATCATGAAATTTGATACCATGGCTTCATATAGGCATGTGCTTCGAGTTAGTATAAGTGCAGTGGAGAGCGGCGCTAACTTGGTCGAATTCGTATTTTGACAGTCGAGCTAGGGCTTCGGTTAGGTGGTTGTTTAGGTGGTGATGGGGAAATCGAGGGTCGTGGGAGTGTTTGTGGTGACTTGGAGCATTGGCGGTGGGAATCTGTTGATTATTACTCGTATTTCAAACAAATTAACTAAGTCAAAAGTTTAAGCTTTTAATTATTTGATAATTTATTTATTTAATTTATTAATTAAGGTAATTATTACTTAACTAATTAATCAAGTAATTAGGTTAAGTAATTAGAGTTTAAGGAATTATTAACAAAGTTAAGTAATTTTAATTACGGAAGTTTTAAATAATGATTAACTAAGATAAAAGAAAATTAATTTTTATTAATCAAGTTCATTACCTTAATTAATTATTTAAATTAGAGTTAATTAATTATTTAATTGTTGTTTAATTAAATGTTAATTATTCACTTAATTGTCACTTAATTAGGGTTTAATTTTAGATGGATGTTTAATTAATTAAAGTTTAATTAATAATTAATAATTAATTTATTAAGGTTTAATTATTAATTAATTAATATTTAACCAAACTTAATCGAGATTTAAATTTTTAGTTAAATAAATTAAGAGTTAAATAAGCTAATTTAAGGTTTAATTATGATTAAATTAAGATTTATTAAGGTTAATAAAGTTTTAACTTGTAATTTAATTAAGGTTTATCCATTCTAAAAGTTCGTTAAAAATCTATCAGATATTTACTTAAACCTGTTCTTGTATAAGTAAACTATTTTCAAAATAAAGGATCTCTTGTCTAAGCATTAAGTAACCCTTATGATGAGGAAACTACATCTGTTAGCAGAACAAAACACCATTTTGTTATTATAATAACTTGGACATTCAAGAATGTTGATTGATTGTTATATGTTAACTTCTTATATACATATTGTTGTGTGATGCCATGTTAACCGGATAAGTAAAAATAAATTAAAAGCACCATTGTGGTCATTAAGCCTTCATTGGTTTTGTAAGGATAAATATTTCATTTTCTTTTTTTGAAGTGGTTTCAAGGTTATTGCATTTGGACAAGATATTTAAAGAATGATTTAACAGTTGGTTTTACTAAAGATGTTTTTAACTAATGGGAATGGTTTCTCATGTTAGAAAAAGAATTTTATAAAAGAATTTGTAAATTTATAAGGTGTTTAGGTAAGTGGATTTGAGTTTTTAAGCAAAGTTTTTAAATAAGGAAGATTTATAAAATGGATTGCTTATTAAGAAAGCTAATTTGATTAATTTTATTTAAGAAGTGTTTTTAACAGGAAAGGTTTATGAAGAGTTTTATAAATGATTTTAGGTTATTTATAAAAGAAGTTTTAGAAAATGATTTGGATATTCATAAAGGAAGTTATAAAAAAAGTTTAGATATTTATAAGAATTTTATACTAAATGTTTGGATATTTATAAAAGGAATTTATATAAATGGTTTTCAACATTTATAAAAGGGTTTTATAAATGGATCTGGAAGTTTAAAAAATTATTTTGAAATGGTTTTGATTTCAAAATAAAAAGAGATTTCACGAATGAAATAGATTTGCTTAAAAAAAGATTTAACGAAAGACAAAAAAATGAATTTGAGATATGGGGTACTGTAAACCGATCTTTTAAAAATAGTGGTATGGAACATCCATTCTACACTTAAATTTAAAGAAATAGTGTTTAGGGTTGTCCTCATCTCTAATTTAAACAAAATTTGTTTAATCCTTTGTAACAAGATTTGGAAGTAGGAAGTAATTCACAAATATTTTTTGAATATACTTATGTCAGAAAGATAGGTATGTAAATGTTTTAGACAAACATTTTTGAAAGGAATTTATTAAATAAAGATGTGTTTTGAGGCTTAGCGGTTGGTATGGATAAATAAACCTCAAATAAAATTGGTTGTTCTCTGTTTATTTGATGGTTAAATAATCGACTACTGAATCTGGACCTGTTTTGACTTAGGAGTATGTCAGATATATTCGAGTTCCCCGGTGAGGACTCGATTGCTTAGTGCATACTTCCAAAAGAGTCGAAATCGAGTTAACCAGAAATTATCTGTGACGACCCGGAGTTTTTAACAATTTAAATGGGATATTAATCGATTTTAAAATATTTAAAAGTTAATTTTAACTTGAATTCCTGATATTAATATTTACTTGATAATTAAATCATTGGATTGTATAGTTTAAATATTGATTTTAATAATCGAAGATTGGGTAAATTGTTGAATCTGATATTTCTAAGCCTGTTTAAATAATTTGAAGGCTTATAAAATTTATAATGATAATACTGGAGATAATAGAATGGTTGAAAATTTAATTTAAAGATGATTTGTTCAGTTTTGAAATTATATCGTTTAAATCGGGATTTAAAAAAATAGCCTTCCAAGGCACAGTCTCGGAATTCGACGAAACCAGTTCCATTGGATCCGTAATAGTTAGTTATTATCGGATTTCAATTTTCGTAGCAATCGGAGTTTTCGTTTGACCCTGACAGCTCAAAACGCTTAGAACTATATTAATCGATTTAATTAAAAATCGATCGTTTATTTCCGTAACTCGCACATACAATTAAATCAGCCTCTGAAACACGTTCCATTGTGTTCAGAATGCGGGTAGAACCTTATAAACACCTGTCGACATGTCGAATACGGGGTCCGGAATTTCGCGTTATGTTGAACGAGACGTTTGCAAATTTTATAATATAATAAAACTAAAAGTACACTTGGTCAGAGATTTTTATAACAAGCGTACGCAGGAAGTTTTTCTAACCCTATACCTTAACCCTTCTCTAATTTTCAACTGGGAAACAAAGAAATTCACGAACGGAAAAATTAAATAAAATAAAAATGGCCAAGCCGGCCTCTAATGAATTTGAATCTTGTGCAATCAAGATCATTTCTTTTCGTCGAGTTCCATAATCTCGTTTTCAGCAAGCAGGGCGTGAGCAGAGCACGCGCGCGAGTCGTGCAATGGAAAGAGGAGCAGGAGTTGAGATCGCGATTGTTTTGAAGGGGGATGGTTTCGTTTTGAGGTGTATCGCGTTGTGCAGTGTTTATTTGGGGAGAAGGGTTTTCGAGCGAGGGTTTTCGAACGAAGGCTAGGGCAACTGTCATGTCGTGATTTGGGGTTTCTCGTCAAGAAGTTTTGTTGCAAGGTATAACTACCTTATTTCGTTATTTTATTTAGTTAGATAAAGTCTGTATATACATCTGTTCTTACTGTTTTAAAAAAAAATAAGCAAATAAATGAATAATATATAGTATTAAGTTTTACAGATAATCGATTTATATGCATACCGAAATTATATACAGTAAATAAAATCTTAATTGGTTAAGCAGTTATGAATAATTAAGTAGTTTTAACTTTATTTGAATGTGTATAAGAAGCCATAAAATGAGGTCTAACGACCTAACGACTCAAGGGTCTAACAACCTAACGACTCAAGGGTCATACGACCTAACGACTCAAGGGTCATACGACCTAACGACTCAAGGGTCATACGACCTAATGTTGACTCGCGAGCGACCCAACTGAAGCGACCTAACTCCGAACGTGCCAAAAACGGCCAGAACGACCTAACAGCAGTTTCTCCCCAAAAACACTAAAATTTGGAGTTTTTCGCCAATCCAATCCAAACCAAATGCAAATGTGCATGCTAAAGTGATAGGGAATCATTCCCAACAGTCCAATATAGTTATAGACTAGAATTGTGAGATAAAAATCTCACCTTTGCACCAAATATCAATGAAAATGAAGTTTTAAGCAAGCAAGAATCAATCCTTCTTCTATCTAAGCACAAGAAGCTTGAATCCAATGTCTTCTTCTTGAATTTGGAGTAGGAAGATGGATTGCAATTGAATTTGAGTTTTGGAATTTTAATTTCCCATTCCCTCCACCATTAATGCCAAAGCTTGATTAGTTAGGAAATTTATGAAGAGTGAGGAGAAGAGGGTTGGAACTTGGGCTTAATAGGCTAAATTAACCCAAAGTCCAAAGCGGGAAAAGTTAGTGAAATTTCACTAATTCCAAACCTATCGATGTTTATACTTAAAAAAGTTGTAAACGGCATTTCGAACTCAATGGAAGTGGTCTCGAGTCCTAATTTGACCGTTTGCAAAAAGTAGCTTTTCGGACCAAAATCCAATTAACGAGTTAATATTTAAATACAAACTCGATAAATATGCGGGTTGTTACAGTGGTGGCCTTTTATAGTAGTACCGAGCTAGCCGCGCAAAGGAGACGCTGGCAAAAAATTTTTGGGAATTTAGAGAGCTAGAAAATTTTTGAGAAAATTTTGATAATTCAAAATTTGGTTTTAAATTGAAATTTAAATATTTGAGAAAAGTGAATTCGTTTGGGAACTATATAGGTTTGGGGAGTTGGTTAAGGTGATAGTGAGTCTTTAATAAAGGATAGTTGGTAGAATGTTGAATTGTGAGTTTTGGGAAAAGATAAGCGGGTATTGGACCATTCTTCCTAATCTAGTAATTTCGGGGACGAAATTCTTTTAAGGGGGGAGGAATGTGACGACCCGGAATTTTTAACAATTTAAATTGGGATATTAATCGATTTTAAAATATTTAAAAGTTAATTTTAACTTGAATTCCTAATATTAATATTTACTTGATAATTAAATCATTGGATTGTATAGTTTAAATATTGATTTTAATAATCGAAGATTGGGTAAATTGTTGAATCTGATATTTCTAAGCCTGTTTAAATAATTTGAAGGCTTATAAAATTTATAATGATAATACTGGAGATAATAAAATGGTTGAAAATTTAATTTAAAGATGATTTGTTCAGTTTTGACATTATATCGTTTAAATTGGGATTTAAAAAAATAGCCTTCCAAGGCACAGTCTCTGAATTCGACGAAACCAGTTCCATTGGATCCGTAAAAGTTAGTTATTATCGGATTTCAATTTTCGTAGCAATCGGAGTTGTCGTTTGACCCTGACAGCTCAAAATGCTTAGAACTATATTAATCGATTTAATTAAAATCGATCGTTTATTTCCGTAACTCGCATATACAACTAAATTAGCCTCTGAAACACGTTCCATTGTGTTCGGAATGCGGGTAGAACCTTATAAACACCTGTCGGCATGTCGAATACGGGGTCCGGAATTTCGCGTTATGTTGAACGAGACGTTTGCAAATTTTATAATATAATAAAACTAAAAGTACACTTGGTCAGAGATTTTTATAACAAGCGTACGCAGGAAGTTTTTCTAACCCTATACCTTAACCCTTCTCTAATTTTCAACCAGGAAACTAAGAAATTCACGAACGGAAAAATTAAATAAAATAAAAATGGCCAAGCCGGCCTCTAATGAATTTGAATCTCGTGCAATCAAGATCATTTCTTTTCGTCGAGTTCGATAATCTCGTTTTCAGCAAGCAGGGCGTGAGCAGAGCACACGCGCGACTCGCGCAATGGAGAGAGGAGCACGAGTTGAGATCGCGATTATTTTGAAGGGGGAGGGTTTCGTTTTGAGGTGTATCGCGGTGTGCAGTGTTTATTTGGGGAGAAGGGTTTTCGAGCGAGGGTTTTCGAACGAAGGCTAGAGCAACTTTCATGTCGTGATTTGGGGTTTCTCGTGAGGGCAGCAGCGAAGAAGGGGGGGTCAAGACGTTTTGCTGCAAGGTATAACTACCTTATTTCGTTACTTTATTTAATTAGATAAAGTCTGTATATACATCTGTACTTACTGTTTTAAAAAAAATAAGCAAATAAATGAATAATATATAGTATTAAGTTTTACAGATAATCGATTTATATCCATACTTAAATTATATACAGTAAATAAAATCTTAACTGGTTAAGCAGTTTTGAATTATTAAGTAGTTTTAACTTTATTTGAATGTGTATAAGAAGCCATAAATATATACATAGATTTTCACTTAATAGCTTAGCTTTAAAATATTGTTTATGGAGATAGACCTGTTTAATAAACCGTTTCAAATTTTGTGGTAGCTAAAATATTTTTATTAAAAGGGAAATAGTTTGAATTTCATTATTGGTTAATTAATTTATTTAGTGGTAGTTGATTAGTTCAAATAATAATAAACTGAAAATGTTTTTATAAGGTCAAAATTTTTGTTGAAACCAAAGTCAAGATTGAAGGGGATTGCAATTAACCGCAAAGGTGAGTAAATCTCACTCTGTCTTGTTCTTATTTAAATTTATATGGTTAAATTTAAATAATTGGTTGAACGTTTAAGTTGATTGGATATATACTGATGATGATGTGATTTTGGTTTTGATTGATTCTCGAGTTAAATGTGGATTGACTCGAAGTATATGGGTTTTAAATTGTTTTAAACTTAAATCATAAATAAGAAAATGATTCCATTTTTGATTTAGTAAGGGCTTGATGTGTTGTGATTCATTAAATTAGTAGGGAATTTGAAATGAATAATTGATTGATTTAAATTAATTAATGATTTGGCTTAACTAATTTAGTGGTGAAGTGTTTGAATTAATTAATTAAGTTTATGTTAATTAATTAAGTGAAAGTAGTTCAGCATAATCATTGGATGGTTTAACAAGTAATTACTTCATGAAGTTAATAAAATAAATCAAGTACGATTAATATAGTATTCAGATTAATGTAATTGATTTAGATCAAGATAAATTAAAATATAATTGAAAATCAGTAATGCATATAATTAATGAAGTAATTAAAGATTTGTCTAATTGAGATTACTAAATTCATAATAAGTGACTTATGAGAAGAAAATTAATATAAGTAATTAAGAATTAGTGTAATTGACTATAGTTAATTAGTTTGTGAAAAATTAAAGATTACTCATTGTTTTGGTAAGAATAATTAATATCGTGAATTTAATTAAAGAAAATTTCTTGAATGGAATAGAAAGATAATTAATCCAGGGTTGTTAATTAAGATGGATGGAGATGAAAGAAAAGATTAATCAATTAATTGTTTGGAACTAATTAATAAAAGAACCTAAACGATTGAGGATTGAAAAGAAATTAGAATCAACTGAGTTGATTTGTTTGTGATTAAGCTTTGCTTATGGATGATAGATTTTTATTGGTTGATTTGAATAAGTTAATATCTTTGGTATGAAATGTTGCGTATTTCATTTGGATAGCTTGGGTTAGGATGGCATGAAACTCGAAGAGGCTGGAATCGGGTATTGGGAAGATGCCCGACACCATTTCGAATTTCTTATAAATTGATGAGGAATTGATAGGTTTGGACGAATGGATTAAAATGAATTGGATTATTTAATAAAAAATTTAGCACATAGAATTCTTATTTTGAGAATAGGTTATGACTATGACAAGTGTGACTGTGTAAATTGTTATGTGAAATCAAGGGCTGGAGATTTTATACGAGTTTGGTATTTAGGATTGATATGTGAAATAAGAGTTGTCTATAGCAAATTGTGAATTGGATAAATTGGCATATGTTACCCCGGGTTTATATAAGTTGATTTATTTGGTATTCCTTGTTAGTTGGGTTTACTCACGCTGGTTTCCAGCCTGACCCGGGTGTTACTTTGATGTAATGCTCGGGTCAGACCGAGTATTACAGATTTTCAGGAAGGTACGTTCGGGAGCTCAGAAGGCGAGCTGGATGGCAGGAGCGTATAGAGTATTCCGCTGTATTTATATTACTGTTAATCTGAGACTTGATAATTGTAAATATTCAGTGACTATATATAATGTGAAACTCTGATGTATATTAAATGTAATCGATAGATATAATATTCTTTTGTAAACTGGTATTATTTATTATATTTTATCCGCTGCGAATGTGAGATGTTTGGTGTTTCTGTTCTTCTTCTTCTATCTCTTTCTTCTTTTTCATAACAATCTGGAATTTTCGGCTTCGAAAATTTCGGGTCGTTACATTATCACTTAGTTTTGGAGAACCGGTTCTCGGGTTTATCCGAACCACTCCAAACTAATAATGAACAATGTTAAATCATATTGAAGTATGCTGTGGAGTTATACTATTCTTTCTAAGAGTGATCCAAAATGGAAAATAGTAATGTGGAATATTTGTTTGATCCCAGAACAACTTGCATGGATGAATGCTGACATTGTTTATCTGCCTGGAGGATGATGCTAGCTTTTCAAGGTAGTCTGCTAATAGGAAGAAGGTAAAGACGTGACCCCATGAGCCTCACAAACCGAGAAATGGCAAAAATAGGGTATGCACCAGAGCTACATGGTCAGCTACCATTAGGAGCTACCTCTCATTCTATGTAGCAGCTGGTTCAGCGTAGCAGGGGTATGAGAAGTTCTTGTCAAACTTGGCGCATTTTCTAGAGGTGTACCAACGGAAGGTTGTCCCTTACCTTGCCATAATATGTCATCTCCAATACATGCCTTTATGGTTTTGATTTTAGAGCCTATTATGCGGGAATTTAATATGGTAACAATTTCAGCTATTTTGGATATGTATTTGTACTCTAAACATTGTTATAACATCACTGGATTGAGTATACAAAAATTTTGGTTATCAAAAGGTAAAACCCCATCCATGTTTATGTGTGGCATGATCTTATGAGATACCTTTGATTTCAAAAGAGTTTTAAAGTAGTACTTAAGTTGCTTGAGTTTACTCACACAAGAACCATGTCTGACCTGAAATTTGTTTTCTTCTCATAAACTCTTAGGTGCTGAAATTTGAATGGGAAATCAAGTAGTTTAGACTCTCCGTAGATTTGCCAAGAGGAGCTTGAAGCAGGTAGCTTCATCGATAGCTTGTTATTTTTCTTGTTTTTCTTCTGTATTATATGTGTATTGTATTCGGTTAGGTAGGGACAGAATGTTATAACTGTCCTAGGGTAGAATTTGTATTAGTATGACTCTGACGCAACATTTTTGAAATGATTATGTAGTATATTATTTTGAGTAATATATAGTTCCGCTGCATTGTGATATTTTTTGTTTTTTAGTTTCTTCTTTTCTACTTTTCTTTCTTTCAACCCTATTGATCGATTTTTCGGCGCTTGAATGGTCGGCGTGCAATACAATGAACGTATTAATGTAGATCTTCGAGGATCGAAAATTCCGGTTGTTACGACCATAGTATTCTAATTTCCGCTAAACTACTAGTGTGTATATATATATATATAAATATAAATATCAGCAATTGTGAGTACATGATGTTATAACTGTCTAGCTGATGATAGTACTTAGGACTGCGACTCAGAAATGCTTTGTATGTTAGAGCGGTAGTTTGTACTGTCTAGTTATCGTTCTGTTGTTGAGATTCGTATATTGTATTCCTTCTTTCTTGTTATTTTTTTTCTTTTTATTCTACCTTAACAATTTGACCTTTTGGCATTTGAGTGTTCGACACATGAATATCGTGGACGTATTAGTGTCGACATTTGAGGGTCGAAAATGTAGGCCGTTACACTTGGTAGTAGAGATAGGTGAAGTAAGAACCTTGGCTTTGGTTCGATATGACTCATTATAGATACGGTAAGCGAAACCTTAGAATGAGTTGAGTGTATTATACATATGAGGGCATATTTGTATTTATTATAAACATAGGCCTTATAGGTATTTCAACCGTGAAAATTGAAAGATCTTATATAAGGTAAGTTTTGTGAGTATGGATTATTAAATTATAATTTAACTAATGTGGGGATTACAGATGGTCATTTGTTGTCCCTCATTGATTATCTTACTTATGCTCGGCCAGTTTATGAGCAATGATTATTGTTTGTTGATTATTGATTTATGCTCGACCAGTTTATCAGCAGTTTACCTTTTTTCTGCATGGTTTGCAGACGGTATTGTAGGTGAACTGAAACGAACATCTCGTGAATTGATTTTTACAATTTGACTGTAAGGCGCTCGGTGATAATGTTGGGTTAGAAGTTTACTCTAATAAATGAAGTTTAGTACAAATTTTCTAAGAAAGTAATTTTATGAAAATATGGTTTATAAATGAGGAGGAGTTAAAATTGATATTTTGAGAACTTAAATTTCGGTGTTTTTGAAATTAATTTTCAAGTTTTAGGAAATAATAGTAGTATTTTTTGAAAGCAAATATTTAGAAAATTGGTTTATAAACCAAGATCATAATACTTAGTACTATTATACGAAGTATTTATACTGCTTTGAAAATGATTTTGGCTAAGTCCCAAAGTAAGATTTGAATGTAGTAATCTTACTTATATCACTTGAAAATAATTCTAGCGACGTCTGTAGCATTATTATGTTCATTTTTGGGTTTCAAAGTAGAGAATGCTACCATGTAGTTTGCTATGGAGTTTATGGTAAAATAGGTTTTGATTTAATCCTATAGTTTCGATTTGATTTATGAAAGGTATATATATTATTATTTCAAAAAGATTTGTAATAAAACCCAGGTGTTTAGTTCTAAAATTTTTATTTAAAAAATTTAATATGAACTTTCTATGTAGAAAAGATTTATATTTTTTCTATGCATAGCCCAGAATAAATGATGAAACATTTTCATGTTTTCCCTTAATAAATGATGAAACATTTTCATGTTTTCCCCTTTTAATAAAATGTGCCTAATAAACAAGTGAAACTTCATCGGTTTTTTATGGATGCATGTATCATATGCAATGGGACAATAAGTTATGTTTATCATGTTTGATGTATTTGTTGTTATCCTCAAATGTTAAAACGAAATAGGATTTTCGGCAATTTTGGACAGTCAAAAACTATCGAATCGTTATAGAACTTAAAGATAAGTGTTTTTATGAAAATATAAAAGATGAGTTTTTTTGTAACTGTTGAATTGAGAATGTAGTAGGTGAAAATAAATTTTAAATCTATTAAACATCCATGTTAAGTAAAATGAGTTTGACGTTGTGTATTTACTCTTAGTATGTAGTACAGTATTATACGAGTATGAACTTAAGTTATCAAATGTTTATAAACTTGAAGTTATTGTTTTTATGAAATTATTCATAAACGATTTTAGTATTGAATGAGAAAGACAATTTGTGTAAGTGAATGTGGTTTAAAAAGAAAATGGTATACCTAAGAAACCAATAGGAATAAAATATCTAAGTTGAACAAGGATCATTTTATTCGTATAACATTTCTTGATCTAAGAATCGGGCACAAGATTTCAAGGTGATTTACACTGGTCCGTATAAGGTTTTTTTCACTTGATTCTCAATGAAAAGCACTTGTTGCAGATTTTTCATATGACCCTGAGGTTTTCTATCATAATATATGACTATATATGCAGAATGGGGGTTTCTAGTCAAGAAACCTAATCGAAGTCCGCATTAGAGAGGTCAAGTGATCTATACTAGTTCGAAAGTGAAATTTATGTGATGGAGCAAGTGATCAGATCGAATATTACGTACGGCTGATCCATGTTCATAAAATGGGCTTTAATATATTTGTATGCTATGTTTTGTTGTCTTATGGATAGTTGAGGGAATAACTCTTCGATTTATTCCAAGATATCATGAATAATCGACTAAGTAACAACCTCAGGATGTTGAGCGTAAGGTACACTTAGTAGGATATTTATCGTCCTTGTGGAGTGGCAGGGTTTTTGAATCTGAGAAAACCATGAGTTATGTTTGCTAGTGATTTGATTACTGTTAGTAGTGATACATGATTGTCTCCTTTTAATTCTTCTGTTGGAAATTTCAAGGATGAAATGTTTTAAATATGGAAGAATGGAACGATTCGAAATTTTGAACACTTTGTATTTAAATATTTGAATTATTTAAATATTTGAATATTGTATTAAATTTTATTAAATTTATTTAATAACCATGTTAACCCTCTATTTTTTATAAACTATTGATGATAAAATTGTTTTTGAAAAATGTTTACAAAATTAATACTTTGAAGAAATATCGATAGAGTGGTCGAAATCATTTTATCGATAACCGATTGTCTTCTTGATAAAAGTTGTTAGAAACTTTTATGCTTGCTTAGAATATTAATGTGTAATTAATTAGCGCTAAAAAAATTTTAGTGTGTATGGCTAACTAAATATGGAATAGTGATAGATTAGCAAGTGATTAAGGAGAAGATATTTTGGTGAATGGTGTAAAAGATATTTTCTTTAGGAAATAATGTGTAAAGGTGGCATGTGAGGGGAGGCTCTATTGTGACCTTTCATGAAAGGAAGGAGGTAAGGATGACCTCTGTACATGCCTTCAAAACACACTTTTTAAGGTTAATGCCAATCACTTTTTTACATATTAAAATAAGGTAGAAAATAATTAGTGCTAATTCATTTCTATCTTCACTAATCTTTCTCCAACCAAAGCAAATCAACTCCAAATCCTTCTAACCTTAGATAAGGTCATATATCATCATAGGATAATGGAAAATCTAGTTAAAAGTCGAAGGAGGTTGAAGAAATGGAGTGAAGCATCATGGGCTGTGAGCTATTTTGGGCTAGGGAGGTGGCAAAGTGCAAAAGCAAGGCTAAAGTGGAAGCTTTGGATGTTTGGTGATGGTAAGAAGTGGTTCTATGTTCTTTGGTACTTTTTCTTGGTTTAAGCATGTATTTTTGGACCGTTCAATGATTACATATTGTGTTATATATGCCATGTGCTTGAAATATAAAGTTAAAGTAATTATGAACTAATTGAAGTTATAAATTTTAACCCTCACGCTTGAAAAGCAAATGAACTTTATATTATATAAAATTACTTATATAACATTTTATAATGTGTGGCCTTGCCTTGACATTGTGTATAAATGGTTTTTTGGATTGTATGTTGAAATTTGAATGGATATGGAATGGTCTATGTAGCGATAGTCCCAACGCACTATTAAATCATCTCGCTTTAACTTGCTTACTTTGGTGACATGTTAATATATTGTGTTATAATATATTTGTTGTTCTCTATATATATTTTGGTGTATAGGATGTAAAGAATTGATTTGGAAAGTTATAAGCCTTATGAAACAAAGTTGGGAAAGTTAGAAGTGGAAAGGTCATTATGGATGCACTTTGAAAATGCTATATGTTCGCCGATTTTTAAAGTTAACTCAAGAAGATATCATTGGGGTTTCTTTGCACTTTTAACAAGTATTATATATCTACTTATTACTACATAAATATTAAGGTTTAAAAAGTTAAAAATTGGGTGATCGAAGTTGCAAAATTTATAGCGAAAACTGTCGCTATATGAGCACTTGAAAATACCCTATTTTTGGGGATTTTTATAATTAATTTGGAAGATATCCTTAAGTGTATCTTTTTATGATTTTTAAGTCGTCTAAATGTACTGCTTACTGTAAAAAATTTGGATCTTAAATCATTTTTGAATGGTGAAAACTGGTCGTAAAGTTCGTATAATTTCCTGTTGTTCTCTGTCCAGAACTTTAGTAACACTTATAATACTGTCTTTGATTTACTACATCACTTTTGAATGTTGTCCTTGCCCTAATACATCACTTCTTGGCTTGTTTCATTATACTATTTAAATTCGACATTTTAACTAGTTTTTCGTGATTTAAGTGGTTTAATTTTCTTTATACTTATGGAATCTTTATAGGGAAATATAATAACATTGATTAGGATTTGAAAAAATAGAAGTTTAAATATATCTTTTTAATAATTTAATATGATTTTTTTAAAGAAGAAAAGCTTCCTTTATAGCATTTAAAATAAAAGGTATTAGTAAATTATAAATTAGTATTTTTAAGTAATATTTTATGTGGATATTTAAAATTTATTTATAAGTATTTTTATGTATATACAAGTTTTGAAAAGTAAGTAAAGTATTTTATAAAAGAATAAGTGGTTTTGGTTATTACACTTAGTTATAATGATTGGTTTTGAGAACTTGATTAAAAGTATATTATATTGTTAATAAGTATACTTTGATCTTCAAAAAAGACTTTTAAAGATAATTTTAAGTGTGAAAATGTTATGGGTTTATAGTAAACAATGTTTGAGCAACATTTGTTTTTAACCCTTTTTTATTATACTTGGGAATATAACTAGATTTTAAAAAGAATGTTTTTAAGAAAACCATAAGTGAAAAGGTTTTGGACTTGTAGTGAAAATGTTTAAGTAACATTTGTCTTTAACCCTTATGAATATACTTAAATCTTCATAAATGGATATTTTAATGATAATAGCAAGTAAGGAAACGTCCGAAAAAAGATAGAAAAATTGAAATTTAATTTATAAGAGGGAAGAAGTTTACGGTAACAATGTTTAAGTAACATTTGTTATTAACCTCTTTTATTATATTTTAAAGTAGAAAATTGTTAAACGATTTGTAAATATACTTATACATTTGAGATAAGTATATGAATACTTTTTGAAGTATTAAAAAAGTGCAAATGAATAGTGTAATAGTAGAATACATGTGTATATCTTTTATGAAGGTAATTTAAATATATAGATAAGTAGAAAAGGAAGTGAATACAAGCATCACATATTTATATAGTTTGAGATCCCTTTGGAAGGATTCATCCATCTAAATCGTCTCTTGCTTTTAGAACATATGTATACGAGATTTCCTGAAGAGGACTCCTATATATAATTCGCTAACTTTTGAATGATGTAGTAATTGATGGACGAAGTTTTGCTAGGTAAAAGAAGTTTACTAATAAAAGAGGTTATAATTAATAAAAGAATTAATTAAATAAAATGGGGATTAAAATTTGCTTATGTAACTTAATCGTGCTTTGTGCGTTTATTCGTTTATGGAAAATATTTCTTTATGTACTTAGTACTGAATGCGGACAAAGTAGACTTTTTCTATTTGTGAGAGTTAAGAACGAAGTGTCTAGGCAGGGCTTTGATACAACTAGTGCTTTATCTTACCTAGCTTCACTCTTTACCAAGGGATAACATAAGTTGAGAAGGTTAGAAACGATGATAAGTATGCCAGTCTTGGTTTCCATATGCAATATTCTCATTATTATTGAATTTAACCAAAATTAACATGTAAATATTTAGAGGAAACACGAGGGTTATATGGTACAGTTATCTAAGGTGATGCTATATTGTATGTATAAACTTTTCTTACTCTTCGAGGACAAGTGATAAGGAAATCCATCCAGACAGGAGATGATCTCCTCCCTTATGCATTGTCTATTTATTTTCTAAAAGGATTTGGCTTAAGTTAACCAAAAATCTACGGTTCGTTTTGGAGCATCTCATATGTGAGGGAGTGTACATATATGAGATGACCCGAAACCGTAACTACTTCAAAATAATATACGTTATCTATGCTCTGGAAGCGGTGTGAAGCGAAATGTTATAGAGTTGCACTATCTATCCTAAGGTTGGTCTAAAGGAGAGGATAGTGTTAACATTTCGAGTGATGCTATCATGTAAGACTATCTATACATAGGGCGATCTCAAGAGAGAAGATAATGTTAGTGTTTGTCGAAGAACTTATGTTGGAATCCATGTGGTGATTCATGGACTATTCAAGATGTCAGAATCCAGAAAGAGATTAAAGATCTGTTCGAGATGTTGGAATCCAAAGGTAGATTTAAGATCTGTTCGGTTGATGACGACTTGTGTGTAGAGACACTGAATGTGACTTCACCATCGGTAATGATAGAAACTAGAGTAGGATTCAGAACCTAAGGATCTAACCAACCTGAGGGTATATCAACTCTGTATCTAGTGACACTTTCGAACATGCATGAAAGTGTGATGATACTCGGTGCCACGTGATTGAGTGTTGACCAGCTATGTTCATTTTATAATATATTTAATCTAAAGATATATGCTGCTTAGAAGGATATCTATAACCCTTGTCAAAAGGCCCATTCTTGACGTATCGAGGGCACCTCCAATGGAAAATCCATAATGCAAACGTAACTTAGCGATTTTGGTGGTACACCTAAATTTTTGTAGTTGTTATGCAGCATAGCTATTTTTTATTTATATTCTACCTTAGACTATCACAATATATATTTATTAGATGAGTTGGCTCTTTTGAGGTGAAAGTCATTCTGGTGATTCGGTTGGTCACAAAAGGTGATGTTATATGAGTGCATCATATTCCTTGAGTTTCTCGCACTAGATTTTTTATCCAACTCAAGGTTTTATTTGGATATTCTTTGGAGCTCAAGGAAGCGAGCTAGATGTTTCACCTACCGTATTATTCTTATTTCTGCTACACTACAATTATGTATATATCGACAATTGTGAGTATAGGTTGTTATAACTATCCAGACTGATGATAGTACTTAGGATTGCAACTCTGAAATGCTTTGTATCTTAGAGTAATAGTTTATACTGTCTTTCAATATTATATGTTATCATTCCGTTGTGAGATTTTGTTATTATGTTCCTTCTGGCTTGTTCCTTTTCTTTTTCTTTTTCATTTTACCCTAATAATCTGTCTTTCCAGCACTTGGCTGTTTGGAATGTGAATACTGTGGATGTATTAGTGTCGATATTTGAGGGTCGAAAAGGTAGGTCGCCGCAGCTATGTCTTGTTAAGTAAAACTCAAGGTCAAAATCTGTAACATCCCGCCTTCTCGCACACTTTAATCGACACACTTGCTGATTCAAACCATACGGAAGGCGGATTGTTATGGGGTAAATAAGAAAAAGTAGAGAAAGAAAAAGAACAAAATAGAATCTTACAACGGAACGATAAAATATAATAATCAAATATATAGTTCATGAAGCTATTTTAAGAAAACATTTGATTATACTTATACAATACATATCAGAGTTATACATACCATAGAATAATAATAATGCAGCGGAATACAATGGTGTTGTAACGACCCGGAAATTTTTGATCCTGAAAATTCCAGATAGTTAGAGAAAAGTAGAAAGAGATAGAAGAAGAATAGAAAGAAACACACAATCTCACATTCGCAGCGGATAAAATATAATATCAATAATAATAGTTATACCAAAGAAAACTGTATCTATCAATTTACATCGATATATCAGAGTTACAATAATTTTATACAACATTGGACAGTTAAAATTAAACATGTCTCAGATATATACAATAATAATAACACAGCGGTAAACACTCCATACTTTCCAGCCATCCATCTCGCCTCCTGAGCTCCAGAACGTTCCTACCTGGAAATTTGTAATACTCGGTCTGACCCGAGCATTACATCAAAGTAACACCCGGGTCAGGCTGGAAACCAGCGTGAGTAAACCCATCTAATAAGGAATACAAAAGTATACAACTCATATAACCCGGGTCTCTTAAATCAATTTACAACTTCACAAGCTGTTATAGACATTACTTATTTCACACATCAATTTCTAACTGCCAAACTTAGATTAAATGGTCCAATTTACTTAAATCATTCCAAACCAGTAATAGCCCTTTATTAATTATACAAATTAATCAATCCCTACCCATTCCATGTTAATCGCATTTATCCTAAATAAAAATGATCAAATTAATTATCTTATAATCACTTACATTGATTAATTACCCTAAACCAAACACACTTTTTAAACCCATAATTTATTTCATTTATTAATCAATCCTTTAATTAATTACCCAAAGTAATTAATCTTTAATTACTTCCCTTATGTAATCACCATTTAATTATTTCATTTGGTAATTTATCCCAAATTACTTCCTTTAAGTAATTACCCTCTAATTACTTCTATTAAGAAATTTTCCTTTATTAACTATTTCCAGAAATTATCCTTTAATTACTTACCATAAGTAATTACATTTTATAAATTTATCAAGAAATTTTATTTAATCAATTTCTTCAAATATTATACTTAATTAATGAAGATAAACCACTTACGTAATTAAACACTTACCTAACATTAAATTGGATGGTTGAAAACATTTGCGAAAACTCTTATTAATTAAAGTATAACTATTGTTACCTTTGTCACCAGTTAATTCAACACCAATTTTTCTATACTTGAAAACACAAAGTAATCTAATTACAAAATTAACTTAACATGATTACTTTAAAATCTACCAATTTAAACTATTTAACTTTGATTGATTTTTTTTAGATTTGAAACTTGTTTACTATTATTATTAAAATCTACCACAAACCCTTCTGGTCAACAAGCCCAACTCGAAAGCAGTGCCAAAAGAAACCCAGCAACCCACATCTTCTTGAAACAAAATGCTCATTCACCAACTCATGCCAAATTTACAATCTCCACCGAGCAATTCTCATGAGCAACCCGAGAAAACTTCTCTTCCCAAATCAAACGAACATAGCTGTTAAACAAACGTGCATCGTGCACGTGTACGGCACCTCCGACGACTCTCCGACCATCTTCCCGGTCTCACCAAGTCGTCAACCGTATCACCAAACCCTTTGAACACCCAGATCGTCGCAGCAGTCAGAAATTCAAAATCGAACTATTTGACCAAAATCTGGACCTAGCCGATCGTTCAAAACTTTGTCGCTTCACCACCACCAGCCACTAGAACCTTCGAACCTTCGCATGAAGTTTCGCCGAACGTCCCTCGACCTTTTATCCCTATCGCGATAAAGCCTGAGACACCTTAGACAGAGGGATTGCTTCAAGAACGATGATGAAACCGGCGAGTCTTAAACACTAAAACAATCCTATTAACCGTCATTGATGATCAGAAATTTAGACGTACATTTTCCCGACATCCCTGGCCTATCACCTACCTCTAGCCCCAATTTCGATGTCACCGACCATCTCAATTGCCTAAAATTGATGAAATACCAAAGCTCGGCCATTTTGCTAATTCACATCATCCCCAAGCGGAAAAAAAATCAGATTTTTCCAATAATCAACTTATTCAAATACAATTTGATTCAAATGAACAAAGCTTACAAATTTAAGAATCAAATTCTGGACTTGTATATAAAAAATTTCTGTTCATTCTTATCAGAAATAAATACTTAGTATATGTACATGGAAGAAAGAAAAATTTAAAAGTTTAAATCTGGTAGATACACACAAATTTCCTTTAAAGATCAAATCATAAAATTGTTTATATCATGAGTTATAGATTTCTAAACATGTTTTTTTTCCGGTTAAAACCAAACGGTGGCTAATTATCTATATTATACTCAGTCCTGAACTTGTGTATAAATTAATTAGTTCAATTATTTTCCAGACTATACTAATCCATGCATATCATAATCTCAACTTTTCTTCACAGATTATATCATACATTAAACAATTCAAGATTTCTAGTTTTAAAGCTTTTGCTTACTCACATGCTTCTTAAGAACAGAGGAAACTTGTTTGACCTGGAGGCTCTGACCTATTGTGCCGAATTTTGATTTTAATTTGCTGTCTGATTCCAATTGAATTCTTGTTTTTAAAAAAAAATCTTCATTTTCTATCTAGATTCAAGTTATAAAATCAGAATATCAAATTATATCATTTGATTTATCATGCATTTAGAAATTGCCACTGCATTTTCTTGTTTCCAGAACTAATTTAAACCTAAATTGTTTTAAATAAATTTTAAACTTAAATTTAGGATTTAACAAACATATATTATATCTATCTCCAAATCTAACAAACATGGAATAATTTGATTATGATTTCTGATCAAACTCTTATTTCCTGAACCAAGAACAGAAGCATAAAAACACAACAGACATTCCTATATACAATCATTCATCTCATATACATGCACAATCAAACATTATTATCTTAAACTTCACAAGAAATCAGAAGTATATTAACTAAATTTTTTTATTAGTGTTTACTCACATATAGGCAGATTTAACTTTGGGTTTCAAGTTACTCACCTGTCATTTAAAACAGAGGTCAGCATCCTTCTTCTTTTTTTTCTTGAAATCTGCTGTATCTTATTTGAATTTCCAAAAGTCGATCTTTAAATTGTATTTGTAACTAATCTGAGATAGGTTGCCTAGCTTGCTATTGATCTAAGTTGTACTTGAGTTTGAGGTATTCGCAGGATTGCATTTGAATGATTTTTGCTTCCAGTCTTGAAAAATGATTCCAGGCTTAACACTTTCGGGTGTTTAGATTTGATAAGGATATTGATCACAGTTTTGAGGGGAAAGCAGTTTACAGGAATAACATTTGTTTGATTTTTTTTATTAGTGAAGAAAACTAAAGAAAGTTTGAGCTGAAGAAAAATATTTAGACCCTTTCCTTTTAGATATTAATTACAACAATATTTTCTTTTGAATAAAGATTTGCCACTTGTTCTTTCCTAAGCTAACACTTGTTAACCTTATTAGCTATAGAGCTTACATATGTTAATGTGTATGCTAAAATATTTACACTTGTTTGTTTCTTTTCACACTCATTAAATTTTAAATGTTATTAGAATATTTACCCTATGTTTAGAGTATTACAAATGTTAAGTTATTAATATTTGTAAAGCTCTTAAATTTTATTTTCCTATTTCCCAAAGATATGTATATTTTAAAACTCTCATTATTCCTTATTTTTTTAATGTTATATTATATTTATCAATACCCTCCTAGAATTTATACATGTATTTAACTTTTTAAAAGAGAAAAATTTAAAATCTTAATTACATACTCAAAACAATAATACATTTGAATTACAATCGATGAATTCAAATTTAATTTAAAATCTACTCATATATATATATAATATTATTACTATTTTTTAACATATCTATCAGTATTTAATGGTAAAAATTTGATAATTTCCAATTATCAGATGCCCAGAAATCCAGGTTATCACATTCCTCCCCCCTTTGAATCTTTTCGTCCTCGAAAAGGAACGAAGCCAGAATTTATAAAAATATTTTAAAACCAGTTAAAATATTCTTTGATCATTTTAAAATACTTTTAAAATTTTGTAATACTGCCAAAATAGTTTTATAAAAATACTTTTTATAACTCGATGTTTCAATATATCTATCCTCATTCTTACAGAAATTCGGTCATACGTTGATCAGGCGTAAGACTGAAAATCTACAAGTACTTAGCAGACCCGTTTTCAACATCCAGTGAAAATACTTGAAAAATAATTTTATCGAAAATGTAGATTTTTTTTTGAAATAGAGGATATATCTTTGGTGAGAATGCTCTGGAAATCATCACCCTCATCCATGGTCGCAGTTACATTCCAGGGCTACGTTGCCGTCGCAGCAAAAGTCCATGTAACTGGAGGCTCTCCGTGGCATCTCGATTATGCCATGGATCCCACACAACAGATCACAATTACACCCAGGGTTATGTTGCAATCGCAGCAAAAGTCCATGTAACTTTAGGCTCTCAGTGGCCTCTGATTTTCGCTGTCGAAATGAAACCTCTCCACTCCCACATAGGTCGCAGTCTGTCGATATAAAATCAAACGCAGACTGTTGGCTCTCAGCGGCACACACGACTTTCGCTATGTTATACCATAGGTCGCAGTCTATCGATATAAAATCAAACGTAGACCTTGGCTCTCAGCGACACACACGACTTCCGCTATGGTAACCTCTACTCAAAATCCCCAGGAACTAGTTTTGTCCGGACTCCTCACAGGATCAACTTTAGAACCCCCCCTCTTGGGGCTCAAGGCAGCACCACCCGGTGGTACTCCTGAGAAGTTCACTTCAAGGGAGCGCCTTTTTCCCCAGAGCCATCATCAAAACATTTTATACTATACATATATATAATCTTCAAATCATACACCTAGTATGATCTCATACAAAACTCCATTACACAAAATCGATCTATAAAGAATCGAAGTGGTTTCGGGTATTAATTAATACCCGACTCCGGTCTCTTCGAGTCCAGTGTCATCTTAACCCAAGTTATTCAAGTGAAATGAAATAAAGGATGTTCACCTTTACAAAGCAATTCATTATCGATAGATAACCATATTACCATCGTTCACCCAAAACATATCATATCACAAAACATTTCATATCAGAGATATCAATCAATTCAAGGCATTTATTCATCATTCAATCATCTATAAGCAAGATGGATCATTTCCAAAATTAATTCAATTTATCTCTAATTAAATTAATTTCTAATCTTTAAATTACTTAGTTTCCCTTAACTTAACGTAAATTAATTACAAACCAATTAATTAATCATTTCTCAATTATCCATCTTAATTAATCAACTTGGATAAATTATCCTTTCATAATATTAAGTAATAGCCCTTTATTAATTATACAAATTAATCAATCCCTACCCATTCCATGTTAATCGCATTTATCCAAAATAAAAATGATCAAATTAATTATCTTATAATCACTTACATTGATTAATTACCCTAAACCAAACACACTTTTTAAACCCATAATTTATTTCTTTAATTAATCAATCCTTTAATTAATTACCCAAAGTAATTAATCTTTAATTACTTCCCTCGTGTAATCACCATTTAATTATTTCATTTGGTAATTTATCCCAAATTACTTCCTTTAAGTAATTACCCTCTAATTACTTCTATTAAGAAATTTTCCTTTATTAACTATTTCCAGAAATTATCATTTAATTACTTACCGTAAGTAATTACATTTTATAAATTTATCAAGAAATTTTACTTAATCAATTTCTTAAATATTATCCTTAATTAATGAAGATAAACCACTTACGTAATTAAACACTTACCTAACATTAAATTGGATGGTTGAAAACATTTGCGAAAACTCTTATTAATAAAAGTATAACTATTCTTACCTTTGTCACCAGTTAATTCAACACCAATTTTTCTATACTTGAAAACACAAAGTAATCTAATTACAAAATTAACTTAACATAATTACTTTAAAATCTACCAATTTAAACTATTTAACTTTGATTGATTTTTTTTTAGATTTGAAACTTGTTTACTATTATTATTAAAATCTACCACAAACCCTTCTGGTCAACAAGGCCAACTCGAAAGCAGTGCCAAAAGAAACCCAGCAACCCACATCTTCTTGAAACAAAATGCTCATTCACCAACTCGTGCCAAGCTACAAACTCCACCAAGCAATTCTCATGAGCAACCTGAGAAAACTTCTCTTCCCAAGTCAAACGAACATAGCTGTTAAACAAACGTGCACCGTGCATGTTACGGCACCTCAGACGACTCTCCGACCATCTTCCCGGTCTCACCAAGTCGTCAACCGTATCACCAAACCCTTTGAACACCTAGATCGTCGCAGCAGTCAGAAATTCAAAATCGAACTATTTGACCAAAATCTGGACCTAGCCGATCGTTCAAAACTTCGTCGCTTCACCACCACCAGCCACTAGAACCTTCGAACCTTCACATGAAGTTTCGCCGAACGTCCCTCGACCTTTTATCCCTATCGCGATAAAGCCCGAGACACCTTAGACAGAGGGATTGCTTCAAGAACGATGACGAAACTAGCGGGTCTTAAACCCTAAAACGATCCTATTAACCGTCATTGATGATCAGAAATTTAGACGTACATTTTCCCGACATCCCTGGCCTATCACCTACCTCTAGCCCCAATTTCGATGTCACCGACCATCTCAATTCCCTGAAATTGATGAAATACCAAAGCTCGGCCATTTTGCTAATTCGCATCATCCCCAAGCGAAAAAAACATCAGATTTTCCCAATAATCAACTTATTCAAATACAATTTGATTTAAATGAACAAAGCTTATAAATTTAAGAATCAAATTCTGGACTTGTATATAAAAAATTTCTGTTCATTCTTATCAGAAATAAATACTTAGTATATGTACATGGTAGAAAGAAAAATTTAAAAGTTTAAATCTGGTAGATACACACAAATTTCCTTTAAAGATCAAATCATAAAATTGTTTATATCATGAGTTATAGATTTCTAAACATGTTTTTTTTTTCCTGTTAAAACCAAACAGTGGCTAATTATCTATATTATACTCAATCCTGAACTTGTGTATAAATTAATTACTTCAACTATTTTCCAGACTATACTAATCCATGCATATCATAATATCAACTTTTCTTCACAGATTATATCATACATTAAACAATTCAAGATTTCTAGTTTTAAAGCTTTTGCTTACTCACCTGCTTTTTAAGAACAGAGGAAACTTGTTTGACCTGTAGGCTCTGACCTATTGTGCTGAATTTTGATTTTAATTTGCTGTCTGATTCCAATTGAATTCTTGTTTTTTTTTAAAAATCTTCATTTTCTATCTAGATTCAAGTTATAAAATCAGAATATCAAATTATATCATTTGATTTATCATGCATTTAGAAATTGCCACTGCATTTTCTTGTTTCCAGAACTAATTTAAACCTAAATTGTTTTAAATAAATTTTAAACTTAAATTTAGGATTTAACAAACATATATTATATCTATCTCCAAATCTAACAAACATGGAATAATTTGATTATAATTTCTGATCAAACTCTTATTTCCTGAACCAAGAACAGAAGCATAAAAACACAACAGACATTCCTATATACAATCATTCATCTCATATACATGCATAATCAAACATTATTATCTTAAACTTCATAAGAAATCAGAAGTATATTAACTAAATTTTTTTATTAAATTGTTTACTCACATATAGGAAGATTAAACTTTGGGTTTCAAGTTACTCGCCTGTCATTTAAAACAGAGGTCAGCATCCTTCTTCTTCTTTTTTCTTGAAATCTGTTGTATCTTATTTGAATTTCCAAAAGTCGATCTTTAAATTGTATTTGTAACTAATCTGAGATAGGTTGCCTAGCTTTCTATTGATCTAAGTTGTACTTGAGTTTGAGGTATTCGCAGATTGCATTTGAATGATTTTTTCATCCAGTCTTGAAAAATGATTCCAGGCTTAACACTTTCGGGTCTTTAGATTTGATAAGGATATTGATTACAGTTTTGAGGGGAAAGCAGTTTACAGGAATAGCATTTGTTTGATTTTTTTTTATTAGTGAAGAAAACTAAAGAAAGTTTGAGCTGAAGAAAAATATTTAGACCCTTTTCTTTTAGATATTAATTAAAACAATATTTTCTTTTGAATAATGATTTGCCACTTGTTCTTTCCTAAGCTAACACTTGTTAACCTTATTAGCTATAGAGCTTACATATGTTAATGCGTATGCTAAAATATTTACACTTGTTTGTTTCTTTTCACACTCATTAAATTTTAAATGTTATTAGAATATTTACCCTATGTTTAGAGTATTACAAATGTTAAGTTATTAATATTTGTAAAGCTCTTAAATTTTATTTTCCTATTTCCCAAAGATATGTATATTTTAAAACTCTCATTATTCCTTGTTTTTTTTAATGTTATATTATATTTATCAATACCCTCCTAGAATTTATACATGTATTTAACTTTTTAAAAGAGAAAATTTTAAAATCTTAATTACATACTCAAAATAATAATACATTTGAATTACAATCGATGAATTCAAATTTAATTTAAAATCTACTCATATATATAATATTATTACTATTTTTTTTAACATATCTATCAGTATTTAATGGTAAAAATTTAATAATTTCCAATTATCAGATGCCCAGAAATCCAGGTTATCATAGGTGTAGTGGAATAATGTAGTAGATTAGTAATACAAATTTCGCCTTCGTCCTCCAGAATAAAATCTTCAAATCCTGAAATGCTCGTACTGTCCCGAGCGAATTGAAAAGACAAAACACTCGAGTCAGAACTAAAATATCTTATGTGAGTTAAATCAACAGAAATAAATATGAGTGCAGTAACTTAAGAGATGCTTGGGATTCACATCTCCTAAGGATCCGTTAAACTATTTACTGTGTAGTAATATTTCGCTATTATAATAGTGTCTATTAGTAAAATAAACTTACTTTTAAATAGCGATAAGGCTTTACATTTTCCACCTTAACACGTAATAATGCCAATAGTCTATACAGTACCGTAATACCTCCTGATCGGGAGGCTACCAGAGGATACTCCATAGGTACGACACAAATAGAAACTCGTACAAGGCGCGATACGACATGGCACAACTAGGCAATGTCAGGGTAGATATATCAATTACGCTTCCAGGTCGGTGGTAACGCGTAGCTGCTACTACCGCCCACCTCGAACAACACCCCCAAATCAAAGAAATCAAAAGTGGCCACCGAATCAATCCAAAGGTCAAAGTATAATATTGAAGGGATGCGTTCGATCAAAGGTGCTACCTCATTAACTCGTCAATCGCTCCGGTTTTAGCCACCTTATGCCATACGGGAGTTGGGTCCATGTATTTACCTCAAAGGAAATGCCGCCACCATCCTACTTCATTCTGCAATCTCGACCGCGTACACGGTTGTTAAAGTGGTTTTCGAAGTTGGCAGAGAGTATGACAACTTCCGATCCCGGTCTCTTTAACAACCAACCGTTATTATAACACCGCGGTCTTTCAAAATAATTTATACTTTTAAAACCAGAATAAAATATCCATTTCAAAACCATATAAATATGATATCATTTCGTTTTAAAAACCAAATCAATATGATATCATTTTTATAAAACCCAAATCAAGATAATATCATGTTTATTTCAAATATATCCTTTTTACAAACTTATAGCACTTTCAAATCATAATACCTTGTAACCCATAACTTTGAGAATAACTTTCAATACTTAAATGATTCAAATATTAAATCACTTTATAAAATAAAATAGCTTCTTTAATTTCACAAATCGATTCCAAAAAAAAATTGAACCCCCAAAAAAACCATTTCAATTTCTCTATATTTCAAAGCTTTAAATATTCCACCATTTCAAAACAAATTCTTTGATAATTCCATATATATCAAATTTAGTTACTATTATTTAGGTTTGAAATGTTAACTAAATAAATCCAATAAAATTTAAGTAAAATTTTTAAACTTCAATTAACTGGATATTTCTTTCAATTTATTTAACTTGATATATTCATTTAAATCCACTGGATATTCATTTATATCAACTTTATATTCATTTAAATCACTCTAAACACAATCAAGTTACAAGAATCATGCCCTTTAACATCTCGATTTCATTTAAATTCCAAATCAAATTTATCCAAGTATAGTTCTTAAATAATTCAATTTAATCCAATTTCATATTTATCTTCCAACTTAAATTTCATTTAATTCATTTAAAACTCTATATATATAATAACTTAAATATGTACTTACCCATATAATATAAACATCAAACTCCATTATTAAACTCATTTTTATTAAACAATTTTACACATAGCTTAAATTCAAAATTTTAACTATATATATATATATATATATATATATATATAAAATAATATTTATGTAACATCAAAATTTATCTTTAATAAACTGTATATTCCTTTCCAAAACCATAGAAATCATTTAAAATATATATATATTTATAAATAAACCATGGTGCGTGTATAAAATTTTCTATCCTATGGTCAAGTAATACAGATATTTATCATTTCAATTTGTAATTTAAAAATAAAAATTACGGTTATATATCATTTCAAACCGAAATTCCGATAAGATTAGAATGCATAATAACTTGCAGTTTATACAATGTAAAGCACATCATCCATTCACCAAATATCAATCATCAACCATTTATTACAGTCATCATCCAATTTAACAAACCATCAATATAGAGCATATAAAATATAACAGGTATCAACGAACAGTTTATATTCAATAATAAATTAATAACTGTTTAATTGTCAGTTTATATACAATAATAAATAAATTTAACTGGCAATTTACATGCAATAATAAAATTAAATAACAATTTAATTTAAATAAATGCAATCTAGCCGAGATGATGATTAAATATACGCCCAAACAATCGTAGATAAATTTTAAATCACATCAAAATTAATTTAACGAACATAAGAAATTTTAGAAGTTGTGAGTGGGTTAAAACACACACCTTTCGAATTTAAATTAAATTTAAATTCAATTAAAACCCAAAAATTTGATTGTCTCAGAATTCGTCCAAACCAGCGTCATCTAGTCCGGAATTTCAATACAATCCTAACTAAAGAAACCGCGCGTAAAACGGATAACGTATGCAAAAGTTGTGACGATAAATGCGATTGAAATCATTTTAAAAAAATAAAAGAAATGGAACGCATTTACCTTGGACACGTCATCCCCACTTCAATTCTCTTCCCAGACTAACGCAAGCACGCAAACCCTGCCCTTAAACACGCGATAGGTTTCCTGTAACAACCCGCATATTTTACGATTGAATATTTAAATATTTTGTTTAAATATTTTATCGTTAGTCGGATTTTAGTCCAAAAAGTTACTTTTTACATACGGTCGAATTAGAACTCGGAACCACTTCCATTGAGTTCAAAACACCGTTTGCGATCTTTTTGAGTGTAAACTTTGATATGTTTGGAGTTAGTGGAATTTTGTTACTTTTTCACTTTGGGTTTTGGGTTTGGTTTAGCTCATTTGCCTAAACTATTAGTTCTAACTCAACCTCCTTCTCTTCATAACTTTACTTTCATTTCCTAACACTCAAGCTTCGTCAAAAATGGAGGAAGGAATGCGAAATTAAAACTCCAAGCCCTACTTCACTTGCAAATCCTACATCTAATTCCAAATTCAAAGGGAAGACATTGATTCAAGCTTCTTGGGTTGATTCTTCTATTGATTTCAAGCTTCTTCTTCATTGATCTTGTGTACAGGTGAGATTTTTATCTCACACCTTTGTCTATAACTATCTTTGATTGTTAGGTATGAATTCCTAACACTTATTCATGTGCATTTGCTAAATCCAAATTGGTGAAAATCCCAATTTTTAGTGTTTTGGGTTCAAATCTTCAAAAATCCAATCTTTTGATGTTTGAACACGTTTTTTGTGATGCATCGAGGAGACAATATGACCGGGTAGCCTATGGGCATAATCCCCTAGCGTTCGTGCTCGATCGGTTGCGAATTGGGAGAGTTTTTGCACTCCAAACCCTTAGGTCGCTCAGCCTGCACATGCAAGATTTTCGGCCTGCAGTTAGGTCGCGCCAACATAGGTCGCAACCTTTAGGTCGTTAGGTCGCAATTCCCTTAGGTTGTAGCTCCCTAGGTCGTTCGGCCTACATACGAATCGCTTGGCCTTCTTCTACTCCTTAGGTCGCGCCATGCTAGGTCGTTAGGTCGTTGTTTGGCCTTATTTATCCCTTAGGTCGTTAGGTCGCAACCCCCTTAGGCCGTACGGCCTCGTTTACTTGATTAGTCGTTAGGTCGCTCGTCTTTCCCCTTTAGGTCGTAGCTCCTTAGTCGCTGACCACATGGGTCGTTGCTCTTCTCGCCTTGCAGTTGGGTCGGCCGGCCATAGGTCGCAACCCATAGGTCGCTCGGCCTGTTACGCCGCTTGCATCACTTGGGTCGCGCTACACCTTAAGTCACTCAGCCTATCTCTTAGGTCGTTGCATCACTTAGGTCGTTCGGCTTGTTGTGCCGCTAGCTCCTTAGGTCGCGCACCACCTTAAGTCGCTATGCACCGTTAGGTCGCGCCACACCTTAGGTAGCGCCATTCCTTAGGTCGCATGCACTTGGGTCTAGCCACCTTTTAAGTCGCCCTGCGCGTATGCCGCTACCACTTAGGTCATTTGCACTTTTGAGTCGCACCATTCCTTAGGTCGCGTTGTGTCGTGTAGCAAGGGTATTTCCACTTTGATGAATTTGGAATCGAATTCTTTGGATTTCATTCACGTCTTCGTATGTGAATTTTTTTGATTGATCGTTTCCACGATCATTTTTGTGATTTGTCATTTTAAAAGTATACAAACCTTCACCTCACTCGTACGAGAAATTTAATTAAACGGCTTAGTAAAACACATGGTATGAAACGCTTGCGTTTACTTCGTCGGTTAATTGTTGGACTTGTTCGATTGAATCTCTTATGACAATTTTTGAGTGGAGATTTACAATTTGTTCGTAAATATTTAAGTTAAGCTAGTGGTTATGGGACATAAGGCTAAGCTCATATATTTACTAGCTTATTGTAATTGACACTTCTTGATGATCGATGATGATCATTTTTGTGATTATGACTAGCGATATGCTATGTTTCTTTGCCCACGTAGGGGACAATACCTCGTCTTATTGATTTTCGTCTCATTTCATTTATAGGTTAACGACCTATGTATTATTTGGAGTTTCAACTCAACTTTTGTGGGCTAGCGACCCATGTTATTTTATAGAGTTCGGTCCATCGGGCGTACCGTTGTACTACGTCGTTGTTTCGAACTATTCGAGTTTCTGGTTCCTCGGGCGTACCGTTGTACTATGTCGTTGCACCTGCTCTATGGTTAGCGACCATGGGATAACGTCCCGTTTGTGATACATGTGTTGGTGAGCTTTCATGCTCCCGTTTTATGATAGGCCTCCCCCTTTATGTGATTTCTGGATTTCCATTGATGATTTCTAGAATTTGTGTTTCACCAATTTTCGTGATTTACATTGATAAGTTTTATCAATATTTGTGCATTGGTGAGTTTTGTGTGTCATTGACCTTTGTGATTGGCATTGATATTATTGTCAATACTTATGGATTTAGTGAATAATAATATAGTGTAAGACATTCGTTTTGATCTTTGAGAAGATTCTTATGATATTGATTAATCTCTTGTCGATTTTCAATTACTTATTTATCACAACTTGGCATTGTGATTATTATACGTTTAATCATATCTCTTATTCCATATCATTTCATCTGATATTTATAGCTAGACTGATCCATTTATTATTTTCTTATTAAATAATACTCGGGTCAGACCGAGATGTTACAGGTGCTTCTGCTTGGCTTCACATTTAGGACTACCACCCTGACTTTTGGCTAACTACTTAGATTAGTAGTTTTTTGTTGTATACATTTGAGATATATACTCGTTGATGTATCCACATTCTTTTGTGTAGAACTTGTAGCTATTCTTTTGTGATATTGTGGATCTTCTTAGACCACTACTCTGATGTACACTTTCAAGTGTTATATTCATATCTTTTTTCTGCCTTTGTGATATGGATATCTATGACTGATTTTTGTTATGCTTATTTCTATGTTTGTTTCCGAAGACTTTATATAGCCACTGTGTAGTAGCTTTGAGTTTGTATCGATGTGTCGGATTTCCGCATGTTGTACTATCCTGACATACCGGTGCTCGCACAAAGCAATTACACGGATGGTCGCTCCTCAACAGCTTTATTCTCCACGCTAGTTGACGGCATTACCCCATAGTGTCCTTGGCTAGAGTGGGTATAGAGGTAGGGCGTCACAGCTTGGTATCGGAGCCAATCTTCGGAACAATGTAGAATAATCTAGCAAGGATCATCGTCCTAAGTCCATCTTAGGAGTCGTGCTTTAGGATTTAATTCGAGTCTTCGTAGCGAATCATCCTATTTTCTTTATGATTCTTTGTTTATCTATCAAGATTGCTTGATATTCATTTAGTGAATAACCTTATCCTTCTTCTTTCTTTCTTTCAAAAAGGAAGAGAAATGGTTAGACCTAGCCTTCCCAGCGCCGGTCAATCTCGTGCTACTCCCAGGATGGAGTATTTATGACTTCCCAATAGCTTCTTGATATAGTAAAGAATGCTCAAGCAGCTGATTCTAATCCGGAGTCTTCTCACTTTAAGTCTGGATTTGCACGCTTGAGCAACGATTACACCAATTTGGGTGGGAAACCATTCAAAGGTTCTGAAACCATTATTGAAGTCCAGGCTTGGCCGAGATCATGCGATCGAATCTTTTCTCGCATGAATCTTATTGACCTTCACCGTGTTCAGGTGGCATCTAGTATGCTCCAAGAAGGAGCATTGGATCGGTATGAACTTCTTATTTCTGAAATAGTTGAAGCAGATCTTACTTGGGAGAAATTCTGGGAACGATTCGAATTAAAATTTGTGCCAGAAGCTGAGAAGGTGACTTTAGCTCGCCGTTTCATTGACCTTGTTCAAGGTGAATCCTCTGTGACAGACTATGTCGCATCATTTGAGTCACTTTCTAAATACGGGGTCGAATACATTAATACCCCATTGAAGAAAAATCAGAGATTCGTCTATGGCTTGAATAAAGATCTCAAGAAGTCATTACTTCTAAAGTTAGAAGTTTCTTTTGATCAACTTGTTGATATCGCTCTTCGACTTGAAGAGGCAGATAAAGAGAGTGATGCTGATGTTGTGGGTACCAAACCAAAATTCAAAAACAACAAGAAAAGGCCTATTAAGTTCAAAGGGTCTTATCCCAATAGGAAAGGAATGCAAGCAATTCCGGTGGCAAAGGCTTCTGCGCCTAGTAGCGGGCAATGCTACAATTGTGGTTCTAAGGACCATTATGCCAATAGATGTCTGAAACCTCTCTTTTGTCGCTATTTCAAAAGTTAAGGTCATTTTTTATCTTCATGTCCCAAACTTTAGGGCAAGAAGGAGAGAAAGCTTAATGTTGCTAAAGCCCCTAGAAACACATCTCGTGGTCAAGGTACTCTTCATTCTATCCTTGATGGCATTATTATGTTTCATAATCAACCTATTCGAGTTCTTTTTAATACGGGTGCATCCCGTTATTTTATATCAAAAGAACTTGTTGATACTTTTTCTTTTAGTGTTGTCGCTTTCATGACATCTCTGAGAATTGCGAATCCGGTTGGTGGATCCGCAACAATCAGTTTATTGTGTAAAGATGTCAAGATTATTTTGTGTGATTTTTCTTTCCGACCCGATTTGCACGTTATGCGCTACTTAGGCTTTGGAATGATTCTTAGAATGGATTGGCTTAACCGCTATGAAGCCCAAATCTTATGTCCTGAATGGACTATTCATCTTCGACATCCTCAATCTGTTAAGCAGATTTCTATTGACCTTAAAGATTCGGGTTCCGGCTTGGTTGCATCTTTATATTCTTTGAATCCTTATGATGACGATAATGATGATGAGGAAGATATTATTTCTCTTATTCACGTTGTTCGTGAATTTTCCGACATATTTGATCCCGTTTTAGGATTACCACCTAAGCGAGCAATTGAGTTCAGAATTAATCTCATCCCTAGAGCTCAACCTATTACTCGTCCTCATTATCGTATGTACAATAAAGAAAATGAGGAGATGCACAAACAATTATCCGAATTGGAGATGAAGCAATTCATTCGCTCTAGTTCCTCTCCTTGGGGAGCTTCGGCAATTTTTGTGAAGAAATCTGATGGTGCACTTAGCCTTTGCGTTGACTACCGCAAGCTTAATGATCTTACTATCAAGAATAAATATCATTTACCTCAGATTGATGATCTGTTCGATCAGCTTAGTCGTGCTAGAGTCTTTTCACAATTAGACTTAGCTATCGGTTTTCATCAGCTTCGTATTGCAGAGGATAGCATTCCTTTGACATCATTTCGTACTCGTTATGGATCTTATGAATGACTTGTTATGCCATTTGGTTTAACGAATGCCCCGACTTATTTACTAGCTTATTGTAATTGACACTTCTTGATGATCGATGATGATCATTTTTGTGATTATGACTAGCGATATGCTATGTTTCTTTGTCCACGTAGGGGACAGTACCTCGTCTTATTGAGTTTCGTCTCATTTCTTTTATAGGTTAACGACCTATGTATTATTTGGAGTTTCGACTCAACTTTTATGGCCTAGCGACCCATGTTCTTTTATAGAGTTCGGTCCATCGGGCGTACCGTTGTACTACGTCGTTGTTTCGAACTATTCGAGTTTCTGGTTCCTCGGTCATACAGTTGTACTACGTCGTTGCACCGGCTCTATGGTTAGCGACCATGGGATAACGTCCCATTTGTGATACACGTGTTGGTGAGCTTTCATGCTCCCGTTTTGTGATAGACCTCCCCCTTTATGTGATTTCTGGATTTCCATTGATGATTTCTAGAATTTGTGTTTCACCAATTTTCGTGATTTACATTGATAAGTTTTATCAATATTTGCGCATTGGTGAGTTTTGTGTGTCATTGACCTTTGTGATTGGCATTGATATTATTGTCAATACTTATGGATTTGGTGAATAATAATATAGTGTATGACATTCCTTTTGATCCTTGAGAAGATTTTTGTGATATTGATTAATCTCTTGTTGATTTTCAAATACTTATTTATCACAGCATGGCATTGTGATTATTATACGTTTAGTCATATCTCTTATTCTATATCATTTCATTTGATATTTATAGCTAGACTGATCCGTTTATTATTTTCTTATTAAATAATACTTCGGTCAGACCGAGATGTTATAGGTGCTTCTTCTTGACTTCACATCTGGGATTATCAACCTGACTTTTGGCTAACTACTTAGATTAGTAGTTTTTTGTTGTATACATTTGAGATATAGACTCGTTGATGTATCCATATTCTTTTGTGTAGCACTTGTAGCTATTCTTTTGTGATATTGTGGATCTTGTTGGACCACTACTCTGATGTACACTTTCAAGTGTTATATTCATATCTTTTTTTGGCCTTTGTGATATGCATATCTGTGACTGATTTGTGTTATGCTTATTTCTATGTTTGTTTTCGAAGACTTTATATAGCCACTGTGTAGTAGCTTTGAGTTTGTATCGATGTGTCGGATTTTCGCATGTTGTACTATCCTGACATACCGGTGCTTGCATAAAGCAATTACACGGATGGTCGGTCCTCAACAGCCTTATTCTCCGTGCTAGTTGACGGCATTACCCCGTAGTGTCTTTAGCTAGAGTGGGTATAGAGGTGGGGCGTCACATTTCCTCACCAAAACCCTAGCCGCCGACCTCGAATCACGCGCGCGAACTCATCAGAAACCATCGCGTCTACAGCCGCCGCCAACCCCCCCAAACTCCGGCTCCCCACGCAAACACGTCGCGTTCCCAGTTGGAGCAGCCGCCGCCTTCATTTCATGCCCTAGGTCGAATTTTGCAAAAATCCGACCATTGAATGGCCAAACAAACTGCACGGAATAAGTCCCCTCAGTCCTCTCTTCAAAACCCAGAAAGGATTCGTCGATCCGACAACATTCATCGACGCGCGATGAACGGTCGAGAATTGATTTAGAAATTCTGGACAAACAACGCATCGAATCGAAAAACGAATTTCAGTTTTGAGATGCGTGCATCGAGAGCTTCGATATATAATTTTTCTGAATTTTTTTGAGGAGATTGAATTTTCATTTGATTTTCAGATTGCAATTGAAATTAGGGTTTGCAACCATTGGAAAGAGGAGGAGCTGATGGAATTGTACGTACAGAATGATGAGAAATAGAGGCTGCTAGGGTTTATAACTGGATATATATAGGCAAAGTTGAAATAGGATGGACCGGATAAGATAGATGCACGCGCTAAGGACAAAGTAACCTAAAAAGCCCGTTCTGACTCCGGAACGAAATGGGTCAGCCCATATATCAAAATAGATGTTTAAAAATATTTTAAACACAATGTAAAAGGTTGCAAGTCCAAATTCCATCGTATGAAGAAGTTATGCTAAAACAATATTTTCAAAATTGATTTCAATTGATTTCAATTTCATATATTTCAAGGCGTTTCGAGTCCGAACGATCAAACGACAAGTCCGATCGCTACGAAACTTGAAGTCCTACAATAATTCACCGTTACGGATCCGATGAAACTAGTTTCATCGAAATCCGAGTCAGTGGCCAAAATGGCTATTTTTACAATTTTTAAATAAATTAATAATTAATTAATTAAACCTATTTTTAATTTTAATTCAATAATTTAATTTTTTTATCACTTTTATATTTCTCAATCATTTAAAATGATTTAAACAAATTTAATGGTAAATTTTGAGTTGATTGATTCCTCAATTCCAATGTTAACCTCAATTTCAAATATTAAATTTCAATTTCATTAATTTAGAAATTATAAAATAAAACTCTAAAAATCCATCACTTGTTATATTATAAATAAAATTAACATTGGTTACATCTTATGAAATTAACAAATCTTAAATGACAAATCAATATACCCTAACTGCACAATTAGGTCAATTAACTGCAGTTGATTTCACATTAAATTTTATAAATTACCAATTGAAATCTTAACAAAACCTTTTACTTGATTTAAAACCTTGCTATTAAATAAATTGACATTTATGGGTGTAATTAACATTGACTTTTATTACATTTCATTAATGCATGCTTCATTTCATACTATTTAATTATATTTGCCAAATATGTACATTAATACTACTTATATTCTTAATTAATTTACTTACTTGGTTTCATACTTATAAGTTTTCACTTCCAAACAATATTATAATTACCTACAGGACATTGATTTTATTCCATGAATTCGAATTAATTCACTAAATGCCTTTGTTTTCTTATGTTCAATTTATTACCATTTAAGTACGTTTTATTATCAACAACACACATTATAAATACTTATCTACAATTATTGTATAAATTCTCAATGTATTACGTATTATTTCATTTGTTACTATACTTTGAATTCATTCAATCACCACTAATTATATCATTTCATTGTTAACACTTATCAACTTGGTATAACCTTATTTCCTTTATTTACGTTTAGTTACTACTAAGCAATGTATTATTGCATTGGTTAATTCAACAGTTATTTTAATTACTCATTTTCAAATTTTATAATCATTGCTAAAATTCATTCTTAACATTTACCTAAATATAAGTTATAAAAAATTTACTTCTTCCTAATTTAATTACAAAATGTTAATTGAATTAACCAATCAATAAATCAAAATTTATGGGTCGTTACACTCTCCCCCACTCAAAACTTTTCGTCCCCGAAAAGGAAAAGAAGGAAAAAGAGGAACTTATATATCAATATATATTATTCAAACATTATATTCATAACAATAAATCTACAGAATAAGATAATTTAAATAAAATATATAGATTTATAAATAATTAAATCTTTTATATTCAAATTCATACGGTTTGGAAAAAATTTCAAAATATTTTCTAAGTCCAAAATTTTACAAAAAATTTCGGCAGAGTCTCCTTTGTACGGAGAGGCTCTGGAGAAAATATAATATCAAATATAACAATGTATAACCGATATTTTCCAAAATAATATATATCCCAACACGGGAAAATAATAATATAATAGCGCTATAAACCGTAATCCAAAAACGTACCTATTTGTCGGACAATAACGCTTAATTATGAAACCAAAAGTAGTAGCAATTGCTTCCATAACCTGTATTTCACTTATATAATCTAAAAGAGTTAATAATTATATAAAATGAAATTTTTAACTTGTTTCAATCAATAACAAACAACAATCACTTGCAACAAGGCATACAACCATCACATAGCATCAATACAAATTAATTATCCATCATATCAAACAAACAAAACAAATAGTTGTTCGGGTTCAAAAACTTTAAATTATACAGAGTGGAGAATAAACTACTAGTTTCACTATTCACTCAACAGTCTTAGGTGAAGCTAGATAGAATATTCATTCATCTAAAAAAATTTAAAGTATCCTTGCCCAACAACCATAAACCAAAACAAAAATCAACAATTTCGAACAACAGATTTAGTTTATCCTTATTAATTTCATTCATACATTTGTTGTTTGATTTCTCTTTTCATTCATATAATGGTTTCTTTTAATTCACATTTATTTCTCGCAAATTTTCATTTTCATTTATTTATTTATGTGCATTACATTCATTCATTTCTCAATTTCATTTACTTAGCACCTCAATGCATTAACTTTAGTCTACAATCATATATTTAATGCATTCATCTTTTCTACTTATTTCATTTATAATAGCTTCAATCATTTACTTAAGTTATTATCATTTATTTATAATATTTACATTTTTATTAAACTAGCAGCATTTCAATTATACTTAAGTTTATAACATTACAACATCAAATTCTTATTTATTAAGGTGATTCATCGAACCTTTTCATTATATCAATTTTTCTTGTACAATCTTCCATTACATTTTCTTATTAAACATTCCAACTTTTAATATTTGGTAAGTTATATATGCTTGTTAAGAATGTAATTGAAAGTTATACAAGTCTCTATTCTTCCCTTTAATTAATTTAACATTCCATAATCATGTCTTAGGCTACAGATTTCAGCTTTCTTTTAATTCTATTTATAACCTAGCATTGAATCTTCTTATTTTAAATTAAAGGTTCCAATTTATAGATTAGTTATATTCCATTTTACTATACTAAATTGAAACTATTAATTAATGGAAACTTAAGAGTTAAATACCGGGTTAAATTTCAAATCATTTTAAAATAATGGATAAACGTATTTATATATCCAATTATATTTAAAACAGTTTAAAATTTATTTTTATTTATCAAAATAAATCCGTAGTAAAACTACTACAGTGGCCTTCCCACTTCGAAACTCGAAAATGAATGTCGATAATGCGTGCACTCATCACCGAAATTATTTTCCAATGACAGAGAGGGGAGTACAGAACTTATTTCTTTTCAAAGTTTATTTTTAAAACAATTCTTTCAATTTATACTGAAATATTTATAACGGAAAATACTTCTAATAATATTATAATTATATTCCAAAATAAATTGAAATAAATTTTCAAAACCTCGGAAATTAAGTTCTAAAATTTCCAATTGCCATTTATTTGGTTTTCAAATCTCATTTCAACTATTTTTATAAATTTCATTACCTAGCAACCAATATAATGCAACCAAATATATATATCATTTATAAAAACTTATTATATATATATATATAGAAAATATAATAGGCAAAATTATTACATTCACCTATTTTAAAACCAAATATTGTATCGGTCTGTCCTATTAAGTGTTTAGAAATCCCTATTGATGTCATAGCGTCACATGCACCAACCAGAATTTATAAATACAAAACGGAACAGATTAACACAATATTAAAACCTTTTATAACACTAACAAATACTCTATCTCGTATATATACCCTCAACGACTCCCATAGGGTATTACTACCCTATTAATAAAGAGTCAAACCCCACAAAGCTAAGGTTTATCGCTAAACCAAATCTCTGATACCAGATGTAACATCCCGCCTTTTCGCACGCTTTAATCCACACACTTGCCGATTCAAACCATACGGAAGGCGGATTGTTATGGGGTAAATAAGAAAAACAGAGAAAGAAAAAGAACAAAATAGATCTTGCAGCGGAACGATAAAATATAATAATCAAATATACAGTTCATGAAACTATTTTAAGAAAACATTTGATTATACTTATACAATACATATCAGAGTTATACATACCATAGAATAATAATAATGTAGCGGAATACAATGGTGTAGTGGAATAATGTAGTAGATAATAGTAATACAAATCTTCGTCTTCGTCCTCCAGAATAAAATCTTCAAATCTTGAAACGCTCGGACTGTCCCGAGCGAATTGAAAAGACAAAACACTCGAGTCAGAACTAAAATATCTTATGTGAGTTAAATCAACAGAAATAAATATGAGTGCGGTAACTTAAGAGATGCTCGGATTCACATCTCCTAAGGATCCGTTAAACTATTTACTATGTAATAATATTTCGCTATTATAATAGTGTCTATTAGTAAAATAAACTTACTTTTAAATAGCATTAAGGCTTTACATTTTCCACCTTAACACGTAATAATGCCAATAGTCTATACAGTACCGTAATACCTCCTGATCGGGAGGCTACCAGAGGATACGACACATATAGAAACTCGTACAAGGCGCGATAGGGTAGGTGATATGGCACAACTAGGCAATGCCAGGATAGATATACCAATTACGCTTCCGGGTCAGTGGTAACGCGTAGCTGCTACTGTAACGACCCAGAATTTTTAGTAATTAAAATTTGAATATTTAATTAATTTTAAATATTAATAAGTGAATTTATAAGTTGAATAAATTTTTATTTCGAATAATTGGATTTAATTGATAATTAAATCGATAATTTAATATGTTAAATTACGGAAATAATTGAAAATTGAGTTAAATATGATTGAAAATGATTTTTAAAATTTTATTTTATCATGTTGAAGTTAGAATGATATTTTAGAACTTTTAAAATCAAATTAAAAGTTTATTTGTAAAAATTGAATATTTTAATATTAAAATCGACTAGTGAAAATAGCCAATTTTTGAACAGTCTCAGAATTGGACGAAACCATTTCCATTGAATCCGTAATAGTTAGTTATTACCGGATTTCAATTTTCGTGTCAATCGGAGTTATCGTTTGATCGTGGCAGCTCGAAACGCATCGAATTATTTTTAATATTAATTTGGCGAGTTAAAATAGCCATTTTTCAAAAAGTCTCGGATTTCGACGAAACCAGTTTCATCGGATCCGTAATGTGATATTATTGTATGGTTTCAAATTTCGTGTCAATCGGATTTACCGTTTGTCCGGTACAAATTAAAACGCCTAGAAAACCGTTTAAATCGGTTTAATTCAAATTGAACGTTTATTGCCATATCTCGCACATATGATCGAATTAGCTTTCGAAACCTTTCCATTGTGTCCGGAACAAGGGATAAACCCTAGGAATGTCAGTTTCGGCGCGTAAATCGAAGTTCGGAATTTCCGGAATGAATAGTGTTTCGTTCGTTTCCTATAAATAGACCCTTACCCTTCATAAATTAAAAAAATAAATATCAAAACCCTAATCTAAAACTGCAGCCGCCTCTAACATATTCAAAGGCCAGAATTCACTTTCGATTCTCCTCTCTTTTCTTCAAATCCGTGCAACGATTCAACAAACTTTCTAAATGAAAGATGTAGAGCATGGCAAGATCCTTATATTCAACGGTGGAGATTGAGATTGGAGTTGTATTTTGTGAGATTTTTAGCCGCGTTCATCTGCAGTTCGGCCTCGAATTACGCGACAAGGAGGTGGCCGAGCTCCTGGTGCTTGGGGCCGCAGATAGCTCTTGCGAAGGGCGTTCGAATGGAAGTGGTTTGATGAAGTTTCGTCGAGCGATGGAGTTGCAAAATCAAAACCTAATTTTGCATTCATGGGTTCATGGTGACGGCCTGGAAACGTGAATGAGGGGAGATGGAAGAAAGACGCGTACGGCTATGATGGCATGGGCTTGGATCCAGTGGCTAGGAATTTGTGTAGGTTTAAAATTAGTTAAGTATGTGTAAATTTGTGTATATTAAAAATCGTGTAATTTTCAAAATGTTATATCTTTTTCATACGAGGTCGAAAACGCGCGAAACCAGTTGCGTTGGAATCGTATGGACGAGCACTACGCGATGGAGTTGGATTGGAGTCGTTTGGAGTTAGTGAGAATTTTGGGTAAAATTAGACGCGCGTTTAATTTTATTCGAAATAAATCGCTAAAACGAAAATAAAATCAAGGTGAGAACTTCTCACTCAATCGAATCAGTTTCGATTTTATTTTAAATAGTTAGATTTAAAATATTTGAATGCATGTTTGAATGATGATTGATATCTATTGATTGTTAAAATAGACATTATACGCCGTTAGTAAGCGGATGTTATTTATTAAAAACATATACCGCGAATATTTCATAAACAGTGAAATTGGTATTATATATAATAGCAATATATATATATATATTGGCATATGTATATATTGGAGTTATTGATTTCCCGCATTTGTATAGCGGATGAGACCCTATTGCGCCGTCTATTAAGCGGATAATATTTTAAATCCCATATACCGCGATAATTCCGTACTGGAGCGGAATTGGTATTGTGCTAATGTTTGTGGATGCAGGAAAACAGGTTGGAGGGATCCAACTGGATTCCTCGACAGTTTTTATTTGATTTCAGATATTTTGATATTTGATAGATTATCATATCGATATATGATATCGTTGTTGTCGTGATTGACTATTTGGTATGTAGCATCATTGGACCAAATTTTGGAACTTTAAAATGATTTTTTTTAAAGTGATTTTTTTTTAAAAGAAAACGTTTATAAAATATGTTTGGAATTGATTCATTTTAAATAAATAAATGTTATAATTTTTAATGTTATAAAAATTATATTTTTGAGAAATATAGTTAAAAACTGATTTTTGAAAATATGGGGTTAATGATTTTATAAAATAGTTAAATTGGGATTTTAGAATTTATTGTGAAAAGTTTAAATATAGGATTTATAAAATTTAATTATTTCATGAATCAAAATGGTGAAATAATAAAGGAGATTAAAGGCGTTTTAAAGAATAATATAAATTGATTTATATTAAGAGATTTATAAATGGATATTTATAAATTGAAATATTGACATTATAAAACGAGTTTTTATAAGTGTTTGAATGAAGTGAAAATGAATTTTGTAAGTGAATGGAAATTATAAAATTATAAATTATGAAGTTATAAATGAAATTTATAAATAGTAAGATTTATAAATTTTGTGAAATTATTAAAGAATATATTTGGATGAATAATTGAATCTTATAAGTTATATAAGATTTATAATTATGAAGTTAAAAGAAACGATTTTGTAAAATAATCGTTTTATAAGCATTTAACTTATAATATGAACCTTTAGTTTATAATTGAGTTATAAATTGAATAGATTAATAAAGGAATTTATAAAAGGAAGTTGTTATAAAATAAATGGAAATGGAGTTTATAAACGTTGTTTTATAAATTCGCAAACGACTCATTTTGATAAGTAAATTGTTGAAACTTATTAATGGAGTTATATTCACGTTTTTGACTGTGAATAATCCTTTGAAATAAAATGAATAAAAGGATGAAATTGGTTAACGTAGTACATTCACGTTTTTGAACAGTGAATAATATGTTAAAAAAAATGTTTAGATTTGAGGTTTTAAATAGAATTAAACGATCTAAAGATGTTTTAAAATGTATTAACTATCGAAACCATAGATTTCAACATTTATTGTTGAAATAGACGTTTTCGAGAAATAAAAAGGGAATGGTGGACTATAACACTGTTGTTATAGTAAATGGTTTCCGAAAGGAAATGTTTTGTATAATATTGGGATTTATATGTCTATTTTAATTTCGAATCTCTATACTCGTGATTTTGGGTTGTCGTAACGATGTTTTACGCAACATTCGTTTTGGCCCAAATAAATATGTTTAAGAGAATGATTTCCTTAAAGAATGAAATATATTCTTAATCTTGATTTAAGTATATTGAATATTTTCTAAGTGTTGAAAATAAATAAAATTTGTGAATTACTTATGAATAAGTAAGTATGGAAATGTTTTCCAATATAAAGTGAATATCTTAAGAATTTATCTTTTTGAAGATAAATTGAAAATGAATAATTGAAATCATATATTCATAGATATTGTGAAATATAAATTCATTATGGAATGTATAAAAGAAAGTGGAATTTGTTAAAAATAAATATTGATTTATTTTTGAGATATTGAATTATATATCTTGTAAAGATATTTTTGGAAAATAAATAATTTGGAAAATTATTTAGAATCTGGTGATGTTGTGCATATCCATTGATAGTTCAATAGCCGACTATCAATATTTCCCTTTGAATGGGTAATTTATTGTGATTTGGTTGAATTTGAATGCCACACTTATTTTTGAATAAGCGCTCACTATTCGGGTTAACCGGGAAAGGACCATGGGGTCGTATAACCCATTCCGAATATGTGATACGTCGTTATGAATTGCATTTGAAGATCGGTGTTGAAGACCCGGTATTTGCGAGAGCGATAGGATGACCTGTCGATTGACTCTGCACCGAGTTGCTCCGGTATTCAGTTCTCCATATGTGATGGGAAATCCGATCAGGATTGTGAATATCCGGATTGCAAGGACTTCTTTGTAAGTGCCTTCGGTTCTGTTCGAGCCCGGAACAGACTTGTATGGATTGTACGTCTGACATTACAAATTGAGATATAAAGCAGATTTCTTTCAAATATATTTCTGTTGGTGGCGGAGAATTTATTCTTTTAGCTTAACACCCTTCTCTGAGACGTACGAGCTTAGAGGTTATGTAGTTGAATGTTATCAGCGATATATTCCCAATTTGGTAATGTGACATGCTGAGTGTTGCTGTTAAATGATCATTGTGTTGATTATTTGTGATAGGATCATTTATTTGACCGTCTATCTTGATGATCATTTCTATGATCATTTGTTGACCCAAAGCATGGCTTTTTTATAAAGTATGTTTTTGTGGACGTGACTTCGTCGAGCCTCACACCCCGGAATGGTCAAAACAGGAAAGATGCGGCAAGGTTATGAGGGGTAGCGCCCTTTAGGATATGTGCATTTCCTTCTAGAAAAGGGTGGTATCATGGTATGAAGCCCAGATACTTACTCATGTTGAAAACACTTTATGATTGTGTGAATTGATTGCGAGCGCTCGGTTGAAAGGTCCCAAAGGACCGGGGGATGGCATATTCGGTCAGTTGTTACTCAGTTAGGGGTAACCCGGCCTTGTGTTGGTAGAGATCCGGTTTGGTTCTCGGGGATGTCCATCCAGAGGCATTCTCATGTGGCAATGGGAAGTTCCTTGGCCTGATCATTCGTTGGAAATCCAAAGAAACAATATGATCTTGTACGGTTTTAGTTGCAGAACCTGCTTCCTCAGGAGGTAGCTATAGCAGGCATAATATAATGGTACCTATGCTGGCTAAGATTTATATTCTACTTTCGAAATATCTTCTACACTATGCACTAATAATAATATCAAATGTTCTTTTTAAATGCGTATCAAGCATCTTTAACTATCATAAGGAGAAATCTCCTCCAAGTCTGCGTTTGCATTGTGTGTGTGGCGGGAGGTCTTATGGTAGTCTCATTTTTAAAAGCATTGCGAATTGAATTTAAAAATATTTCTCTATTTTGATTTTAAAGATAAATAAACTGTTTTGAGTTCTCACACCAGTCACAGGACTGATCCAGAGTTTATTGTTTTCCTTCCTAAACTCTGGGTGCCCACCAATTTTCACACGGGCAGTCAAGAGTTAGGTTTATCAGGATATTCTGGATATTCTGGAGTTGCTGGAGGCAAGATGGATGGCATGGCGTATTACTAGTATATAGTATTTCTTTTTCCGCTGCACTGTTTGTTGTTGTTTGTTGTTGTACACTCTGATGATATGATGTAATGAAATGTGATGTAATGTAATAACTGATATAGTTCTTTGTTTAAAGATTATTCATTTATTATTATATGTTGTTCCGCTGTGAATTGTGAGATTCTGATGTATGTTCTATTTTCTTTCTGTTATTTCTTCTGTTCTATGCTATCTTTTTCTATCTACTTCTTTCTTCTTCTTCAACCATAAAAATTCGTTTTTCTGTTCTTCTTGAGTTAATCACTGGAGATTAGTGTCTATTCAAGGAGTACGGATTAGCGGGTCTTTACAGCTACTATCGCCCACCTCGAACAACACCCCCAAATCAAAGAAATCAAAAGTGGCCACCGAATCAATCCAAAGGTCAAAGTATAATATCGAAGGGATGCGTCCGATCAAAGGTGCTACCTCATTAACCCGTCAATCGCTCCTGTTTTAGCCACCTTATGCCAACCCACGGAAGTTGGGTCCACGTAGTTACCTCAATGGAAACTTCGCCACCATCCTACTTCATTCTGGAATCTCCACCACGTACACGGTTGTTAAAGTAGTTTTCGAAGTTGGCAGAGAGTATGACAACTTCCGATCCCGGTCTCTTTAACAACCAACCGTTATTATAACACCGTGGTCTTTCAAAATAATTTATACTTTTAAAACCAGAATAAAATATCCATTTCAAAACCATATAAATACGATATCATTTCGTTTTAAAAACCAAATCAATATTATATCATTTTTATAAAACCCAAATCAAGATGATATCATTTTTATTTCAAATATATCCTTTTTACAAACTTATAGCACTTTCAAATCACAATACCTTGAAACCCATAACTTTGAAAATAACTTCCAATACTTAAATGGTTCAAATATTAAATCACTTTATAAAATAAAATAGCTTCTTTAATTTCACAAATCGATTCCAAAACAGATTTGAACCCCTAAAAAAACCATTTCAATTTCGCTATAATTCAAAGTTTTAAAATTCCACAATTTCAAAACAAATTCTTTGATAATTCCATATATATCAAATTTGGTTACTATTATTTAGGTTTGAAATGTTAACTAAATAAATCCCACAAAATTTAAGTAAAACTTTTAAAGTTCAATTAACTGGATATTTCTTTCAACTTATTTAACTTGATATATTCATTTAAATCTACTGGATATTCATTTAAATCAACTTTATATTCATTTAAATCGCTCTAAACACAATCAAGTTATAAGAATCATGCCCTTTAAAATCTCAATTTTATTTAAATTCCAAATCAAATTTATTCAAGTATAGTTCTTAAATAATTCAATTTAATCCAATTTCATATTTATCTTCCAACTTAAATTCCATTTAAGTCATTTAAAACTCTATATATATAATACCTTAAATAGGTACTTACCCGTATGATATAAACCATCAAACTCCATTATTAAACTCATTTTTATTAAACAATTTTATACATAGCTTAAATTCAAAAATTTAACTATACGTATATATATATAAAATAATATTTATATAACATCAAAATTTATCTTTAATAAACCATATATTCCTTTCCAAAACCATAGAAATCATTTAATATATATATATATATATATATATATATATATATAAATATAAATAGACCATGGCGTCTGTATAAAATTTTTTATCCTATGGTCAAGTGATACGGATATTTATCATTTCAATCCGTAATTTAAAAATAAAAATTACGGTTATATTTCATTTCAAACCAAAATCACGATAAGATAAGAATGCATAATAACTTGCAGTTTATTCAATATGGAGCACATCATCCATTCACCAAATATCAATCATCAACCATTTATTACAATCATCATCCAATTTAAACAAAATATCAATATAGAGCATATAAATATAACAGGTATCAACGAACAGTTTATATTCAATAATAAATTAATAAATATTTAACTGGCAGTTTATATGCAATAATAAATAAATTTAACTGGCAATTTACATGCAAAAATAAAATTAAATAACAATTTAATTTAAATGCAATCTAACTGAGATGATGATTAAATATATGCCCAAACAATCATAGATAAATTTTAAATCACATCAAAATTAATTTAACGAACATAAGAAATTTTAGAATTTGTGAGTGGGTTAAAACACTCACCTTTCGAATTTAAATTTAATTTAAATTCAATTGAAACCCAAAAATTTGACCACCTCAGAATTCGTCCAAACCTGCGTCATCAAGTCTGGAATTTCAATACGATCCTAACTAAAGAAACTGCGCGTAAAACGGATATCGTATGCAAAAGTTGTGACGATAAATGCGATTGAAATCATTTAAAAATAAATAAAAGAAATGAAACACATTTACCTTGGACACGTCATCACCACTTCAATTCTCTTCCCAGACTAACGCACGCACGCAAACCCTGCCCTTAAACACACGATCAGTTTCCTCACCAAAACCCTAGCCTCCGGCCTCGAATCACACGCGAACTCATCAGAAACCATCGCGTCCACAGCCGCCGCGAGACCCCCAAACTCCGGCTCCCCATGCGAACATGTCGCGTTCCCATTTGGAGCAGTCGCGGCCTTCATTTCATGCCCTAGGTCGAATTTTTGCGAAAAATCCGACCGTTGAATCGCCAAACAAACTGCACGGATGAAGTCCCCTCAGTCCTCTCTTCAAAACCCAGAAAGGATTCATCAATCCGACAACATTCATCGACGCGCGATGAATGGCCGAGAATTCATTTAGAAATTCTGGTGAAAAACGACACATCGAATCGGGAAACGAATTTTAGTTTTGAGATGCGTACATCGAGAGCTTCGATACATAATTTTTCTGAATTTTTCTGAGGAGATTGAATTTTGATTTGATTTTCTGTAACGACCCTGAATTTTTGACATTTGAAATCAGAATGTTTAATTGATTTTAAATATCTTGAAGTTAGTTTAATTTGAAATTCGAGATATCAGAATGGAATTAGTAATTTAATTTTTGAATTTAACCGTTAAAATTTGGGGAAAAAATTCATATCTTCAGTTTTAAGCTGATTTAAAAATAATATGAAAGCTTAGAAATTTCAAATTTATGATACTGAAGGTAATGGAACTTTCAGAATTGAATTTAGAATTGTTTTGTTCAACTTTGAAATTTTATCGTTTAAATTGAAATCGAAAATAGCCGTCCGAGGCACAGTCTCGGAATTCGACGAAACCAGTGCCATTGGATCCGTAATATTGAATTATTACCGAATTTCAAATTTCGTATTATTCGAAGCTGTTATGTGAGCATGCGTTAAGCAAACGCGTTGAGAATTAAATTGAATTTTAATTTAAAATTTTGTAATAACAAATCACAGCCGAAATAATTTCACATCAGAATTGTTAAAGCTTTTTCGTGGTCACTGTGGCAAAGCGTTTCAAGCACGCTATTTTCTCTTCTCTCTTTATATCTCAGCCGAATCCCTTAGCTTCAGAAGAGAAATCAAACGGCCGAGCGTTTTGTTCCTTCATCTCAGTTGCATGTGCCCATTCTATTTTACTTCCTCTTCCTTTCAGTTTCACAAAAAAAAATGGCCGTAGCCCTTCACTTTAAAAGCAATCGAATTCGTTCGTTAACAGGGAAGCGCCATTCTCTCCACATGCTCGTTCGAATGACGACAAGCCGAAGTTCCATTTCCCCCAAATCGAAATCAAGTCGCGATTCTTGGGGAGGCAGGGGGTTCATCAGTGACAACATAGCCTGGGTGAGTCGCGATTGGAAGCGACAGCGAGGTATGATGCCATGTACTCGTTCGAATCGAAGAGGGAGCGCAGCGACGTCTTTCATTTCAAGATCGGCGGCAGCTTCAGGTCGAGATTAAGGCTGAGTATGAAGGTTATTGGGGGTCGATTTATTTGGGGTTTTGCGGGCTCGAAGGCACGTCGATATTGGTGATGTATCGTAAGGGGCGACGGCAATGTAATGGATTAGGGTTTAGCCGTAAATAGCAGTGGCGATCGCGATTTCTGGAGGTTCGAGCTAGGGCTCGTTCGAGTTTGGTCTGCAGTAAGGTATATTACATTTATTCATTGCAATTTAAATTCAAATTTGTCATATAAATATATACAGTAATATATATTTAAACAGAAAACAATTATATAAGCAGTTTTTTTTGGTAGGTGGCTGTGTTGATAAGAGAAATTAATTTCAGATAAAAAAAATTATATATTTAAATATGCTGAAACCAGAAGATATATATATATATTCAAAAGGAAGATGAATTTGTTTAATTTACTTATTTAATTTATTTTTAGAAATGATTAAAGAAGGAAATTTAGTTTTAAACTAAAATCTTAGTTAAACAAATTTATTAAAGGAAATTTGATTTTTAAACTAAATAATTAATCAAGTCATTGGTTTGAAATTAAAATAATGGATTACGTGATTTAACCGTAAATTAACTTGTTTAACGATTTTAGAATTTGTTAAAAGGAAGCTAGCTTAAGATTTAAAACCATTAGTTTAAACGTAAATCACTGGTTAATTTATTTATTTAAAAAGGAAATTTAATTGTTTAAATTAATAATTAGTTATTTAAATTTATTAAAGGAGAAAAATTGATTTCAAAAGAATTATCAGCTAATCAAAAACTATTAAACGGAATTTAATTGTTTAGTTTATACGTATATTAATAAATTATACAATTGTTTATACAAGGTATAAATCAAGAAAATCGAGTCAAGATGGAAATGGACTGCAAGATAAAAGCAAAGGAGAGAACTTCTCACTCAAAAGGGTTTGATTTAAATTTTAAATAGTTAGATTTAAAATTTGTTGATTGTGTGTTTGTTTGCTTGATTATGATAGTATATATAGTATGATATATCTATATATATATATATATATATATATATAGGCATATGTATATATTGGAGTTGTTGATTTCCCGCATTATATAGCGGATGAGACCCTATTGCGCCGCCTATTAAGCGGATAATATTTTATAAATCCCATATACCACGATATTTCACCTCGAAGTGGAATGTGTATTGTGCTAATGTCTTTGGATGCAGGGAAACAGGTTGGAGGGATCCAACTGGATTCCTCACATTGATTTAATTTATTTATGTTGTGATGTGATAATCTGTAAATGGTTATATTGATGTGACTGATCATATTGATGTTTGGAATTTATTTGAAAGCTAAAATTTAGCCAAATGGATTTTTGGTATCGTTAGATACCAGAAATAAATGGAATTGGACTTTGAAAATTTAAGTAGAAACCTTTAAGTAAATCAATTTTAGAGAGTTGAATAAATTTGAAAGAAGAATTTAAAAGCATAAAAAGTTGATTTTTGTAATCTTATCGAATTAATTCCAAATATGGTGAAAAGATTTTTTTTATAAATGGAATTTTATAAGTAGTAAGATTTATAAATTTTGTAAAGTTATTAAAAGAATGAATTTGGATAAATAAATGGATTTTTAAGTAATTAGCCTAAAATTTGAACTTTGGTTTTAAATGAAAAATAAAAGGAATTGGTTAATAAAGGAATTTTGTAAGTTGAAGTTTTATAAAATATATATATAATGTGAGATTACAAACGTTGTTTTATAAATTCGAAATCGACTTATTTTGATAAGTTAATTTTTATAGATTATTAAAGCAATATATTCACGATTTTGGACAGTGAATAGTATATTAAAGAAATGTTTTATATAGTATTGGGATTTATATGTGTACCTTAATTTCGAATCCCTATACTAGTGATTTTGGGTTGTCGTAACGATGTTTTACGAAACATTCGTTTTGACCCAAATAAATGTGTTAAGAGAATATTTTCCAAGTGTTGAAAAATAAATAGATTTGTGAATTACTTATTTATTAAATAAGTATGGAAATGTTTTTTTTTCAATATGAAGTGAATGTTTTGAGATTTTATCTTTTAGAGATAAATTGGAAATGAATATTAGAAATCGATTTGAAAATCGTATATTCATAGATATTTTGGAAATATAAATTCACTATGGAATTTATAAAAGAAAGGGAAATTGGTTTAAAAATAAACATTGATTTATTTTTGAAGTGTGGAAATAAATTTACGAATTTGGAACGTAAGTTTAAAATAAATCGGTAAGGATTTATTTGATTGTTTTAAATAAACCATTTTAAATTTAAAATGGATAAATATTTGGAAGTGTTTCCATTTAAGGAAATTGATCTGAAATTTGTTTTCAAAGATTGAAAGGTGAAAATGTTTTGAAATTTGTTTTCAAATGGTTGAAGTGTGGAAAATGTATCTTGCAAAGATATTTTGAAAAATAAATAATTTGGGTAAATTATTTATAATCGGGTGATGTTGTGAATATTGATTGATAGTTAAATAATCGACTATCAATATTGACCTTTAAATAGGTATTTGTTGTGAATTGGTTGAAATTGAATGCTACACATATTTTTAAATTATTGCGCTCGTTATTCGGATTTCCCATTTCGAATAATGATACGACGTAATGGATAGCATTGAAGACCGGTGGTGAAGACCGGGTATTTGTGAAAACGATAGGATGACCTATCGATTGTCTCTGCACCGTTAGCTACGGTATGGAGATTTCCTTTGTGATGGGAAGTTTTATCGGGATTGTGAATACCCGGATTTGCAAGGGCTTCTTTGGAAGTGCCTTCGATTCTGTTCGAACCCGGAACAGACTTGTATGGATTGTATGTCTGACATTACATTTTGAGATATAAAGCAGATTTCTTTCAAATACATTTCTGTTGGTGGCGGAGAATTTATTCTCTTAGCTTAACACCCTTCTCTGAGACGTACGAGCTCATAGGTTATGTAGTTGAAGGTTATCAGCGATATACTCCCAATTTGGTAGTGTGACATGCTAAGTGCTGCTGTGTGATTGATGATCATTTGTTGATCATTTGTGATCAAAGCATGGCTTTGTGAAAAAGCATAGCTTTGTGGACGAAACCTCATCGAGCCTCACAAACCGGTAATGGTCGAAACAGGAAAGATGCGGCAAGGTTTCAGGGGTAGCTCCCCTAGGGTATGACCATTCCTTCTGGAAAAGGGTAGTATCATGGTATGGAGCCCAGATACTTACTCATGTGGACACACTTTATTTATTACTGTGTGATGTTGTTGGTGTAGAGGATCCTCGTATAAAGGTCCCAAAGGACCAGGGGTGGCATATCTGAGGTTTTATTCCCCGGGAAGGGGGTAGCCGGCCTTGTTTGGCAGAGATCCGGGTAGGTTCTCGGTGCGTCCCGCCAGAGGTGTTCCCATGTGGCAGTAGGAAGTTCCTTAGCCTGACCATTTGTTGGAAAATCCAAAGAAACAATACGCGTATTGTACGGTTTTAGTTGTATTACCTGCCATGGAATGTGGTGGTAACCTGCTATTGAACATGGTAGCTATAGTTGGCATACGATAATGGTCGTATGCTGGCTAAGATTAATATTCTACTTTCAAAATGTTTTCTGCACTTTGCACTTATAATAATAATATCAAAGAACTTTCTACGTATCAAACATGTTTGACTATCATAAGAAGAAATCTCCTCCAATTCTACATTTGCATTGCGTGTGTGGCGGGAGGTCTTATGGTAGTTTCATTTTCTAGAAAAGCATATCGGATTTTCTTTTATAAATCTTGTTTTATTTAAAGGAATAACTGTTTTTAGTTCTCACACCAGTCCCATGACTGACCTGGAGGTTATTGTTCCCTTTCTAAACTCTGGGTGCCCACCAATTTCCACACGGGCAGTCTAGAGTTAGGTTATCAGGTTATTCTAGATTTAGGAGTGCTATGGAGCTCAGGAGGCGAGCTGGATGGCGAGACGTATCACTAGTATATAGTATTTCTTTTCTGCTGTTTGTTGTTGTACACACTGATGATGTGATGTAATGTAATATGATGTAATGTAATAACTGATATAGTTCTTTGTTTTAAAAGATTATTTATTTATCCATTGTAGTTGTTCCGCTGCGACTGTGAGATTCTGATATTGTTCCTGTTCTGTTTTCTTACTTCTTCTATCTACCACTTCTTCTCTTTCTTTTTCTTTAACCCTAAAGACTCGTAAATTTGTTCCTCTTTAGCTGGATTGTTGTGGAATATTGCCAGCTCAAAGGAGTACAGATTTTCGGGCCTTTACATCTGGTATCAGAGCTTATGGTTAAGCGACAACCATGGCTCTGTTGGGTGTTACTCATTAGAGATAGAGTCAGTAGTACTCTAGAATGAGTTTGAGTGTAATAATAGATATGAGCGCGTATTTGCTAGTGAATATAAATTTTTTTGTATTGTGTTGACTTATCAGTTGATTGTTTATAGATTCTGGTCGATATAGTCTAGCTAACTGTCGTCGATAGGAGTTTCTAAACTCTTAAACAAGATAAACTGACACAGTATTGTTTTAAAATTGGGTAAATGAAATAATTTTACCCAAAACTATTTTTGTATATAAAAGAAATGATTTTCTGTAAATTATTATAGTATATGGTTGCTTGGTTGTTTGGTAGCGATAATATTAAATCATTATCATTAAAGTTGAATAAGAATTGAAATCATAATAAAAAGGTTAAGAAATAAGTCCATATACAAATGAAATTTGAGAATGTAAATTATAAATGTGAATTGTAATTTGAAATGGAATTCCAGAGAATGTTTTGAAAAGAATTTGGAAATTTTAGAAATTAAATTCCTTTTTGGTTTGAAAATAATTTTCAAAGGTTTTGGAAGGATAAAAGCTCTAAACTCTTTTCGGTCGCTGGAAAATAATTCCGGTGATGATCGCGACATCATTGGTGTTCATTTTCGGGTTTCCAAAAGAGGAATTGCTACCGAATTGTTTTAAATGGAAGTTGTTTGGAAAATTTGGGTTTGGTTTTGAATTTAAAAGATAAATTTGAATTGTTTTCAATAATGGTTTTGGAAGGTTGAAAAGACTCTGGAATGCTATATAAAAATATTTATGGAATATTAAGTTGATAACTTGTAAAGTTTAAAGTTGTTAAAATAGAAAGAAAAATAAAAATCCAATTTAAAGAAAATTTATTGAGTTGAAAGTAAATTTGGGGTAATTAAAATGAATTGGAATTGAGTATTGAATTATGGAAACAAATTGTGAATGAATGAATAAATTTACAATTGCAAGTAAATGAAAGTGAATTGAATGTCGAAATTCATTGTGAATTTGTAAGCAAATAGAATTGAATTGAAATTGAATTGTGTTTGTGAATGAACAAATGAGGTAATACTTGTAGATAAATGAATTGAAATTGAAAAATGGAATGAGATTTGAATCAAGTTGAATTAAATTCCAGACTTGGGTAAAATAAAATAGATTGAATTCAAGTATACTAGTATGACAATTTATTAATTCATGAAATACTGAGATGGAAGTTGAATTAGTTAAATTAAAACTTGAATTGTGAGCAAAATAAAAATGGTTCGAAATTGCAGATAAATTCAAGTAAGTTGAAATAAATTGAAAATGACCTTGTTGACAAAATAAATTCGACATGAATGTGAATTGTTATAAACCAAAATAGTGAATTGAAAATAAATTTTGGGAATGAACGAAAGAATAAAACTGGAATTGAAACCGAATGTTGAAAACAAATTTGAATAAAGTGAATATGAATTTGCAACGAATTAGTAATTGGAACTAATTTAAAATAGTGCAGTTGTAAATGAAAGTTAATCGATAAAATTCAATATTCAGGAGGTAAATTGAATCCTAATAGAATTAAAATTGTGAATTGAATCCAAATAAAATTGAAAATGCAAAATTGAATGGAAATGAATGTATAACTCCAATAGTAAACTAAAAATGTATAAGAAGCATATATTGAAAAATTTTGTAATGAAATGTGCAAAATGATATTTGAATGTTGGAATTGGATATTATGACTAGCAGGTTATACAGGTGTATTAAAAGAAAAGAAATTGGGATTTTGATTTTGAGGATAAAATTGAATTGCTCGACAAAAAGGTACGTATTTCAATTTCGGTATGAAATTTGGTGATTTTCTTCTCCAGCCACTTGGCTTTCTCTTTTCTTTTTGATTCTGAGGGTCCGTGGAGCCATTTTGTAGTCGTACCGAGCTAGCCGCGCAAAGGAGGCGCTGGCGAAATTTTTCGAAAATTTAGGGTGTTAGAAAAAATTTGAGAAAATTTTGAAAGTTTGAAATTTGAATTTGAATTGTTAAGAAAACAATGTTGTTTGAAACTTATAAGTGAAGTTGGAAAGCTAATTGAAATGGTAATGGATCTTTAATAGAAAGATTTAGGTTAGTAAGTTGATAAAACTATCTGAATTGGGAAAATAATAAACGGATTAGGAATCATTCTTCTTGACTTGTAATTTCGGGACGAAATTCTTTTAAGGGGGGAAGATTGTAACGACCCTGAATTTTTGACATTTGAAATCAGAATGTTTAATTGATTTTAAATATCTGGAAGTTAGTTTAATTTGAAATTCGAGATATCAGAATGATTTAGTAATTTAATTTTTGAATTTAACCGTTAAAATTTGGGAAAAAAATTTGTATCTTCAGTTTTAAGCTGATTTAAAAATAATATGAAACCTTAGAAAATTCAAATTTATGATACTGAATGTAATGGAACTTTCAGAATTGAATTTAGAATTGTTTTGTTCAACTTTGAAATTTTATCGTTTAAATTGAATTTGAAAATAGCCGTCCGAGGCACAGTCTCGGAATTCGACGAAACCAGTGCCATTGGATCCGTAATATTGAATTATTACCGGATTTCAAATTTCGTATTATTCGGAGCTGTTATGTGAGCATGCGTTAAGCAAACGCGTTGAGAATTAAATTGAATTTTAATTTAAAATTTTGTAATATCAAATCAGAGCCGAAATAATTTCACATCAGAATTTTTAAAGCTTTTTCGTGGTCACTGTGGCAAAGCGTTTCAAGCACGCTATTTTCTCTTCTCTCTTTATATCTCAGCCGAATCCCTTAGCTTCAGAAGAGAAATCAAATGGCCGAGCGTTTTGTTCCTTCATCTCAATTGCGTGTGCCCCTTCTATTTTACTTCCTCTTCCTTTCAGTTTCACAAAAAAAATGGCCGTAGCCCTTCACTTTAAAAGCAATCGAATTCGTTCGTTAACAGGGAAGCGCCGTTCTCTCCACATGCTCGTTCGAATGACGACAAGCCGAAGTTCCATTTCCCCCAAATCGAAATCAAGTCGCGATGCTTGGGGAGGCAGGGGGTTCATCGGTGACAACACAGCCTGGGTGAGTCGCGATTGGAAGCGACAGCGGGGTATGATGCCATGTACTCGTTCGAATCGAAGAGGGAGCGCAGCGACGTCTTTCATGTCGAGATCGGCGGCAGCTTCAGGTCGAGATCAAGGCGGAGTATGAAGGTTATTGGGGGTCGATTGATTTGGGGTTTCGCGGGCTCGAAGGCACGTCGATATTGGTGATGTATCGTAAGGGGCGGCGGCAATGTAATGGATTAGGGTTAGCCATAAATAGCAGTGGCGATCACGATTTCTGGAGGTTCGAGCTAGGGCCCGTTCGAGTTTGGTCTGCAGTAAGGTATATTACATTTATTCATTGCAATTTAAATTCAATTTTTTCATATAAATATATACAGTAATATATATTTAAACAGAAAACAATTATATAAGCAGTTTTTTTGGTAGGCGGTTGTGTTGATAACAGAAATTAATTTCAGATAAAAAAAATTATATATTTAAATATGCTGAAACCAGAAGATATATATATATATTTTCAAAAGGAAGATGAATTTGTTTAATTTACTTATTTAATTTATTTTTAGAAATGATTAAAGAAGGAAATTTAGTTTTAAACTAAAATCTTAGTTAAACAAATTTATTAAAGGAAATTTGATTTTTAAACTAAATAATTAATCAAGTCATTGGTTTGAAATTAAAATAATGGATTTGGTGATTTAACCGTAAATTAACTTGTTTAACGATTTTAGAATTTGTTAAAAGGAAGCTAGCTTAAGATTTAAAACCATTAGTTTAAACGTAAATCACTGGTTAATTTATTTATTTAAAAAGGAAATTTAATTCTTTAAATTAATAATTAGTTAGTTAAATTTATTAAAGGAGAAAATTTGATTTCAAAAGAATTATCAGCTAATCAAAAACTATTAAACGGAATTTAATTGTTTAGTTTATACGTATATTAATAAATTATACAATTGTTTATACAAGGTATAAATCAAGAAAATCGAGTCAAGATGGAAATGGACTGCAAGACAAAAGCAAAGGTGAGAACTTCTCACTCAAAAGGGTTTGATTTAAATTTTAAATAGTTAGATTTAAAATTTGTTGATTGTGTGTTTGTTTGCTTGATTGTGATAGTATATATAGTAGGATATATCTATATATAGCAATATATATATATATATATTGGCATATGTATATATTGGAGTTGTTGATTTCCCGCATTATATAGCGGATGAGACCCTATTGCGCCGTCTATTAAGCGGATAATATTTTATAAATCCCATATACCGCAATATTCCACCTCGAAGTGGAATGTGTATTGTGCTAATGTCTTTGGATGCAGGGAAACAGGTTGGAGGGATCCAACTGGATTCCTCACATTGATTTAATTTATTTATGTTGTGATGTGATAATCTGTAAATGGTTATATTGATGTCACTGATCATATTGATGTTTGGAATTTATTTGAAAGCTAAAATTTAGCCAAATGGATTTTTGGTATCGTTAGATACCAGAAATAAATGGAATTGGACTTTGAAAATTTAAGTAGAAACCTTTATGTAAATCAATTTTAGAGAGTTGAATAAATTTGGAAGAAGAATTTAAAAGCATAAAAAGTTGATTTTTGTAATCTTATCGAATTAATTCCAAATATGGTGAAAAGATTTTTTTTATAAATGGAATTTTATAAGTAGTAAGATTTATAAATTTTGTAAAGTTATTAAAAGAATGAATTTGGATAAATAAATGGATTTTTAAGTAATTAACCTAAAATTTGAACTTTGGCTTTTAAATGAAAAATAAAAGGAATTGGTTAATAAAGGAATTTTGTAAGTTGAAGTTTCATAAAATATATATATAATGTGAGATTACAAACGTTGTTTTATAAATTCGAAATCGACTTATTTTGATAAGTTAATTTTTATAGATTATTAAAGGAATATATTCACGATTTTGGACAGTGAATAGTATATTAAAGAAATGTTTTATATAGTATTGGGATTTATATATGTACCTTAATTTCGAATCCCTATACTAGTGATTTTGGGTTGTCGTAACGATGTTTTACGCAACATTCGTTTTGACCCGAATAAATGTGTTAAGAGAATATTTTCCAAGTGTTGAAAAATAAATAGATTTGTGAATTACTTATTTTATTAAATAAGTATGGAAATGTTTTTTTTTTCAATATGAAGTGAATGTTTTGAGATTTTATCTTTTAGAGATAAATTGGAAATGAATATTAGAAATCGATTTGAAAATCGTATATTCATAGATATTTTGGAAATATAAATTCACTATGGAATTTATAAAAGAAAGGGAAATTGGTTTAAAAATAAACATTGATTTATTTTTGAAGTGTGGAAATAAATTTACGAATTTGGAACGTAAGTTTAAAATAAATCGGTAAGGATTTATTTGATTGTTTTAAATAAACCATTTTAAATTTAAAATGGATAAATATTTGGAAGTGTTTCCGTTTAAGGAAATTGATCTGAAATTTGTTTTCAAAGATTGAAAGGTGAAAATGTTTTGAAATTTGTTTTCAAATGGTTGAAGTGTGGAAAATGTTTCTTGCAAAGATATTTTGAAAAATAAATAATTTGGGTAAATTATTTATAATCCGGTGATGTTGTGAATATTGATTGATAGTTAAATAACCGACTATCAATATTGACCTTTAAATAGGTATTTGTTGTGAATTGGTTGAAATTGAATGCTACACTTATTTTTAAATTATTGCGCTCGTTATTCGGATTTCCCATTTCGAATAATGATACGACGTAATGGATAGCATTGAAGACCGGTGGTGAATACCGAGTATTTGTGAAAACGATAGGATGACCTATCGATTGTCTCTGCACCGTTAGCTACGGTATGGAGATTTCCTTTGTGATGGGAAGTTTTATCGGGATTGTGAATACCCGGATTTGCAAGGGCTTCTTTGGAAGTGCCTTCGGTTCTGTTCGAACCCGGAACAGACTTGTATGGATTGTATGTCTGACATTACATTTTGAGATATAAAGCAGATTTCTTTCAAATACATTTCTGTTGGTGGCGGAGAATTTATTCTCTTAGCTTAACACCCTTCTCTGAGACGTACGAGCTCAGAGGTTATGTAGTTGAAGGTTATCAGCGATATACTCCCAATTTGGTAGTGTGACATGCTAAGTGTTGCTGTGTGATTGATGATCATTTGTTGATCATTTGTGATCAAAGCATGGCTTTGTGAAAAAGCATAGCTTTGTGGACGAAACCTCATCGAGCCTCACAAACTGGTAATGGTCGAAACAGGAAAGATGCGGCAAGGTTCCAGGGGTAGCTCCCCTAGGGTATGACCATTCCTTCTGGAAAAGGGTAGTATCATGGTATGGAGCCCAGATACTTACTCATGTGGACACACTTTATTTATTACTGTGTGATGTTGTTGGTGTTGAGGATCCTCGTATAAAGGTCCCAAAGGACCGGGGGTGGCATATCTGAGGTTTTATTCCCCGGGAAGGGGGTAGCCGGCCTTGTTTGGCAGAGATCCGGGTAGGTTCTCGGGGCGTCCCGCCAGAGGCGTTCCCATGTGGCAGTAGGAAGTTCCTTAGCCTAACCATTTGTTGGAAAATCCAAAGAAACAATACGCGCCTTGTACGGTTTTAGTTGTATTACCTGCTATGAAATGTGGTGGTAACCTGCTATTGAACATGGTAGCTATAGTAGGCATACGATAATGGTCGTATGCTGGCTAAGATTAATATTCTACTTTCGAAATGTTTTCTGCACTTTGCACTTATAATAATAATATCAAAGAACTTTCTACGTATCAAGCATGTTTGACTATCATAAGAAGAAATCTCCTCCAATTCTGCGTTTGCATTGTGTGTGTGGCGGGAGGTCTTATGGTAGTTTCATTTTCTAGAAAAGCATATCGGATTTTCTTTTATAAATCTTGTTTTATTTAAAGGAATAACTGTTTTTAGTTCTCACACCAGTCCCATGACTGACCTGGAGTTTATTGTTCCCTTTCTAAACTCTGGGTGCCCACCAATTTCCACACGGGCAGTCTAGAGTTAGGTTATCAGGTTATTCTGGATTTAGGAGTGCTATGGAGCTCAGGAGGCGAGCTGGATGGCGAGACGTATCACTAGTATATAGTATTTCTTTTCTGCTATTTGTTGTTGTACACTCTGATGATGTGATGTAATGTAATATGATGTAATGTAATAACTGATATAGTTCTTTGTTTTAAAAGATTATTTATTTATCTATTGTAGTTGTTCCGCTGCGACTGTGAGATTCTGATATTGTTCCTGTTCTATTTTCTTACTTATTCTATCTACCTCTTCTTCTCTTTCTTTTTCTTTAACCCTAAAGACTCGTAAGTTTGTTCCTCTTTGGCTGGATTGTTGTGGAATATTGCCAGCTCAAAGGAGTACAGATTTTCGGGCCTTTACATTTTCGGAATGCAATTAAAATAAGGGTTTGCAGCCATTGGAAAGAGGAGGAGCTGAAGGAATTGTACGTAAAAAATGATGAGAAATAGAGGATGCTAGGGTTATAACTGGATATATATATATAGGCAAAGTTGAAATAGGATGGATCGGATAAGATAGATGCACGCGTTAACGACAAAGTGGTCCAAAAGGCCCGTTCTGACTCCGGAACGAAATTGGATCAACCCATATATCAAAATAGATGTTTAAAAATATTTTAAACGCAATGGAAAAGGTTGCAAGTCCAAATTCCACTGTATGAAAAAGTTATGCTAAAACAATATTTTTCAAATTGATTTCAATTGATTTCAATTGCATGTATTTCAAGGCGTTTCAAGTCCGTACGATCAAACGACAAGTCCGATCGCTACGAAACTTGAAGTCCTACAATAATTCACCGTTATGGATCCGATGAAACTAGTTTCGTCGAAATCCGAGTCAGTAGCCAAAATGGCTATTTTTACAATTTTCAAATAAATTAATAATTAATTAATTAAACTAATTTTTAATTTTAATTCCATTTTTATTTTTAATTCTATAATTTACAAATTTTACCTCTTTTATATTTCTCAATCATTTAAAATGATTTACACAAATTTAAAGGTAAATTTTGAGTTGATTAATTCCTCAATTCCAATGTTAACCTCAATTTCAAATATTAAATTTCATTTTCATTAATTTAGAAATTATAAAATAAAACTCCAAAAATCCATCACTTGTTATATTATAAATAAAATTAACATTGGTTACATCTTATGGAATTAACAAATCTTAAATGACAAATCAATTTACCCTAACTGCACAATTAGGTCAATTAACTTCAGTTGATTTCACATTAAATTTTATAAATTATCAATTGAAATCTTAACAAAACCGTTTACTTGATTTAAAACCTTGCTATTAAATAAATTAACATTTATGGGTGTAATTAACATTGACTTATATTACATTTCATTAATGCATGCTTCATTTCATACTATTTAATTATATTTGCCAAATATGTACATTAATTACTACTTATATTCTTAATTAATTTACTTACTTGATTTCATACTTATAAGTTTTCACTTCCAAACAATATTGTAATTACCTACAGGACATTGATTTTATTCCATGAATTCGTTTAGTTGATTCACTAAATGCCTTTGTTTTCTTATATTCAATTTATTACCATTTAAGTACGCTTTATTATCAACAACACACATTATAAATACTTATCTACAATTATCGTATAAATTCTCAATGTATTACGTATTACTTCATTTGTTAATATACTTTGAATTCATTCAATCGCCACTAATTATATCATTTCATTGTTAACATTTATCAACTTGCTATAACCTTATTTCCTTTATTTACGTTCAGTTACTATTAAGCAATGTATTATTGCATTGGTTAATTCAACAGTTATTTTAATTACTCATTTTCAAATTTTATAATCATTGCTAAAATTCATTCTTAACATTTACCTAAATATAAGTTATAAAATTTTACTTCTTCCTAAATTTAATTACAAAATGTTAATTGAATTAACCAATCTATAGATCAAAATTTATGGGTCGTTACAAAAACCCAAGATGGACGAGTCTTAACACCCACTAGTGAAGTCGAAAGACTTCTATATTTCATCATAGGGTTTGGGGAGACATAAAAGATTAGCGGGAGCCTTATTAGAAATATGAAATGGTAACATTTAACATTTCTAATATTATAAGGACATCTGCTAAATAAAGTTATAATAATCAACATTAATAAATTTGTGCGATTATTATAATTAATAAAATGTAAATAAAATATACAAATGAACTGAATTAATATCAATGAATAGAAATATAAAATATACCTACTACTAAAAAAATTTATGTTGACCTATGCAAACGCTAAATATGTTCGTAACTTGGTCTCTTACATTTTTACTTGCCCAAGACTGTGTACTGTCTTCAATAAGCTTCGAACTCTAAAATCGATACAAGAATATGAATATTTGATTCATTTCCAATCATATATAGCTGTTATATAATGAATGGTCGCGATTTATAATGTATGAAACCTTGATGAAATTGGTTCATTCAAAATAAGCTAGCAAACTGCAGTATGAGATTGTGTATTCTATATAATCGATTATAATCATGACCTTGTTGTATTAAATGTAACACTAGAGCATAAACTATAAGACAGATTTAAGAACTCGATCACTGAAATATCAATTTGATTAGATACGTAAAGTATAATTTATTTGATACCCTTAAAAGTTAAGGATGACCAAACTCACTTTTGTAAAGAGTTTGATATGATATTGTAGTAAGGATTTCCTATAATGGTTCGGCCCTTTAGAAAGGAAATTGAGTCTATAAGTGTGGGTGCAACCTGAGGCACGGTTGGGACAAATAGAGTAAATGGTTACTTCTGCTTCGTAAAGAAACATTTGAAATGAGAAATGAGAACTATAACATATACTTAACATTAGAATGAGAAATATGATTTCTATTACAAAATGTATTTCCACATAGAAAATTGTTTTCTATGAGATTTATTTATTTGAGTTTAAGATATTTGGTTTAAGAACTCTCGAATGTAAACCAGATATTGTAAATGAAATAAATAGCGTATATTAAGTTGTTGAATGGAGTTTCATATTTCAAATGCTATTATGGTAATGGTGGAAATAATGGGAGCATACCAGTAACACTTACTTATAAAATAATAATGATTTTCAGTACCAAATATTATTTATGAAATAATAATTATTTTCGGTATTGATTAAAAAGCAAACATAGTTTTATTTCTCTATGAATAGTATGAATGTTCATTATAAAATAAAATTATAGTACTAATATTTGTAATGCATTAGAAAATATAAATGCATCTATACTTATTTGCAATTATTTCGGAATTATGACTAAGCCACAGTTTTGAGAAATAATTTTTTATGATATTATTATGAATCATATGGTACTAGTATATTATTCTTAGACAATTACAGTCAAAGCACCCAATTAGTGAGAGCGTTAGGAGAGTTGATGAACTCTAACGACTGACACATATGAATATATGCAATCGAAAGTCTATTAATTCTAAAAAAATTCCACGAACTTTGTTGTATTCACCGATGAATTATCATAAACATGAACATATGTATATGATACACATGTGGTATGCTAATGATGAGTTCATAGTATATAAAACAAAAGAGATTAAAATAATGTGGGATAGAAAATCAAATGATTCAATTTTAACAAATAAATGACTATAATGGAAAATTTTCCTAACGTATCTAAAAATGAATAAATATTCAATCTTAAAAGTCACTCCTCCATATATTACATAATGATGTATCGATAAGGAGTAATCGAACTTTGTTAGACAAAGTATGATTAATGTTGAGAGAATTTGAGTTAAATTCTGATTAATGGTGAGTGAAGTTGAGTTAACTTATTTCTACAAGGATCGTATACTTAAGAGTAATACATAAAGTTAATATTAATTTCATATAAAGAATAGTTTACAAAATCATACAAGCTAAAGGTATATAAGAAACTCCAATATATCTTAGGCTAAGGAGTTGGTAGGTTGTGCGAGTCGAAAGACTACATGTAATAATTATACGTGAGAGATCTTGTATGAATCGCTCCAAAAGAACTTTGAAAATAATTTTCATTGGATGACCTATTTATGATTTGAACACAAGTTTTGTAAACTAAAACCAAATTAGCTTTATATTTAAGGCAGTTAATAATTGTTTATGAATACCTATTCTTTTGCACTAAGAAACAATTATTTCTTCAAGAAATACCAACTTCTTAGCAAAGGAATTTCTTTTAAAACTTATTGGTAGTAAAATGGATTTGGATACAATCTGTAGATAAAACTGATTACGTGGGGCGAACTGAAATTAATCAAACCTAAACAAACACAATGCATTAGAATGTCTAATAAATATTCTTGCACGCTGAAGACAAATTATGAGTTTCTTATCAATGTCAAAAATATACGATCCTTGGAAGACGGTTAAACCACTAAAAGTTTGACTCTGCAATATGGTATGATGTACAAATTCAAAATGGATTCCAAGCATTGTATCGAAACATGATTTTGATAGTTATAACCGAAGGGATATATGATCCATTGACTGTGAATTAGTCATCAAGAGGCAGGACTAATGCAGTTGGAATATATTGAGAAATGTTGATAAGAATGATGACGTGTATTTCAATTGTTGAAATTAGCATAATAGATTCATCACTCAATGTGCTTAATTTAATTTGGATTCAACCCACAGAATTATCGCTTGATGCAACTTTATGGTTTGGTACATATTTGTTAAAATATAAAATTCTATATAATGATTTAGAACAGTTTTTTTCTGCATAACAACCAAAGTGTCACTAAGTTAGTGGGAGTGATATTAAGTTTGTGGTTTTTCAGGTATGATCCAAGAAATGATACGAAAGTATCATTCTATAAACATTAAAATTAAATAAGTATTTTAATAGAAATATCGAATAGTTTGATTTTCAATCAAAATGCAAAGGAAGCATGTATGTATAAGAAAGTACATTAAACAGTGTATAGATATTTCTAAAACTACAAGTAAACAATATACCGTTCATAATTAACAATATACTTATGTTAAAATCAGTAATAGTGTGGTTGTTTAATACTCAAAAGTGGATTTATAAATTATATCTTTTATAATAAGTATAAAGGATGTTGGGAATGTCCCAAAACGATATGCAAAGATACCTTATAAAATGTCAAATAAGGAACATATAAGATGGATTCCTTATGCTTCAGCAATAGGAATTATCATACATGTTGTACTATCTACAATATCATAATTTTCTTATATATTTGATGCATGAAGAAAATATCAAATCCAAATAAAGATCATTAAATGGTAATTTAGAGTGTTCTTGAGTATCTATGAAATACAAGAGAATTGTGTACAGAAACAACAAACTTCTTATGAAGGAGTGCTAAGACTCGAACTTTATTAATGATATTAAGTATAATATGTCAATATTAAATCCATGTTTAAACCATTGTTAAGGAGCCTTAAGTTGAAAAATGTTTCAAACAGAAAATTATGGCCAATTAAACAAAAAGGCTATGTACATCCTCTTGAATAGTGCCAAAATAAAAGCAATGTATAAATATAAATGCACAAATTTAAACTAAGCTAGAGATGGTTCCAAGTATTAAGGGTGCTACATTATTATTATATGATAACGGTGTAAAGGTAAGAACCCACTAAAAGCTAAGAAACCTATTCCGAACAGTTCCACATGATAAAGGTAGTTTATCAGCATCAAAGAGAGTTGATCGAAAAATAGATAATTAAAACGACATAGACGATATATTCATGAGGGTCTAACTCGATCAGTTCTCATCAATTTGATTGAAGGGATAGGATATAGATTCCATAATTGGTCTCTAAGTGTAAGTGGGAGATTGATAGAGTTACGGGAACGCCTAGGGACAATTATGTAATTTGTTATATATATCTTACTTGATAACCAATCTAGTTCAAAATAAAAGGTGTTTTCTATCTATTAGATACTTGATATAATGTGTTATATTAATTTAATTAAAAGTATATTTAATAGAAAATTCATAAACGGTATGTTTTGTGATGGTAGTTACAATGTGTTGTAATCATAAGTGATTTATCACAACAAAATGAACATACCATTTTAAATACTCCTTGTCAAAGTGGAACGTGGCTGGATATTAATACATCCTTTGAGACATGAGTATGTAATGCTCTCCAAATATTGGTAGTTTATTTCATGATTGCTGGGGACACAAGGGGTTATGTACTGATAGTTTTTGGATAATTATGGAGTGACTCACTACAATAGTCTTCTGTTGATTAATATACCTAAGGTCAAATGGAAATTATTGATGCGACAATATTAAATAATTCCTTTGACGTGAGAATATCGTCAAGCTTCAATATGGAAACTCCACTTTGATTATAGTTAAATCATGGCATGATGACTATCGAATGACTATAGTTAGGTCAAGTGGAAGCGTAGAGAGTGAGACATTACTCGAGAGAGAATTTGTCTTCTTGGTTATATGAGTTTAGCATCATGGTCAAATGAAGTCAACTCAAAGTAAAAGTCTCTGATCAGAGAAGTTTGGTTAATAATAATTGTTATTATTAAACCATGGACTTTGTGTTTGGACTGCATAGTTGAATATGGACGATATTGGAATTTTGACTATTAACAAATTCCATAAGTCCAAAATGATATAGTTTTGATGAAGATAATTGATGTAAATAATAATCATTGCTGGGTAATGCTTAACAAAGTAAAACTGGATTTTACCAAAACCAAACAAGTGATAAATTTGGCTAAAATGTTACACCGCTTGCTAAATGACGTGTGAGCATTGATATTCGAATTGTTCAATATTAGTCGCCGACCAAATTTAAACCTAAGAGTCACACAATTAAAATGTTGAATACTCCTTTTACCACCGGATTTATTAATTAATTATTAAAAAATAATTAAATTAATTAATATTTATGCAACATTAATTATAAAATTTTATTTGATGTGTTGAACAATATTAAATGGTGTATTTATAATAGTTATAAATATACCGATCGATATATGATATCAGTAAGAGTATAATTTGGATTTAATTGTAGTAATTATTGTTTAGGCTTGGATTGGTCTTGAGGCCAATGAGGAGCTTCATATAGGTAGTTATATAGGAGCACATTAGGGCCATCCATATGATTGTAGGAATTTTGAATTCAAAAGAGAGAGAAATGCTGAGAGAAATAAGTGGATCTTGATCCCCATTTCACTCCCAAGTCTCTTTTTATATAACCCCTTTAACCCTCATTTTGGAAATACTTTTACACTCATTTTTTTGCTGCTTATATCTGGCCTCCATCACCTCATAACAATCCTAAAAATTCAAGCACTAATTCACATAAATTTTGTTTGATTCGATTGTCAGTGGTAAGACAATTCAAAAGCTTGCAACTTCAAGATTGAAATTCGATTCATGGAGTTCATTTCATCATTTCAAAGTGCAAGCATTAGGCATTGACGAGATGTATACTTTTGATTTACTAATATATTTAAATGTTTAATTAATTAATAAATCATATGTTAGCTAGATATAATTTTTAATTAATCAGTATATTTCATATGTCGATGGTTATATATATGTATATATACGTATATGTATATATAGAGAGGATCGGCTACACCTCAATTTGATCACACCTTAATTCCCCTTATTTCCACTACAAATTCTAAACTAAACAATAGTACTTTCTCTCTCTTTCCACTAACTATATCAGTTGATTCAGAATGCATGGTGGAAATCAAAAGGGGAATTGAGGTGCAGTCAAATTGAGGTATAACCAATCCCTACCCATACACACACACACATGTGTGTGTGTGTGTGTGTGCGTGTGTGTGCGCTCGCACGAAATAAATTTAAAAAAAAAAAAATTGGTGTATGTATGCCTTATGTTGATCATGGCCTGATATAAAAAAATTATTACAATAATATTAATGAATTAAATCTAAATAGAAAAGACTAAATTTTATTTACATCTGGAAAACATTTTGCAGCAAAAAAATTATATATATATATATATATATAGTTTAATTATTTACTTAATTTAAAATTAGTTAAATAAAATACAAATTTATACATTTATTAATAGTGTATAATTCTACGAATTTTATATAATACAAAATATACATTATGTTTCCAAAAATAATTTTTAAAATAATTTTTTCTATTTTTTTCATGTGAATTTCAGTTAATTAGTAAAAAAATTATTAATACATTATTAAAACTGAAAGGAAGATTAAAAATTATTTTATTATTAAGTGAGAACAACAACAAATATGTATATTGATTTATAAATTTTATTATTATTATTGATAATTATATATAGATAGTTATTTTCTTATATATACAACGTATATATATTAATAAAAAACTTGTTCGGATTTCAAATTACATGATAAATACTCAAAATTATTTTGCAAACTAATATTTGAAATTTTTTGTAATTTAATGATATACATATAAATATATGTATATATCTTTACTACTAATAATGAAAGTTCAATAAACTAACTTCAACCGCGTCTTTCTGAAATACCCAAAATCCCCTTATTTTCGCATGCGCTCCCAATTCCTTTATCCGTTCGTAAAATCTAACTGTGTCTCTTCCCAAATTCATTCCCGTTCCTATATTCAATAACTCAAAACCTAGATTTCATTCATCACCATCATCCAATCTAATCCCAAGAAATTGACTTCTTTCACTTCAGAATCAACACTGGAAGCACAACCAGAGATGTAGCGTCCACGGCATGCGATTACATAGATCGCCAGAGATATCTTAGGTGTGTTACCGTCTTCTTTCTCTCGAAGGTACAATTCTTCATAATTCATATATTCTATTAAAATGTTAACATGTTTCGATTTCCTTTAACTTTTGGCATCGTTAATCTTTTTTTTTCCAATTGATCTGATTTGTGAATGTTAAATATAATTTTTCCAATCTAATTTTTGATTCTTGAAGAAATATTGTTATAAACAAAAACACTGAATCCATACAACATTTGACATTGTTACTCATTGGTTCTGATTTGATTTCTGAGTCTATAATGTCAAAGATGGTTTTTCGATTTTTCAATCTGATTTGTGATTCATGAAATAAGATTAAGTAACTTAATTGTCGATCCAACGATGAGTTACCACTCTACGAATAAAATTTATAACTTGAAATTGATCTAGGCGATTGTCTTCTTCACTCCATCTTTGTTAGTTAGATCTGTTGATGGATTTTTGAAAATGCTTTTTAGGTTTTGCCCATTCTTATCACATGTAATTAACAATGCCATCCAATTTACTTTCAAGCCCTAACTCATATGTTGTGAATTAAGTAATATTACTCACAGTTATTTTTTGCTCTCAGTTTGTCAGCACTTTCAATGGCAATGCTGATTACAGAATCCGTTTGGTACCTATGCTAATTTTTTACTGTAAATTTGTTTCATGTGTGTCATAAGTGTCCATATTAAACTGTAAGTAATTGTAATTGATTACTTCTCCCTCATCACATGCATTATTTCATCTAAACTAGCATAAACTTATACTCAAGTAAAAGATTCATTTTTTTTACAATAAATAATTGGTTCCGTACTTCTGTTCATTTTTTTAACGCAAATTTGTTCATTTTGTTATAAGAATTTTTGTGCAATATGATAATTTTTCTATCTTAAAAGGTAAGTAAATGTAATTTATTACCTCTCCTTCCTCAAATGCATTATCTTACCAATGGGTAGATCTTAATCATAAATATCTTACCACTGTCTTTTTCCTTTTTCTTTTACCTACAGCCATTCCCTGCAAATGTCAGTATTTACATGTTTCTCTGAGTTCCGTACATGTACGTGCAGATATGCCATTTACAAAAAAGGACAATCAATAATGAGATAATATATGGATTGTATGATTTTATTTATTTGATCCTTTTTTGGATTATGAAACAATAATAAGTTTATTTTTTATTTAACAAAGAACAAGTTTTCACATATTCTACTTTGTTAAATCATTTGTATATTTTCTCCAATGGATATGGATAAATTCTTTTTGCACCATCAGTACATTTTGTGATTGAATATTTTTTACACCATTACCACTACTTGCACCCTGTTTGTCATAACTACATGTGTTGCTATTACTGATTTTGCATTTATATAGTGGGTCCAGGACTATAGCTGAAAAACATTCAATATGCTATATTAAAACAATGTTTATTGTATCAAAACATCTTTGGCATGGTCAGGAGTAAACATTATATAAACAATGTGGATTGCTCTTATATTTTTTTAAATGAAAAAATAACAATTTGTTAAATACTTAAAATTTACTCCCCTATCCCCTGCTCTGTTATTACTAAATGTGTGCCTGAAACAAATATTATATCAGTTGGCCATCATTGATAATTGATCATTATTCTTATTTTAAATTCTGCCCAAAGTAAAATAGTGGACAACATTTCTTCCTCACCAAGTGATAAGAAAGCAAGTCTAAATAATTAAGCAAAATCTATTATTAACTTACTTCAAGATCATAATATAATCATACATCATTTTATAGCCTTCAATTTCTACTAAGGTTTTTTGAAGTGATTTTTTTGATTGTTTTCCTAATTGCATGCTTTATTAGTGAAGTGGAAATTATATTAGAAGAGAGATATTCCTCAAAAAATTAACTGGTTGAGCAAAGAAATTATATGATCTAGATTTAAGTATGCTATGCATTTTCAGTTTATTATGTTGTGTGTTAATTTTATTTATGTCACAAATACATTATATTATGCCAAACTCAGTGAAAGTCTTGATATCCACGATCTCATTAGGCATATACTTGAAAATTTACATGTAAACTAAGCTGTATAATTTCAATTTAAATTAAAATATGGTTTTCATTTGGTTTGATACAAACACAGATGTGGTTAGTTGATTCGGTACCATAATTTTGTTCATCTCTTAGCCAGTTCTTTAATAATTTAGAAAGATGCTTTTGGTTTTGGAAAAAAGCAACATTCCATGTTAAAACATTTGTGTATTGTTGTATGTATGGTAGCAATGCTATTCCTACATTATATATATGTTACAGATGAAGTTTTTAACTGTTTAATTTAAAACATTAGCAAAATTATCAACACTCAATTTCATTAAAAATTAATCATAGGGCGGTTCCAAAAGTTGGATTATGTTATACCAAAAGTACATGTTCTTTGGTCAGAATCCTGGAAAGATATGGCTCCATAAGGCACAACCCATCAGCATATTTTAGGTGCTCTCATGCTTAAACTGCTGATAATTATTAGTTGTTAATAAAAGCTATTATTTTATTTTGCAACTTTGAGTTACCATTGGGATATATGGGATAAATATGCGAAATATGCAAAGACATTAAGGAGAGAATGAAAGGCAATAGTAGATTTTTGAACATATTTCATTTTGCATATAAAATAATTTTTCTTTGCCTTTCCAGATTACAACTTACAGCTGCTATATGCTGAAAGTTCTGACAATAAAATTTGGGATCATACTACGCTCAATATCCAATATTCTCTGTCCCTTGGTCTTACCGCTCATGTATACTGAACTTGCAGGTAAATGTAATTTATGTATGCTTGACTGTTTTAGTTTATGGATATGTGCAAATGAGAGAACCAATTGGCAATTGTTATTTTCTGCATTTGAACTTGACTAAATCAATGACAAAGTAATTATAATGCATGTAAATCAGTAGCGTTTGAGAGTACATATTTATTTGTTTGCTGAAGTACCAAGACTCTACTGATATTCTGTTGCAATATACTATTTTTAGTATCTATATGATGCAGTCAATTTGATCCATTCGTACTGTAATTGGTCTCAGCTTTGAAGAGACGAATTTCAGTTATTGTGGAAAGTGCTTGATACCTACACTTCTCAGGCACAATCTGCTTAATAACCAATTTCAGTTTTTGTCGAAGGTATCCTTCTCTTCACAATTTTAGCAATGAATTTGGACTGGATATTGGGGTTTTCTTATTGCTTTTTTTTGTTAATGATCCAATTGTTTTTGTTACCTAATAGTTCTATGTTTATCTTACAAAACAATATGGCTAAGTACTTTATGCACTATCATAAAATCTAATGGTATAAATCCAGACAATGAATGAATACGAATGTTTTAAAAATAAAATTCAATCTTTTATCTTGAAACTTCCCTTTGAATTTGGCTAGCCAAATCATGAAGTAATCATTTTATGGATTCACGTTCATGTTCACATTTTTTTACAAGTGTTAATCCGAGGTAGTGAGAATATATTTAGTCAATTTAGTTGTTCTTAGTGTACGATCAGTATGAGGAACATATACTAAGATTTCAGACGTTGTTAGGTTATTATGTATTTGAAGCAAAGGATTAAGTTGTTGATATTTATTAGTTGGAAAATAGGTTTCTGCATCTGAAGATGGTAGTTTGGAAACTTAAATTTTACAGTTTCTTTTTGGCTTCTATTATATATATAAATGGTAATTTTATTAAATATTTGCATAAGTATATGCTAAGTTTTCAGACATCAACTTGAGTCCTTACAATATCTTATAATGAAAGTTTTAGAATGGTTGTTTGGGAATACTTTATCCAAAATTGAAATATTTTTTTAAGATGGAAGGATAAATATGATCAGAACCGTATTATTTTTTTATAATGGAAGGATAAATATGCACATTGCTTGCAACTTAGCCCACATTATTACATCATCAAGTGGTAATATGCTGAATCTGAATGCTAAAAGTGATGCAAATTTTTCGTTACATACTACATGCCGATGATAGCTGAATCTGAAGCCCATAAAACATGGTGCTCACTACACTAAAGATAGCTGATGCAAATTAACGTGATATACATGCATAGGTCATGGCTAATTAATGCCAAGCCAGAAGCTCGAAATGGAGGGGATTTGAGATTGAATGAGTGGCTATGATAGCTAGAAGCTGCTGTGATTGAAAGGAGGGAGTGAGCTATGTGTGTAGACTACAACCTATTGTGTTGATACCATCATGTTGGAGCAATCAGGATGAACTTGCAACATTATAGTTGAATTTCCAGCAGGTCACAATATATAAGTCACAACAGCTAGGCAATTTTGATGAGCTGCATGCATGACACGTAGAGGAAGACTAATCGGTTAATGCAGTATTTAAAATTCTTGGGTTTTACCATTACAATTGGGGTGATATGTATTATTCTCACAGTTTCTATTTTCCCATCGTTTATATCGAATGTACCTTCATGAGTAATGTTGGTAAGTTGTATATGCATAGATTGAATCTGCATTTGTAGTGAAATTTTATTGCACAATGCACTAATTAACATATAATGGCTTTATTATTGATAATTACATTTTTCTTTGGGATTAATGTATGCGTGCATATTGTATACCATACAAGGATAGTGTATTACACATTTTGCATTCTTTTATACATTTGTTCAATACAAGAATAGCTCTTGAGAAATCAAAGAAAGATTTGATTGTTTGGCCATACAAGTTGTATATGATATATATTTTTTACACTTAATTAGTTACTTATTTCATATTTTTATTGCAACTGACATTGAAGTATCCTCGATTGAAAGGAGACGTAACAGCAGGCAACTATACATTTGTTAGGTTCATGCAATGTTGGTCAATAATTTTACTAATAAATATAGTCAGGTTAAGAGGCAAATGAAGCCAGCTCTGGGTAGTGCGCTATTTGAAATTTTCCAAACCTTCCATAAAAAAACATTTTTCTTTTTAGTTTTTGGCTATCTGAAACTAGAAACTTGCTATATTTGCAATGAGTTAATGTTGATTACAAGCCAAATTTAATTATATTTCGTTCCATAATCTGTTACCTAATTGCAATTCTAAATTCCATTTATCTTTGGTTATCTTATGTAAGTAAGACACATGTAACTATATTTTCTACTCTTTTGTTCACCGCTCAAGTATCTTACTTTATATGGAAAATATGTTGCTCTATCTAAAATCATAGGCTAGATCTGCTACTGAATATGTAATATTTCAGCTATATTTTGTAGTTTTATTAACAAGTATTATCTAATTGAGTCGAGATGAAAGAGGTCAAATGGATGGAGTGTATGTCAAAGTAAATTTATTTTGGTTAACCGATATCTGGAAATTTAAGTTATTTATGGTTCTGTCTTTCGATGGGTGGAGATTTGATTACATAGTTTTGAGATGTGCATGTATGTAAATTGATGTTCTTTTGTGTCGTATTTTATACAATATGCGGTAACGATACACAAGCGCATTGTTGAAGTATTGCATCCACATTGATTAGATGCACGTCCAACTGGACGTGCATATATACTCGTACATATAATTTTTATAAATGCCTTATATAAATAATTTACAGCTAATGTTTTATAATAGTTCCATAATTATATTTACACATTATTCATTTATTTACATAATAATTTAATGCGCATATATGTATACTTAGATATTACATTTATATACACAAGGGGCTAACATATCCGTTGTGATCTAAATCCCAGTACCTATACACGGGCATATCAAACCATGTATACATTATCTTGTTGTACGTGCACATACACACATATGTGTATATGATACATAGATATATATAATATAATACATGTTATATAAAATAAAACCTTATTTATAAAATTAAACAAAATATTTATTTTATTAAAAGAAATATAGAAAGTGAATTTAGACTACATAGACCTATTGACGATCCAAATAGGTAAAAAAATTAAAATTTACCCAATTACCCCACTGTAGGATGGTACAGTTCCAACACGATGTGGTTTCGATAACTTGAGAACGTGTCCATTGATACGTGGACCTAACTGGTGGATAGATTCATGAAGTAGTTCAGAGTCCACATCACAAGACCAAAAAATGTAATGACACTTTCAAGCATAAAGTAGAAGACTCGGGTATTCCAAAAAATGAAAGGATGTTGTGGAGCTCAGGAGACGAGCTCAGAAGAATGACCCTTTCAAACTTTAATAATCAAATTGAGTGTGGTTTTCTCATGCTGGTATTCCAGACTGACTCGGTCTGACCCAAGCATTATAGTGAAATAACACCCGAGTCAGTCTGGAATACCAGCGTGAGAAAACCACACTTAATTTGATTATTAAAGTTTCAAAATTCTTTTGAAAACAAAAGCATCTCGTAACCACGCCACAAATAAACATGTCGGGTTTTTACCTTACGATAGCCAAAACACTTTTTATAAAATCCGTCTGATATTATAATTGTGTCTATAGAAAGTAAAATAGAATCTAGCTGAAATGCTTGCATCTCACGTTTCAGCAATAGTTGGGCACAATCAAAACCGTACAGGCACGTAGGGAGAATGGATTTCCAACTAATGACTAAGCACTGGGGTACCACCTGTCACAGCACGTGGCCTAGATCACCGTACCGAGGATTACTCCCACTTCCCTACAACACAAGACTGGGACTACCCCTTACTGGATAATCTTGAGTAAGATCACCCCACGGCTGGGATCAGCAACCGCACCATTAAGACGAAATAAAAGGGACATCTAGACAGGCATGACCTCACCCTAATGGGCGCTACCCACCCAGTCTTGCTGCATAACCCCTGATTTTCAGTCATTCCCGGTTGATGAGGCTTAAGGTTAAGCGTTAACTTTTTAGAATATATCACTTAGAATGCCCATCGTCCACCTGACGATGTTCCGAAAGCATTCTTCCATACAAGTCTGTCCCGGGTTCGAACGGAACCGAAGGCACTACTCCTACTTCATCCATTTTGGAATCATCCTCAGGATTAGTAGCGACTAGCCCTTGCACTTCACTGCTCCATCTTCGAATCCAAATTCATCTTCCTTATGAAAACGTACAAACCAGATCGAAGTGTTTTTCAGGAAACAAATCCCGATCCCGATCTCTTCGAAACGATCAGTGCATTGTCCAATATTGATAGTCTGTTATTTAACTATCAAGTAACATTCACAAACAACCATCAAACAGTAAATAATCACCCAAATTATTTATTAACCTCAAAATATCTTTGCAAGATATATTTCCATTTCGACCCTTTGAAAACGGTTTTCAAACCACACTCTTCTCATGGGATGAATTTCCAAATATTTATTTCCATTGAAAACACCAAGCACAAAAACTTTAGATTTTTAAAATAATTTAAAATACTTTATTATAAAATATCCTTTAAACATTTAAATTAAAAATTATTTAGTACTTATTCAAAATATATACTTTAAGAATATTTAAAATAAAACTACTTTGTACAATATAAAACTGAATTTCTAACTTTTAAAACATAATACCAAGCCACCTTTAAATAATTACTGATATAACAGATTAAAAGACAAAACTTACTTTAAAATTTAAACATTTAGAAATAATAAGTTCTCTAAATATACTTTTTTTTAGACAACTTAAAACTCTTTACTTATACTTAAAATTTGTTAGAAACGTACTTGGCTATCCAGGGAAATACTCTTTTCTTTTTCGTCTTAAAAATAAATCACTATTTATTTTTGAACAAATTTATCCATTCCCTTAAAAAATTCTCACTGTGAATTTATTCCTCCAAATATCCACTAATATATTCCTTCACTTTTATAAACCCAGTTTATACATTTCTTAGTCTCACTTCCCTTTAAAAATTCCAGTTTCAACACTTAAATCAATTTTCAAATTGACTTCCAAATTACTCCATTTTGAAAAAAATTCCTTTACTCACTCAGTTTATTTCAAAATCCATTAACTTCATATTTTATTTCTTAATTATGATTTAAAATCTTTTAATTGAAAATACCAATTTCATACCCTTTTTCCAAATTCCTTCTTTATCTATTTCAATAAATTTAAAACTTGAATTTTTAAAATAAATTCTTTATTCCTTTAAATAATATCACTTTAAGTTTTACAACTCATTGTTTTCTGTTTATTAAAAATCTCTTTTTTCCATACTCGGAATTATTTAGTAGGATTTTAAAATCACTTGTATTCTTTCCCAATTCATTCTTAAATTTATTTAAATTCTCTATAATTATTTCACTTACCAATTCTCTTCTTTTATTTTCTTTCCAAAGATCCAATTTATATATTTTGATAACTTAGTATATCTAAACATATTCAATCAAACCAGCATCCAGTATTTCCAATTACCCATATAATTCATCATAGAATATCAAATAATCAAAATACAGAATATTAAATAATCTAATAAATGTTGAGGAATCCAGTTGGATCCCTCCAACTTGTTTCTCCACATCCACAGACGTTAGCACAGTAAAATACCCATTCCACTTTGAGGTGGAATATCGCGGTATATAGGTTTTTAAATATAATATCATCCGCTATTATGCGGCGCATAGGGTCTCATCCGCTATATAATGCGGGAAATCAATCATTCCAATATATACTATATATATACTACTATATATAATATAGCACATCAAATCAATTCAATCATTCAACCAATTATATAAATTTAATCATTTTAAATTTAAATAGCAACCAGATGAGTGAGATTAACTCACCTTTGATTTTTTTGCAATCCATTTCAATCTCGACTCGGTCTCTTCACGATTTAGACCTTGTATAAACATTTATATGGTTTATTAATATTCGTACCAATCGAATAATTAAATTTCCATTTATTAATTTGATTTTAAACTAATTTCCTTTTTTTAATTAAATATATATAATTTTTGTTAGCAACTAAAGTACTTAAATAAGTTTATTAAATAAATTAAACACCTTAATAGATTATTTTTAACATAGCCTAGTAAATTGAATATAACTTTTCTTCATTTTCAATTATATATGAGAAATCATCCATGGGTTTAAAAAAAATAAAATTTTCGTATATGAACTTTCAACATCTTAAATTCCTATTTATATATATTTTATTATTATTTTTCATCTTGAAACTCATATATATATATATATATATATATATATATATATATATATTCATAAAAATAATCAATATAGAATTTAAAAATCCAATTTTATATAAACTTCTAATCATTACAAAATTCTTATAGTTTTCTGTTTACAGTTTATTTCCTAGCCCATAGATTTAAAACTGAAATCTTCTTTACTGTAAAAACAAATATATAAAAATTAAAGAAAAACATCTTACCTTACAGGAAAACATGCGCACCCAGGATATGACAGCCCTTCTTCCCAATCACGTAGTGCTCGTGAATTTCTCTGCCGCAATCGAAACGTACGCGTCTCCAACCTCTCGCAAACCCTAGCCGTGTCCCCTCAAGCCTGCCATTAATCCAAACACGACTTCGACTCCTCCACGGATTTTTTTTAACCAGCTCGAGATCGATGTTACGTGATTCCATCGCGTTTGACTTTTTTTAACTAAGGATTTCGATTTTAAGTTTAATGAACTGCTCTATTTCCAGATGAAGGAGAAGTAACGCAACATATAATTGAAGGGATTAGGCTAGCATACAGGTTAAGCCTAAGAAGGGTAGGTCGGTAGATGTTGACTTTTATAAATTATATTTTATTTTATAACCAAAATATCTCGTATTGTAATAACCTTAAATTCCGAACTCCTATCGAGGCGTGCCGAATGGCATTCCTAATGTTATACCCCTATTCCGAACGCAAAGGGATAAGTTTCAAGGCTTAATTCGATCGTATGTGGAAGATAGCTTTTTAAAATCGACAATTTAATTTAAATTAAATTAGATTATTCTAGGCATTTTCAGATCGTACGACCAAACGGTAACCCTAAATGTTATGAGATTTGAAATCCGATAATAATATATTATTACGGATCCAACGGAACTGGTTCCGTCGAATTCCAAGACTATGCCTCGGAAGGCTATTTTTAAATTCAATTTAAACGATATAAATACAAAACTGAACTAAATAGTTCCAAATTCAATTTTAACACTTTTACCATCTTCAGTATTATCAATATAAATTTTACAAGCCTTCAGATTATTTTTAATAGGCTTAAAACTCCAGATTCAACATTTTATCCAATTTCTAGTAATTAAATCCAATAATTAAATTCCAAAATAATGGTGATATTTGAAATTTAAGTTACAAACGGACTTTTAAATATAAAAATCAATTAAATATCCCAATTTAAATTGTCCAAAATTCTAAGTCGTCACACTGGCGAGAAGTAGGGGGTGCCGCTTGAGGTGGACTTTGGCGTGACGTGGTCTGATCGGCGTGGATGTGAGCGATGTTGCAGCATAAGATGGTCAACATGCTTTTTTGGAGGCGGTGGCAGCGTTGTTCGAATGATCGAACAAGATTAGGGTTTCGGCATTAGGGTTTGCATGTGCCGACGTAGTACGTTCTTCTGTTTTTTTTTGTTTTTTAATCTATTTTCTAATTAAATCAACTAACTTCTAACTAGCATATCTTTTCCGTACAATGTCGGATTTACACATGGTTTTCTCTGCTGGGATCGTATTAAAATTCTGAACATTATGGGACTAGTTTGGACGAATTCTGAGACTGTTCAAATTTGGGCCTTATTTTGGATTTCAAATCGATTTGAAATCAAAAGTTAGTGTTTTAACCCACTCACTACTACTAAACTATCCTATGTTAGTTAAATTAAATTTAAGATGTTATAAATTGATTGATTGATATCTGGTATGTCTAAATTATCATTCCAGTTAAATATGGCATTTATTGCATTTAATCGTTATTTATTTCAATACTGAATTTTAATTTGCCAGTTTATACTTAATGATAATCAGTTATATATTGATGTTTATTGATCGATTTTGGATGATGATTGTGATGGATGTTTGATTGTAGATATTGGATGACTAGATGTTATATTTCTATATTGTCATAACATTGCAAGTTCCTTATGGGTTGAAATGATACATACCCGAACGATCTGATAGATTAGGGAGGAATCATTATGAGTTGAAATGATAGACTCAAGCAATTTCATGGGTTTGTTAATTCGGACTGCGGGTTTAAATGATATATATCCGTAAATATAAATAATTATGTACTGAAATGATAAATATCTGTATTACTTGACATAAGGTAGAAAATCATACACGGGAACCGGATTGGTTAAATTAAATGATTTTTAAAGCTTTAAATTTTGAATTCAGTTAACTAGTATTTTGAAATAAAAATTGATTTATATAAACTGGATTATTTTCGAAAATCCAAGCATTAATGTTGAAATTGGAATTGATTTAATGATCTGTTTAGAGGATTTAAATTGGAATTTCAAAGTTTAATTGTCAAATATAAATGAATCTTTTCGAAATTGAGTTATTGAAAATGTTTGAATGTAACTTTGAAATCTATTTTAAACTATTTTAATCAATTTAAACTGTTCTAACTTATTTAATCTATTATAATCAACTGAATCCAATTTAATCTATTTTACCTATTTTAGATAATAACATTTATTTAATCTATTTAAAATATATCTAATATAAATTAAATCTATTAAATCTATTTTAAATCTATTTAAATCATTTTTAAATCTAATTTAACCTAGATTAAACTATATTAAACTCTTTTAATCTATTTTAAAGTATTTTAAATCATCTAAACTATTTTAGAGTATTTTAACTAGTTATACTATTTTTAAAACTATTTATGACTATCTAAACTATTTTCTAAAATTTCAGACTGTGTAAAGTGGAAGTATTTATATTTAAATCCTTGATGATGAAACAACCTAAATTGGAATTTGAAATTGATACTTTTTTGTGAAATGAAATATTTGAGTAAATATGATGATTCTGGAATGAGGATTTAATTTACCTATTTCATCGATAATTTCAAAAGTGAATATGATTTTGAAGATGAATATGATTTTGAAGGTGAATATGGTTTTGAAAGTGAATATGATTTCGTAAGTGATATGGTTTGAATCGAATACGATATTTTGATATAAATTATGAATTGACTTATGAAACATAAAAGAGCCATTCGGTGTGAAATAAGCGTTTGGTTATTAGAGAGACCGAGATCAGATATTGTCATACTCTCTGTCAATACCGAAAACCACTTTAACAACTGTGTACGTGATGGAGATTCCAAAAATGAAGTAGGATGGTTTGGCGAACGATTCTGTATAAAGTATTTACTTGACCCAGACTCCTGTGAGTCCTTAGATGTGACTAAAACAGGAGCCATGCCGGGCCAAGTGAGGTCATTCCTCCGATCGGACACATTTCTTCGATATCATATTATGACTTTGTGATGATTTGGTGGCCACCCTTGATTTTTGATTATAGGAGTGCGTTCAGAGGTGGGCGGTAGTAGATGCTATGCGTTATCACCATTCCGGATCCACAAATGGTATATCTACCATAGCATTGCCTCATGTGCCATGTTCACGTGCCCTTTTCGTGCCTTCTACGAGTTTGATTTGTACCATACCTATGGAGTGCCCTCTGGGTAAACCTCACGGAGGAGTGTACGGTACTGTATAGACTATGGGAATATATAAAATGTGTTAATGGGGATATGGGTAATGCCTTAACGCTATTTTAATACTTTACTTTAATGTAGACCCTATTATAATTGCGTACTGTACTATATAGTTAGTTTAACGAATTCTTAGGTGATGGAAATCCCAAATATCTCTTAAGCTATTGCACTCACATTAGACACTGGATAGAAGATTTCAAACCCCGTAAACATCTCTTACGCCGTTACACTCATATTTATTTATTGTTGATTTAACTTACATAAGATCTTTTAGTTCTAACTAGAGTGTTTCGTCTTTTCAATTAGCTTGGGTCAGCTTAAGCTTTTCTATTTATCGAAGACTGCTTTTTGGAGGATGAAGATGAAGATTTTGTACTATTATTTTTTATTATATTTATTCCACTGCATCATGTTGTTCTGCTGCATTTATTTATTTATTTATTATTTATTCTTGTTGTATGTTACTCCGATCTTTATTATAAAAGTGTAATCAATGTTAATTGTTTATTTGATTATTATATTTTGTCATTCCACTGCGAGATTCTGTATTTTTTACTTTCTTTCCTTATTCTTTTCTTATTTACCTATAACAATCTGCCCTTTTGAATGGTTTGTGTCTGACATGTGTAGTTTATTGTCGATTTAAATCGTCCAAATAGGCAGGTCGTTACAGTTGGCATCAGAGCTTTGGTTTAGCGATAATCTTAGCTTTGTGGGGTCTGACTCATATTAAATAGGGTAGTAATACCCTATGTATTGTGTTAACTTGTTCAGTTTTGTATTTATGAATTTTGGCTAGTGAATAGGACGCTATGATATCGATAGAGATTTCTAAACATTCAATAGGGCAAACCGACACAATATTGTTTCGAAATATAGGTAAATAAAATAATTTTGCCTAGTATTATATTTTGTATATAAAAGAATAATTTTATAAATTATATAGTTGGATGTAATATGTGTTTGTTAGGTAGAGAAATTTTATAAATATTGATTGTAAAATAGGATTTGCAAGTAAAGTAAGCACAAATTGGAAATTGGCAATTTAGAACTTAAGTTCTGGGATTTTTAAGATTTCTTTCAAAAGATTGTGGAACATAATATTAGTGTTATTTGGAAGTATTTTCGAATAAATATTTTCAAAAAAATTTGAAAGAAAGTTTTAAAGGGAACTTCTAAAGGAAATAAGTTCTATACTCCCCTTTCTGTCGCTGGAAAATAATTAAGGTGGTAAGTGCATGCATCATCGACATTCATTTTCGAGTTTCAAAGTGAGAAGACTGCTATAGTAGTTTTAATACATGTCTTTTTTGATGAATAAACTTTAATTTTTAATTTCTAAATATGATTTGATCTATAACGGATATATATATATATATATATATATATATATATATATATATATATATATATATATATATTATTTTCTAAGTGACTAAAATGAACCCGAGTTTAGTTGTTAAATTTCTCTGATAATTAGTAGATTTCAATTATTGTAATGAATGAAATCTTAATTATTTTAATAATTGGAAACTTTTAATATGTGTAATTAGAGAGTAGATGCTAATTGATTAATGAAAATGTATGAAATTGAGATTTTGTAAACTATAAATCAAAGGAAATGAAAATAAGAAATGGTAAATATTGAACATTTTGTTAACTAAATAAACAAGAGAAACTTGTGTAACATTCAATTACATTTTAAAGGACATATATACATAACTTACCAAAATATTAAAAGTTGTAATGTTTATAGAAATATGTAATAGAATATTATACCAGTAAACTTTAGCAATGAAGGTGTTCAATAGAATTATTTATATAAATAGGAATAAATGTCACAAAAATATTATAAACTAAGTTAATAATCTAAATGCTACTAATTAAGTTTAATAAAAGGTGAATTCTATAAGTAAATGATTATAAACTTAAGTGATGTTTGGAGTCAATTATAATTAAAGTAAACAGTAAAAGTGAATACTGTATATGAAAGAAATAAAGTGAAAAGAAAAGGAATAAAAATTTAAGTAGGTGTTGCTCCACAAATGAATATTGTTGTAAAAAGGAGATTTAAGAAAATAATAATGGTGAACTAAATTAGTAAATGGAATTACATCATTTTATAAGAACTGATTATGGATGATCTAAATAATTGAATGGAAATAACTTATTTAAGCAATGAATGTAAAGTAATGAAAAGGGAAAATTTGGCATTATATGAATAAATGAATAGGAAATGAATCTTTGTAGGTAATGAATGTAAATTAAAGAGAACAATTATTGTATGAAAAAAATGATGATGAATGGTAAATAATGTCAAAGCAGATTAATAAGAAAAACTTACATGACAATTGAATTTATTGGTTGTTTGGCTTATGGGATGATTGGGAAGCGATACTTTAAATTGTTTAGAATGTATAAATAATCTATTAAGTTTTATCTAAGACTGTTCATTGTATAGTATACTTAGTAGTTCATTTATCATTCTATACGATTAGAAGTGTCTAAACCCTAACAAACCATTTGTTTTGATTGCTATGGATGGATAATTGATTACATTGATTGCATGCGACGGTTGTATATTTACTTTGCAAAGTGACTATTTTTATGTTGTGTTAATTTGTTTTATTATTAGTTGAAACAACTTAAATATTTATCTTTTATATAATTATTAACTTCTTTAGACTATATAAGTGAAATATAGGTTATGAAAGCAATAGCTACTACTTTTGGTTTCATAAATTAAGCATTGTTTGCCCGATAAATAGGTATGTTCTCGGATTACGGTTTTCTAGCGATATTATATTGTTTTCCGGTGGTTTGGAATATATTATTTTGAAATATGATATATATATATATATTTGCAAAAGAAAAAAATTTTTTTAAAACTTTTATTAACTTAAATATGAAAGGAAATTTAGTAATTATAAATTGATATATTTTATTTAAATTATTTAATTATGTGACTTGATTGTTTATAAATTTAATATTTTGAATAAGATATATTGATTTCTTTTCCCTTCTTTTCCCTTTTCGATGACGAAAAGTTTTGAGTGGGGGTGAGTGTAACGACCCATGATTTTCGATAATTAAAAATAGTTAATTTAATAAAATTTTATGATTTAACGTTGGAAGAAATCAAAATTTGTGATTTAATAATAAGAATATAACTGGAATGAAATATAATAGTGTTAATTTAAGGTAATTGATAAATGCTTTAAATGTAATTCCAATTTATTTAAAATAATTAAAAATTTATTGTTATCCTGCCTTTTGGCAAGGCAGTGATTCCAAGGAATTGACTAGAAATCAAAGGCAGTTCATCCCGAAAAGTAGTTATACACAGGTTCGCTATGGATGCTGGTAAATTATGCCCAAGTCTGGATCGAGCTACAATTAACATGACACAACAATCAAAGCCACGGAAGCCCAACGTTCCAAATTTAAAGTTGATCGGAGTTCCTATGCTCAAGTTATGGATCGATCAAATTCTGCGAAAAGCACGTTCTGTTCGTATGCATCTATTTCGCATCGATTCATTTCATATCCATCAAGCATCCATCGGTTCATATCCATCACGCCCACTCTACTTTGTATCCACTTTGCATGGTTCTATTTCGTATCCATCGCACTTACTCAGCTTCGTATCCACCGATTGATGTCAATTCGTATCGATTCCAATTGCATGGTTCATATCGATCGATCGATATGAATGAGCCACCGAACGATCGATGCAAAGTAATATCTTCTATCGATACGAAACAAACCAAGCACCAACGATACGTAGTACATGCATGTAATCGATGCGAAACATCCCCAAGTCATCGATACGAAGCGGCCTCGGACATCGATGTGAAATGGAGATTAAGGCATCGGTACGAAACGAATACACCAGGTCGATACGAACAATGCTTATAGAAATGGAAAACTCGGTCAGTCGGCATAAAAAGTGAATCCATCTTGGGATGAAGCACCACATCATCTGATCGACACGTGCAGAACTGTCGATACGAGACAATCGATACAAACTGTATTGATACGAATTTCTGGGTAATATTTAAATATTGGATTTAACATGGGAAACTTTATTGTAATAGGTTATTAATTTCTGGGTAATCAAGAATGATGAAAATTGTTAACTTTTAATTTAGAATTTAAAAGCGATTAAATTGATTTTTTAAATAATAATTTATTTGATTAACGTGTAAAATTAGTCTTTTTGGGCACTGTTTCGGATTTCAACGAAACCAGTTTCATCGAATCCGTAATGGTGAATTATTATAGGATTTCAAGTTTCGTAGTGATCAGACTTATTGCTTGATCGTGCAGGCTCTAAATGCATAGAAATCAATTAAAAGAATTTAAATGAATATAATTTGATTTGGAAGCTCATTTCTGTATACAATGGAATTAGGGTTTGAAACTAGTTCCATTGAGTTTAAAAATATCAAAAACCTATATTTTGATATATGAGATGACCTACTATCATTTTAGGAACGAACCGGGCTTTTCGGGTCTTAGTTAGCGCTTTGACCCATTCGATCTGTGCCGTCCATTCTCATCCATCTCTGTCTATATATAGACTGTTATAAACCCTAGCAGCTTCTTATTTTCATTTTCTTTACGTACAATTTGTATTTGTCTGTTCAATTATCTGTTCCTTCTTAATGGCAGACATCTCAAACCCTAATTCCCAATTCCAAATCAAATCGAAAATACAAACTCCTCAAACCCTATCATATAATATATCGTTGCAAAGACCTCGACGAATGTAATCTACATCCGCAATTCGTTTTTGCAATCGAGTTTCAATTTGTCTAGAAACCAACGAAGAAGTCTCAACCATTCATGTTAGGGTTTCGCGATCAATGGTGGATCGTCGACCAATCGATGATCAGGAGGCACTGGAGCGTAGAGGACGCTGAGGCGAATCAATCCATGGGGTTATTGTGTGTCGAACATGTAGGAAATTCCCAGAAATTGGCAATTATCGCCAGCGGCGATGGAGCACGTAGGGGTGGTCGGAGTTCGCCGCGAGTTGGCCTGGGGTGGAGGAGAACGGCGCAAAGACGGCAGCGTCGTCTAATCAAGGTGGTGGCGTTTGTAGGTGGCACGGTTGTGACTTGAACGTGGCGGCTGAAGTTGGGTTTTGGTCAAGTTGCATGATACGATTAAGGTGGTGACGTGGTAATTTTACATTTTTTTCCCTTTCCTTCTATTTTATTTAAATTTTGAATTTCAAACTCTTAATCTTTATAACTTTTGTGCACGAACTCAGATCCACGCGCGGTTTCTTCCTTTGAGATTGTTTTGAAATTTCGGATGATATCGAACTGGTTTAGTTGAAATTGAAGACTATTGGAGTTTGGACCTTTTATTGTAAATTGACTATAAATCAAAGGTGAGTGATTTAACCCACCCACGTAATACTAAACCTTCTTATGTTAGTTGAATTAAATTTATCAAATGATAAGAAAACTATTGATTGCTATTTGGTGATTTAAATTATCATTTAAATTTGATTTGAATTTATATGGAATTAAATTGACATTTAAATTAATATTGAAATTAATTGCTAGTTAATACCTGATATTGATAATTAGTTAATTGTTGTGAATTATTGGCTAATTTAGATGTTGACTGTGATGGTTGGCTATTTGTTGACATTTTGGATGATTGAACGTTTATTTATTTCAATATATCCCTGTTATTATCCAATTTATTATTTGACGTCCTATAAATTATCATTTGAATTATTTTGAGTAAATTAAGAAATATGTTAAAATGATATATACATTTAACACCTTGATTTGGATTGAAATGATATATATCCATTATTGTAATTAAAATTGGAATAACTGATCACTTGGTCATCGGGCAGAAAATTATATACGGACACCTGATTGGCTAAATTAAATGGTTTTAAAATCTTGAATTTGGATTTTAATTAAACGATGTTATTTTAAAGGAAATAAATTAGGATTTACACAAATTGAACAATTCCTAAATTAAGCTTTGAAATGTTGAAACTGAAATTGGTTAAAGGGAATTGTTTTCAAGAAATAAATCTGAAATGTGAAGTTTTAATTGATATATGACTTTAATTTCGGAAATTGTGGGACCTTAAAACAGTGGTTTTTTAAGTGTCTTAAATCAGTAAATTGAAATTGGATCTGGAATTAATATGAATTGAAATAGGTTAAAATAAGAATTAAATTGGAATTTAAATCATTAAATTGAACTGTTGAATCAAATTTGAAGTTAAAAATGAATGTTTTTGGAAATAGAAGTTATTTTGAATTGAAATCGAAATCAATTTGATTTGAACAAATTGAAATTGAATCGATTGAAATGAAAGATTGGAAATTGAGTGTTGTTGATTTGAAATTTGGACAGGGGGCCAGATTTTTTGAAATGAAAAGAAACAATTTGATATGATACTATTTTCAAAATAAATCATTTTAGTATAAATGTTTTAAAATCTATCTTTTCAACATTCAAATTATTTTGATTTTCCAAATTATTTTATTATATAAACCATTTTCAATACTCAAACCATTTTATATCAAACTATTTAAACTATTCAAATTATTTTCTAAAAGTTCAAACTGTGCCAAGTTGGAATGTTTATATTTAAATCGTTGATTTAAATGCGAATGTGGTTAAATAAGGTTATAATCTAAGTTGGATTTTGGAATGATATTTTCAAGTGGAAATAACGTATTTTGAGTAAATACGATGATTTTTGAAATGAAGAATATTTTTGAAGTGAATATGATATTTTGATATCAAAATGTGAATCGGTTTCAAAATTTAAAAGAACCAACCGGTGTGAAAAATGACGTTTGGTTGTTAAAGAGACCAGGTCCTCTTATTGGCATACTCTTTGTCAATATTGGAACCACTTTAGCAATTGTGTATGTGGTGGACGATCCATAATGAAGTGGTTGGATTTGATGAACGTTTGCTGGATTTGAAGAAAGAGAATGATGATGGATGACCCCGACACTTGTGTCAATTGGAAATGACTAAAATAGGAGCTTATGTCTGGCCAAGAGGTTCGCAACCTTTAGGGACCATCACCCCTTCATTTATTATATTGATAGGTGCACCTTGATTTGATTTAAAGGTGGTGAACTCGATGGTCGTTCGTAGCTATGATGCGTTATCATCAGCCAAAAAGGGTAAACTGATAGAATCCTACCTTGGGCATTGCCTCGCGTGCCTTGTCATACTTTTATCATTATTCACGCCCACTACCATTTTGTTTTAGTGTTGTCTTATCATGGCGCCTCCCTGACTACCGACATTACTGGTGATGCTACTAAGGAAAACCGTAGGAAAATGCTTAAAAATGTGTTAAGGGGGATTAATGTAAAGCCTTAACGCTATTTTAATTTTTATATTGTTGATTAGACACTACATATATAGCATATCTTACTACATATAGATAGTTTGACGGATCCTTAGGAGATGAAAAATCCGGTAAAATCTTTTATGTTATTGCACGCATGTTATACATTGGATAGGAGATGTAAATTCTCGAAAAAATCTTTGAAGATTTTACACACATATTTACTTGTTGTTGATTTAACTTACATAAAATCTTTTAGTACTGACTCGATTGTTTTGTCTTTTCATTACGCTCGGGTCAGTCTGAGCTTTTCAATGTTGAAGACATTATTTCTGGAGGACGAAGACGGAGTTTGGTCAATTATATTATTAGTATTATTCCGCTGCATCATTATTGGTATGTTGTTAATTGTACTCTGATTGTTGTAAGAGTTGTGTAATCAAATGTATATTGCAAAACAACTTCATGAACTATTTATTTGATTATTATATTTTGTCATTCCATTGTGAGATTCTGTATTTTCTTTTCCTTCTTTTTCCTTATTGTCTTATTAGATCCCATTGACAATCCTCCCTTTTTAATGGTTTGAGTTGGACATGTGTGGTTTATTGTCGATTTAAACCATCCAAAAAGTTGGGTCGTCACATATCTCCTTGTTCCAGCTCAACAAATTTCCTGAGCAGAGTAGCCTTAGCAATATCTGACATAATCTTTCTTCAAACTTTCTCCTAAACTCAACCCAAGTCATAGTCTCCTCATTGACTCCAACAGTAACACTGTTCCACCATTATAGTGTTGCCCCTTATAGCTGTCTAAAAGTGAGTTTCCTTTTTTACTCATTATTGAGCTCCAAACCAGCAAAAATCCTCTCGCAATGAAGTAACCAATTCTCCACTTCGAAAATTGCGTCTTCAAAACCAATAAACGGCTTTCCTCCCAGCCGAGCTTAAGCTCTACTCAAAACAGCATAGTTATTAACCATTGGAGCTTCTTGATTTCCTCCTTCAGAATTTCCTCTAGCTAACCCCATAGCAACTACTGCTTGCATTATGTTAATGAAAAACTAATACATTGCATCGACTTGCAGGACTCCAGAACCCACAGTTGCAGCTTGTGCCCTACTTGGGTTCCTTCTGGTATTTGGTCTGACATTCCCATTAGTTGTGGTGCTTCCCCCACCAATGTTAACTTTTCCTCCTCTAGCATCCACATCTTTCGTCTATAAAATCTGCATTTGAGTCTTTGTAAGATACAGAAGAATAACTTAAGAGAGATGAGAGAACAGAGATAAAGCATACACATATATATAGCAAAAAAAGTACGTTACTATAGCATAATCCCATACCCCAATCTTTTCTCTAATTCCTTAGTATTATCTTTTCAAAATCATTTTAGGTTTAAAATTTCTTTTAAGTTTTCATAAACCTATGCTCTGATACCAAGTTGTAACATCCCCTATCTTGAGACCCGAAGCTAAGCGCTACAGATGCTGCAGCCATCATCCATAGTTTTAACTTCCGGTGATAAAATATGGTAATGTAAATGATATCCGTAATATCATAAGCACGTGAATATGAAATAAAAATAGCACAAAACAACTTTTCTAATTACATTCCAAACCAATGTTCATATTCAATTACATAATCTCAAATGATTCCCGGGTTATGATCAAATATAATTACGACAAATTATGCCAAGAGTGACATATGAAGATACCCCATTGGGTGACCAGAGTACTAAATAGACATATCAGTCTAACACATCACAGTAGAAATAAAACTAAATAGCTCCTATATAGCTAGCTTTACCTCCTGCACGTCTTTAGAATCTTTATTCGTCCAACCTACTAAACCTGTAAAACTCTTACTATCAATCTACTCAAATTAATTTTGAGCACTGGAGATTTTAGGAAAAAATATAAACCTCGAGTCAGACATAAAGCCTGGTGTGAATAATACTATTACATAGGATTTTTGATATTAAGTGAGACCGCGCAGCTTAGCAAAACAGGTTCCCCTCACTAAAATCCTTTAAAACATATCTTTTTGCAAATCGGAATCTTGCAATCAAACTGATTAAAACAATAATAGCAATATCATATATGCTCATAAATCAAATAATAAATGGACTATCTATCCAAACAACATAGTTTTGTTTGGCTGACTACTAACCATTGGCGGACTCTAGCCTACTAGACAAAATAAATAATCTAATATCTATTATACACACTTATGAATGGTCTATCCTTAACTTACTTCTCCCATGATCAACTGATCCTAATGGTTTTGCGGACTAACCAATAACCTATCCTTCTTCTCCGGATATTCCTTTCTACGTGTAACATCATTTAGGTCTGACTTATGACTAAGCCCGACACACTAGAATTTGGACTAAATTAGTTAGGTGGTATAGCTAATGTATAGGGCGCAATTCAGTCCCATCTGGTATTCAAATATCTAGGTCATCTACTTAGGGTTAACTACCCTTCAAATTTTCCTTAAAAACCTTTCAAATTATTTTAACCTTTTAAATCATACTTAAACAAGGAAATTATACTTTTTCTTTACTCAAATCTCTTTGCCATGGTATATGCTTTACACAAAACATTGTTGATCAAAACACTCGAAACCTTTGTTTAAAGTCTTTAAACAATATCTTTCGAAACCTTTGGAAGTACCCCTTTTGAAACCAGTTAACTACTTTACTTTGAACTCTAAGCCGAAAGGCCAAAACATACCTTTCGAAACCAGTTATAATAGACCTTTCAAAACCATTGAAAGTATACTTTTGAAAGTTTTATAAAACCTTAGACATCCTCTTTTAAAACACTTCGAATTTGCCTTTCGAAAACATTGGAAACCTTCCGTTCAAACGCAAAAGTCAAACCTTTCGAAAACATTAGGGAATCAACCTTTTGAAACCTTCATTAGATACCTTTCGAAAGCATTAAACTCCTTTACTTAAACAAACCTTTTGAAAGCATTGGGTTCAAGGGAAAGCTTGTGCAATATAGTTTTGAAATCTTTTTAAATCGTTCCTTTCAAAACCTTGGGTTAACTTTCAATATATAAAAGGGTCTTAAAAGAACTGGGATGAAAGCATCTCTTTCGAAAGCATTTTCCTAAATAAAAGAAAGTGGATGGCGTTGAAACCAACTTCTTCGAAGGCATTGGAGAAGCGGCTTCTAAGTTTAAAGAAAATGAACCCCTTCGAAAGCTTTACTTCGAAAGATTGAATGCGGCAGCAGGGGTTTCAACCCCTTTGAAAGCTCTATTTAAAATAAAAGGCGGCAACCTCTTTCGAAAGCTCTTTTCTTTAAATATTTGACCAAGGCGAAAGCTAGTTCCTTCGAAAGCCTCATTTATAATCAAAAAAGATTCTAAGTTTACCAAAGCTACTTCAACCCTTTCGAAAGCATGTTTCGGCTCCATACCTTTCGCCTAACTCCAAT